>BSBN01001673.1:0-1324166 GCA_027924645.1 Cunninghamia lanceolata
TACATGTTGTATCAAGTGTTGTTGGTCTATGATGTGTTGTTGATGCTCTTGTTCTTCTCTTGTTTGTTGAATGTTTTTTTGATGAATTGGATGGGGGAAGTTCCCCCTAATCTCATCAAGGAAAGATTGTATCCAATCTTCCCTAATGATTGGGTACATTGAATTCTTGGCAAAAGGAGAAGTGTTGTGTTTCATGTTGTTGTTTTTGAATGTGTTCAGTTGATTTGATTTTACCTTGTGATGAAATTGAGAGTTTCTCTTTGTTTTAATGTTTGATTTTAACTATGTTTACCTTGTGATGAGATCAAGGCTTTGTTCTTGTTTTACTCTAACTTTCCCTAATGTTTTTGTGGATTTTAAAAATGCAATCTAGAGTATGCAAAACAATTTTGGTTCCTTTTTCTCAATTTGAAATGTTATCTAATTATCTAGGAATTGAAAAATGAATGCAATCTATATGTGTTTTTCAAATGCAAGATAATCTATGTTTTTTAGAGTTTTTGTAGAATTATTTTTTAACCTAATATGATGAATTGAAATTGTGAATAACTATGAAAGTAAATGTAGTCTAGTGAATGAAAACAAGGCTAATCTTATTAAATCAAATGTAATGCTAATCTATGAAAGAAAATAAACAACCTATCAATAAAAAGCAAAGCAATGATTTACTTTTCCCAGGGCAAGATATGAACTAATTATTGCATTAAAACATGAAGAACCTAGTATGAAGATGATGCCAATCCCTAGCTTGAGCCCTCAAAAGTCTTTGTGGAAACCCTCTCTCCCTTTGCAACAGTGGGGTCCTCCTGTTGGCGACAGGAATGAAGATGGGAGCAAACAAAGTCAAATGAAGCTTTGAAGCTTTGATGAAAGCAATTGAGCAAAAGAATGCTAATGGAGCACTATGGCTTGGAACTATGGAATCTATGATGAAAATAATTGAGAAAAATAATGTCAATGAAGCTCTATGGCTTGAGCTATTGAAGCTATTGCAAAATTAAAAGGCACACGGGGTCTTATGCGAGCATACAGATGCTATGGAGAACAACTATATGCAAAGCAAAGCAAGAGCAAAGATGTAATACTAAATTTTCCTCCCCAAATGCATAGAGGAGGGGGTATTTATAGGTAGAAAATCAACACCATTTGAAGGTGGTGGTGATTAAGGAGTTAACAAAAATAGATTGGGGAGTGATTCAACTTTGAATGAGAGTGAACACTAGTTGTAGAGAAGATCACAGGAGAAGAAATAAAGTTAACACTTGAATGGTTGAAAGATAATAAAGATTGATTGGGAGATGAGATTGGGTTGATTGGAAGTGTTGAATCGGTTAGGTGGAGTTGGCAATTAGTTAGAGAAGAAGAATCCTGCAATCAAAACTCAATTTGGAGAAAGTTTAGGCCAGAATTGGAAGAAAAAACACATGTTCAAAGATGAAAGGATCACCCCTTTCAAGTGGGTCACCTATTTTAGAAAGGCAAGTCACCCATGGAGATCCTACTTAGCATGCTAGGTCTCCCAAGGAGATCCTGAAGGCATAAGGGGTGACCCATAAAGGAGGTTTTGCACAAGTGGTTTTTAGGATGAAGAATGATCTAGAAGGTCCAATGATGGTTTTGGAGCCTTGAAACTAGAGCCATAAGATCTTTGTAGGGTGGTTTTCCCCTTTTACCAAGGTAATTCACCCTTGGAGATTGTGTTTCAGCTAGAGGGTCACCTAGGGAGATCGTAAAGTGATAGGGATGACCCAAAAACAAATGTGGGACAGGAAATTTGAGTTTATGGAAGGGATGGAGAGGTCAATTGGATGATTCTAAGGGGATGAAATAGTGAAAATTCCTCAGGAACATGAATTTCCCCTTGTGAAGTGGATTAGTGAGATTATCAAGGCTAGAAAGCAACAAGAAAAATCTATTGAACATTGGTCAGAAAGCAAGCTAGAAGGTGTATAGAACCATAGAAGATTATCCTGGAGGTTAGGAAATCACAATCAAAATTAAAAACAAAGAAAGACACATCACCAAGAGGAATACTACTGAGAGGTATGTATGTATTCATGCTTACATGCACATGATTAGGGCTATAACTCATCCTTGGTCCATCATGTAGGGATGTGTGTCTTTTTCATACTTATAGTAATTTAACAGTTGCTGCTACAACTAGGTGTGAATACATGAGTATGGTTTTGTGCTTCTCAAATTCTTCAAATGCAGGTATGCTATTATTTTGAATTATATATGTTTGCAACTAAGTCCTAGAAATAACAATTGATCATTGTAGGATATGTGAACCCATCATCATTTGTCATAGCCTATGTTAGCTTGTGTTTTCTTTGTACACATTGTTCCAACCAATCGTCTGATCTCTCTCCTTTCCCATGTGGTGCAACAACAAGATAAACATGACCTAGTTGTATAAGGTCTGAAAGATGTTTATAGTCAAATGAGCTCTTGATGTATTTGAGTAAAGATAAATGAGCTTGAGATAAAAGAGCTAGATATCATGGAATCCATGTATCTACCAACTCATTTGAATCAGAATAATCCCAATCACATTTAATACAACTCTAACAAAAAAACTAATTTTTATGTCCAAATAGCCGATGTACTTGCATTTGAGATTCGAAATGAATGCATCTTTAACAATTCATTGATTCTTTAACAATCTAATTTCTCTCCCACTATACCCTCATCAACTAACCAAAAGAACCTACACACTTCTGAATCAAGTGCCACTCCTTGTGACAATGCATAGTTACACCACTTAGCAATAGAATCTACATCACTGAATGTAGCACCACTTAGAATCTTTATTTGTTCTTTAACTAGGGCTCTCTTCATGCATGCATCTTCTCCATCATGCTCCCCTTTTCCATGCCTAGCTATAAAAATTCCAAATATGAGGTATACCCTTCTTTACATGTATTCTACTCAACCAATAGAACATATGATCATTCTTGAATTGACCAGTGTAATTATCTGACCAAATGAGATGTTGAACCATTCTAATATGTTTTTCCTACAAGAACTCATAAAGTTATTGAAAAAAATATTGCACATACTTTGATGATTGAGATCAATCATCATTCATGTAAAAATGGTACTCTGACTATCTTCCTATTCCCTTTTGTACTCTTAGGGGCATTTATATATGTGATGTGAACAAAAATAGCAATTTGAATAGAATTGTAGTATTAGGATTGGACTTCATTTTGTGGTTGCAATGCGTAGTTTTCTATAAAATTGACTACAAAGACAATAGTTTCAATCAAGAAAAAATCTTTACAAATCCTGAACTGTTGATCTAACCATCGAGACCTGTGGTTGTGTCTAGCATACTTGTAAAAAAAAATTCTTAAAAACAACACTTACTTCTCTCGTAATAAACTCACATTTCGAACCTTCACCTCCACTCTTTAAACTGTATTTCACTATCTCATATCTCTTTTCTCAACCATTTGCTTTCCAAAACCATACTCGTTGTCCTCATGAATGCATGATATAAACTTTAATAACCCACCACATTGTAAACACTTTAAAATGCAACCATCATCTCTAACACATAATAATAAATTTAATAAGTCCTTGGATGACTTTGGTAGTTGAATTGCACCACATTCCTATAACATTTCATTAGTGTGCAAAGTATACTGAATATTACATAATAGTTCATGATACATAGAAAAATCCACATGGTATTTGCAACATGTACTACAAATTTTAAGAGGCACACAATAAAAGGGCTTACAAGATTCAAATGCTCTTTGTGAGATTGTCAAACCTAGATGTGTTTCACAAAATTGTTTGTACAATGTTGTTTGGATACATTCTAAATAATGTTTAGGATGTGGTGTGTGGTCTTGATCAGCAATTCTTAATTTTAAAACATATTTTGCATTGGGTGATACTCTAGAGTTAGAGTGCCAAAATCATTCGATTTCATCCTTTGTGCTCTTAATTAGCTTCTTATCAACTTATGGAAGCCTACCACTAAAAGCCCAAGTATTATTTTCAAGAGGACTATCTAGTCTTGATCTTAATGCTAGTTCTTTTGACAATGTTTTACAATTTAGGCTTAAGTCAAGACAAGTTTGCCTCATTAATCAAGCCTTTCTTAATTGCTTGCTTACTATTAAGGTTGTTATTACTCTCCGAGCAACTCTTTTATCTTTGTCCTTACTAATCTTTCCAATAGAATTGAGTGCATTAAAAAGACTTTAAAATAATTTTATTTTGAGCAAACACTTTGTTTATCCGAATCTTTAATTTTTTTAGTAAAGGTCTCATTTTGTACATTTTTAGTAATAGTACAAAAGGTTGATATTATTCAGTTAATATTTTATTTGCAAAGTATTCGTTGAAAATTGTTGAAGCCCACAACTGAATGGTTCATGATGACCTCTTGCCTTCAAGTCTTTCCATTATGCTCTCTTTAGTTTCAAGTAACCATTTTGGGCTTCTTGGATGATTTACAATTTTATTAGGCTCATTAGAATATGATGGATGTGGGATTTCATTTTCTTCTTGACAAAGGTCCTCTCTTCTTATGTAATTTATAGATACATTGATTTTCATTGTTTCACGTGTGTTATCAATTGCATCAATGTTATGAATAATTAGATTATATAGTGCAATTTCAATATCATGCGGTTCATATCCATAATCTTCAAGTATATGTCTACATTTTTTTTCTTCTTTGTCTATGATATTACTCTTATAAATAGGTGTTTCATAACATTTTACAATATTTTCACTTTCATGTTCAACCTTTTCATTTTCAATATCATGGTCACTTTAATTTTTATCAAACATTTCATTATATTCAACAATTTCATTTGGTGATTCAACATTAAAAAAAATAATTTTCATGTCATTTAAGGGTAAATAAGAACCTTTGCCTTCATGATTATCTATCAAACCTTCTCTTCCGATCCTCTTCCTTGCTCTATCTTTTTCTCTAATTGCTTCAATTTCCTCCAACTAAAGTTTTCTCCTCCTTTTGCTTTATGAAGACTATCGCTGCCCATTATAAAAACAAAAACTATTACCTTAGTGATTGATAGAATCAAATTTTGTGTCTATGAGTGTAGAAAGACATAATTTTGTCTGTAATGTGTAGAACTTTCATGTTTTTCTTGAGAGCAAGGTGTTTGTGGGGGTCGTTATTAGGCCCAACAAAACTTTTTGGGATTTAATAAAAATGGATCCTCGTTATGGTAAAATGGATATCTGTTACTAAACCACAAACTCTTTTTCATCACTTGTAGGTAATGGATATCTGTAATTTAAAATAGATATTCGTTAATGATGGAGATCTGTTCATAACAAATATCTATTATTTCTGCCTAAAAATTGTTCCCTCCTTTTTTCCCTTAGGAATGAAATGGATTTAGGCTTGGAAATATCAATACTGGGTTTTCCATTCTTCCAACATGTTTAGAGGTTTATCCTCTTTTCATGAATTAACCCTTCGTGTTGACGAAATTTTTTTATCTAAATTTGATGAAATGAAAAAGGGTATTTTCAGGAAATTGTCAAGATTCTAAAAATATAATATATGCTTGATTATATATTTAATATATGATTGAAAAACATCTATAAATTTCAAACTATATCACCTTTTTCAAATCCAAAAGATGTGTCACATTCTACACTTCACTAGCTATAGGTCTAAAAAAGTTTGAATTTCATATTTTTTTGACCAAGTTAGGTTGGCTAGAAAATTACTTTTTAATATTTTTAAAAAGTATAGAAAAAAATCAATAACTAATTATTTTATTACAAAAAAATTTCAAAAAATAAGCATCACATTTAGGCATGTGTCCTTTACTTATTTAAAAAATAAAAATAAAAAAATTGCTCATACTTAGGTTGGCTGAAATAACACCTACTTTTTTTTTTCAAAACTTTTAGTAGTGCTTCATTGAAATATCTAATTTCACCAAATAAACATTTTTTTTTTTTAAAAGTAGCTTGTAAACTATATTCAATTTTCTACAAATTCTATTCTTACATATATTTCAAATTGTATAAATAACCCATTCAAATTTTCACGTGAATTTGCTTAAGTCTATTTTTTTACATTTTCATTACCACTTAGAGCTATTGTTTGGCCCATGGTGGTCTCACACTCACCCAAATTATAATAAAACTAATTGATCTATGTTTAGTTTGTATCTTGTCATTTCTATTTTAATTTTCATCATAACAAATAACAACTTCTCAAAAAGACATATCCAAATAATTTCTAGAAAGCTTAGATCCCAAGAGGTTTTTCTCTACAACATCATCCCAGGAGCCCTCACTTCTCAAAGGTAAGTTCTATGAAGATATTGTTGGGAATTAAGGTGTCTCAACCTTTGCAATTTCCTAGCATTTATTATTTGATTGTATATTTATCTAATTGCCTATATTGTATTTAATATTGGTCATCCAAATTTGTCATTTAGTGTGAGGTGGCATGATGACATGTCATCCCACTTAGAAGGTGACTTGGATGGTCAAGTCAAAATTTGAAAATGTAGGCATCCCATTTTGAGGTGGCATTATTTCCATGTGTCGACATCTTGTGGGTTGTGTAAGAGGTTATGACATATGACAGATTATATGAAATGTAAGAGCTAGAAATAGAGATTCTATGACAGGTGTGACAAGTGTCAAGAAACATATTTGCATGGAGAAGGTAGGCACCTAAGTTTGACTATGACAAGTTGTAAGAGAATCATTTATTAACAGCCAATTATGATAGATTCTCTTACAGTTGTAAGTGTTGTCATATATGACAGATTTTATGATGGTGTAAGAGCAATTGTCATACCTATTTTGGGAAAATTTGGGGTGCCCAAGTATGGGAGTTGTAAGGGATGAAAGTGAATCTTTGACAAGTGTCTTTTGCATGTTTTATGGCCTTGGAATTTGGGCCATGAGGATTTGGACAAGATTATTTTGTGGCTTTCTCTAGAAGCTACCTCCATCCTTGATATTTCTCTATATATATAGGTGCTTGGAGTTGGAGTTGTATGGTTCATTTACAGGTACCGTTATGCTGTCAAAATTACTCCAATATTCGACATTTATGTAGTCCTAGAACTTGCATTACAAGAGTGTTGTAATCAGTCTTTAATTTGATAATACATTGTGTAGGTTTTCGAGTGTGGGGTTTTTCACACAAAAGGGTTTTCTCCACATATATCTTTTGTTGTGAGCATTGTACTTGCTTTTGGATATTTGATATTACCTTTCTGTTAATGTGCATCTTAATATGTAACTGTAAAAGTAAAAATTTGCATAAACCTTTCCTCATTAGATCATTGTAGGAAGTTGTTTCCACGTACCTTGCTTCCTTTCAGTTGGTATCAGAGCCTGATCACCTTTGGTTCTAGTTGTTGGGTAGAGGGTTTTTTGAGCTAATCTTCGTTTGAGTGGGAGCTTGTGTAGAGGATTTTGAAATCTTTTTTGCAAGAAAGAGATGGCGAGCACATCTGGAAGGTTTGATATAGAGAAGTTTAATGGAGGCAAATTTGAGTTGTGGAAACTCAATATGGAGGACTTATTGGTGGAAAGAGATCTATGGCTCACAATATTCAGAACCATGTCATCAGGCATGAAATAAGAAGATTGGGATCTAATGGATCAAAAGGTGAAGGATCTTATTATTAGGGTTAGCCGGCAGAAGATATCAATTAATTACAAATAAAGAGTAAACAAAGAAATAGAAATACACAGAAATAATAATAGCGAGAGACAATTTTTAACGTGGTTCACCCAAACTCGGGCTACATCCACCAAACAGAGAGTCCAATATTATTATCCAGTAAATCAAACCGATTACAATCAGCAATCCCTGCAACTCAATACCGCTGCAAAATGCTACAATACAATATCAAAACCCTAACCCTTAGCCGCTTTTTATCAAGTTTTTTGTCGGTTACAAAATAGGGTTTTCTTATGTCGGTCAATGAAAAAATTAACTCCCGGTGCATTATAAAATAATAAAAAACCGTGTGAGGTTTCGGGGGCGTTGCCCCCGAGCCCCCACGGGGGCGCTGCCCCTCGACCCCGCCCTGTATCGCGACAGGGAACGCGCCAGGGGCGCTGCCCCTGGACCCCGCAAGGGGCGCTGCCCCTTGACCCCGTAGGAATTTGGGGGGAAACCGCGCCGATAAAAGTGGGGTAAATATAACCTCCGAGTCTGATTAGGCTCCATATAACAACAATCTCCCACTTGGAGACTGATCAGACTCCACACCATATCATCTCCCACTTGGAGACTGATCATAACACCACTGACCCGGTAGCTCCCACTAGAAATAAGCACCCTGGACTCTACTGTTCTATTTTTGTTGTGTTCAGTCTAGAAGACCAACCGAAGCTGAAGAGGAGCTCCCTTGTCACTGCCTTTGTAAACATATCTGCTGGATTGTCATCTGTATGTATCTTTGCCAGCTGTAACTGTCCATCATCCAACACCGACCGAATGAAGTGATACCTCAACTGTATATGTTTGGTCTTTGAATGCAAGGCAGAATTCTTTGCAAGATGTATGGCACTCTGGCTATCTGTAAACAAATAACTGTTAACCTGTTGTGTGCCCAATTCATTCATGAAAGATTGTAGCCATATCATCTCCTTGCTTGCCTCTGTTGCAGCTACATATTCTGCCTCTGTGGTGGATAAAGCAACCACCTTTTGCAACCTAGAAATCCAACTTACCGCTGTTCCACCTACAGTAAAGACATAACCTATAGTACTCCACCTGGTATCAATATCTCCTGCCAAATCTGAGTCTACATAACCTGCTAAATCAGTATTAGAGCCCCCAAAACATAAGTGTTTATTGGATGTACCTCTCAAATACCTGAGAATCCATTTTACCGCATTCTAATGCTCTAATCCGGGATGACTCATATACCTGCTAAGGACTCCTACAGCATGTGCAATATTCGGTCTCGTGCATACCATGGCATACATTAAACTGCCTACAGCTGAAGCATATGGTACCTTGGACATTTTCTCTTCCTCTTCTTGTGTCGTAGGACACATGTCCTTAGTCAATTTCAAATGACTAGGCAAAGGTGTGCTGACAGCTTTTGCATTCTCCATGTGGAATCTCTGCAACACCTTTTCAACATAAGTAGCCTGAGATAGAGTCAATTTTCTGTTCAGCCTATCTTTGCAAATTTTCATACCAAGGATTTGTTTTGCTGCCCCCAAATCCTTCATATCAAATGATTGTGCCAACTGCTGTTTTAACTCTCTTATGTGATCCATGTTAGACCCAGCTACAAGCATGTCATCAACATATAAACATAAAATAATGTAGCTATCATTATCTAACCTCTTAAAATAAACACAATGGTCAGAATTACACCTACTGTAGCCTTGCTCAGCCATAAAACTGTCAAATTTCAAATACCATTGCCGAGGTGCTTGTTTCAGGCCATACAAACTCTTCTTCAATCTGCACACTAGTTTCTCCTTACCTTTGACCTCAAAACCTTGGGGCTGTTCCATATAGATCTCCTCCTCCAAATCACCATGGAGAAAGGCAGTCTTAACATCTAGCTGTTCCAAATGTAAATCTTCAGCAGCCACAATACTTAAAACAGTACGAATAG
The DNA here is from genome assembly GCA_027924645.1 of Cunninghamia lanceolata. Classification (NCBI taxonomy): domain Eukaryota; kingdom Viridiplantae; phylum Streptophyta; class Pinopsida; order Cupressales; family Cupressaceae; genus Cunninghamia; species Cunninghamia lanceolata. The sequence continues at coordinate 9,618 of BSBN01001673.1, forward strand.
AAGTCATCTTGACAACCGGAGAAAATATCTCATCAAAATCAATGCCCTTTTTCTGTGCAAATCCTTTGACAACTAACTTGGCCTTAAATCTTTTCTTACCTCCATCTTCCTCTTTCAGCCTGTAAACCCATTTATTTGGTAAAGCCTTTTTACCTATAGGTAACGTACATAATTCCCAAGTCTGATTTTTCAGCAAGGAGTCCATTTCTCCTTTCATTGCAAGCTCCCACTGAACCTGTGTATCCACCTACATAGCTTCATCATACCCTTCGAGTTCACCAGCATCTGTTAACAAAATAGAATACAAAGAGGGAGAAAACCTTTCAGGAGGTCTGCTGATCCTTGTTGACCGTCTAACATTCACTAGAGTTTGTGGTATTTCTGGTTGCTGTTGCGGAGCATGAGGAACCACTGGAACATCACTATTTGGAGTATCATCCAGCACCACGTAATCCTTTTCTTTCTTCTCATGCTGCTGCAACTGATCTTTGTACAACACCTTCTCATTGAATATAACATCCCTGCTTCTCACAATTTTCTGATTTTCAAAATCCCAAAGCCTATAACCAAATTCATCAATGCCATATCCAACGAAGGTACATTTTTTTGATTTCACATCCAGCTTGGTTCTATTTTCAGAATCTATATGTGCAAATGCTTCACAGCCGAAGGTTTTCAGAAAAGAATAACTCACCTTCTTGCCTGTCCATGCTTCCTCTGGAATACCACAGCCTAAAGGAACTGAAGGACCTCTGTTAATTAAATATACAGCAGTGTTGACAGCCTCTGCCCACATGTGTAAAGGTAGCCCAGCATGCAATCTCATGGTCCTTGCACGCTCCATTATTGTCCTATTCATGCGTTCAGCCACTCCATTTTCCTGTGGAGTCCCTGGAACCGTTTTCTGCCTGTGAATTCCATTAAGGGAACAATAATCTTCAAATTCTTTGCTGCAATACTCACCGCCATTATCAGATCTGAGACATTTTAATCTTTTACCCATCTCATTCTCAACCAAGCTTCACCATTTCTTAAATGTTTCAAATACATCAGATTTCTGTCTAAGGAAATAAATCTAGACCTTCCTAGTTGCATCATCTATGAATGTAACATAATACCGAGAGCCATCGAGAGAAGATACCTGAGCTGGTCCCCATACATCTATATGCACAAGCTCCAATTTTTCATTTTTCTTTTGCTTCCCATCCTTGAGAAAACTGACTCTCTTTTGTTTTCCATACACACAACTTTCACAGAAATCCATATTAATACATTTCAGACCTGGTAAAACTTTCTTAGAATGAAGTACCTTCATACCTTTTTCACTCATATGCCCAAGTCTGTTATGCCACAGTGTTGTCTCAGAACCTGCAGCAACTTTTCCAGTCTCTTCCTGCAAACCTGCAGCAACTATTCCTGAACCTGTTTGTTTTTTCTCTGTAACAGCTAAAGTAGAAGGAACAGTATGACCTGTACAAAGATATAAGGTGCCTACTTTCACACCTTTTGCTACTACTAAGGCACCTTTTGAAACCTTCTAATTTTTATCAGTAAATGTAACAGTGAAACCTTGTTCAGTTAGCTGCCCCGCTGAAATTAAATTCCTACTGAGCCTTGGAACATGCCTTACCTCTTGTAGTAGCCAATGATTCCCATTCTGCAACTTAATCTTGATTCTTCCCTTTCCAACAATCTAACAGGGTTCGTTATCTCCCAAATAAACTAGCCCAAAATCCCCTTGGACATAATCAAGGAAATAACTTCTATGGGGTGTAGCATGAAATGAGGCCCCTGAATCTAAAACCCATGAATCATCAGCATTATCTAGGGAAAGAATCAAAGCATCATCTTCAGACTTATTGCTTACCACATTTTCTTCCTTATTGCCTTCTTGTTTGTCTCCTTCTTTATTCTTCCGAGACCAGCAATCTTTCTTCAGATGACCTGGTTTTCCACAGTACCAGCAATCCTTCTGTCCTCTGGTTTGGGATCTTTTGTCCTTTGATTTTCCTCGTGACTTCCCATGACCTCCAGAACCTTTTCCTCTCTCCTTTGATCTGCCCCTACTTTCTGCACTCAAAACACTACCTGATTTGGATCCACCTGAGCTTTTCTTACGAATTTCCTCACTCAGAATAACACCAACAACATCATCAAATTTTAGGGTATTTGAACCAGAAACAGAGTTACTAACCGCCATTACCAAACTATCCCAGCTTTCAGGCAATGAACATAATATCAAGAGAGCTCTAACTTCTTCATCAAATTTTACATTTACAGAAGTCAATTGACTGACAATCGTATTAAATTCATTTAAATGACCTGTCACAGATCCACCTTCAACCATTTTCAAATTAAACAACTGCTTCATGAGAAATACCTTATTTGAGGCTGAGGGTTTTTCATACAATTTTGCCAAAACTTTCATCAGACCATCTGTTGTCTTCGCTTCTGTTATATTGAATGCCACTGACGGTGCCAGGCACAACCGAATGGTTCCTAGTGCCTTTCTGTCAAGAAGATTCCAATCCTCATCAGACATTGTTGCCGGTTTCTTGGCTACTCCTTCCAACAGCCTCCATAAATCCTTTTGATAGAGGTAATCCTCCATCTGCATCTTCCATAACTGATAGTTCTGCCCATTGAATTTATCAACCTTCATTTTACCCTCGTCCGCTATTGCTCCCACTCAACCTGAGACTTTCCTGCAGACGATAATCGAACACAACCCGCTCTAATACCACTTGTTAGGGTTAGCCGGCAGAAGATATCAATTAAATGCAAATAAAGAGTAAACAGAGAAATGGAAATACACAGAAATAATAATAGCGAGAGACAATTTTTAACGTGGTTCACCCAAACTCGGGCTACATCCACCAAACAGAGAGTCCAATATTATTATCCAGTAAATCAAACCGATTACAATCAGCAATCCCTGCAACTCAATACCGCTGCAAAATGCTACAATACAATATCAAAACCCTAACCCTTAGCCGCTTTTTATCAAGCTTTTTGTCAGTTACAAAATAGGGTTTTCTTATGTCGGTCAATGAAAAAATTAACTCCCGGTGCATTATAAAATAATAAAAAACTGTGTGAGGTTTCAGGGGCATTGCCCCCGAGCCCCCACGGGGGCGCTGCCCCTCAACCCCGCCCTGTATCGTGACAGGGAACGCGCCAGGGGCGCTGCCCCTAGACCCCGCAAGGGGCGCTGCCCCTTGACCCCGTCTTGGGGGCGCTGCCCCCAAACCCCCGCAAGGTGCGCTGCCCCTTGACCCCATAGGAATTTGGGGGGAAACCGCGCCGATTAAAGTGGGGTAAATATAACCTCTGAGTCTGATTAGGCTCCATATAACAACACTTATAAGACTCTATTTGGTTGATTCAGTGCTCCTAGATATCCATGAAGAGAAGACTGTAAAAGATATTTGGAAGAAACTTGGAGATGTTTATCAGGATAAATCCCTAGTGAACAAGTTATTCCTGTGAAAGAAATGTATTCTCTAAGGATGGAAGATGGAGGATCTATTGTTGATCATCTGAATACATTCAATATGTTTGTTGCTTAGTTGACCTCTATTGGTGTGAAAATGGAGGAGGAGGATTGATGTATGACATTACTATGTTCATTACCAAATTCGTGGGACCACCTTATTATGACCATTGGGAGTACCACTACCACTTTCAATATGGATGAAGTGGTTTCTTCATTGTTGTCTAAAGAGATGCAGAGAAAGTCTTCTAAGTCAACTAAGGAGGCTCTTATAGTTTGTGGTAGATCTAAAGAGAAGGGAAAGAAAAATGATAAGAAAAAGGAAGATCCAAATCTCATGGGAGATCCAAGTCTCCTGGAAAGTCCAAGGCTTAATGTTAGAACTATGGCAAACCTAGTCAACTCTACAAGGATTGCAAGGAGGAGGAGAAGAAAAAGAACTTTGATTTGGATTCTGACAAGTCCTCTCAGGATGATTGAGAAGCATTTTTCGTTGCCTTGGTAACGCATGCATCGGAAGATGTGTGGCTTATTGACTCTAGTGCATCTTTTCACATGACCTCTCATCGGGGTTGGTTTTTTTAGTATGAAGAATATGATGGTAGGAAGGTATACTTGGGTGACGACTCTCACCTGAAGATTGTTGGTCATGGAAGAGTCTTGATTTGATTCCTTAATGGATGATTGAAGGGGATCAATGGTGTTTTGCATATCCCTAGTTTGGCATGGAACCTATTATCTATAAATATGTTGAATGATGTGGGTGTGCAGGTTTTTTTTGTTGCAAGTATGCACCTAATCGGTGTTGTCATTAATGTCAACATATATGTGTTGTCATTGGTGTCAACTGTGCTCCTATCTTGTTGTTTCCTTGTAATGAGTAAGATGCTTTGTATTTACTTATGTAAGTAATCTTGATGTTGATGATATTGAGAAAATTGGCTTCTCCAGTAAAAACAGTGAGTTGCAATGGAAACAGTGTATTGCATACAGAAGAACAGTCCAGAAGAATGCTCCACATTTTCTATAGAATGAGTATCTTTGTCTACAGATTGGAAGTTATTTAGAAGTCTATCTGAAGATGCTATGTTCTGAGTTTGAGCCTCCAGTATAAAGAATTGAGTGAGTTATGTTCACCAGAGTGAAAATAGCTTTTTTTTGTATGTTTGGCAAAGACAGGGAGAAAGTGTTATGCTCTGCATTCCTCCGCATTGAAGTATTTTGATCTGTGGTTCTAGATATAAGTCTAAGATAATGTTAACTGCCTTCAACTCTAATGGTTCGTGATTTGGTGGTCCGCAAGCTATCCTTTGTTTATGACAATAGCTGACAGTGTTGTTCTTGTACTCTGGTTTGAAGAATCTTCTTGATATAGTGGTTAGAGATCGTGCAGTTGTTCTAGATGATTACAATGTGCTTGTGGATGTATCATGATTGTGTTCCTACCTTTGGATTGGTCCACAAAGATAAGTGTGGATTGTGAAAGAAGGATGTTCTTAGAAAACCTAGTGTTAACTCCACATTTGGCCAACTTGGTTGTTTTCACTATTTGTGGAGATGCATTGAAGATTGTAGAAGCGTGTTGTGGTGGGGAGGATTGCATTTGAGTCCTAGCTAAGGTGTGGCATGTTCATCATACTTCTCTACATCTTTCCTTAGCTAAATTTTGTAATAGGTCTAGACCTATTTCTATGTATGTTTTGTAATCCCAACCTTGGAGATTGTTCCAATGGTTGATGAATGTAATGTCGACCTTGATGTACATTCCAAGGTTGATGAATTGTATAAAAGCATGTAATAGAGTAGCAAAAGTGTGTGTGAGTGCAAATATGAAGAGATAAGTTTGAAGGTGTGAAAGAGCAGAGCAGAGAAGTTATATTGTGCTTCAATGGAACTGAATCCTGGCATGGAGTAGATGCTACTTCACCCCCTTGGCAGTGAGCCACCCTTTGGTAGTGAGTTGTTATTTGCAATGAGCAATTTGGGTAGTGAGCCCTGTAGGAAGTGAGCCTCTATTTTTTGGTATTGTTATAACTCATATATTTCTATGGGCTAACACCTACCGTGGTTTTTCCCTTTTAGGGTTTTCCACATTAAAAATCTGGTGTCTACTGTGTTGGATATGTGTTTGTGATTAAACTTATAGTTTCATGCTTTCATGATTAAATCTGATTATAAGCAATTAAGTTGTTAATGGTTTGATGTTTATATGAAGCTAAGTTTTTGTGATAACTGATTCATCCCCCCTCTTAGTTGTCCGATGTATTTCAACAATTGGTATCAGAGAAAGGTTCCTCAGTGGTAAGGTTAACATCTTGAGGTAGATCCAGGATGTCTTACAAGAAGGAAGCTCCGCAGTTTGATGGGACAAATTATGCAACTTGGAAGATTTGCATGAAAAGCCATCTGCTTTGTATTAGTTATAAAGTATGGCAAGCAACACAGACTAAATATGCCATGCCAGAGAATGGTCTGACAACTGAAGATGAAGTCAAAGAATATGAGGTAAATATAAAAGCTAGAGATGCTCTGTTGAGTGCATTGACTGACTCTGATTTAATAAAGGTCATGGATTATGAGTATGCTAAAGAAGTCTAGGATAAGCTGAGAATCTGTATGAAGGAGACGAATCTGTAAAGAGGGCCAAATTGCAAGGACTCAAAGCCAAATATGAAGGTCTTAAAATGGAAGAAGATGAAACCATAACATCCTTCATGCAAAAGGTTGATGAACTTGTTACTGGAATCAAAGGTATGGGAGGAATTGTTGATGAAACTAAAGTTGTGATGAAAATTCTTAGGTCATTACCTAAATCCAATGCACACAAGGTAGCTACAATTGAAGAAATAATGACTGTGAAAAAGATTAATAAGAATCAGTTGCTTGGTAAGATTACTGCTTTTGAAATGAGAGAGTTTGGTGATGCTCTACCAAAATTAGAAATTGCTTTCAAAGCCAGTACTTCAGAAAAGATCTCCAAGAGCATAAAAATACAAGGTAGAACCTGATGATGAGCTTGATGAAATTGAAGCCAACTTTGTTGACAGACTACAAAGAGGTTCCAGTAAGTTTAAAGGCAAATTACCTTTCAAATGTTTCTCATGTGGTAAAGTAGGTCATTATGCTTCTAGATGTCCTGAAAGACTTGAAAGGAATAGAAAAAGATTTGAGAACAGGCCTAGAGCTCCAAAGAAATGCTACTATGTTAGAGATTTTGATGATGAAGGTGTGATGAATGATGAATATGATGATGCTAGTACTAGTGCAAATGAATTCTTGTTTATTGCTATTAAAGAAGAACCTGTGTCTACTAATCCTGCTAGCTGTGTGGAAGAAGAAAAACCAGTGGAAGAAAGTTCTTTGACTATTTAGGTTGAGAAAGATAAGGATGAATGGATTATTGATAGTGGATGCTCACATCACATGACCAGTGACAAAAGTAAGTTTGTAAGTTTTGGAAAAATATGATGGAGGACTGGTTAGGTTTGGAGACAATGCAGCTGGTAAGATTTGTGGAAAAGGATCTACTTCATTTGATGGAAAGCACAACACTAACAATGTTCTCTATATGAAGGGTTTAAAGCATAATCTTTTAAGTGTTGGTCAGATGTGTGACAAAGGTTATGATCTGAGATTCAAAGATAATGGATGCAAGCTAATGGAAAGCTCTAGAACTGTGATTGCTATTGGTAAGAAGACCAAAGGTAACATCTATCAATTAAGAGGAACTAATGATTACTGTTTATTAGCCCAAGCAAATGAAAGTTGGTTGTGGCATAGAAGGTTGTGTCATATAAATTTTGATAATCTAGTAAAGATATGTTTAGGACAAACTATAAGAGATCTACCAAAACTTGTGAAACCCTCCAATACTATTTGCAAGGAATGTCAGTTGGGGAAGTAGACAAGAACAAGTTTCAAGAGTAAAGAGCAATTCTCTGCCAGTTTGCTAGATCTAGTTCATACAGGTCTATGTAGTCCTACAAGGATAAGAAGTCTGCAAGGTGATAGGTACTTCATGTTTCTTATTGATGATTATTCTAGAATGACTTGGGTTACTTTTCTAAGAGACAAATCAGAAGCCCTAGAGAAGTTCAAATCCTTCAAAGAAATGGTTGAAAATGAAATAGAACTAAAAATCAAATGCTTGAGGTCTGATAGAGGAGGTGATTTCACATCAAATGAATTCAACATTTTCTGTGAAGAACAAAGAATAAAAAGACAGTTGTCTACACCTAGAACTCCTCAGCAAAATGAAGTTGTAGAAATGAAGAATAGGACAGTTCAAGAAGCTGTCAAAACAATGATGAAGGAAGGAGGCCTACCAAAAGTCTTCTGGAAAGAAGCTATACATACTATTGTCTACATTGAAAATAGAGTTTTAGTGAAAGGTAATGGTACTAAAACCCCCTATGAGTTGTGGTATGGAAGAATTCCAACAGTAAGATACTTCAAAGTCTTTGGAAGCAAATGCTATATCAGAAGAGATGAAGACCTAGGGAAATTTTATGCAATATGTGATAAAGGAATCTTCCTTGGTTACTCTACCAAGAGTAAGGCCTACCGGTGCTATAATAAATGGTTGAAGAAGATTGTGGAGAGTCCAAATGTGAAAGTGGGTGAAGGCAAAGGAAAAACATTAGTTCAAAGTGGCTATGAGTCAGATGAACCTGTTGATATAACTCATGAAGAAAAAGTTGAACAAGAAGACAATCAAAGTGAAGAAGAAAAGGCTCCAGAAATTGTTAAAACTCCTAGGTATGTAAGAATCAATCACTCTAAAGATCAAATTATTGGAGACAAAGAGAAAGGAGTGCTGACAAGGAAAAGAGTTGTAGAAGAACAAGTGAATTACTATTTGCTCTTTACAGTTGAACCAAAAACTGTGAATGAAGCCTGCAATGATGAAAATTGGGTTAAGACAATGGAAGAAGAACTAATGCAAATAGAGAAGAATGAAACTTGGGAATTAGTTCCTAGACCTACTAACAATATCATTGGAACCAAATGGGTCTTCAGGAATAAGCTGAATGAAAATGGAGAAGTTGTAAGGAATAAAGCAAGGCTTGTGTGCAAAGGATATTCTCAAATTGAAGGGATAGATTTTGAAGAGACTTTTGCTCTAGTAGCTCGGATTGAAGCAATCAGAATGTTTCTGGCATTTGCAGCTCACAAAGATTTCAAAGTGTATTATATGGATGTGAAGTCTGCATTCCTAAATGGGGAGTTAGAAGAGGAAGTCCACATTAAGTAACCGGAAGGATTCCAACTATCAAATCAAGGTGATATGGTATGCAGGTTGAAGAAAGCATTATATGGACTCAAGCAAGCTCCTAGGGCATGGTATGCAAGGTTGGATAAGTACTTATTGCAGTTAGGATTCAGTAAAGGCACTACTGACAGCAATCTTTATTTCAAGATTAATGGTGATCAAATTTTGATTATTGAAGTCTTTGTTGATGATATCATCTTTGGTGGAAATGAAGGTATGTGTATGAAATTTGCTGGTGAAATGTAGAAAGAGTTTGAGATGTCTATGTTTGGTGAGATGAATTTCTTTCTGGGTCCAAATCAATCAATCAGATAAAGGAATCTTCATATCTTGGTCAAGTATGTAAAAGAGTTATTAAAGAAGTTTGGGATAGAAGACTCTAAACCAGTATGTACTCCCATGGTGACTGGCTGCAAATTGAGAAAAAGTGATGAATCACCCAAGACTGATCAGAAAAAGTACAGATCCATGATTGGAGGATTACTTTATATAACTCAAACCAGACCTGATATTATGCATGTAGTTTGTCTTGTTGCAAGATTTCAAGCTGATCCAAGAGAATCACATGTGATGGCAGTAAAGAGAATCCTGAGATATTTAAAAGGCACTCTGAATCATGACTTATGGTATCCAAAGGATAATGATTTTACTCTCAGTGCTTATACAAATGTTGATTGGGCAGAAGATGTTGATGACAGAAAAAGTACAAGTGGGGGTGCTTTATTTTTAGGAAATAGATTAGTTTCATGGTTGAGCAAGAAGCAAGATTCAATCTCTTTATCAATAGTAGAAGTAGAGTATATTGCAGCAGCATGTTGTTATACTCAAGTGTTATGGATGAAGTAGACTTTGAAGGATATAGGAGTTATTTATGAAGATCCAATTGCAACCCTGTGTGATAATACAAGTGCCATAAATATTTCCAAGAATCTAGTGATGCACTCAAGAACAAAGCATATATCTATAAGGTATCACTTTTTGAGGGAAAAGGTGACAGAGAATGAAGTTAAGTTGGAATATGTGTCCACAAAGGATCAGATTGTAGAGATCTTCACTAAGCCTCTGCCTAAGGATACTTTTGAGTATCTCAGGGAAAAATTAGGGGTCATTACCCCTCCATCTCTAAACTAAGATGCAAAGGAATGCATCAATCTAGTGGTGCCCAAAGATTTATTCTTTAATATGGATTGATATTCTGAGAGATACCTCTCAGGGGGAGTAGCTGAATGATAACAAAAGAGTTGGTTGCCGAAGTTCAAATTTGATCAGAGCAACAGAGTGCAAGTATGTGCCCTTTGCCATTGATGTCAAAGGGGAAGAGAAATCATGTGAAAAACTCAAAAGTAAAAAAGAAGTGCATATGTGTAAAGAGAAAGGGGGAGAATCATGTCTTTATGGTATTTACAATTTTTCACATCATATGTTGCCATCAATGACAAAGGGGGAGATTGTTGCAAGTATGTGCCTAATCGGTGTTGTCATTGATGTCAACATATCTGTGTTGTCATTAGTGTCAATTGTGCTCCTATCTTGTTGTTTTCTTGTAATGAGTAAGATGATTTGTATTTACTTATGTAAGTAATATTGATGTTGAGGATATTGAGAAAATTAGCTTCTCTGGTAGAAACAGTCAGTTGCAGTGGAAACACTGTGTTGCATACAGAAGAACAGTCCAGAAGAATGCTCCGCATTTTCTGTAGAATGAGTATCTTTGTCTGCAAATTGGAAATTATTTAGAAGTCCATATGAAGATGCTATATTCTAAGTTTGAACCTCCAGTATGAAGAATTGAGTGAGTTATGTTCACCAGAGTGAAAATATCTTTTTTCTATATGTTTGCCAAAGACAAGGAGAAAGTGTTATGCTTCACATTCCTCCGCATTGAAGTATTTTGATCTACGGTTCTAGATATAAGTCTAAGATAATGTTAAGTGCCTTCAACTCCAATGGTTCCTGATTTGGCAGTCCACAAGCTATCCTTTGTTTATGACAGTAGCTAACAATGTTGTTCTTGTGCTCCAGTTTGAAGAATCTTCTTGACAGAGTGGTTAGAGATCGTGTGATTGTTCTTGATGATTACAATGTGCTTGTGGATGTCTCCTGATCGTGTTCCTACCTTTGGATTGGTCCGTAAAGAGAAGTATGGATCATGAAAGAAGGATGTTCTTATAAAATGTAGTGTTAACTCTAGTCTTGGCCGACTTGGTTGTTTTCACTATTTGTGGACATGCATTAAAGATTGTAGAAGCATGTTGTGGCATGAAGGATTGTGTTTGAGTCCCAGCTAAGGCGTGGCATGTTCATCATACTTCTCTACATCTTTCCTTAGCTAAATTTTGTAATAGGTCTAGACCTATTTCTGTGTATGTTTGTAATCCCGACCTTGGAGATTGTTCCAATGGTTGATGAATGTAATGCCAACCTTGATGTACATTCCAAGGTTGATGAATTGTATAAAAGCATGTAATAGAGTAGCGAAAATGTGTGTGAGTGCGAATATGAAGAGATAAGTGTGAAGGTGTGAAAGAGCAGAGTAGAGAAGTTATATTGTGCTTCAATGGAGCTGAATCCTGGCATGGAGTAGATGCTACTTAATCAATTCACCCCCTTAGCAGTGAGCCACCCCTTGGCAGTGAGCCACCCTTTGGCAGTGAGTTTTTCTTTGCAGTGAGCAATTTGGGTAGTGAGCCTCTATTTTTTGGTATTATTATAACTTATATATTTTTGTGGGCTAACACCCATTGTAATTTTTCCCTTTTAGGGTTTTCCACGTAAAAAATCTAGTGTCTATTGTGTTGGATATGTGTTTGTGATTAAACTTATGGTTTCATGCTTTCATGATTAAATCTTATTATAAGCAATTAAGTTGTTGATGGTTTGATGTTCATATGAAGCTAAGTTTTTGTGACAACTGATTCACCCACCCCCCTCAGTTGTTTGGTGTATTTCAACAATTTTCTCGAATGGAGGATGCAAGATGACTAGAGGAACTATGGTGCTAGCTAAGGGTGTTTGAATTGGAACTCTGTTTCAACTTGATGCATGCATGATTCAATGCAATAGTGCCTTTGTTTTGAAGAAGAGAAATTCATAGTCTTCATCCTCACCATTGGAACTAGCAGGGAAGAGGACTGTTGCATCTACTTCTGATGGTCATGTTTTCTGGGTACCTAAGGGTGCTCATTCTATGGAGATGAAACTTCTAGCTGAGAAGACAATGTTATGGAGCCAAAGGCTTGGTCACATTGGTGAAAAGGGTTTGAGGACACTGAAAAATAAAAATCTTATTGAGGGTATGAATGACTATAACCTTGAGTTAGATTTTGTGCGAACATTGCATCTATGGTAGAAAAAATCATGTTTAGTTTTATTCCAGTTCTCACAAATCTTCTGAGGTGTTAGACTTGACTCATTCTGATGTATTCGGTCTTGTTAATGTTCCTTCAATTTCAAAATCTATTTACTTTGTTTCATTAATTGATGATTAGAGTAGGACATGGGTGTATTTCCTTAGAAGCAAACCTGAAGTCTTTAGTAGGTTCAAAGAGTTCAAAGCTCTTATAGAGGACCAAAAGGATAGAAAGATTAAGTGTTTGAGGACTGACAATGGTGGTGAGTTTTGTTTAGCAAATTTCAATAAGTTCTATAAAGAACATGGGGATGAGAGTCATAAGACAACTCCATATACCCCTCAGCAGAATGGAGTTGTAGAGAGGATGAACAAAATATTGATGGATAGGGCTAGGAGTATGTTAAGTAGAGAAATCCTTGAACAAAATTTATGGGCTAACATTGTTGCTACTACTTATTACCTGGTTTACAAGTCTCCTACATCGACGCTTGTTGATAAGACACCTATGGAGGTGTGGATTGGTAAAAAGCCTTCATTAAGACACATTCAAGTATTTGGTTGTGAGGCATATGCACATGTGCCTAAGGAGAAGAGGTCTAGGTTGGATAAAAAGGCTATGAAGTATATCTTCATCTGTTATAGCATCGGTTGGAAAGGGTACAAGCTTTGGGATCTAGTGGCTGAGAGAGTTCTGTATAGCAAAAGTGTGATTTTCAGAGAGCTCAATCCTCCTTCTATTATTCTACAACAAGAGAAAGAAGTAGAGAAATAGGATGTGGTTTAGCCTCCTTCCACCCTTGATAAAGTTGAACCGAAGACATCTGTTGGACCTGATGATGAGGAGAGCTCTAGTAGCACTAAAAGTTCAGAAGAAGAAGAAGAAGAACCTCAACCTAAACTTTTGAGGAGGTCCACACGGATAAGGTGGCAACCTGATAGGTTTGGTTATTCTTTGCATGATTCCAATCATATTTTTGCTTTGATTTCTAACACTAATGAGCCTAGGACCATAAGGGAGGCTATGGATATGAGTGATGCAGATTCTTGGAAAGAGGCCATGGAAGAAGAGATGGCTTCCTTGAAGATAAACAATACTTGGGATATGGTACCCTTGCCTGATGGACGTAAACCTATTGGAGGTAAATGGGTGTTCAAGAAGAAGTTTGGTTCAGATGGTAGTGTTGAGAAATTAAAGGCAAGGTTAGTCGCAAAGAGATATTCCCAAGTTGAGGGAATCGATTATGGTGAGATTTTCTCTCTCATTGCAAAGTTGACATCTATCATATTCTTATTATCACTTGTTGTAGCATATAATTCAGAAGTTGAATAGATGGATGTGAAGACAACTTTCCTTCATGGTGATTTGGAGAAAGAAATCTATATGTCACATCTAGAGCATTACGTGGTAAAAAGTAAATAAAATCGGGTTTGCAAGTTGAAAAAGTCTTTGTATGGTTTGAAGTAATCTCCTAGGATGTGGTACCATAAATTTGATGCTTTGTGTTGAGTTTGGGATTTCTAAGATCAAAATCAGATCATTGTGTTTATTATAAAATAGATAATGATCACATTATCATTATTGCATTATATGTTGATGGTATGTTGTTCATTGGGAATGGTAAAAGTTTGATTTCTGATTTGAAGTCTCAGTTGTTAGCACAATTTGAGATGAAAGATCTAGGGGCATCTAGGTACATTCTTGGAATGGAAATCAAAAGAGATAGAGCTAACAGAAAACTTTGGTTAAGCCAGGGTAAGTATGTGAACACCATGTTGGAGAGATTCAGCATGGTAACTTGTAGACCATTGACTATTCCTGTTATGTTGGGGACAAAATTATTTGTTGTAGATTGTTCAAAGTCTCCTTTTGAGATGGAAGATATGGGCAGAGTTCCTTATGCTAGTACAGTTGGTAGTTTGATGTATGTGATGGCCTGTACAAGACTGGACATTGCCCAAGCAGTGGGAGTCCTTAGTTGGTTTATGGCTAATCTTGGATGGCTACATTAAGATGCGGTGAAGAGAGTGTTCAAATATTTGTAGGGTACTTTCAAGTATTCCCTATGTTTTCATGGTTATCCTACATGAACTCACCATTCATTTTGTATTCGAGGATTTGTGGATTCATATTGGATAGGTGACATTGATAACATGAGATCCACCAGTGCTTATGTGTTCACTATGTTGAGTGGTGCTATTAGTTGGATGAGTAAGTGACAACCTATGGTCGCTTTGTCCACTACTAAAGCAAAGTACATGGTAGCAACTCATGCTTGTAAAGAAGCCATTTGGCTTAAGAGATTGTGTTCTGATGTTGGGTTTGATGCAGGATAGATTACCATTTGTTGTGACAGTCAGAGTACCATATGTTTAGTAAAGAATCCTACTTTCCACGTGAGGACAAAGCATATTAATGTCCAGTAGCATTTTGTTCATGATATGGTAAGGATGGGAAGGTGAATTTGGAGAAAGTTGACACTTTGATGAATGTTGTAGATTCCTTGACAAAACCTATGAGCATGGAGAAGTTCAGATGGTGTTCAGGGTCTATGGTGTTGCAAGTATGTGTAATCAATGTTGTCATTGATGTCAACAAGCTTGTGTTGTCATTGGTGTCAACTGTGTCATTTGTGTGAGTTTCTTATGGTGCAAGAATATGAGTAGTTAGTGTTGAGTGGATACTATTTCTGAGATGAGGTTGTTTCAATGGTGTGAGCTATTTGGTCGAGTTGCTTTTCTGAAGATGGTGTGGTTTGTTGGTTTAGGACTGGACAACTGAGAGGGGGGTGAATCAGTTGTCACACTTTTACAATCTTTTCTTTCTTAATCTTCCTTTTTCAGTTATAATTAAATTAATGATATAAACATTTCAACATCAATCAATCAACATATGAACAGAAAACATAGATAACACATTCAACACCAAGATTTTGACATGGAAACTCAGTTAAGGGAAAAACCACGGTGGGGGTTAACCCACAAATATTAATACCCTGTTAAAAGTATTTTTATAAATGGGAATGCACATGCATTCGGGCTCACTGCCTAGAGCTCACTACTCAAAAGAAGGCTCACTACCTATGGAAAAATTACAAGAGAATGACAAAGATTTGAACTGATTAATAGCATCTACTTATGCAAGAATTTTAGTTCCAGTTAAGTGTAAAAACTAATCTTAGACATTTCATCTTTTCTCTACTCTTCTTATTGTTCTGCCTTCATTTGCATTTTGAATTTCTACTCTTCTCACATTCGCCTTATTCGTACACGCACACACACACTAAATCATCCAATTTCATCGGCTATATATATCTGCAACATGATCTACAATCATTCTATCAGTCAGCTTCAACAACACTTAGGACTTTTATGAATGCTCTGCTTTGTTGGCTAGATCTATGTATAACTTAAGGTGCGGACCAAAACTTGTTCTTGAAAATCATTAATCATGTTGGCCACTATCACTGATCATTGTCATCTGTCCAACAAATAACTTCCATACATCCGAAATCAAGATCTTCTGCAGGATCAACCTGTTCTTCTTCTGTCTGGTCTGACAAACTGGAACCTGGTACTCAGAGGCTAATATTTTTTGAGTCCTTCATCACCGGAGGACAAAAATCTAGAGTTAGACTATCTTGACAATGCATATGACTCCCCTAGATTCGTAGCTAATCATAACTTCCCACCGGAGAGATCCAAACCAAAATGTTGGACCTTTTTGTTGCTCTGTTCCTAATTGACCAGACCTAGACAAATTATGAATCTAACTTCCGATATAAACAAATTGTGTTATGCGGATGATCTTAGTTGCCATCAATGACAACATATATCATGCCTAGCAGTGTCTCTTGCCAACAATCTCCCCCTTTGGCATTGATGGCAACACTTAGTGAAAAATGACTAAGTGTCTTGAGCAACTCCCCCTTTGTCTGTTCATTCGTGCACTTCACTTGTTCCGTTGCTCCCCCTTTGTTGAATACCTTATTTTTCACTGCCCTTCACTCCCCCTTTGACATCAATGGCAAAGGGTGGGGTCCACAAGTTAAAGTTCTCCAAAATTTCTGTATACATTATCGCATATGTACAAGTAATTTACATGAACTTGAGAATGTCTGCAAAGCTAGTTTTTATTTGCACAAGTTCAAAGGCCCAAGTACTCTTCATTCCATCCAAAATGGAGATGTTCCCACTTAGTAAAAATGAGTATGCTTCTGCCTTTGACAAATCTGCTGGATCACTAGTCTGAGCCGCACTCTGAGCTTCAGATAGGGCATTATACATTGTCTCTAACTTAGGAGAAATTAATCCTTGGAGCTCACACATTCTCTTCATAATGTTACCCTTTTCTTTAACAAGCCTCTTTATTTCATCTGTCAACCTGATTACTTGGCATTCTTGACTTATAGGGGAAACTGTTAGAGGATCAAAATTTTGAGAGATCTAACAATTTCTATTCTTGCTCCTTTATCTTTTTCTCAATATCCTCATTAACTTTGGGCCAAGATAGACAGAATTTGTATATATCACTTCCATCATTCAGAGCATTATGAATACTTTTTATGCTAATACTTAGTATTCTTCTATCATTTCCTATCAGATTATTTATTTCACAAAATTTCTTATCCAGGAATTCTTTTTGAACTTTTGCCTCCACAGACTTCTTAAAGGATTCAAAATGAGTATTCATAGAACTTAGAAGATTTTTTAGATGTTCAGAGAGGGAATCGGATGGACTCTTCTGGTAGGTAGGCATTAACTTTTCCAAAATCCCAAATGCAAGCCTCAGTAGTTCATTGTCCTCCATGTGGAATTTTAACATCTTTTCTCTAGTCTTTACTTGGGTGAATGAAGCTATTTTCATCAGTTGAATTGGAGAGAGAGCATCTGGATTGGCTAGACCTTGGAGTAGTTCAGGTTCATCAAGCTCACTCAACTCTTTTTCAAGAAGACTTTTCACTACATCTACAGTGTCTCTTGCAACATTTTCTGAACCATCCTTTTGTTCATCAGATTTCTTAGTATCTACTTTATGTGTTTCAACATTTGCACCATCTTCTTTTGCTTTATCTTCCTTTGTGTTCTCTACAGAAGAACTCTTTCCTATTTGTTCACCACTTGCTACCTGATCCGAAGGGCTCTATGAAGTAGTAATATTGTCCTCTTTCTCTGATGTATCAAGTGGATTGGGAGTATCTTCTATACCAACTACTTTATCCAACATTTCTGTATTCTCCTTATTTGCTTGGTCTACTTCTAGAATAGAGGCTTCACCCAATTCAGGTTGTTGTTCAATAATGTTCTCTTCTTCACCATTCGGAACTTCTTTTGTGATTATGGGAAAATTGTGCTTTTTTAATGCTTTCAAAAGAATCTCTTGGGTTTCTTCAACGATTTTACTTGTTTTTCCAAGCATGAGCTTGTTCGTTCTCCTTTTGCTTTTAAAGTCATCTTTGACTTCCTTGAATATCATATCTATTTGATCAGGAGAAATTTGAGGACACAAATTTATTAGCTCATGTTCTCTGATCTCCATGTCCTTGCACTTGGCATTTTCTTTTCTCAACTCCAAGATATTTGTCAGACTTTGTGGTAACTCAGAAGTTATCTCAATTAGTGCCTTGTTGTAGATGTTGAGATATCTAATCATTGCTTCCTCCAAAACCCTTTTATCCATATCATTGTATTCATCATAGAATTCAATCATGGGTTTTAGATTACCATCCATAGTGATTGATTTTATCACATCTCCTAGGGAGAGTGTGGGCTTCTCAACATATTCCTCATAATCTTGTCTTTTACTTTTTGCTAGTTCTTTTTCTTCTGGTTAACTCTGCAGCTTTTGTTCCAGTGACGTTTAGTTCCTTGATTTCAATGTTAGAGTCTGTATCTACTTCTTCTCTTATACTTTTATAGGTCCGGGATGCTTTTGTTTTCTTCCTTTTCTCCCATTTTCTGCATGATTTTGTTTCCAGTTTTGTAGTTTTGGAAGGAGCAGAGGCAATAGCAGAGATTCTAGTAGTTCTTGAAGTGGAAGAGAAGTCCACCAGATCACCTGTTGGTTTCTTATCTTGTTTCTTTTTCTCATCCTTCTCTGTTCTTTCTCTGAATTTCTTCACAACTTCCTTAGTTAGGCCAAGATTTTAAGCTAACTATTCAACTTCTTTTCTTATTCTCTTGTTGGTTTCAGGTTCTTTGAGCTCAGTATGCAATTTTAAACTCAGCTCCTCATAAGTTCCAAATCTTTCAACCATTGTGTCTTTAGGCTTGCTTAGCAGATGTTGAGCATACATATCTAAGATCCTTTCATCTACTTCATACCCCATGGGCATGATCCAAATAGTTTTGGGTTCCACTGCTTCCATTAAACATTGATCAATATCAACCACGAAGCATATTTCATTCTTGTACTTGTCAACAATTGAATTAGGAATTCTTTCTCTTAAGTGCATCATACTCTGAAAATTCTTGAAGTAACCCCATATTGTAGTTTTCTAAGCTTTGAAATCACCAATGCTATGAAGATGATTTCTAATTTGAATGGCAACTGGCTCATCCTTAGTCCAATGCACACCTATTACCCCAAGTACTTCATTCATAAAGTAAAAGAATAGACATAGAATCAATGTACCATACTTGAAAGTGTTTTTCTTATCTTTCTTGATCTTTTTCAAATTTTTAATCATTTGATTCTGTAGTAGTTCACATAAGTCATAATCAACATTTTCCTTTAGCATCTTATATGCAGCATATATGGCTGTTCCGAAAATAGAATTTTCTCTGCTTGAGTGGTAAATCTTGTACCCAATCACCATGGAGGTGAATTTGACATCTGGTTCTATAATATCGTTAATGGCTATTGCCCTTCTGTCAAACTTGGCTCTGGTAGCATCAGTTACTATCTGATTTTTCACAGCTTTTAGCATGGGCAATCCTTCGGTTGAGTTTAAACTAGTTACATTTATGATAGCATCCCTGGTAATCTTGAATGGTTTTAACATCTAAATGAATTCATCATGCATCCGACTTAGGACGTATCAAACCCATTCATCCTCATCAAATGTTGGAAACCCCATAATATGAATAAAGTGTTTATCCTGTAGGGCCTTATACTCAGGTTTGAGTTCATGATTTTCATCCATGAGTTGTTTCTCAAACAAGTCTACATACCTTGAATCTCCAAACTCATCTATATTAGCATGAATATAAACCCTAATGTCATCTACATGCAGCACACCATACAGAACACTTGAAAAAGCACCTAACGGGTTGACTTCAATTGATTTATGAGGATGCTTCTTAAATTTTGGTCGATGCCTTTCGGTAATGTCAACAACATGAGGAGTAGCCATCTCAACAGATTTTAGATTCAAATCTTTATAGAGAGGTACCTTTTTATTTCGTGGGGTTGGGGTTGATCAATTGTCGGTTGAATCCACTCTTTGCCTCAATCTCTGGATTTGCAGCTCAAATACTCTTCTTGTTTTCTTTGAAAGCAAGGTGATTCAAATGAGTGACCAAGTGACCTTTTAAAGCTTCGCATTACCTAATTTGCCTTTGTAGTAAATGTGTTGCCCTAATTGTATCCGGTTACATTGTTTTTGATAGATCTTCATGAATTACTCCTCAAAATTCATATCAACATCTTTTCTTCTGGAAATCCTTCCAAAGGTTCTGAACTAATTCAGAATATTCTCTTTTATTGTGCCCGACTCAGGAACCCACTTACTGACTAGGGGAATTTGATGTTTAATGTAGCTTCCCCTGAGCCAGAGCTTCTGACTTAATTCCCGGAGGAATTGTCAGCACCAGATTCTGGTGCGAACCCATCACTATTGTTTATTGTATCTTTATTTATCCAAATCTTGTTCATTTCATTCCGTATCTCATTCAAATCAATTTTCCTTTTGCCTCTGTCTTGTCTCTACTCATCTAGTTTTCTGTTTACCGGACCTCTTCTTCCATTGTTCCTATTTCTGTAGAATCTTGCAACATGACCAGATTTGTTGTAGTTAAAGCATACTTGATTTCCTCTTGACCTGCACTGATTAGTCATGTGTCCAAATCCATTGCAAGCAAAGCAGTAGCCATTGAAAGAATTATCATTTGAGTTATTCATTATCATACTTCTACATTCATTGGATTTGTGACCATACCTCTTGCATTTGAAGCATTGACCAGAGAAGGATGGACCATTTTGATTTGCTCTACTTCTGCACTGAATATCTCTATGACCAAATTTATTGCAATTGAAACAATTTCCATTAAATGATGGATATCTTTGAGCATTAGGTTGTCTTACTGGAGGTTTTCTAGTTATGTTCCTTTTATTCCTTGGTTGAAAATTTCTTTTTCGAGATCTGGAGCTTTCACCTTTCTCATAACTAAGATTACTCTTGTCATTATCCTTTTTCTATCCTTCAATTAGTGCTTCGAGTTTAGCTGAGCTTATTTTGAACTTCTCCTTATACTCATTTGCAATTTCTAGGTCATGTTTAAGTGTGATAATATGTCTTTCAAGTTCTCTCTCATTGTTTCTGCTTTCTTGTAGATTAGATTCTAGGAGACCAGCTATTCCATCTATTCTGCAGCATTCTTCAATTCTCTATTTTAGATTTTGCTTCATCTCTTCTTCAGCTTTCTTCCTATCTTCAATTTCCTTGGTCAGTCTCATCACCCCAGTTTCCATTTCATGTTTTAGGACAACAACTTCTTTAGCTAACTTTTCACATTCTTTTGTCTTTTCTTTTAGGGCCTTGTCTTCTAGTGGAAGAGATTGCTCCTTTCCTTTTGCATTGGATTTGCTCAACTTTTCTTTTAGGATCTCAATGAAGTCTTCAGCCTTTTTGAGATTATCTTGCAGTTCTTGGACTTCTGCCTTAGACTGCTCAAGATCATCTTGGGCGAGATTAAGTTGTCCTTGAAGATTGTATTCATCCATTTTTACTACCTTCCTAGATCTTCCTTAAGCTATTAGACATTTCCAAAGGAACCTCACTCTGATACCAATTGTTGGTTTAGGACTGGACAACTGAGAGGGGGGATGAATCAGTTGTCACACTTTTACAATCTTTTCTTTCTCAATCTTCCTTTTCTAGTTATAATTAAATTAATGATATAAACATTTCAGCATCAATCAACAACATATGAATAGAAAACATAGATAACACATTCGACACCAAGATTTTGACTTGGAAACCTGGTTAAGGGAAAAACCATGGTGGGGGTTAACCCACAAATATTAATACCCTGTTAAAAGTATTTTTATAAATGGGAATGCGTATGCATTCGGGCTCACTACTCAAAAGAAGGCTCACTGCCTATGGAAACATTACAAGAGAATGATAGAGATTTGAACTGATTAATAGCATCTACTTATGCAAGAATTTCAGTTCTAGTTAAGTGCAAAAACTGATCTTACACATTTCATCTTTGCTCTGCTCTTCTTATTGTTTTTCCTTCATTTGCATTTTGGATTTCTGCTCTTTTCACATTCTCCTTATTCGTGTGCACACACACACACACACTAAATCATCCAATTTCATCAGCTATATATATCTGTAATATGATCTACAATCATTCTATCAGTCGACTTCAACAACACTTAGGACTTTTATGAATGCTCTGCTCTGTCAGCTAGATCTATGTATAACTTAAGGTGGGGACCAAAACTTGTTCTTGAAAATCATTAATCATGTCAGCCACTATCATTGATCATTGTCATTTGTCCAACAAATAACTTCCATACATCCAGAATCAAGATCTTCTACATGGTCGGCCTATTCTTCTTTTGTCTGCTCTGACAAACTGGAACCCGGTACTTAGAGGCTAATATCTTTTGAGTCCTTCATCACTGGAGGACAAAAATCTAGAGTTAGATTATCTTGAAAATACATATGACTCCCCTAGATCTGCAACTAATCATAACTTCCCACCAGAGAGATCCAGACCAAAATGTCAGACCCTATTATTACTCTGTTCCTAACTGACCAGACTTAGACAAATTCTGAATCTGACTTCTGGTATAAACAAATTGTGTTATGCGAATGATCTTAGTTTCCATCAATGACAACATATATCATGCCTAGCAGTGTCTCTTGCCAACATGGTTGCCTTGAAGAGATGTTGAAGTTGTTAGGAATATGTTTCTATTGGTTTGCTTCCAAGTGCTTTTAAGAAAATTTGATTAATAAAGGAAATAGTGTGTTGAAGTAGCATTTTGGCTTACAGAGTAGTGTTATTCTTTTGCTCTACATTTCCTCTATGTTGAAGATCTATCTTTGCGGTTTGCACATGTTGTTCAAAGGTGTTAAGAATTGATATATTCCAAATTTGGTGTTCCGGTTCATTGTGCAGAGAAAATTGTGTTCACCAGTCTATGGACTATGTTTCTAAGTTGTGCAGAGGTGTCTGGGAGAAATGTCTTTGCTCCACATTTCTCCGCAAAGAAGTTTTATATCTTGTAGTTCTGGATTTATGCTTATAAGGTTTATATATTTCTTCTGTTGAAGTTGTTTGTGGTTTGGTGCTTCGGAAGTCAGTTTCTAGAGATACAGTGTATGACAGAGATAGTTAAGCATGCTGGATAAACAAGATAAAGGTGTGTGATAGGTGAAAGTTGTTGTGGAGGAATTTGTTGGTTATCAGGATGTTTTAGGATGTTTGTGGAATACTCTAGATTGTGTTGAAGCATTGCATGTGGTCTACAAGTCATCCTTGGGTTTGAGGAAGCATGTACTTAAAATATCATTGTATTAACACAGGTGTGGCCGACCTTGGTTGTTTACACTAATTGCGGAGTTGCTTTGGTGATTGTGAAAGTGTGGAGTAGCATGCTTGGATGAATTTAGGTCCAAGCTAAGATGTGTTATGGTCTGCCTTCATTCCTTTCCACCATGGGAATATTTAGGTCCAGACCTAATTTGAATCTTCTAGGTTAAAGTGATTTGTTGACCTTGGAGAATGTTCTCAAGGTTGAAGACAATATAAATAAGTGTCAAGGGATTGTGATCGAGGGTGTGAGCTATGAATGTGATGTGGATAACAGTGTCAATGAAGATGTAATGCAATAAGTGTCTATGGAAGTGAATTGAATGAATGCAGAGTAGTAGAGTCTAGTATTTCAGTGTGATGAATGTTGCTTGAACTTCATTAGAATTGTACTTCATGCATATGTTAGATGCAATCATAACAATTCAACTCTAGCAGTGAGCCACCTCCTCTATCTCTTTCTTTCAAGATAGTGAGTCCTTGGGTAGTGATCCTTTCTTCTGGGCAGTGAGCCTTTTGTAATTTGGTGTTGATACTACTTTATATTATGAGATAATTCTCACCATGGTTTTTTCCTTCTTGGGTTTTCCACGTAAATTTGGTGTTTATGTGTTATGAGTTGTGGTTGTTTGCTTCATGCTTAATTTCCCTTATTGGAATTAAATTTGTTAAATGGATTAAATGTTTAATATGTAAATGGTTTAACAGAATACTGATTCACCCCCCCTCTCAGTATTCTGGGTGTTCAACATATGGGCCTCTTAGCCCCTAGCAGTTAAATCATGTCATTTTATTGGCTCTTGCAAGGTGTTTAACAAGTAGGAGAATGTTGGGAATTAAGGTGCCTCAACCTTTACCATTCCCTAGCATTTATTATTTGATTGTATATTTATCTAATTGCCTATATTGTATTTAATATTAGTCATCCAGATTTGTCATTTAGTGTGAGGTGGCATGATGACATGTCATCCCACTTGGAAGATGACTTAGATGGCCAAGTCAACATTTGAAAATGTAGGTGTCCCATTTTGAGGTGGCATTATTGCCATGTGTTGGCATCTTGTGGGTTGTGTAAGAGGTTATGACATATGATAGATTCTATGACATGTAAGAGCTAGAAATAGAGATTCTATGACAGGTGTGACAAGTGTCAAGAAGCATCTTTGCATGGAGAAGGTAGGCACCCAAGTTTGACTATGACAAGTTGTAAGAGAATCATTTATTAATAGTCAGTTATGATAGATTCTCTTACAGCTATAAGTGTTGTCACATATGATAGATTTTGTGACGGTGTAAAAGCATCTATCATACCTATTTTGGACAAATTTGAGGTGCCCAAGTATGGGGTTGTAAGGGATGAAAGAGAATCTTTGACAAGTGTCTTTTGCATGTTTTATGGCCTTGGAATTTGGGCCATGTGGATTTGGATAAGATTGTTTTGTGGCTTTCTCTAGAAGCTACCTCCATCCTTGATATTTCTCTATATATACAGGTGCTTGGAGTTGGAGTTGTATGGTTCATTTGCTGGTGTTATGTGTGAAAAAGATGAATGATGACAACTAGCATGCACACTAGATCAAACCCTCTTCCACAATAACATTCAAGGACAAGATAGAGCTGATGAGTGCCAAGTTGCACCCATGAAATACATCTTTTTACCTCTCTTTTTCTCCTTCCTGATTCCATCTTTCCTAATGTCTACACCCAAATAGGCTAGCAAGATTGTTCTAGTTAATGATTAATTGAGAGAAATTACTTAAGATCATACTTTCTGATTAAAGGACTAATGTGCATGGGATTGATGGAAAAATGCAGAAAACTTCTCTCTTTTTGAATCAATAGGTGTAGATGCTCGAAACGACAATTTTGTGCATCTCCGGAGGTAGTCTTCAATGATCTTCGGAGACAATACCAGAATACCATAACACCAGAAGTTTTGAAGTAAAGAGAAAAGCCTCTCTGGAGCTGGGCGGGAGTCTAGAGCATCTCCAGAGCTGAACAAAAAGGTCACAATGGTATCTCTGGAGCTATAGACAGGGACAAATATCTCTGGTGCCTCCTAAGAGCAGGGCATATTTCCAGCATAAGCTGTCGATCAGGCACTCTCAGTAGTGATCGTAATATCCCTCATTTCACTCAAATCATCACCTGAGTGGTGAAGGGTCATCTTTAGTTAACTACTAGAGTTTTTATCTTTTTAAAGTTTTTGCATGAGTTACGGATAAAATTGATTCAATATCCATATTTTCAGGGCCTTGCTACCCAAATATATTAAGACTCAAACTTAGAATTCTGAGTGGACTTCTGTTCCACTCAATCTACTTTTATTGCATGATTATTTTTCCATAGTTAGACAGCTAGTGTAATAAAGAAATGGATGTCATCTCATAGAAAAACTGGTAGATAAGATAAGTGATATGTCATCACTCATTTTATATAGACTGATAGAAACAATAGAAAGGATATACAATGATTGGATTATTCTGATTCTCGGTAATCTCAGTTTTTCTCTATCAATATTTTTCATGAATGCAAAGTGAATGGAATTGGACCGGATTTAGTTGTGATCTTCTTCTTTTGTGTTGATTTCCTACTGTAGGCTTCAGCCCCAAGGGTGTGGAGCAAGGGCCCACTCTCACCACCAAGGCAGAAGGCTATTAACATTGTTTTGTTACTTCAGATTTTGCTGTGAAAAGTATTTACTGATTTTGATAGATATATGCATGTTACTGTTTTTAAGATTGCTTTAAGTAACTTCCTATTTAATTCTGTTTTCAGCATTCCTTAAATTCATTCAGTAAGTAGACAATTAATCTCTTCAAATTGGTAGAAGTCATTAAGATTAGCTAGGAAAACTGGTAACTGTTGAATCCCTAATTGTAGACAGCTGAGGACACAACCCCTAGATTTTGACATCTGAAATATGATTAAATGATGAGGTACAACAACACCTTTTCATTTTTGGCACCGTTGCTGGGGATGTATTGTGTTAATTAGGGAAACTTATCTAAAATAGTTTTTAGGATAGATCTGTATGGTTAGAGCTAGAGATTCAAAAGGAAGATATATAAAACAAACACCCCATCAACAAGCCATAGGGGAAAGCAGTGGGGTGGCACAAGATCTTGTTGAAGAGAGAAACCTAGAACTTGCTTTGGAAGCTACACCTCAAATCAATAATCCCTTAGATCCTCCAAATCTTCCACTTGCCAATTATATCCAAGAATTACAACAAAAGTTTCAAGCAAATCCTTTGATAGAACCTAATTTCCTAGAACCTCAGGGAGAAGAACCAGTACTAAACATGGACAATGATAATCATGAAGAAGAGGAAAATCAGGCTCCAAGAACCTTCTCATATCCTATTGTTTTGGCTGCTGGAGATAATGCTCCTATGAAGAATATCTCACCAGCACACTTGCCAAATTTTAGAGGACTTTCTTCTGAGGATCCAGATCAGTTTTTGTTTGAATTCAAAGTAGTCTGCCAAACTTATGATTATGGATCAGATAACC
The DNA here is from genome assembly GCA_027924645.1 of Cunninghamia lanceolata. Taxonomy (NCBI): domain Eukaryota; kingdom Viridiplantae; phylum Streptophyta; class Pinopsida; order Cupressales; family Cupressaceae; genus Cunninghamia; species Cunninghamia lanceolata. The sequence goes on from BSBN01001673.1 coordinate 36,020, forward strand.
AAAAACTCAAACTGTTCCCTTCCACCCTGAAAGATTCTGCAATGAGATGGTTTATGGGTTTACCCAAGAATTCTATCCATTCTTGGGATTAGATGGAAACAAAAATTTTGGGAAAGTATCAAGATTACTGTAGATCTAGTAATAAAAATGAAGAATTGTTTAAAATTAGGCAGGGGGAGGAAGAGACCTTAGAGGACTATGTGGATAGGTTTAATTTCACCTTGAGAAGGTATGGCAACCCAATAGATCACTCCTTGGCCTGAACCCTATTTGTAAAAGGATTGGATAAAGAATCAAAACAGGCACTGGATCTAATCGAAAAAGGAAATATCAACAAAATGGATATACCTGCTATAGAAGAACTCTGCAGGAACTATTCTAGAACCCAAGATGGAGTGAGGTCATCCAAAACTTTTAAAGGGAAGAATGAAATAGGACAGTGAATGGAAGAGACTGCAAATCTAAAAATAGACATTTTGGTCCAATTAAATACCACATTGGATGGGATTCAAGCAAAAACTAGAACAGCTGATCAAAATAGAACAACTGAACCACTCTCCATCTATTGTCCTAGGTGTAGAAACAAGCATCTGTTAAGAGAATGCCCTTTGGACAAATCAGAGATTTGTCAGATCTGTGATAGGGAACATCCTACTAGTCAATGTAGTCAACTTCCAGCCTTGAAAAGGTTGAGTAAGAAGAATGTTGTAATAGAAGAGGAATTGAACTATGTGGGACAAAAACAAGCTAGGAATTTCCCTTATAATCAGTATCCAAACCAGCCTTCTTACAGGGGTCCTTCTAATTGGGGAAATAATTAGTGGAATCTAACTTGGCATGGGCCTCAAAATAATCCTCCTTGGGGACAACAGGATTGGCCAAGTCAACATTGGCAAAACCAAAATTGGCAAAATCAATCTTGGGGAAATCAACAGTGGCCACCACAGTTTGGATCACAAAACATGCAACCTCAATGGGGTTCTCAACAGGGATATAATCAACAATACCAGGGACAACCTAGACATTTCCAACCTCAACAACAAGCTTTACTAACTGGACCCTCAAACACACAAGGTCAATCACAAAATGAACCAGTTAGCCAACCACATTTACCAACTCAGCCTATACCAAACCCACAGAATAAACAAGGAGCAGCTGTTTACATGACAGAGCAAGAAAATCTAGCTGGAATTAATGCTATATATTCAAATAATCTCCAGCTGTGTTCTGGGAAAGCATTCCCAAGACCATCTCCTCCAACTATAGTTGAAGTAACCAATGATGAGGAACCTGAAAATTCATCCACTCAACTCCCAGAGGAGATTACTAATGAAAAAGTGCTAAAAGAATCATCCTTGGACAACTCCAGAGTTGCTCCTAAAAGACTGACTCCGGAGAACATTCCTAAACACAATTCTGACAACAGCTCCGGAGATGCTCCAAAGATGGAAAAACTAGCACCATACCCAGAACGGCTTAAATAGTATGTTCCCTAGAAAAAGATCTTACAAAAACAAGTCCAAACCAACCTGGAATCAAAACTTTTACAAGAAATCAAGCAACTAAACACCAAAATTCCTCTTGTCCAAGCAATCAGAGATGTACCAGAACTAAATCAGTTCATTAAACAGTATTATATCAAAACACAGGGTAGGAGGAAAAACTTCCCTTCCACAATACAGGTGGAAGGAAAAGTAGTAGATCTATTAATGGGAGAAATTCTCCTCCCAAAATATGGAGACCCTAGAAATCCTGTCATAACTGTTTTCATCTCAGGGGTAGAAATTTCAAATGTTCTGGTTGATTTGGGAGCAACAATTAATGTGATGATAGTTCACACAATGAACAAATTAGCTCTATCAAACATACAATCCACAACTACAATTTTTCAACTTGTTGACTAGTCAGTAGCTATTCCAAAAGGAGTAATTACTGATGTACCAGTTGTGATAGATTCATAGGAATTTCTAGTGGACTTCCTGATATTAGAACCTAGAAACTAAAGAAATGCTTATCCACTAATTTTAGGAAGACCATGACTGGCTACAATAGTAGCATCTATTGATTGTCAAACTAGAGATATGGTCATTTCTAATGGGATAGATTTGAAGAAAATATCTTTGTATCCTCCAGCTAAACCATCAATACAATATGCAGGAAGAGTATGGGTGGATGAACCAAAGAATAATGACAATAGTGCTTCAGTAGCTATGGTAACCATCAAGGAACATCTAGGAGAGTTAGAAGAAGAAATATACTATGATACAACAAAAGACATTACTCACATCCTAATCAATAAGGATGTGATGGAGCCCGCCCAAGATTCTAGGAGAGAACTTCTTACTTCTTCTCATTATACCCTCGCCAACATCATTCCTTGTGGGGAAACCTTTTATAGAGACTTAGCCACTTTCCACATGTTGCTTCCACATTCTTGTCCTCTCAATACCATGACTCCAATGTATGGATTAACTACATCTATGGATCAAATCACAAAACAGGTCATGATTTTACCAGGGAAAACACTTAATATCAATACTCAGTTAACAACAAATCAGGAAGAAAAATTTATCTAACTTCTGATTTCCCATTCAACATCTTTTGCTTGGGAATACCAAGATATGAGAGGCATACCTCCTAAGATCTGTACCCATCATATATACACTAAGGATATTAAACCTATCAGACAACCCCAGAGAAGATTGAATCCTGCTTTAAAAGACATTGTCAAAACTGAAATAGAAAAATTACTTCAAACAATGTTTATATATCCAATCTTAGACAGTCAATGGGTCTCACCCCTTGTCATAGTGCCTAAAAAAAATGGAAAATGGAGGGTGTGTATTGATTATAGAGAACTAAACAAGGCCACAAAAAAGGACTACTTTCCCTTACAATTCATTGACCCAGTACTGGACAACCTTGCTGGGAGAAAGTATTTTTCTTTTCTAGATGGATTCAGTGGGTATAATCAAATTCAAGTAGAACCTGAAGATCAGGACAAAACCACCTTCACCTGCTCTTGGGGAACTTTTGCTTACAAAGTTCTTCCCTTTGGACTATGCAATGCCCCAGCTACATTTCAGAGACTTGTTTTAGCTATTTTCGCTGAACTAGCTAATGAATGCATAGAGGTCTATATGGATGACTTTACTATGTATAAGGATAATTTTGAAGAAGCTCTCACAAACCTTGAGAAAGTACTGAAATGTTGTGAGAAAAATTAATTATCCCTTAGCCATGAAAAGTGCTTTATGATTGTGGAGGAAGGAATTGTTTTGGGACACCACATTTCAGAAAAGGGGATCAAAGTGAATCAAAACAAGATAGAAGTGATCACACAGTTGCCTTCACCCAAAAATCAGACAGATGCTAGAAGTTTTCTGGGTCATGCAGGCTACTATAGGAGATTCATAGAAAATTTTAGCAGAATAGTTGCCCCCCTGTTTACCTTGCTTAACAAAGACACATAATTATAAATGGACAGAGGACTGTCAATCAGCATTTGAAACCTTGAAAGAAAGGCTTACTGTCACACCAATTTTGAGAGGACCTAATTAGACTTTACCATTTCACATACAGACCGATGCTTCAAATGAGTCCATTGGGGTAGTTTTGGGACAAAAGGAGGAAGGACAGAGTATGCATGCCATTTATTACATCAACAAAAACCTTACCTCTGCAGAAAGAAATTACACAACTGAAAAAGAATTCTTGGCAGTCATCTATGCTATAAATAAATTTAGGCATTATATCACTGGATATAAAATATTTGTACACACTGATCATGCAACCATCAAGTACCTAATGAATAAACTAGTAGTGGGTGCAAGGATCATCAGGTGGTTATTGCTATTGCAGGAATTTGATATGACCATAGTTGATAATCCAAGTAAGTTTAATTTGGTTGCTGATTTTTTGTCAAGATTGTATAGGAGAAAACCAACCAGTGGAGGACAAGTTCCCAGATGAACATATTTTTTTTATCTCCTCTACTGTACCTTGGTTTGCTGACATAGCTAATCTTTTAGCTACAGGCTTGTATCCATTCCATTTTACCTCAAAACAAAAAAAAAATGTTTGGTTAAAGAAAGTTTTTCTTACAAATGGTTGAATGGTTTACTATTTAAATGTGGTCCTGATTTCATTCTATGCAGGTGTTTAAAAGCTAATGAGATTTTTGATGTGTTGAGAGCATGTCATGATGAACCATCTAGTGGCCCTTACTCCTTCCACCGGATAGTCCACAAGATCCTTAGAGCTGGTTACTACTGGCCCTCTCTTCATAAAGATACAAAGAAGTATGTGCAGCACTGTGACTAGTGCCAAAGGATGGGACAGCCAATCTTTACCCAAGAGATGTTACTGCATCCTCAAGTCATGATGGAACCATTTGAGCAATGGGGTTTAGACTTTGTGGGACCAATTTCTCCACCATCATCTGACAAGGAGTACATTCTAGTATGCATAGACTATGTTACTAAATGGGCTGAGGTTCAAGCATTACAATTTGTAAGAAAAGAAAAAGTTGTTGATTTCCTTTATAATAAGATTTGCTTAAGGTTTGGAACCCCAAGATCAATAGTTTTAGATAGAGGACCTCAGTTTACTTCACAAGTAATCAAAGCATTCATAGATTTATATCAAGTCAAGCACAAAAAAATCTTCACCTTACCATCCTCAAGCGAATGGGCAGGTAGAAGTCACTAATAGGGAACTTGAAAATATTCTGACAAGGACAGTAGCAATGAACAAAAAAGATTGGGCTAACAGATTACCTAAAGTAGTTTGGGCTTACAATACCACTTGGAAGTCCACAACAAAGTTCTCACCATATGAATTGGTTTATGGGAAAAAGCCTATTTTGTCTATAGAATTTGAACTCCAGACACTTAAAACTGTATTGGATATTGGTCTACCATTGTCTATAACTCAACAGAATAGAATTCTTTAGCTCAATGAGTTGGATGAAATTCGGACAGAGGCCATTCAGCAAATAGAACTGGTTCAGTATCAAAGGAAGCAATGGCATGACCAACACATCAAAAGGAGGACATTTCAGCAAGGTGATTGGGTTCTTCTTTATGATTCTAAATTCAAAGAGTTTAAGGAGAAATTGCAAACTTATTGGATGGGTCCTTATCAAATAAAGGAAGTTTTTGAAAATGGAACAGTATTATTAGAACCTATTGATGGAAGCACAGACACATTCTTAGTAAATGGTCACCGAATCAGACTCTATAAAAGACCATCTACTAAAGAAGAGTTCCTTAATGATTTGTGTTTTGATACAAGGGATACCTCCCCTATCTCAGTGTTGGATTAAAAAAAAAATTTAAAAAAAATAGAAAAAAAGAAGGTTGAAAACCAGCAAATGGCGGCCTTCTAAAAAAAAAGAGAAAGATGGAAAACCATTAAATGGCCATCTTTCTCGACCAAGGGAGTTGAAAACCAGAAAATGGCGGTTCCCTTCTTTAGGACAATTGAAAACAATGGAGCTACAGAGGTGATCAGGTGCCGGGAGTTAGTCAAATGCACCTCCGGCGCTTCACAAACTAGGAGCATCTCTGGTGCTCCATCAATAAAGAGTCATTTACAACAATGGGGGAGGGGACCCACCTCTCTAGGCAAGAAAGTGGAAACATCACATGATGAGGTCATCATGACTCATCCTCTACTTTATCATAGGAATAAAATAAAATTAGCACACATATCATTTGCAAGGGTATTTACAAAGACAGCGCTGATGTCACCCAAGGAACGTGGATTCTCAAACCACTCAGTGAAATGATTGTAGGTCACGTACCAATGGAGTAGTGAGCGTCGTCTCAAGCCACCAAAAGCTGCTCATGTGCCATGACACGTGCAGTCTCATAAATTGACGCAGCATCTCTACCGAGTACATCGCTCCTCGTCATTAAAAATGATCCAGGTAATTCTATCTTAAATTAAGCATTAAATAGAAACTATCTTGTCTTTCTATTTCTGGGTGCCGTCACAATGACATGTCCTCCTGCCATCATTTTCTTTTCCAAATTCACACATGCCGCCATCTGTGATGTACTGTCACCTTGCCTCTGGAGTGCCCTATCACTCTATTTCATTTATGACTGCCTAGGTACTCTAACTAATCTGCAAATCTTCCATAAGCCTAAGCTGAGAGACATAACAATCCTCATTCAAACTTCCAAAATACCTTGAAGAACAGAGTAAATTAAACAGTCCTCCAGAGCCTATAGAGTTAAGAAGAAGGGACAAACTGCAGATAGAAAAGTGAGGAATTAAGCACAGAAGGTGGAACCAATTTAGCAATGGGGGTAAAGAAGAAGTTTGAACCAAAGAGTGTTGCAGGTCTGTTGCAAGATGAAGCTACAGTAAACATTCTGAGAACTGCGGGATGGTTGGACTTTCTAGAAAAATTTGAAGGGTTTCAAGAAGATGTCATGGATGAATTCCTAACAAATCTAAGGGACAATCAGATAGCTATCAGAGGAGTCCAAATCAATCTCTCCTCAGCCACTATCAGTCACATTTCTGGGCTGCTTGAACAAGGTGAGAGGTTTTATCACCTGAAAACCTCATATACTAATTTGATTAAGAATTTCTTTGTTCAAGGTGAACCTACAATACAACTGCATTCAAATAAAAATGAAGTAAAAGGAATTCTTAGGTCCACACTTCCAAACCCTTGGCAATCTGTTGCCACCTGGCTGGTGAAATATTTCACTTGTGATGGTCAATTTTCTTTAGTTTGAGGACCAATAATGAAAATGCTAATTTTTCTAAGACACCCTAAATTTAGCATAAATATTCCCAATTTCCTATATTCTGCCATTAGGGCAACTGCAGAAAGATATCAGCAAAACAAGGGTCCTATGAAACATCATGGCCTCCTCTTTCTAGTAGTTAAACACCACTTCCTGTCTCAGGCCAATGGGGAAGAATTATGGCAAAACTTCCTTGAACAAAATTCCCAAAACAGAGAACTAGAGAGGGCACAACCAAGAGGTGAGGGTTCCCCTACTCACCAAGAAGATGAAACAGGGCCTTCAACCTCCTCCATAGTTGTTCAAAGAGGAAATAAGTCCTCACAAGAGGCAACTTCATCTGCAGCCCCTATTCCTGATAAAAAGAAGAAAGGCAAAGAAATTAAAGAGTTTGCTCCTGAACAAACCCCATATATGACTCAATCAGTTAGGAGAAAGATGACTCTAACTGAGGAATCTTTCCCTAAGGAATTAATAGGGGAGAGGTCAGGACAGAAAATAGAGAAAACCTGCGCTGAAGAAACATTTCATGATTCAGATGAGATCCCTCTAGTCAAGAAGAGAAAACAAAGAGAAGTTCACCCAGTGCCATCTGTCTATCTGGGGTCAAGTCCAATTTTAGAACCATCACATGCTCCGGAAACAGAACACAGACAAGCTCTTACTATTTCTTCAAATTCTGAGGATGAGAGACTTGCTCCGAAGGCACCTGTCCCACCTCTTCTATGGAGAAGCAAAAGGAAAAGATAGCTCTCCCAGGCTAAGGAAGATACTGTCCTCCTAGCTGAGGTACTCCTAGGTTTTAGAACATATGAGGATAAGGCTGGGCCTTCATCGGTGCCAGCAGAAGCAGAGGAACCCCAAGAGGACCCTCAGGGCAGGCAGTCTACAGAAAAAGATGAAACAGAGCAAATGGGTACAGTTGATAGTGCAGGGCAGATGGCCATGGAAAACCCTGATGATCAGCAAACAGCAACAAAAGCAGAAGCAAAAACTTTCCCTCACCCCTCTGATCAAGAGGATGTTGAAATTTCAAAAGAACAACAAATGTTAGAAGAAATTAAAAACCTAAAGAGACTACTCTGGGGGAAGAATCAGATTATTACTAACCTCAAGAAGGTCAGAATGGAGGTAGAAATGGAGCAAAAACAAGTCATTGAAAATCTACAAACAGACCTCTAGAGCAAAAGCCAGATCATCTAGGAGAAAGAAGCAGAATTGGAGGCCCAAAAAACTGAAGCAGTCAAACTATTGAAAGAAAAGGAGATAGAGGCAGCACACAGTGTTTCTGAGCTCACCATGGCTAGAGACAATAACCTCATAATAATGGCAGCATTGATTGAGAAAACACATAGCCAAGGTAGACAGTTTACTTGGGCCAACAACAAACTAGATGATCAGGAGGAATATATTCAAGAGTTGGTTGGCCCAAGGGCAACCAATGAACAGGAAATACAAATAGATGCATATGTGGGTCCAATCCCCATTGAAATTCCTAAGGCCTCATTCCATTGGGAAAAGAAATGTAGAGAATATGAGGCTTCCAAGCCTATGCTGTAATTACAAAGGGCAGTCACTGCCAAAACAAAAAGAATAGAAACTCTGGAGGGAAAAATCATTGAAATGGCCTCCCTTTCTTCAGAAATTCTATCATGTAGGCCTCCAAGTGTCAGCTATTCTATGTTCTTACAAGAAAGAGTCCTACAGAGGAAATTCTCTTTAGTCCTGTTTGACCTGGTTGAGAATATAAAGACAGTAGAAGGATTCATGACATCACATAAAAGGAGTAATGATGAAGACAAGAATTTCCTATGTGAATTATATCTACATGGTTTCTGTGTTAATGATTTAACTTTCATTCTTAATTATTTTGTGGGGGAATGCCAGCTTAAAGCACTTATGTCCCTAATGAGGAATCATTAGATCTAGAATGAACGAATGGAAGATCATCTCAAGAAAGATATAGAAACAGATCTCTTCATCAGGAAGGAATGTCCCAATCCCAATGCTTTTAAGACCCAATTCAGGTCCTATATCTATCACCCTAAGAGTAAGAATAAAATTTTGCCATTATACCTAAAAAGTTTGCAATAGTGCTCCATCGATTTTGGTCTTTTCATGAACAGTTCAACAAATCCAGTACTTGCCATAGCAAAGAAAAGATGGAATGTTTTGACATCGGAGCAGAAAATGAGAGAGATGGTCACCCCTACAAACTTAAGATTATTTATGAGAAAAGCAAAGTTAATATCCAAAATGATGGATAAGCATAAGCAGGAATGGATAGGTGGATGATTCAGGACCCCTCTCATAATTGAGCCACTCCCTGTCTGGGCTTAGCAGATGGAAGATGAGAAATTACAGGACTGGTTGAAGCAAGTTGATCAATACAGAGGCAATGGTAATACCAACAACACAACTTGGTCTACCTATGCATAGGATTATAGCTTGACTAACAAGCTACTTTACCAGAATAAATCCAGATTGTGAGAAGTAGGAGGACCTGCCAAACCTTAGGTATGGGGGGATGATGAGTGTCAAGTTGCACCCATGAAATACATCTTTTTACCTCTCTTTTTCTCCTTCCTGATTCCATCTTTCCTAATGTCTGCACCCGAATAGGCTAGCAAGATCATTCTAGTTAATGATTAATTGAGATAAATTACTTAAGATCATAATTTCTGATTAAAGGACTAATGTGCATGGGATTGATGGAAAAATGCAGAAAACTTCTTTCTTTTTGAATCAACAGGTGTAGATGCTCGGAACGACAATTTTGTGCATCTCCAGAGGTAGTCTTCAATGATCTCTGGAGACAATACCAGAATACCATAACACCAGAAGTTTTGAAGTAAAGAGAAAAGCCTCTCCGGAGCTGGGCGGGAGTTTGGAGCATCTCCGGAGCTGAACAAAGAGGTCACAATGGTATCTCTAGAGCTACAGACATATCTCTAAAGCTACAAACATATCTCCAGAGCTGCAAATAGGGACATATATCTTCGGCGCCTCTTGAGAGCAGGGCATATTTCTAGCATAAGCTGCCGATCAGGCACTCTCAGCAATGATCATAATACCCCTCATTTCACTCAAATCATCACCTGAGTGGTGAAGGGTCATCTTTAGTTAACTGCTGGAGTTTTTATCTTTTTAAAGTTTTTACATGAGTTACGGATAAAACTGATTCAATATCCATATTTTCAAGGCCTCACTGCCCAAATGTATTAAGACTCAAACTTAGAATTCTGAGTGGACTTCTGTTCCACTCAATCTACTTTTATTGTATGATTATTTTTCCATAGTTAGACAGCTAGTGTAATAAAGAGATGGATGTCATCTCATAGAAGAACTGGTAGATAAGATAAGTGATATGTCATCACTCATTTTATATAGACTGATAGAAACAATAGAAAGGATATACAATGATTGGATTAATCTGATTCTCGGTAATCTTAATTTTTCTCTATCAATATTTTTCATGAATGCAAAGTGAATGGAATTGTACCGGATTTAGTTGTGATCTTCTTCTTTTCTGTTGATTCCCTACTATAGCCTTTAGCCCTAAGGGTGTGGAGCAAGGGCCCACTCTCACCACCAAGGCAGAAGGCTAGTACCACTGTTTTGTTACTTCAGATTTTACTGTGAAAAGTATTTACTAATTTTGATAGATAGATATATGTTACTATTTTTAAGATTGCTTTAAGTAACTTCCTATTTAATTATGTTTTCAGCATTCCTTAAATTCATTCAGTAAGTAGACAGATTAATCTCTTCAAATTGGTAGAAGTCATTAAGATTAGCTAGGAAAACTGGTAACTGTAGAATCCCTAATTGCAGACAACGGAGGACACAGCCCCTAGATTTTGACATCTGAAATATGATTAAATGATGAGGTACAACAACACCTTGTCACCAAATCACTACCAAATGAAGGTGGACTCAGCTATAGATCTTGTACTCATGAGTGCTATGGAAAGATCATATTTAATCAAGATTTTTATCAAACCCTAGGTCAATCAATGCATGAAACCCTAGTTCTATGATGATCTGATTATAACAAAGAATATAGAGTAGATATCCAGAAACTAATTGCACAGAATGGTCAGGAAGATGTCATAACCTATGTCCTAGAAGCGAAGGTGTCAAAGGACTATTTTAGGGGTGCCCAAGTCCAGATTGATTGATTTTGTTGGAACTATAAACTGGAAAAAAGCTGCAGAGACTACCCTGATGCCAGATATGATGTCAAAAAGGGCATGAACACTAGGGCAGTGGCACCCAAGTCTTCTATAGAGGAATATTCCCAAACTGTTGTCAGATCCTGAAACTGTGATCCTTGCTTAGTCTTCTTATATCTTCACTTTTCCTAGATCTCGCTCCTATAACCTGCACATAAGAAGAAAAGAAGGGGTTTGGGGTTTATAGTGTTTAGGGACTTGCCTCAGTCAAATCCTGAGATAGCATTCAAGCTTCCCAACACTGTTGATAGATAAAGAGAATGTGCCCTTGCAGGGTAGAGGCTAAACACAAAATCAATATGATGAATCAAATGATGATAAATCACAATGATATCACCTATGCGATGAAACCCTTAGGAGGATGAATGTTCTTCAACTCATAAGGAGAGATAGATGATAACTTCAAACCTGCAACAACACACACAATGATAATACAAATCTCCTCTAGAATCACAATGAATGCTTTGAATGCTCTTTTCTCCAATGCTCAAGTTGGATATCTCTATCTAGGTTCATAATGAATTCAAAAACACACTTATATATGCTTTCCCGCTAACATTTGTCAAATTAAACCAAAAGAGCCAACAAGGAGAAACCTTTTTAAAGGTCCTAAGCTGACATGCAATTAAATTTGCCCTGACCAATCAGTGAAGACTTGGGTGGTGGCACCTAAGTCTTTGAGCCCCTTTTAGGTTTGGGATAAGGTAAAACATGGGCCCCTTATTCCCAATTTACATTGGTTTCAAGGAATTTTGCATCAGGATGAATATTTAGAATGTATAATGTATTCATGAGGACCTAAGAGCTAAACAAAGAGGTAAAAAGACATGTGTCCACTTTTTACTCCATAACATTTAACCCCCACTTTAATGTGTGTATGATCTTATAATCAGTGCATGCATTAAAGTATGGTTAAAGTGTTGGCAAGAGACACTGCTCTAGTATGGACTTGTATGTTCGCATTGATGGCAACAAGGCTTAGAGATCTCATCAGCATAACAGGGAGACACAACTCTGGAAGATCACATCATATTTCAGGTCCGGTTGGCAGAAGTGGCTAAGTATGAGTATGTACAAAATAGAACACAGTAAGTGGGTCAGTATGCTTCCACAGATGATGATCTGGTAATGCGGTTCATGTATGATGTTAGTAACTGTTTGTGGTGTCATACTCCATAGATTAAGTCTTGACTTCCTCCAGAAGTCACTTAGAAGAAATATCTAAGTCTGAGTGAATAGAGGTATAGTAGAGATAATGAATAAGGCACATTGTAACAGTTTGCATTCTTCCGCAAATGAGTATTTTGCTATGCGATTTTGAGGAGTTGTAAACACGTATATAAATTGTCTAATTCTAGAGTAGGGACATCTGAAGTCCACTAGAAGGACAGTTACAAGCTGCTGAGTATCGGTATAGTGTTTGACAGAGTTTGACCAAGACAGAGTCTGAGTTCTGATCGTCTGCATTTCTCCGCAAGATGATATCATGCCTTGCAGTTCTGAGGGTAAGTTTGGGAAGGTGTAAAGAGTCCTTTATATAGTTTTTGAGGTGTTTGGTGATTCACAGTAAAAGTTGTAAGTCAGTAGATGAACCTGTTAAACATGCTCTTGAAGATTAGGCTAACTAGTATGATAAATCATTGTGAAGAGAAGAGATAATGTTTGAAGGATCTATCTAAGTGATTGAATGATTAGATATGACCTATATGAACATGTTTGGGAAAAGTTTTGGGTCCGCATAATATATAGTCCATTGGATTAAGCCGACAAGCCACATCTTTCTATGTATAGGTTTCATTTCTTGGATGCTGACCTGATTGTGGATCAAATCATGATGTGGATATATAAAGGCGATGATCTTTAGTTGTGAGGTGTGCAAAGGTGTGTGTGTGTGTGTGTGTGTGTGTGTGTGATGCGAGTATGCAAATAGTAGAGCAGAGTTAGAAGATCAACAGTGATGAAGACTTGGGATTCAGAATTCAGTTGATAGATGACTACACCCTAGCATAGTGATAGATGCTTATGTAGTATTCAGTTTTCATGTGCAATTTTATTTGTACTCAGAAGTGAGCCTTCTTCTTCAAGGTAATGAGCCTAGAGTGAGCTTCCATTAGGGTTTAATAGCCCTCAGGGTTAACAGCCCTCAGGGTTAATATCCCTTATTGTAATCTTGCTAGGTTTAGGGTTGAGGCAGTGAGCCTGCTAGACCTAGTTGTTCTTCATGGCAGTGAGCCAGCATGTTCCAAGCCCATGGAGTGACCAAGCCTGAACATCATTATTTGTAAAGATTGCAATATATTTTGAGAGCTAATCCTCTCTGTGGTATTTCCCATTTTGGGTTTTCCACATAAAAATCTTGGTGTCCATGTGTCATGCTTTTATGGTTGCTGTTCATATGCATGTTGTGCCTTTATTTAATTAATTTTGAAAAATGGTTGAAAGTTAAAGTGCATCATAAGATTTTTAGAACACTGATTCACCCCCCCTCTCAGTGTTCTTGACACTCAACAATTGGTATTAGAGCCAAGCTCCTTGGAAAAAGTCTAATGGCTTAAGGAGGATATGGGATGGTGCGATGATGGCAGAAAGAAGACTTGGCAACTATGAAAGCAATAAGCAACTAGAAGAGGCTCTTATGGATCTTGAAAATTTTGAAGCAGAAGTTAGGGATCTCAAAGAAAATTTGCAACAAGGTAATGAATGCATCTCAAAGCTAAAAGAGCAAGTCAAGAAATTCAAAAACAAATACAAAGAAGTTAATGATCAACTGATATCAACAAATGAAGCCCTGAATGAATTGGAAGCAGAAGATGTAGAAAGAACAAAAGCAGAAGATGATATGAATCTAATTATGAAGAACAGATCAGAAGATTGTACAAAACTTGAAAAGGAAATTGTAAGTCTAAAAATAGATCTAGAAAAGGCTAGAAGCTTTGAAGAAAAATTCAAGATAAGTACTGCAAAGCTTGATGAAATGATTGCTAGCCAGAAGAGTGTTGATGATAAGCAAGGATTGGGATTTGAGAAAGGGGAAAGTTCAAAATCTAGTCAAGCAAACACTGAAATAAAGTAAAATAGAGGAATCTAGTTCAAAAATTAGAGAAGAAGACCTCCAATTAGACAACCAAATGCTCAAAGGTACCCATCTTTCAATGGTTATTATGATTCATGTAATAAGTTTGGTCATAAGGCTACTCAGTGTAGGAGCAGAATAAATCAAAAGGTTCCACCATTCTCTGGTCAGTGTTTCAATTGCAAGAAAATTGGTCATAAAGAAATTGTGTACAGAAGTAAAGTGAGTCAGAATCCTATTAGGTGCAATGCATGCTATAAAATGGGACACAGATCAAATGAATGCAGAAGTTCAGTAAGAGATGTTTTTAAAAATATAAGGAACAGTCAATCATTCAATGGAAAGTGTTTTGCATGCAATAGATTTGGACATATGGCTAATCAATGCATATCAAATCCAATCAATAAAAGGAATCAAGGTCAAAAGAATGTGGTGTGCTTCAATTGCAACAAATCTAGACATATTGCAAGATTTTGTAGAAGTAAGAATGTGAAGAGAAATTACTATTCTGAAGAAAGAAAAACAGAGCAGAGAAATGATAAGGGAAAAGAGAAAGTTGATCTGGTTGAAACCAAGAAAGAAATGGACAAGGTATGGATCAAGAAAGAAGTAATTGAAGTCAGGGATCGATCCACACCAGTATCCGGTGCAGATACTTCCTCTGGGAAGTAAGTTGAGAGCTCTGGCTCAAGGGAAGCAAAGTTGAAAATCCAAATCCCCTGGCCAAAAAGTGGGTGTTAGAATCCAGCACGAAGGTGTATGATAAAATCAGTCGCAACACATCTCTCAAAAGAAAAACCAAAATAAAATGGGTCAGTACGACATATTGCAGAGCAATCACAATCAATTGTATTCTGCAGTAAAGGTTTTTAACAACTTTTTGGGAACAAGCATTTATGTCAACTTAGGTTAAGTAATGAGAAGGATAAAAAAGAACTTGTTTGATTTCAAAATCACTTTGCACTCAAGTGACTAAGGCGAACCAAAGAAAAATACAAAGCAACTACAGTACTTTCCAAAGAATATCAGATCAAGATCAAGGAAACCCTATTCCGGCGAAAGAGGTATTTACAACTTGAAACCCTACTGTGAAAATTAAATTGCTCTGGGAAAATGTTTACTCCTCATACAATCGAGATAGGAAAAATGCCTCACCCCAAGTTTAAGAAACAATTCTTCAAATTGCTAGAAAATGATCTGTTAGGGGCATTCTCAATTACTCCACATGGGATCATGCATTTGGAAGATATCAAGGCATACATTCATACTAGTCTAGAAGAATATGATCATATGGAGTTAGGAAAACTGTATTTGGATGAACTGACTACTGTAGACATTGTGCTGAAAGATGATTACAAAGTTCTAGGAGAAAAGAAATGTGACACCTGGTTGGACTTTCCCGCAATTCTGATTGATGCATGGGTCAAGCTTATTCTAAGTAGAATTCATGATGAATCTTTATGGCTTGATGAACCCTATTTGATAACTAAAGAATCTATTAAAGTTGTAACCGACATGAGCTCCTCCAGAAGGGTTCTAGGCATAAAGAAAATGAAGAACAATGTGGTAATACAGCTAACAGGAGCTAAATTATAGAAGAATAGCCTTACAGTGAATGACATTAGGGATTTGACTGTCAGATTTGTATTAATGATTATTGGATATAAGGTATACTCCTCCAACTAGGAAGATTCTATGTCTGCATCAGCTATATACACAGCATATGACATGATAAAAAATAATACGGATTATGAACTTTGTGAATTTCTCTAGAGTGAACTTATGGAGAACTTGAAAAGGACAAAAGAAACTAATTATCCCTTCAAACATGGAACATTGATTACATGTTTACTCTTTTACTTTCTAAAAGAGCTACCTGGTCTAGGAAATGTTACCTGTCTTGATCACATACCTGTAGCTACTCAAATAAGAAATCACTTACAAAGTTTGGGTAATGCAGATATGCAAAATGAAATCATATGGAAATATTTTAGAAATTTTCAACAGAAAATGGTAAGAAGGTTCTGGATACCTGAAAAAGTAGTGATAAAGTATGAAAAAGGATATTGTATTCATGGTGGATAAATACAAATGCTTTATGGAAGATGTGGAACCAAGAACTATATGGGTCCCTACACTAGGTTATGAAGTTGTAGAGGATGTCTTGGCTGAATTAGCTGATGCACTACTAAGTAAACCTATTGATCCTAAAGAGGATAGATTTGGGATGTTCTCAGAATTATCTTCTAGAATGTTGATGGAACCTGAGCAGTTAGAGAGAACATCAGATGAACAATTAAGTAAGGTAAAAACCAAATCAAGAGGATCCAAGTTCACCAGTACTCCGGTAGAATGGGAATCAAGCACTCCAAAAAGGAAAGATAAGAGATCTGAAGAGGAGAGACTAGCATCTAGTCCCAGAAAAAGAATAAGGACCTCATCCATTATAGAAGCCACAATTGAAGGAAAGATGAAAAATAAAGTCTCATGTTGTGAAGAAAAAGTGGCAAGAGACACTAGTTCAGAAACCTTGGAAAAGTTACAAAATGCACAAATCCTAGGTCCACCCAAGTTCCTTCAAGAACCAATAAATCTAAATTCCTTGTCTCTGGTACAAAAATTTGAACTAGCATCATTTACCCAAGCAAAAGCTCATGAAGATTTGATGAAAACTCACATGCATAACAATAAGCTCATTACAATAGTATCTAATGTAATGGGAGATTTGATGCCTGAATACCAGAAAGACATTTCGACATCATCCACTGATCAACTGAAAGGTATGATAAAATCAATCAGCAGTCATTTTGAATCCTTTGAAAAATCTACAGAAACAAAGGTCAAGAAAGAATTTGATGAGAAACGATTAACCGAGTTAAAAACCATGTTGATCAATGATAAAATCTCTTTAGAGGAAGGAATAAGAGGTATACAAAGTGCCATAAAAGAAGGTTGTGACCTATACAAATTTTGTTTCTCTTGGCCAAAGATCAGGAAGGAGCTAGAAGATAAAATTAAAGACTTGGAATTCAAACTGCTAAATATCTCAAAGACATATAATCTAGCAGTGGATTCAATAAATGCCAAATAAACACAAGTTGCAAATATTCATAATGATTTGAACACTCAGATGAAGAAAAGGGGAGAAATTAAAGACATGTTATGCCAGTTGAAAGAACTGATAAGTCTGAAAATTGATTTCATGACCAATTTGGCAGATGAGGCCTTGAAATCTCAAGCACAAATTGATACACCATCAGATGTCCAGGAGGCAGAGAAGTCAATATTTTTGATAAATGGCCACATCCATATTCTAGAAAGTGCAAGGAATAGATGGAACAGTGAGACAGCTCTGATAAAGACTATCTATAGTGACATTTTGCCTTCAGTAACCAATTAAGATGAAGATTGTACTTGTAAATATGTGGCAGAGTGCATACATTTTTGAAGTTTTGACAAAATTTTGGCTCTAGATCACACCCTTTGCAATTGATGTCAAAGGGGGAGAAAAAGATCAGTGAAAAATGGGGTAAACATTTTAGGGGGAGCAAGAGAATGAAGTGTATAAAGTAAGGGGGAGCAGTCAAGCATTTTTCACTAAGTGTTGCCATCAACGCCAAAGGGGGAAATTGTTGGCAAGAGACACTACTCTAGTATGGACTTGTATGTTGGCATTAATGGCAACAAGGCTCATAAATCTCATCAACATAACATGGAGACACAACTCTGGAAGATCACATCAGATTTCAGGTCCAGTTGGTAGAAGTGGCTAAGTATGAGTATGTACAAAATAGAACATAGTAAGTGGGTCAGTATGCTTCTGTAGATGATGATCTGGTAATGTGGTTCAGGTATGATGTTAGTAACTATTTAGTGGTGTCATACTCCAAAGATTAAGTCTTGACTTCCTCCAAAAGTCACTTAGAAGAAATATCTAAGTCCTGGTGAATAGAGGTATAGCAGAGATAATGAACATGGCACATTGTAACGGTCCACATTCTTCCACAAATGAGTATTTTGCTATGCAATTTTGAGGAGTTATAAACATGTATATGAAATGTCTAATTCCAGAGTTGGGAGATCTAAAGTCCACCAGAAGGATAGTTATAAGCTACTGAGTATCGGTACAGTGTTTGACAGAGTTTGACCAAGATAGAGTCCGAGTTCTGATGGTCTACATTTCTCCGCAAGATGATATCATGCCTTGCGGTTCTGAGGGTAAGTTTGGGAAGGTGTAAAGAGTCCTTGATATAGTTTTTGAGGTGTTTGGTGATTCGTAGTAAAAGTCGTAAGTTAGCAGATGAACCTGTTAAGCATGCTCTTGAGGAACATGCCGACTAGTATGATCAATCATTGTGCGGAGAAGAGATAATGTTTGAAGGATCTATCTAAGTGATTAATTCTTTGGAGCCAACCTATATGAACACATTTGGGAAATGTTTTGGGTCCACATAATATATAGTGCATTGGATTAAGCCGACAAGCCACATCTTTCTATGTACACGTTTCATTTCTTGGATGCCAGCGTGATTATGGATCAAATCATGATGCAGATTGTAACGTCAGAAATTATCATCCTATATGAAATGGTATAATTTCCCTCAATCTAACTCCTCACTTTTAGTGACCTCTCAACCTTTTCTTTTCTGGCCTTCCCAAAACCCTGATTGACTAGGTCTAAAGGCAATTAATTCATTTTTTGAGGTAACTTATTGATGGAACCAAGAAAGGGGATTTGAGATTTGGGTCCCTAGGACCCCTAAAATGCAGATCTGAGCAGAAACTGGGGGCTTGGATTTGGACACCCACACCCTAGTCCTCCCCTGTTTCCCAGGATTTTGAATTTTGGCGGGGTGTCGGCTCTCGCTGAGTGCCTCGGGATTCTGTTTTCAAATTCTCAGTTTTCGCGCTATATCAAGACATTATTTCAAAATTTGAATTCCCTAAAGCTAGATATAAAAAGACATTTGGAAATCATTTTATCACACATAATTCTTATGCATGCTTGATGCCAAAACTCTGCTACAATTGTTATTGAAGATCAGTGACTTGTTGAAGCTCTTGGAAATATTTTGTGTTTGCTATCATGGAGACAATGGATGGAGACTAGGAATCAAGATCTTGAGTCTATCTTGCTCTTCCTAGGGTTTGTACACCCTTTGCATGATCGGGAGAAGGGTTGAAGCCTCCAACAACAAGATTGGAGATCCTCCCCGAACATTGTTGATTCGCCTTATTGTTCATGCAAGTCTTCATTTATCTCATCTCCTTGGGGTGAAGTTGTATGTGTTTATTGATGCAAAGCAAGTTGTTGATCTTCCCTTGATTGAGACATCTAGGGTTTGATATTTCTGCATACACACATTGTTAGGTTTGCACACACTTTTGTAAATCTTTTTCCCTGGCTATTGTTGAGGTAGAAATACCAAACACGGGGCATGATTGAGGCAAGCTCTTATATAGCCACAACATTTTCCTTCTTTTATAGGTGCAGTTCGTGTTTTGCAAGTTCCAACGAAAAGAAGCTACAGAAAGGAAGATATTGTGGATACAATTTCAATAGACTTTCAATTTTTTGGATTCTAAGATTTGCAGGACACTCGAGCGGGCGCCCTAGTCCAACTAGGGGTTATTTCTAGGATCTGGAAGCCTTTTAGCAATCTCAGACACCCTGTGCAGAATATTTTCCAGTTCAAAAACTTGCGGGACACTGGAGCAGGCGCCCTAGTCCATGTGGCCCTCAAAATCTAGGTACACAGTCTCTAAAACCCTCTCTCCACACTTCTGTGATCATTTTTACCAGTTGTTTCATTAGTTTCTGAATATCTCTTATTTAAGACATAATTAGGGTTTTACTTGGTTGAAAGGAAAACACTTGATAAAACCTTAATTAGGGTCTTAGGTTTCATAACCACGTGAGCATAAGGGACAGACAAAGTGATTTGAAGCTTGTTCATGAGCTCAGTCCTTGTCCTCCCAATGCTTAGTGGAGAAATGGTAGTACTTAACCTAGTTTAAACAAACTATCCAATTTCACACAAAACATTTTGGTGAACCCGAGCTTTAAAGAATTTGCATCCTTTTAAACTTTAGATCTGAAATAATTTATTGTTCTAGAGCATAATTGGATTGAAAAACCTCTTTAGTGAAATTGCATATGTTAAATTGTGGATTATATTCTTTATCTTTTCACTAAAAGAGTTGGAAATTATCATTTATTGTTGGAAGTTGTATTTGATTTGCAAAGGCCATCATTGTGCATTTACATCTTGGTTTAAATAGAGCATGTTAAAATGTCAAATTATTTTTTGCAAGATTTTCATGCTTATGATGAGTTGTTTAGTTGTGATGACTTCGATATGTTAGATGAAGCCCTTGAGGACTTTATCCCGATTGAACATTCCACTACGGCCTCTAAGCCATCATTATTTCAAAGATTGGTAAATGCGATTTATGTTCCTAAATCTAAGGAAGAGATTGAAAAACCAAAATTTGTGGTCACTCTATGTGCAAATGTGGTTCAACCATCCTCTAAACCTGTTCTTGTGGTTAAAGGTCTTTCATCTCCTGATCACATTTATGATTACACAAAACAAATAGCGAAACAAAACTCACAACAAACCAATCATAATGTGGTTGCTCATGCATATAACACTCGAAATAACAAACAAAGTTTACAACAAATGAGTGTTCTGATATCTTTATCAACTTCTCAACCTATGCTTCCTGAAGCACCTCATTTAACATATAAAGGTGGTAAAGACTATGATCTTGTAGAGCAGCTTCGCGCTACTCCTGCAAAGATATCTCTTTGGGAACTTATACAAACTTCACCTACTTACCATGGAATGCTTCAAGAAGCTTTACAAAAGGTGATTGTTCCTCCTGCTGTTAAACCAAATGATGTTGTCTCTTTACTAGATTGTATGCATGCAACAAAAATAGGTATTTTGTTTCAACAACATGAAATACCATCTCTCGAGGTTCAGAATCAGTATGACCCTCTAGTTATCTTTATTACAATAAACAAAACATTGGTTAAGAGAGTTATGATTGATAATGGATCAGCCCTTAATGTTTGTGGTATTGATTTATTGCATAAGGTTAAAATTCATGTATTTTCCATCAAACTGGAATCATTAAGTATTTGTGGATTTAATAATGTTGGACGACAATCCATGGGCACTATAACTCTACCTATACAAGTTGGACCTGTGATGGTGCCTACCTTGATTCATGTAATGCCTTATTCTCTATCTTACAAAATGATTCTTGGTAGACCTTGGATACATGCATTAGGAGGAGTTCCTTCTACTTTACACCGTTTGATTAAGTTTATATTTAAAGGTAAACTGCATCTATCCATTCGAATCCTGAACCTGATAATTATTTGCAAATGGAAGTGCATAAGCATGTTATTTGTCCTAAGAGTTTGAACAATCTGAAAGCTGATTTATCAGCTCCTCTTGCCTCTAAAAATGTTATGCAAGAGTCCAAGCAATTGAATGCATTTGTTGGTGATGACTAGGGTTTGCTAGATTTTGCATCTTCTTCCACAGGAGAATATAAACTTAAAAACCTCGTCCCCGAAACATCAAATATTGCATCGATCACATCGCATGCTTCAAATGATAAATATAAGACCTCTTTGATGACAAATAAAGATAATACTCTTAGTTATACTACTAAATATGAAACTTATGAAGCTCCGCCTTCGGGCAATAATGGGTCACACGTTTTGGCCAAACTTGACATTGAAATCAACATTTTGAACTAAATCTTCACTTTCTAACACCTATAGCCGCTAACCCGTTAGGAATTTGAAGATGATGCAAACTAGTGATTTGTGAGATTTTGTTTGTAGATTTTAAATATATTTTTTGAAAACAATTTAGAGTTAAATTGTAAAATTTTTTGTGTCTTCTTCAATAACTAGTTTTTAATAGTAAACAACATTTTTTAAAAGTGATGTGTATTCCGTAGCACATAATTTTTTTCTACAAAGGATAAAATTATGATTCTTTTGAATTTAGATTGGTAACACCAATATATAGGGCATGCATTTGGTTTCATAATATTTTGTTGAGTAATTTTTTTAATTAAGTTTTGAAGTCAAACCAATTATAATTTAGACATAGGCGTATTCCGTAAAACATAACTTTTTCTGTATGTATCAAAATTCAATTTTTTTCTTTTTTTGAAACAAGGACATCAATACTTAGGGAATAGATATTTTTCAGAATTTTTTTTCACTAATTTACTAATTTTCCATGTGTGTAGAAAAGAGAACTTGATGTTTGGTGAAAAACCTACATTCACAATAAATAAAAAATAAATATAATAATCAAATTAAATATATTTAAAATTATACTTTTTGGGAAGCTTATAATAAGGACTGCATACTTACAAAACATAAATTTTAAATTAATTCATTTGATCACCCAAAAGGTAAATCAAAAGTGGGTTTTTATCAGCATTTTGATAGGTGTAGAGGAGACTCCATTATAAGTATGGTTTAAAACTAGTGGGATTCTATCCAAGGGGGTTTGAATCTAATGGGGTTTGATCAAACTCTCTTCAATTAAAATCCTTTAAATGGGACCTTTCAATGCTTAAATCATTATATTTTCTAAAAATATGTGATTTCAGCAAAAATCAGGATGTCCCAGAAAGTGTAACCCATTATTGTGGCAGCACCCTCCTCTAAAGAAATGGTCTCTCTCTATGGCAGAGGATTCTGAATCCTTTACAAAAATTGTGACTATGTAGGTAACGGCTGCGGCATAAATCAACAAGGAATCAAAATCCCTATAGAATTCGCTACGCGACATTGTTTAAATGGCATTGGATATAATCCTTTTAGGGAGTCCAAAGCCCACAAATGCCCTACTCTAAATGTGAATACAATATCAACACTTAGTTGATATTCCCTGAGATGATTGGTCCATCAATTGTCCTCCAGGATCACTTCCATTAGATATGTTTACGGCGGATGAAGCGATAATGGAATTCTTAGGTGCTTATGATGGTATTCCTCGTTATCACCATAAACGTGGCCAACCTTATTGTTTAAACAATGATGCATATTTTGGAAAGACTACTAGCACAATAACTGCTACAGTAGAGCATAATGAAGAACTTGAAGAATAATTACAATCCTACAATCCCCCGAACCATAGTACTCTCCTTAACGGAAAGACTATTGATGTCATTATGGATAAGGATAACCCTGAAAAAGTTATCCCTATTGGTGATTGTTTAAATACGGAAGAAAAAGAAGAAATGACTAAACTGTTGAATGAGTTCTCAAAATTATTTGCTTGGAATTATTCAGACATGCCTCGTATAGATCCTTAGATTGTAACGCATAATATTATGTTAAAACCAGATGTTAAGCCATTCAAACAAAAGATTTGTAAGATGAATCCTAAGATTGCTTTGCTTGTTAAAACTGAAATAGAAAAACTTTTACAAGCAGGTTTTATCCAACCTATTGATTACTCTCTGTGGATCTCGAACATTGTTGCCATTGCTAAACCTGATGATCATATAAGAATGTGCACAGATTTTTGAGATTTAAATTCGGCATCTTTGAAAGATGATTTTCCGCTCCCTAATATCGATATGATTGTTGATTCTATAGCTGGACATGAGTTGCTATCTTTTATAGATGGATTTTCAGGATATAATCAAATCCTTATAAATCCTCTCGATCAGTATAAAACAACCTTTATAACACCTTGGGGTACATTTTGTTGGGTAGTTATGCCGTTTGGACTTAAGAATGTAGGAGCTACTTATCAGCGTGCAATGAGTCTTATATTTCATGATTATATGCACAATATTTTAGACGATTATGTTGACGACATCCTAGCGAAGTCTATCCATCGTAAGGATCATGTCACAAATCTTTGACAAATATTTGAGCGCATACAAAAGTATAATATGCGATTGAAGCCCCGTAAGTGTGTTGTGTTTTTATCGTGGACAGTGGAAAGTTACTTGGGTTTTGTTATCTCTGAAAGTTGCACCCTACCAATTTGTAGAAAATTGGTACTCTAGAGGAACATGGAAACACTCGTATGGCTATGGGTCACCTAGAAACTGGAGTGAATCTCCAGAGAAGGCCAGCTTCCTAAACTTTGTATCACCTAAGACTAATTACTCTATGATCTTGATAATGAAAAGAGTGAGAAGGATATGCACTAAAACTGAAATTAAACTCTAACTGGTGACACACGTAACTTAATGAGGAACATGAAAATATCATATTTAAACACTTGTTACAATGACTGAAAATATTCTTGCACAACCTATCACTTCTACTTCTGCATAAATATTTCACAAGCAGGTTTATGTATGCAAAATTCTTAAGAAGAAAAAATGATTTCACACTTAAAGATAAAACACACTTAAAACACAACTTGCAACCTGCATTAGTATTTCCTGCATAAAAGGCTCTAAATCCTAAGACAAAAGCTAAGAGGAAATAAAACTTACTTCACAGATAACTCTATCAAATCAGTTGATAAGCACAAAGATGCATAAGACAAGTAGGCACAATCTCCAATCAATGGCATTCAAGGTCTCCATTGTATTCCATATCAAGTAAACTAGTAAAATGAGTTACAAATTGTCAAAATTTGAGCAAGGATTACAAAATCACAAGTCTCCAAAAGTTGCATAATCAGAACTGTCTACAAAAGAGTCACATAAGTGACTATAACCACTTGTAACTCCAAGTGGTTCCACCAAACAAGGAGCTAGAAACCACCTTGGGTTGGATGCCCTCAAAAAGCCTAAAATATAGTAACTGAATTTCATCCAAATGAGCTTCATAATGCAGAAAAGGTCAAATTTGACCAAGTCAAATATGATGACACATGAAACTGTCCCCAAAATCTCTTATCTGCTCTAAAAAGCAATTAAAATGCTCCCTATATGCTCTCCTTGTGTTTGCAAACCTGTTTCAACTCCCTTATATGCTTGCAAAAGCATAAAGACCAACTAGAAACCATGAATGCATTTACAAAAACATAATGTATCATTTTAGCATCTAAAATAGCAATTTGACTAAGTGATTTATAGCAATATCACCCAAGCCAAATACTTTACATTTCAATTCAATGCAAAAGAAAATAAAGGTTTCCTCATCCTTGAGAAGTCAAAACAAATAATAATAATAAGGAAAATCAACCTTATTACTAGGCAAACAATAAAATGACAGGCTGTGGTATTAGCTCATAAAATCAAAAAACAAATAAAAGGCAAAAAATGCCTAATGCTTTCGGTCGCTTAGGGTTTTCAAGCCCTAAAAAACAAAAACCAAAAACCAAAACCTCATTTTCATTCTTCAGTTTGTATTTGTTATTCCTTTGGGCGCCGCTAGTAGAGGTTTTCTGCTACTTTCATGGAATTTTTTTTTCTGTGTATTCTGAAGGCATTTTCCACATTTTACTACATGCTGCTACAGGTAATCAAACCTTCTTCACCTAGTATTTGTTTTCCTGGTAAAACATGAAGGAAAAAATGAGACATTTGATTTTGTTTTGCTTACATTTTTCATTTCCAAAAACCAAATGTTTCTCTGTAGCTTGGTCTGAACTGTTTCCTTGCTCAGTTGACTGTTTTGCACCATTTTATAGCTTCTGGATAACTACTTTTGACTGAAACTCTCCTTTGAAGAAGAAATTTTGGTTTCTGACAATGAAAAATGTATTCATTATGCTATTGAGTCATTTCCTACAAAACACAAAGGCATATGATGATAACCATTTAAGTTTTGTTGCTCTTCCTGCCATGAAACTCTGCCATTGTATTCTGATTATTTACCATACATGATCTTCAGGGGTTTGACTATTTTCCATTGTGACTGCTATAGGTATTACTAGGGTTTTGGAACCCCATATCTATTCTTGTTATAATGTATATCAGTATATTTGTTTCTTGACAATATATGAAAGAAAATAAGATATTCCTTGTATGCTTACTTTTAGAAATTAATGCTCCCTCCATGCACTCTACTACTCACTTGTTGTCTTTTGTTCATCTGTTTTTCCTGAATGTCTCTACCCATTTTCACTGAAACAACCACTATCAAGAGTACTCCTTAAATGTTTAGTCCTCATTATTGACTTGTAAACTTTCTTTCCATGGCTTATAACTAGTGTCTCTGTTGTAGGTAGACCTCTGTGTGTTTCATCATACTCTGCTGCAAGTCTTAGTTTATGCTATTTCAAAATATGGCTTCATCAAGTGATGAGTAGAAACACCTTCTCCTAATGCCTTAATCAACATACAAAGGTGTATCAAAGAAGACTGTTTTAAATATCTACCTTTGTCATATGTCACAGTCCTCTCCTGAAGAGATTCTTGCTATGTATTCATGCCCTCTGTGTATAGAGGTGTAATCCAGCTCTTTTCATTGATTAACAATGTAACAGTCATAAGACTATTTCCTTCAATATGCTTCATTTCACTGATATTTTTGATGCCTTCAACAACTGCACCTGGAAGAGGTCAAAATTGTTCTTGATCAAGAAATGACTACCCTTGTTGTCTCACTTGGAGGGTCTGATTGTTCTTTTCACCTTTAGACATATTTGGTCATTGTGACACTATCATACCATTGTGGCAAACATTTCTCTTATCTGTGCACTATTTAACCTTCATTATCTTTAGTGTTGTCCATAGTCTTGAGAAGCTTTTGTTCCTTGAAACCTGGTGACTGCTTTCTTTTAAGTCTATTATTCATCTTCATGAGGATTTGTAAAGCTTGAGTCTCCTTATGTCTTATCATGTAGGCTGCTCCTTGATGACTGTGTAGGTGACTTTGCTGTTGTTATTTGACTCCTAACAGTCACTTGACATGTCTGCCTTTCTTTTAACTCTTCATCTAATCATCCCTAAATGACTGTAGCAGTCATCTTCGGAGACTAGTGAACATATGACTGTGACAATTGTTACCTTAGGTATTGATGACAGTGTTTTTCAATGAATACTGATGAAAGTCTCTCAATGACTGCTAAACAAATTTTAAAATAAACAACATAGATAAACCCTAAAACCTTCAGACCTTCTAGGATTGTCATGAGACTTACAGACCTGTAGAAACCTCTTGATGGACTACTGCCTCATAATGATGGACTTTTACATCTGCTACTCCTTGAAGTTGACTACTCCATGCATTGGTGACTGCTGCTCTTCATGTCCTTTTGACTGTCTCTAATTTGCGAACATCAGACTGTTATTTCTGCCTTCTAATTTTTGTAACACCTGAGGCTCCTTATAGGCACATCCAAGGTTTACCTTTCTTCTCATAGACCTTTTAGTCCTTCAACATATCTCCCAAGACAAGGCAGGCTCTTTCACGCTATGACTGTTCTTAGGCCTGCATATGCTTTGACTGTCCCATATCCATAAATGTTGTCTCCTTATTTGTTTGTGCAGTACTGCAACTTCCTCAATCCATTCTATGCAAGCATGTATCTTCTTTATTCACTATCTAGTCTATCCAATGTGCATCACTATGTAAAAAACCTTAAAAAACTGCATGTCTTACATTGTCATTTGAATATTCTTTGTCATAATTGATAGAAATGATACCTTTCCATTTGCCCATAACTCCTTCCAAAGCATTGTCTCTGTCTTTTACAGTCTTGCTCATGTTAGTAGTCTCACTATCTTTCCTTGGCACTATCTTCTTGTCATTAGCTTTACCTCTGCCCTCATACTTGCGTGCTACTCCTTTTGTTGAGGACTACCTCTTACTTGATCAAAGATGACTATCAAAGCTGGCTTTCTTTTGACTTGTGGACTTTATCTCTTCCTTGTGATAACCTCTGCAGGCTTTGACTACACTTTATTATCAACTAGTGACACACCATTCTCATCTTCTGCTGACTATTGCTTGCATGTTTTTGTTACAGTCTAAATAACTATTCTATTATGCCTCTTATGACATGTTATTCTATGACTGTCCTCATTAGTTATAAATCTCTTGCATTAACTAATCGAAACATCTCTCAACCCTCAATAGGAGAGTGATATCCATGTCAATTGGTCTTCTGATGGTCTAGTTGTTACAATGTCTCCACTATCTTGGAGAGCTTATTCTTTTCTACTCAGTCCACATGCATCAACATGTCTCTCTTTATTTATGCATGTTGGGATCGACCCTTGTGGGAGCCACATTTAACCCACATGCTGAAATTAGATAAAGAAGTTAGTAACATAACTTTCTCTATACCTGCACTGAAAAGAAACATGTTAGGAAAAATGTGCATGTGATTGATGTTCTTGATCATCTTGTTACTTTCTCGAAGGTCCATGTGGTACTAACTGGTTTACTGCATCTAAAAGTCAAACTATATATTTGTAGATGTATATCATATGATGTATGATGGCTCGTCATTGCTCTAACATCAGTTTCTCTCTCTTTTTTTATGCAGATAACTAGGGGCAGCAAGGAGATAGCAGCTGAGTACAGGACACGCGGACAACACGGGATGACACAAGACATGACAAACATGACCAAGACTCATCATTCAAGCAATGACGAGTCACCCTACCTCATCTACATATTTATCTCTTTAGTTTTCTATAAATGTATAGTTTCTCTTTTCATTTGCAATGAAATAGTTAGTCTCGCAGCTTGTGTGAGACCTTATACATTTATTTTATCAATAAAGATTACTCTTTCTGAAAAGATTTGTGCAATCCTTTCTATGTTATCTGCACTTGCATAAATGCAATCTAGTGTAAAGTAACCTTCTGATTCTATTTATGCACATGCATGTAATGTAGTAGCAGAAATAAAATGCACCTTTCTCCTCTTTAAAACTTGAAAAGCTCTACCTGATTGAGCTAGTAGTGAAATTAGGTAACAGGTTTATTGTTTCAAATTGAGGTATAGAAGTTGATATGAAAAAGATAGATGCGATTGTTAATATGCCAATACCGAAAAACATATCTCAACTTTGTAGTTTGTAGGGAAAGATATAGGCCATCTACCAGTTTGTTTCACAACTCGCGGATAGGACTCGCCCTTTTATGCAGCTATTGAAGAAAGATTCTCACTTTCAATGGAATTTTGAATGTCAAAAATCTTTCAATGACTTAAAGTATTACTTAGCTAATCCGCCTATTTTGCAACATGTTTCTGATAAACCATTTCTATTGTACATTTCAGTATCTAATAATGCCCTAGCAGCTTTGTTAGCATAACATAATGCTGAAGGCAAAGAATGTGTTGTCTATTAGATCAGTCGTACTTTGCTCGATTATGAGGTACGATACATAGTTATAGAGAAGCATTGTTTGGCTTTAGTGTTTGCCACTCAAAAGCTTAGACATTATCTCTTACATGCTGAAGTGCATGTAATGGTAAAATTTGACTCTTTAAAACATCTCTTCGCAAGAACAAATTTATCAGGTCGTCTTGCTAAATGGGTTATGTTGTTAACAGAATTTGATCTCAAATTTATTTCACAAAAAGCAATTAAAGGACAAGTGATAGCTGATCAGTTAGCTGAAGCTCCCTCGCCCTTTTCTATACAAAATGTCGATACTTTTCCTGACAAACAGATCTTAACAATCTATGCGGATGAGAAATGGGAATTATATTTTGACGGGTCAAAATGTCGAACTGGCTCCGAGGCTGGTGTTATATTGATACCTCCCGTTGGTAAGATGATTCCCTTATCTTACCACTTAGATTTCTCATGCACAAATAATATAGTTGAATACGAAGATCTTATTGCAGGACTTTGTGCAGCCTTGGCTCTTGATATCAAAAACATTACAATATATGGTGATTCTTAGTTAATTGTCAAACAGATAACAAGATCGTATCAAACTAAGCACGATAAGCTATCTCAATATCGTGAGTTTGCATTATCTCTCTTAAAACAATTCAAATCATATTCGATCGATACCATTCCCATGAAAGATAACCGGCATGCGGATGTAATGGCAAGTGCGGCTTCCCTTATATCCCCTTATGGTTCTCCTGAGGAATTTACCTCTGTTGTTCATAATCTTAAGACACTGATAATCAATGACCCTATAGTTGCGAATTCGAAACTCTGTGGTAATGCATACACGGATGAATGGTTCTCCTACATATTCAACTATCTATGTGATGGAACCATTCCTGATTTGACATCTAAGAATACCCGACTCCGTTTATGTAAACTAGCACCGCGATACATTATATTATCAAATGTCTTGTATCGACAAAGTTATAATGGTGTTTTACTCTGATGTTTAAGCAATTCAGAGATTCTGATAGCTTTCGAAGAAACTCACTCTGGTGCCTGTGGAGGGTATTTTGGTAGAAAATCATTGGTGCAAAAATTATTACGTATGGGATATTATTAGCAGCATATGGAACAAGATTCCTTTGCTTACGTCAAGAGATTCCCGCAATGCCAACAACATAAACACCTAATCCATGCTCCCGCTCAAGAGCTTCATGCCCAAGTGTCACCATGGCCATTCTCTATCTGGGGCTTGGATCTAATTGGTAAAATTTCCCCACCCTCTTCTCAAGGACATACGTTTATCATTATTGCTACTGATTATTTTACAAAATGGGTCAAAGTGGTCCCCTGGCGATCCACGACCGCTGATGTAATCTGTCGATTCATACAAGATAGTATAATTTCTCGATTTGGAATACCTTCCTCCTTGGTTTCAGACAATGGTACACCATTTAAGAACAAGGATGTGAAAAAGTTCCTCGAAAAATACCATATACAACATCACTTCTCTACGCCTTACTACCCTCAATCAAATGGCCAAGTAGAAGCCTCAAACAAAGTTATTAGATAGATTTTACATAAAATTGTTAATAAACATCAAAAAGATTGGCATACGTGATTATCCTATGCATTATGGGCTTATAGAACAAGTATTCAAATGGCTACAGGTAACACACCGTATAATCTTGTCTATGGTGCAGACGCGATAATACCCTTAGAGTTAGAAATTCCTTCTTTGCAAATTTCCCTAAGAGATATCATGGATGATGACCTAGAACGAGAGAAAAGATTACAGGAACTTGAGATGCTTGATGAAAGATGTATTAACGTTCTTGAGCATCCCAAGGCTTATCAAAAAGGTGTACAATGAGCCTATAATGCACAAGTCATACAACGTTCATTTAACGTTGGGGACTTGGTTCTTTATGAAAATCAACGCAACATAAATGCACCACCTAGTGAAAAAGGTAAGTTCAACCCTAATTGGCTTGGAACGTATATAATCACTGAAACCTTTGGATCCAAAGCATATAAATTAGCCAATGAGCAAGGTACACCGCTTAAAGAACCTATTAATGTAGCACACCTCAAAAGATTTTATGCTTAAAGATTTAATGTTAAATGTTCCTAAGCTAATTTAGCACATAGATTAGCTTCAATTTCGACAAGATATCATTGTTTTGTCTTAATTTATTTGGCATTATATCTTTGTTCAGTTGATCATTGTTGTATCATGTTTAAGTAGTAATTGCTTAGATCACTTTTTGTATTAACTGAATGTAGCATGGAAATTGAAATTATGTGTAAAATAATTAATCATTGTGTTTATTACTACATGTTCTTTTTAGAATTGTTAGTATATCATAATAGCATTAATTATAGCATTTAGACATCATCACTAGTTGCATTTCTACAAAAAGCACATGTGATAGATCAAAAGCCATTACACATAGATCAAAAGAAATAATCATATATATATATATATATATATATATATATATATATATCTCAGTTTCATGTATACATCCGAGTCGACTATCCCTCAAAAAAATGGGATGTCATAGTGCCTAAAATCTATACATCACATATATGAGCCTCGATCGCCAGTACCCTCAAGCTCTTGTGGTGTGCGAGTGACAAAAGCCTGACCATGTGTGGCTACGAATCACGAATGACTCCTAGAGACGCTTCACGATCGTAACCCCCTGATCTCACCTCTCATCTCTATCATTTGCTCATGTGCCTCCTAGTACTAGTCTCTCTCGGCCTGAACCCTGTCTCTATCAGCTCTTGCCTGCTAGACCTCTCATAGTAAGAACTCACTGACAACTAGCTCTCCCTCCGATGTAGGAACCGCTACCATTTGCTCTCGTTGTGCCCTGAGCTCAGCCTTGGCACACTCAGCTCTCTGTCACAACTCTTCTCTCTTGTGCAGACTTCTCTAGCATGGCCTCTATAGCAGTCCTGTATCTGACAATTGGCATAAAAATCTTAGCATGCCACCTAGCGGATGATCGTGGTGAATAACCTGCCCACACTCGCTGCTCTAAGGCATTTGTCGGTACTTTGTCTCCTATGACGCGACTCACAAAGTCTCACCATGCATCAGTCCCAATTGTAAAATAGAGGATGAGATAGATGTTAGACTCCCATATAAATATCACAAATAATAAACTATATAAAACATCAAATAATAAATCAAACCTAACCTGGATCTCTATCTTGCCAGGATGGATCTTAGATCACCGACGGTGTGATGGGCTCTGCTGTCTGATTTACAGCTGGGGGAACTGACCTACTACTCTCCCCTTGCTCTGTCTGACTAGGCCTCGCATCATCTGTAGGAGTAGGACCACGAGCCTTTGACCGCGGTCTCGACTTGGTCTCCTCGTCAGTGTCTGCCTCCTGCTGGCTGTGTCGTGATCTCTTTCTAAAGACATATTGTGATGGGATCTCCTCAGACTCATCCTCATCCTCCTCAAGATCGTAGTATCCCACAAAATCACTGACGTTGTCCTCCACCCCTGTGTCACTCGCGTGATCATCCCTAGGTCGGGCATCCCCTGTAGGGTGCCTAGGTGGAAAGATAGGTGCAGGCCACACTATGTGCCACTAGGTCTGATATTCTTAGGTACATCCGACATCATCTGTGTTTGACACTAGCTCTGCATCCTCAAGACCCTCGTCATCACTAAGTGGCATGTCTGCTACTGTCGACCACTAGATGGTATTTTCCCTAACTGCATTGCGAGCAGCCCGTGCGTAGCTCAGACGAACCGTAGGAACATCCTATATCTGTCTAAATTGTCGTGCCACTCTATCAAAGTAGAACCAATATACAATATAATTAAGGTGACCAGCCATCAGCCGATCCCTTTGCATCCTTGCTAACTGCCTCTGCTGGCCAAGCCATCTGATGTAGATGTGATATGGTCTCCAAATGATGTCTTCAGGCTGTAATCTGTCAAATACTACTCTCCAGTATAGTAGATTGTCATGCCTCCAACACCTGACCAGTGGATAGGCGTAGACACGCGGATGGGTGAACACTGCCTCTTTAGGATAACCCATCGGTCGTGTGCACTTGATGTGCTCAAAGGCCCAGACCTATAGTAATGTGCACACCATTAGATTATGCATCTCATAATGGACATATCGCCCTAGGTCACGATAAAGGTGCACAAGCATACTACACCCCCATGCATAGATAGTCTGATGCTCCTCCATCGCTCTAATGGTGTGAACGAGACCCCCGTGAAGGTGAGTGCCTCATCCATCTGGTGCAATGGCTAGTGCGACTGTGACAATCATGATCCTTCATAGTAAGGGAATGTCTTTGCATCCCTGCTCTAGCAAACAGAGCTGAATATGTCCTCACTCTGCCTGAGAAATAGTGTGACCCAAGAAGTATAGCTGACTCTCACAAGTATACCCCGCTAAGCGATGTCCAACAACCCTTATTGTCTCTCCTCGGATCGGCAATCGAAGGATCCTAAATACATCCTCCAGTGTGACGGTAATCTCACCTGTCGGTCAGTGGAATGTAGATGTATCTGCATCCCACCTCTCCATTAGTGCCATAAGCATAGTGCAATGGAATATGATTGTGGGCATATCAAACACCCACCATAGGCCCATCGTCTGTAAATGCTCTCTTTGCGACAGTCAAGGCACTAGCGTAGTCTTGTAGAAGTGCCATCAGACAACCACCTGTGTGCTCACACATCTCAGAGACATCCTGCAGATTGGAAAGCAAGCAAGAGTATCAGAATCTCCTCTAGAAACCAAAATAAGCTATCAAGAACTAAACAAAAGGCCTATGCTTAGGGCCTATGTCCTCTGTGGACCAGGGCACCCCAGGAAGACTAGGGCACCCCAGAGGGACACTGGTGCCCTTGTGGGACTAGGGTGCCCTAGAAGGAATTTGGCACCCTAGGTGGACCCGGGTGCCCCTGTCTGGGACCCCTGTCCACCTTCTCCTTGTGGCATAGACATCGGTAAACGTAAAAGCAAAAGTACACAGAAAGATGAAAGAAAAGATGGATCAGGACCCTACCTCTGCCTCAAAATGTCTCTCCGCTACTCGAGATCAAAGCATCTCCAGTCGTGGTGGATGAGATGGACGTCGGCTCGGCATGGTCTTTCCCCTATTCTCCTTCTCTCTCTCCTCTACTTTCCTACAATGACAAGAAACAAGAATGAGTTAGTGATAAGTGACATCTCCCTTTTACATAAAGTGAGTGATAATTCCTATCCCTAATTGGGTGCAAAAGTGTGCTCTTTCACTCCTGAGTCCTTTTCTTGAGTTGTTGAACCCCGATTTCAATGTCGTTTGTTCCGTTGGAATCCTGGTTCTGCTCTCTTCCTTTCCCAATGTGTTATGTTTGAGCGTTGTTTCTTCAAATGACCCTCATAACACATTTCCCTTGAAATTGATGCATGTGGATATCTCCTTGTTTCTACTCTCAGACTAAGCAAGCAGAAACAAGGGGGGCATATATCTCCCTCAATTTCATCCCTTCTCATCACTCAACCCCCTTAGCATTTTGATACTAACTCATTAGTGGTGGTTGCAGGTGATTTGGTTTTGATTTCTCTGACAAGTGTTCCTTTGTAGGTTGTGGTTCCTAACTTTGTGGTCTTGCAGGATTGCAGACTTGGGGGCTTCCACCTTCTTGGCAACAATGCTTCAACTTCCTCTACAGTATCCTTTTGGGTATCCTTTTCATGATTGATGTATTTACTTTCCTTTAGTTGCATATGCACATAGTGTCATATGGCCACTAAAGTGGGGGCTAAATTTAACATCAAAAATTGTCCTCCTATATGGAATGGTACAATTTCCCTCGGTTTAGCTCCTCACTTTCAGTGACCTCTCAACCTTTTCTTTTTTGGCCTTCTCGAAACCCTGATTGACTAGGTATAGAGGCAATTCATTCACTTTTTGAGGTAACTTATTGATGGAACCCAGAAAGGGGATTTGAGATTTGGGTCCCTAGGACCCCCAAAAATGCAGATCTGAGTAGAAATTGGGGGCTTGGACTTGGGCGCCCGTGCCCTAGTCCTCCCCTATTTCCTGGGATTTTAAATTTTGGCGAGGTGTCGGTACCCGCCGAGTGCCTCGGGATTCCGTTTTCAAATTCTCAGTTTTCGTGCGATATTGAGACGTTATTTCAAAATTTGAATTTTCTAAAGCTAGATATAAAAATACATTTGGAAATCATTTTATCACACACAATTCTTATGCATGCTTGTTGCCAAAACTCTGCTACAATTGCTATTGAAGATCAATGACTTGTTGAAGCTCTTGGAAGTATTTTGTGTTTGCTATCATGGAGACAATGGATGGAGATTAGGAATCAATATCTTGAGTCTATCTTGCTCTTCCTAGGGTTTGCACACCCTTTGCATGATCGGGAGAAGGGTTGAAGCCTCCAACAACAAGCTTGGAGATCCTCCATAGACATTGTGGATTCACCTTCTTGTTCATGCAACTCTTTATTTATCTCATCTCCTTGAGGTGAAGTTGTATGTGTTTATTGATGCAAAGCAAGTTGTTGATCTTCCCTTGATTGAGACATCTAGGGTTTAATATTTCTGCATACACACATTGTTAGGTTTGCAGACACTTCTGCAAATCTTTTTCTCTAGCTATTGTTGAGGTAGAAATACCAAAGACGGGGCTTGACTAAGGCAAGCTCCTATATAGCCACAACATTTTCCTTCTTTTGTAGGTGCAAATCGTGTTTTGTAGGTTCCAGTGAAAATAAGCTACAGAAAGGAAGATATTGTGGATACAATCACAATAGACTTCCAAGTTTTTAGATTTCAAGATTTGTGGGACACTAGAGCAGGTGCCCTAGTCCAACCAGGGGTTATTTCTGGGATCTGGAAGCCTTTTAGTAGTCTCAGACACCCTGTGTAGAAGATTTTCTAGGTCAGAAACTTGCGGGACACTGGAGCGGGTGCCCTAGTCCATGTGGCCCTCAAAATCTGGGTACATAGTCTCTGAAACCCTCTCTCCGCACTTTTGTGATCAATTTTGCTAGTTGTTTCATCAGTTTCCAAATATTTCTGATTTAAGGTATAATTAGGGTTTTACTTGGTTGAAAGGAAGACACTTGATAAAACCTTAGTTACGGTCTTAGTTTTCATAACCACACGAGCATAAGGGTGAGAGAAGGTGATTTGAAGCTTGTTCATGAGCTTAGTCCTTGTCCTCCTAATGCTTAGTGGAGAAATGGTAGTGCTTAACCTAGTTTAAACAAACTATCCAATTTCACACTAAACATGGATATATAAAGGCAATGAGTTTCAGTTGTGAGGTGTGTGGAGGTGTGTGTGTGATGCAAGTATGCGAATAGCAGAGCAAAGTTAGAAGATTAGCAATGATGAAGACTTGGGATTCAAAATTCAGTTGATAGATGACTACACCCTGGCATAGTGACAAATGCTTATGCAGTATTCAGTTTTCATGTGCAATTTGATTTGTACTTGGAAGTGAGCCTTCTTCTTCAAGGCAGTGATCCACCATTAGGGTTTAACAACCCTTATTGTAATCTTGCTAGGTTTAGGGTTGAGGCAGTGAGCATGCTAAACCTAGTTGTTCTTCATGGCAGTGAGCCAACATGTTCTAGGCCCGTGGAGTGACCAAGCCTGAACATCATTATTTGTAAATATTGCAATATATTTTTGAAAGCTAATCCTCTCCGTGGTTTTTCCCATTTTGGGTTTTCCACGTAAAAATCTTGGTGTCCATGTGTCATGCTTTTATGGTTGCTGTTCATATGCATGTTGTGCCTTTGTTTAATTAATTTTGGAAAATGGTTGAAAGTTAAAGTGCATCAAAAGATTTTTAGAACACTGATTTACCCCCCCTCTCAGTGTTCCTGACACTCAACATAATCATATCGAATACATCAGACAATAGAGCAAAAACACACCCTAAGTTTGGAGAACCATTTATAGCCCCCAAGCTTAGGCAAACATAAGAAAACACTTGACAGTCATGCAAAACACAAAGAATATAGTGAAGAAGCACACAATTTACAAAGAAGACAATAAAAGGCATGTAATACATGGAGAAGGCATGAATGCAGTCACACAGTACACAAGGCATATACGAAGAGAAGACATGATAATTATATAACCCTAACTAGGTGATGGGGGAGCTCATCGCTATGCATCGCCATCAAAAGCACACAAAACACACAACGTGGGGGGAGCTCATCACTACATGCCACCATAAAACACACAAAACATGTGGCGTGGGGGGAGCTCATTGCTACACGCTACCATAAAAACACACAAGGAAGACACATGGAAAACACACAGAATACATGAGCACCGTAGAGTATGTCGTCGACACACTATACGTCTTAAACACATAAAACACGGGTGATGGGGGGATCTCATCGCTACGCGCTGCCATCTAAGACACGCTGAACACACCTGACAGTTTAGCTACACTACCACAACTGCCAAAGACATGCTTAAGGGTGAATAACTCAAGATCCAACCCCGCCTTTGGAGAGGACTTTTAAAAGGATGTGCAACCACTCAAGGGAATACACAATCCTACCTTTCGCAGAAGGGATTTCAAAAACATATAACCCCACCTGCATCATAGAGATGCCTTACAGTGAAAAGGAAGCATGTGTACAAAGTATACAACCCCACCCGCATCACAGAGACACCTTACAGTGAAAAGGAAGCATACACAACACACAAAACAAAGCATACAACCCCACCTGCATCACAGAGATGCCTTACAGTGAAAAGGAAGTATACACAAACACACTTTATCACAATATCTAAGATATCTAAGTATTTACCACAATATATGCCCCCACCTTAAAGTGGTTGCTCTCGCTTGCCGATAGCAGTTACGTTTAAGGTAAAGTTGAAAACACGAGAGGGAACAAAGCTTTTATAAAGCCCATGCCCCAAAGTGA
The DNA here is from genome assembly GCA_027924645.1 of Cunninghamia lanceolata. Taxonomy (NCBI): domain Eukaryota; kingdom Viridiplantae; phylum Streptophyta; class Pinopsida; order Cupressales; family Cupressaceae; genus Cunninghamia; species Cunninghamia lanceolata. Next base: position 74,312 of record BSBN01001673.1, read on the forward strand.
CATGTGCTTGCAATCACTGATTGTTCCCACCAATCACAATAGAAACACATTAATACTATATGCTAACAATTAACAAACGTCGGTTAGAAAATCATAACTAAGATAATAACCAAATCATCTCATGAAAGTTATAAACATATCACTTAATCAACCAAGGCTACACTTGCAGGTTCAGAACCAAGTATAGCCGTGAGGTTATACTTCAGGTATCTCAAAACCAAGTGTAGATACAAGGTGAGACAAAACCAATTCAAAGTGCATAGAAGCAGATTTAGAGCATTGCAAAGGCTTGTTACAAGAATTTCACAATATGATACATGATCACATCACAACACAAAGTGATTCTACTAGTCAAACATCGGTAACATATTAATCCCATCTTCATAAGATGGACTAGGTCCATTTTTTATTTTCTTGTTGTAGGGACGTACGGTCCTTATCAGTATTTATTTGTTATCATCATCCGCTAACTAGTAGAGCCACGGAAGAATGAAATCATGAAACATGAAAGAGGAGACAAAAGTGACTTAGGTTTACAATGTGGGAAGATGCCCCCAAGACAACCTCCACAATGTTATGCCCCCAAGGTACCACATCCAATAATTTCAATAAGAGAGAGGTGACTAGAAGAATAGAGAAACAAATAGAAGAAGTCTAACAACAGAGGCGGTCTCCTTGTATCATTGACCTTACAAGAGTATCAAGGGTCCTCCAAGGAGACCTAAACAACATTTAACACAATACGGGGAAACACAAAACAACACATAAGAGGAGGCCACCCATGAGAGGAACTCAAAGAGGTGCTACATCAAAGGTGGCTAAATGGGTGAGAAATACTTACATGTTATAAAATGCAACCGCATTAACAATTGTCTTTGAGCAAATCATCTTCCTCTCAATCTCAAATTTGATTTGAAATAGGTACATAGGGCACTATGGCCCAACTTGAAATTTCTTCCCTTAGCTCTTCTTTTGTTTCCATTTCTTTCGATGGGATGTTCTCTTCTTGCAGAGACATCTGTCTGGCTAATGCTTGTTGCTTTCTTCTTCTTTCCCTTGCATTCCTATTTATTCTTGTCTTATTAGTTATATTTTCCAAGGGAGCTTCTGAAGATTCATGGTTTTCCACATTTTTTGACATTTTTGAAGAGGAATCTGGTACAAAATTGATTTTCTAATTCTATGATGGATAGCTTTGCTCTTGAAGGTTATCTCCCGATCCTTGTAAGGATGGCAGAGGAGGAACCTTGACAAAAAATCCTTTTCCTTTTGGTCAAGGTAAATCCCTCAACTCAAGCTCCTTTTCACTCTCTATTTGTTGGATAGGAGGAATTGTAGCCTCAGAGGACTGAGAGGGTCTAGGAGTGTTCTTGCCATATGATAATTCAACTATTTTCTTTGCTTTGTACCTTTGATATGCGTGGAAGAACTGAACTTTTCGTGGTTGATTTGCTTCGAGTGGTTGTGGCCAAAAATAATCTAAGTTGAAATTTCCATGAGTGGCTAATGGTTTCCATCAACTATGATGAATAACATGCACCTGCCCTTTATAAGGGAACTTTAAGCACTTATGATTGGTAGAACGAACCACTTTCATGGATTTCAGCCAAGGATGTCCTAACTTCACATGAAAGAGGTCTGAAGTGGGAATGATAACAAATGATGCTTCCAAATCTTTTTCAACCACCTTAAGTAAAAGTGTAATCTTTCTAATTTTTGAAAGAAAGTAACCATTATGTGCTTTAATCATTATATCTGTAGGATCATAAGTATCTTGTGCTAGATCATGCATGTATAAGAATTCTTCAGTTATCACATTTGTCATACAATTAGGATCAATAAGAACCGCTCTTGTAGGATTTCCACTTATTCTTGTTGTGATGTAAAGAGGGCCATCAATATCTCTAATAGTGACCTCATGTGGTGTGAATGATATCACAGGTTTAGGAGCCTTCCTTTTCTTATTAGATTGGGGAGAAACCATACCACCCTTATTTTGATTGGATGCCATGTATGTGAGACTTTTGTACAACAAGGCACTAGTTTGAGGAAACCAGGTTATTGAGTCTTTTTGCAAAGATCAAGAACACAAGAGTGTCACTACAAACCAAATGATCCCAATGTTAAAGTGTTGCACACAAAGGAAAGTATAGATCTTTTTAAGATTGTTGGAAAAAATGTGAAGGAGAAGTTATATTCTTATGTTGAAATACACAATGTGTAATTGCAAATATAATAATTTTGAAATCTATGACAAGAAATGATATCAAATTATATTTTTATGAATATTTAGTGTTACCAATATGATTATTCAAGAGAATTTTTGAAACCCTAATGCAAGGTTTTTTACCAAAATTTAATCTTTTTAAGGCCTAAATATGCACTTTTCGCAAGATCATGCAAGATTTTCAATTGAATATTAATAAATATGCAATGAAATCAATGCAAGATCTGAATTTAACTATTAGCAAGATGCAAATGCTTGAAGTTATAGGTTCACCAAAATGTTATATGTGAAAAAGATGAATGATGACAACTAGCATGCACACTAGATCAAACCCTCTTCCACAATAACATTTGTAACATCCACATTCCATAAACAAAGTAAAAACCAAAAATTCACCATAAAGTAAATTTTACAAGGTAAAATTTGAGACAGAGAATTTTTTTTCTTCTTTTATTCAACATATAGTCGAGTAACTACAATTACAAGATATCTCATTACAAATACAATAAACCATATTGTCTTTCTCAAGTACAATGTTTACAAAAATAAATCAATTACAAATACCTCAATCAGATAATGTTTTACTTAGTTTCAATAATCACAAGTCTCAAAGATATACTGCATCCGAAAATCTGACATCTTTATCACAAGCCTTGGCATGTCTTCTGCTAGAGAGAGAGAGAGTATCTTTCCAGTGTTTTACCTCCAACCACAGACCGGTGGTCTCCCACACATCTTCCACATAGGAAGTGGCCCTACCCTTCACGAGGAATATAGACCAAAGGTGACTAGTGGTAATTTGCCTTTCCGAGTACATAGTGTTGTATCCTACACAACTCTATCAATCATACAACCCTAGATACCCTCTAGCTAAGTATGATTCTCGATAGGATGTGCAATCCAGATACAGTGAACTGACAATGCATGTAGAGATATATGCATTACTATGGCCATAGTTTCAATATAAATTGACGTTCGCAATGAACGTTGTCGTAATGTTCACCCACTCCAACTCGACTTGGATACTATCAAATCCCTATAGTTCGACTTGGTCAACTATGTTTAACTTATGAAGTCATGACAATTTCAACAATATAGTCTTCCTGACCCTTACATGTTTTCTTTCACTGTCTATAATTAACAGACCTATTTGTCTTTCTTTCTTTACGAGGACTCTCATTGCATCATTGCAATACCTGAGGTCCATGACTTATTGTCTCATAAGAATTATAGATAGATTAATTACAACTAAGATGATAACCTTACCTAGTTTAAGCATTATAGTCTAGGAATCTAATTCCCTTCTTGCAAGTAAGAATAATTACACATAGTCAGGGCACTTAACCCTTCAATCACGATCTGAATAATGATCTCAATGCCTTAATATAATAATTACCATATCTAGGTTAAGTTAAGGTTTAACTAAAGAGTTTTGACTAACTCAAACCTAGTCTTTATGATTTAGGTGGATTCACACGACACTGTCGTCACTCCATAATCCTTATGAAATGATTATCCATTCTTAGGTATCCCTTGCATCTTTGCAATCATTTCAGATTCCTTACTTTCAATAAGTAATAACTAAGAGAAAATTGTGACCAAAAGGTATAATAAACTTTATGTTTGATTATCCATTTAATAGTACCTCTTGCATGCTTGCAAAACTCGAAGCTTATGACTTATGTTTCAAGTCAAATTGTAGCCCAATAAATAGTTTTCCCTACCTAAGGTTAAACATTGTCGACTAATAACAAATCTCTTTTCAATAAGATAGATATGAACATTTACTAAATTAGGGTTCGCGACACTTTAATGTCTACTCAAGAAATAAGTTCACCTACCCCACTCGACTCGAATTAATCGCAATCCAACAGTTACCTATTTATATGTTCTATATAACAACCTCGATAACCTCAAGGTGTTTGAAATTCACCATGCATTAACGCATGGCATTGAGATTTACTCTTTCACTAAACTCATGGAAATATCTCCATCTACATGATAAATGAACGGTTTTCTAGCATATTGATTTTTCAAATAACGCTATACATTGTTATAACAATCTCAAAGTTATCCCATTGTTTATTTCATCCATTCTTGAGTGGGCACTAAACCCAACTGTGTTGTTTTCAGAAGGAGGTTACTATAAACCAATTTATAGAACAAAAGTATTCGAAGTCCCTAAGTTTAAAATTTAACATTCTAAGGAATCTTCTTCGACTGTCGATTCTTCGACATAACTTTATCTTTGTCGATTTGGAAGGGCTTCTCTAAAAGACAATTCAAGAATACAATGTTCGAAAACCCTACGTTAGAATTTAACACTCACAATGTACTACTTCGACGTGTCGAAACCCTTGACATAGCTTAATCTTGTCGATCTATTCATTGGATAGCCTTGACATAACGTTTCTTCTAACAAATTGGGTTGTATGAAAGTCTATACTTGAGACTTAACAAAAAGCTCATTATTTGTTTGCAAAAACTTCATAATAATGATTGGATTATCAATAGGGTATTTTCTTGGGAAAACAAATGTTAAAATACTTCAATAGCACATGCATTACCTTCAAAGCATATACTCTAAATCTTGTTATTATTCTCAGCTGGTTAACAACTTCGCCATGGTCAATCCGACTAGTTTTAACTCTGAAAAAGAGGATGATTGTATCGACTTGCATGTTAAGTCTTACACCTCTCACCAATAACAATCCTCCGTCGATGGTTGACAAAAACAAGATTTTCACTCTATTTCTTACTATCCTTTAGAGCCACAGTTTTGTATCTGACTGTCAATAGAGATCTTATTCTCTGTTGACAAGTGTTTTTCTATTACAGCTTGCATGGGCTATGAGACGTTTTAAACCAACTCCTACTCAGACTTGCACTCTACATTCACTACAAACCTTGTAAAGCAAAACCATAGGCTTCTCAATCATTCTCAACCTACATCAAAACATAAAAAAACTGTGGTTTTTGCACTCTTGGTGTGACGTAGTGCAGGGTAGCAGATTTACACAGTGTTTTTGTTTTTAATGAAGACAAACTTCACACAAATTGTAGTTATAAAATAACACTTTGCATTTTCAATTACATTCGATGATCTATCGCAAAAGCTTGTAAAGGTATAACTCAAAATAAGGAACTAAGACTGCTCAGTGACAGAGAATGAAAACCTATCGATAGTCTCTAGTGTTCGTTGACAAACTGTCCAGACACTAGCAATTTTCTCAGTTGATTCTCCTTGCAGCTCCTTCCACAGTCACATTATCCTTCTCCTCTAAATTGCCCCCCCCCCAAAACTGACTCAAACTCTACTCTAAATCCCTGCCCACGGTGAAGGAGTAACGGCCTCTCCACTCCCGACCATGCCTATTAAGAAGGGAATCCTTTTCGGCATGCAAGCACGACTCCCTCCTTATGCGACCACTCTCCAATATGGAGCTCCACAAGGCGAGTTGGCGGTTGGTAGACGTAACAACCCGTCCACTACACAAGAATAAAGGCTTCATTATCACATAACTCGCAACTACACAGAAAATTGGAGTTCAAACTCTTGCGGGGTGGCAGACTTTAGTTGAATAAAGTGTTCCTCTACTCAAAACCGTTCATGAGAATAAATAAATGCCAACATAATAATAAAGGTTAGACTGATGACTAACTTGAGGTCTTAAGCTAGAAGGCAAAAAGACTTGTTTGAAATGGAAGACATCATAAACAAAGACTTGATTGAACTCCTTGAACTTATTGCTTGATTACTAACATCGTAAAAGAATAAAGAAGTATCTCAAACGACTACTAAATATAACTTATATAATTTAGTATATTCCTTTATAATACAACCAAAGTCATAACACACCATGGTCTCTAATTCAACATCTGTCGAATTTCACAAAAAAAAAGTTTACGACATACGCTCGAAGCATTTTTCGACGATAACGACGAATTGGGTGCAAACGCAGAACAAGACTCAAGATTTCGTTTAGCCATCACATAGCTATGAAAAACCTCTACCCGAAGTTGTTAAAAACTCCTCTATTTGTCCCACTTTGATCACTATCTAAAAAGTTTAAAAGCATACGTCCTCATCACGGACTTCTCCTAAAGGATAGGCATGATTGGTTAAAATTACAATGAGGTAGTAATTTCCTCATAAATGTATAAAAGATTCCCTCTTCAATACATCACAAGTAAAGAATAGATAGACATGATAATAGAGAAAGCGATTAGTAGCAATTTGACGATCAACTCAATTTGACCACTAAGGATTATAGATAATGTGAATGGGTCGAGTTTACCTACCCATCACAATCCGTCGACAATATTCATGTCATCTAACTTGATGAAAACGTCTTGACGTTAAGAAGCGACAATAAAACCTCAAGTGACTAAAGAAGAATAACACAACCGTTTTACGTCAATGACGTTGTTTACATCACAAACGACTATGTCGACTCACCATCAACTTGACTAGATGATATTCAAGATATCGACTACCTGTTGATTCGATTCAAAAGTAAACTAGCAAGACAAGACTTACCTCTTACGACTCATTGGTTCACATTATCGTTTAACACTATACTCGTTTGGCAAATAGACCACTTGCAATCTAAGGTCTATATCTCTCTTCTCGAAAGATACTCTCTCTCTCTCTCTTCTCTGAGAGTCATCTGATAACTTGTAATCCTGTTTCACTTGTCATCAAACAATATGTGATCAGTGCATCATTATTCAATTAATTCAACTAATAAATCAAATCTCATAATACAAATATTAAATCAATAATAACATAATCATTTCCATGATTTTATAAATGATATTCAATATAATTCCATGTCATATCTTGTCATAAATCTATAACATCACAATAAATTTACTTACGTCCAAGTAAAAAGTAAAAGTATAGCAAGTCAAAAATTAGGGATGTAACAACATTCAAGGACAAGACCGAGCCAAATCACTACCAAGTGAAGGTGGACTCAGCTATAAATCTTATACTCAGGAGTGCTATGGAAAGACCAGTTTTTATCAATCTTTTTATCAAACCCTAGGTCATTCAATGCATGAAACCCTAGTTCTATGATGATTTCATTATAACAAAAAATGTATAGTAGATATCCATAAACTAATTGCATAAGAATGATCAGAAAGATGTCCAAACCTATGTCCCAAAAGTGAAGGTTTTGGAGGACTATTTTGGGGGCACCCAAGTCCAGATTGATTGATTTTGGTGAACTGTAAACTAGAAAAATATTGCAGAGACTGCCCTGATGTCAGATTTGATGTTAAAAAGTACATGAAGACTAGGGTGGTGGTGCCCAAGTCTTATGTAGAGGAATATTCCCAAATTGTTGTCGAATCCTGAAACCTTGATCCTTGCTCAGTCTTCTTGTATCTTCACTTTTCCCAGATCTCATTCCTGTAACCTGCAGACAAGAAGAATAGAAGGGGTTTGGGGGTTATGGTGTATGGACTTGGCTCAATCAAATCCCAAGATAGCATTCAAGCTTCCCATCACCGTTGATAGATAAAGAGAGCATGCCCTTGTAGGGTAGAGACTAAACACAAAATCAATATGATGATAAATCACAATGATATCACCTATGTGATGAAACCCTTAGGAGGATGAATGCTTTTCAACTCATAAGGAGAGATAGATGATAATTTCAAACTTGCAACAACAAACACAATGACAATACAAATTTGCTCTAGAATCACAATGAATGCTTTGAATGCTCTTTTCTCCAATGCTTCAAGTTGACTATCTCCATCTAGGTTCATAATGAATTCAAAAACACACTTATATATGCTTTCCCACTAACATTCATCAAATTAAACCAAAAGAGCCAACAAGGAGAAACCTTTTTAAAGGTCCTAAGCTGACATGCAATTAAATTTGCCCCGACCAATCAGGGAAGACTTGGGCAGTGGCACCCAAGTCTTTGAGCCCCTTTTAGGTCCAGGATAAGATAAAACATGGGCCCCTTATTCCCAATTTACATTGGTTTCAAGGAATTTTGCATTGGGATGAATATTTAGAATGTATAATGTATTCACGAGGACCTAGGAGCTAAACAAGGAAGTAAAAAGACATGTGTCCACTTTTTATTCCATAACAGAAGGTACCATTATGCTGCTGGAATTACTCTAGTATTCGACATTTGTGTACTCCTAGAAGAACTTGTATTGCAAGTGTGTTGTAAGTCTTTGATTTGAGAATACATTGTGTAGGTTTTGGAGTGTGGGGTTTTTCACTCGAAAGGGTTTTTCCCATGTATATCTTATGTTGTGAGCATTGTACTTGCTTTTGGATGTTTTATATTATTTTTCTATTAATGTGCATCTTAATCTATAACTGTAAAAGTAAAAATTTGCATAAACCTTTCCTCATTAAATCACTATAGGAATTTATTTTTGTGTACCTTGGTTCCTTTTAGATATTGGGAAATCCCTAAATGGAAACTAGGTTCCTTCAAAAACAAGTTTCAACATTAGTAAATAGAAACCCCTCAAGACATAAATAAATCTTTGTAAGTTTTAAATTGGAAACCATTTTCTTGTTTGCAATTTTAAAAAGTAAAAAATTATTTCCCATGGTTGAAAGATTTCCTCTTCTCTCAAAAATATTAACTATTAAAAAGTTTTTTATTTGTCTATTGTTTCTTTTGTTGAAAAGTATTGAAAAGACAAGTTTAATTTTTGCATCTTCAACCACTTCTTCATTTTAGAAAAGCAAATTAAGTATTTCTATGTTTTAGAAAAGGGTAAAACCAACTAAATCAATTTAATTAATCTTATTTAGTTAATTACTTACATTAAATCAATCAAATTCAATGATTTAATTCAGTGCTTTTAATTAACCATTAGTTTTTAATTAACTTATTTAGCTGCATTCTATTCATTCCAAAAAAATAAAAATAAAATAACAAATTTAGTAAAGATTAAATTAGATTAGTTTAATTAATTTAAACAATTAGATTAAAGTAGTTTTATAATTCTCTCAATTAAATTAATTCTTTATTTTCATTAGCTTAATATATTCATTCAAAACATAAAAATACCAAAAATAATATAAAATCAAGAAATAGACAAAAACTCATAGTTTTCATACTACTATGAAACAAGCAAAGAACATTTGAACAACTTCAAACAAAAATATCCAAACATCCAAGAATAACAATATTTAAATATTCAACAAATTAAGCTCTGCAACTTCCCGCTCAAAAACCTAGTTTGATTCTTAAGCGTTCATGGACTTTGACAGCCTAGGGGGGCCCTATCCCCTGCCCTCCTCCTCCAGTATAGGTTCCTGATGGAACAACCTCGAACAACACTTTTGAAACAGTGAAAAAAGATTTAGAATCTAATTCCAAAGCTTGGAAAGAGTCCCTTTTGGGTCAAGACCATAGGGATCATGTGCTTGGGAATGATAACCTAGTGTTGTTAGAGACAAAAGACGAGACAACTCTAAAGTTTCCAGACTCGACAGTGGATAGAATTATTTCCTCCATGGATTTTACACTGGTAGGGAAAATTTTCTTGTTTCTCACTAACATCGACATGGTTAGGAGGTGGATAGAAACTAAATGGTGGGTGAAAGGAAGTGTGGCGGTTAGCACAATGGCAGGAGGTTTATTCCTTTTTAAATTTACCTCTAAGGAAAATCTTGTGGTGATGCTCTCCGAAGGTACTTGGATTTATGGTAAACATAACCTCTCTCTCTGTCGATAGCGGTTGGGCTTTGATCACTCTACGGACTTAAACAAGACAACTCCAGTTTGGGTTAGACTGCTTGGTCTCCCATTGGAATATTGGGATGAAGAAATTTTCATGTGGATAGCGAACTCCTTTGGGCACTACATCACTATGGACAATGTCACCAAGACTAAATCCAAGTTAGTCTTTGCTCGCTTTTGTGTTAAAATAGAGATCCATAAAACCCTCCTGAACTCTATTATTATTGATTCAAAATATGGGAAATAGACACAACCCATCATGTATGAAAACTCTATAGTTTTCTATCAAAATTGTTCTAAAATTGGGCATGTGATCATAGAATGTAAATCCCCAAGAAAACCATCCCAAAGGTTCAAGGAAACTATGGATAAAGAAGTGGATGCCTTAGAAGGTTACCCTTTCAAGGAAGACATTATTAATATTATAAGTTCCCCTCTTCACCCTAAGGTCCCATAAAACCTTGCTAAAAGTTCAGAAGATGCAGTGGCTAAGATTAACAACGTTGTGTTAGAAAATGAACAACAGAGAGACAAGCAGAAAGAGATGGGAGAGGAAGAACCTAAATGGATGGAAGAAAGAGAGGAAGGGGAAATCCCTCCTTAGGAGACCTAGAAAGTTAAAAATACCCCAAAAGAATTTTTTTCTAAATCCTTAGAGGGAGCTGTAACAACAGACAAATTATTCCCTACTGTGGTGGAGACTGATGTTCAACAAGTCAAAACTTATAGTCCTCTTAAGAAGGAAAGTGGACCTTTTATAAAGGAAGGCTTATCATCCCATACTAGGTATCAATTTTTCTTAACTCTAGGAGATGGGCCAAGAAAGATAAGTACAAATCAGAGTTCTTGTGACCTAGAGGGATGGTCTACTCCTAAGAAAAAGGGTAACTTGGGTCACATGAAGAAAATTGTTGATGTGGGTATTGATGCAAAGCAATGAAGGCCTTCCCATCAGGAGACAAGAGAAAGAGAGATTTCATTGCCTTCCCATCAGGAGACAAGAGAAAGAGAGATAGTTAAAGAAATAGATAATGGAAGGAAACAAACCCTAGATATTTCCTCTAGGAAACTACGCAAATGAAAGCAGCCCCCCGATGGTTTTGCATAGCATCATATATGGTGTGCGAGACTGTGGTAAGGTCTCAGTTGGCATCGACGCAAGGTTTTAGCACTGGAGGACCATTGAATTCGATGTGGAAATCCATGTGGCACTTTAGGGAGCTCGTTGGTGTTTTGTAGGAGCTCATAATCCTTCATGGATGCAGCCAGAAGACTTTAGTTGAATTATAAATTCTATGATGGCATCTCGATGGTAGAAATCATTATGTTCTTTTTAGGTGGTGGAAGATCTGATCCTAGGATTTTAACGTAGTTGATGTTCAAACCAAAATGTGAATATCTGTCAGTATCTTTCACTCGTACCATTACTCTGCAACTAACTACATTCAATGTGTTAAGAACCTAAGATTGAGATCGGATTGTTTTGAAATGAATGAGCATGTTATTTTATAATACGACATTGATTGTCAAGTAATATTGTAACATGTATAATGGCCTGAGGCTTGTTGATTCTTGTTGATAAAAGGAATTCAGGGTCATTTGTGTAGAGGTTGGTTTTTGTGTGTGTGGTCTCTAGAAGACAGCTACAGGTGCAGAAGGTTGTAGGGTAGCCATTGAAACACCAGTCTAGCTCATTGAGGAGTGTAGACCCATGAAGTCAAAGGGGTTGATATTATATATGGGATTTTCTGCCGAATGTCTCTAGGTCATTAGGTATGTACTCAAGAAGATTTCTCAATCGCAGTTGGGTATTTTCCTTTGCCATGTTTGATGGCACGAATGTAATACTGGGTCAAATGAATGTGACAACATTCTAAAAATATTGCAAGCTTTGTAATAATCTTTCTCATGTTATATATAGGTATATGCTATTATATTTTGGATTACTAAGTATGTTTTGTTTCAAGATCTCATATTCTGTGGTGTATGCAAATACATAGCTCATTTTTCCTTTTGATTTTAGTTTGTTATTTCCTTGATGAACTATGACTTTGTTGCCCATAGAGTAGGCATCGGTCTGGAACCATTCCTATCAACCTCACATCATTTTAAACAAACAGAAACATTTACCAGTGGTTTAGGGTAAAAACCATCTTTCATGTGCATGTACATTTGCACAATTGAATCAACTAAATAGGGGTTTTGTGGTAGCCAGTCGTTCTTGATTAAGTGACACCCTTTGGAACCAAGATGACAAGTTGGGTTTGGTTGTCCATTTCTTTTTAGTTGTTTATCTAGTTTGAACTCCATACTTGTTAAGGTATACCCCTTGGAATATCCTTCTAGAGCTTAGTTGAGCTCGAAGTGCATGGGATGAAACCCACTCCCACAAAGTTGACCTTCAACCCTCAACATTTTGTTGATGGAACAATTATGCTTGCATGATGACAACCCTGCCCTTGTGAGTGTGATTCCGTCCTAGGAAGTTGAGCAGTGGTTTTGGCACCCAACATGCCTCTCACCCTGACTTCAGGAATTGTATTTCTAACTAGTGGAACATCTCTATTCAAGGGCCTGCTATGTTTAGATTGGTTCAAAAACTTCTTTATGCCAAAAATAAAGTTAAAGGTTGGAATAATTTTTGCTTTGGCAATGTGCTTGAACAAAATAAACTGACTTCTACTAAATTATCTAAGATCCAAAATAAAATGTCAGATGGAGATCTATTTGACAACACCTCCCTTTTGGAAATCTCTTTGCTCCAACAATGGAAGGATATTATGAAGAAGGAAAATATGTTTTGGAAACAAAAATCTAGAATCCAATGGCTGAAGGAAGGGAATAGAAACATGACTTTCTTCCACCTATATGTCATGAGACATAGGAAAATAAACACTATCTCCAAGCTTATTAATGAGAGAGGATCAAAAGTTAATTATGATGATTAGATTGGCTAGCTTGCTTCCAATTAATTCTAGTCTTTTATGTCGGAATAACCTGTTAATACTAATGAGGATCTGGTTGGGAAGTTGTTAGACATCATTCCTTCTATGCTGACTGATGAGGACAATTCTAGTCTCACTAAACCTATTACCGAGGAAAAGGTTAAAGCTATTGTCTTCTCTATGGGAGCTTTTAAGGCCCTAGGCCCTGATGGGTTCTCTTCGGCCTTCTTTCAAGAATTTTGGGATGTTGTGGGCTTTGATGTTACTACTGCTACCAGAGATTTTTTTAAGAATGGTAAGTCTCTTAAATAGAAATTAACAATACTTTCATTGCTCTTATCCCTAATTAGCATGATCCTGTCTCTATGGTGGATTTTAGATCCATAAGCCTATGCAATATTGTGTATAAGATTTTTTCCAAGATCTTGGTTTTTAGACTTAAACCATTATTGGAAGGACTGATTGCTGGTTGTCAAAAGGGCTTTGTCTAGGCTAGTAGATAAATTCTTGATGTTGTTATTTCCCCTCATAAAATTTTGCACTCCATGGATAGAAGCAATCTTCTGGGAATGGTGTTTAAGCTTGATATCTCTAAAACTTATGATAGAGTTGCATGGGACTTCTTATTCAAGGTTCTTCAGAAACTTGGATTTTAGTTGGAGTTCATCAATTTGATCAAGGAGTGTGTGACTACTGCTAAATTCTTAGTGCTGGTTAATGGGATATCTAGAGGCTTTTTTAGATCTAGAAGAGGGATTAGGTAGGGGGATCCCTTATCTCCTTATTTTTTCATCCTAATGGCTAAAGTTCTAGGAAGGAATATTGTGAACCTTTTAAGGGCTGGTGAGTTGAAGGGTATAAAGGATGCTACTATGGTTGACCTTTCTGCTATTCAACAATTCATTTATGATACTATTCTTTTTGGGGTGGCTTCAGTTGTTAAAGCTAGGAATTGGAAACAACTTTAAAATGAGTATGCTACGGTCTCTGGCCAATGTATTAACTATGAGAAGAGCCAAATGTATATTTTTAACACTAATTTGGATCTGCAACAAAAAATCAAAGCCATTTTGGGATGTTCCAGTGCTTCTCTTCCAGGATTATACCTTGAGCTCCCCTTGACTATGAAAGAATTCACCCCCTCCTTTTGGAATTCCATCCTTGAAAGAATTCAAAAGAAACTGGCAGGCTAGAAGGGAAAAACTTTAAGCCACGCAGGTAAATTCTAGCTACTTAAAGCTTCGCTTCAAGGTATCCCCATATATTTTCTCACTTTGTTCAAGATGCCTATTTACTTGGCCAAAAAATTTGAGAAAATTTAGAAAACTTTTTTGTGGGCTAGAGTTGAAGAGAAGAAAAGAATGGTCCTTACCAGTTGGGATAAGGTTTGTCTTCCCAAAAACCATGGGGGCCTAAGGATTAGAAAGGTCCATCTCATGAATAAATCTTTAATAGCCGGGGTGGGGTGGAGCCTTATTAAGGACATCAAGGATTGGGGTTTATTTATGAAAGCTAAATACCTGCATAATTTAGGGATTGGTAGATTTATTGATCAAGTGGGATTTCCTAAATGTTCAATTATATGGAACAATGTGCTTAATTCTAGGAACCTTCTTCATAAAGGTTTCAAGTGGAAGCTAGGCAGTGGTCGATTGATCAAGTTTTGGGAGGATGCTTGGATACAAGATTGACCACTCATCAATCAGAATACCTTTAGAAATTTGTTGGTCCTACTAGCAACTTTTTTGGTGAGGAGGTTTCTAACTATATCATGCATAGTGAGGGTGGTAAACAATGGAGGAAGTTGTTTGATTGCTGCCCCAGTCAGAATGACTTGATTTTGGCTACCACCAATCTGCAATAGGAAATTCATAAGCTCAAAATTCCTATTTTTCCTAAAGAAGATGAGATGATTTGGACTTAAGACAATAGAGGCATATTTTCTGTCAAAACTGGTTATGGTCTGCTGTTAGACCTTGGCACTAGGAACAACTTTTGGAAGATAATTTGGAATCATCGATTGAGTCCTAAGGTCAATTATTTCTAGTGGATAGTTGCACACAATAAGATCCTCACTCAAGACAACCTCAAGAGAAGAGTATTACAAATTACCAATAGATGTGTGTTATTCTTAAAGGAGGAAGAGTTAGTTTCCCATTTATTTTTCAATTGTGATTCCTCCAGGGAAGTTTGCGAAACGACTATGCAAAATTTTAGCATAAACTAGGTGATGAGTGATAATTTGACCTCGTTTGTTGAGGCTTGAAACTCTCCTTTCTCCCACCCTATGATTAAATAGTTCTAGATTTAGATTCCTCCTCACATGGGTTGGAGTTTATGGAAAGAGAGGAATAATTGTATATTCTATGAGGCTACGAAGAGTCTTAAGGAGTTGCTTTTTGCTTTCTCCAAACTCTTGGTTGAGAATGTTTCCATTTGTAATTTTAAAACTCTTGAGGTACCCCCTAGCCTTATGGAAATCAAGATGGTAAAAAATTGGGGTATTCATAATGACATTAGTAAGATTGATAACTCAAAGAAGATAACACACTTAAACACCAAGTGGAAAACTGTGAGAGTTTATGATTAACTCAAGCCACCAGAATCGCCTGCAAAACCTAAGATTTACTTTCCACAAGAAAAAAAAGCAAAGAGGAATAATTTGCACAATTAATGAAATGGATTAAAGAATTACATGTGAGAACTTACTTTTATATTTGTAAGTTAGAGAAAAACCCTAATATGACTTAAGAATAACCTAAGACTAAAATTAGCCCTAAGTAAACTTAATAAAGTGTAATTAAATATTTAATTACACCAACAGCCCCCTTAAGTGCAACTTAGGGAGAAATGAAAAACATGCAACTAATGCAAGAATGGGTCCCAGCTACAAGGCCATGTTAGGTACCATGAACAACAAGAATCTCTCATAAAGTGGAGAAAAGGAGAAAAACCCAGTGGGAGAAAACTCCTCTCCAAAAGAGAGAAAATACAACAAGTACATGAACATGTGATGGAAGAAGGACTAACACTAAGAACCCCCAATAATTGAATCTATCACAAAAGTACAATCATGAATGCCCCCCATAAGAGAGGAAGAAGAGAGAAGGTCTGATGGCCCCCTAGAAGTGAGAAGGATGAAACCCCATGCGAGGAAATGCTCCCTCCCAAAATAGAGATGAGAAGAGAGACCATGCAGCTGCTCCTTAAGATGACTCCTGCAGTACTGAAAGATGCTCGACACAAAATAAAGATGAAGACCCATGAAGGTCAAACAACATTCCTCCCCTTGGGAAGAAATAGAATTGTAGATGTGTGCATAATGTTTTCCCATTCTAGATAGGAATATATAGGAAGAAGGATAAATGTCTTTGAACTCTGCACATGATCCAAAGACAACAATGATGCTCTTGAAAACTGCTCAAATGTCTCCAATCCATTGCCAAACTATGACTGAAGAAGAGGAGGATGAAGAACAATCTCTGAAGTAGATGATGGTGATGTAACTCCATCGAAGCTATCATCAAATAGAAGATAAATATCCTCAATGTGGTCCTCCAAATCTACAAGATGGGACTCTAGAAACAACAATGATGTATCTAGTAGAAATACATCCCAACAAGCTATCTCTAGAAGTCTAATAATGTCCTGCTAAAGAGAATCTAATGTAGCAACAAGTAATAAAGATGTGATCTCGATAAGAGGAGAAGAAGAAGCAAGTGAAGTCTCTATGTCATCTGAACTAGCAAGACCTGCCAAATATGCAAGCTCCTCAATTGTATCATCATCAAAAGGTACGCAATCTGCATCATCAAGGGGTATGTGGCAATCCATAGCAAGATCATCTGGGAATGGAGAGATATGTGAGTCTCCATAGATCTCTCAAATGTGAGTCCAAAGAGCGCGTGGGCACTCAATATGTGAGATAGAACACATAGTGTCAAAATCAACACTAGAACCAATCAATCCTACAATATGATCAACATAATTTCCCCATGCAGATTTCCTCCTAGGTGTATTTAGTTCAGGTATGAGTCCATAAAGATAAGGCAAAAGATTAAGCCACCTGAGATGTGTCAAGATGCCCTTTTGCTAAGACTCGTAATTATCTTTACCCAATGTTATCACAGAAGGGTGAATAACAAAACCCATGATATCTCCTTAAATAAATTAGATCAGAGATCAAAAATATGAATATGCATTAATGCTGATAAATGAAGCCCAACAAAATAAACAGAACTTCTCCAGGTGCCAAAATGTCTAGAATATCAAATAGAAACCATAAAACTGACAAACTGAATAAAGAATACTTGGGGATAAATATGGAAAAAGTGCATAGATGGCTATGTAGAGATCCTCAATACCTTTCCAATGCCTATCGTTCGCCCAATTTTGATGCCGTATGCAAAAGATATGCCTAAAATACTGAAGGCTGCTCTGAAAAATAAGACCTGGCTTTTGGTGAAAACAAAAGGCTACTAAGGAAAAAAAAATGCTTACATCACTAGATAGTTCTCAGAGTCCTCTTTCTGAAAATATCTCTTTTTCCCAATTTTGACGCCGTATGCAAAAGATATGCCTGATTTTGCAAAACTGCTCTGAAAAAGCAAAAAAAACAAGCAGAGGCTAAAAATAGGGACGTGGATTTGCAATCTATTTTTCTCAAAATTTGTGTGCTTTCTGCTAAAAATAAGAGATACCCAAATAGGATTTCAACTTTACCAACAAAACTCAAAAATCTTTTGAGCTAAAGTTACACCATTTGAATGTTCAACACCTATTCTCTCAAACTAGTGAACAAGAATCTTTTGATCTGGAGCTCTCAATCCAATGGAATACTCTGTTTTACACAGAAATACACCTAGCAAATGACTTTTGCTCAAATTTTTCTCTGAATCTGAGAGGGGCTTGCAGATCTGGAGCTCTGATACCATGTGAGAGTTTATGATTAACTCAAGCCACCAGGATCACCTGCAAAACCTAAGATTTACCTTCCATAAGAGAAAAAAACAAAGAGGAATAATTTGCACGATAAGGATGCAATTAATGAAATGGATTAAAGAATTACATGTGAGAAGTTGCTTTTATATTTGCAAGTAAGAGAAAAACCCTAATATGACTTAAGAATAACCTAAGACTAAAATTAGCCCTAAGTAAACTTAATAAAGTGTAATTAAATATTTAATTACACCAACAGAAACCCCCTCCAGAAGGTTGGACCAAATTAAATTTTGATGGCACCATGAAAGAAAACCCAAGCTCGGCTAGTGGAGGAGGATTTCTAAGATCCCACAAGGGGGATTTTATTGTTGCATATGTTGGAGGGTTGGGGTGCAGAACCAATAATGTGGCGGAAGCTATGGCCATGTTATGGGGGATAAAAATTGTGTTGTCTATGGGAATTACTAATTTACAAGTGGAGGGGGACTCCAAACTTGTCATTGACTCTGTTATGGGTAAAGCTCATCCTGGTTGGCATGCTTTTGATATTATAGATGACATCAAGCACCTTTCTCATGGGTTTGAGAGATATGATTTAGCCCACACTTATCGTGAAGGTAATGGTGTGGTAGATGCTTTAGCAAACCTTGGTATAAATTTTAATACTTGGAGATGTTGGAGGCACTTAGGAAACCTCCCTAAGCCTATTAAAGACCTCCTTTAAAAGATGTAAAATCACTCCCATGCCTAATGAAGCTCAAACTTTGGTTTATGATTAATTCCTACTTAGGGGATGATTTCAAACTTGGTCGCGCTTCCCTTTCGAGCCAGGGTGGTAAGATGACTATATCTGAGATGGAGGTTGAGTTGATGAGTCAACATGATGTTCACATGGGCAACGACATGCAAATGAGATGGCCAAGATATTTTAGATGCTCAGCAGCGTTTCTGAATGATGACGACAGTCTAGATTTGTACAATCATTTAAGTTCAAGTTATTTGAACTTAGATCATTTCAACATCACCATCGACAACACCAACTTGGAAAGTTCTAATATCCACCATATTCATTTTAAGGGAATTCCTAGAATTAGCCGCTAGTTGCATAGCGATAGAGGTGTTTGTAGAAGTAACAGAACCCTTCTGCAACAAATTCTTATCCTTTTTCCTTGTTTAGCTTGTTGGTTTTGGTATGTTACTATGGGAGGAGACATGCTGCATATGGAGCCAATATCTTGCAATGAGTTCAAGAAAGACGAGACCCTTTAGCATATCTATAGCAAAGGCGGAGTGGATTTGTTCCTTTAGCGTCTCAATGTGTATGAACAAAACTTGTCAATGCAATTTGCGGACTCCTAGGATCGTAGATAGGTGCAATTAGGTGGGGGTGGCTTTGAAGTTTCTAAAGAGGTTATAGGCTAGGCCATTGGTATGTCTTGCAGAGGAAAGAAACTCAAAAAGCAGAGTAAGGTCCCTAACACAAAGATCTTGACCATATTTTTTAATGAGGGTGAGGAGCCGGTGAATAATGCATGGTGACTTTGAAAGAGAGGAACTTTCACCCCCATGGGATAAGGTATGCTACATGATCATGAAATACTTTACTTTAGAAGGTCGATTCAAATGCTTTTATCATTATCATTTTGCCCTACTCAATCATTTTAGGCACAATTTGTTGCTTAGCTTCCCTTTTTACCTACTCTCATCTCTTGAAGCCTCTGTCAAAGATGCCAAAGATAGTCATGCTAATGACCCTACTAAACCCCCAATTATGCTGCACCAAGTGTTAGTCTTGAGGCTTTACCACTTTCACTTGGCCATGTGTCCCCTGAATCCTATTAAAGTTTGTCTCATTGAAATTCCCCCTATCGTGTCTCCCTCTTCCTCTAAAGGGAAGCTTAAGAACCATGTTTCTGTGAGGGAAGTTACCCCTTTGGATCCCTTGGTGGAGGTGGAGAATGTTGTTCAGCCCAAGGGCTCAGGGTCTAAACCCAAACCTCCCTTGAAGTTGTCTACCCCTAAAACCCCTAAGTTCGGTGGCTCTAAAACCCCTAAATCTGGTGGCCCTAAGAGTAATTCCCACAAAGAGGCAGCTGCTAGCCTCTGTGCCCTCAAGAAGAGCCCCCAAAAGGAGGACCCAAGCCTTCTTCTAAAAGAAACTTAGAGGACATTATGAATACTAAAAGAAAAAAAGGCTAATGGGTGCATTCAATATGAAGAAGGTGAGTGCGGGTTATTGATGTTGAGATGTTTACTCCCAAAGAGAAAAACATTATTGAGACGATTCAGACTGGGACTGAGAATTTAGGGTGAGAAGGATTCTAGTCAGATGGAGAAAGGGGATTCATGTTAGATGGAGAAAGGGGACCTGGGTATTACTAGGGAGCAAAGGATTAGGAGGCCTAGCATAAGAAGGTCTAGTAGGCTTGCTAGCATGCGTACCATCACTTTACAGGACACTATTGAGACCAATGATTCTCAACAAGGAGAGGAAATCAAGGAAAGTGAGGGGGAAGAAGAGAATGTGAACCTTGATGATTCCCCTAAAGACTCTAAATAAGGTGGGGAGGGTCCAAGCCTATTTGGAGAGATGAATGCACCTGACTTAGACTTTGAGGTCGCTGATCACCTTGTGGATACTCAAACTAATGTTAATAAGGATTGTGCTACTTGTTCCCAGACCGCTATTGAGGTTGCTTGCATCAAGAGTAAGTTGGCTGAGATGGAGGAGAAGTTTAGGATCCTGACCTATTTTACCACTAAGATTATGCATCATTCGACTACCACCTTGGTTGTCTTATAGGATACGAAGCGAAGAAAGCTTGGGATTGGATCAAATAATATGAAGAATTATGAGGAAATGTATCAATTCCTTATTCAATACTGGGAACAATTGTTTAATTAGTTCTTTTTTGTTTGTGTTCTCTTGTTGTTGTCTTTGGTTTTTGATTATGTAAGGTTTAAACTACTATTGTTAATGTACTGTCAGTGTGCTACTTGTGCACTGTTTTTGGCTAGTTTTGGGCCTGTTTTATTTTCCCTCTAGGGTCTTTTGTAAAGGGATTGACACCCACATTTTTCTTATTACCATAATAAAAAACAATAAAAACACAAAATAAATTTCACAATAAAACTTGCAATTTGATGTGCCTAAGAATTCAACTATATATTTAGTGAGAGAATTGCAAGAGGTCTTTCCTATTCTTTTTACTCTTCTCCTTGACCAAATCAACACATAAGAAGAACAACTAAGAAACATCACAATTTTGATTGTTCTAGGAATTCTACCTCAACCCAGGGAACAAGCACCACCTATCCACCTCTTGTTGCCTCACCCTCAAGAATCACAAAATTAGCCTAATCATCCCCTCATTCATTCACAAGGACCTCCAAGTCACCTTCTTTTGCCTCAACCTCAATTGGAAACATCTACATCGTATCTATAAACATTCTAATCATGTGTCCACACAAACATGTGTCAATTTCTTCCATGCATGTCCAACAAGTGAGGCGAAGGTGAAATCTGAAGTACATAATCTGCCACATCAAATTTATAGAATATGATCAAATTTGTGAATCAATGATCATTTTTGCAATTCAAAAATGAATTGGACTAATAGTAAGTATTTTTTTAGTTTGGAAGTAGTTTTTTGATAGAGTTTAGGATGTTGACACATTGATACATCATTTGATGATATCTATAACAAGGTAATCAACATCGAATCCAAAACTAGATACCTTGTTTTATGTATTTACTTTCCATACACATTTAATTATTATTCATGTCTCAAATTAACCCTTGACATTTTATGCAAGGTGACTTTATTTCCTTACAACTTTAAACTTTACAATCATATATAGATCACAAATATTACAAAGATAAAAAGAACAAATCTTTCTTTTTAGTCAATGCTAATTTTGAAAGTAACAAATTTATGAAGAACCTTCCAAATGGTTGGGCCAAACTAGATGACCATGGCTCGCCACCTCCTACTAGTTGATCCGTAACTCTTGTTGCTTAATGACTTTGCCACTTGCTCTTTTGTTCTCTTTGGATATGTTATCTAAGGCTTGACCTTACATAGACTTTGAGGTATGACTTTTCCCACCCACATTTTTTAATATAATATATTATTAAACATTATACAAAATAATATAAATGACACTATTTTTTTTGAAAATTCTAAACATTTAAAATTCTTTCTCCACTTCTTGAGTTCAGGGTATAAGTTTACCTATACCCTTCAATTTTTAAAAACCAAAACTCATCCTTTTAAGAGATTGGCCTATAATTCCTACTAAATTCAACTAGATATCACATGCTTTTAGTGGGAATCTTGTTTAGTATTTGAAAAGATGAGAATTTTGCTCCATTTGCTAGAACTACTATTGATAGTAATTTCTCCATATATTATAAATCTATCATTTGTTCACATGTGATAATGTAGATACAAGTGCAAGCTAATAAAATTGCACTTGAAGTGGCCCACTTATAGGTACTTCTTGATCATTAGGGTAATGTACCTTGTACAATTGCTAGAGTTCCATCAATCTCTCCTTTCCTAGAGGGCATCAACATGTTAGAAGTCATAATGCCCACAAGCATGATTTTCATGTTTTTGAGGTCGTGGTTGCAGTGCCCATGGATGGTCTCTAGCTTTCTATTAGCCCCATGACTGAGGTGCCTTTGGTTGGCTTGATAGTGACAAGTTTTCTCTACTTGCATTAGCTATTTCTCTTACCATTGCTGCTAACTAGTTTTGACTATATGCAAGATGATCAAACTAATGATGATATTCTTATAGGTTGGGAGCCCATTCTAGATAGGCAAAATAATCTTGATATATAAAAACTAAATAATTGTGACCCTCCCCATGCTTCAATAATCTTGCTGTTTAGCAACTTCTTATTATGTTTTGTCTTTTAATTTGTTATTTGAGACTATACATAAACTATGGAGTGTAAACTTTAATTCTAGAAACTACCTAAATAAAAAATTAGTGAATTAAAAACTATACAATAAATTGACTCTTTAAAATTAAATAATTGTGCCTGGCTCATTAACCGACAAATATATTATTTATAATAAAATTGGCTTTAACAAACATTTGGGCTTAACTGGCAAAAATCATTCTTCTGTATTTCCTGCCGATTATAGGGTAACTGCTGCAAGTGTAAGTAGGGTCCACACTGCAGGTTATACCCACTGGATTCCCGAGGTTTAAAAAGGGTATCCGATTATTACCTTCCTTGGTAAATTACATAATACTAAAATAATTTACCGGAGTAAAACTAGTCGCCTTGCCTGCAAATTTCTCTATATTTAGTGAGCTAATTGTAGTCTAGCCCTCGATTCATTTCTTCACCATTTTCTGAACTTTTTGTCTCAGATCGACGTGTGGAATGCTCGGATTCGCATTCTCTGCATTTTTCTGATTCGATTGATGTGTGTTCTTGGCCTCAAAGGTCACACCTGTGCAAAGAACGAAAATCGGGGGTTTTAATACTTGAGAGTAGTTTTTTGCAACTGCAAAGGGTGAATCTACAATGGAAATCTTTTACTATGCTGTTTTTGCTTTTATGGCGGCTGTTGTGGCAGCTTTGGAGCTCAGCAAGAACAGCAAAGATCGAATTTCTACTTCGGGATCTTTTAATTCCTTCAAGAACAATTATCTTGTGGTGTACAGTCTCATGATGGGTAAGCTCTCGATTTTTTTTACGGTTGGAAGTTATTTGAGCGCTAATGTAGGTGTTGTTTTATACGATGTTCGCGCGTTTGAATGCATTCTTTGGAAAAATGTAATTTTGAAATAGTTTTGGCGGTGCTGTTAGGGGAGATCTTAGATCTGGAATTTTTTTAGCTTGGTTAGACGAGTCAATGATTTGAAAAGGCTCACGCATGTTTATTTGTCCAGCATTTTGTGATAATTTAAGTATTGAAGTGGTCTGAGATTAGTTGAACATGAAGAATCGAAATGTATGAGGATTTTAGTTCGAGATCTAGGAACCTGAAGTCATTATACTTATATCTTGTCATTTGTTGTTTATTTTACTTATTAAGGTATTTATGTTGCGATTTCCATAAATTTATTAACTGATCCGTGCAATTCGAATATTTAGATTTTAGTGGGTAAAAGGTTTTGATTTATTGAGTTGAGACATGTCAATAAATTTTATTTTATCTGAGCAGATGCTTATAAATGCCCTGCCTTATTCATTCTATGCTTGAACCTAGTTTATTGTAAGTGTCAGGAAAATTCTTTTGCTTTTTTGTGAACATCTTAGTGAATGTACAAGAAGGAAATAGTTTAGGAACTTCAGTATCTGGCTGGTCTAGTTTCTGAGAATAGCATATAACAAACGGTTTGTGAGCCAGGATGGTATACATAGTTATCAGGCTATTTTTTATGCGGTAATTTTCAGCAATTGGTTACTTCTTTAAAAAAAATAAAAAATCAGATTTGGGTAATTAACAGAATTTTCACAAAACAAAAACTCAAAATATATGCTACGTTTTATAGAAATGTACATAAAATTCTTAGATGTGTCGAATTATACATGTTTTAATATTTTAATTGAAAATCCTATAATCTTCCAAGTACATACATTTCCTATTTTGTGAACTATTTAGGATCTCAACTACACAGAGCAGATTTGAGCTTCACGGTGCTCTTTTCTGGGGGTTCAGGGGTCATGCAGCTACTAGTTGGACTAGAGTATGTACATGGTCGACTATCTCCTTAAAAATGTTGTTCGACTAGAGCAGAGTAATCCTTAATTTTTCTTGAATTTACCACTTGGACGCACACCAGGGACCAAAATTCTTCACTTCTGTCCATCGATACATTTTTTCATATCAGTTAAAATATAGTAAAAATTAAACCCACATTTAGACCAGACATGCCTGTAGATTCAGAATCATTATGTATCACAGACAATTTGAATCCTTATGCAGTGCTATTTCTAGTATGTTCATTGCTCATAATGAATTGAAATAATGTATTTGTAAAGATACACACCGAGTTCTTTGTAAAATTCTTTCAAGGAAACATGTGCTTGCTGCTATGTCAACAGAACGTCAGAACAGCAGATCATTATTGCACGACATGAGATCATCCACATTAAAGTGGACTGCCAACATCCTTGCGAGCCAAAGACAGAACCATTGCTTTTTGCTTCCTCAAAGTTTATATGCTAGGAGTCATCTCTATAGAACTGAATTTGACCTCTTAAGACTTGGATTCATTCGACCAGTAACTAGTGAACCGTTTTAATTTGTATGCAGTTGCATCATCTTCATAGAAACAGCAGTAGAAAGACATGTATCCTTGTATCCAGTTTTACAAAGTGAGAACTTAGTCAGTATTGGGAATCAGCTTACTTTTTCTCCTTATACTAAATTAATATTTTCTCCTGCTAATGGCCTTTCTTTTTCAAATGTAGCTGGAGATTGGTTGCAAGGACCTTATGTTTACTTCCTCTACAGCCAGTATGGATTTAACAAGGGAGAAATTGGACGACTCTTTATTGCGGGTTTTGGGTCATCTATGCTTTTTGGAACAATTGTTGGATCACTAGCTGATAAACAGTAAGATACTTACAGAGCCAAATGTTTGTTTGCAGTGCACTTGGATCCTGACATGTTTTGTAAATATATGCACATAAATGAGTTATTCTATGTGTCTGCAGGGGTCGCAAGAGGGCTTGCATAACATACTGCATAACTTACATTTTAAGTTGTTTTACAAAGCATTCTCCTGAGTACAAAGTCTTGATGCTTGGCCGTATACTAGGAGGCATTGCTACATCTCTTTTATTTTCAGCTTTCGAGTCATGGCTTGTTGCTGAACATTTCAAGGTAATGGATATTATCTCTTTATATTGTATCAGATATCCTAAGCAATATCTCTTTGTTTAGTAATGATACATACCAAGATGTTGAGATCTGAACTTTAAAATAATGATGATTGTTATGAAAAAATAAAACATTTCGATCTGTAACAAGAACTAGAAGGACCAGTAAGGTTTATTTTATCATTTTCTTGTCGCTCAGGAGTTTTGGTTCATTGCAGAGGGGTTTTGATCCACAGTGGCTATCGTTGACTTTCTCAAAAGCAATATTCCTGGGCAATGGTCTAGTTGCCATCGTGGCTGGACTGTTTGCTAATACCCTTGCCGACAATTTAGGTTTTGGTCCAGTTTCACCATTTGATGCTGCAGCCTGCTTCCTAGCTATAGGTATGGCTATTATTTTCTCCACCTGGACAGAGAATTATGGAGATCCCTCAGAGAGCAAGGATTTACTTACTCAGTTTAAGGGTGCTGCCGTGGCCATTGCTTCAGGCAAGTTGTTATACTTATCTTCATTTACAAATATCTTGCTTCTATTGAATTATGTGTAGGTGATAAGCTTTTTCCTTTATTGATCACTTTTAATGGTTTTGTAGAGTAGACGAGAAGATTGCACTTCTGGGAGCTATACAGTCATTATTTGAAGGTTCAATGTATACATTTGTGTTTCTTTGGACACCTGCTTTGAGCCCAAATGAGCAGGATATTCCTCATGGGTTCATATTTGCTACATTTATGCTGGCTTCAATGATGGGAAGTTCCCTGGCCTCTAGACTTATGGCCCGTCCAACACTCAAGGTGGAAAGCTACATGCAGATTGTATTCCTTGTCTCTGGAGCAGCCTTACTCCTTCCTGTTGCAACAACTGTATGCCATTTCTTCACCTCTTCTGATGTCTCTTTTTGTTTTTGGTTTCTGGTAACATAAAAGCATCATGGATATTTAAGATCTGTTTTATTCTTGCTTCAAACAGTTCTTCTTAGAGCCCAGCACAGAAAAAGGTGGAAGCATTACACCAGGAGGACGTCTCCAGCTTCTTGGATTTTGTGTGTTTGAGGGCTGTGTAGGAATATTCTGGCCTTCAATTATGAAAATGCGATCACAATATATTCCTGAGGAGGCTAGGAGCACAATAATGAACTTTTTCCGCATGCCTTTGAATATTTTTGTGTGTGTAGTGCTTTATAATGTAAGCCCACAGGATCTTAATATTTTAGTTTTACTTATATAGATTAACAATTAGTACTAGTAATTGGTGAGTAGAACATTTGACCATTGAAATCTTTGACTTGGCATGTCTTTCAGAACTTGTTGGAAGTAAGTTACTTGGAAAGGTCAATGTTTTTCAGAACTCATATTTCTTTTTTGTTTTGAAAGGTCAATGCCTTCCCAATTACAATCATGTTTGGCATGTGTTCAATCTTCCTCTTCATGGCCTCAGTCCTTCAGAGGCGACTCATGGTAGTTGCAGAGAGTCACAAGACAAGTAAGTTATACAAATTCATATATCACAAATGTCACAGCAGGTGGGGAAGGGGGCAACATTTCTTTTTTCTTTGGATTCCTTGTTTATAAACATCTTTTTCCTGACATATTTGATCGGTTGCAGGATCTCTTGATACGTGGGTTGGAACCAAGGAGCACGATACAGAGGGAGAGCCTCTTAACATGTAAAATCCTATGGAGATTCAAAGATGTTAAAGTATTTGCTTGGACCTGTTATGAGCAGTTAGTTTCCATGCAAATATTCATAGGGCGAGCAGTTAGTTTCCCTGCAAAGTTCAAATATTCATATGATGAACAGCTAGTTTCCCTGCAAATATTCGTAGGGCAATAGTTAGTTAGTGGCCTATTTGGTCCTTTTGCTTCATTATTTGATCACATACATTAATTGGTTGATTTACTCGTAAATTGGAGGAATGTGAAAAAATTAATCATCTTAGAACATCAGTTTGGGAATATTAGTTTATTTGTCTAGCTGGTGGAGGTCTCATAGCAGAGTATTAATATTAGCATAATTCTGTATCAGTTAAGGCTTTATTTGGAAGATTGTTCTGAGTAGTCTTAGCCATGTACCAACTTGGTTATATGCCTGCAAACTGGAAGCTATTCAAGCCAAATTGCTTAGAGCACTCCATTTGCTTGGCTACTTTGTGATAGAGTCCGGAGCGGTGTCTTGTAACTGCATTGATTTTTCAATTGCATTCAGCACAATAATATGAAATTTCTTAATCTACTTCTAGTTGCAAATTGTTTTCTAGCATTGATCTTTGTGGATTGTGTTTAATGTATGTGGAACATAGTAAATGCTTTACAAGAGTGTGCTTTCCATTCAATTTCAAGAACTTAAAAGAGAACATTTATGTTTCATACTCGACAGAGAGAGCCACAGTTTGGAAACTATGGATAGTCTCTGCATTTTTATAAAACTAATGAAAAAGTTGAGACTCAGGTCTGATAAATATCCAACAGCAGAAAGACAATGACCACTTTTACCGCTCATACATAATTCCTACAAGGAATTTCAATTTACATACTGCTTTGTTTATTAGGGGGCCTCAGATTGTGTGATGTTCCTTACCTGTTTTGCCCTAAAACTTGCTGGTGAATGAAATTTAGGATTTCTACTTCTTGAATTCTTCTTGGAATCGTACCTGTAACAGCACTTATATATACACAAAATCCATATTGCCATATGGCAGTTCTAATATCTATTACCCAGCAATTCCACATAACCAGACTTGCAATTGGAAACACATAAGAAAGAAGAAACAATCAGCCAGCCAGGGGGTGGGGAATCATAAATCCTTAGTAGCCTAAGGCCTACCACAGTCCTATTGCCCAATCCCTTGACTCAGGCCTACGGGGCATATCATATTGCCCATTCCCTCGTCTTGGGCCTATATCCAATGTGGGACCCCCATCGCTCCATGATCCCAACCCTTGACTCAGGCCTACGGGGCACAACGCCCATTCCTGATCTCGGGCCTATGGGGACGGAACCTAGATGGGGTTTATAGGCAATCTACTAAGGTTATGCTTCCAAATCTCCTGGCTGAATCACAGACATAATTTATACAGTCTTACTCACATTTCAAGCATTTACGATTATACAGTAATATATGACACAGCCTGAATTATATCAGATTGCAGGAAAAGAAAGATATTAAAATTTCCATTTAAATTTTATTCTTCATAACCTACAGGTAAATGCAGTCAATAATTCAATCCATGTTAACAGACATGTATACAGTTTCATATTAGGTGATTCAATAATAGTATTCTTCTGATCAGTGATGGTGTCAAATCAGGGTAATTCCAATTTATGTTAAGGACTGCCCTAGTCCGTCTGTATTTGATGTTAGACATTGTTTTTAGGTTCGAATCTACTTGGAAAGGCCTTTGTCAAACTATTCGTATGTGTATGTTAAAAAAATGAAAACATATTACATTCTAGTCATTGATATTCGATGGAGGAACTGTATATTGAATTAGACAGATAGAGTATGAAACATTATGTTGAATGGAGGGCAATAAATACTAAGACTGAGTGAGGACTCTCACCTGAGCCTCGAGTCTGTCAATTTCTACTTTTAGATTATTCAAAATGTATTATGTATGTGATCAACAATTGATCGATGACCTGAAGTGTATACTTCCTGCTGGCTGAATGGATCGATGGTGTTCCGAGAGGATATATATATTGAATTGTATTGATGGCGGTGTTATATTAGAACTGATGTTTTGTGTATTCTGATTTGGATCGATCAGGAAGTGTTGTAATGCGATGATGCTGCTGTTGTATTGTTGTGTCTTTATATATTTTCTTTTACTTGTTTCCCTTTGGATTACACCTGAAATGATTGCTGTGATATAATGGTCGCTACGGGAGTTTGCTTGAAATGAGGATGCTTGAAGTCTTTTAGATTTTTCCCTCGCATCCCCTTTGAATGAAAGATCGATTCAATTTATAATGATCAAAGGGTTGTAGTTTGAAAGGGCATGACTTTCTTTGACATCGTATCTCTTTGCCTAAGATCGCACCTTTCGTGGGGCCCTTGTCATGCCCAGCGTGGATAGTATATGTTTAGGATGTTAATCTGCTATATGCATAGTCATGTTTTCTTATTTTATTTCATTAAGATACTCACACCTTATACGATGGGTTCAAGGTAATTGCTGTTGCTTTTTATGGATTGCAGCTTCCAACATGGGGACATGACAGATTGCCACACAAACAAAAGGAGAAATAGATTTCAAAAAAGGTAGAGGTAAGACACTAACCAGATCAGGCAAGTGAGAACTGTGGGACTGTATTATCAATATACTCCACTCTATACCATATACTTATATATATTATCCTGGCTAAAACATTTTGAAACTTGCATTTGGAGATTTACCTGTGGTTTAGATTGAACGGGTTTTTAGAGACCGCATATACCATCTGTTTTTGTGTACATAAATAATGGGTTGATGTGCACAATAAGAAACTTTAATTGCCTCGTTGAAACAGCTGCATGTCCACTAGGTTTTGACTTCGGATATTTTATGTGCAAATTGCCCCAACTTTCTGTCAGACTACAACTCAATAACTCGTGAGTTTCAGGTTTTTGTCTCTCTTGAAAACAATTGTCTGGAATTGTGCATTCCACATGGGTTATAATCGCATGGATCCATGCTTTTCATTGGTCTCCGTCTTAGATTTCAATAGATGAAGTCAAATAGAGTATAATTGAGCGCTGTGTTACATGAAGAGGCTCTTGACTGACCAAAGCAAGGAAAAATAGGAATACAAAACCCAAAATGACTCGGGAAAAAGTTTGTCCAGAATCTATTTTATGTCATAATACGTTCTTATTACTACCCGCCTGGGTATTATTGTGTTCAATTCTCTTCACTTCTAAATTAGTATGTAGTAAACCAACCAATCATATCTTTAGTTTTTTCTTACTGACCAATTTTTTTTCTGTTTCTCATGTCTGATATGATTTCCACTGGCTAAAAAATTTCATCTTTAATTTGCACCATCACATGAATCAAGGGAATATAAACAACTGTTACATATGTCATGATTATATAAACAACTGGCAGTCTTATTGTTGGTTGAGGATCACTAATTTGTCTGTAAGCGTGGATTCATTCGAAAGTATTTCCAAATTTCACTAAAAAAACCGCAAACATTACTAACAGACGACAATGTCCTATGTTCAATTTTGCTCTGCTCATTTGTCAGATTCACAATAAGACGTTTCCTTCAATGTGTGGCCTGACATATTGTAAATGGAAAACAATTCAGCTGTGACACTGCCCGCTGGTGATGTGCTGTATTGTTTGTTCTACATAGTAACAAGAAAGAGATAAATAAAAATTCAGACTGACAAATATGCAGTGAACAGCTTTTATGACAGCTCAGTAATATATCGTTTTAACATTCTGAAATCCTTCCTTCAATGCTGTACACCTGCTCTCTCTCTATGATATTTAAAATTTTATTCTTGACTTTATTTTCAGTATTAATGTGGCTGCCGATCTGTCTCTTCTATAAATATAAATGTGTTCGTTAAAACACTTGCTAGGGGCAGCCGCATATCCAACTCTCACCGCCCCTCTGCTGCCTCATTGCTGTCTGACTATGTTTAGTAAATTGATCACCATTTACTGGTATCTTTTTCCCAGCTAACGGAAGAACTTCACTCAAGGTAAATTGCTGCTCTAAATTGTAAATTTAAAAAACACAAAAATAAAGAGTGCAGAGATTTAAAAACAGAACACACACTCAGAAAAATAAAACAGAGGACACAAGAAAATTAATGTGGTTCACCATTAAAAAATGGCTACGTCCACAAAACAGGGGATTCTCTATTTATTCTTCATACATTCTTCTTTTCTTATTACAGCAGCACTTAACCAGTCTCATCTTTTAAAGACAATGCATTGACTTAACATCCACCGCCAGACCTTCTGGAATGGTCGACTTCAAGCCAAGAATTGGCTGTTACATAAAGGGCGGTTACAACAAGAATATTTCTGAGTTTACAGAATGAGACAGTTTAGTTACATTGGGCTTCACAGATGCCACGTGCCCAACAATCTCCCACTTGAAGACCAATGGGAACGACAGAAGTATTGCACAGAGATATCCCCCACATTTCCACTTGGAATGTTACATCAGCCACAACGAAGATTTTAACGCCGCCAAATTCTGTTCAAGAAAGCTCCGGATGAACCTCCTCCAAAGCATGTCGGTTTTAACAACCTCCAAACCATGGACATGCTTAATCAATCTCACCAATAGATCTTCCGCCTGCGAACCGTAAAGCCCATGGACCCCGGCGTTAACACTGCCCTCTCTAGCGCCATAGCCCCCAAACAGCTTATTAAAATCCAGCCTCAGCTTATTTAGAGCGTCAAAACACATCCAACCAAACATCAGACCCAATTTTCTCAAAAACATCCCCACAGTTCCTAAACTCCGCCTCCAACAAATGCTTCACAGCAAATTCCAAATCCTTACACCAATTCTCAACAAATCCCTCCACACTCATCACACTACTGAACTCAAAATCCAGATAATCCAACATCAGTGCTTTCAAACTAGCCCTATCATTTCCGCCCCTTACATCAACATAAATATCAATACACCTTTCTAGTTGGTTATTGACAGTCAATCTCTCAAGAACCCCTTGCAACTTACTAACCAATGCCCCAGACAACGGCGAAGCCACAATGCAGGGTCTATCAGAGGGCGATAAGATCCCAGGCTTCAATAAAACCGTATGCTCCATAAGAAGCTGCTTAAATTCCCGCTTCTAGTGAAGCAACACGGGTCCCAGTCCCTTGTCGCTGAAGCTCTCACTCTCCAGCCATATTCCCGTGTCTAGGACCCCGACCACCACATCCTGCCCAAAATTTGCACCTTCCGGTCACATTGCCGTAACAACATCCATGCCTAGAAACTCCGGGCTACTGGGCGTATGAAGCTCATACACGGTCTCTAGAAAAATCCCAATTGTATCATGTATGCCAGTTTCAAATGCAAGCTTTAACTTAGTCCCGGCTCCATTTGTGCCATCATCTATTCTCTTCGGTGCCATAGCGCCATCATCCTCAGCGGCGACAACATTGTCTTCTTCGGCATCCTCCTCTGTTGGACCGTCGTTTGTTTTATCGCCTCTTTTCGGCGCCCCAGCTGCATCCTCTTGTGCTGCCGCACCATCATCTCTCTTTGGTGCCACAAGCTCACCATCATTGGGCCTTACGTTCCCTACGACATCTGTAGGGGAACAAAATCCTGTTGTGAAGGCCACAACAATTTCCAATTTGTTCGGCACCCCATCACCATTGCAAGTAGTCTCATCTTCAATCACCTTCAAATCGCCATTAATTTCATCTACTCCAGGTTCTTTAGCATCCAAATAGACAGGAGCATCATCAAATCTAACCTTTTTCCTCACTCCAGACTGAGCCACAACACCTTTTATTTCTGGAATCTGCTCCATGCCACTGCCGGGTTCCAACATACCAAGAAACTCCTCAATAACAGAATCAGCTTCATCATTTAATTCATTCAAAAACATCTGATGAATAGCTCCCACTTCATCATGACTCTCTTCATGGCCATGGCACATAGACATGAGAGCTTGAACCCAATCATCCCAGTTGGGACTCTCTTCCATATCTACTTCGTCCGTAGCTTTGAAAATTCTTCAGCGATCTCCAAGGAACCGCTTCAGCACTGAGCTTCTCCACCAAGCTCTGATACCAATTGTAAATTTTAAAAACACAAAAATAAAGAGTGCAAAGATTTAAAAACAGAACACACACTCAGAAAAATAAAACAGAGGATACAAGAAAATTAATGTGGTTCACCATTAAAAAATGGCTACGTCCACAAAACAGGGGATTCTCTATTTATTCTTCATACATTCTTCTTTTCTTATTATAGCAGCACTTAACCAGTCTCATTTTTTAAAGACAATCCACTGACTTAACATCCACCGCCAGACCTTCTGGAATGGTCGACTTCAAGCCAAGAATTGGCTGTTATATAAAGGGCGGTTACAACAAGAATATTTCCGAGTTTACAGAATGAGACAGAATGAGACAGTTCGGTTACATTGGGCTTCACATGCCACGTGCCCAACATAAATAGCATGAACATATTGGTAGCTTCATGACAAGTATAACCCTTTAACATGTAAGATTAGATATATTAATTGAATGAAGTGAATAATTCTGGTGACAATGCAGTAATTTAATATAGAGCCTGGACCAATTCAATTCACAGGATAGCAGCTGGGGAGCACAAGTGCCAAGTAATTCTATTCTTCTCTTTTTCTTTTTCTTTTACTTCAATTTTTTTTCAGAATTTAGTGCAAATGATTGCCTCTAATCAAAAGATCGCTTGTTTTTATTTTTATAATTTAATGCAAGCATGAACTCTGTTTAATTATGTTAACCTAAATGTATTCAAGCACTTTTAGACCCCCTTTGGCGTTTTAATCACATTTTTATTTTTCCGAGCAAAACAAACAGTTTTACGGTCATGCTTAAGATATCAATATAAATAAACTTGCTTTTCTGCAGAAATAGTTGAATGCCCTGTAACGGCCTTTTAATTCAGCTTTGGCTACAGATATATCTACATTCATTGTATAATTATCTAAATAAACCACCGCTTCTGTGGGGGTTGCTTTCTTCCTCCCATTATTTATATGTAGCAGTTTTGTTTTTAGCAGCTTCTTAATAGATACGAAAGAAAATGCCACCCTGCATGCAACCCTGGTAACAGTTTGCTAGCTTACAAAGTCATGTAAACAAAGACAATCAGTTGAGACAAATCAATTGCAGGTACTAAGTTGGACGCAACACTTGTTGGTTGTGCTAACTCTTTCAATTGGAATATCATTAACCCTGAGTGGATCCAAGAAAATGATGCAGTGCTGGGCTATGCTGAAAATAAAGCTGAGAAATACATGGGTGAGACAAAAAGTCAAGCAGATTTGGGATCTGTAGTGGGGAATGAGAGCTCTAACACCATCAGTCAAGGTGTATTCTTGTGGGTTTTTAGATATTCATCAGTGGCTAGGAGATATTTTGAGGTATGAGTGAATCAACAATGGAAAGTTCAAGGGGATATATTATTGTAAAGGAAAATTAACCTTTCCCTAAACTTAATCTAGGCTAATTAAGTGAAATACACACATCAGTATAAATTAATCTAGATTAATGGAAGTGATAGGCCAGACTAGATAGTTGAACAATTAAATTTGAATGTTATTTATGTAATTAGCCCTATAATTGATGTGGATGAATAAATTGGATGCAGTCCAAACTTTGATGCTCTGGTACTGAAAAATTGGAATTTGGATGTCCTTTGTCTTGGATTTTAAATTCCACAGATCTGGGTCACTTCTGCTGGTGTGGATATGATCTTAGATATCTTGCACATCTGCTCCTTAGTTTGCCTTGAAGTCTGCCTTTGTTGATTGTTAAGGGTTGGTGGTATTCAAAGATACCTTGAGGAGGTTGTTGGATTGCTAGAGTTAGTTCTCCTAGGTCAATCCCTTGGAATAGCTGACTTCATGCCCTTGACAAATATTGACAAACAGTAGACTAGTGTGCAAATGTCCTAGGATGCAAATTTTGATGTAGATAGATTATTTTTAGTGCTCCTTGTAGGCAAATGATCATTCAATGAATGCTTGATGTGATCAAATGATTCTAGAATGTGAATTGATGTCCCAATGAATGTCTTTAAATACCATTACAAAGCAAAATAATCATGTGAAATGTGTACTAAGTTGGTTCATGGCGGGAATGGAATGAGTAGGAGTTGCAATATTTGAATTTGAAAATTTGAAATTCATGGTTAATTTTTGTGGAGTATGGAATCGATCTCGCACCACAGATCTAGGGCAATAGAAAGCTAATATTGAGGTGAAGAATGAATGTTAGGACATGGGGGGCAATAATAGACATAATAAATGGGCAAAGCATGGGAATATGAGTGGGTATGCATAAGATATGGTCAAATGTATGGGGATGAATGGAGGCGGAGATATGTGAAGGATTAGGGGATGGGCCCAACTTCCCATAGGATTGCAAATTTGTTGATATGTAATTGCATAAAGACATTCTCTCAAAACGGGCCCAAAACCAAACGGGAATTGGCATGGCTATGCAAATTTTACCGTTACATTTTGCCCTCACTTTGAAGTGCATTGAATCCTAATATGAACATGTATCTCGAGGTAAATGAGCACTCACAAACATGCATGAAAATAAATAGTCAAACATAAAAAAGATACCAAGTGCATATAAAGTAGTGGACACCACTAGATATCTTTGTGTTCATTGTCCTTGGCATGAGTGCTCCATGGGAATCTACAAAATAGAGAAAGGATGTGCAATGATTAGCTTATGTCTCACAAATGCAAATAGGCACAAAATCAAACTTGCTTAAATGTCTAGGAAATTGAAAGTAGGAAATGAGGATAGGGTTAGGAAATTCTGTGTACATAAAGTGATATGGGATGTCGTGTAGCATATTAGACATTGTTGCACTGTGTGATAAAGCTTTGTCTAGACACGATGATGAGTTTTTGTGTAACATCTGCCACTATCTAAAAGATTAACATAGGAATGTTAGTGATAATATATGACCCACCTCCAATTGGTTGTATATATTGTGTGCAAGGAATTGGAGGAGAGGAAAAATAGTACATGAAAGTAAATGTAATCAAAAGATAAGCATGTAAGCAAGTGAATCATGTAAATTAAATGTCATGGTTACATCGTGTAACAATTAGTTATTAAGTATCAAATGATAAGCATGAAGATCAAATGGAGATGGACATCAATGAAATAAGGTTGCTCCTAGCATGGGCAAATGAAAAATGATGATGTGGCCCTCAAAGCCAAAAACACATGTAGTACATAAGACACTAGGCTAAGCATATGCACTCAATGTGGCATCCAAGAGCATGAGCACACAATATTTAAGGCAATAAATCCCTAGTGGTAACATGGAACTAGGCATGTAGACATAAGGTAAAGGATGGCTCTAGAAGCATAGTAAAGCAATGCATGCACACATGATATGGCAAAAGGCACGATGCCCCCAATGTAAAGATATGGCAATGAAGGCTCAATATGGAATGGGGAAAGACATGATGCCCCCTAGTTTGGTAGGATAACTCTAGAATTGTGATATGGCAATGTATACTCATGAAAATTGATATAAGACAACACATGAGGATCATCTCTATATTAGAAGTAAGGCTATAGGCAAGTAAGATTAGAGAGATTTTGTAGAAGAAGGTGACCATAGATTTAAAGTGGTGGTAAAGAATATGGAGGAACCACTCACAAAGAAACACAAGGTAGAATGGTTTATCTCTAGATTATTACTGGAATTAGGAGCCTCCCTAGATGGAAGAGTCTTTGAAGGATACTCTAATGCAATGGAAATGGTTTGTAGAATAGAGGCACAATCTTGAAGGAGAAAAGATAGAGAAGGAGAAAACTAGCAAATTGAAAAGCTAAAGATAGAGCTTGAACAACTAAGGATTAAACAAGAAATTCTAACTAGGGGAGAAAACCACCAGGAACCATAACCACAATGCAAAAGAAAATCTATTGCACATATTGTTCAAATGAGGGACATTTGAGAAATGAGTGTCTAGTATTGAAAGGCGATAAAATGAGTGGAAACACTAAGGACATATATGATACCAACACCCTAAAAGCTTAGAAGTGTATATTGTGGGATTTGTTGTAAGTGGGATGACCATGGAATGGATGATTGTCGATTCCTTCTATTCCACATGAGAGAAGATAATGAGCATGAACCCTATAATCATTGATGTGAGAATAATAAATCGATGCATAAAGGGATGGAAAGAATTAAGGGGTCGTTAGAAAGAGCATTCTACACATAGGATCATGGTTATGGGTAGCTTGAGTGGAGGAATCAATGCAATATCAATATAGTACAAAACACGATACCACAAATCATGAATGAGACCCCAGCCACCAATTATCCTCAGAATAAAAACTATAGGTATCAAAATGATGATAGAAGAGGATGTGGTAGAGGCTAAGGTTGAGGATAAAGGAGAAGAGAAGACATAAGTTGCTATAAGTGCAGTGATATGGGTCACTATGTCAATGAGTGTAGAGAAGAAAAGAAGGTATGTGGATTTTGTGATGATCTTCATCATGGTCCTTTTAGTTGTCCAAGGGCCATTTACAATACTATAATAATGCATATGCACCTACAAAGGGTGAAGAACTATTTGGGCCTCATGCATCATGATGGGCAAAAGTAATGATGAGGATACCAAAACAAAGCCCCTAGGTGCTAGGCGGTGCTTAAAAGAAGAATTGGATGATGATGTAAAAGGATAGTTCTCTCTAATAGAAGAGGAATGGTTGGAGAAATAATACCTAGAGAGGAAGGAAAGGTTTAGGAAGAAGGATTTGATAGAATATGGTAGGAAGAATAATGTTGTGGTAGTTACTAGAGGAATAAAAGACCCTGCTAAAGGGAAAACACTTGAGGAAGAGTCAGAGGAATGTTTCCTCATAAACAAAAGCATGATTTGGTAGTGGAAGAAGAAAATAAGGTTATTGTGAAAGAAAAAAATAAGGAATATTATTGCAAAGCTTTCTCTAAAAAAGGCTCAATTATTAAAGAATCCAGCTAATCTTGTGGAAGAGGAAAGCGTATTGTAGACACCTAAAAATGTCTTCATCATCAAACCGACTCCTAACATCCCTAAACATACCAATTTCCCGTCTAATCAATTAATTATCCCTTCATCACCTAATTTTTCATCATTTTATCCCCTACAATTGAATTAATTTAATTAATTCAATAGTTCAACCTTAGCCAATTAATTAAATAAATATGCATATTTGGTTAATTCCCCATTTTCACTAAATCTAATTAATTAGGTAAATCATATTTATCTAATTAATTCAGCCTATTAATCAACCTATCCCTACCCTAGTAAATTAAATATCTATTATTTAATTACCTAGCCTAACCTACATGACCCTAGACCTAGGATTAATTAAATAAAATCTTATTTAATTAATCTTAACATCCCATTAACTCATTCCCTAATTTTTTCCAGCCATATTAATTAGGCTAATCACCCTAATTAAGATGGTCAAACTTTGATTAACACTCCCCCCCACATCCTACAAATAAAAAATTGAAATATATCCCATTTAGATATATTTTTTATACACGTGTCATAACTCTCATTAAAGCCTCTTACACATCATAAGCATTAATATACACTCTTCCCCAAATGAATTTTAAATTCATTTTACCCTTCCCCATGTGAATTTTTAATTTAATTCACATAAAATCCATCTCACCCAACCTCATTTAATTCACCCCTTTCCCAAGATGAATTAAAAATTTATCTTTATTCCTAACCCTCCATTTTTCAAGATGAAATTTAGGCCCTCCACATCACTTTCATCTTCCACCATTGATCTCCCAAATCAATCTCAACCATTGGATCAAAATCTCTCCAAAATGCCTATAAATAAAACATCCTCCAAGCCATTTTATCATCCAATTTCTAAGTAGAGTTATCATGCCAAAATTCTTGAGTTAGTTTGTGAGTTGCATTTGAGAGCATTTCAGATAGAATTTATCATCTAGGGTATATCTAGGAGCTCTCGGGTGCATGCTTCTACAACCCTATCTTGGATTTGTGAGTCATAGTGAGGTATAATGTTTTTTTATGCATTTGTTTTTATGTTTTCTCTCATTTTGATTTCACTAATCACATGTACTAGAGAAACTAAAACAATTTACAAAATATTGGAATAAGAATAAAACTAGTAACTTGAGGCTTCAAATAAAAAATGTGGTAAAAACTTCCAAGAAATGGAAAATGAAACCCATTATCATTAAACCACATGTTCAAAATAGGTGGTTTAAGAATGTACTAGTAGATCTTGTTGCATATGTTAGCATCATGCCAAAGAGGGTATGGGAAGAATTTAGCCAAACAATGTTGTATGATACATTATATAACATTGCATTAGCACATGGTGCAATGTTGAAGTCGACTTATTCGGGATAAGATAGAGAATAGACTTCTAAGTGATTGAAATAAAGGAATCATCTAACACATTCAACATCCTATTGAACTTAGAATTGTTCATGAATTCTAACAGTCTTTGACTCCTAGAAGGAGGAATTATCATTCTTTGATGTAGATAGACTAGTACATATTCCCCTTTATATAGACATGAGAACTACATATGTAGAAGAGGTGGTGCAAGAAGATAATTTGAGTGGGGAGTAGGATATTGAAGCAATATATTCACTAGAAAGAATCCTGAAGAAGGAAATAGAAGAAGACCTAAACTTAGAAGGGGAAATTTGTCTTGAAAATGGTAATTGTAGTACTAATAGTGAGGAGGTAATGGAACCCTGGTTATGGGGAGAACGAAAAAGAAACTCAAGAAAAGTATTGGGAGCTAGAAGGGTGTGTGCACCAAGTTCTTGCCAACAATAGTGATGTTGCAAGTCTTGCGGTACATCATATATGTTGTTCCACAAGTGTTGGTGCTATGACAAAAATTGCATGGTATCTAGATGGAAACTCACAATTGCATAAGTGTTTAGTACATGCTAGAGAATGATTAATTTTGCATTTCATAGGTCGTGGGGTTGAACCAACTGCACCAACATGTCGGGGTGGGTGGGTAAATGCTAGGGGACGTCTCGTTTCATGCGCCCAGTGTCTCAGTTGTTCCAGGCTGCAAGTTATCGGCAAAGTTGAAAGGTGCTAGGAGTGAAATTTTGCATTCCATAGGTCGTGGGGCCGAACCGAATGCGCCAACACATCGGGGTGGGTGGGTAAATGCTAGGAGAGGTCTCGTTTTGTGTGCCAATTGTCTCAGTCATTCGGCGCTGCAAGCTACCAACAAAGTTGAAAGGTGCTAGGAGTGAAAGTTTGCATTCCACAAGTTGTGGGGCCGAACCGATCATGCCACTTTATCGGTAGCTTACAGCCTGGAATGACTGGGACACTTGGCACATGAAATGAGACCTCCCCTAGCATTTACCCACCCACCCCAATGTGTTGGCATGGTCGGTTCAGCCCCACAATGAGTAGAATGAAAAATATGGCACTTGGCAAGGTTGTATTGCGTGAAACTGAGGCATTTTGCAAGAATGCATTTGATTTCGGCACGGTCAAACGGATTGGAGTTGACCAAAATTGAGAGAGTTTATTGTGGATGGAACCCACATGCCCCTGTAGGTCTGAACGAAACATTCCCAGCTGCCATGAATTTCGAGAACTGCTCCGTCAAAGTTTGGCATTTTTTGCTCTTAGGATCTTAATTGACTTTGCTGGTAGCTTGCTGCCCTGAACGTCTGAGACACTTGGCACACGAAATGAGACCTCCCCTAGCATTTACCTGCCCACTCTGATGCGTTGGCACAGTCGGTTTGGCCCCACGAGTTGTGGAATGCAAAATTGCACTCCTAGCACCTTTCCACTGCATGAAAGTGAAGCATTTTGCAAGAATGCATTTTATTTTAGCACAGTCAAATGGATTGGAGTTGACCAAAACTGAGAGAGGTTATTGTGGATGAACCCCATGTGTACTTGTAGGTCCAAAACGAACATTCTCAGCTACCACGAATTTTGAGAACTGTTGCGTCAAAGTTTAGTAGTTTTTTTGCTCTTAGGGATTTTTAGTGACTTTGCTGGTAGCTTGTTGCCCCGAATGACTGCGACACTTGGCGCACGAAATGGTACCTCCCCTTACATTTACCCGCCCACCCTGATGAGTTGGTGCAGTCGGTTTGGCCCCACGACCTGTGGAATGCAAAATTTCACTCCTAGCACCTTTCGACTTTACCAATAGCTTGCAACTGGAAATGATTAAGACACTTGGCGCACAAAACGAGACCTCCCCTAGCATTTACCCACCCACCCCAACGTGTTGGTGTAGTTAGTTCAACCCCATGACCTGTGGAATGCAAAATTTCACTCCTAACACCTTTTGACTTTGCTGGTAGCTTGTAGCCTGAAATGACTGCATGAAACAAGACCTCCCCTAGCATTTACCTGCCCACCCCGATGTGTTGACGCAGTTGGTTCGGCCCCATGACCAGTAGAACAAAAAATATGACTCTTGACAAGGTTGTGATGTATGAAACTGAAGCATTTTACAAGAATGCATTTGATTTCGACACGGTCAAACAGATTGAAGTCGATCGAAATCAAGAGAGGTTATTGTGGATGGACCCCACGTGCACCTATAGGTCTAAATAGAACATTCCCAACTGCCACGACTTCTGAGAACTGCTTCGTCAACTTTTGGCAGTTTTTTGCTCTTAGGATCTTAAGTGACTTTGTTGGTAGCCTACTGCCCCAAACGACTGGGACACTTGGCGCATGAAATGAGACCTCCTCTAGAATTTACCCGCCCACCCCAACACGTTGACGCAATCGGTTCGACCTCACGAGCTATGGAATGCAAAATGTCACTCCTAGCACCTTTCCATTGCATGAAACTGAAGCATTTTGCAAGAATGCATTTGATTTTGGCACGGTCAAATGGATTAGAGTTGACCAAAACCAAGAGAGGTTATTGTGGATGGACCCCACATGCACCTGTAGGTTTGAACGGAACATTCCTAGCTATCACGAATTCAGAGAACTGATCCATCAAAGTTTGGCATTTTTTGCTCTTAGGGATCTTAAGTGACTTTGCCGATAGCTTGCTTGGCGCATAAAATGAGACACTTGGCACATAAAACAAGACCTCCCCTAGAATTTAACCGCCCACCCCGATGCGTTGGCGATGTCGGTTTGGCTCCACGAGTTGTGGAATGCAAAATGTCACTCCTAACACTTGGCACATAAAACGAGACCTCCCCTAGAATTTAACCGCCCACCCCGACGCGTTGGAGATGTCGATTCAGCCCCACGAGTTGTGGAATGCAAAATGTCACTCCTAACACTTGGCACATAAAACAAGACCTCCCCTAGAATTTAACCGCCCACCCCGACGTGTTGGTGATGTTGGTTCTGCCCCACGAGTTGTGGAATGCAAAATGTCACTCCTAACACCTTTCCACTGCATGGAACTGAAGCATTTTGCAAGAATGCATTTGATTTTGGCATGATCAAATAGATTGGAGTTGACCAAACTGAGAGAGGTTATTGTGGATGGACCCCACATGCACCTGTAGGTTTAAACAGAACATTCCCAGCTGCCACAAATTCTAAGAACCGCTCCATCAAAGTTTGGTAGTTTTTTGCTCTTAGGGATCTTAAGTGACTTTACTAGTAGCCTACTGCCCCAAATGACTGACACTTGGCGCACGAAACGAGACTTCCCCTAGCATTTACCCACCCACCCCAATGCATTGGCGTGGTCGGTTCGGTCCCACGAGATGTTGAATGCAAAATGTCATTCCTAGCACCTTTCCAGTGCATGAAACTAAAGCATTTTGCAAGAATAAATTTGATTTCAGCACGGTCAAGTGGATTAGAGTTGACCAAAACCAAGATAGGTTATTGTGGCTGAACCCCACGTGCACTTGTAGGTCTGAACAAAACACTTTAGTGACACCAGTATTCTAATTTTGACAGAGCGCCAATTTCCTATGATAGTCGCAAGTTCACAAAAGTGACAATATTTAACATTATAGCTGTCCTAGTAGACTGTTAACTAGATTTTAGTCTTCATGATAGTATTAGAAATTATTAGCATCTCCTCTTACTCATACATCAATTCTTCTTCATTCAATCCCATCTTATGATGTTTTTAAATGTTAATCCAAAAGTTAGGAATGACTTCTCAAGGGCAGAATAACCTAGGAATAGTATGGTAATCTATTAGAAACATGCAAAACTCAATCATTATAGGACAACAAAACATGCAAAACTCTATATAATTGACCTAGGGTATTGTGAATGCATAACATTCCTCCTTGTATTTTATAATAGGACAACACTAAGGTGCCCACCTTAAATTGCTTTTACCTTAGATGAATTTTATGGAGACACACTCATCCACCATCTCTCATGATTCAAACAATACAATACCTCAGTGATCCAAAGTTGACAGTCCTAAACACACTGAGTTTCATAAATTTGAGATAGTCCAATGCAACTCCTCATAATAGTCCATCCTTTTATCTATCACCTATGACAATCATGTAGCATGAAGGTTGATCTAAAGACTC
Source organism: Cunninghamia lanceolata (assembly GCA_027924645.1). Taxonomy (NCBI): domain Eukaryota; kingdom Viridiplantae; phylum Streptophyta; class Pinopsida; order Cupressales; family Cupressaceae; genus Cunninghamia; species Cunninghamia lanceolata. The sequence continues at coordinate 118,256 of BSBN01001673.1, forward strand.
TTGTATGATTTCCTCGTGCTAATAGGAATCTACATACCACTTTCTTCTTTCATAACATGATCACTAACCATGACATAGTGATAGTGAAAAGTTTCATAGCATGGTTATGGCATGTGAGGATTTGTAGGGTAACCACTACCCCCTTTTCTCCCTAAGACTAATTCATGGAATTTCACCATAGCACCGTTAACTTATGAAGAAAAACTGATTTCATCTTCACCCTAGTGGAAATCAGAGCACAAAATATGCTATAATATTGTCATTGTTTAAGGGTAGTCTTATATGGATGGTATAGGTGTCTTTATAAATCTTGAATGAAGAGTTATAAGGAGCACAATGATGCAGATATAAGACAATCACATGTGACAGGAACAGTAACAACATCCCAACTTCTTTAATTCCAATCCCCTGATGCCCATTATTAGCATCTTGATGTGAATTTAAGAAAAAACTATAGAGGGGAATTCCATCAAGATTTGATGAATGGTCTGTTGACCATCAAATATTAGATTCATTCTCCTTAGTACTCCATCTATCACCCAAGCCACAAAACCAAAGAAAAGGATTAGATTCTTATAAAAAATGCAATACCATCAAAGGAAAAATCATATAGTTAACTAATTGAGACCCTAAGAATATAGTGCATTGTACCATGACCAAACCATAGATCATGCATATGGGAGGGACCCCTTGCTAAAGACGTGCTCATTCTTAACACATTATGCTTCCACTGCTTAAACTAGTAAAAAACTATGTCTGGATGCCCTGAATATTCCTCTGTATAGGCTTAACATAGGTTTTAACTGACATAATCTAGAAACCCTAGACTTAGGACAGGTTGCTCCCCTGAGTAGATGTTGACAACATAGCATAAATTTAATTTCAAAGATAAGATAGCTAGCTAAGAAATAATCATTATGATGTCACATGTGTAGGAGCTCAAAACATGTCATATTCCTTAAGCCTTAACATAAAAAAAAATGAAGCATCAAGGTGAATCCAAATTTCATAATGATTACATTGAGACAATCAAGAATTGAAGTAAAAAAATAAATAAATAAAGAACTTAACCATAACAAAATTGTCAAAGACAATTAGTTACTCAACCAAGTTTCAAACCTACAACTATTGATCAAATTGGAAAATCGTGATAGTGACTCACAAAAGGTAATATAGCAACACTTAGCTCAATGAATGTGCATACAATGGAATGCAATGATTGTAGGATATGCACAAAATGGATTTGTTGAAAAGGCTTTAGAAACTTTCAAGCAAATGCAATTGGCAGGTGTAAAGCCAAATTCCTCAACCTTTGCCAGCACCCTCCCTGCCTATGACAAAATGAGATCTTAGGAACAGGGTATGGACATCCATCAAATCATGAAGGATATAGGAATTTTGTCATATGTTGTAGTTGTAACTATCGTCGGAGACATGAATGCAAAATGTGGAAGCATACACAAGGCATATGAATTGTTTGACATAACACCTCAAAGAGATGCCATCTCATGGAATGCAATGGTTGCAAGATATGCACAAAATGGATTTGTTGAAAAGGATTTAGAAACTTTCAAGCAAATGCAATTGACGGGTGTAAAGTCAAATTCCACAACCTTAGCCAGCATCCTCCTTGTTTATGCCCATATGGTATCTTCGGAATAGGGTATGGACATCCATCAAAGCATAAAGGATATGGGAATTTTGATAGATATTGTAGTTCCAGCTGCCCTAGGATACATGTATGCAAAGTGTGGAAGCATGGACAAGGCACATAAACTATTTGACATGATACCTCAAAGAAATGTTGTCTCATGGAATGCAATGGTTGCAAGATACGTACAAAATGGATTTTTTCAAAAAGGCTTTAGAAACTTTCAAGCAAAGGCACAAAATAAACTTTCAAGCAAATGCAATTGGTAGATGTAAATTCAAATTCCACAACCATCAAAGCATAAAGGATATAGGAATTTTGTCACATGTTGTATTTGCATCTACACTTGTAGACATGTATGCAAAGTGTGGAAGCATAGACAAGGCATGTGAATAGTTTGGCATGACACCTCAAACAGATGCCATCTCATGGACTACAATGATTGCACGATATGCAGAAAATAGATTTTTTGAAAAGGCTTTATAAAATTTCAAGCAAATGCAATTGACACATGCAAAACCAAATTCCATAACCTTTGCAAGCATCCTCCCTACCTATGCCAAATTAGGATCTTCGGAACAAGGTATGGACCATAGAAGCATATATGTTTAAAATATCTCGATATATTATGATATACATCTCATGGAATGCAATGATTGCACGATATGCAGAAAATAGATTTTTTGAAAAGGCTTTATAAACTTTCAAGCAAATGCAATTGACACGTGTAAAACCAAATTCCATAACCTTTGCAAGCATCCTCCCTACCTATGCCAAATTAGGATCTTCGGAACAAGGTATGGACCATAGAAGCATATATGTTTAAAATATCTCGATATATTATGATATATTCCAATATTGTTATTGTGATTAGTGATAATCAATTTTGCCTTTGACAACAACAAACACTTCTAAAACCAAATTCCACAACCTTATCCAACATCCTCCTTGCTTATGCTAAAATGGGATTTGCAGAACAGGGCGTGGACAACCATCAAAGCATAAAGGATATAGGAATTTTGTCACATGTTGTATTTGCAACTGCCCTTGTAGACATATATGCAAAGTGTGGAAGCATAGACAAGGCGCGTGAACTATTTGACATGATGCCTCAAAGAAATGCACAATCTCATGGAATGCAATGATTGCAAGATATGCACAAAATAGATTATTTGAAAATGATTTATAAACTTTCAAGCAAATGCAATTGGCACATGTAAAACCAAATTCCTGTAACGATAATTGATCATCATATTAAATATTTAATGTAAACTGTCATATACATAATGTCATGAGCATAGCATCTAGTCTATATATAAAGCCATATAGGCATGTATAAACAAAGCCATACAGGCATATACAAAGATATACATCAGTAACATACAAAAATATGTATACAAAGCCATCTAGGCATACAAAAAATGTCCCAAATTCTAGTTTCCTATGAACTGCTATCAAATAATCAGCAGCCCTTGCTTGGCTGTGAAGATAGAGAGTCAATCAGTGACTCATCCTCTCTCTCCCATCGACTAAACCTCCTCGATAGAGATTTTTGCAGCTCCACCTATTAATACAATCAAACAATATGCACATTAATATAGAAAACATGAAATATATAGCATCGCATATGTAATCGATCACTTACCGCTAACTGATGATCCCTCTCGATCATCTTTTCTCTCTCTTCGTCCGTAGCTAGACGAGTTGGAGTTGTGACCTCCTATGATAAACATCAAGAAGCAAAATTGACTAAACATAAATATCATTTATGTACATCAAATGACATGAGATAAAACAAGAAATACAAAATGACATTTACATGTTACTGGCTCATACCTCGGTCAAAGGATTTGTACACAATACAGCTGTAACAATGCCTACCTCTGTTGACTGACAAAGATGAGGAGTCGTCTCCATATTCAACATTTGAAAATAGAGTTCAAGGTTATTTGACCAAAATAGATACATAACATTATTTAAATGCATAATGATTACAAATGGTTAAATTTACCTCCATAAAAGTGGTTCTATGTCCAGGGGACCAAGAAAATCGTGGAGGTGTTGGTGAAGCTCCCTATTGAAATTATCAAATTGTCACTAAATAAGATTACCATTGATATATGCACTATATTTATGATCATGTGATAAATTACATACCTGCTGACTCGACCTCCTCTCATAACCCACCACTGGATGGCTAATAGAGGTAGGATGAAGACTACCCTAGAATTTCATAGCGCAGACAATTACATACATTAATTTTGACTTATAATATAGATAGTCATATAAAATTAATTACAAATTTCAAATACAAATATATTAAATCAAGATGAACCTCGTAAAAAATTACCTAGGAGTCAATACCAAACGTATGCTGTCAGACATCATCTGTTAGAACAATATCATCCAATATGGATGTGTCCATCACTGGCTGCTACCCCTGTGTCGCAGCATCCTGTCGAGAGTCATGCGTCCCATAATCGCACAAGTTCCCACATGAACTGCAAAGATGTGGGGACAAATGACGCATGCTACTCTCACCCTCATCGGCCTGGGTGAGATCATTATCATGTTGTGCTAGAGACTGCATGAGAGAACTCAATGAATGCAATGTCTCCACCTCAACACTCTCCTTCAAAGTCGAAGGGAGTGAGACACGTGCTGGCCTCATGAGGGGTCTAGGTACGCGGTTTTGGTCTGTTGTGCCCCCTCTCTATCTTGGGTCGAGCCACCACCTCTGCCTTGGAACTCTCTAATGTCGAAGTAATTAGGAAAATCCTTGAAGACAAACTCACAATGGAGTTTCCTCAAGAAATATTGTCGCACCTCATTGTTATTACAAGGACGCTCATCAAAGACCATGTACCATCTATCCCAAAAGTTTTGGGATATATCTTGGTTCACACACCAATGAATTGAGAAGTGTTTGCAAGTCTCTTCTAGTGTTTGGCCAATTTTAGGATTGATAAAATGTGAACATAATGCATATTTTGTAATTTTTTGTCCTTCACTTGTTTGTAAGACAATTTGTTAGCATAGTATTGTCGACACCTTTGCCTATAGTCATTCCATTTGGTGATTTGGTTTGTCATCGATTCAATGTGAGAAACAATCACCTCTAATGACTTGGCAAGGGCTCTCCTATGATCGGTGCTTGCGCTTGGACTATTTAACGTTTCAATTAGGGTTTCAAGATGTTTTTTGTTTTCTTCAATTTGCCCTAAATAGTTTTCATGTGTCTATTTCATGGTGAGGACATGAAGGTGGGGGTTTTGAGGGTTTTGGGGGATATTTTTAGCCTCCTTTGTTGGATTAGTGTTATGTGGTGCCTCATTGACTATAAATTCAACATACAAAACCAATCAAACATTGCAAAAGTAATTTTTTTAATTCATAAAAATCAATCAAACCCTACCTTCTTCGGCTGCTACACCCTCTACATTTCGTTCACGACGTCCTCGGGAGTGGGATTGGCGAGGTGGCATGGTGAAAATGTCAATTGCACTTAGAAATTGCTTGATTCCTCCTCCTAATGCGCTTGCACTCTAAAACCTATTGTTTGCTTGCCAAAAGGAGGAAATGAGCCAAGACCTGTTATAATTTGGGTTTTTTATTTTAAGTTTTGCTTTTGCAAAATTTGGGCGTGTTTTGCCTTGCATGGGACCAAAAAGCCAAGTGGCAACTTTTTGGTCCCACAACTCCATGCACTTACCCAAATATATCTTGGGAAAACCCTCAAGAGGGAAAACCACATCCTCTAAAAGCATCCATATTCTATGTATTATTCAACAATAAAACAGTACAATGCACTTACAGAGTCTCATGAATACTTCTACAGCATCAAGCTCCTCCAATGCATCCTCCATGTGTCTAAGCATGTAACTACACATCTCATGCCATGTTTCACATATGCACTCATAAGAGAAACTCAATACAATGACAACCCACTCAACTAACCAACCCAAACCACTAACCATGTGCTTGCTTTTATAGACTCAAGCTCACACAAATACAACATGTGGTATTGGGAAAACCATGAGTACACAAAACCATTGACTCCTCATTTGATTCTTGCTACTAAGTTTTCACTTTATGTCCAAATATTAAATATTTATTCTAGGTCTCCCACACATAAAATAACTAATCCAATGTTACGTACAACTTTACAAGTGGCCCCAAAGAAATATTTAATGTAACTAAACACATCTCCTAGATGCACCACAAATAAATATTTATTTTACACAATTAAAATATTTGTTTTTATGCAAGGTGTACAACACACCTTTTTCCTAACACTATCAAGGAGAGGATTCCAAATATTTGAATTCAATGTGAAAATTATAGATCATTGGAAAGTTATATCACATCATTGATTATCTATAATTTTATGACAAGGTTATGCATGTTGGAATTCTCAGTGTGACAATTTTAGGTATTATAACATGCTACTTGGTATAAACAGAATTGATTTACATTTGAATCCTTGTTGAATTTAGACTTGTTCCAAAGCCCTATTTGAGTAACTATATGAAGTGATATGAACTCTGTTTAAGGGTAATTGTGTACTTGTTTCCATTTAATTGTATTTTGTATAGAAAGAGGATTGCCATGTAGTTTGAAATGCATGATTATCATTTTAAAATATTTTGAGTATACAGATTATATGGTAGTCAACGGTGAGTGTTTGCATAGTATGGAATATGCATGTCATTCACTAAGTGATGTGTAATCACATAATAATACTTTTGTAAATTCTATGTTAAAGTTACATGTAAAAAAATAAAATATCTAAATTAAAGATAAGGGATTACACGAGTGACCAAATTGATAAAGTTAAGAGATAGGAGATTAAGCATATAAACTTGCATTAGCTCTTCAATTACAAAGTCATGATGTGTTTCATATAAGTTCACTATTGAAATATATAGTTCTAATCATGTTATTGATCAAAAATAAATAAATAAAATATATTTCTATGGAACCTACTTGTGAATTTAAAATTTTATTTAAAGAAAATCTATAAATTTAAGAATTAGAACCATAGATAAAATACAAGTAGAGAGTCATGAATGAATAATCAATATTCCCATTTATTGATTACGTGTTTTGTGAGTTGTTAGATGCACCTCGTGTTATCGAGGGCAACAATTAATTTAAAGAGGGGAAAATGTTATGGGACTTTTCCCCCAAAATGGAAAACGAAGTTATTATGTGAATGTCTCTTTGAAATTATAAGGGGATAAAAGTTATTTGACCCTTTGTTTAAAAATAGAGAAAAATAAAGGTTATTATGTCCCTTTAGTTAAAAGGGGCAATAATAATTGAATATTTTCAAAATATCCTTTATAAGAGGGAGGAATAATTGTATTTATTAAATAATTATTAAAGACAACTTTTGTGAAAATGTGTGATGGTTTGTAAACCACCCATTAAAAAGTTATATAAATCATTTATGTGAAATTTGGAAAAGGCATAGAGAACACTCAAGGAAAAATGTAGTTTGGTGGGCTATAGGCATTGAAGAAGGGGCAGGGGTGTATCCAACTCAAGGTACAAAGTACACTTGGGATTGTCTTGACTAGGGTTTTATGTTGAGTAGTTGCTCTGTTGTACATGCTATGCTTTGAATAAGAATTGTTTCTTCCTAGAGTGTACCATAGCTATATGAGAGCCAAGATCACCAATATCTTCATGGGATGAATGGTTGTTCTAAGTGATTTGATTCAAATAAGTATTGAATATGTTGTTGTTAAAAGATATTTGGAATTATAGATATATATGAAATTGAATTGCTAATTATTTCATTGTTTTTTTATCAAAATATAATAATTTGTTTAAATTACATTTGATTATGGTATAATTAAATTGTAGAATGATTAAATTAATCATATTGAATCCACTGCAAATATTTAATTAATTCCAGGAGAAAAAGAGCATTTCAATTTTATTTATTTATATGTATGTATTTTGTTTTTAATAAAATATTAGTCAGGGCCTCACAAGGCAATCTTGGGATCTTAGGTGCTGGTTGTATTATAAAGAATGAATTGAGAATCCGCATATGGGCTTTATCAAAACAACTTCCCTTAGGATCTAACATTGAAGTGAAGTTGGACGTGCTACATGATGAGTTGTGTTTGGAGAACAATATTGACGCTCTGGACATTGAAGGCCACTCTTTGTTGTGCATCAATGTAGTGAAAATCAGAAAGATGATGAATTGGAAACTACAAAAAAAAGCTAGATGCGATTGATATCTTACTGAACAAATTTAAAGATTACTCTGTCCGATATATATATAGTCCAATATGGCGACAGATCTACTGGCTAACCACAGATGTGAGCAAATGGAGGAGACTAAAATATCAAATCATGATGAGATATGGGATAGGTTAAGTAGGATACTAGCGGCAAATATGATTTATGGTGTTGAAATCAATAGCACTGGGCTATCGGATGATCCCTAGGTGATCAAGAAAGATCCATATCGTGTGGATGGACATGTAGGACTGATTTGGCTGAATTCATCTTAATGAGATGATGCCTTCTTAAGAGGCTTGTGGGTCACAGGCTTCCCACACAATGGAGGACAGAGTTAATGGGGTTGGGCTGTGAATGCTTACGGGAGAATTCTTCCTTGCATCTCTGGCATGTCTTTAATATACTGAGCCCTGAGATGGTGTTGGCAGTCAAGGAGGTGTTGGGGATGCGCACACTTGCGTACAGGCACATTCATGACTATCATATCGTTGGTGATTTCCTTACATGGTATGTTGACATTTTGGGCCAAAAAATGAGCATGAAGTTGACAGCACATAACTTTTTGCAGGAGGCTTTGGTGAAGAAGGCACATACGGTTGTCTCCAACTACGACCATAGATCTTCCAAAGACATTGGTGGTGTGTTCCGACAAAGCGATTTGAAAAACAATGCAATACTTATGGAGAGCCTAGAGCTGTTCACAAAAGTAATATTGTTAAAAAACTTCGAGGAATTCAAGAGGCACCCGGGAAGGCACTTGAATCTTCTCTTTGCACAGTAGATAGAGCGATTGGAGGAAATGAGGAAAGGTTTTATTTTCTTGCAATCATCCTAATGTATTTGTACCAAAACTCATGTATACCCTGTTTGGGGATGTTTTAAAAAAATTAATATAATGAAACTACTTCATGGCAACAACTTTTATATATATATATGCAAGTTGTTGCCCTTCGGATAGTTTCAATATATTAGATTTTAAAAATATCTTTCTGAGAGAGTATACATGAGTATATATATATTTATTTTTTTAAAACATTCCTCTGAGAGATGTTTTTAAAAATCTAATATAGTACATTGGCCCGTGGCAACAACTTGCCTATATATATAGAGAGAGAGAGAGAGAGAATCTTGTTGAAATAGTTTGAAGTGAGTATTGTTAAGATGTGTGAGTATGTTTGTGAACACAAGCCTTTAGACTTTTTGTTGAGACTTCTCTTCACCCTTTTGACCTTCCTAGTTTCTATTGTTGTTCTTATTTGGATTGCCTAGTAAAGAATTTTGTGGTTTGAATCTTTTAAAATAACAAACCTTTTCTTTGTTCCACGAACTTTTGCCTTGAACATTGAAGATGATGGGAGAGACTTGCAGTTTGTGGTGATAGATGCATGACCTCCAACTAGGAATCATGACATTTATTGACATCCCTACCAAAATTCCATGATTTTAATGACCCTTTTGTTAGCCACAAACATCTCCCTACAACTCATCTTCTCCTTTTTTCTCCTTTTGTCATCTATTGTATATAGATAAAACTATAAAGTCTGCTTTACAATAATGAAATTGATTTCAAACCACTCAAATATTAGGGATTCACACGTCCCTTTGAATTTTCTATAGATACAAGTGCTAGCCCTTATCCACAGTCTAGTATTTAGTCTTTGATTCGTCAGGACCTCTTTCACCTCTTACTTTATCCAAATTGATACCCCGCCTGCCAAAATTGAAATATGGAAAGAGTTTAAAGCATTGGTAAAACGCAAAATCCTCGTCTAATCTGGTACTTTTACCATAGCCAAAATTCATGTCCTAAAAGGCTTTCACTATCAATAGATTCATATTGTTGCTCGTAAAAATACAAAGCGAGTGCCCTGCTACATATGCATATAACGGAGAAAAAAATTGTTATGTACAAACAGGGAACAGCCCAATAGTTCACAATGTTTGTTTCAAAGGAATGCATTTGTGAAGTGCTACATAGGCAATATCATGAATAATACCTGTGCTGAGTCCTCTCTTATCTTGATGGCAGAAAAATACTCAATTACTCTAGTTTTTTATTTCACCTATGGAAGCCATCTTTTTCTAATAGGTAAATGCAACACATTTTGAGATTATAATACCTATCAACAATTCAAAATCAGGAAAACTAAACTTCAAGAGAAATACCTAAAAGGGCCTTCCCAATGCATGGAACATTTTGCTAACCAAAAGGGTCTTTAGCTTGTCCTAGACTCCTAGTCCAAAACCTTTAAAAAACAGGCATCGTGCTAATCAAGCTTGCTCCTCAAGCGTAGACACTGGGAAAGTAATTTCTGTACATCCTCTAATTAATATCTTGTGCTTTAACTATAGAACATTTATCTGGGTTCATGTACATACAGGAATGCTGAACCAAGATGAGTCTCCTAGAATTACGGTTATTTGGATGTTTTCGGCACACGTTGACACCCAAGCTTCCATACAGCTTCCTCCAAAAGTTCCAATCTTTAAAAGTGGTCCATTAAGAACATTAGGAGCATTATATTTTCCTAGTCCATATTCATTGAATTTTTAAGCTTTTGGAGAAAACAGTGTATCAATTTTTTACAATGTTTTGTATCACTCCATAATCTATAATCAGGATGACTAAGGCAGCAACATTGTTCATAACAAATTTTCAAATAGTAATACTCGATTCCACTTCCTCGTAAATGTTACTGATATCTAAGAAGAATAGATTTTTCTCCCATATATTAAGGCCAGAATCTCGGTAGTATCATCCGTAGTGAAGCTCAGACCTGTGGCATAACTAACAATGATGTTTACCTCAGTAGTCTTTAATGATGCCTTGGGTTTCATTTAAAAGCATTGTAAAAAGTTGGAATAATCCAATGTTCACTTGTCTCTTTCAGGATAAAGAGCTAAGATCCTTGGTCTCCGTGACTATGAACCGTCTTTCAACAACCAAAACAATTGGACGTTCTTGCCTGTAAAATTTCAGGGGTTTACTAGTACACTCTTTAGATCTATGGCACAAAAATTAAGTCGATGTAGTGACCCGAACCAAATCCACCCAACTCAAACACAAAACGTTCAGAGCTTAGGAAAATGCACAGAGCTGGATTTCATGATTTGAATAACAATTTGAGCCAAACAATAATGTCCTGTTCGAAAAGAAATTTAAGTACAACCCTTGCAGGAGAGTCAGATGTGCTAATTTCATAGAACTTATGTAGATTAAACCAGCTTTATTCATGATGAAGTAAACAAACTCAGGGACTAGCACCACTAACTCGAAGTTGCTCTTCCTACATCATCAGAGAGTCCAAACCCGAATAGGGCAATAACATTTCTTATAACATATAACTACTCAAATAAACAGTGAACTCGTGACATAACAGAGGAAAATCCATAAAACAGGACTGCTAGACTTTCTTGGCACAAGTAGAATTATTTTTAACGCTAATTGCTAAATTAATATATAGAAAACTACTCAGTGTCTAAATTTTTGGGAGAATTTTCCAGGGGTCTGGAAAATTTCAAGGTACATTACTTCTGCCCAAGAAAGCTCCAAGATCATTGTTCAACATACAGCGACTAGAAGTACAGAACTCATGTAGCCTAGATGTTCACCGCTTGGATTTAACAAGTTCACTCAATTGGACAAAGAAAGCCGTTATTATGTCAAATATTCCTAACAACAGCCTATTATCCTTGTGCCAATCGTAAATATGAAATGGGATATCTAATTAACTCAGAATTCCCTTTATTATATTAATTAGAATTTTCTGAGTGCATGGCTGGAGACAAATCTCAAGTAAAAAAATGAGAAATGTGCATATCACAACTAAAATATAAAAACAAATCTGACCTTGTTGAACAATAAACTAAAAAAAAACCTAATGAGATTGTTCAGAGGGAAAATTTTACAAGCTGAATAAGATCCTGTAAGCAAATCCCCACACTTGGATGATCAGATCTGAAACTTTGCATCTATATATCAGAAAATATGATAAGATCTTCTATAACGACAATATATGGATTATTAAGCAATCCAGAAATACAGTAACCAAGGGAATATTAATAACATGTAAGAACTATGTTACTAGAAATGTTTCGCCTTGTGTACGAAAAATGTATAATGACTCTTTACAAAAGCGGAACAGACGAATGCAGCAAATTACAATGCAAACTCACCAGTATAGGACCAGAGACTCCCCCAGAACAAAAAATTAGAACCGAAACCGGCACCATAAATAAAGGAATATTCTGTAAAGTAGGTTCTGCCTTAAGGAGGACAGAGATGCAAACCAATATATAAGGATGAGGGTATGCTGAGACCTCTAGTAGGAAAACGAATACTTAAGTTAGATTACAACAGTTATTTTTCTTGACATTGATCTCTTGCACTGGGCTTGGAAGAACAATTTTTGTGCCGGTCAATGAAGTTGCATTTCCATTTCCTTGTTCTTCGTTTGCAGTGAGGACTTTCCTACTTATTGTCTTGTAGATTTCTGTCAAGACTGTCATAAATGCAGCTTCCACATTTGTTGCATCTAGTGCTGATGTTTCAAAGAAGAACAGACCCTCTGTTTGAGCAAATTCTTGTGCATCTTCTGTAGGCACTTCACGTTTGTCAGCAAGATCACATTTGTTTCCTATCAGCATAATAACAATATTGTTGTCTGCATGGCCTCTCAACTCCTCAAGCCACCTCACCACATGATCAAAGGTTTGTCGCTTGGTTATGTCATATACCAGCATTGCACCAACAGCACCTCTGTAGTAGGCACTAGTGACTGCTCTGTATCTGTTCCAGACGAAAAGAAACAAGACCCACATGAGATATGCTATTCAAGTCTGAAAATAAATGTCAGCTAAGTAAGCTACAAATCCAATCTGCAAGCCCTATGCTTTCAAAACTCAGATCAGAAGGGCTTGTCAACTGTCTACTTCAGGTTCTATCTATAATGCTGTAATTTGTACTTCCATGGAAACCTTGAAAAAATATACTTATATCTCCTCTGCCAAAATTGAAAGGAAAAAAAAAAGATTATATAGGCTTTCCACACTATACAACAACAAGATGCACCTCATGAAAATTTTATTGTTACCGCAGGTAGCTAATCGTTCATCCATTTCAACAAAAAGTAACAAAGCAGCTAACAATGAATCTCATTCACAGTATTATACTGTACCAAACGAGTAGACATTGCCACTTCTTTTCTTGTTTAGGACCCCTGACACACTTGGTGTAGACCCTTAGCAAATTCAGACAAATTAAGACCCCCAATAATACACAGCTTTGCCGGTGAGCTATTGCCATTATGGAGTAAGCCAAATTATTTTCTCTAAGTTAACAACAAATGTTCCTCATCATTTTAGGATCTTCTGAAACCAGCAGTCTACTTTTAGAGCATTCAACAAATTTGAACTCTCCTCTAGAACAAATAAGAGCCTTCAAACCAAACAAACTTCCAGATTCTGCCTAATGCTATAAATTTATTGCAAAGAGAACGAAAAAGGGAACAGAAAAGCGACTTTCTATCAGAAAATGCTCCATAACAGATCAACACAATGGCATTTTTCAACACTATAATCAGATTTTTGTTGTCCATTTGTCAACTTTGGTTCTAGCTCATAGTGATAGGATATAGAAGAAAGCCCCGATAATTTTAGAAAAAGGGTACTCAGCCATTAACAAACAACTATTTTATCTCAGAACTTCCATGCCTTTCACGATGAAATTCATCTATACAACAGAATGCTTGATCTTCTATTCTAATCACTATAAATATAATCATCCGATCCAAAATACAATTTAAGCAGCAAGCAGTACCTGCCATCTACAACTAATCTCAGTAATGGGAAGATAACATAAAATGGTACTAAAACACTCCAATCAAACTTCAAAGACACTTTTCAAAATTAAATTGAAATCCATACTGTTAAATCGTCAATGTTATATCTGTTACTACACTGTTTTTTCAGCCTTATTTTTTTAAACATCAAAACATTACTGCAACCCCTTAAAATACTGTACGCCTACTGAACCCAACAATAACTCAGAACATTGTTTATATTTCTTTCTTCAGAATTACTCGTTTAAGAAAGGAAGCACTGTTGCAAATAAATAGGTAAAGATATAGAAATAATAAACCTCTCCTGACCGGCAGTGTCCCATACTTGTGCTTTAACAGTCTTATCGTCAAGAATGACTGTCCTCGTCTGAAACTCAACTCCAATTGTGGATTTGGACTCCAAGCTGAACTCGTTCCTTGCAAACCGTGACAATATTTGAGATTTTCCAACTGCAGAATCCCCAATCACAACCACCTTAAACACGTAGTCAACTTTATGGCTATAATCTCCATGCCCACTGGCCATCTTCTACTAAACCCTCCCAAGTCCTCCAAAACTCCAACCCAGAAAAGAACCTCTAAAATATCCGCCAAATAAGCAAAAGAACTTCGGCTTTTCTCCAAATAACGTCTAAAACTTGGCGATCTCAAAACCCCACTAAAAATTTCAACTGACGGTCAAATTCCGCCAAAACAAAATAGCAGCGAGCTCGTATTTGACACTTCTGCCTATCGTTCATCCAAGGCTGGGTCGACTAAAGAACTTACTGTAAATTCCGCCCAATTTGAAGCACTCTTCGCCTAAAAGATCGCCATTTTCCACCCAGAAGAGTATCTTAAGGAAATTATAGCGTGGAAGATCCGATGACTGAACAAATCAAAAGGGTAATTTATTTTGCTTCAAGTTAAAATGTGGGCCAGAAGAGCAGGTTCCAATCATGCTATTCAAACAGCAGGTAAAACGCTAGGAGAAAGGAAAAAACATCATATCAAACTATAATGAACAGGCAAGGGGACCATCTTTATGTGGGCCAAATTAGGCAACAAGGTCACGGTACGAGGCCCAAATTTCCTGTCAGGCATATTGTATGGGACGATGTGCATGCACTCCAAGCTCCCTGGAATGTACTTCGAGTTCTCTGGAATGAATCTACGCCTTACACGTCCGGTTATTTGGGCACTTTTAGTAACGCCTTAAATTTCGAGTGTGAAGGGGTTAACACAGATTCACAAAATAATGTTCTAGTGGACCTCACCACGTGGTTCGTGGTTATTAAGTGTTTTATAGGATTTGGGAAGAAAAGATAGGGAGACATTAGAATTTTAATGAGACATGAAAGGAAATTTTATTGACGTAGTCTTTTTTAATAATATTTATACTAAGAGTATATAAAGTTCATAGGGAATTTTAAAGTAATGATGGCTTGAGCTACTATGGAGAAAATAAATGTTGTTTTACAGTATTTTAAGTTCAATAAAATAATTGAAGTTAGTTAATAATATACTAGCACTTACACTCATAGGAGGTTTAAGGAATATGCAGATAGGAACAATCGATGAGTTTAGAAAAAATTCGGCATGAATTTTTTTATGGCGAGAGACAACTTCCTGAGCACTATAATGTTCACATATAAAAGCTTATCAGTGAATTAGATTTAAAAAATCATAATAGTGAGTGAAGTAAATTGAGTAGGATTAGAAGTTTATTTAACTTGAGTAGGATTAGATGTTTGGTAGGGGTTAATTGTTGGTATTGATTGACTAGAATGTTGTAATAGAAGTTTTAGAATTTAAGGGTGGATTTGTGGTTAGGGAGGTTGTAATGACCATGTAATTGATGTTTTCTTTTTAGTGGACTAGGTTGCATTATGGACTCTGGTTTAGATTGTACAATTAGGTCTTTTGCTAGCATCAATCTTCTCAATTTGCTCGTTACTATTCTCTGATCTTGTTTCTAAGCTTGGTCATGTTAAAACCATGGAGGGACTTGCTTAGAGACAAAGGGAAGGTCCTTGGCATGTCTTGATGGCAATCAAGCCCTTCATAAAGAATAAAGTTCCACATACATGCCAAACACACTATACAAATACAAATTTGGTGCAACTAGTGCACTCGTGGATTAATGTGATGCTTCTCTCTCTCTCTCTACTAAAATATAAAGACATCTTTCAATTAAGTGGTTAAGACGATCTTTTTAATTGAATTATTTTGAGTTTAAGTTAAATCGTAGGGTTTACAGATTAGTGTTGATATAAGATATTTATATAGGAAAAATATGTTTATTAATTTTAATAAAGATAAACTAACAAATTTGAACATTCTTTGACCATGCTATCTTTGCTCGCATTCTCGTGGACATTGACACATCTAAGGAGCTACTAGGGGATATTGTCCTACTTATTGGGGATAGACCATGGACTCAAACACTTAATTATGAGGGTCTTCCCTTTCATTGCAGGAGATGCTTCACCACTAAACACCTTGCTTTAGAGTGCCCTTGTCCCTGCCGCATGAAGGGTGAGGCGACTTGGTGGGGGAATGCCCTCCACGACCATTTGATTGTCGATGATTTCGATAGGGAGGTAGATGAGACCTCGGAGGCCCCTACTAAGTCAGTTCCCTCTAGGGTTGCTACGACTTCTGAAACTTCTCTTAAAGGGTCATCGTCTCATGGACCAATACTAGTTGCTACTCTTATGGACCTCTTGTCATTGGTTGTTGGGTTTGTGGTTCCTGTTTTATTGGAGACTTTGATCATGTCGCACTCAGCTCCTCTTTTAGCTCTTGCAAGGGCTCAGGATTCAACGGAGGCTAGCCCTCCCCTTTCCCCTCGCTCTGAGTCTTTGGAGAACGATGTCTCATGGAAGATTGTTCAAAGGAGGAAGCGAGGGCTTCCTAAACATGCTTGTGTTTCCCACACTTGAGTCATGGATGCTCAAAATGATAGGACGAAGCCTGGGGTTGTGTAGGAGGCTATCTTAGGTTTGTTTTATTTGGTAGCTTAGCTGCAACCTCTTTGTTCAGGATTTTGTCCCTTTAAAACCATCTTTGTGTTGGCAACTTGGCTGCAGTAGTGTAAAAGGTTTTCAAGTCCTTTCAAAACCTAGCTGTGTTTTTGTTGTGGGTCAAATGTGCTCTTGCTGATGTTTCACCTATTGTTTTGGGTTTCCAGGGCTCCATCAAAACCTATGTTTACCCGTTTAATCAAAAAACAAATTTGAACATTCTTTATAATAAAAATTATTATTATTTTGTGTAGAATTATATATATTTTAGAATATTTATTCATAACAAATTAAAATGTGAAATTTATTTAGCATATAAAATATTATTAAACTTTATGATAAATTGTCCTATTAATTTTAGTTATATATGGTTACTAATTTTAATGGTATAGGAAAAAAATACAAGAAGAATAATCTAACTATTTAATAATGAAATTGAGACTAGTTGGAGAGGAAGGAAGTAGGCTTAGGGTTTAGGGTTTGATTGTTGTTCATGGATTCCTTAGGTGGGGACCCTAAGGGTTCCATAGTTTAAATTTTAAGCATACAGTCACTGTTATAGAATTTCGATGCAAGGGACAAACTTCAAGAAGCTTTATTGATGCTACTAAAAGTTGCTTCTAACAAAGATTTGCATGTGGCTGACATCACCAAGAAAATAAATGGATGAATTCAAAAAAGTGATAAAAAGCTTTGAGAGGTGATCCAGCCTAAAACGCTTGATGAATTTTTTGTCTGAAGGATCATGTCTTAATCTATAACTTCATGGGCATTGGAGCCACTTTTGGCAAACTTTAAGCATGGGCTAGGGCTACTTGGCAACCAACAAGTGGTATGGATATTTTCTTTGCTATGAATGTTTCTTTTCTAGTTTACTTCTATAATATATGTGACAAACATTGAATCTAATAGGGGGCATACTTTAACAGTTTTGCATATCTTTTCATCAAACTTTGGCATGTGGGGTTTGACCTAGCTAAGGAGTTACCTTCCAAGCTTCCTATCTAGATTTGCCTATTTTGATTGCCCTTGGAATTCTAGAGAGAGGACATATTGCAAGCCATTGGATCAACTTTTGGAAATTATTCAGGATCATCCAAGCTCATGAAAGAATAGAGATTGATTGGTTATACCCAAATCTGTGTTGAAATAGACCTTACCAAGCCTCTCCTAGAATCGATTGAGTTGTAGGTAGGAACTCTAATGTGGGAGCAAAGCCTAGATTATGAAGCACTTTCCTTCCATTGCTAGGAATGCTACAAGCATGACCACCTTGCCTGAGATTGCCCTTCTCTCAAACTTCAACAAGAATTTGCCTCATTAGAAAAGAATGGGCCAATAAATCAATATGCTCTACAATAGCATACGAGAGTGCCAAAGAACAAAAGTTAGCAACAACAAAGGAATGGGAAAGCACCTCAAAGAGACCTACCTAAAAATCATGGTTGAGGGAGAGGTCAAGGGCAACCCACCAAGTGCATATTTGTAGGTAAGAACCATAGCCACATTTAATTTGTTGTTTTACATGATCTTCTTGGTGATGATGCTCCATAAGACCACTTCAAGAAGCACTTGGTTTTGGCATAAACTTTGATAGACCAACCTTTTAGGAATGAAAACCAACAAGGACCTAAAGAATCAACATCTCCCTTTATCATGTAATGTTTAGTTGATTTAAACTAGTTACAATCCATACCCCATCCCATCCCCCACAAAGAGCTTGTTATCTTCTCAAGAAATGATTGCTAAGTCAGACATGGTTGATACTCCAGCTATCCTTGAGCAAGCTCTCAACAATGATATGGAAGATTTAGGGGCTTTGAAGCAATCCTAAGGTAGCAAGAAAAACATAAACAAATGGACCCCCTAGGAGGCAAGCAAATTTTAGTCAAAAAGTTTAAAGGGGATACTAGTTTAAAACTAGGAAAGAAATCTAATCAAGAAAAGGTGAAATTGATGGGGGAAAACGCATACAGTTAGATTTAGTCAAGACAATTGATACCTTTTTCTCCCAATCCCAACAATGATAGTGCTCTCTTGGAATGCGAGGGGTCTTCATAGAAAACCTCAACAAAATGTTGTGCACATGCTTATTAGGATAAAAAGACCTCATGTATTTTTTTGCAAGAAATGAAATTGAATGAGCATGATAGCCAAGCTATTGGCAAACAATTTTGGAAAGGAGCTAAATTAATTTAGATTTTCTCTAATGGGTTCTTCAGTGGTCTGTTGACTATGTGGGATCTGAGGCAGCTTCAAATTGACTCCTTTGATGGGAGAGGATGCCTAGCAATAAGAGGACAATGGGTTGTTTTAGGGCAAGTTGTTTTGTTAATTAATGTTTATGCTCCTAGTTTTCAAGAGAAAATGACTCAATGGAGACACATTGACTCTTTTAGATAGGCTTTTGTTGCTTGCCCCTCATTAATTGTAGGATATTTTATTGCTATTATATCCCTTAATGAGAATGTTGGTGAAAACGGATAGTTGGCCTAACATAGTACCCTCTTGAACAATCAGATCACAAAATCCAACTTGGTTGATGTGGAACCTCATAATGGGAATTTCACTTGGAATAATAGGTGTGTTGAACCTTCCTTCATAGTTGAGCACCTTGACCACTTTTGGGTAAGTGAGGACTAGCTTCTCCAAGGGAAATAATCTTAAATGCACTATTCTTGATGGGACTAGATTTTATCATTGTCCTATAGCCTTAAAAATATTGAAGTGATCTAAACTTAGGAATATCCCTTCCAAATTTTAGCTTATGTGGCTAAAAGACAAACCTCTAAAGAGTAAGATAGAATAGTGGTGTTTGGAAGGAATGTCTAACCATGGAACAATGATATATGTCCTTTCAAGTGGGGGCATTTTTGTTTCTCCTTCTCAGTGAGGTATTGGTGGTCACATGTTGTGGATAGACTCTCAAGCCAAGAGGATCTTGTGCATGGTCCATTGCTCGGCTCATTACAAGGAGGTTTACACTTTTATTGGTAGAAGCATTTGTTGGTGGAACAACGGGAAATGCCTTTCTCAACATTCAGGGGTTCAAATCATTCTATTAGTCTAATGAAAATGTAAGTTTCAATAGGGGGTTTGTGCAACAAATTCAATATTTGTTATGCTAGGATCTTCAACACTGCTACTTTAGAGATTTCGAGAGATTATTTTGTTGTTGGGGCTAACATGCTTCTATTCTTGGGTCTCTTCTCTAGTGTGACGGCTCAGTGATTTCTTTGTTGACGTGGATAGAATTCTATAATTTTATATTTTTGTTCGTTTTGGGCAGCTGAGATGTTGCTACCTTTGTAGGCAACCTTCCTATGTTCTGAACTTGTTTCTTGTTGTTGTTTCTACAACTGTTCTCTGGTTTGTAAATTTTTATTGCTTTTTCCAATTTAAAAAATCTTAGAAAGATGGTACTCTTGATAACCCTCTTCTCTATTCTTTTTGATTTATAAAATCTTTTCCTTTAAAAAAATTAATAATATAAATATTTTACATGATTTAATAATATAACTTCAATACTAAAACTATAAAATAACCTTATAATAGAACTTAAATATCGAAACTTCTACATATAAATAGAATTGAACCTATTAATATCAAGTGTAAAAGATATATATCTTAATAGGTTTTTATATAGATTTTGTTTTTAAAAACAATTTTTTGGATATGATTTCTAATAAGATGCAACCCAATCACTCATCCAAATCACAATTTTTTTTTATTAGCCGATAGACTTTTATATGTTAGCATCATAGTGCTCGGAATTGTCTCACGTCGGAAATTTTTCTCGTCGATTGTTCCTATCGGCGTAATCCTTGGACCTTCTACGGGTGCAAGTGCTAGTTATATACCTAGGTATATTTGCTATTTTTGAGACGTGGATTTTGTTTTTAACTTGAAAACTGATAAGCATGAGACATATAGCAATAAAATCCACGAACTTCCGTACGCTTGTGTATGCTACGGATTTTTCATACAAGGTTTGTTTAGATATAATACCTTTCTATAATCTCCCCATATTATTAAAGAATAAGGATGTAAGTTGTATGTCTAATCTCTATGATCTTCCCACTCATTATGAAAGATATTTCTTGCCAGCTATAGTATAGCTTTTTATTAGATCTGGACATTGGCCCATGGAAAGGATGGACGCCGTGTACATTATAAAATGGTCACGTGGCCACCGTCACAAAATATTATATTTAAAAATTTCCTGTCTAGAACGTGAAAAATTTGGTACGCCGTACACGGTCAACAACTTTAATAATATACGAGGAAAGACGTTTTTAAAAAAAAAAATAATAATAATTTTGATGAATATGGTAAAGTTAAAGATAAGAGATATGATTGCATTTAGATACTTTTGAATTTAAGTGTGTGCAAGTTTATACCTCAATGTTTTGGATCACACTCCATGATCCATCATCAAGAGAAACAGCAAGATCTATGATTGCAGTTAGATACTTCGGGATTTAACTGTGTGCAAGTTTATACCTCAACGTTTCGGATCACACTCCATGATCCATCATCAAGAGAAATAGCAATGTTGAGGTATCATGGAGTGTGATCCAAAACGTTGAGGTATAAACTTGCACACAGTTAAATCATCAAGTATCTAATTGCAATCATTATGGACTGTGGAAACTTAATGTCTCTTAAGAGATATGATGTTATCTAATGGTATAATTATTTTTAGTAAAATTGTATAGAGATTTTCGTGTGTCAATATTTCTATCATATTTCATGATTTATCATTAGGGTAAGAAATAAGAATATGTAAAATTGAATGAATTTGAAAAGTTTAATAAGGATTAAGGTATTTTTAGTGTAAAATTTATGAGGGTGGGATTGTTAAGTAAACAAGACAAATAACAGAACATATAACACCTACAACAAATAAATATAGATACCAAGCATCACATAGACACAACAAATTTACGTGGTTCACCAAAATGGCTACATAAATGGGAAAAGGGATATTTGCTTCTCTATATTAATCATATCAATTACATGAAAAATTCTCCTCAACATACTAATGTTTTTCCCCAAATTTATAGAGTACTTCTAAAAAAGGATGAAGGGACAAAAACAGGGGAGATGAAATGAACAGTTAGACTTCACATCCGAACAATCTCCCACTTCAAGTTCGATCCATGCTGCAAATAATCATGCTCAGAGATGTCACTCGCTTTTCCATATCTTATTATCGCATGTTTACTAGACCAAGAGAAGTTGTTACATCCCCAATTTTTGCATTGCTATACTTTTTACTTGTACTTGGACATAAGTAAATTTATTATGATGATTAGATTAATGATAAGGAAAGACATGGATTATATTGAATGTCATTTATGAAATTATAGAAAATAATGTGTTATTATCGATTTAATAATTGCATTATGAGATTTGATTTATTATTTGAATAATGATGCATTGATCATATATTGTTTGGTTACAAGTTGAAACAGGAATATAGATTCTCAGATGACTCTCGGAGAAGAGAGAGAGAGAGAGTATCTTTCGAGGAGAGAGATATAGACCTCAGGTTACAAGTGGTTTATTTGCCAAATTGAGTATAAGTGTTTAACGAAAATGTGAACCAACGTGTCATAAGAGGTAAGTCTTGCCTTAGTTTGCTTTTGAACATAATTGTCAGGGAGTCGATATTATTTACAAATCTTTCTAAGTCGTAGTAAGTCATATTAAGTCGTAAGTAACGTTAACGACGTCATTTGAACATAAATCGAGACCATTTATGTCTTAACATAAAAGTTACGACATAATTATCGTAATGGGTGGTGTTTTTATTTTTGGGTCACTTGGTGTTTATTTGTCGACCCTTGAACATCAAAGTGAATTCCATCAAGTTAGATTGACGTGTTTTTAACGAAGGAATGTGATGGGGAAGTAAACTCGACCCATTCACAATATCCGTAAATCGTTATTTTATTGCTATTATTCTTATTGATTTAAATCGTAATCATCGAATGTGAACGATGAAATGTAAGTCTTATTTAATATAAGCCATAGATGTATTTATAAACTGAAGAGGAAAATACCTCACATTATTTAATAAACTTATCAATCGAATAACCTTGGGCATGTTATTTATGACACCCACATTAATTTGAATGATGGAATTTGGATCACTTAAAGTGATCAACCATAATAACCATCGACAGTTATGCTTGTGTCGACCTCTTTAAGAGGGAGTATGGTATTATAGTTGCATGCATTGAAAACTCTCCACATTCTGTGCCTTGAACGAACACGTGTTTATCTCTGCTACATAAGTGGGATCGGTTGTAAACCGAATGAGAGAGTGGTCGGTTGCATTACCAATTATCTTACATTCGATGGAGTGGTAGAAACCGTTTCATTAAGAGCTTTGGAGCATCATTAATTGGCACGACTCACCTTGATCATAAGGGAGATAAGATTCGTAGTTAGAGGACACACATACGGGGGGGGGGGTCATTTTGGAAAAACATAGAGAGCAGGTCACAGCCAAAATATAGGCGTGTGGATGCCATCATTTAGGTTGAGTGAATAGTAAACACAGCTGCAGATAACTCTTATGCCATCCCCAGGTATCATTCAATATCTGTGTGGAAACAATAATAGAATTGTAAGGATTTATAATGTCTTTTGTTTGCATGCTTCGAAGAATCGATATTATCCCTTTTCATATGTCTGTGATATTTGATTCTTAATCACTGGCTGGCCGACGCTATCAAAGGCTATTAGCCTGAGTCAAAAACCATAGAAATGTGTAGAAGTCGGTCTATTGAAAGATATAACTGTAGAATGATATTCCAATACACCATAGAGGTCTTCTTTATGAGTGGTCGATTATGTAGAAAAATACAATCGATTAAGAGAAGGTTCGACATTAAGAAGGACTGAGAGTTGATTATTGAGATATTTTATACCATTCTTATATATATATCAAGTACCATTTAAAACTATGATAGGATTGTAAACATAGTTGAGTAGGATGCTTAAATCTTTGAGGTGGTTAATGGAAGTATAAGAACCATTTCTTATTAAGTTACAAATAACTATAATGGTTGTTTTCCAAGAGAACTTAGAATCTCATTAAGTTTAGGAAGATACCTTTTTCATTATAAATCGAGTGATAACTCAATGGAAATGCTTCGATAGAAATATGAAGGATCATAGGGTTATCCTTAGTAATTTTTACATGAGAATATCTTTGTAGGAAACCAGTATGATATGATTAAATGAAGTCTAATGAGATAGGAATTTGAGAGGAATCATATTTGAGTATATATATGTGTCGTGACTATTGAAGTCATCACGAATAGGTAAACCGAGAATATTCATATTTTCGTATAAGAGGAAATAGCTATTTTGAACGATAGTTCACTCTTTTTTTTTCAGTTTAGATAAACTATGAGTTGTTATTAACCTAGTCTCATTGATATGAGTTTCGGATAATTTGTAAAGCCATATTATTATGGGATATTATGTAAAACTTAGAGTCAAACTGAAATCAAATGATTAGATAAGACATATAGATATGTCTAAAGTCTAGAAAAACTATTATCATGATTTAGCTATTGTATAAACATAGTTGATGGATAAACTGCAGAATATGACAGTATCCAAGTCGAGTAGGGGTGGGTGAACACAACGATGACGTTCATTATGAACGATATTGAAATTAAAAACTTTGGCCAAAGTAATGCATTTGTTTTCTGCATGCATTGTCGGTTCACTGTATCCGGGTTGCTCATCCTATCAGAAATCATACTTAGCTAGAGGGTATCTAGGGTTGTATGGTTTGATAGAGTTGAGTATGATACAACACTATGTACTCGGGATAGGCAAATTACCACTGGTCACCTTTGGTCTACATCCCTCGTGAAGGGTAGGGCCACTTCCTATGTGGAAGAAGTGTGGGAGATCGCCGATCTGTGGATGAAGGTAAATCACTGGAAGGATACTCTCTCTCTCCAAGCAGAAGATATGCCAAGACTTGAGATAAAGATGTCAGATATTCAGCAATAGTAATTATTCCAAAATTATCTATGTAATTGATTTACATTGTAATTTGAGAAAGACAATATGATGTAAAAGTATTTTGTAAAGAGAAAAGCTTGTAAAATAGGATTACTTGATTATGTGTTGAATAAAAGAAAAAAATTCTCTATCTCATTTTTATCTTGTTAAATTACTCTATGGTAAATTTTTTCGGTTTTACTATGTTTTAATCTGAACGTGGATGTTATAGAAGCTATGTAGAACTCCAGCTTCTCTTTTGAAACAACCTTAGTAAATACATCTACTCTTCTCCCACTTATTGCATAAGAAGTCAAACAAGTATTAAACTCAAACAAGGAAACAATTCATATGCCGTCGTGTACTATGTAAACATCCATGTGCTCCATGTGCTCCATCAAGATACCTGCAACAATAATCAGGGTGACCACTATCTCAAACAAGAATACTCTCATCTTGCATCATGCCAAACCATGAAAGATAAGATCCTCCAAAGAGATGCCACACAAAACTATCACATAGCAGCAAGAAACTTGCATCAAGCAATATCCAAACACAAACACCAAATCCAATGGTAACAAATAGGCTTGAGTAACTGACAATAATCAATCACCATAGTTAGAACAACAACCACAACTAGTTGCTAACACACCCAACTAATCATACCTCCAAGGCATCAACAACATCTGTAAGCTCATGCAAACAACATATCCAACCCATATACTGCAGTCACAAGCTCCCTATATAAAACCTATCAATGAAGACCATATATATCCAAGAACTCCCACTACATGGGTAATGTCAAATCTGAAAATAGATCAAAGCATACCAAATATACCAATCAACACTCAAACCAAGGTGTGGCTAATCAAAACATGTAGTACCCAAAATAATCACAATGATCTGCAAACTGCAACCAACCTGTTGTGAAACAAAGCATACTTCCACAAACAATTTTTTGTTCATTCTCTCACCTTTGATATTCTTCACTTCTCCCAATTCCTTCACATCTCAAATGATATACATTAAAACAACACATATTGTTGCTAAAAAACAATAAAGTACAACAACAATAGATGACCACAAACCCAATGTTCATACTAGATGAAAAAGAACCTCTAGGAAGAAACATAAGACCATAAAGAGAAGTTGCAAACCATATCACACCCTTCTACCTGTAGACATCAAAAATTGTCCTAAGTTATCCTTCATCCAAAGATCTAATTAATTTTAATTAATTAAGTAAATCTTACCTTTTATACCATATTTCATAAATAATAAATTCAATTTATTTATTATTTATCCATAAACCAAAGCACCTCCCGAAAAATAATAAATTAAATAAACTTAATTTATTATTTTGTCCAAACTTTAACCTGAATTTACTTCACTAAAATAATACAAACCCGTTACCATAACCCTAACCACCTTTTTACCTACCTTTTTCTCGTTCAACCGATCAAACCACTTTTGAAACCGTCTCCAAAACTTTATAAAAATCAAAAACTCATTCTCATTTACCCCCCCCGGGCAAAATCCACATTGGAGTTATGTAAATAATGAGCAACCACATTTAATATTTTCGGTAACATCAATATTTGTTTGGTTTTTAATAGTTTTTATCATTAATCTTTTCTGTTGCACTTTATGTAGATTTTAGGGTTTGCAAAATACATTTCAAATCTTTTATTAAAATCTATATTCTGGTGCAAACACTACCAACACGTCAGTTGTGTCAAGTATGATCTCCTTTACAACCCCAAATGAAAATCCTTCACAACACCCAAACATTCAAGCTCATATATCAAATCAACATATGCATCATGTAATAACATGGATGTAAGCCTCTCTAACCAAAGAAGGTCAAACTCATAACCATTCCCAAAACTAGGAAGAAGCCCAATCACATCTCCTAAACTACTCATAAAAGACATCATGAGTTCCAAACTCATATGCACGAGGAGATAGCCATGCCAACATCCCTCATTTGATGAACCCTCCAGAACCAATAACCATAGCTCAAGGTCCATAACCATGAGAAGATAAAGCATAAAGAGAAATGCATCTAAAAATAGGATGGACAATACCTATTAGAAGATAATCTGCCAAGTAGACCAAGAGTGGGCAATGAGAATACTCCTTCAGGATACACCAAGTCACAATGACTCTCTCCAAGAACAATCTCCTCTAGGTCCATAATGAAATCACGTCCATATCTAGGTGTAGGCCCTTCAATCTTCCTACTAAAACCTCCAAAGAGTAACCATCTCAACAATTGTCTCTAATCCCAAGAGAACTCTAGCCTCACCCAAGTCTCCAAGTATCCATGAGCACCTTTGCGATCAATCCATGTTAAGCTCCAAATGCAACACTGCACCATCATGAAGCTCTCCAAGCACATGACCAATGCACTCAATACCAAGAGAACCAACAAGACCACTGTCAAAGCTCCCACTGCACGTCTGCAAAACCTAGGAACACATCATGACATCATGATCTAACATCTCCACAAAAGGAAGATCACATGCTCTAAAGAACAATAACAAATCTATAATATAGAATCAAGAGTCCACCGTGACACAATAACAAACATCCTATAAACAAGGATCAACATCTCCAATCACATGAAGATAACCATCTCCTAACAATAAAACTCAAAATGTCAAAGAACTCTCACTACCATGAGCTCCTCCATGACACCAACAACTACTACAGAAGATCATCCATCACTAAGTGATGAATCCACATCACTACCAAAGCTCCTACTGAAACGTGATACCAAGCTATCTATGGTATCATGATAAACATGCTACAAGTCCCAATAACCGACTATCCATACACTTTCATCATCCATCCTCTCATCCTAATGCACAACTGACCACAGACAAGACCAACTAACAAAGTCTGCATCAACATTGAATCAATCTTGTGGATATAGACAATCCACATCTGAGTCATCCCACTGCAATCAATGAGTTGCACATACACAAAAAACTGCATAACTTGTAGATCCCAAAAGAAACATGCAAACTCAACATCACATTAGTAACTTAAAAACTGAGATTACAAAGAAGATACCATGTAGATTTCAAGACTCAAACACCAAATCAACATCAAATCCAACTTACCAAACAAATCTACAATGAGTAACCATAGTCAAGGAACCCATCAAACAAATAATGTAGAAATGATGTGTGACTAATCACATACCAACATCTCCACATTGAAAAAGCTTCAAATAACCTCCTCAAACCATACATGAAGCATGCATACAAACCTGCAACTATCTTGCATCCAAAAATACCCCAAGGATTCATAATCTGAAAAATAGTTTATGTACAGATCTACAAAACCACAAGTTTTGATTAACCATGTAAAACCTGCAAAACCATCATGTCATTGACACATATAAATCCATGTCCACTTATCATCTAAAAACCCACGAGTCTGAAAATCACCAAAATAGTTAAACCAAAACAATGGAATAACATAGATAAGCATAACCATAGATTTTGAATAGAAAATCTATAAAACCCTTAGATGAAACTAAGACATGCAAGTACAACCATCCAAAAAGAAGAGGTCCAGGAACTCTAGGCCCACTTGTAGGCCAACTCCACAACCACTACCATGTACAAACATACAGAGGAGTTAGGTTGTTCCAAAAGCTTCCGGATCATCTAATGATCAACTCCACAACCTACATGCATTCGAGGTTAACAAAATAGTGCTTTCCAATACCAGGGACTAAAACCAAGAACCCAACATAAGCACATCAGACCATAGTCATGACAACCCAAGTTTCTCCATGTGATCAAGGAACCAAGAGCAAACACCCAACATGAATACTCTGCTGCAAATGAGCATAAAATGAAAGAACACAACCACCATGCATGAGGGTTATTACATACTATCAAAGAGGAGCTTCTTGAAATCAATATCATATTAAATGTAACCACATGATCACCTCCAAAATACTCCATTTCTCCTTCTATGCAATCGACTTTCTCGATTCTCTTTGGCTCTGATTTCCTTCAATGATGGCTTCTATGAATTATCTCCTCTTAGTCTCTGTTTGACAACTTTATCTCCTATTTTCCTTTAAATTTTATGATCTTCTCCTTAAAACTTCCCCGGCGGTTTCCATTTGCAACAATTTTCAGCGAAACTCTTGACCTTGTGGCGTTTAAACTTTCCTTGGCATATTGTCAAATAGTTCATGTGCCCTTCCCATGTCTTCCATTTGACAGTGGCATGCTCAAAATTTCTTTTTGTGGAGGTGGAAAATTCTTTTGCCAAAAAACTCCAATTCATAGTTGTTTAGCATAAACCTAGAGGCTATTACAAAGACTAACTTTTTTCCTTCACATGTGATTCCCTAGACTTGCAGCAATTCCTCCATTCAAATGGCGCTCCTTCAACTTGTCCTCTCTTACAGACTGATCATACATTGATTCTTTCAAACTTGACGGCCTATCAGACTTCCACAACCTTTCTACCTTTCCACAATGGTTTCTCTTACCTTTTGCGGCCTGGAGATCCTTCCTTCCTTTTCTTGGATAGCGATTTGCAATCTAAAGTTGCAGCTTATTCTTCCTTGAAAATTTGGCTCTCATAAAAATGGCGCCCACGATCTTCAATCCACCTTGCAAACCCTTGATCTAACTTGCTCTTGCAAACAATTTGGCTTCTAATTAACCTGGATCAATCTCTTCACACAACAAACCCACAATCTTCAGTCATCCTAGCTCTGATACCAATTGTTAAGTAAATAGGACAAACAACAGAACATATAACACCTACAACAAATAAACAGAGATACAAAACAACAAATTTATGTGGTTCACCAAAATAACTACACCCATGGGAAAAGGGGTATTTACTTCTCTTTACTAATCACAACAATTACATGAAAACAAGTGCATAACTTGGAGATTGATGCTGAGGGTTCTGAGGGAGGTGTGGATGGTAGTGAAAACATGAAAGATGCGGAGTATGTCATGTCTCAGGGTAAGACCTGAGTGCCGTTGACTAGAAGGTCGACCAAATTGGCTGCTAAACCCACCCCCGTGCATAAGGAGCATGTGATTTCTGTTGAGTCGGAAGACTGTGAGGAAAACCCAAATGGAGAGGTCAAGACTAATAATCAAGAGGAGATTGTGGTTGTGGAAGCTGAGGAGGACGACTCAAGTAACTTCCCTGAACTAAACGTTCAGGGATCGGAGACAGAGAATACTAAGAAGATGAAATAGGACACTGGTAAGAGTAACAAGGGTAACAAGAAAACCAAAAAAGGCAAAGGGACTGAGGACTTCAACAATAGGATGATGGAGCTGGAGAACAAATTCATGATCCTGGCTAGGTTCACTTCCAAGGTGATGCACAGGTCAGCGACAAGTCTAGCTATCCTGTAGGATATTGAGCTCAACAGGCATGGTATGAAGGACAAGGAGCTGAAAGAGTATGAGGATATGTACCAGTTTCTCACTGATGACTGACAACAACTATTTAATTAGCTCTAGGGGCTCTTCTATGTTTTTATGTTTAGTGTGTTGTCTTTCTACTG
Source organism: Cunninghamia lanceolata (assembly GCA_027924645.1). Lineage (NCBI taxonomy): Eukaryota > Viridiplantae > Streptophyta > Pinopsida > Cupressales > Cupressaceae > Cunninghamia > Cunninghamia lanceolata. Next base: position 148,613 of record BSBN01001673.1, read on the forward strand.
GGAATCTGCTGTGTTTGCTTTTTTTTGTTGCTGGTGGTCTCTTTTTGCTATGATGGTCTCTTTTTGTTGACTCTTTTGCGTGCCTGTGGGGCTATAATGTAATGGGCTCGACACCCTTGTTTTGCCGCTTATATTATAAAAAAACAATTACATGAAAAATTCTCCTCAACAGACTAATGTTTTCCCCAAATTTATAGAGTAAGCAGGGGAGATGAAATGAATAGTCGGACTTCACATCTGAATAGGGATCATGGTTTAATAATTTTGATAGTCATCAATCCTTAATTCTTAACTAAAAGAGATTAATTATTTGTACAATTTTAATTTGCTTCGAATATTAATAAATAATAAAAAACAATCATTTGCTTCTTAATTTTAACACACTTTACCTTAACAAACCATATGAAAGCCATCATTGCTATCCTTGAACCACAACCCAAAATTTTAAATCTTCAAATTATTAAAGACATGCAAGTTCAATGACTACAACTTGTAAGAGGTAGGGCATTTCAGTCAAGTATTGCCAATTTCCTAACAAGATATAATTGTCAGTTGGGAAAAACGTCATTGGATCATAAAAGACGAAGATCATCAAAATTCTCTATCCCTATAAAAAAGTGGTAAGCTATAACTATGTCGATGTTTAACCAAAGCTCTAACTATTATACAAAGGTGAAACAAGAACTATTGAGTCATGTCATCACCTTGTATTTTTTACTAGATAGGTAACAAAACATAGTAGAATCTTCACTCCTAATATTAAAATCAAAGGCACTTGACCTTGCATATTTGAAGCATAAAATAACAAAGGTTTCCCTAATGAAACCTCCAGACTAGTGGGATTAGACCAAATAATAAGGAGTTTTGCCTTAGTATTGATTTGAGGGAGTCAATAAAGACCTATAATTATTGTTCAAGCAAATCCCTTCATGATAAAGCACTATAATGTAGGTGTTTAGCAATCCCCTTTTCTTGTTGGGGTAAATCAACCATCTTGTGTATAGTGGAGTATAGCTTGAGTTGGCTTCATGGTGAACACAATTTGAATTAATTTAATGGTGAAGGTATATGTACTTCATAATGAGTTAGTCTAATAGTAAAATAAATATAATAATGACTATATATATTCAAAGTGAATTAATATAATGATGTAAGCATATACACTTCATAATTTATATAAGCTTAATAATAAAAGCTTGTATACTTCATAATGAATCAACCTAATGGTGAAGACAATATATACTTCATGATATAAATCAAAAGTTAAGTGGATATATAAAATAATACCTTAATTACATTAACAACCTTAAAAAATAGAAAATCAGTATAACTAAACCTTATTAAGTAGGTGATGTTTTTCGTAGTGTGTCAAACTATGTGATGTTATTATCAAGATTCAATTGCATATTTTTTGTTGTAAATGTGGTAGTAAGCTAAGTGGGCTTGGTCTTGAGGGAAACTCCATTATTAGGTGTGCTTGCGTTGGAGTAGTACTGGGATGGGTGACCTCTCGAGAAGTGAAATCAATTGCTAACACCTACAAGGAGGGGGGATGTTAGATGCACTCCAATTGTGGTTGTCAAAGTCACAACAACCAAGCATGTCAAGTTCATCAAAGTCATTTGAAACACTCGGTTAGAGACAAGATAGGAGTTGTCACCCTGTAGGCTCATCTACATTCAATCCATTTAGTTGATTGGGGTAGGAGTTCAACCTGTCAATCTATCAATGGCAATGACGTGGAGAACACTTAATAATTCACCAATGTTCATGACAAAACACATCTTCAACTATTGATATACCTATTAACTAGTGGTATAACTAGTAGATATGGAGAATGAGCTAAAAGATGCCCTAATATAACATTTTACTATAATGCAATCTTGGCACTCCATTCTAAGTAAGACATCACATAATATACAATTCCATATGCTAAGATATTCTTAGGCATCCTCCAAACAAATACAATCAAGTTGGCATTTGATCACATCTCAAAATCATGCGAGAACACTAGACAAGTTATACACACTAGGAAGAGTAAAGCATGTTAAGACATTAAATTTGACCAACTCTATACTCTATAGTAGTTATTTAACGTACATATATGTTAATGAATTTAATTATCACCCCTTACACCCAAGTCATCGAAGTCTTTATAGTGTAGGCATTGAAAACCCAACAATCATAAGTGTTCTTTCCTCCACCCCCACAAGAGATTAAGAAAGTAAATTGTACATATACAAACTAAAATCCCCCAACATAAAATCTAGATGTCATAGATTTAATCCCAATAAAAAGATCAAGGGTAAGCCCTTTCACCATGAATTCACCTAGCAAGTTGGATATCCTTGGGCATTATAGTGACCCTCTTGACATGAGTTTCATAGAAATTAGTGTCTTCAAATAAGCTCACAAGATAGGCCTTTGTAGCTTCTTTGAGTGTGAAGACAACATGGTTCTAGAAACATAAGTTCATTTGCAAGATAGCACAATGACAATAATTTATTGTTAACCATGGTGACACAAGGGCTTAATAAAAAAATAGAAAGTGTGTTGTTGCTTGAGAAATCCATAACAGAGTTCAATGAAACAAACATCGAAAGAGCTAGTTTGTGTAGTCAAAGAACAAACACACATTTTAACTACCACCCCAACTCTTAACTCCCTCGCAATAAGTCTAATGTTGAGGGTCTGATTATTTATGATTAGCAATAACACAAGTCTCGCCCTAAACTTCATCACCTCCACCATGGAACTCCATCCCTAGTGGCTCATAAATGCCCCCACCAATGGATGTGATGGAATGTGGAGTTGTGATAGCCACCTCATGTAAACAAGACCTCTTTCCCGTGTTTGAGACTTAAAAGCCCTATGGTAATATCGCCCATGCCCTTGTTCTCTCCTCCAACATGCTTTTGTGACAAAAGTGAGGCCATTAAAGCCACCACTTTTGGCATGTTTTATGTTAAGCAATGGTCTACAATGTGCATCACATTTCTTCCTTATGTTTTTCAACTATGTAGGCATCTAGGTTCATGTAATTAGAATAACTGTTGAAGTCAATTGCCTTATATAAGGTCATGAGTTCGAGCAACACCTTGATGTGCCAAAATTATACGTATTGCTCTTATTGATGAGCTAATAATCTTTATTATAATTTGGATAATCTAAGGTCCCTGAGCACAAGTAGAAATGTGAGACACCATGTGTACATGCACTCTAAGCTAATTAATCTACATCTTGCACTTTCAAATAAGAATTGCCTAAAGAAACTCAAATTTCCTACCAAAACCATACGTGGGAGAAAGTGCACATGTAGACTCTCAAGTTCTTTAGAATGAATTGGCACCTTACCCATTTGGCAATCTAAGCCACTTTAGTGAACTCTACACCACTTTAGAGAATAAACTCAATGCTCTACGAAATATTTCACGTTTGAACTCTACACCATTTTAGAAAATAAATTCAATGCTCTACGAAATATTTCACGTTAAGAAATTTTAGTTGGCTAAAGTATTATATGTTGCATTATTGTGGCAACTAACGGACCTAGACATTTCGACTGGTGTAAACTAGTGTTGGTGGTGTGTATTTTTTCTAATTTTGACGTCAAGGGCTGCAATCTTTTCAATGGTCGTCCAATGTCTGCCTCACATTTGAAATTGCTGATTTCATAAACTACACATACAAGAGCTTGCTTCTTTCTGCTATGGACATAATCAACCAACTAATAAACCTTATTCACAATATAATATTGTCACAAATAGAAAGACATTTTTTAATCTCTACAAGAATTTTAGTTTTTGCTTTAAAGCCCATAGGCAAATTTAGACCTGGAATGCAAGTCAGCATATCGCATTTTAGGGCATGTAAAAAAAAATGTTTTCTCGACAGTGATTTACGGTTTGCAAAAACATGAAACCACTTTCAATCATATCATAAAAGGAACCAGAATTATTCTTGTCGGCCATACCTACATAAGAAAATGCTTGGTAACATATCAATAAAATAGCATGCTCCTAGGTTCCTCTAACAAAAAAGAAGTGAAGAAACATTTCACTATCTGATAGACAAGACGACACTTCTGTTCTGTCAATTTTATGGCTATAATCTCCACAAGCACTCGCCATCTTTGACGTAAAGTCTTAAAAAAAAAACCAACTCCACCATAATTCTCGAAGAGCAAACCCTTCAACATTATCCACCAAAAGCTAACTAAAGCGAAATTATCTTGCTAAATGACTACAAATTTTGTTAAATTTGGAGCGTGCTCCGCCATAAAGCTGACCGTTGTTCACGGGAAATGCATCAACGCGTACGGAATTTCAAATAGACTTCTGCAGCGAAAATCCAAATCGCTGAACCCTAAAATGGTAGGTACATCTGTTTTGCGTAAAGTGAATGTGAGCGGTACAGCAGGGCCTGACCTTTCCAACTACTATTTAAAAATAGTTGTGTACAGTAAGGGGATTTTACTTCACCTCAATTACCTAACACATGATAGTTACGTGAGTGAAATGGATTTTACTTCATAGGTGAGTGAAATGGATTTTACTTCAGCTTCTTGGGTTACGACTGAACGGACGGACGTTTTGAGTGGTGTCCGGCACATCTGTTGGAACCTGTTTAATTACGGGGTGTGTGGTGGGGCCTCTACATATATAAAGTTTATAGGGATTTTTAAAGCAATGTTAGCTATGATAGTGTAGGGGAACTAAATATTCTTTTATTATTTTAAATAATTAAAATTAATTAATAATAGTTTTAGTCCTCATGGGTAGCAGAGTTGGCATGAGTTTTGGGTATGCTCCCCAAGGTCTTGGGTTCGACTCTAAGGCCCGAGAGTAACCGATGCACGTGGCTTGCATACATCTCCAGGGGGTTGCGTACATCTCCAGGGGACTAGTCACGCCCAACTCGCCCCTACCTGTCCCCAACTTGGTAATACATAAGCCAAGATTAAGGAGGGTTGGGCTTTGGACTGGAACGTGCATCTCTAGGGGACTAGTCTCGCCCAGCTCGCCCCTTCCTGTCCCCAACTTGGCAATATGTAAGCCAAGATTAAGGAGGGTTGGGCTTTGGGTTGGAAAGTACGGATACCCCTGGGTTAACAATATATATATATAATCTAGAAAATGCTTGTAGTGAAAGAAGTAGTTTGAGTAAGATTATGTGTTAATTTAATTTGGTTTGATAAGGTTAATTGTTGGTGTTGATTAGTTCAAATGTCCTAATAGAAGTTTTGAAATTTATGGGTGTACTTGTGGTTAAGAGGTTGTAATGATTGTGTAATTGATATTTGCTCTCTAGTAGACTAGGTTGTGTCAAGCAATTTTGTCTTCTACTAGCACACATCTTCTTGCTTTGTTTGTCATGATCTTTTTTCTAAGCTTTGTTATGGTAAACAACACCAAGGGACATGTTTAAAGACAAAGGGAAGGCCCTTGGCTTATCTTGATGGCAATCAAATCCTTAATAAAGAATAAAGTTTTACATACATGCCAAGTATGGGATGCAAATGTAAATCTATTGTAGCTAGTGCACTTGTGGATTAATGTGATGCTTAAATGCACATATCTTGCTTTAAATGCACTTGACATCTCTCTTATTCACATATGACCTAGGAGATGCCATTAAACACATGATGGTGGTCACTAATTTGAAATATTTGGCAATTGACATGTGAGCTAACAAGGTAACAATTCATTTTGCAAAATAGTCAAACTTCAAGGCACAAAAAGATAAATTTGAATTTTTAGCAAACTAGGTTGTATATGGTGTAATCCGAGACTTGAGTACACTATGCGCTGGAGTCTCAAGTTTTCAAACTATTGTGAAATGAATTATGGCAAAATAAAATGGTGAAGAAATAACAAACTTTGGATGAGTGATGAATAAGAGTCAATTCAAGCACCAAAGTCAAATTAAATGCATCAATTATACATTAAAGACAGTGCACACAATGACATGATACAAAATGTAAAAAATACAACATATACAATTTTATCCCTTACACCTATATTTTAAATGATTCTTTTATAATTTTTATTTTTTTTACTTATAAACTTAAAATGTTTTAATTTCTTAAATTCAAAGTTTTTCCTATTTAACATAAGAGAACTATTATTTAATTACTATAATTTATTAGTTATTACAACCAAAAAAGGATTCTTAAGTTATTATTCGGGAAAGCTTATAAAAATTTGGATATGAATGCATACACAAAGTAACACTTCAATATGATTTTCAAGAAAAATGGAGATAGTAGTAAGTGAGTAGAATAGGAACATTTTGTATAAGTATATAGTTCTTAAGAAAAATGATGGCAATTGTAAGTGAATAGCACGGAAACATTTGAAAGGAGTGACACTTCATATTGTTTTCAAGAAAAATGAAAATAGTAGTAAGTGAATAATATGAAAACATTTGGAATGAGTAAGTGACACTTCACTACAGTTTTCAAGAAAAATGGAAATAATAATAAGTGAATAGCAAAAACTTTTCCTAAGAGTCTCTTACATGATAACTTCATGGAACAACTGTGTAACATTCCTCTCCTATTTTAAAAGGGTTTTGACAAAATTACCAAATCCCAAAACACTACTAAAATATAAAAACATCTTCCATTTAAATATGACAGTCAATCATTTCAATACAATTATTTAGTAATATAATTACAATAATGATTTTTTTAATTATTTACATCAAATTAAAAAAATTATTTAACTTATATAAAAAATATTATTAAACTTTATAATAAATTCTACTACTAATTTTAATTATATAATTACTAATTGTAATTGTAATTGTAATTGTAATGATATGAAGTTTCTTTTCAAAATTATTATTTTTAAATAATCACTTTAATACTAAAACTATATAATAAACCTATAATAAAACGTACATATCAAAACTTTAAAAAAATTTCTGCTTAATCTATCTTAATATTTAAGTAGAGTTGACCATATTACCTTTATAAAGTGGAGAGATTGGACAATAGTAGTGATATAAGCTTTTTTAATATATTATATAATAACATCCAAAACCCACTCATCAAAACCACAAATTTTATTGTATATATAATTGAGCCTACTGTCTTTATAATTGCTAGTTTTTGTGGCGTGGATTTTGTTTTTAACTTAGAACCGATAAGCATGAGAGAAATATCAATAAAACAGATAAACTTCAATACGATTGTGTACACGATTTTTTTGTCTATGAGATTTGTCTATAGAAATATAGCAAAGAATAAGATTGCCAGTTGTATAATCTTCCCCAGTCGCACTCATTAACGATAACCTCTATAATACGGCACATCTATAGCTTTTTAGTAGAAGAGAAAATTGGCAGTCACATGCCCACCGACACAAAATATCGCATAATTTAAAAGTTTCCTGTCTAGAACCGCAAAAGTTAGGTACGCGGTTAACAAGTTTTGGGTCCACCTAAAGTACCATTTAATGATATCTGAGGAAAGATTATTCCATGTTCCTTCGAAAAATTGATGAATACAAAAACAAGATCGTTTTGAAACGCAAAAGTAGTTTTTTTTTGGCACACAGAATCGAACGTCTGCAAAATGCAGAAATATTATACTTGCTATATGAGTTGTGGACCACACTGACAATCTTGGCCTGCTCTTGCAGCAGCATTTCAGGCCTCGAAACTCTACTTTGGAAGGCCTGATAAACTTTTGTTCCAACATATATGGAACCTTACCTTAAGGAACGATATGCAAGCCATCTTTGCTACCCTGAACTACAGCCCAACAGGCTAAATCTTCAAATTATTAAGGACGTGCAAGTTAAGCGACTTTAACTTGATAGAGGCAGGGCATTTAGGACAAGCATTGTGAACGTCCCAAAAAGATATCAATGCTAGATGAAGAAAACGTCACTAAAGCATAAGAGAATATCATCAGGAATCTCTCTCTATAAACTTTTTTGGTACACTGCAACTCTGCTGATGTTTAAGCAGAGCTCTTCCTTTTAATAAGAAGGTGAAACAAAAAATATTGATTCAGGTCATTGCCTCATACTCTATACCAAAAAGTTCAGAAAAGATACTAAAATCAACTTTCCTGATATAAAGGTATTTAGTCTCATTTGAAGCATAAAGATAAAAGAAGGTTGCTCTAATGAAATGTTGAGGTCAGTTGGATTAGATCAGATAATAAGGAGTTTTGTTTTATTATAGGTGGGAGATAATATTTCCAGAGTTTATATTAGTAATTAAGAAGTACTTCCAAATATTAATAATGTGAGAATTTTTTCAGATCACATTCCATAATTTCTCATTAATAAAGACTGATAATTATCATTTAAACAATACCTTCAAATAAAACACAATAATGTAAGTAATTTCTCATTAAAATAAATTAACAAATTTTAAATACAGATTAAATTGATTTAATAGTGCACACAGTTTAAATTAGCTTAATGATATATACTTCATTTACATATACTTTATAGTAAGTTGGCTTAATAAAGACATATATACTACAGTATATAAAATAATAGTTTAATTGCTAATAACCTTTTAAAACTACTCTACTTTTTCTCATCTATTTTAACACATAATTAGCCCATAGGCTTTTAGATGTGAGCATTATAATACTCAAAATTGTCAATTTTCTAAATTCGTCGGTTATTCCTATCGGCGTATTCCTTGAACCTCCTATGGGTGCAAGTGCTAATATTAAGTCAGCCAACTGATGAACTTTATTCACAATATACCGCTGTAATAAATAAATAGACATTTTTAATTTCTCAAAAAAATTCTAATTCTTGTTTTGAAACCCGCCGAGAAATTATTAAATCCAGGCAAATTAGAACCCAAATGCTGCACAGCTTTGCCAGTGAGCAAGCCTTAATTTGAGCAAAAAATATATTAATTTTTTCCCGACTGTTAAACATTCTTTTAAGGTCTGCAAAACATCAGACCCTTCTTAATTATATTATAAAAGAAAACCTTAAAGAGTTATATATTGTAAAATTGACTTTAGTTGAAATAAAATCGATTAATATTTGAATATTTAATGTATATGTACAGGACGATTGGTTAAATTGATCGACAATTCAAACAAGTTGCGGGGTCGAATCTCAGGCATTTCTTTTAAATTAACCGGCACGCTTTTACCCTACACGCTGTTTACGTCGAGAGGCGAGAAAAATGCTTGCTAATAAAATAGCATGCTCCAACGTTATGAGCAGCTATAATAAACAAGCGAAACAGGTCTCACTGATCCAATGATCAAGATTCACGACTAAAAGGAATTAATTTCATGGAAATTACATTGAAATTTATTCTAGAAAAGGCTAAAGTTCTAAGATTATAGTATATTTTTATAATTTATAATCCTAACTTTAGATTTTCCTTGTGATTTGTTTAAATAAATAACTATAAAATTAGGGCCGCTTTATCTAACATACATTGTGTATAAAGTGGCAACGGTAGATATTGGTATGCTGTAACCTTAGAACAGCAGGTCTTAGGTTCGAATCACTGTAGAAACTATGAGCCGATTAATCTAGTACTTACAGCGTAGCCATAAAATGTGGCCTAATTTCAAATTTGCAGCAAAACGTTTTCTTTTAAATATTGAATATGCCAAAAGTTTTTAGCTAGGGGAGTAGTGGTGCACCCTAACTTCACGCCTCTCAAAATCACATGTGGCAATTTCGAATCACTCCAAAATTTTTACAGTCCCTGCATATAACTAAGGTTTCAGGGCCACATCATCAAATATGATGCCACATCAGCATGCTTTTTGTTGAGGTGTCAAATAGTTCCCCCCCAAAAAAGGTTGGACCAATGGGTGTGCATTAAGTCATTGGTTGCTTTTTAAATTTAAAGGGCACATTTCATTCAATTATTAGTACTTATAGTAACATAACAACCTTAAAATCACAACTACTAGTACTAAACTTTAAAAATATTGGACCTTAAATGCACATATACTAATACTAAACTTGAAAAATAGTAGGCCTTAACTACTCTCAACTATTGGAACTATCTCACATATTGGGTCTTTTCCGCTATCAAACAATAAGGCAACTGGAAGAGCAGCAGATATGTGCAGAAAATGTGGCCTAATCACAGACGTGCAGTATCCTCGACTAGCCCTCATCAGTTTCCCAAGCAAATTGAATATATGCGAAAAGCAAAGCGTAAATAGCTGTGAATTGCAAATAAAAGCGAAAATAAACACTTCAATCAAAAACACGCTTTTCAAAAACATTTGGAAGACCGTACAGTTATACTACCGAGATCGCCAATTTACATCTTGAAACAAACTGCTTTTCATGTCTAAACATCGAAAATACTCCTCGAAACCCTAAAAAACAACTGTAAGCCTACGGAAATTGCAACAATTACTTCAAAATCTTCATACAAATTACGTAAGAAAGCAGAAAAAACCATTTGGAACAAAACGAGAAAAGGTTTAAAGAAAATGGCGAACCTCTCTTGACCGGCAGTGTCCCATATTTGTGCTTTAATGGTCTTATCTTCAATAACGAGTGTCCTCGTCTGAAACTCAACTCCAATCGTCGACTTGGAGTCCAAGCTGAACTCATTCCTCGCAAATCTCGATAAAATTTGCGACTTTCCAACTGCAGAATCTCCAATCACAACTACCTTAAACACATAGTCAATTTTATGGCTATAATCTCCATATGCACTCGCCATCTTTGAACTTCAAAAAGAAAGAAAAGAAAACCCCGCAAGTCCAACTCCACCAGAATTTTCGAAGAGCAAAACCTTCAAAATTATCCGCCAAAAGCTAAATAAACCTCAGAACACTTTCAAAACCTCGGCAATCTAAAAGGCCCACTAAATTCTTCGCCGAGAACACAATCAGCGGTCAGATTTAATTAAAGATTGCTAAATCCGTCACAAAACATGCCCGCAAACACGCATTTGACATTTCTGCAACAACTCGAGGCTATTTCTATGCGGAAGTATCTTACTAAATGACTACAAATTCCGCTAAATTTGGATCTTTTTCCGCTAAAACAAAGCTCACCGTTCTTCACGGGAAAAGCATGTACATGTACGGGAACTCAAAAGAGAATTTAGCAGCGAAGATTCAATGGCGGAACCCTAAAATGGTACATCTGTTTTGCATAAAGTGAATGTGAGCTCCAACCACTCCATAGAAAAAAGTTGTGCACCAGTAAAGAGAGGGATTTTACTTCACTTCAATCAACACACGGTAAGTGAAATAGATTTTTTTAATATGAGGAGAATCTGAAGCTTCCATCCACCCGCTGATTATGTAAAATAAACTGTACCTGAATCATAAACTAAACCTGAATTACGTACTAACTAAATGAAATGGATTTTCATCAAATATTTTTTCTGCTGCATAATAATAGATAAATCGTGGCTCTGCCTGATGGAGGGAAAAATATAATAAATAATGGGCCCACCCTGTGTAATGACTAGACCAGTAGAAAGGAATAGCTGAGTGGTGCTAGATATCATGTTTTCTTAAAATTAGAAGCGCCTTAGCATGGGCCCCTGTCCGGGTATGAGTATGACTCATGAAAATACAGAACATTAGGGTTTGTCATAATGTGAATGGTTTTTAAGAAGAATTAATTTCTTCCTAAGGTGGACCTCACCATGTGAAGTAGTTATAGGTCACTAGATATTTTCTTATTCAACAAGCGATAACACCGATTTTTTTAATTCTAAAGCGAAAGGAACTTTTCCTTGATCCTCGCTGTATGTTTCAATCGATAGATAGTTGTTCCCCATCTCAGCAAACCAAAGAGCGAAGAGAATAAAGTAGTTATTCCAATTATTGATGTTACAACAAGATGGTTGATCTAATCATCTAACATACGTTGTTGACTAGATGTTTTAACATAAAAATATCTATTTATAAGACTTCTAGAGAGTATTGTTAGAATGATAATTTTTATTATCTTTTAGATAAATGTATTTGAGATATTTATACTAGTTTATTAAGTTTATTAGGTTTGATGTTTAAATGGTTGTCAAATTTATGTTGAAGGTTTTTGTTACCCACTCTCTCTATTACAATTATCTTATTATTACCACTATAATTACATTTCTTCTCTCTCTCTCTCTCTCTCTCTCTCTCTCTCTCTCTCTGATTTTTGTTGAAGATTTTTGTTACCCACTCTCTCCATTAAACTCCTCTTATTATTACCACTATAATTACATCTCTCTCTCTCTCTCTCTCTCTCTCTCTCTCTCTCTCTCTCTCTCTCCATTAAACTCCTCTTATTATTACCACTATAATTACATCTCTCTCTCACACATTTATGTTGAAGGTTTTGTTACCCACTCTCTCCATTACAATTCTTTTATTATTACCACTATAATTACCCTCTCTCTCTCTCTCTCTCTCTCACTCACACACACACACACAAGACACTAAAGATATCTTTTAAATAATATAGTTAAGATTTATAACTTTCCAAACTTGTTATGTGTGTGTGTGCACACATACTATAAGATATAGATGTGTGTGTGTGTGTGTATCACATTATGACTATTCACAATTGAATGTGATGAAGGTTTGACATATAAATGATCGTCAAATTTATGTTAAAAAAGTTTTTGTTATCCACCCACTCCATTACAACCTCTACTTGCTACCATTATAATTACCCTCTGAGCATAATGAAATAAAAACTTGAAAGCTCGAGATCAATGTTTGGAATTATATTTTGGGCTTTAATAGTAATGTAACATGTAAGTAGACTACAGTTTTCATATTTGATAATAAATTTGCATTGTATTTTGAGTTGCATGGAGATTTGTTTGAGGGAATAAATCACCAATAAAACGGCGCACATAAAATATTGGGGTTATAATTAAATGTAAGAAGCACTAATTAATGAATGGCTTAGATATTAGAGTTGAGGTTGATTATGCCACATAAACGTATTTATAAATTTATACATAAATTAATAAAATAAAAGTATTTAGGTGTAGGTTTGATATTAAATATGTTGTGACAAATGGTGGTACGTGCTTAATTCTTATATCAATACTTGGGAACTTATCAAATGAATGCCTTTCAGTATCAAACTTGCTACCTATTGATTTGGGTCTTTTCCACATCACAAAAATAATTAGGGTCATCTTTGTGCTTCCTTATTCAATCTTTGATGCATGGATTCTACTCTATTAAGGGAAAATAATATGCCCATTTTTTACTATCTGGAATATGTTTTCCTTAGTGCCTAGAACTTGTGTCTAAATGCTAGATGGTGTTGACTAAGACATCTGGGAACTAGCAAAGCAAGGATCTTATGTTGCAAGTATGTGCTATGGGTGTTGTCATTGATGTCAACAAGCTTGTGTTGTCATTGGTGTCAACTGTGTGAGTAAGAAATGGTGCAAGAGTATGAGTAGTGGATATTGTCTCTGATGATGAGGCTGGTTGAATAGATATAAGGTTGTTGCAATAGTATGAGTTGTTTGGTTAAGTTGTTTTGCTGAAGATGGTTTGGTTTCTTTGTAGAGATGCTGAAGATGTTGAGAATATGTTTCTGTTAATTGGTTTCCAAATGCTTTTGAGAAAAAATGATTATCAAAGGAAATAGTGTGTTGAAGTGGTATCCTGGTTTACAAAGTAGTGTTTTGGTTTTGCTCCATATTTCCTCTATGTTGAAGATCAGTCTTTGCAGTTTGGATATATGTTGTTCAAAGATGTTAAGAGTTGTTATATTCTGAATTTGGTGTTCTGGTTCATTGTGCAGAGGAAGTTGTGTTCACTAGTGTGTGGATTGTGTTTCTGAGTGTTGCAGAGGTGTATGAGAGAAATGTTTTTTCTCTGCATTTCTCCACAAAGTGGTTTTTGGTCTTGTGGTTTTGGAATTGTGCTTATAAGGTTTATATCTTTCTTTTGTTGAAGTTGTTTGTGGTTTGGTGCTCCAGAAGTTGATTTCTATAGATACAATGTATGACATAGATAGTTAAGCATACTGGATAAATAGGATAAGGTTGTGCGGTAGGTGAAAGTTGTTGCAGAGGAATTTGTTAGATTTCAGGATGTTCATGGAATACTCTATAGATTGTGGTGAATCCTTGCATGTGGTTTGCAAGTCATTTTTGGGTTTGATGAAGTGTGTACTTAAAAGTTCATTGTGTTAACATAGGTTTGGTCGACCTTGGGTGTTTGCACTAATTGCAGAGTTGCTTCGGTGATTGTAGTAGCGTGGAGTGGCATTCTTGAATGAATTTAGGTCTGAGCTAAGGTGTGTTGTGGTTTGTATTCATTCCTTTCCACCGCAAGAATGTTTAGGTCCAGACCTAATTTGAATTTTCTAGATTAAGTTGTTGTGCTGACCTTGGAGAATGCTTTCAAGGTTGAAGACAATATAAATAAGTGTGAAGGGATCATGATTGTGTGTGCATGATGGATGTGATGTGAGTAACGATGTGGTTGAATGTGTGGTGCAGTACAAGCTTTCATGTGTTAAATTACTGGATGCAGTGAGTAGAAGGTATCTACTATTCTTCAGTGTTGCTACGGAGATGATGTTGGTGTTGTGGTGAATATTGGTTATGTATTTTGAGCTTCATTGGAATTGTACTCCTTGCATAGGTTAGATGCAATTATAACAGTTCAACTCTGACAGTGAGCCTTTTGTAATTCAATGTTGATACTACTTTATATTGTGAGCTAATCCTCACAGTGATTTTTCCCTTCTTGGGTTTTCCACGTAAATCTGGTGTTCTTTTGTGTTTGATGTTGGTTTGATTCAGTTTCTGTTATTTGCTTTCATGTTTAATCATCATAACAATCTAAGGGTTAATTAAATCTATGCGGATCTAAATGTGTGTGAGGGTTTTGAAATTTTAAGCTACAATTGATTCACCCCCCTCTCAGTTGTCTTGTGCATTCAACATCTTATCCTTGTGTCGATCTTGTAGGTCCAATTTAATGGTTTTGGAACAATGATCGAAGACATACACCAAGTAATCATGCAATATATGCCTATGCTAATGTTGAATGTTATGTATTTTTCCTTTTGTTAGGTGATTCCTAGATGCATGCTAGATTCTAGATTACTTAGATCATCCTAATGAATTAGGATTTGTCCTTTTATATAAAATCTTAACATGTAATTTAAATATTTTCATGCTTAATTCAACTTATAACAACTAGTTCAAAAGTTTTAAGCTTGGGGCCATAATTGATTTTTAGTTTGAATGTTCAAGGGTGCAGACTCAACTCGAGATATCGAATGGATAAAACTACAAATTAGGTCTAGACCTAGGGAATGAGTAAAGGTGGTTTTGTGTTATTTTTCCAAATTTCACACAACATTTAATTTTACACAATAGTCATTGATACACTCTGGGTAAAAGGTCAAAATGAAGGGGAAAAGTGTGAGGCATGCAATTTTCACCATTACATTTTGCCCCCACTATGACTTGTATGTGAAATACTATGAAGATGCATGTTAAAGTAAATAAGTAGTCAACATGGAAGTAAATATTCAAACTCGTAAAAGAGATACAAATAAGGATGATGATTCCACGTATAATCATTGCAATGAGTGTTCCATCCTAAAACATAGAGACACAAAAAGTTTGAAATGATTGGTATTTGACATTCATTTAAAATAGGCATAAACAACAATTACTCAATAGTATTTGTGGATAAAAATTAGAAGTAAAAAATTGTTGGGCACAATGGGAGTTGAAGACATCCATTAAGCATGGTAGGAGCCATCAATATGAGCATGATCTTGTAATGGGCATGAAGTTGTCACTATAATCATAGTCTTCAAAGAGCATTAGTGAATGTATGCCCCCTCCAATTGGTTGCATACATAGGATACAAGGAATTGGAGGAGAGGAGATACAAATAAGTAAATGATATGATCATGCAAAAGTGTAATAATCATGATGCAAATGTCATAAGTAACATCATTTGACAAGAAATAACATATCAACATGTAAGTAGGTAAGAATATGTATCAAAGGGCCATAAGATGCCCCCAATGTTGCCCTCAATAGTGGGACACAAAAGCAATAGTTATCTAGATAGATAAAGAATGTAAGCACAAAGCATTGCCATATAATTTGTAAGCATTTTTAAGCGCAAACATAAAAGCATATCCTATAGGATGTAAACATGAAGGAAAAAGAGTATGCAAGGATGAGATCACCTAAAGTCAAGAATATGGTAATGATGGTTTGTAGTTGATCAATAAATAAAAAAGGTAAGGAGAATGGTCATAAAATTTGAAAACCATTAGAATCTGCCCTATAATTGTATAACTATAAATCCTTCACTTTTTATAAATCCACTAAAATTAGAATATATAAAAGTAAAATCCATTTGAAATTATTGTTAGAAATATAAGCAGTGCAAAATTGAAATAACAGTGATTTAGCAATAAAAGCACAAACTAGACAACACAGATTTATGTGGAAAACCTGGTAATGTACCAGGAAAAAAACCACGGGCAAAGATCTCTCAATTTTTATTCACAGAAGAAAATTTACAGTTACAAAACTTTTTCTCATGCCTTGGGATTCAAGCTCGACTGCCCTAAATATTCACGAAAAAACACATGCAAAAACTGATCAAATCTAAAGATAGATTTCTATGCATAAAAGCGCAAGTGGCACTTCCGCATGCAATTTTGCATGGTGAACACGTGGAACATGGCCCAAAAAAAATTTCTGGCGAGGAATGCCTTCGGCATGCGGGGGGCTACGCCCAGCCCCCTACAACCCCCTGTCCAACAACCTTTTAGGTTTCCATTCCTTGGCCTTTGGCCCCGCTGGGCGAGTACCTAGGGTACTAGATGAGATCTCAGTCGACAGCTCGTCGCTGTTGGAATAAGTCAAACTGACTTCACATTTCAACAATTATCATCTAAAAACTAAAGTAATCACAATTGTAAAAACTTCTTGTCATTGTAAACTATTGATGTTGTACATGTCCCAAATATTTGCACTCTAATAAATTGTATAACATGCTACAAAATGTGTTTATCGTAGATAATATGATCTTGAAATGTCTCCTATGAATTCAAGTGGTGTATGTACCATCTAAAAATAACCTATATGCGAGGTCTTGGACCTATACATGAATAATGTCTCATAAAATAAGTATTGCAATAAATGTTGTCATGAAAAATATCATTGAAATGTGTAAATGTCAAATGTCATGAACAATAAGGTAGATCATTATGAAAAGAGCATCTTGTGTCATATACAATCAATTAGGGAAAACCTAATTTGGAGAATGCATAGATTTAAGGAATATTCCTTTATTATATATAAAAGGGTAGAAAGGTAAAATAGCATTTCATTTTCATGCTACAACCTAAGAGAGAGCACCTAGGAGAGACATCATATTGCATCATAGAGAACATGTCACACACCACTCTAACTACGTATGAGCATATGTTAGCACCAGGGATGCCCTAGAGTTAGTGTAAGAGTTGCCAATGGACTCAAGGAAGCCTAGGATCACCTACAATCAAAACAACCTTCCACAACAAGAGATGAAAGCAATAACAACTCTTTATATTGCCAAGAATAATGATGCATATATTACAAGATGCAAAGCTTGACTTGATACACTTAAATGTACAGTGAGGTACCTTTCTTATATAGGCAAGCTTGAGAGGTAGGACTAACTAAGATGATGACAAGTGTTTTAATCCTATGACATGAGACACAAACATTTAAAGTGTGTCACACATAGTAAACGTCCTAACTACCTAAGTAAACTTAACATGTGAATATGTGTGAATAGGTTAGATAACTAATGACTAGTTAGATAATGTGTCTTGTTCACACTATAAAGGGGAAAATCAGTTAGGAAACACCCTCGTTCACACAAACACCCCCCTTAAGTGCAACTTAGGGAGAAGTAAACAAAGATGCAAAGATGGGTCCTAACTACAAGGCTATATTAGGTACCCATGTACAAACAATCTCTCACAAACAGAGTAAAGGATAAAAACCCATCTCCAAAAGAGAGAAAACATGCAAACAAACATGTACAAGTGATGGAGTGATGGAAAAAAGACTCACCATCAATACCTCAAGTACACCATCCATCATGAATATACAATCAAAATCCCCCCCATAAGAAGGAAAGAATGAGACAAGATGTCCCCCCAGAATGAAGTAGTTGTAAGGAAGCTAAGGTAGCGGAACAACTTCCTACACTAATCTTGAGGGGAGAGATATGCAGAACTTTTCAGATCTTTACAAAAGTTATAGAAATAAACACAAATAGAAATCATACCATAACACAGTAATTATGTGGGGAAACCCTTTTGGGAGAAAAACCCCACACTCCAAAGCCACCCAATATATTATTCAAGAATCAGTAAGATTACAATATACTTGCAAAGCAAGCTTTCACAGGAGTATAACCAACCAAAGATCTGGAGGAAACTCAACATCTATAAGACTCACACAACCTCTATCTCAAGCTCCTGATATATAGGAGATACAATACAGTAAACCATCAACACTAATTACAAAACCATGAGCCAAAACAACCCAAAAATGGCACCCAAATTATCTCCAATCAAAGATGCCTTGTGATGTGCCAAATCACACACCAACATGTGTAACTCTCCCCTTTATAGCTCTTTTAAGTATCCAACACATTTTCACATTTCCCAAAATGGGAGGCCCAGCGTCTGAAGGCCATAACTTTTGATATGGGTGTCTGATTGATGAACCATTTGATGCGTTGGAAAGATTGTGAAGAGATCTATCAAGCTATAACCTGCTTTTCTAGTTATGACAACTCTCGAGACATTTAGGGACCTCTATGTGCCTCAAATTTGAGTTTAAAACTTTTTCAAGAGTTTAAAAAATGAAAACTTTAATATCTTGCAATCCAGGCATGATCTTGAGTCGAAACTCACCTAAGATGTTTACTTAGCAGTTCTGCACCTTTTGGAAAAATTTTGGGTCCATCCATGTTCAAATGTAGAGTTACTAAAAATAGTAAGCCTTGTCATTTTTAGCCCCTTTTGGAAACTTTGAAAGTTCTAAACCATTCTTCAGGATAAAGGGTATTTGAAAAGACCAAAATTGGGAATAATAGTAACCTTTTGTAGTTGCAAGGTTGAGACACCTTTCCTAGCATTCTCCCATTTGTCGAACACCTTGCAAGAGAAAAGGGAGTATCAACACCATGATTTAATTGCTAGGGGCTGAGAGGCCCATAGACTCCAAACACCATCTGAACTTCTCTGTGCTCACAACACTAGTACAAAAAAAGCAATATATTACTAAAAAACTACTAAAAACTGCTTATAAATGATCGATTTGGTAGTATATTTAGTCGTTGATTAGTCATTGATTGCTGTAATCTGGTCACTTATTTAGTCATTTCTTATTCACTGCTATATTTAGTCGTTAATTTAGTCATTGATTGTTGTTAACTGGCCACTTATTTAGTCATTTTTGTTCAATGGTTTCTGTCCATTGGTAGTGTATTTAGTCATTAATTTTAATCATCATTTTGATCAATTTGGTATTATATTTTATTCATTTTTATTCACTGATTTAATTATGGTCATATATTTAGTCATATTTATTCATTGTTCACTAATTTCTGTCAATTGGTAGTATATTTAGTCAATTTAATTATTAATTGACATCAATTAGTAGTATATTTTGAAGCTTGCACAATGAAACAACTTTGAGAAGGTTAAAAAAGCTTGTTTTATTGATAAAAAATGCTTACAAACAACATACAGATCTGAAAATAAGTTACAATGCTTTCTCTTTGCTAAAAAAACCTTCATGGTTACAATACATAGCTCAAAGAATGAGCAAGAAACTAATTTTTTGAGTATCACTGAGCATAGAAGCACAAAGACATTCATAGATGTCTTCTTCACAAATCTATGGCTATCCCATATTGAAGCTCACTATCCTAGTTCAAGATCACACTGCCATCTCTAGTTCATGCACCCAACTTGCTCTAGTTCATAAACTACCACTGTGAATTGTTACCTGTAGCAATAAACTGTCCTTATCTTTAATGATTATGCCTCTGATGACTGTCATCTTTGGTAGGATGCCTCAATTGTCATGGACTGTTATTCAACAATATTGCCTTATGACTAGGCTATGCATTGTCCTAATCAAACTTGTAGCCTCTTGAAATGCATTGTCCAATCACTTGTCAACCTATTGTCATGCATTTTCCCTTTATAAAATAACAATGCCTCATGACTGCCAATACCTAGCTCATTATTCTGACATGCTTTCACTTGTACTCTGCCTCCCATCAACGTAGAACACTGCCCCTCTATTGAATGCCTTGACTACCTTTGACATCACTATATCTTTTCCAAATTCCTTGAAAACAATTCATCACTACTACTGTTACCTAGGTATGCACTCTATGTCATCTGCCAGACTGTTACAAGTTCACACAATCCATCATTAGTCCTGTTATTAAAATGGCATCATAGATAAGGCACATGAACTGTTTGACAGAATGCCTCAAAGAAATGTGGTCTCATGGACTGCAATGATTGCAGGATATGCACAAAATGGATTTGTTGAAAAGGCTTTAGAAATTTTAAAGCAAATGCAATTGGCTAGTGTAAAGCCAAATTCCACAACTTTTGCCAACATCCTCAACTTTTGCCAACATCCTCCCTACTTGTGCCAAAATGGGAGCTTTGGAATGTCAATGCTTCCGCATTTTGCATCACTCGCTCTCCCGCAGGCACTTCAAGTCATGCCTGCGGTGATGCGGGGAAAGCCCCACATCACCGCATGCATGACTTGAAGTGCCTGCGGGAGAGCGGGTGATGAGAAATGTGGAAGCATTGACAAGGCATGTGAACTGTTTGGCAGAATGCCTCAAAGAGATGTTTATTGTAATTAAGGAACATTGAGAGGGGGGGTGAATCAGTGTTCTGCAAAACTTATTACTTTATTCCTTTATTAATTTACCACATACATCAAAAAGAAAGAAGCATGAACATAAGAACAAAAACAACAATATCACTATAATTAAAAAGACAAATCCTTACAATTGGACCTCAAATTGGACCAAGCAGATTTATGATTTTATCTTTAGAATGTAGGAACTTTCTTTGTCGGAGCTTCATGACCTCAAATTGGATCTCAAATTGGACCAACAGATTTATGATTTTATCTTTAGAATGTAGGAACTTTCTCTGTCCAATATTCATGACCTCAAATTGGATCCAAAATTGGACCAGCAGATTTATGATTTTCTTTGTCCACCGACATTTGTATTCCTATACTCAGGTTCTGCTTCTGAGCAGAAACACCTAGAAGTGTTTCATACCGGCTCAAGGTACTCTCCAACCTGGTTATGTCACTAATAGAAATCCAAGTTTGCATGAACCATCCATACCCGAATGTTGCATCACAATCTATTCTTCCTACACATAAAAATGCCACATATTAACCCCTTTTAAATAAAACATTTGATCATCATAAAACCATAATTAATAAATCATTTATTTGCCAAAATCCTTCTTGAATTCATTTTTACTAGTGAAGCCCTCAACTGAAGATTTCTTGATCAATTCATTTAATTTGGGGCCATTGATGGATACCACATTAGCCACAAGCTTCAAATTTGGAACCTTGGACAAAATCTTTAACTGACCAGGAAGCCTATTTTTCTCAGTTTTTGAAACTCCAAAATTACTGGGAAAACAAATTTGCTTAGTTTTTGAAACCTCCATATTGGCAGCAATTCCATCACAATTCTCAGCATTTGAGGCCTCAGTTGGGCTTATTCAAATTTAAATCTCGACCTCAACTTTAGGGGCTACTTCATCAATGTTACCCTTAATGCTAAATTTGGGAAAAAAGCATGAACCATTCTTATCAATCTAAGCAATTGACCTTTGACAGCATGTCCTCAAATCTATTTGCAACATTCGCAAAAAATCAACAAGATAGGGTGAACCATCTATTACCAACTCTACGGTGAGCATGCCGACTGAAAACTCAACCCTAAGAGAATCCAAAACTTGGGCAGAAAATCATTCTATGAGCCATTCCAAAAATACATCACCCTCATTGGCACTGAACTCTTACGAAAATTCCCATAATTATGCAATGCTGCCTTTCCAGAATAGCACTAATACACACAACTGCATTTTGAACCCCTATTCTTCTTACCACAGTTAATTCCATTCTTCCATCCCCACTTAGATGCTCCCCTTCCCAAGGCTAAGAAACCATATTTATTTCCTCATTTTCATTTCATTTGAGCTATCTCCACAATCTTTTTGCCAAGCTGACAGAAATGCTTCCATTCACCCTTCATCCCAAACAATACCAATTTACACCACACACCATTTCAACTACAGTGCAATTATTTACAACGTCGCTACAACACCATAATCTACAACAACCCCTAACAAAAGGTTACACTATACACCAAACTCTGATGCCACATTTTACATCAGTACTAAGGGAAACAACATACAGAACAAAGAAAGTTGATTCCAGCTCCTAGTCCCATTATTGAAACCCCAACTGAGCCATTAAACAATACTCAATACTCACAAGGTTAAATTTTGCCCAGAAAAACCCCGTTCCACCATGAAACAACCCCAACAAGACCAAAAAAGAACCACACCTGGCTTACAGCATCAACTTGGAGTCCCAAATTTTCAAAAACCTAAATGGGTCGCTACAAACCCAAAATTAGCCACGAAAATGGCAACACCTCAATTGCACCATAAAACAACTCTAATGAAGCCATAAAGAATGACTTCCAAAGCCCGTGTCAAGCCCTAATTTTAGAAATCCTACTGGGATCATTCCAGGGTCAGATCCAAAACTTAAAACCCACGCTTTCTCCATCAAACGATTCTCAACAAAAACTCCCTTCCTAAACTACTATGTTTTCAGAACCCTAATACAAAGCTCAATTTAGCATGTGGCCAAATTTAACAGAGGGTCAGAGTTAATTTAACAGAGGGTCAGAGTTAATTTAACAGAGGGTCAGAGTTAATCTAAAAAATCTTCAAACCCACATCTGCATCACAAATTATGTTTAGAAGCAACTTATTCAACACCCAAATTTTTCAAAGACTCCAAGGAGCCCTTAAAATGCACATACACAACCAAATTGGAGGGCAAAATTTTAGATTTAAAAAAGAGCGGAGACAGAGAAGCAAGGTCAAGAATCTGAACCTGCAGGGCCGTAGGGCATCAAAATAATCTAGAGCTAACTGGGAAAAAGAGAACTACTCCAGCTACCCCTACTCCTCTTCTTGCTCCCACCCCTGCCATTGCTACGGGTGCTCATGTCGGATTTACGGTCCCGCACCCGAAACTGCCTCTGCTTCTATTGGGTGAAAAGCCTTAGAATAGTAGGGGCCATTTTCATCAAGATGGATTTATGGGGTTTCATGGATCGGCCCCTACGATAGATAGTTCATATGGTGATTGAACCGCTACATACGATCGGAGAGACCATTGGATCGGGGAGGGGTCAACTGATCCGAGATCGACTGGTTTTGACTCCTGAATCAATTGGATAGGTGGGAAATGTTTTATGCGGTATTACTTTTAATTGTAATAAAATTTTTAAATGGTAGGGAAGAGCGAAATGACCAATTCGTGTGACTAATTATTTAGTCATTTATATTTGTGTGACTAATTATTTAGTTGTGTTTTTTACCCGATGATCAAATTAGTCATTTATAGTTGTGTTGCAAAAAAATAGTAGAATTTAGTCATTTTTAGTTGTGACTAAAAGTTTTAGTCACCTAGTCATTTATTTGCCAAAATTCTACTAGTGCAGGCTTAGTTAATGAATCTGTAACATTCATTAAAGTCTCTACCTTTACTAGCTTCACCCTACCATCCTCAACCATATCTCTAACAAAATGATATTGTACATCAATGTGCTTGATCCTAACATGAAATTTCAGGTTCTTAGCTAGGCAGATCACACTGACTGTCACAATAAACTGTCACTGCACCTTGTTTTATTCTGATATTTGAACATAGTCTCTTGATCCAAATGGCTTCTTTACAAGTATGAGTAGCTGTCATATACTCAGCTTTAGTAATAGACAAAGAAACCACAACCTATCATTTACTCATCCAATTAATTGCACCACCAAATAAAGTAAACACATAAGCACTGGTGGATCGTCTACTATTAACATCATCTACCTAGTTTGAATCCACAAAACTATGAATATCAAGGGAATGCATGTCTCCTATCAAATTACCATGATAACACAAGGAATACTCTGAGGTACCCCGTAAATATATGAAGACTCTTTTAACTGCCTCTCAATGAACTCTACCAGGATTAGACATATATCTATAAAGAACTCCCACTGCTTGGGCAATGTCTGGTCTAGTACAAACCATAGCATACATCAAACTTCCAACTGCACTCTGGTAAGGCACTCTGCTCATGTCTCCCATCTTTGATGGGGATTTTAAACATTGTGAAGTAGATAAGTTTGTCCAACTGTGAAAGGAACACATAATGGTCTACAATCTTGCATGTTAAACCTCTGTAAAATTGAATTGACATACTTACTCTGGCCAAGCCATAGTTTTATGTTCACTCTATCTCTTCTTATTTCCATCCCAAGAATGTGTTTAGCTGCACTGAGATGTTTCATTTCAAATTTAACTACAAGTTGAGACTTTAGTTCTGAAATCATTCCTTTCCCTCTACTAATAAATAACATATCATCAACATATAATGCAATAAATAGGAAACAATCACCATCAGATTTATAATAAACATAGTGATCAGATTTAGATTCTCAAATCCCAAACCCAACAATGTATATGTATCAAATTTATGGCACCACATCCTAGGACTTTGTTTGAGGCCATACAAAGATTTCTTCAATTTACAAACCAAATTACTTTTACCTTTCACCATGTAGTGCTCTAGTTGTGTCATATAAATATCCTCCTCCAAATCACCATGAAGAAATGTCATTTTCACATCCATTTGCTCTACCTCTATATCATAAGAAGCAACAATAGAAATCAAGAATCTAATGGATGTCATTTTTGCAATAGGAGAAAATATCTCACCATAATCAACACCCTCAACCTTAGAGTAACCTTTCGCAACCAACCATGCTTTATACTTATCAATACCTTCATCTGAACCAATCTTTTTCTTGAACACCTATTTACAACCAACAAGTTTTCATCCTTTAGGAAATGGTACTAGGTCCCATGTATCATTTTTTTCAAAGTTGCCATTTCTTCATCCATAGCAATCTTCTAGGACTCTGCATCATTCATACCTAATGCCTCTTCTATAGATCTAGGTTCATCTATGTTAGTAATCAAAGAAAAAATACATCTCTATTCATTAGGTGAATACATTTTAGGTGGTTGTCTATGCCTTGTAGACCTTCGAACAAACTGAGTTGGAGGTTCTTACTCCTCTTCTAAAGATTTAGAGCTAGATGAGCTCTTCTCAACTTATTCTCTATCTAGGGGCCTCGATTCAACTTTTTTAGATGTAGAAGGGAGTTGAATCACATCTTTATGGTCACTTTGTTCTGACAGAATAAGGATTAGTTTCTCTAAAAAAACACTTCTACTATATATTATCTTCTGTGCAACAGGGTCCCAAAGCTTGTATCCTTTCACACCATAACTATACTCAATGAAGATACATTTCACAGCCTCATTCTCCAATTTTGTTCACTTCTCCTTTGGCACATGTGCATATGCCTCACAACCAAAAACTCTAAGATGTCTTAGTGAAGGCTTGTGCCCCGACCATACCTCCATAGGCGTTTTATCAACAAGAGTTGATGTAGGAGACCTGTTAATCAGGTAGCAAGCAATGGCAACAACTTCAACCCAAAACCTTTGCTCTAGACCAGCACCATTAAGCATACTCCTAGCCTTCTCCATCAGTGTCCTGTTCATTCTTTCTGCAACTCCATTCTATTGTAGAGAATACATAGTTGTCTTTTGTCTCTGAATGCCACAATATTTACAAAATCTATCAAAATCATTAGAGAAAAATTCACCACCATTGTCAGTCCTCAAATGTTTTATTTTCTTTCTAGTCTACAAATCAACCATTGCTTTAAATTCTTTAAATCAATTAAAAACTTTAAATTTACTCTTTAGAAAATATACCCATGTCCTTCTACTATAATCATCAATAAATGAAACATAATATGTGGAATTTCCAATGGAAGGAACATCTACAAGACCAAACACATCAGAATGAATAAGATCCAATACACCACATGATTTAGGAGAACTTGAGTAAAACTGAACGCAGTTTTGTTTACCATAAATGCAATGCTCACATAAATCAAAATCAAGATTACAATCAGTCAACCCTTCAACAAGGTTTTTATTTTTCAAGGTCCTTAGACCCTTTTCTCCTATGTGCCCTAATATATGGTGCCATAACATAGTCTTCTTTGTAGGCAATTTTGATTAAGAAGAAAGAGCACCCTTAGGTACCCAAAATCCATGACCATCCATTGAAAATGAAATCCTCTCTTTTTCCAATGAAGTAGTCATAGATTTACTTTTCCCAGAAGTACTATTGCATCAACAATATATGCATCAAGATTATATAATGTGCCTCTAGAGATCACCATAGCACCTCTAACCATCTTGCATCATGTATCAGAAAAGACTACCTACACACCCGCATCTATTAGTTTGCTCACAGATAATAAATTTTGTGCTAATCTAGGGATATGCAACACACCATTAATCCTTTTTACTCTACCATTAGGGAATTTGATTTTAAATTTACCACAACCAACAATATTTAAATGAGAATCATCACCCAAATGTACCTTACCTCCATCAAATTCTTTATATTCAGAAAACCAATCTCTATTAGGGATCATATGGAAAGATGCACCTAAGTCAAATAACCATGCATCATTACTTGCACGAGTGGCCAAAGTTGCAATGAATGCATCACCATCTTCCTTCTCAGACTCATAATCAAAATCAAATTTCTTCTTTTTCTTCTTCTTTTCTTCTTTACACTCCTTACGGAAGTGTCCAGGCTTACCAAAATTCCAGCAAATAACCTTGGACTTTCTAGGAGATTTGGATCTTCCCCTGGATTTGGATTTGTCATGCTTCTTGCTCTTCTTGCCTTTTTCTTTAGGTATTCCATGAACACTTAGGGCTTCTTTGGCACTAATGGATACCTTCCTCCTCATTTCTTTAGAAAACAAAGAACCCATGACATCTTCAACGTTCAAGATAACAAAAGTACTCCCAATCGCCATAACAAGAGAATCCCACAAATCAGGCAAAGAACAAAGTAGGATTTGATATCTCTCCTCTTCATTCATTTTTTACACCAATTGATGCCAATTGAGCCACCAACATATTGAATGCTTCTAGGTGGTCTGAAATTCATTCACCTTCTTCCATTCTCAAGGAATACAATTTCTTCATCAAGAAAATCTTGTTCGCTGAAGCTTTGGCTTGATATATCTCATCGAGTTTCTTTCATAGTGTCTTTGTAGAGGGCTCTTCATAGACATTGATTAAAATAGAGTCTATTGAAGGCACAATCTGATTAGATCCTTGACTTTATGGTCCATAACATCATATTCAGCAACCAAAGTAGCATCTATGAATCTTAAAACTTTCTCATCAATAACATACCACAAATATTGATCAATTAATAAATCCTCCATCTTCAGCTTCCACATCTCAAAATTGTTACCAAAAAAAAATTCTACCTCTATTCTCCCTAATGTGCTTGCCATCTAAAAATTCCTACAACAAGATCACAAAGTATCTTCTTTAGAAGCTCCCACTCAAAACTAGATTAGTTAAAAAAACCAAACAACCCACAACTGAAACCAAAGGTGGTCAAGCTCTGATACCACTTGTAAGGAAGCTAAGGTAGCAGAACAACTTCCCACACTAATCTTGAGGGGAGAGATATGTAGAACTTTTTAGATCTTTACAATAGTTACAAAAATAAACACAAATAACAATCATACCATAACACAATAATTACATGGGGAAACCCTTTTGGGAGAAAAACCCCACACTCCAAAGCTGCCTAATATATTATTCAGGAATCAAGAAGATTATAATATACTTGCAGAGAAAGCTTTCACAGAGTATAACCAATCAAATATCTAGAGGCAACTCAATATCTATAAGACTCTCACACACAACCTCCATCTCAAGCTCCTGCTATAGAGGAGATACAATACAGTAAACGGTTAGCAGTAATTACAAAACCATGAGCCAAAACCACCCAAAAGTGGTTCCTAAATTATCTCAAATCAAAGATGCCTTGTGATGTGTCAAATCACACACCAACATGTGTAACTCTCCCATTTATAGCTATTTTAAGTATCCAACACATTTTCACATTTCTCAAAATGGGAGGCCCAACTTCTAGAGGCCATAGCTTTTGATCTGGGTGTCCAATTGACAAACCATTTGATGTGTCAGAAAGATCGTGAATAGATCTATCAAGATATAACTTGCTTCTCTGGTTACAATAACATTTAGGATATTTAGGGACCTCTATGTGTCTCAAATCTAAGTTCAAAACTTTTTTGGGAGTTTCTAAAATGAAAACTTTAATATCTTGCAATCCAGGCATGATCTTGAGTCGAAACTCACCCAAGATGTTTACTTGGTAGTTTTGCACCTTTTGGGAAAATTTCGGGTCCATTCATGCTCAAATGTAGAGTTACTAAAAATAGTAAGCCCTATCATTTTTATCCCCTTTTGGAAACTTTGAAAGTTCTAAACCATTCTTCAAGATAAAGGGTATTCGAAAAGACTAAAACTAGGAAGAATAGTAATGTTTTATAGTTGCAACGTTGAGACACATTTCCTAACAATAGCTTCTATGCCAATGGTGAATGCTCGAAGAAGAATACTAAAAAGAATCAAAACTAGCAAACAACATTTCTCCCCTTGGGAAGAAACCAATCCATTAGTATATGTAAAAGAAACTCCAACTCCAAAACAAGAGATGAGGGAAGCAGCCTCATGAAGTATGATGTCTCTGAAAACTTCTCATGTGTCTCTATGTCGATGCCGAAAGATGCCAAAACTAAATCAGGAGTCCCAGGCCTAATTGAAGAAAGTGACAATCCAGAACCAAGTGGAAACCAATGTAGAACATGATCCAAAGACAAAGAGGAGTCCTCCAAATGCTGCTCAAGATACTCCAACTCAATGTCAAACTGTGACAAGTGAAGAGGAGAAGAAAGAACAAGAGGGTATGAAGGTTCCCTCACATCCAAAGAAGATGATGCAACTCCATAAGAGCTAACATCAAAGAGGAGATGAATGTCCTCGATAGTGTCCTCCAAGTCTGCAAGATGGGACTCACAAAACAAATGTAAAATACTTGTCAAATACTCATCCCACAAAGTTGTATTTGAAAGACAATAAACTTCCTGCTGAACTGAATCATGGAACTCGATGAATAAGTAGGAGGTGGAAGAGATGGAAGTGTAGCACAAGTTTCAAGAACCAAAGAGGATGAAATAATACTAAGGTTCAAGTGACCAAAATTCTCCTCAGAAATATGATTCACACAAGGAGTGTGAATATCAGCCAAAGGATCTGAACCATCATTAGGAGAGAAACCAAAAAAGGTGTATACCTGAGATGCATGGTCAACCACCCCTATAGAAATAATCTTTGTGCTCTCCAAGTATCTGATAATAACTAAATCAAGTGTGAACTCCACAATCTTCCCTGCCCCACTCTGATTAATCTAATATATGGAAAGAAGATTATTGGTCAAAGAAGGCACACGAAGTACATCATTGAAAGTAACTTCACCAATATCAATAGTTCCCTTCCCAATTACATTCATATATGTGTTGTTACCCATAAATATAGGTGGCATAGTACAAGGCTCAAATGAAGAGAACATATCTTGTGAAGAAGCCATATGATGAGGGGATCCCGAATCAAGAAGCCATTTACCTGATCTAGAACTTATACTTGCACAAATTGCTTTACCTTTTTGTTTGAGTTCCTTATTAGCTTTTCCTGCATGATCTATTTTAGAAGATCCTAACTGTTTAGATGAAAAAGGAGAAGAGGAACCAAACATTTGAATATTGTTCTTTTGAAAAAGATGTTTCAATTCATTAATCTATTTCTTATAATAATTATGTTCATCATGCCTTGATTTCTTACAATAAGCACAAGTAAGTTTCTCCTTCTTAGATGAGTCTTGTGGTCGACCTGTGTGTGGATTTTTCTTAGATTTCTTATGTTTCTTGTCAGAAGGATCTGACTCTTTTTGTCCCTTAGGCTAACCATCTAACAAAGACTGAGACTATGATGGCTTAATGAGATCCATATAAAGAAGATTTAATTGTTCATGCATTAAAAACTCAAAAAGAGATGCAAATGAAGGCATATCATATGTAGATCCCATAGTTAGCTTGTGAGTATGAAAGCTAGAAACAAAATCTGCATATTCAGGACCAATTTTGTTCAGTACATTATAGATTAATTGAATGTCCTTTTTCTCAATACCACATGCTTTACATTGTGCTCTTAGATCATTAACCTTAGTTATATAATCTTAGATGTTGCCAAAGTTCTTAGGATCAAGGCTCATCAGTTTATTATCAATTTGATAGCCATTAACTTCATCTGTTGTGCCATACAATGTTTTTAATTTTTCCCAAGCATCTTGTGAATTTGTACATGCCTCAATTGTTAGAAATATGCAATCATATAGACTAATTCCTGATAACCCAATAAGAGATTAATATGCAACAATAACCAAAAATCTACATGCAAAAGAAATATACAATCATACCATCAATGGTGACACAAGATATGCCCTGGGAAAACCCTCTATGAGGGCAAAATCTAGCCTCCAAAGCATCCATCTCTCATGTATTATTCAACAATAAAATCACAATACATATGCAAAGGTCACCTCTGATACATCAAGCTCTCTTTGCCTACACTTCATGTGAACAAGCATGTAACCATACATCAAATGCCATGCTTCAAACCCTCACAAATACAACTTGCAATAGATGTTCAAACAAGCTAAACCTAGCCAACAAGCTCACAAGCTAAAATAGCCAACCTCTCCAACTACCCATGTGTTTACTTTTATAGAGATAAGCTCACACAAATACAACATGTGGTATGGTAAAACCATCTTCCCCAAAATTGTCACGTCTCGTTTTCATGGACTATATAATTATTCTAGATTCTAGTGAACATTTACCATGATTGTTTTACTATGAGTGAATTCCACGTGTGTGAAGGTAATTATCATGAAATTATATTTTTTGTAAATTAGAAAATTGATTTAAATATTAAATTTATTGATGTTATTATAATGTTTTGTTTTGGCTATGTTTTGAGGCACTAACCTATTGACATCAAGTTGAGTGCCAATGAATGCAGGTACTCGTCGAAGACGAGAACATGGTTGAGGTAGAGACGTTCTAGCCACTTGGCAAGAAATGTTTGGGATGGTTAAACCCTAATGCACTCACACTCACATAGTCTCATATTGCATTATATTGAATAGGTTAATATGCATTATTGTATGGATAATAAATGTGATTGATGGTTAGATACTTAGAAAAATATTGTGTTTTAATTGCTACAATAAGCTTATTTCGAAGGTATGATTTAGTCATAAGTATTGATGTTCTTTTGATTTATATTTAAATTTGTCTATTTTATATTATTTAAATAATAATAAATAATGTTTTCCTATTTATATAAATATGGATGTTTGGAAGACAATATCTAAATTAGACTTAAAGCAATTATATTTAACTACAATAGATATATATATTATTTTAAATACTTCTTGCTTTGATTTAAAGTGAATATGTATTTTTGAAAATAAATAAATTATATTAATAACACTTATTATATTTAGAATTCTAATAAAAGAATAAAAAGAATAATATCCTATCATGCAAGTGGCAGGAATAAATAAGTTTGTTTTATTTTAATTTTTGAGGCTTTTTGAAAGGCCAAATATCATGCAAACTAAAAATAAAATTCAGTCTTAAAAACCTAATTATCCAACGCCAAAAATAAGAGGAGAAATTGGAATAAAAGAAGAAACCTCACATCAGAGAAGGCTCTCGACGATTTGCAACAAAGATAGGCACGTTTTTGTAACAGAGAAAAATGACGTTTTTATTTTGTTTTTGTGGCGACAGGAGAAAAGCTGGATCAATGACTACAAAAAAGAATAGACTCCCCTTTGGCAAGCGATTCCTAGTATTTTCCTCATTTTTCCTTGCATTAAAATGGAGGTTTAAAATTGTTAAACTTTAGGTTAACTTGGCCTGAGAAACTATCTTTTCTGGTCTATTTTGTCCTATGATCGGCCTGTTCTTACTCCCTGTCGCCAGTCACCTTTATCCTCGGTAATTGTTGTTGGCATCTATCTGTATTTTCCTTAGCCATTGTTGTGGTTATTCTTGCTTACTTTTCTTTCATCTTTTTGCTGAGATCGGCCCCTTTTGTGTTTTGTGGAATCAGGCTCTTTTCCTAGGCGTCGACCTACCTATACCTTGGCCAATTAAAATTATGATTCTTGTGTTATTGACGTCGTCTTAGATCTGCACCTTTTTATGTTGACCACTAATCTTATCAGTTCATAAAGTTCCTGTTATAGCTATGTTTAATTAATTTTACATTATTTTAGACCTACTTAATTACTGTCACTAGTTAGATAGTAACTTGTGAAATCAGACCTTTTTGCAGTTCCTATCGTAGGTGTGACAGTAACATGTTTATGAGCTTCTGTAGTTCCTGTCTCCAGTGCGACAGTAAGCCTGGTTATGAGTTTCCTCAGCTTCCTGTCACAACAGTGACAGTAAGGTTAAATTATTTAGAAAACCTATTACTTTACGAAATTTTGAATGAATAGATTATAAGTTAAAATTATCTTTTCCTTATATGTTGTTGTGATGGAGTAAATTCTGAGATGTAAATATCATTATCTTAATAAAACTTCTTGAAAAGAATTGGCATACTTGATTAGAATGATTTAGAAAACTCAATACATATTATGAAAATTGAATGAAATATGAACTAGGAAATAAAACCGATTTAATAGCCTTATAGATGCAATTGTATGATCGAATGATGAATTATTTGCTTGAAAGTATGTCTCCATGGTTGTTGGATTAGAAAGAGTTAAACATTAGATTCTTCAAACCTTTTGACAAATGAATTACAATTAAAGATTATAACCTGATTATAGCTACTATATTTATACTTGCATAAATGAATGAATGCTGTTCTTCTTTATTACTTGCTTGAAAGTGTACTCTCATTGGTTGAGCAAGCAAATGATCTAATAAACTGTATTGAGGATAAAGTATGTGTTATTGACTTGAATATGAAATCATATCTCAATGAGTATATTTACCATATGTATATCTATGTGAATGCCATCTTATATATTACTGGCGCCTATTTTATCTAAATTATCTATGTTGTATGAATTATGAAATAGATAGCAAGATTGAGGAAAGATAATAATATTTGGAACAAGTATGCATGAAATAATATTGTTGAAGTGGAGTTGGCATATATTATTATTGATTTTATTTCTTGAATTATAAAACGATATTGGATATGAAGTAAAATCATTAGTTTCTACAATCTATTAAAACCATGGAAATATGAATTGAGACCATAATCAGATTT
Organism: Cunninghamia lanceolata; assembly: GCA_027924645.1. Lineage (NCBI taxonomy): Eukaryota > Viridiplantae > Streptophyta > Pinopsida > Cupressales > Cupressaceae > Cunninghamia > Cunninghamia lanceolata. The sequence continues at coordinate 182,300 of BSBN01001673.1, forward strand.
CAAAATCTATATTGCTTTTAAATGATTTATGATGTTCTTCATTATTGCTTGTTCGAAAAGTGTGTTTTCTTTATTGATGCTTGGAAAAGGGATTAGAGGTGGTTATAGGTGATTTTGATTTATTTATTTATTGGGGAAAGAAAGTAGATTTTTATCTAGGATTTATCTGTGTTTGGGTTACTTTTGGGCTAGGATGCTGAATGTGGATTATCAGAGATGGATTTTCCTCTTTTTGGGAATTGACCAGTTACTATGTTTTTAAGGTTTAGATCTAAACAAATTGTCATTGAAAAAGATGAATATTGTGTCTAGAAAAATTATTGATATATATCTCTGCCACATCCTGTTGTGAGACAATCTGCATTTCATTATTTAGAATTACACATTAGACATCAGGTTGCATCAGGTGTTCCCACCTGCCAGTTGTTCCAGGTAGCTAGACATTTCGCACAGGGCTGGGTTTCCTTCGTGTCATGAAGGGATCCGAGGAAATGTAATTGCTTCATGGTTGGGTGGAAAAGCACCTGATCCATGTTCCCGTCTCTCGGTTCGTAGGAGAACCATTTGGTTCGTGGTGACTAGAGAGTGTATTGATTTATTTATACTTGTTGTACATGATTATTGTAACTTGTAAATGGATGTATTTATGGCATGAATACCAATGCATTTTATATATTATTTTATAGTGCTTTCACCTAGATTGAGCACGAGATTTTGTAAGATTTAATGACTTTTATTGATTCATATTTATGAGATTTATCTTTTTACTTGTGATATTGTAATTAAGCAGATTAATTTCATCATTTTAATTTCGTTACTTGTGAAGTTGTATTTAAATGGATTATTTACTTTTGAGATGGTTTGATGGCTTTAGATTTGATATTAGAGCATTGTTCTGACATTGGGAGCTCTGGGTGTGTGTGTTGCTCAGTTTGATCGAGCATGTGTGGATCCTTATATGTTGGCCTACTGTGAATAGCATGTGCCTTCTTTTTATGGGGTTAGATAGACCCTAATGATTGTTCTTGAGTATGAATGAACTAGGTTCATTTTTTTTAGAGTTATGCATTAGTATGTGAAAGAGGACATTGGATCATATGTTTGTCTTATTTTTTTAATATATAATTGCCTTCTAGTGAATGCTTTCTTGAAATGCCTATTGCATTGTTTTATAGAGAGCATGATCATGAATATGGATTCATTATGTGGTTATAAGAAAGATAGTATTGCATTGCCTTATTGAAGTTTTAAGGTGAGAAATGATAACCACTGCTTGTTGGAAGAAGGGTGTGTTGTGATATCTTGGTTGTGAACCTGATTTTTCTCCTGGCTTAAAACTTGGTTGTTGAATGTTTGCTGGTGTACGACTATATGACTTTGCATGATGATTGTGATTTCCTTGATCGGAATGCAATCTTTGTTGCTAGGTATCTTGAGTGATGTTTTGTGGATAGTACAAAATGATTTTATGTTATAGATGAGTTTGGAGTCTTAGAAGACTTGTTGTTCTGTGCGATTGAGTGTGTTCTCTTAACTCGCTCCAATTTTGGTACCAGGCGTAGTGTAGCATCATACTCCCTCTCTAGTGGCTAGAATTAGTCACATAGTTCATGTAATGTGTAACTTTTGAATTTTGATATTTATTTATTTCACTTTGATAATTTCTCTAAACGTTGTAAAGAGCAACATTGAAATTTTATTTTTTTTTATGAAAAAGTATAGCCATCAAAATTTGATATTTACTTATCTTGCGACCTTGATGGTCATGTTTGATTTACTGTTGAAATTGAGCTCATTTTATACCTTATTGTTGGAATTGAATTTTTCTATTCTTCAGAATTTATTTATTATTGGTTGCTATGATTGAATGTTTTAAAACTGTTGGTCATGTATCATGTTATGTTTTCTATCATGTCCATGATGGGCCTCTGATAGGTTGTGTAAGGGAGTATGATGCAAATAATATACTATTTCATAGCATGTGTGTTACTAGGATCTTGGGTAGATTGAATTCCTTAATTGTTGTTAGATGCAATGAATACTATTGAAGTGTTGAGGAAGTTCTGAAATGAATTTTGGGGTCACTATGGATCACTTGAAGTAAGTTGAAATATTTATTTGAAGTTAAAGGTTTATGGGGTGAAAAGGAATTTTTGAAAGAAGAATTGAAAAATGTTAATAAGGAATTGTAAATGTTAAAAAGAGTAATATAGAATATATGGAAAGAATAAAGGAGTTAGGAAAAGAAAAGTATGAAAATTTATGTGAAAATGATCTTTTGGAAAAAGAATTGGTGAAAGTTCAAGAGAAAAAGATGAAGATTTACAAGAAAAGTTGAAGAAGCTAGAAGAAAAAAATTCAAAATTGAAAGATCAAAATGATGAGTTTAAACAATTGTTTGCAACATGCCAAAAATAAAATGAATGTTGAAATCAAGCCGTTAGTTTGTGAAGTCTCATGTGACATAGATGAATTATGTTCTTTTGATCAATCATTTGCTAAGTTTGCTGAAGTTTCTTTTACTAAAGAATGTAAAGGATGAAAATGATGATGAATCTGCTAAACATAGCTAGTTGTTTTGATGATAATGTTAGTTTGAAAATCTTGAAGAAAATTGGTTATATAGGCGAAGGTTTGGGTAAGCATGGGCAAGGAATCAAAGAGCCCATTGAGTTAGTTGTGAGGACTAAGTATGAAGGTCTCGGGTATCAAGGTAAAGGAAAAGACAAAGGGTAAATGCACAAAGATGAGGGACCAAAAAGTCACCATATGACTTTTTGGTCCCATACAAGTCATAACATGAGCCCGTTTTGCAAAAGCAAAACTCTCTCTCTCTCTCTCTATCACATTGGAGTTTGAATCACTCATGTCATTTCTGAGAGAGAATTTAGGGTTTATGGGTTAGGGGTTAGGGTAAAGGGGCATCATTTAGGGTTTATGAGTTTAGGGTTGCTCAAGTTTAGGGTTTAGGGGAATTATTTAGGGTTTAGGGGTTTAGGGTTGCTCAGGTTTAGGGTTTATGGTTTAGGGGTTAGGGGTTTAGGGTTTCTCAGGTTTAGGGGTTAGGGTTTAGAAAGAGATAGAGATGGGACCAATAGAGATTGGGAGAGATAGAGGAGATAGAGGGGAGAGATAGAGAGATAGAGAGAGAGAGGATCGATAGGGAGATATAGAGGAGACCAAGGGGAGAGATGTAGAGATAGAGAGTGAGAGACATGGCTAGAGAGATCGATAGGTAGAGGGACGATAGAGATAGGGAGATTAGGGAGAGATAGGGAGATAGAGGTTTGGGGTTTAGGGTTTATGGGTTAGGGGTTGGGGTTTAGGGGAATTATTTAGGGTTGCTTGAGTTTAGGGTTACATGTCAAAAATAATCTCTCAATCTCTATCACTCTCTCTTCTAGGGTTGCTCAGGTTTAGGGTTTAGGGGTTAGGGACTAGGGTTTAGGGTTTATGGTTTAGAGGTTAGGGGTTAAGGTTTAGAGGTTTAGGGTTTAGGGTTTAGAGAGAGAGGACCGATAGGGAGATATAGAGGAGACCTGGGGGAGAGATAGGGATATAGAGAGTGAGGGACATGGCCAGAGACATAGGGAGAGAGATTGAGAGGTAAAGGGATGATAGAGATAGGGAGATAGAGGTTTAGGGTTGCTTGGGTTTAGTGTTTAGGGTTTAGGGGTATTATTTAGGGTTTAGGGTTTATGGTTTAGGGGTTAGGGGTTAGGGTTTAGGGGAATTATTTAGGGTTGCTTAGGTTTAGTGTTTAAGGTTTAGGGGTTTGGGGTTTAAGGATTAGGGATTAGGGCTTAGGACTTAGGGGCATTATTTAGGGTTTAGGGTTTATGGTTTAGGGGTAGGGGTTAGGGTTGCAAGTCAAAAGCAATCTCTCTCTCTAAACCCCTAAATCCTAAATAATGTCCCTAATCCCTAACCTATAACCCCTAAACCTCTATCTCCCTATCTCTCCCTTATCTCCCTCTCTCTATCATCCCTCTACCTCTCAATCTCTCTCCCTATCTCTCTGGACATCTCACTCACTCTCTATCTCCCTATCTCTCCTCTCTGTCTCCTCTATCTCTCCTAATCCGTCTCATCTCTCTTTGTCTCTACCTATCTACCTCTCCCTATCTCTTGCCTCTCTCTCCCCTATCATTCCTCTATCTCTCTATCTCTCCCCATTATCTCTCCCTCTCCCCTCTAGTTTTATTGTTTCCATTTCCTTCATCGATAAGGGAGAGGGAGAGATAGAGGGGAGAGATTGGGAGATAGAGGAATGATAGGGGAGAGAGAGAGAAGAGATATAGAGAGATGGATAGGTAGAGAGAGAGGAGACATATAGGGAGAGATTGAGGAGACAGAGGGGAGAGATAGGGAGATAGAGAGTGAGTGAGATGTCCAAAGAGATAGGGAGAGAGATTCAGAGGTTGAGGGACGATAGAGATAGGGAGATAGAGGATTAGGGTTTCTTGGTTTTAGGGTTTAGGGGCATTATTTAGGGTTTCTCAAGTTTAGGGTTTAAAGGCATTATTTAGGGTTTATGGTTTCGGGGTTAGATGTTAAGGTTAAGAGGTTTAGGGTTTAGGGTTTAGGAGATAGAGAGAGGATCGATAGGGAGATATAGAAGAGACCAAGGGGAAAGATGTAGAGATAGAGAGTGAGGGACATGGCCAGAGACATAGGGAGAGAGATTGATAGGTAGAGGGATGATAGAGATAGGGAGATTAGGGAGAGATAGGGAGATAGAGGTTTAGGGTTTAGGGGTTAGGGTTTAGAGGCATTATTTAGGGTTTAGGGGTACAAAGAGAGGTTTAGGGTTTAGGGGTTAGGGTTTCTAGGGGAATTATTTAGGGTTTATGAGTTTAGGGTTGCTCAAGTTTAGGGTTTAGGGTTTATGGGTTAGGGGTTCAGTTTTAGGGGAATTATTTAGGATTTAGGGTTGCTCAGGTTTAGGGTTGCATGTCAAAAACAATCTCTCAATCTTTATCTCTCTCTCCACTAGGGTTGCTCAGGTTTAGGGTTTAGGGGTTAGGGGCTAGGGTTTAGGGTTTATTGTTTAGAGGTTAGGGGTTAAGATTTAGAAGTTTAGGGTTTAGGGTTTAGAGAGAGAGGACCGATAGGGAGATATAGAGGAGACCTATGGGAGAGATAGGGATATAGAGAGTGAGGGACATGGCTAGAGACAAAGGGAGAGAGATTGAGAGGTAAAGGGATGATAGAGACAGGGAGATAGAGGTTTAGGGTTGCTTGGGTTTAGTGTTTAGGGTTTAGGGGCATTATTAGGGTTTTTCAGGTTTAGTGTTTATGGTTTAGGGGTTTCAAGTTTAGGGATTAGGGATTAGGGCTTAGGGCTTAGGGGCATTATTTAGGGTTTATGGTTTATGGTTTAGGGGTTAGGGTTGCAAGTCAAAAGCAATTTGTCTCTAAACCCCTAAATCCTAAATAATGCCCCTAATCCCTAACTTGTAACCCCTAAACCTCTATCTCCCTATCTCTCCCTTATCTCACTCTCTCTATCATCCCTCTACCTCTCAATCTATCTCCCTATCTCTCTAGACATCTCACTCACTCTCTATCTCCCTATCTCTCCTCTCTGTCTCCTCTATCTCTCCCAATCTATCTCATCTCTCTCTCTACCTATCTACCTCTCCCTATCTCTTACGTCTCTCTCCCCTATCATTCCTTTATCTCCCTATCTCTCCCCATTATCTTTCCCTCTCCCCTCTAGTTTTCTTTTTTCCATTTCCTTCATTGATAAGGGAGAGGGAGAGATAGAGGGGAGAGATTGGGAGATAGAGGAATGATAGGGGAGAGAGAGAGAGAGACAAGAGATAGGGAGAGACTGATAGGTAGATAGAGAGAGGAGACATATAGGGAGAGATAGAGGAGACATATGAGAGAGATAGGGAGATAGAGAGTGAGTGAGATGGCAAAAGAGATAGGGAGAGAGATTCAGAGGTTGAGGGACGATAGAGATAGGGAGATAGAGGTTTAGGGTTTCTTAGTTTTAGGGTTTAGGGGTTAGGGTTTAGGGGCATTATTTAGGGTTTAGAGGTTTATGGTTGCATGTCAAAAGCACACACTCTCTATCTCTCAAAAACTCTAAACCCTAAATAATTTGCTTAATCCCTAGCCCCTAACCCCTAAACCCTAAACCCGAGCAACCCTAAACCTCTATCTCCCTATCTCTCCCTTATCTTCCTCTCTCTATCGTCTCTCTACCTCTCAATCTCTCTGGACATCTTGCTCACTTTCTATCTCCCTATCTGTCTCCTCTCTCTCTACCTATCTATCTCTCCCTATCTCCCTATATCTTGGCTCTCTCTCTCTCTCTCCCCTATCATTCCTCTATCTCTCTATCTCTCCCCTTTATCTATCCCTCTCCCTTATCGATGAAGGAAATGGAAACAAGAAAACTAGGAATCTCTCTCTATCTCTCTAACTCCCTATCTCTCCCATCTCTCTCTCCCCTCCATCTCCCTTTCTCCCTTATCAACAAAGCAAATGAAAATAAGAAAACTAGGACATGCAAAGAGGGATGAGGATATAAATTGCGAGGATGAAATGGAAACAAGAATGATGAGAGGTGGAAAAAAGTAAAATAGGGAAGATTTAGTGGGATCTAAAGGGAAATTGGAAAAGAAAAGGAAAACTAATAGGTAGATAGGTTAGAGAGAGAGGGTAGTAGGAAAGAGGGGAGGGAGAGGGAGAGAGAGAGAGAGAGAGGGAGAAAGAGAGAGGGGGGGAGGGAGGGAGAGATGTTTTAGCTCACCATAACGGGAGCGCGTTATAATACACTCGTGTTATGTGAATGTGCATTCACATAACGCGCTCGCATTATAATGTGATCATGTTATCTGAATGCACATTCACATAATGTGAGCACGTTATAATGTGCTCACGTTATGCTTAGGCTTGGAAATTACCAAGCCTAAGGCTTGGATTTACCTTGGACTTCCAACCCAAATACTTGGATTGTGTTTAGGTTGTCCAAGGACGTGTTTTTCCAAACTCTAACAAAATTTAGATAATCTGGAGTGTGCTCCCCATCAGGATTGCACTTTTTTCAATGAAAAGTAAAAAAAAATACCACCATAATCTTAATCTCTCTAATAGCTATCTAACCATATAATTTTTTTCACATTTTGAGTATGTTAAGGGTTTCATCTTTAATTTCTTTTTTTAGTGTATCCATTTTTTGTCAAAAACCAGTGTCTAGTATTTTTGACTTTTTTTTAACCGTTCATCAAAATTTCAAATACATTACATTTTTAGAAACTAGACTCAATTCTACACGTATTCAAAAAAAGAATTTTGATTTTTGATTAGTTTTCAAAAAAATTAGGGGGGAGCATGCTCAATTTTCTATTTTTTAGGATGTGTCCACTTTGAAAATTAGTAAAAAATCAATTACTCATGAAAAAATTATCAGAAAAATTAGGGATAAACTACATGGTGTTAGCTAATTTCTCACTGAAGTGATTTTTGAAATACTAAAAAAAGTTAACATTTTAGGGGGAGCACACCAGATGCTATGTTATGTTTTTTTGAGAAAAACAAGACCAATTTGTGTGCTCCCCCTTTTTGAACCCCTTAATCTCAACCATTTTTTTTTTAAAAATAGTAGTTTAGAAACTAGATTCAGAGCACTACGACTCTTATTTTTGTTATATCTTCAAATTTTGAGTGTAACTATCTTCAATTTCTCATCGAACATCAATCTTTCCTGATTTTAGAAAAAAATGGCATCTTAAGACCCCCTTTTGGTCCCTCATCTTTGTGCACTTACCCCAAATGTTTTTGCAAGTACTAAGAAGTCATTTAAAAAATGGAGATTTTGCATTGTTCCCATTGTGATAGAGAAGAACATAGAAAGAAAATTTGTTGGAATTTACATCCTTGCAAAATTTGTGGTTTGGAAAAATCATAGTGAAAAGACATGTTGGAATAGAGAATTGAAAAATGAATCTATGACAAGTTGTTTGAAAATGAAGCGTGGTTGGATAAATGTATTTGATTGGCAAAAGATCACAGGTGTGTTTAGAATGTTTTATAGACATAAGTCTTCTCGTGCACGGAGAAAAGGAAAAGGAATTAAACAACAGAAACAAATAACCAAATATAGTGAACGACCAAGTGCAGAGAATAGTAAAGAAATTGAATTGTTTTAGCATTGAACAGAAGCACGAGGAAGACAAGGAAGAGCTTTTCCAAAAATTCTTGAATTATAGATCAGGTTGAAGAAAATGTTTAGTTGCAAGTAATGAAAGAGGAAATGGATCCCATTGATAGGAATGATATGAGTCGTATAGTTTCAGAGGAGTTGTCTGCACAATGATTGGATATGATCTAGTTGGTGTACCTTTGGAGTTTTGTATTATTGTTGGACATCTCGACCAATGTTTGTTTGGAGGACTGATCTTTTGATATTCTTTTATGTTACCATGCGATTGCATGTGCATTGTGATGATTGATTCGTGTCTATGATGAATTGATTTATGCCTTCTTGGTGTGCATTAAATATGTGATTGTTACTCTTATGTTAGAATAAATGTAATTAAGTGGTAGTTGTACCATGTGTTGGAATATATACTTTGAATTTGCAGTTGTGCCATGTGAATTTGTTGATTGATTATATACTTGGATTTATTTGATGGACGTAATGTTAAATGTGAATTTGAGATATTGTTTTGTATAAGGTTGAGTAGGACTAATACTTTTGTGGATGGTGCCACATGGGAGGATGTAAAGGGCATTAGTAAAGATGCTTTGTTTAATTTGATGATACTTTGATTATACTGATTGATACATGACTGTTATAGTGGTATACTTCTACGTGAGTGATAGGACATCGGGGCGATGTCTCTTCCTAGTGGGGAAGGATGTTACATTCGTTTTCACGGACTATATAATTATTCTAGATTAGTGAACATTTACCATGATTATTTTACTATGAGTGAATTCCACATGTGTGAAGGTAATTATCATGAAATTATATTTTTGTAAATTAGAAAATTGATTTAATTATTAAATTTATTGATGTGATTATAATGTTTTGCTTTGGCTATGTTTTGAGGCACTAACCTATTGACGTCAAGTTGAGTGCAAATGAATGCAGGTACTCGTCGAAGACGAGAACATGGTCAAGTTAGAGATGTTCTAGCCACTTGGTAAAAACTGTTTGGGATGGTTAAACCCTGATGCACTCACACACTCACATAGTCTCATATTGCATTATATTTAATGGGTTAATATGCATTATTGTATGAGTCCACACGGTAGTGTGTTCGCTTGGACTTGGGGTTTGCTCCCTCGAGGCTTGGGTTGGACTCCCGCCGGGCTTACTCGATGAGCGTGGCTTGCGGGATGTTGCGCTCATCCCCAGAGGACTAGTCTCGCCTCTGTTCGCCCCCTCCTAGACCCCAACTTAGCACCCATAAGCCAAGGTAAGGCAAGGGGGGTCGTTGGGCAGAGTCATGGGGACACTTCTGAGTTATAAAAAAAAAATGCATTATTGTATGGATAATAAATGTGATTGATGGTTAGATACTTAGAAAAATATTGTGTTTTAATTGCTACAATAAGTTTATTTCGAATATATGATTTAGTCATAAGTATTGATGTTCTTTGATTTATATTTAAATTTGTGTGTTTTATATTATTTAAATAATAATAAATAATGTTTTCCTATTTATATAAATATGGATGTTTGGAAGACAATATCTAAATTAGACATAAAGCAATTATATTTAACTGAAATATATATATATATATATATATATATATATTATTTTAAATACTTCTTGCTTTGATTTAAAGTGAATATGTATTTTTGAAAATAAATAAATTATATTAATAACACTTATTATATTTAGAATTCTAATAAAAGAATAAAAAGAATAATATCATCTCATGCAAGCGGTAGGAATAAATAAGTCTATTTTATTTTAATTTTTGAGGCTTTTTGAAAGGCCAAATATCATGCAAACTAAAAATAAAATTCAGTCTTAAAAACCTAATTATCCAACGCCAAAAATAAGAGGAGAAATTGGAATAAAAGAAGAAACCTCATAGTAGAGAAGGCTCTCGATGATTTGTAGCAAAGATAGGCATGTTTTTGCAACAGAGAAAAAGGACGTTTTTATTTTGTTTCTGTGGCGATAGGAGAAAAGCTGTATCAACGACTACAACAAAGAATAGACTTCCCTTTAGCAAGCGATTCTTGGTATTTTCCTAGTTTTTCCTTGCATTAAAAATGGAGGTTTAAAACTGTTAAAATTTAGGTTAACTTGGCTTGAGAAACTATCTTTTCTGATCTATTTTGTCCTATGATCAGCCTATTCTTACTTGCTGTTGCCAGTCGCCTTTATCCTCAATAATTGTTGTTGGCATCTATCTGCATTTTCCTTAGCCGTTGTTGTGGTTATTCTTGCTTACTTTTCTTTCATCTTTTTGCTTAGATCGGCCCCTTCTGTGTTTTTTGGAATCAACTTCTTTTCCTAGGTGTCAGTCTACCTATACCTTGGCTGATTAAAATTATGATTCTTGTGTTATTGGCGTCATCTCAGATCTGCACCTTTTTAAGCTGACCAACAATCTTATCAGTTCATAAAGTTCCTGTTATAGCTATGTTTAATTAATTTTACGTTATTTCAGACATGCTTAATTACTATAGCTAGCTAGATAGTAACTTCCTTGTGAAATTAGACCTTTCTGCAGTTCACGTCGTAGGTGTGACAGTAACCTATTTATGACCTTCTGCAGTTCCTGTTTCTAGTGCAACAGTAAGCCTGGTTATAAGTTTCCTCAGCTTCCTATCACAGCAGCGATAGTAAGGTTATTAAATTATTTAGAAAACCTATTACTTTACGAAATTTTGAATGAATAGATTATAAGTTAAAATTATCTTTTCCTTATATGTTGTTGTGATGGAGTAAATTCTGAGATGTAAATATCATTATCTTAATAAAACTTCTTAAAAAGAATTGGCATACTTGATTAGAATGATTTATAAAACTCAATACATATTATGAAAATTGAATGAAATATGAACTAGGAAATAAAATTGATTTAATAGCCTTATAGATGCAACTGTATGATCGAATGATGAATTATTTGCTTGAAAGTGTGTTTCCATGGTTGGATTAGAAAGAGTTAAACATTAGATTCTTCAAAACCTTTTGACAAACGAATTACAGTTAAAGATTATAACTTGATTATAGATACTATATTTATACTTGCATAAATGAATGAGTAATTTTCTTATTACCTTCTTGAAAGTGCACTCTCGTTGGTTGAGCAAACAAAATAATTAATAAATTGTATTTAGGATAAAGTATGTGTTATTGACTTGAATATGAAATCATAGATCAATGAGTATATTTACCATATGTGTATCTATGTGAATGCCATCTTATATATTACTGGCACCTATTCTATCTAAATTATCTATGTTGTATGAATTATGAAATAGATAGCAAGACTGAGGAAAGATAATAATATTTGGAACAAATATGCATGAAAACATATTGTTGAAGTGGAGTTGACATACATTATTATTGATTTTATTGCTTGAATTATGAAACAGTATTGGATATGAAGTAAAATCATTAGTTTCTACAATCTATTAAAACCATAGAAATACAAATTGAGAATATAATCAGATTTCAAAATCTATATTGCTTTTAAATGATTTATGATGTTCTTCATTACTGCTTGTTTGAAAAGTGTGTTTTCTTTATTGATGCTTGGAAAATGGATTAGAGGTGGTTATAGGTGATTTTGATTTATGTATTTATTTATTGACTTATTTATTTATTTATTGGTGAAAGAAAGTAGATTTTTATCTAGGTATGTGTTTGGGTTACTTTTGGGCTAGGATGCCGAATGTGCATTATTAGAGATGGCTTTTCCTCTTTTTGGGAATTGATCAGTTACTATGTTTTTAAGGTTTAGATCTAAACGAGTTGTCATTGAAAAAGATGAATATTGTGTCTAGCAAACTTATTGATATATATCTCTGCCATATCCTACTTTGAGACAATCTACATTTTATTATTTAGAATTGCACATTAGACATCAAGTTGCATTGGGTGTTCCCACATGCCAGTTGTTCTAGGTAGCTAGACATTTTGTGCACTGATGGGTTTCCTTCATGTCATGAAGGGGTCCGGGGAAGTGTAATTGCTTCATGGTTGGGTGGAAAAGTGCCAAGCCATGTTCTCGTCTCTCAGCTTGCATGAGAACCATTTGGTTCGTGGCGACTGGAGAGTGTATTGATTTATTTATACTTGTTGTACATGATTATTGTAACTTGTAAATGGATGTATTTATGTCATGAATGCCAATGGACTTTGTATATTATTTTATAGTGCTTTCACCTGGATTAAGCATGAGATTTTGTAAGATTTAATGACTTTTATTGATTCATATTTATGAGATTTATTTTTTTACTCGTGATATTGTAATTAATTGGATTAATTACATTATTTTACTTTCATTACTTGTGAAGTTGTATTTAAATGGATTATTTACTTTATTTACTTTTGAGATGGTTTGAGGGCTTTACTCACAAATGCAACTTGCAAGAGATGCTCAAACAAGCTAAACCTAGCCAATAAGCTCACAAGATAAAATAGACAACCTCTCCAACTATCCGTGTGTTTGCTTTTATAAAGATAAGCTCACAAAAATACATGTGATATGGTAAAACCATATTCCCCAAAAGCATGAGTCTACAAAACCATTGACCCCACATTTAATTATTGGTACTAAGTTTTCCCAATAATTAAATAACTACAAATCAATAATTAATTACTCTGTGTCCCACACACATAAAATAATTAACCCAAGGTTACATACAACTTTTACAAGTTACATTGAATAAATATTTAATGTTGATAAACACATCACATGATGCACAACAAATAAATATTTATTTTACATAATAAAATAATATCAATGTTATGCAAGGTGTACAACACACCTACTCCAACATTCTCCCACTTGTTGTATATGTTGCATAAGGAATCAACATATAAACTCAAAACATCAAGGAAAACCATCCATATGCCTAACATGTACCATATAACTATCGATGTGCTCCAAGATACCTGCAACAGTAATCAAGGTATCCACCATCTCAAACAAGAACTCCCTCATTCTCCATCTAGCCAAACCATGAAGAATAAGATACTCCAAAGAGATGCCACACTAAATTGTCACATAGAAGCAAGAAACCTACATCAACTGATATCCAAACACAAGCACCAAATCCAATGGTAAAAAATTGGCTCGAGTAGCTTACAAGAATCAATCATCATAGCTAAAATAGAAACCATATCTAGTTGCTAATGCATCAACTAACCATACCTCCAAACCAAGGTATACAAAAGATAACAAGTAGACCTTATGCCAACAACATATCCAACTCAAACCACAATGATAACAAGTCTCTGTATATACTCAATCCTGCATAAAGAAGTCCTCCAAGGTAACAACACAAAGCATGTGATAAAAACCTCAAGACCCTCCATATCGCAACATAATGAGAACATCCAACAAAGGAATCATATACATCCTAAAACTCCCACTGCATGAGTAAATGCCAAATCTGAAAGTAGATCAAGGCATCCAAAGATCCACTAATATCATACACATAGAAGATGTGGCTAAATCCTCTATCACATAGTGTCAAAGAACACACACATAGATATGCAAAATCTGTAAACTAAATAGATGAAACATAACTCTCTTCTCAAGTCCATATCTGTCCCAAATCCTCCACATCACAAGAGAAAGAAGTCAAAGAGACTCAAAAGCTCCATACACATCTGAACTCCAATGTCATGTGAACACAAATATCCAGGTTGAAGAATATGTCTAATCAAGAGAGAACCTGCAAATCATAACCATGTCCTTCTATCCACACTCATGTGCTATAGATGTGAAAAGTATGATCTCCTTTACAATTCAAAAACAAGAAGCCTACACAACATCCAATAACAAGATACAAGACTCTCAAACCAAAGGTAGATTAAACTCATAACCATCCCAACGTAGGAATAAGCCTAAAGCCACTAACCATCTCCATTAGACACTTGATGATCTCATAACAACTCAGGATCAAACATAATGAGATAACTAATCATATCCATGCATCTACTCCTTAAACAAGTCCTCACAACCATAATCCATAGCTCAAGACTCAAGCATGAAAAGATACGATACAAATAACGAATGCATTTTAAAATTAGGTGGGCATACCTATCAAATCATTCATCTCTGAGTGGACCAAAAGTGGGGATGAGATTGCTCCTCCAGGATGCACCAAGCCTCGAAGGATCTCTCCAAGAACAACCTCCTCAACATGTCCATGTTGAACTCACGTCCAACCAAGGTGTAGGCTCCTCGGTCTTGCTGCTGAAATACTCATCAAAGAGTAACCATATCAACACATGTCTCTAATCCCAAGAGTACTCAAGCCTCACCTAAATCTCCATGTATCCATGAATACCTCCATGATCAATCTATGCTAAACTCCAAATGCAAAATTGCACCATCATGAAGCTCCCAAGCATATGACCAATGTACCTAATACCAAGAGAACCATCAAGATCATAGTCAAAGCTCCCACTACACATCTGTATAACCTACGAACACATCTTGACATCATGATCTAATCATCTCCTCAAAGGAAATTTACATGCACTAATGCACACATTCTGTCTCAAGAGAACCTGTATCATTCCAATACTCAAACTAGTATCCAGAGTAAACCAAGACACAATACCAACACCTCTAAACCAAGGATCAACATCTCCAAATCACATGAAGATAACCATATCCTACCAAAGCTCCCACTGAAATGTGATATCGAGCTATACATGACAACAACATAAACATTAAACCATCACTATCAAAAGCTCCCACTAAAACATGTAACCAAGCTATCCATGACATTGTGATAACCATCTCCTACATGAAGACCATCCATGATCCCAACATAATCAAAGAATCCCACTATAACGACATAGCTCCCAAAAGGTCGAGTAAACCATAATCTCCAAACCAAGAAGATGAACAAAACCTGTAAACCAAACAGAAATCCAACACCACCACAAATTGCACTTGTAAAACAATCATGTCATGCCAAAGTCCCAACCAAACAAGGAACATCCATGATACCATGATCACCACCCAATGTACCTACACCAAACTCCCATCAAGTCTCACACAACTATACTATATAGTCAACAAACATAGGTCCTATATCATGACTATAACAGGTAATACCATCTCTCTCTATATCTCATAATGATAAGCAAACAAATGCAATATGTGACTAGCCCAAGCCACAAATTAGAATCTAAATAAACATTGAAATATCTATGGGCATAGACAACCCACATCCAAGTTATATATGCAACATGTAAGCATAAACAACCTACAATAATACACAACCTGTAGATCTCACAATGCATCATGCAAACTCAACAATACATGTATAATGCTGCCAACAAAGGATAATCAAAGATAAAACCGTAAGTCTGTAATGACTCAAACACCAAATCATGCTAGATTTGATTTGCCATCGACTCACAAACACACCATAAGTCAAAGGAACCAAAATGATCTCAAACTGATACAAACTCAACAAACCTCAAAATATGATCTCCAAACCTACTGTACTATGTAGTTCTCAAAAATACCTTTCCAACTCCTATAATAAGTCCAAAATTTGACTCCGTATGCACAAGTTATGCCTGGTCAAAGCTCAAATTGTACATATGGCTTCCAACTAATAAAACACTATTAAAATGGAAAAATATGGAAAAATCTCTAACACAATGGTGTAGTACACGGAAAGAGATTTTATTTAACTATAAGAAGTTGAAAATCTGACATACTAAGTGAAAGTTATGCCCCCTAGAAATAATCTACCCTATTATGCTATGTAACTAGGCCCTGGTGGCCCTCTAGTGGTCTGTTGGTGGTTGGCAGGTGGCCCACCATCAGCGCCTTGGTAGAGAGTGTGATGGTGGATATAAATTTTTTTAAAATAGGTTTAATGTTGTTTGAGTTCTGGATTTAAAAAATTTAGCCCCCCGCAGGGGGCTGTGGGCCTGGCCCCACTGGACCAAAGGCTCGTGATCAGGGGCCTAAGGCCCATCAGCCATGACGCCTTGGATGGTGGCCGGCTAGGGTCTGACAAGGGGCCAAATGGCTCTACGCTGATGGTATCCCCTGTGTACCTTGCTATATGTGGGATGTCGCGTGGGGTTGGGTCCGTGCTAATGGTGCCCCCCTCAATAAATTTTTATAATTTTTATAATTTTTCTGCAAACTTTAGGAAAACGAAAAAAAATTTATATAAAAAATTTCCAAACCTACGACAAGCCGAACTAGCAAAGAATATTCTACCGGTGACAATTACTACACAGTGTCGTATAGATTTTGTATGGTACGGAATTTTCTAACATTCCCTATAGATTCCTCCTAGGGCACAAAAATGGCTAAATTTTTTTTGTCTTCGAATATAGGCAAATTATATGTTTTTCTTCACTTGTGGAACCTCCCGAATCCAATGACAGGGTGTATTTTTGCCTAGGAGGCTTCCTACAAAAGATGACCTCCACAACCCTCCATAGAAAGAGCCCAAATCAAAAACTCATATGCCAAATGTTCATGAAACCCTAGATCTGCAATAACCCAAGTCTGCAAACAACCTTGTAACCCTAAAAATGCCTCTATTCCTTCCTGCAAAGCCATGGATTATACTATACACAAAAAATATACTCATAGCTAGGGTTATCAAACAGGGATTTCCTCCCACAACCAAGCAACAAAGCTGTGATACCAAATGTTGGAAATATGCAGCCATATAAACTAATTCCTCATTACTCAATAAGAGATTAATGTGCAACAATAACCAGAAATCCACATGAAAAAGTAATAGACAATCATAACATCAATGGTGACACAAGATATACCCTGGGAAAACCCTCTATGAGGGAAAAACCCATCCTCCAAAAGCATCCATCTCTCATGTATTATTCAACAATAAAATCACAATACATATGCAGAGATCACCTTTGAAACATCAAGATCTCTCTATCTGCACTCCATGTGAACAAGCATGTAACCATACATCAAATACCATGCTTCAAACCCTCACAAATGCAACCTGCAAGAGATGCTCAAACAAGCTAAACCCAGCCAACAAGCTCACAAGCTAAAACAACCAACCTCTCCAACTGCATGTGTGCTTGCTTTGATAGAGATAAGCTCACACAAATACAACATCTGGTATGGTAAAACCATCTTCCCCAAAACCACGAGTCTACAAAACCATTGACCGCACTTTTAATTATTGGTACTAAGTTTTCCCAATAATTAAATAATTACAAATAAATAATTAATTATTCTATGTGTCCCACATACATAAAATAATTAACCCAATGTTACATACAACTTTTACAAGTGGCACCAAATAAATATTTAATGTGGATAAACACATCACATGATGCACCACAAATAAATATTTATTTTACATAATAAAATAATATCAATGTTATGCAAAGTGTACAACACACCTACTCAAACATCAATCTTAAACATAAGATCAAGGGAAACAAATCTACGAAGACATCCAAGATCTTTTGTATGTTTAAGTATCCATTTTATCTTTTGCTTATCATTTGTGGGTTCGTCTACCTTTTCTTCAACATAGGGAGTATACCCAAGTTGCATTAGGGCATTCCATGCATGTTGATGCCAAGTTGCATAATTATAAGGTGTTAGTAAAGGAACCTTAGAATGATCCATATGTGAAGGAAAAGAAGAGCACAAGAAAACATATCAAAACACACACCAAGAGACCCCCCTTTTCACTCAATCAAGAACCCCCAACAAAATATGTTCATGACACTTTATACTTAGTGCAATTTCAATTGGCACTAGCTAAAAATAGTAAAGTGGTCTTTTAATCTTAGTGCATGCAAATGCCAAAATTAAGCTATAACTTAAAGTATAATTTTGGTACAAAATGAGATCAACTTGATCATAGATCTGAGAAGTACTCAAAAAATTATGCACTTTCAAAAAAATTCACCAAAAAATGTTACCGTATGAGCCCAAAGGGAGCCCTAGAAGTTTCTGAAATGAGAATTGCTCAATAACAATGATGAAGATCTATATTTTTTGGAAAAACCAAGCATCAAAACCAAATTATGATTTCACCAATATGAAGCCTTCAAATTTTGGCCCAAGTAAAAAATTTTCTTGAAAAATAGAGCCAAAATGACCAAGTTAGAGGCCTCTAAAATCTGACTGCCAAAATCAAAATGTAGATGAGGGGGGGCTTTATTAGGGCCAAAGATTGATAATGTCATGCTGATGTTAGCAAAGTTGACATTGGAATATTCCTTCTCTGGCCAACATATGCTCTACTGATTGCAAAACCACCCTTGGTTTTCAGAAAATCACCTTAGGAAGGTCAAAGCCATCGATCTGGAAAACAAAACCATCTATCTACATGCGAAAAACCACTTTTAGGTACGAAACTGCCTAGAATACTATTGAAACCACATTCTGATGTCATGATACCACTTCCTATGTTTGGTGTGTTGTTTTTAGACATAAAAGTTAGTTTCATAGCCAAAATTGCTAGATCTAGATTTTTCTTTATGCCGGCGGGTGGTAATGAGGGGAATATTCCCCTGTAAATACTCTTGCAGGAGATTTTGGTTTGTTGCCGAGCAATTGTAAAATGATGACGGGGGTAGAAAGCTGGTGAATGGCTAGCTATCGGTTGGTAGAGGGAAGTGGGGCCCAAGTGGCCACATGGCAGCCCATGATGGCTCTACAGATACCTGCTGGTACAGAGTACCCTGTGAAATAGAATCCACAAAAAATAATAGAAACCCACAAAGTAATACCTTTAACTAATGAATATACTTATTACCCAACAGAAATTGCTTGCGACCACTAGACAAAGATTGCACCCAAGATTTTGTCAATTGTTGATGATGCAAGAGGGTATGCTTTTGTACAGACCATACAATCCATATGAAATTTTTTGCAACGAAAAACTTTCAAACCCTAGCAAAATGGCTGAATTTCAAACTGCTCCAAAATATAGAGTATTATATATCAAAATTCATCTCTTGAGCCTTCCAAATGCAATGGTGATGTCCATTTTGCACTAGGATGCACCAAAAAATATTTCTTGGCAACAAATCTTAAAAAAGAGGGAAGGAGATCATAGATCTGAAGCTCTGATACCATGTAAGAGTTGCCAATGGACATAAGGAAGCCCAAGATCACCTGCAATCAAACAACAAGAGAGAAAAGCAATAACAACACTTTTAACTGCCAAGAATAATTATGTATATATTACAAGATGCAAATCTTGACTTAATACACTTAAATGTACAATGAGGTACCTTACTTATATAGGCAAGGTTGAGAGGTAAGACTAACTAGGATGATGACAAGTGCCTTAATCCTATGACAAGACACAAACATTTAAAGTGTGTCACAAATATTAAATGTCCTAGTTCTACCTAAGTAAACTTAACATGTGAACATGTGTGAATAAGTTCTAATTGATGAGTAGTTAGATAATGTGCCTTGTTCACACTACAAAGGGGAAAATTGAATAGGAAACACCCTCGTTCGCACCAACAATTAGTAAGTTAGAATTTTCATCATTTTTGTCAAATTCTCAAATTTTCAAAAAATGTTTAGAATGTTGCAAAATTTGTGCAAGGAAATTTATGAAATTTGTACATCTATATAAATGAAATTTATCCTATGGAACTAATAGTGTTTCTACAAAAGTGACCTAAAATTCATGGAAAGGGGATATGCACAAAGATGGGGGACCAAAAAGTCACCACATGGACTTTTTGGTCCAATGCAAAGCAAAACGTGAGCGCGTTATAATGCGCTCGCATTATAACGCACTTGTATTTTAGGCTCGGTAACCGAGCCTATTACAGAGTCTAAAATGCAAACACGTTATAACATGAGCACGTTATAATGCGCTCCCTTTTTTCTTTGCTTTAAAATGCAAAAAACCTCTTATTTCTTCATTACATGTGGCCAATAGTCTGAGTGGAGAAAAAATAGAGATTATAGCACGAGCACGTTCAAGGAAGGTGAAACCAAGCAAGTGCAAGAGAGAAATTGACGTTTTCACGATGCCACCTTGCCAAACCCACTCCTGAAGATGTCGTGAAGCAAATGTGGAGGGGCTAGCAGCTGAAGAAGGTAGGGTTTGATTAATTTTTGTGAGTTTAAAAATATTTTTTGACTTTTGCAATGTTTGATTAGTTTTTTATATTGTATTTACAGTTAATGAGGCAGGAGAAAACACAGATCCAGCTGAGGAGGTTCAAAACAACCCCCAAAACCCTCTAAACCCTCAAAACCCACCTTCATGTCCTCACAATGTAAGAGATACTCAAGAAAACTACTTAGGGAAAATAGAAGAAAACATAAGACATCTTCAAACCCTTATTGAAATGTTAAACAATCCAAGTGCAAGCACCGATCGTAGAAGAGCACTTACAAAGTCATTAAAGATGATTGTTTGCCACACTGAATCAGTGACAAAACAAATCACCAAATTTCATGACTATAGGGAGAGGGGTTAGCAATACTATGCCGACAAATTGTCTTATGAACAAGTGAAGAATGAAAAAATTACAAAATCTGCATTATGTACACACTTTATTAATCCTAAAACAGACCAAAGATTAGAAGAAACTTGCAAACAATTTCCTATTCATTGGTGTAGGAATCAAAATATATCCCAAAACTTTTGGGATAGATGGTACATGGTCTTCGATGAGTGCCCATGCAACAACAATGAGGTGCCACAATATTTCTTGAGGAAACTCCATTGCGAGTTCGTCCTCAAGAAGATTCCCAATTATTTTGACATTTGAGAGTTCTGTTAGGAATAGGATGCAGAATATATCAATTAAATGTAGATAAAGATTAAATAGAGGAATGAAAAACACATAGAAATAAAATCATCGAGAGACAATTTTAACGTGGTTCACCCAAACTCGGGCTACATCCACCAACAGAGAGTCCAATATTATTATCTAGCAAATAGAACCAATTACAATTAGCAATCTCTTGCAACTCAATACCACTGCAATATGCTACAATACAATATATCAGCTGAAACCCTAACCCTTAGCCATTTTTATCAAGACTTATGTTGGTTACAAAAATAGCCCGTTTTATATGTTGGCCAATAGAAAAATAACTGTCAATGCCTTTATAAAATAATAGGCAATTTTTGCTTCGGGGGTGCTACCCCCACTGGGGATGTTGCGCCCAGACCCCCATTGTGGACTCCGCCCTTGGACCCCCGTTGGGGGGGTCATCCCCCCGGGCTTGGCAAGAGGGGCTTCGCCCCCCTTTCGATTCCCCCATTAATTAATTTGGGGGAAAATATGCCGACAAAAGTGGGGAAAATTTGACCTCTGAGTTTGATTAGGCTCCATATAACAACAAGTTCTAGGGAAGAGGTGGTGGCTCTGCCCAAGATAGAGAAGGGGGCTCAGTGAGACCAAAATAGTGTACCTAGACCCCTGTTGAGGCTAGAACATATGTCACTCCCTTTGACTTTGAAGGAGAGTGTTGATGTGGAGACATTACATTCACTGACTGCTCTCACACAGTCTCTAGCACAACATGCCAATGATCTCACCCAAGCCAATGAGGGTGAGAGCAGTATGCATCATTTGTCTCCACATTTGTGCAGTTCATGTGGGAACCTATGTAATTATGGGACGCAAGACTCATGATAGGACTCTCGAAAGGATGTTACGAGGGGCAACATCCAATGATGGACACATCCATATTGGATGATATTGTTCTCACCGATGATGTCTTACAGTGTACATTTGGTATTGACTCTTGCAATTTTTTACTAGTTTTATCTTGATTTAATATATTCTTATTTGAAATTTGTAATTAATTTTATATGACTATCTATATTATAAGTTAAAAATAATGTATGTAATTGTCTGCGCAATGAAATTCCAGGGTTAGAGTCTTCATCCTTCCTCCATTAGCCATCCATTGGCGGGTTATGAGAGGAGGTCAAGTCAACAGGTATGTAATTTATCACATGATCGTAATTATTGTACATATATCAATGGTAATATTATTTTGTGACAATTTGATGATTTCAACAGGGAGCTTCACTAGCACCTCCATGGTTTCCTTGGTCCCCTGGATGCAAAACCACTTATACGGAGGTAAATTTAACCATTTCTAATCATTATGCATTTAAATAATGTTATGTATTTATTTTGGTCAAATAATCTTGAACTCTATTTTTAGATGCTGAATATGGAGACTCCTCCTCATCTTTGTGAGTCAGTGTAGGTAGGCATTGCTACAGCCATGATGTCTTCAAATCCTTTGATGGAGGTATGCGTCAATAACATGAAAATGTCATTTTGTATTTCTTGTTTTATCTCATGTCATTTGATGTACATAAATGATATTTATGTTTAGTCAATTTTGCTTCTTGATGCTTCTCAGAGGAGGTCACAACTCCAACTCATCCAACTATGGATGAAGAGAGACAAAAGATGATAGAGAGTGATCATCTAATAGCGGTAAGTGATCGATTACATATGTGATGTTATATATTTCATGTTTTCTATATTAATGTGCATATTGTTTGATTGTATTAATAGGTGAAGTTGTAGCAATCTTTGTCGAGGAGGTCTACTTGACGGGAGAGAGAGGATGAGTCACTAATTGGCTCTCCATCTTCACGGCCAAGCAAGGGCCACTAATTATTTGATCAAAGTCCATAGGAAACTAATTTTTGGGACATTTTTTGTATGCCTAGATGGCTTTGTATACATACTTTTGTATGTTATTGATGTATATTTTTGTATATGCATGTATGACTTTGTTTGGACATGCCTATATGACTTTGTATATAGACTAGATGTTATGTTCATGAGATTATGTATATGAAAGTTTATATTAAATATTTAATATGATGATCAATTATCGTTATAGGAATTTGGTTTTACACGTGCCAATTGCATTTGCTTGAAAGTTTATAAAATTGTTTTCAAATAATCCATTTTGTGCATATCTTGCAATCATTGCATTCCATGAGATTGTGCATTTCTTTGAGGTAGCATGTCAAATAGTTCATGCTCCTTGTCTATGCTTCCACACTTTCCATACATGTCTACAAGGGCAGCTTCAAATATAATATGTGATAAAATTCCTTTATCCTTTATGCTTTGATGGTTGTCCACACCATGTTCCCTAGATCCCTATTGTCATGAAGGATTGCACCCTTGTTAAGCACTAAGCCTAACAATCCTGTGACACATTGGATCACTTCCAGACTATGGGTTGTCTATAGTGAAAGTGAACCTTCGGAAGAGTCGACTCCCTTTAAAACTCTCTTGGATCTAATGTACTTTCAAGGAAAAGAGATAGAAAACTAACTATTGAAACTGAAATTGATCCTAAGAGGTGATGCACCAATGATTGTACTCTAACTTGCAACCTAATTCACAACTATCTTTCAATATATTTGCTCACACAACTCAATTTGAACAATCTTAACACATAAATATTTCATAGAAAGGCCTGAAATCAATCTACTTTCTTTTGAAGGAAAACCAATATTTTCACAACTTGGAAAAGTAAGAAAACTACTTGCACAATCTACAACCTATGATAAACAATTGAATTTTTTGTATACATACTTCAATGAATGAGACATAAATTTAAAGGATTTATGTTTAAAATACAATAAAA
The DNA here is from genome assembly GCA_027924645.1 of Cunninghamia lanceolata. Classification (NCBI taxonomy): domain Eukaryota; kingdom Viridiplantae; phylum Streptophyta; class Pinopsida; order Cupressales; family Cupressaceae; genus Cunninghamia; species Cunninghamia lanceolata. The sequence continues at coordinate 206,117 of BSBN01001673.1, forward strand.
TTTCATCAAAATCACTAAAAAGAGAACAAGACACCTGAATTTGAGAAGGAAAACACCTGATTTTATTAAAAAATGGTAGGAATACCTCTACAATAACTATAAAATATGCCAAAAAATAAACTGCTACTGTATAAAAATCTGTAAAAACTATTGAGTTACAATACTGAAATATCTCTCTATAATGTGCAAAGGAAAGAATAAAAGCAAGAACTGAGAAAAAAATACAAGCTTTTTCTCCTATAATACAAAGATCTCTCTAAAAAAGCAAAGGGAAGTCATCTCTTGTCTAACTGGACTCCAACTGATGCATGAATAGGTTGGAAAAATATCCTCAACCTCAGAAATAATCAACTCTCAGTTGCTGGGCGAGCAAGAGAAAAATGCCTAAATTAGGGGCTCATAACTGCTCCTGATTGAGCTATTTTAGCTATGAACTCCTCCTCTCAAGGTGGTTAACCAAAAAGACTTCAAAAAATAAACCTGTTTGACCAAAAGTCAAAAATAGAAGCAAGAATCCTCTTGCATGAGTTTCCAACTCCCGTTTATCTCTTCTTCTCTCCTTTGCATGTTTGGAAGGCACAAATAAACTATTTTAACAAGTATTAAGGGTAATCCATGTGATTTACCTTAATAGGTGTTACATGATTATCTCCTTTGGTTTTGTGTAACAAATTTTAAGATAATTTATAAAATATTATCCTTAATAAGTGTTAAGATGTACAATATACTTGGTTACCATCCATGCAAGAGAGAAAAGGGGCTTAAATGATTTCATTATTTTTACACCTTGTCCTTCTCTTCTCATATTTTAGGTTATGAAACATTCATAATAGTCTTCATCATGCATAAGGTTGACCTAAGTCATATATAAGACCTTAAAAAGTCATCATAATACTCTCTGATTTCCTTAAACCCTAATGATACTTCTTTTGATTTCTAAGGTTTGAAAAAGAGAACCTTTTAAAGGTCAAAAATTACCATCATTCCCTTATCTCTCCTTTGTCTTTCACAGACTCCTCATGCATCATTAGGCATTATCAATCATAGATTTTGACCCCAAGCATAGATATTATCTTCAATGATTTGTTTTTAACAAAAGTCAAAAGACTTAAGAGACTATCGGGTTTGGCTAGGGCACAAACAATAAAAGGTTCGACAAACCCTAAGAGATTTCATTTTCACTCTTTCTCATTGCCTTGCTGCTCTGAGTCGCCAAGGGTTTTTGGGAGAAGGCTTTGTTGAAGGGCTTCTATGGACTATTCTAGATGGTCTTTTTCCTTCTCTATTTTACTGGTAAGTTTCCCTCCATTATTCGTTGTGGTTCATTTCATGATGCCATGAACTCTATAAAAAACTGCCTCTTATTATTGGTAAACAGTGGAAAATTTAGCTTCTTTGCACACACTGAAAAAAAATCTTTTTTCTGCTTATACTATGAGTGATATCAATGAAGGGAAATGCTTCTCTCTGCTGTTATTTAATTTGGGACTATTGTTCCTTAGAATCTTTCTTTGCTTATGTATACCATCTTTTGTATCTTGTCCTTGATGCTTTTGAAGGAAAGAAGAAAGAAAACATGAGCTCTCCTTTTTCTCTGATAGGGTTTCATCATTGTTTTGCTTATTTGTAACTTGATAAGCTTCTTCTTTTTGCATACTACTATGTCTTTTACAAGGAAAATGGTGAAAAGTCACCTCTTATCTACTAGTTTCGTTGAGAAAACTCTGATGAAACTTGATTTCACTGTGCAAACCTGACAAAACTTCAAAATATGGTTTTCATTTTATATCTCTGTTGTCTTGTAATTCCTCTTCACTTTGATGAAAAATATGAACAATATGTTTTGAAGAGAATATTGAAGGCTTCCTGTGATACAAAAGTATAAAACTGCCCCTTTCTTCTTATGGTTTCTATGTATAAAGCAAAGAAAAACTTACTTTTCTCTTATCATTTCCTTAAGAAAAAAAGTGAGGGTTTTGTTTTTCCTTGCTACTACTTTATGATGAACAATAAACAATGAAATAGGTTTGTTTCTTTGTAATAACCCTTGCTAGGGCTCTCTTGGAAACTGTGAAAAACTTGTTGTTTACCTTTCTGCTCTTGGTTTGAAAAGGCAATGGAATAGTTTAGTTGCTCTTTTATTTGAGGAAACAATGGAAAATAACTTCTTTTTTGTGACTAAACTATGAGGCAACTCTGTTTTCTTTCTTGTTGTGGTTACTGGGGTTAGTCCTTATGGTATTCTTTCATCTTGTCATTAGTAACCATCATACATCTAATGCACTTAGTATTCTCATAGTCTTTTCATCTCTGTCTTCATCTATTCTCTATTATCTTAGTAGCCTTCATGGTACTTTAAGACCCCTCACTTCATTCAAGGTGTAGACACCCAAAATTGACCTAATTATCATTAGTATCAAAATATTGCACTAGCTATCATCTGGATTTGTCTAACACACTTGAGCAATTTCCCTATCACTTATTTCTTCTATTAATTAAATAAATTTATATTTATTTAATTAATTCATTATCTATTTATATTTATTTATTTAATAAATTTATATTTCTTCTATTTCCTCTAATCTATAATTAAATAATCTTTAATTATTTAATTATCTATTTCTATCTATTTTAATTAAATAAATCTTATTTATTTAATTCAATTCCTTTCATAAGCCCACTTTCCAATTAATTAAATAAATCTTATTTATTTAATTAATTTCTCTTATCATTTATCTTCATGAGCCAACATGTGTGTATTTTTATTTAAAAACATGTGTGGTACTACATCTTTTATTTAATATCTTTCACATGTAGTATTTTTTATGTACACGATCACACATAAGCCTTATCTTCCCTCCACTTGTTATTTACATATTCACCTGTGACTATTATTTAATCTTAGCCATTCACATAGCCACCAAATCTCCACCATTGATTGATTTTGGTTGAGGTCTATATAAACACCCTCTCATTCCATACTACATCAATCCATCATTTTCATATAGCATCTACATTATCATCTTGAGCATATTGAGGATTTTAGCATCCATCTAGCACATTATCATTATCATCCATTCATCATGGTAGCTTTTATCTTCATAATTGTTCATTGTTGAGAAGCAATCTACATCATAAACAAGGAATCATACAATCTAGGTGATATTGTTCTTGAATTGCATGCTTTTGATTTCATTTGGATTTGATTATTTGATGGTAGTAGGATTAGGTTTTCAATTATATGCTTGATCTTATTAACCTGATTTTTATCTATAACATTTTGGCATGCCTGGTGGGACCCACGTCCTTGATTAACTTTGCTATTTGAAGTTGTTTTTTGTGAACATCAGATTTTCCAAGCGCTTACGACAAGTTTCAATCACTTCTAAATGAAAACCAATTGCTTTTAGAACATTCGCTTCGCTTTTAAGCCGAAATCTGCCACTTTCAACATTTTCTGGGTCACTTCTAAGCCTACAGTGGTCGCATCTGTCATAATTTATGTCGCTTTTAAGCTGAAACTGATCGCTTCTGGCTATTTGGATTGCTTTCTGCAAATTAGGGTTTTCTGTTTACATCTAACTTTTTGCAGGGATTTTCACACATTTAGCATATTTGGGTCGCTTACAAGCCTTAACAATTCGCATTTTGATTTTTTGCATCGCCTTTGACTCTTAGCTGCTCATATCTGTGTCAGTCTATGTCGCTTCTGATCAATAACATTTCACCTTCAGTCGAATACAGATCACTTTTGATCAATAGTTGATTGCCTCTAGTAACTGTGCCGCTTTCAGCTTTATCATTTACAGTTCAGTTTTCTTGGCTACTAATCAGTTATTTGTGTAGCATCTTATTGATTGTCTAAGAAAACAAGATTGTGAAACTACTAACATATCTGTTGTAGCTTCGATCAGTCCAAGACATTACATTTTATCACTAATTTAGGAACATTTGGGCTTGGTGCTTAAAAAGAATCATTGTTCACTCCGTGCTTGATTTATCTTTTTTTTGGATTGCTTGTTGTGCATGTTTGTAACCCAAATTTAATAAGAAAAGTATCCTCGCCCCTTGCCTATCAAATGGATCTTGGGTGTATGAGAACTTGTTATTATCTTTAGAGGGCCTGCCTTCCCGGTGTGAGAAGGGGTACAACCCAAGCGGTAACGGGCTAAAGCCAAGTCCTTTCGAACTGCTATATAAGAAAAGTGTTTGTGTCGAAAGCCACAAACAACAGGTGTTGTTGTGTTATACCGACAGCCAACCTCCCCCAAAACCCTCCAAGACGTAACCCTTGAAGGCTGGGAGACTCCATAATGGAGAGTAGCGTTGCTGCACGTATAGCCACCCGAATGGATGCCTTTGCTAGCAACCTTGTGTGGTAGCCAAAAACCCTTTATTTGTTGACGCAAAAGGTGGGACCTTTGAAGCTACCCTGATTCTAATGGTTCTTAGTAGAGATAGCAGGGACAATCCTAAGGTTTGGTGGGGGGACAAGCCTTGGGAAACCTAGATCTTGGTATGCGTGAGAAGTGAGTGTTGTGGAGAGGAGCCGGTGCTACCAAGATCCTGAAGCTATCCGCTTTGAATAGGCACGACAAGGGGACTCAACAAATACAGTCCTTTCCTAGCCTAGGTTGTACAAGCTTGTGTGTGTTGTGAGTGTGAGTGACTGTAATCACTATTTTCTTGTCAAAAACATCATTCAAACATATTCCATGTCAAACACGGATTGCCTTTAAACCTTAACTATTCACCTTCAGACATCCAGATCACTTTTAAACAGAAGTTGTTCACCTTTTGCAAAAACTAGATCACTTTTAATCAATAGCTGCTTGCTTTTGGCAAACTTGCATCACTTTTAAACAGCAGTAAATCACTTTTAGCCTGAAACTGATTGCCTTTGGTAAAACTAGTCGCCTCTGGTTAACGCTACAGTTTGTCATTTGAAACAAAATTTGAGTCACTTTTGAGCTATTGCCCGTCGCTTTTGGCCTCATTTGAGTCGCTTTTGAGCTATTACCAGTAGGCCAAATCTTGAACGATTTTCTCTTTTTTTTTGGTTTCTTGACATCTGCCACTTTTTGTGATAAATAGTAGAAAATTGCACATAGGTCTTCTATTATTTATTTATGTGGTGGCTATGATATCTTTGAGATTATGACACAACCTATGTAGGAGGAGTTGGGTGTCAAACACTTGATAGTGTTTTCTTTCCATAACTAAAAATATCAGAAATTAGTATTCATCCAGCCCAATCAGTAGCACTTTCTGACATTCTTAGCTCTGTAATCAGCTTTTAGACAATCTTCTGAGCATCCACAGTCACCTGAGCATTGTCTTCCATCTTGAGCATATCAATCCATTGGACTTTTTGAGCTTTCATCCTTTTGAGACCCCAAAACAACAACCAACCAGCAAAACCAACAACCAAACATCATCATTTTGGCTTTACTTAGCCCTAGCAAAACCAACAAACAATATCAACAACCAGCTTTTCCCTTGAGTGTGTGATCTATCCTCTAGGGAAGTTTATCAAAAAACAAACAACCAAGCAACCCAACAACAACAACCAAGCAACCCAACAACAAACAACCAATCAACAACAACCAGCAAACTGTATACACTTAAAAATGACATGACTTTACCTAAATAAATATTTTAAATATTTATTTCATCTTAATATTCCTCTATCAATAAATAAATAAATAAATCAATTTATTTATTTGATTCATTTTCTCCCATTAATTGAATAAATTACATTTATTTAATTAATTTCATCAATAAACTTTATTCTTCTAAATAATTAAATTATTTTAATTATTTAATTAAATCATCCATTCTTCTAAATTTAAATAAAATGCAAATTTATTTAAATTAAATCTCCAAAAAATAAAATATATTTAAATATTTTATTTATTCTTCCAAATTATCTACAAGTAATTAAATAAATCTATTTATTTAATTATGCTTTCTTATCTTCTAAAAAATCTTTAATATCTTCTAAAAATAAATTCTTCTTGTCATACAAAAGCAAAAGCTGAGTTAACTGATTTAAAGCTATCAACAAAGCTCTTAAATTAGAAAAATATATTCTAATTTAAGAAATAAAAACTCATCCTCATCAAGAAAGCAGTTAACTCAACAAAGCTTCTTTTTGAATGACACATGTCCTTCTATTTGCGCACGTTCTCTCGAACATTCTCCTCCATTGATCTTCTTATTTCTTTTCCACTGTTGATCCTCTCTCACACAACTCTATAAATACAACCCTCTTCTTCTTCATTTCATATCCATCTTTTGAGTAAAATTATGCTGCAGAAACCATAGCGTGCCATTGGCACCCCACTTCCATATCATCCATTGCATTATTGTGTTGAAGCTCATCTTCAACACAAACAAGTATCCTAGCCATCTCCCCTTCTCATCTCGAGGAATCGAAGCAAGGAAGCAAGCTTCCTGAGGGCCATCTTCATCACCAAAAGATCAAGAAAGAGTAGGCGAACAATGGAAATCGTAAGGTAAAAGGTTGTAAGTATCTCATTTCTTGTTTTAAATCTCCTTTTGCATGCATATTCCATTGATGTTTTGGGTTTTATTATTCATTTGATTAATCCAATTTTCCCCATAACATTTCTGGCACCCACTGTGGGGCTCTTTCCCCTAATCTAACCAAAAATTTAAGTTTCTTAGTGACAGGTTCTGTACAGTTTTCATACAGGCTTCTGACAGGTTCAATCGACGCATCTAAGCAATCCCGTGGCGCATCTACAACCTATTCTGGCACACATAGTCTTCTGGTGCATACATCTTCCAAGCTGGCACATCTGATCATTGTTCCATCACTTTTACGGTTACAACGCATACATCTTCTGATTTGGTGCTTTCACCTCCTGTTCCGGCGCCTACAAACTTCTGGCGCATATACCTTCCATCACGATGCTTGCATACTATTTTACAACACATCTGTTGAATTAACGTTTTTATCTATTCTTCCTGCGCTTTTGACATTTGTCTTAGCGCATCTGTACAATGACGTTTACAACCTCTATTTCTGCTTATTTAGACTGTATAGCGGCGCATCTGATCTGTCACTATGGTTTTTAGGATTTCTTCTAATTTTTCTAATTAACGCTAACATTTGTTTTGCAGGAGTAAGAGCTGGATAGATCATTTAGCTGCATTGATTAATTCACTTAGATTAATTAAGGGAAAAAGTAAAAATAAAAAATAAAAAAAAATGCATGCATACAAATCTCACGTAGTCTTTAACTAGGAGGATAGTAACTAAACCACTGCTATCTTTGCATATTGCTATCTTTCTTAGTTAGAATATTGCTATCTCACAAATGGAATGAACATTGCTATCTTTTAAACACTTCAAAGTTAACAAATGCATGAGTGCCCAAGTAGATAGCACATTTAGTTTTTTTTCTTTTAACAAGGTTTGGATTAATCATTATCTTCTGTGTTTGTTGAATGACAATAGGCTTATGCTCTCCCCTTTACTGGGTGACCAGAACGCTAGACTTGTTATTCCCTTTGTATAACCTTTAGATGGGCCCGCCCTTGGATGCCTGCCTGTCCAAGTGGGAACGACCCTGAGTGGTAATAGGCTAAAGCCAAGCCCTACCAATCCACTTAAAATAAATTGTGCTTAAGGTGAAATCTTCCTGCAACGAGTGCCGCTATGTTACACCGATAACCAACCTCCCCCAAAACCCTCCAAGGCGTAACCCTTGGAGGCTGGGAGACTCCATAACGGAGAGTAGCACTGCCACACGTGTAACCACTCGAACGGTTGCCCTGACTACTTAGCCACTTGTTTAGTATACCAAAAACTCCTATTTGTTGACATAAAAGGTGGAGCCTTTGAAGTGGCCCCGATTCATGTGATTCTTAGTAGAGGTGGCAGGGACAATCCTAAGGTTCGGTGGGGGTACGAGCCTAAGGAAATCAGGATCTGGTATGCATGAGAAGTGAGTGCCGTGGAGGGGAGCCAGTGCCACTAGATCCTGGAGCTACACGCTTTGAATATGCACAGCTAGGGGATTCAACAAATACTATCCTATCCAGCCTAGGTTGTACTTGTTCTTGTGTCAAAAAGTCCAAAAATACAAAAAAATAACAAAAAGATAAAAATCATGAAAACTTCTATGCACTTGCTGTGTCTTTTGCCATAATTGAAATTCAAAATTCAAGAAAAGACCAAGTTTTCACCCAAAAACAATTTTTTTTTGAAAAATGTTCCAAAACTCTGCAAATCCAAACTGAAAACTAGAACGACGCATTTGCTGCGACTTGCAACGCATTTGCTCCGACTTACAGTGCATTTGAACACTGTTGCGGTGCATTTGAAAATTACTAGAGTTGCACATTTGATTCGACCTGTGGCGCTTTTGAACTCATTTACGACGCATTTAACTGCTATGCATTCAAACCAGAGAAGTGTTCCGTACCTTTCAAGAGAAAAAAAACTATCAACTTTTCAAAAACCATTTCAAACCTATCTAAATTGTTCCAAGATCTGATTAAAATCATGCAAGTGAATCATTTTTCTCTTCTTCTGCACCATAGCTGCTTTTCTCATCCAAAATCTCACAAAATTCTTCCAAAATCCAACAAGGTTAGAACCAAGCTATTCTTGATGACATCAAAAACTCAAACAAACCTAGTGAATCTCCACTATCAAGGATCACTTATCATTTTCTCTCGGAACTCCACTAGTGGTTTGTGCAAAACTAGTCCACATTAAGTAAACGGATTTCTATCATCCTTACTTTGGCTATCATTTTGTGCACCCAATTTGTTTGACACCAAATTAGATCTAAGGAGAACCCTGCTCAAACCTTGTCACATTCTAGCACCTTGTTCAAAACTTTCAAACTCTCCACCACCATCTCTAGTCACCTTGCATGATCTTAACAAGATTACAAAAACAAAAGCAGATTGAAATGGCTGAGAAAACTATTCCAAACTCTCACAACAGTGATGAGGAAATTTCTATGCAAGAAGTCCTCCAAACGCAGCAAGACCAAAGATTTCAACGCATAATGGATAAGGTACTTGCCCAAGACCCTACCAAATTCTTTCTACACTTAGCACATCTAGGAGTCAATCTCCCTAAAGATTTTGATGTAGAAGCTCTAAAAGAAACTGAGGAAGAAAGACACCCTGAGGAAAGCACACACGAGGATACACCCTCAGACAAAAGTGAAGCAACCATTGATTCTACAAATGCCTTGAGCTTACTGACCCAACAGATCCAAGCGTTACAATAACAATTCATGGACATGCAAATAGGAGCATCGACTAAACACTATTCCCTAGAGGATATTTCTCCATATCCTTTTGATAGAACTTTGATCATGATACATTTCCCCTCTAAATTTGAGGTGCCAAAATTTGATAAATATCGAGGAAAGGGTGATCCAAGGGACCACATTAGGGAGTTCAACGCTGCTTGTCTCGAAGTCGCCCACAATGATACTTATCTTATGCGACTATTTCCATGAAGCTTGGGAGGACAAGCCATAGAGTGGTTATCTAGACTACCACCCGGCATTAGAACATTTAACAAACTTGTGGACAAATTTGTCACGCACTTCTCCTATAATATTGAGCATGACACCTCAATCTTAGATCTTTGTAACACCAAGAAAAAAGGTGGAGAATCTTTTGCCGCCTTCCTACAAAGATGGAGACAGTTGGCAAGTAAGTGCCCACATCAAATGCCTGAAAAACAAATGTTGAAAATGTTTGTCCATAACTTACAAACCAACCTAAGCTATCAGATACAAGTCCAATGTCCTAGTTCCTTTAGCAAGGTCATTGAGATGGGTCTAATCATCAAAAAAGCTTTAATCGCAAAGGGTCAAATAAAGCTCTATAAAGACACTCCTAGTACCAATACCAACGTCGATAAACCAAGATTCTGGACAAAGAACAAAAACATTGTGAATGATGGGGTGGTAGATGCCAAGAATGCAGCACCAAAGCAACCAATCTTCAACTTATCGACTCCTCAAAACAACCCCCCACAAAACAAACCAAGAAACACTGAATCACGGTTTACAAATTTTCAACCTAGGAGAAAATTCACTCCTTTGGGAGAATCATTGGAAACCACTCTACAAAAGTTAATCACAAGTAAGATCATAACACTTCCAACAACGTGGGAATATGAACCAAAAGTTAAACCTCCTTGGTGGAATGACAACAATTTCTGTGAGTACCATCGAAATAGGGGGCACAAAACCAATGACTGCATTGCACTCAAGCATACTATCCAAGATTTGATCGAGCAAAACAAGGTGTCACTTGATGGGCATACCTCTAATAATGATCACCAAGCATTCAAGGATCCTCTTCCCAACTATGAGCAGGGAGGGCCTTCCAACCAAAACAACAACGGAAATAACAATGTCAATTACACAAACGTCGCCTTTGACTATGTAGTTAACCACATATCGGAAGGTGACTCACACATCAATGTGATCACTATAAACAAAGATCTGAATTGTAACGTTACCACCTGCAGTAATAGAGTCACTCTTAGAGGAGCCTCCGCCCCTTCGGCTAATCAGTACAGTATCCTAGATTAGCTACATAAGACACCTACACATATCTCCATTCTAGAACTTCTGCGTCTGTCCCCATACCATAGGGCCATACTTGACAAAGCTCTTTTCGAAGCATTTGTCCCAACAAACCTCACCGAGGAACAGTTTGAAACCATGGTAGGTCACATTACCTCACCTCACTCCCTATCATTCACTGAAAAGGATGGTATGTCAATTACCCAACCTCATAACGCCTCTCTTCATATCGAAGCCTTGATTCATAAACACAATATAAAGAGGGTCCTAATTGATGGAGGAGCTGGTTTGAATATTTGCACCTTGAAGCTAATCCTTGCATTGGGGTTTTCAGAGAAGGCTATAGATCCAAAAAAGAAAATCACCATCAAAGCCTATGATGAGGAGGAGAGAACATCCAAGGGAATTGTTACTTTACCAGTCAGAGTGGGACCTATAGTAAAAGATGTGGCTTGCCAAGTCCTCGATATGGAGCTAGCATATAACATTCTTCTTGGGAGACCATGGATACATGCTCTGAAAGAAGTGCCATAAACATACCACCAGTGTATCAAGTTCCCTTATGAAGGTCAAGAGATCACCATCCAAGGCAACCCCAATCCATTTCAATATTGCAATTCCATTCAATCTAAACCTGAAGTTGTGATTCCTAGTAACCGTGCTTCTGCTTCATCTTCATTTTGTGTTGACCCTGCTTCACTTGCTTCCACATCAAAAGATTCCCAACCTGACCTTAGACTTAAAGATAAGGGCTTGGGTGAATACACAATCTCCCAATCCCTCTGTTTGGCACAACTCCCCCTATCTCCAAGATCATATGGAAGACCTACTTTGAGCAAACCCAAAGTAGACAAAACTACCAAGGGTCCGTTTATCAAATGGGGAAGCCTTAAAGATGAGAGTGATGAAAAGGATATCCTACAATGGCTATACAAGGATGAAGACAATTCATCCACACAACAAGACCATCACACTATACAAACTGAACAATATGGTCAAGGATTCCAAATGCTACAAAGAATGGGGTATGAAGGACACGGTCCACTCGGTTCAAGAAAAGATGGTATCACTGAACCCATCCAACCTCCTACCTTGACGGCCTAAGACACTATAGGGCTAGGATACACTGGAACATCAAGAACCAACAGAGCAAATAAGAATAAAGGCAAACAACTAGAAACATCTACTAGTAATCTAGTTGATCAAATTCAGCAATTGCAATTGGGGAGTGACACTGAGTCCAATGAATATGAATAGGATAGCCTCTTGGAGCTATCTTATGATGACAAAGGCATCGATGTTGTCCATGAGTATGACCAAACCCATGCAACTGAGGGACAAGGTCCAAGGGCTAGACCGCTAGAGTCTGACCCGCATAATAACGATAGTGAAAATCGTGAGGAAAGAATGATACCGCCCTTGACGGATCCACTAATAGAGAGTACCATCGCAGACTTCGTCCATGCTTTTAACAACACTATCTAAACCATCAACACCATCGAACTGGACCAACCCATGATCTCTTACCATTGGTGCACCCTGAACTCATAGATTGGGACTTACAAGGTACTACCCCTGAGCTCGAAACCTTTGAGAATGATGAAGCCATCATAGACTATCTTGAGCTTAGAGATCATATACCCGTAGGGGACCACAGAGCTGGCTATGCTATAGAACTCAATGAGAAGGCCTATTTTGGGGAGAGTGCCAAGCCTTTCAGTCTCAAAAATGTCAAAATGAAAGAAAGATCTAATGGTGAAAACTGCTCTGCGGTAGTGTTAGATCATGAAAAAGGTAAAAATATAGACGTATCCAATGGTGAAAACCTCTCTAAGGCACCGAAGGATGGAAGGCTTGACCCTCTACCCAATCTTACACATCAGGATAGAGCTTCAATCTTGATAGAACCAGCAGAACCAATTAATGTCAGCACAGGTGATAATCCTAGAATGATTCACATGGTACAGTCTTTGACAACACAAGAAAAGCCAGCATTCACCAACTTCTTCAAGAGAAAACAAATGAACTTTTCTTGGACATATGTAGACATGCCAAGGCTAGATCCGAATCTCATAATGCATCACTTATCTTTAGCTCTAGGAGCTAAGCTAGTAAAGAAAAAACTCAGAAAGATGCACCCACATGTAGCCCTCATGGTGAAAGAAGAGCTAAAGAAACTGTTAGATGTCAGATTCATCAGACCAATAGACTATCTTGAGTGGATTTCAAACATAGTACTAGTCGTCAAACCAAATGGAAGAGTCTGAATATGTAATGACTTCAGGGACCTAAACAAAGCTTGTATGAAAGATGACTTCCCCCTGCCAAACATTGACATGATTGTAGATCTCACGGTAGGGCACACCATGCTATCACTAATGAATGGTTTTTCTGGGTACAACCAGATAAAAATTGCACCTGAAGACCAACACAAAAATACATTCACATGTCCTTGGGGCACCTATTGTTGGTGTGTCATGCCATTTGGTTTGAAAACTACTGGTGCAACATATTAGAGAGCTATGACCACAATCTTCCACGACATGATGCACACTATAATGGAAGACTATGTTGATGACATTCTGGCAAAATCACTCACAAGAGAAGGACACCTGGCAGTACTGGACAAAATCTTCAAAAGACTGGAACAATTTAATGTGCGCCTCAATCCAAAGAAGTGCGTGTTTGGAGTTACCTCAGGTAAGCTACTGGGATACATAGTGTCCGCCAATGGAATCGAAGTTGACCTAGATAAAGTAAAGGCCATCATGGAAATGCCACCTCCTAAAAATCTCACTCAGCTAAGGTCCCTACAGGGAAAATTACAATCTATCAGAAGGTTCATTTCTCAATTGGCAGACAAGTGCTACCCATTTTCTCACCTTCTACATAAGAATGTCCCTTTCAAATGGAATGATTCATGTGAGCAGGCATTTCAGCAGTTAAAAGAGTATCTCATGAAGCCACCTGTATTGATGCCATTGATTCAAGGTAAACCTCTGCTACTGTATATCTCAGCTATACCAATAGCTCTGGGAGCTCTCCTCGCACAACAAAATTATGAAGGGAAAGAACAAGCAATCTACTATATCAGTCGAACACTTGTTAGATATGAACTACATTACATGCCAATTGAAAGAGCATGTCTTGCTGTGGTCTTCGCCTCACAAAAGTGGAGACATTACATGTTGTCACATTCTATCAAACCAATAGTAAAGATTGATCCACTCAAGTACTTACTCAACAAAGAAGCCTTATCAGGTAGATTGTCCAAATGGGTCATGCTTCTCAGCGAGTTTGATATTGAATATATAGACAGGAAAGCAATAAAAGGCCAAGTACTTGCAGATCAACTAGCAGATGCACCTCTAATAGATAATAGCCCTCTGAGCTTTAAATTTCTAGATGAATCTATCTTTCACATAAACACAACTTGGAAAATGTATTTCAATGGCTCATACACTCAGCATGGATCAGGAGCAGGTATCTTGTTGATCACCCCTAATGGCTACACCATTCCTAAATCATACAGATTACTCTTTTCCTGCACTAACAACGTGGCAGAATATGAAGCCCTAGTCATTGGCATCAAGCTAGCAGTTGAATGGAACATCCAAGAACTTCAGGTATATGGTGACTCACAGCTGGTCATAAATCAAGTAAATGATGACTACCAGACAAAAGATGAGAAATTAATCCCTTACAAACGAATGGTAGATGACTTCAAAGAATACTTCGTCAAGATCTCTTTTGAGTAGATACCGAGGATTGAGAACAAAGCTGCAGATGCCATGGCCACAATTGCATCTCTCCTCGATATTCCAAATAATCAAGCACATTATGAGTTCTTGGTAGAGCCAGTGTCCTGTCCTACATATGACACTCCCGAATCCCATATCATTTGCCACATTATTGGAGTTGAATCCCCTCTCTATGGAAAAATATTTGCCTATCTTAAAGAGAATACCCTCCCACCCAATCTCTCTAGTAACCAAAAATGAACCTTCATCCGTCAGGCATCTCAGTATGCCATTGTTGCCAATACCCTATACCGCAGAGGTCTCAATGGTACTCTCCTTAGATGTCTCGATAGTGAGGAATATCAAACCACCCTGAACGAAGTACACGACGGTATATGCGGGACCCACTCTAGTGGCCCTACCCTAGCGAAGAAACTCATACGCATGGGATACTATACTAGCCAACCATGGAACAAGATTCCTATCATTTTGCAAAGAAGTGCAAAAAGTGCCAAATCCATGGGAACCTGATACATGCACCAGCACAGGAGTTGTAGCCATTAATGACTCCTTGGCCTTTCTGTCAGTGGGGACTCGACTTAGTGGGCAAGATTCATCCTTCTTCATCCAACGGCCATAAATTCATAATCACTACCACTGAGTACTTTACAAAGTGGATTGAAGCCATGCCCTTAGCCAATATCACAGGAAAACATATTGCCTCTTTTATCTTGAACTATATCATTTATCGCTATGGTATCCCTTCGTCCATTGTCACGGATAATGGATGACCCTTCAAAAATCAAGATGTCAGGGAACTATGTGACAAATTCCATATCCAGTACTGCTTTTCAACCCCCTATTACCCCCAAGGCAATGGCCAGGTGGAGGCATCAAATAAAACCATCTTGAAAATCCTAAAAATGACTGTTAATGATGCCGGCCATGATTGGCATATCCAAATAAATCCTGCGATGTGGGCCTATCATACAAGCATCCACACACCCACAGGTGCAACACCATACTCCCTGGTCTACAGATCTGAAGCCATCTTGCCCATTGAAGTCGAGATCTGATCCTTGTGAGTTTCATTAAAAGGTCTCATATCTGATGAAGAGTACAAAGTGTCCAGACTTCAAGAGTTAGAGTTGCTCAAAGAGAGAAGGCAACATGCCTTTAATCACCTAAAAGATTATCAACAACAGATGTCCCAAAGCTATAACCATAGGGTAAAACCCTGAGTATTCCAAGTTGGTGACCTAGTCCTCAGAGAAAATCCTAGAAATTAGCAAGATCAAGAAAAGAAAGGCAAGTCTGAACCTAATTGGCTAGGTCCCTATGTCATCATTGTTGCTTATGGGTCAGGGGCATATCAATTGGCTACATATGAAGGTGAACTGTTTGATGATCCTATCAACAGCATGCATCTTCACAAGTTCTATACCTAAACCCCGATGTAAGGGAGCCCTTAAAAATAGCAAAAAAATTAGAAAAGTGATTAAAAACAAACAAAAAAATTAGAAAAATAGAAAAGTAACAAAAAAATTGTCCTTTGGTGAAAACCTGGCAAACACGCACCTGGGATAGGTACCATGATGAAAACCTGGCAAACAGGCGTCATGTGTACTTTTAGCTTATGTGCAAATAAAAGCAAGTGGTGAAAACCTAGTAAACATGCGCTATCTGCGACAAACCACTTCATCCATCTGTTGTGACCTCGTCTCTTGTTTCCATCATGTCATTCATCTTAAACTAGTCCTTTGAACCATGGCCGAACTACGTTGCCTCTGAGCTATCACGTAGGCAAGGCCATTCTCAATGCGCCCCCGAGGCTCCACTCCACTCCGCTTCTTTCCTCTCTATTCCTTTCTGTCCATTCTATCCAGTGTCGTCTGTCCTACTGTCCGTACCATTTCTGCATCTTTGTCATCGCCTAGGTCTCAGGTCTATTAGGTTCACCTCGAACTACGTTGCCTCTGCATCGTCACGTAGGCAAGGCCATTTAGCAATGAGCCCTTGAGGCACTAGGTCAATCCCTTAGGGTCCTTCTCTCCATGTCTGTTTGTCATATCACCTACAATAAGTCTATCCTTGTCTAAACTGGGGGCAACTCCTCGACCTGGTTACGGATTTAGATTCTCGAATGATGCATGTTCTAAGAGGATACCAATAAAGGATTGTGATACCTTTCACTAGACAAGTGTACACAGCAAAGCAAGCTTACCAAAACAAAAATCTTGGTGCAAAAACATCAACCTGTCCAAAATAAAGCATATACCAAAACACTCAGAATCAATTATGGCAAACAGATACATCTAATGCAAGAATGTTTTGTGAACAGGTCAACTTACAAGGTCTTAGATTTTTGTCATTATGTCTTCCTATGCTACTCAAGGATGCCAAAATCTAGAGATGCTATGATGGGGGCATAATCTTTTTCTTTGTCTACTGTTTGTGGATCAAACTTTAGTAATGTGACGACTTTTGTCTAACGACATGATCAACAAAAGATCATCGAGGACTTCAGAGGTCTAAATATGAAAAGGGGCAATCCTTGTCTGTTGAAACACAAGAAGTACTCAGGTCATCTAGATTCAAGTTTGACTAGATGCTTGTATCAACTTGCTATATCAAAATCCATGTAAGGAATACTCAGGTCATCTCAGTCTAATTATACCTAGATGCTTGTATTTTCTTACAACATTTCAAAAAGAGAAAAGAAACAAAAAGGGCCCAATGATGAAAGCAAAGTACTTGCGCTCTAATGATGACAAAGTATTCGCATCCATCCCATATCCAAAAACCATATCAACCATGCAATAAGAAAATCCTGCAGTGTATCAAATGAAAGCCTGTATTTCTTCATTTCTTCTCTTCCACTTATCTATTTCATCACTGTGTCGATTGAGTACATTTGGACATATCAAAAACATAGCATAGATCACATATCATATTACATGAGATAGTCATTCACATGATTAAATCATTTTCATACATAATAAGTGCATTAGGTCATCCATATACATTTGCATCGATATATCATATCGAAAACATCAAAAACATAGACAAAATACATATAGAGCCTCATAAATAACATTCACATTTGCATTTGCATCCATCTAGTATGTATCACATATACAAAGCATCATAAGATAGATTACATTCACAACATAGAAACATAGAACACATGCATGTAGAACATCAATAACTGCATCATCATATAAGCATAAAAGCATGTCCAAATGTGCAACATATCAAAATATCTGTCCATATCTCAGAGTCATGTCATAAAATGTATACAAAAGTATAAACAAGACAATGATACATGTCTCGGGGCAAAAATAGTACATAGCCAGCTATCTCAACCATCAAAAATTGGTACAAGTATCCAAGTTTGTCTAACTCTACTGCTATGGAACACTGCTCCCTGCACTGCCCTCTCCTCTATCTCCCCCTGACTGCTGGGGGCCCCTCACCGATGCCATAGATCAGGATCCACCTACCCTTTGTGATGCTACAAACTGACTCTTGTAGCTAGGAGCATGTTGGTCCATTACCACTACCCCATGATACAATCCCCTATAATATTGAGCCTGAGCCTGCGCTTTGGCAAGCTCACCCTGTACCTGGGCCAGCTGTGTCTGTGCCTGCTGCACCTATGAAACCAAAAAGCTAGAAGTACCATCTGTACCCATAGCTACCACTAATGCATCTCTCTCTACTCTCATCACCCGCACGCTGGCCAAGGCTGCGTCTCTCTCTCTAGATATCTTTGATATCCATCCTGCATCCGCATCTCTTCAAGACTTTGCTGCTCTCAGGTGGGCCCTCAGCTGCCTAATCTAACCCTGTAATGCCATAAAGGCCTGCTGTTGTAAGTCAGGCTGCGGAGCTTGCCCTACCTGTCCCTGTCCCTGTGCCACCTGCTGTACTGGCACCTGACCCTGTACCTGCTGCTGTGCCACCTGCTATGGTGGTGACATCTGTCTCTGTGGTGCCACCTGCTATGCTGGCACCTGTACCTGCGCCTGCCCTATAGCCTACGGCTGCGCAACTGCCTGCTAACCCGAAGGTCCCTCCCCAGATCACCTCCTCTGTCTCAGTCTGCCACCTCCTCCTCCATCTCCTCCTCCTCCTCTATCTCCACCATCATCTCCCTGACCTCCTCTCCCCCTCCTCCATCACCTCCTCCTCCCGCCAGCTCCACCATCATCATCTGAATCCTCCTCGTCTATACGAGGAGCCAACTCTCCAGGTCTTGAATATCTGGGAAATGGATGAGCAACGAACCACTCCTCATAATCTGGTGTCATGCCCGCATCTACTATGTCCCTCCTCATAGGCCATGCTGCATAGGGGATATACCGAAAGTCTGCCAAGGCCTCCTCATATGATGCCATAGGACCCCACCTATATCTCTCTGCATGGGTCCTCGTGAATCATGCCTACCCCTGGGGCCTGCCCTACACTCTGCCAAACTGCCGCTGTACCCTACTCACAATCTGTCACTCTAATGTATATCTCTTCCTACCAATGAGCCACTGAGTCTGGAAGTAGTATGGAAGCTTGTCCGCCTCATCATCCCATACCTTGTAGTCTAGGTATGGGCGACAGATAACTAGATCCACGTTATCAAACACGTGTCTCCAATACTTGAGCTTCCCTAGCTTGTACTGGGAAACCACACTTGCATATCCATAGCTGTAGGGCTCACCTCTTTGCCTATGAAATAAACATATCAGCCATGTGATAGCTATGTGCTCCCACAACAAAAACTATAAGAGAGACACACCCACTGACAAATTGGCCCCTCTGTGATACACTACCTGGTGCATATCCCTGTACAAGTGTGCTAGCACACACACACCCATGCATACTAAGTCCCATCAGTGATCATGCTCTCTAACACCCTCCCCCAGCCAATCAGGAACCTGTGTGACCTCCTATCGGGGCATACTATGCCACCGATCAGTCTCGCCACTATCCTTGGGAAGTAGTCATAGCAGTCATGAATGTCCTGCCATGAAATCACCTGCTCAGCCAACTCCAGGTCATCGAACACTCATCTGCACTCAGCTAATCTAGCATCACGCTGTGACTCATACTCAACCAACTCTCCCTGAATAGGGAGGTGCAAAATCCTGTACACGTCCTCTAGAGTGATCGCCATCTCCTCGGTCGGTAGATGGAATGTACCATCCTTGCTGTGGAATCGCTCCACCGCTGCAGTCAACATACCACGGTTCGCACGAACCTCGGGCATGAAGCAAACATAATGCAAACCCATAGCACTAAGAGCATCGCGGCCAATCTCTGTCAACATATACCGCTGTAACAACAGCAAAGGGAACTGCTCTCGTGACATCAGGGTATCCTGGATATCCTCCTACAACCAAGCAAAGCATAGCGTCAAAGAAATCCATATCCAAGAAAACCTACTCAAAGCAATCAAGCTATCCTATCATTGACTTAATATATCAAATTAATCAAAACAACATATCATCTCTCGACTAGATTCTCAGCAATCTCAGAGATCACTCATCAATTGACGCATTGATTAAGGTGCCAATTGGGTTAATTTTGCTAAGTCAATTGATTTTCCTAGTGCAAATGCACTGATCCAGGTGGCAAATGTGCCGATCCATATCATATGCGCCGCTTCACCATGAATGCACCCATCCTTGACATGTATGCGCCATTCTAGCACATGCGCCGCTTCTTGTGTCACATATCCCCAATGGATGCGCCAATTCCTAGACTATATGCGCACAACTATCACATGCGCTGTAAGATGCCTCAAATGTGCAACTTAGCAACATATGCGCCATTTTGGAGTGTATGTGCTGAACTGCAGTTCGACGCATCTGTCCTAGCTTTTTTTCCTAAGCATTTATTGCCCTAATAAATGACTTTTAGCGAGTTTTATCAAACTACATACTGGTGGTCCTACCTCAGATTGCCAATCAAACCGTCAGACTCGCTCAAACTGATGCTCCTCGCGCAGAATATCCATCTATCTGTCAGCTGCTCTAGCTCCCATACTCTCCTAAGCTCTCACAGACCAATCAACTAAAGACAAGTGTGCAAATGAATAGGACTTGTGGACCCAGCTCCTATATATAGTAAGTGAACCATAGCTGACTACATGACAACTGCGACTACTCCCATATCTGTTTCTCCAAACCATGTCCTATTTTTCTCCATCCTAACCTGCTTTTCACCTTCTTCTTCGTGAGATTGTCCGTCTCACGCTTTCTGCCTTCTTCCCGTCTAATCTCCTGAGGGGGCATCCTGTCATTAAACTTGTACTAGGGGCAAACTGGGGCATGTATCATTGTTGAAAATTCTTATTCTTTGAAACAACGTGATAAAACACATTGCATCAAAGAGGGGCAAAATGTATACACCTAAAAATGACATGACTTTACCTAAATAAATATTTTGAATATTTATTTCATCTGAATATTCCTCTATCAATAAATAAATAAATCAATTTATTTATTTGATTCATTTTCTCCCATTAATTGAATAAATTACATTTATTTAATTAATTTCATCAATATCAACTTTATTCTTCTAAATAATTAATTAAATCATCCATTCTTCTAAATTTAAATAAAATACAAATTTATTTAAATTAAATCTCCAAAAAATAAAATATATTTAAATATTTTATTTATTCTTCCAAATTATCTACAAGTAATTAAATAAATCTATTTATTTAATTATGCTTTCTTATCTTCTAAAAAATCTTCAATATCTTCTGAAAATATATTCTTCTTGTCATACAAAAGCAAAAGCTGAGTTAACTGATTTAAAGCTATCAACAAAGCTCTTAAATTAGAAAAATATATTCTAATTTAAGAAATAAAAACTCATCCTCATCAAGAAAGCAGTTAACTCAACAAAGATTTTGTTTAAATGACACATGTCCTTCTATTCACGCACGTTCTCTCGAACATTCTCCTCCATTGATCTTCTTATTTCTTTTCCACCATTGATCCTCTCTCACACAACTCTATAAATACAACCCTCTTATTCATTTTATATCCATCTTTCGAGTAAACTTATACTGCAAAAACCATAGTGCTCCATTGGCACCCCCACTTCCATATCATCCATTGCATTATTGTGTTGAAGCTCATCTTCAACACAAACAAGTATCCTAGCCATCTCTCCTTGTCATCTTGAGGAATCAAAGCAAGGAAGGAAGCTTCCCGAGGGCCATCTTCATCACCAAAAGATCAAGAAAGAGTAGGCGAACAATGGAAATCATAAGGTAAAAGGTTGTAAGTATCTCACTTCTTATTTTAAATCTCCTTTTGCATGCACATTCCATTGATGTTTTGGGTTTTATTATTCATTTGATTAATCCAATTTTCTCCATAACACAAACAACCAAGCAAACAACAAGCTAGCAAAAATAACCATCACCTTTTGGGTCTCAATCTTGACAAGCCAAGTCCAATTTTCAACATCAATCATCATGCCTCAAACTAGGAGCCAATACAGAGCTGAAATGGAAGCAAAATTGCGATCTAAGATGGAAGCCAAGATGCATCAATCCCAATCAACGCCCCTTAGAGATGCAACTCAATTTACAATCGACATGCCTTCTCACATGTTTGTGCCTGAAGGATACATCGTTGGACCATCATCTTCACAACAAGTCCAACCTCAAACATTTTCAGAGACTTATGAAGAGCAATCCCAAGAGGACTTATCAAAATTTAGAGACACACATGTATGGGATCAAGTTGAGAAGCTCGTTTTATCTGATCCTAATCACCACTTCTTGCAATTAGCACGTATGGGATCCAAATTACCAAGTAACTTTGATATATCCACTATTTGAGAACATGATCCAAACACGCCCACTATTGTTGCAAAGGGACCATCCACTATAGCCACACCATCTCATACCATGTCCATGCTACAAAATCCACCTTCCAACCCATCTCTTTCATTGCCTATTGCTACTCCATCCAATGCACCACGCTCAGAGTACACTCTAGAACCTTTGATAACTCCAACCAATGTACTTCCTTTTCTTTCGCAAAATCTAAGAGTTCCACCTTTCCATGTTCCACAACATATGCCTTCTCCTACCATGATCGTATCTCAATCTCAAGTAACACAAGCTATCCATGTGGTGCAAGTGCAAATTCCTCAAACATCACAAGCCATCCCAATACTGCAAACTCCTCAAGTTTCGCAAGGTATCCAAACACCACAAACTGTACAAGTCTCACAACCATTGCAATCCGCTACTCCTATTGCATCACCTGTGGAAACCACATTCCGCATTCATATTCCTATCACTGCTAATATGGTCTCCACGATTTCCACGGATCCATCCAACACACCATATAACCCCAATGTTAGTCTCATTGACATGAGTGACCCACCTATTGTATCACAAGCTAATCCTAGCGTCGTTGTCTCTTATGTTGATCAACTTACATCACTTTTGTCACCCTCATATAATCCCTCACAAACCATCAATCCGTCTTATGAAACCCAAGGATTACCCATTGTCACCCAACACATGACATATACCAATCCTCATGTTTTCCAAAACACAAACCCAAATGTCCATCCTTCCTCCGCATCCACCAATCCTTCCATCAATTACCATATTACAAACCCAACTCTGAATTCACAACCATTGACCAGCGTCAATCAATCTTCTACTTACCATGTGATGCAAACCCTTAGTGCTAATTCATCGCAATATAACCAACCATCACTTGTGTCTCAAGGACAACAATTCTCAAACACATATGTGTCACATACTAATCCTTTGACATATACTGTGAGCACGCAACCTCAACAAACGATCATGTCCTCATACATCTTACAACAACAACCACAATATACACCATATTACACTTCACCTCCAACCATCAACCTCCTTTGCAAAAACAACACCTTTCTCAAGCAGATGTTGAACAAATGATTAACAAGGCGGTAGGAAAAAGCAAGGACATTTTCCTTAGGAGACATATGCGCTTATCCATTTGACAAGTCACTTCATATGACACCTTTTCTGCCACATTTTGAAATTCCACAATTTGAAAAATACAAAGGAAAAGGAAATCCGGAAGACCATCTTAGAGTATTTTTTGTTGCATGTCTCGATGTTTCTCAAGACGATACATATCTTTTGAGACTATTTCCCCGAAGCTTAGCGGGACAAGCTCTTGAATGGTTCTCTCATTTACCTCTAGGAATTAAGTCTTTTGCGGAACTAACAAACAAATTTTGATCACATTTCGCTTTTAACATTGGACATGAAGTGAACATGAATGACCTTGTCAACAACAAACAACGCAATGGTGAAGCTTTCTCCTCAGTTACTCAATGATGGCGTAATATGGCTAGCAAAATATCATGGGAAATACCTGAGAAACAACTTGATATATTCATCCAAAATCTTCATCTCGAGCTTTCATTCCAACTACAATTACAAAGTGCTAGCACCTTTGATGAACTTATTTCCAAAGGAACCATCATTGAACGTGCTTTAATTGCTAAGGGTACTATCAAGATTTTCAGAGATAACAAAGACAATCCTCAGAACTCCAATGATAAATTTCTCTTTTGGAACAAGAACAAGAATGTTGTTAATGATGGTTGTTGGTTATTTTCCTGGATCGGCAAAGGGTTTGCCAGTTCCTATGCATGAGCAGATCTGGCCAACAGAAATGGGAGGTTGCGTGAGCTACCTCCCCTTCACTTTTGGTTCTGCTGCACCAAGGGGGGTGTCCCTATTTGATAAAGATGTAACATTTACTCTCCAAATGACAAAAAGATTTAGCTTTGTGATAACAGGTAGAATACTCTCATTTTAGGACCAAGATTTGTGTGACAAATCACAAGGTTAGCAACATTCTTGGACATATGTGTCTGGTTAAGGATGAGAGTATGCAGGGGTTCCTAATCCTACTCCTACAACTAATAGGTTAGGATAATGGAATGATTAGTTTGATGGATTGGATGCAAGACAGGGGGTTTTGGATCATAACTACTTCACAAGAATAGACTGGTGCCTTATCGCAGGGCAAAGAGTCAACTAGACGTATACATAAGAATGGCTTACAACTGTCATTCGAGTTTCAAGGGGTTAGAACTGATGCTTGCCTTACAAACATCACTCAAGGATAAGTATTTGACTGTCTCTACTTACAAATATCCTAGTTGACATACAATCTTCTCCATACCTTAACCTAAAATGATTTAATCCACTCCTTGAATGGAAGTCTAAAGATCAAGCATGCAATACATAAATCTATATTCTAGAATTTGAGAAACCCTTAGCAACCAAATTCAGAAGAAGAAATGCATACAACAAGTGGAGACAGACAACAAAACACATGCAAAATGCATTTTTCATATAACATTAACACTGAAACTGAACATATGTACAAGATACAACTCAGATGCAACACAAACTCCACAGAGATAAAATAGACATGAAATGTTCTGTATTTTGTTATTTTTCCCCCAAAATTGCCCAAGTCTTCAACCACCAAATATGAGTGACACAGTTTGCATTTTATAGCAAAACTATGTACTCAGCCAAAATTACAACGGTCAACTCAAAAATCACCAGATACAATGCATCATGAGAAATGGCACTCAAAATTAAATGTAGCCGGGAAGCAGAGGAAGAGAGTAGGTGGGCTCAGGATCTGGACCACTGCTCAAAGACTTGCATCTTAAATTTGGTAGTTGGCTTGTCCATCGTCGACCCATACCGTTGCATTTCTGCCATTAATGCTTCATCTACCCGCGGGATGCAACAACAGATGCATTTGGGGATTTTCCCGCTCCAAAATGGCCGCACTCACCCAGAAAAAACCATCGCTGAAGGCTCAAAACCCGACCGTCGATCTAAAATCCATCGCTGTGATAAATGGCTCAAAACACCCTGAAAAGTTGCCTACCAGTGAAAACATGCCACATAGGCACTTCATGCTCCTATCGCTGACTTTTCCTTTCTTCATTTTGCCATTTTCGCCCCTCAAAAACCCTTTGTATATGCAAAAAACATATACATCTGCCTTATATACAAGTCGGACCTCAAATTTTATAGAGCGATTTGAGAATCGGTTCAAATCCGGCTTGTATGCCCTCCACTGCACATCGGCTTGTATATCAGCATATACAAGCACTTTATACAACCCACGGACCTAAAATATTTATTCACTGCATTTTATTCCTCCATCGCGTCCGGGTTGTATGTCCTTTTGCTTGCATATCTTAATGTATAACTACATATACAAATGCCTCATACATACAAGGCGTAACTCAAAAATTTATCCGTCGCATCTGACTTCGCCTTCAGGTCCGGAATGCATATTTCTTCAATGTATATCAGCTTGTATGTCAAACATACAAGTGCCAGATATACATGTTGCGAACTTCAACACTTCTTTCGCTAGATTAGAACATCCCTTTAAAATCCACGTTGTATCTTTCCCTTGCATATTTAAACATACAACACAATGTACAAACCCTTTGATACATCTGCGGAATTTACGACAGAATATTCTAGGAATGCACCTAAATGCAAATATACATTCACTCCTACACATACAAATAGGGAATCTTCAGAGAATATGCGATGAATGCATATTTCCCTTGTATGTCGAACATCTACAATTCCACTTGCATACACCTGCGGGCCCCACCAATTGTATTCCTGCTGCACTGTAGCAAATGTATGTGTGCCAGCCTTTCTATATTTTTCAATGTACATTCCCTTGCACATACAAACAAGGAATCTTCTCCAGAATATTCCTGTAATGTATCTAACCATTGTATGTGTGCCCGAATGTATATTACATATACATTCCACCTTGTATATCCACGGGCCCCACCACATACATCTCTGCCTCACCACTGTAGCAAATGTATATTTGCACCTCCTTGTATATTTTGCTTTGTATATGACCTGATATACAAAGCGGGAATAATCCCCAGAATCTGCAAAAGATTCCCCCTTTGCATATGCACCTTTTAGAGCCTGATATACAATCAGAAATGCACCTAACTCAATTTTTCAAAGGGCGATAGAGATTTTTGACCTGCCAATGCACATTTTGACCTGTATGTATATACAAACGCCTTTGTATATACAAAAACACTTGCACCTTAACTAATTTTTTGCATTTCTTACAACTGCAGAGGGTGAAAGTGTTAGAATTTTTTGGACTTTTGGGAAGGAGCCTGGCTTAAAACCCTAAACATAAATGATTACTAACAATGGTATCGTGGATGCAAAGAACATACAAATAGTGAAATCTCCTATTAACATTCAAGCCGCATCTACAACAAATCAACCTTTTTAACGAAACCGACCAAGAACAAATACAACACCTTGAGAACAATTTACTCCTTTAGCAAAACCTATGGAGGTAGTCTTTCAAAAACTTGTCCAAGCGGGAGATATCATAATACCGGATACACCACCCAACGGTGAACTGGTCTTCAAAGCTCCTTGGTATAAAGAGAATGAGTATTGCGAATAACATAGAGTCAAGGGACATAAAACAAATGGTTGTATGCGCTTAAAGCATGTCATTCAAGATTGCATCGATCAAGGTTTAATTAAAATCACACCTCCAACATCACAACCTACATAGCAACCGACATCAAGCTATGATCTAGATGCTTTCAAGAATCTACTTCCATCTCATGACAAGCCAAGTAACCCTCATACTGGGAATGCCATCCATTACAATTATGAGTCATCCACAATTGGCCGCATTGACCAAGCCTGCATTTCTACCATTACTATCCAAGGCAAAGCACCCAATTGCGCTGTAACTACTAGAAGAGGCCGCATTACCTTTCAAGGAGCGCCTGTCAATCCTCCTCAACCGTCCTCTAGCTATAATATCCTTGATCACCTTGGCAAAACACCTGTACATATCTCCATCCTTGAATTGCTTCGCATATCACCCGCCCACAAGGCTATACTTGATAAAGCATTACAAGAATCCTCGGTGCCTAATAATATTGATACTACACAATTCCAATCTATGGTAGCTAGCATTGCAACCCCTTGCCACCTAAATTTCTCTGATAAAGATCTTCGACCATCTATCAACCCATCACATAATGAAGCCCTCCAGATAGAAGTATTTGTCAACCAATGCCGTATCAAACGAATCTTAGTGGATGGTGGAGCTGGTCATAATATATGTTCATTAAAACTAATAAAACAATTGGGATATTCTGAGAAAGATGTTGACACTTCCAAGGTCATTACTATCAAAGCATATGATGATGCCGAGAGAGATACTGAAGGAATTATTCACTTGCCTATTCAAGTTGGTCCAGTCACTACTGACACCCATTGTCAAGTCCTTGATATTGAGCTTCCTTATAACATCATCCTTGGCCTCCCATGGATCCATGCCCTCAAAGAAGTTCCTTCTACATACCATCAATGTCTCAAATTTCCACATAATGGTGTTGAAGTTACTATCCATGCCGATCCTAATCCATTTGAGTTTTATCGTGCCTTTCAAGCTAAATATCAAAGCCCTAACTGCATTCCTATTAATGCCGAAGCATATCCATCTTCATCTTATGTAGACCCATCCACCCTACTCAAGCCATCATCTAGCAAAGCCACTCCAAATCTCTGTATCAAGTACACTGAACATGGTCCAGGTGAGTACACATTGCAAGAATCTTGTTGTGTTGGAACTCTTCCGTTGTCTCCCAAATCTCATGGCAAACCTTCTACATCTAAAGCATCTTCATCCGCAGTCATTATAAAAACTCCCCCTATAGTATTCATTAAAGGTGGATTCCTTGATGATGAAGACATTGATGACATTAACTCTTGGATATTCTATGATGAGAACAACCAAGTACAACTTGAAGTGGAGAGATATAACAATGGGTTTCGCATCATTAAGAACATGGGCTACAAAGGACATGATGGATTGGGATCACAAGAACAAAAACCTATCGAACCCATTGTTGTGTCTAAGAAGTATAATAAGCAAGGCCTTGGCTTTCAGCCAGAGGTATCGCCTTCCAAAGACATTAAGTGCATTTCCAATGTGGAAGCTGGACCTTCTTCGGTAGGAGAGACTTCTAATTCAGATACCATCGGTGACTCCTCCCTCCATATCACTGACCTTTTTCAAGAAAACTCCATCTTCATGATTTCTGCCACTTCCTCTAGCCAAAACTATTCGTCTGTTACCCTTTCAGTCGTATATCCTGACCTCGTCAATTGGGACCAACAGGGGGCACCTATATTGGACACATTTGAAAATGACGAAGCTATTGCTGAATTCATGGGATTACGACAAGGCATTCCATTAGGTGATCATAAAGTAGGTTTCATGATGGATCTCCCTAAACTAGTATATTTTGGTGGAAGCATCAAATCTTTCAGTCGCAAAAGTGAAATAAATAGAATAAAAAAAGATAGGTCACTAGGTGAAAATTGAAAGATGCCTCTTGACCATGAAAAAGTAAAAATAAAAGACGTATCTGAGGGTGAAAACCTCTTTGAGGCACCCGAGGATGGGGGATTTGATCTTCCTGTCACCACTGATTATCATGAAAAATCAATAGCGCTAATTGAAAAACCTCAAGACATGAACTTGGGCACACAACAGAATCCAAAGATCACATATTTGGTAGCATCACTATCAGAGCAGGAAAGAATAAATTTCACAACATTCTTCATAAAAAGAGCTATCAATTTTGCATGGACTTATGCTGACATGCCGGGTCTAGATCCATCACTTGTGGTACATCATTTAGCAATATCCCCTAATGCAAAACCTGTTAAACAAAAGCTGCGCAAAATGCATCCGCAAATAGCTCTTTTGGTCAAGGCAGAGATTCAGAAGCTATTAGAAGCAAAGTTCATAAGGCCTATTGATTATTCAGAATGGGTTTCAAACTTGGTACCTATAGCAAAACCTAATGGACGAGTTTGCTGCTGCACAGATTTTAGAGATCTCAATAAAGCATGCCCTAAAGATGACTTTCCACTACCAAACATAGACAACATTGTAGATCTCATAGCTGGACATGAAATGCTATCCTTGATGGATGGATTCTCAGGATATAACCAAATCAGAATAGCAGAGAAAGATCAAGACAAAACATCATTCATTTGTCCATGGGGTACATACTGTTGGGTTGTAATGCCTTTTGGTCTCAAGAATGCTGGAGCTACTTATCAACGAGCCATGACAATTATTTTCCATGACCTTTTCCACACTATCATCGAAGATTATGTTGATGATATTCTAGGAAAATCCAAGACAAGAGAAGAGCATCTACAGGTAATAGCACATATATTTGATCGATTAGAGAAGTATCAAGTCAGACTGAACCCAAAGAAATGTGTATTTGGTGTAACATCTGGTAAATTGTTGGGATACATTGTGTCTCGACAAGGAATAGAAGTGGACCCTAACAAAGTAAAAGCTATCATGGAAATGCCTTCACCATCAAGTCTAAAGCAGCTTCATAGTCTACAAGGAAGGTTAAAATCCATTCGCAGGTTTATCTCACAACTGGCAGATAAGTGTCATCCTTTTCAACATCTCCTTTGCAAGGGTGAACCTTTTAAGTGGGATGAAAAATGTTAACAAGCCTTTGAAAAAATAAAAGAATATTTGGCAACACCTCCTATTTTAGTACCTCCTGTACTGGATTGACCACTACTACTCTACATATCTTTAATAGCAACAGCATTGGGTGCCCTTCTAGCTCAGCATGATGATTCAGGAAAAGAACAAGCCATTTACTATATCAGTAGATCTCTTGTGGGATATGAACTTAACTATTCACCTATGGAAAAAGCATGCTTAGCATTGGTGTTTTCTTCCCAAAAGTTGTGACATTATATGTTAAACCAAACAACAAAGCTCATATCTAATGTTGATCCACTCAAATATCTTCTCTCCAAAGCAATTCTTACGGGAAGACTAGCAAAATGGGTTATGATCTTAAGTGAATTTGACATACAATATGTGGATTGCAAGGCCATAAAAGGATAAGTTATCACTGATCAGTTAGCCGCAACACCTTTCACTGATATTCATCCAATACATCCAAAGTTCCCTGATGAAGAATTGTTTAATCTAACTTCACCAACATGGTGGCAACTATATTTTGATGGATCTTACACACAACATGGATTAGGAGCAGGGATATTGTTTGTTATCCTTCAAGGAGATTGTATCCTGAAGTCATACAGAATTGCATTTCCATGTACCAACAACATAGCAAAATATGAAGCTTTAATCACAAGATTACGCATGGTAGTACAATGGGGTATTAAATAGTTACAAGTTTTTGGTGATTCCCAATTAGTCATCCAACAGGTCTTAGATGAGTATCAAACAAAACATGAGAAGCTTCTTCCATACAAGGTAATGGTTGATGATTTCAAGAAGTACTTTGACAATATCATATTTGAACAGATTCGAAGGATGCAAAACAAAGCAGCAGATGCCATGGCTATGATTGGATCTCTTCTAGACATGTCATCCAATACACATAAGTGTGAGTTTCTAGTTGAACAACTTCTAATTCCAGTATTTGAAGTAGCGCAGTTTGAGCTTATATGTGAGATTGTTGGTCCCAATTCACCTTGGTACGAGGATATATACAAGTATCTCCGTAATCAAGCCTTTCCATTTCAACTATCTAACACCCAATGAAAAACCTTTATCCGTCGAGCCTCTCGCTACACTATCCTAGGAGACACCCTATATCACCAGAGTCTTGATGGTATCCTTCTTAGATGTCTTGATTCTAAGGAAGCAAAGGTTGCCTTACATGAAATACATGGTGTTTGTGGATTGCATTTCACTAACCTTGGTCTTGTTAAGAAACTTCTATGAGCTGGATACTATTGGCCAACTATGGAGAAAGATGCACAGCAATTTGCAAAGAGATGTCTGCAATGTCAGAAACATGGGGATCTAATACATGCACCAACACATGAACTTCAACCTATCACTACTCCTTGGCTCTTCTCACAGTGGGGACTTGATCTCATAGGTAAAATCCATCCTACTTCATCAAATGGTCATAAGTTCATTATAACCGCCACTGAGTACTTCACAAAGTGGGTGGAAGCAATACCAATGACTTATATTACTGGCAAGCAAATATCTAAGTGTATCTTACACTATATCATTTGCTGATATGGAGTTCCTCAAGCCATTGTCACTAATAATGGTCACCCTTTCAAGAATCAAGAGGTTAGAGATCTTTGCAACAAGTTCCATATCCAACATAGATTCTCTACACCTTACTATCCTTAAAGTAATGGCCAAGATGAGGCTTCTGACAAAACAATCATCAAGATTCTTAAAAAGATAGTCAATGAAGTTGGTCGTGATTGGCACCTACAACTTAATCCTGCATTATGGGCTTATAGAACAAGTATCAGAACTCCCACTGGTGCTATAGCTTATACTCTTGTGTATGGCGCTGAAGCTATTTTACCTATTAAGGTTGAGATCCCCTCACTGTGAGTGTCTCTACAACATACTATTTCAGATGAAGAATATAGAGTATCTAGACTCCATGATCTTGAGCTAATAGATGAACGGTGTCTTACAACACTCAATCATCTCCAAGTCTATCAAAATTGGCTACGCTGCAGCTACAACAAGATGATTAGAGAACAAAGATTTCAAGTTGGAGATCTTGTCCTTAAAGAAAATCAAAGGAATTAGTAACACCGTGAGAAACAGGGCAAGTTTGAACCTAATTGGCTTGGTCCTTTTGTCATCACATCAGTCTATGGATCATAAGCATACACTCTCTCCACACCTGAAGGCATTCCCTTGGATGAATCGGTCAACGACATTCATCTCAAGAATGCTGGAGCTACTTATCAACGAGCCATGACAGTTATTTTCCATGACCTTTTCCACACTATCATCGAAGATTATGTTGATGATATTCTAGGAAAATCCAAGACAAGAGAAGAGCATCTACAGGTAATAGCACATATATTTGATCGATTAGAGAAGTATCAAGTCAGATTGAACCCAAAGAAATGTGTATTTAGTGTAACATCTGGTAAATTGTTGGGATACATTGTGTCTCAACAAGGAATAGAAGTGGACCCTGACAAAGTAAAAGCTATCATGGAAATGCCTTCGCCATCAAATCTGAAGCAGCTTCATAGTCTACAAGGAAGGTTACAATCTATTCACAGGTTTATCTCACAACTGGCAGATAAGTGTCATCCTTTTCAACATCTCCTTTGCAAGGGTGAACCTTTTAAGTGGGATGAAAAATGTCAACAAGCCTTTGAAAAAATAAAAGAATATTTGGCAACACCTCCTGTTTTAGTACCTCCTGTACTGGATTGACCACTACTACTCTACATATCTTCAATAGCAGCAGCATTGGGTGCCCTTCTAGCTCAGCATGATGATTTAGGAAAAGAACATGCCATTTACTATATCAGCAGAACTCTTGTGGGATATGAACTTAACTATTCACCTATGGAAAAAGCATGCTTAGCATTGGTGTTTTCTTCCCAAAAGTTGCGACATTATATGTTAAACCAAACAACAAAGCTCATATCTAACGTTGATCCACTCAAATATCTTCTCTCCAAAGCAATTCTTACGGGAAGAGTAGCAAAATGGGTTATGATCTTAAGTAAATTTGACATACAATATGTGGATTGCAAGGCCACAAAAGGATAAGTTATCACTAATCAGTTAGCTGAAACACCTTTCATTGATATTCATCCAATACATCCAAAGTTCCTTGATGAAGAATTGTTTAATCTAACTTCACCAACATGGTGGCAACTATATTTTGATGGATCTTACACACAACATGGATTAGGAGCAGGGATATTGTTTGTTAGCCTTCAAGGAGATTGTATCTTGAAGTCATACAAAATTGCATTTCCATGTACCAACAACATAGCAAAATATGAAGCTTTAATCACAAGATTACGCATGGCAGTACAATGGGGTATTAAACAGTTACAGGTTTTTGGTGATTCCCAATTAGTCATCAAACAGGTCTTAGATGAGTATCAAACAAAAGATGAGAAGCTTCTTCCATACAAGGTAATGGTTGATGATTTCAAGAAGTACTTTGACAATATCATATTTGAACAGATTCGAAGGATGCAAAACAAAGCAGCAGATGCCATGGCTATGATTGGATCTCTTCTAGACATGTCGTCCAATACACATAAGTGTGAGTTTCTAGTTGAACAACTTCTAATTCCAGTATTTGAAGTAGCGCAGTTTGAGCTTATGTGTGAGATTGTTGGTCCCAATTCACCTTGGTACGAGGATATATACGAGTATCTCCATAATCAAACCTTTCCATTTCAACTATCTAACACCCAACAAAAAACCTTTATTCGTCGAGCCTCTCGCTACACTATCCTAGGAGACACCCTATATCACCGGAGTCTTGATGGTATCCTTCTTAGATGTCTTGATTCTAAGGAAGCAAAGGTTGCCTTACGTGAAATACATGGTGTCTGTGGATTGCATTTCACTGGCCCTGGTCTTGTTAAGAAACTTCTATGAGCTGGATACTATTGGCCAACTATGGAGAAAGATGCAGAACAATTTGCAAAGAGATGTCTACAATGTTAGAAACGTGGGGATCTAATACATGCACCAGCACATGAACTTCAACCTATCACTACTCCTTGGCTCTTCTCGCAGTGGGGACTTGATCTCATAGGTAAAATCCATCCTACTTCATCAAATGGTCATAAGTTCATTATAACCACCACTGAGTACTTCACAAAGTGGGTGGAAGCAATACCAATGACTTATATTACTGGCAAGCAAATATCTAAGTGTATCTTACACTATATCATTTGCTGATATGGAGTTCCTCAAGCCATTGTCACTAATAATGGTCATCCTTTCAAGAATCAAGAGGTTAGAGATCTTTGCAACAAGTTCCATATCCAACATAGATTCTCTACACCTTACTATCCTCAAAGTAATGGCCAAGATGAGGCTTCTGACAAAACAATCATCAAGATTCTTAAAAAGATATTCAATGAAGTTGGTCGTGATTAGCACCTACAACTTAATCCTGCATTATGGGCTTATAGAACAAGTATCGAAACTCCCACTGGTGCTATAGCTTATGCTCTTGTGTATGGCGCTGAAGCTATTTTACTTATTAAGGTTGAGATCCCCTCACTGTGAGTGTCTCTACAACATACTATTTCAGATGAAGAATATAGAGTATCCAGACTCCATGATCTTGAGCTATTAGATGAACGGTGTCTTACAACACTCAATCATCTCCAAGTCTATCAAAATTGGCTACGCTGCAGCTACAACAAGAAGATTAGAGAACAAAGATTTCAATTTGGAGATCTTGTCCTTAAAGAAAATCAAAGGAATTAGTAACACCGTGAGAAACAGGGCAAGTTTGAACCTAATTGGCTTGGTCCTTTTGTCATCACATTAGTCTATGGATCATAAGCATACACTCTCTCCACACCTGAAGGCATTCCCTTGGATGAATCGGTCAATGGCATTCATCTCAAGAAGTTCTACCCATGAGTCTCAACATATCCCATTCAAAAAAAAAAAAACCATCTAATAGTGAAAACCACTTTGTGGCACTTTGGATGACAAAAAAATATAGTACAAGATAAATAATTCATTCTCTGGTGAAAACCTGGTAAACATGCGCCTTGGATAAGTACCATACTGAAAACCTGGCAAATATGCGCTATGTGTAGAGACCAGCCCCCATCGTTCACTTAGTTTGTTTGATCACAGCTTTCCATGACATCCATCTACTATCTTGCCTCCATAATCCATATCATAATCCACTACTATCCTATATAAACCATTATCCCTTATCCATCCATAATAAAAGCCTTTCCGCCCTTGTCTCTGCCATGCTAGCTTTTGTAGTTTGGACTTTGTTGGGGTTAAGATATCATTTGGCACCTTAGCACACCATCCGCATGACCACATCCATTGTAGCGTCTTCCTAGCAAATCTTTATCCCACACTGGGGGCACTTGGTAAGCCTTATTTGGAAGTGGATACCTACAGCTCTAGCTCATAACATTTCAACCAAAACACAACAAACATCTGAAACCAACGTCAAAGCACAACAATCACCAAAACAATCAAAACAACAAAAATACAAAAAAATCAATTATTCTCAAAAATCCAAAAAAAATCAAAACATCCCAAAATTCCAAGCAATAAAGTTGATCCTTTGACATCAACCATCAACACAATAAGCAAGAACTACATCAAACTCTATCGTTCAAAGCCTTGATCCCGTGGATACATGGTATGTAGGCAATCTGAGATGTGAAGGAAACACTCTAATTTAGGCATAGACGATAGCCCCTTCTCCCATCATCCATCTTTCATCTTTCTTCTAATCATCCTCCAATCTTTCATCTCCCTTTCTTCTATCTTTCATCACTTACATCATCAATAAGCCCAAAACTACATATTCATCATGTCTCATCATCATCATAATGTTCTTTAATCCTGTGGATATAGGGTATGTAGGCAGTCTGGAATACGAAGGAAGTATCTAGTATGCAAGCACAGATGATCCACCCCATCTTCATCTTCTTTCATCTTCCATTTTCTTCTCTTTGACCAGCTCAAGTAAGAAGCAGACTATGTGTACTAGTGAAAGCTCAAGCACTTTAACAAATCAGGGATAAGCCAGAAGCTATTTGTCCTCATGCCTTAAGACAACATTTGCTATAGCATTTTATCAACATATTTAGCCTTCAATAGGATGCAACTTTCCTCTCAACAAGGCACCAGCTTAATCCATCCAAGAGCACTTAAATTTGGCAAGAGAATGTGATGACATTATCTTTTGTTTTATCTTTTGTCCCTTTCTTTTGCCTAATCAAGACTGCCTTGATCTATCTATATCTTGGTACGTTGCGATGAAGTAAGGAATAGGGCTTGGTCATATTGCTTTCATATGCTGTGTCTGAGGGATGATCTTATTCTCTTCCTATGCGTATTAGTATCTTGTACGTGTTGGGATTAGCATCTTACATATCAATATCTTTTGCATCTAAGAAGCTAAACAATCTCTTATGCATTGAGACTATTCTATGTTAAGAATTAACTCCATACATATAACTAGCAAGGTGTCATTATGTGTAGTGGAGATAAGCTCAAAGCTTTGCTTGTAGCGTCAAAGCCCATCTCAGAACATTAGCTGCTATTCATATCTTGTGTATTTTGGTTCAACATCTTGACCTCATGCGTTTAGACAAGATTGTAGTACGCTGGTTATGCATTGGATACTTCGACACCTTGGTCTTCTATACCCTGGTGCATATCATCCATATGCTATATCAAACATAAGGATTGCATTTCTTTATTTATGAGAAATTACTTTAAAAGTTGTCATATCATTTCTCCATTCCATCATCTTATATCGTCCTCAACCAAGATCAATCATCTTCCTTTCATCCCCCTTGTCCGCTTTCATCATTTTCCCTTATCTCCATCTTGCAAAACAAGTGTGTTAGGCATATATAGGTCCATATCATTATCATAATCTTATTATTATCCATTACCATTATGTGCATTTTCATTACCATACATTATCATTAGCATAAGACATTTCCATTTGCATATTCATAGCATTTGCATAAACATCCATATAGATCATGAAAATATAAAAAAATGCATAATATCATAACATAAATGCATCCATAATCATTACAACATCACATAAGTAATCAAAGCCATCATATATATATATATATATATATATATATATATATATATATATATATATATATATATATATATATATATATATATATATATATATATATATATATATATCATGAGTGTCAATATACAAGTGTCTACAAATACAACATGGGCTATCCATGAGCCATCAAAGAATGTATGTACAATCATCTCATAGGCCTCATCATGATACAACATAATACAACAAAACAAGGTAGCTCTAGTGACTACTGGCAGCTCCCTCGCCCTGTCTACCACCACTGGGTCCTGCACCTGGCCTGCCATCTCTAGGAGGCCCCATCACTGAAGCTATAGACCGTGATCCTCCTATCCTTCGTGAACTAGAAGCCCCTGATCTGCTCTTGAAGCTAGGCTGACTCTGCTCCATAGGCACTACTCCATAATATAAGCCTCTATAGTACTCAGCCTCACCCTGTACTCTCCTCAGCTCTCCTTGTGTCTGTGTCAATTGGGTGGCCAGATACATAGTAGCTCCATCTATCCCCAAGGCAGCCATTACCCTATCTCTCTCCATCCTCAGAGCATCTCTCTCTATTGTGATAGCCTACACCTACTGCACAGCTACATCCCTCTCCACAGTCATAGCCTGAACCTGCTGTACCACAGTATCTCTCTCAACCGTCACTGCCTATACCTGCCGCACCATTGCATCTCTCTCCCTAGTAACTCTTGCCAATGTCCCATCATCCTATCCATCTCCTACCTGTGCCCTAGCCTGCCGCTGCGCCTGATAAGTCTGAGCCTGAGCTCTAGCATGTCGCAACCCTATTACCATCCTGATAGCTCTCCAACCCTCGAAGCACCCAAACTCTAGGGAGCTCTAGATCTCTATAGCTACTGCACACAAATGAGCACAAATGAGCCTATTTGACCTTGAGGAACCTATTTATAGCCCCTTTCCAAACCCTAATTCTTCTATACCAAAGCCTATTTTCTTCTAAACCATCCCAGTTCACCCCACCCAACCCCATTTTCTTCGTGTCGACCTTGTATCTAGCCTTTCATCTTATCGCAAGCTAACCCAACCCTTCCTAGTTAGCATGGTTTACCTCTCGAGGGGGCATCACCTGCCAGTTACACTGGGGCATAACCTTGTTTATCAAGCGCATATCGTATCTTCTTTGACACAACGCTCTAATGAACATTGTATCAAAGAGGGGCAAAATGTAGACACCCAAAATTAACCTAATTATCATTAGTATCAAAATATTGCATTAGCTATCATTTGCATTTTTCTAACACACTTGAGTAATTTCCCTATCACTTATTTCTTCTATTAATTAAATAAATTTATATTTATTTAATTAATTCATTATCTATTTTTTCTATTTCCTCTAATCTATAATTAAATAATCTTTAATTCTTTAATTATCTATTTCTATCTATTTTAATTAAATAAATCTTATTTATTTAATTAAATTCCTTTCATAAGCCCACTTTTGAATTAATTAAATAAATCTTATTTATTTAATTAATTTCTCTTATCATTTATCTTCATGAGCCAACACGTGTGTATTTTTTATTTAAAAACATGTGTGGTACTACATCTTTGATTTAATATCTTTCATATATAGTACTTTTATGTGCACGATCACACATAAGCCTTATCTTCCCTCCACTTGTCATTAACACATTCACCTATGACTATCATTTAATCTTAGCCGGTCACATAGCCACCAAATCTCCACCGTTGATTGGTTTTGGTTGAGGTCTATATAAACACCCTCTCATTCCATACTACATCAATCCATCATTTTCATATATCATCTACATTATCATCTTGAGCATGTTGATCATTTTAGCATCTATCTAGCACATTATCATTATCATCCATTCATCACAGTAGCTTTTATCTTCATAATTGTTCATTATTGAGAAGCAATTCACATCATAAACAAGGAATCATACAATCTAGGTGATATTGTTCTTGAATTACATGCTTTTGATTTCATTTGGATTCAATTCTTTGATGGTGGTAGGATTAGGTTTTCAATTATATGCTTGATCTTATTAACCTGATTTTTACCTATCACACAAGGCTTTGCTATATCTTTAGCTGAGTATGTCCCATGGAGTCATTTGTATCCATTCACTATTAAGGTCTCACTCCCTTGACTATTTGCTTTTGCTTATTCCTTTTAAGGTTAAAAATAAGAGATGAATGCTACCTCTTTAAGACCTTTGTGGATAAGTCTCCATGGTTATAGACACCATACTGCAGTGCATGATGAAGGTGAAGGATTCTATGTTTCTGAGGCCTCTATCTCTACTCATCATGATCATTCTTATGTCAAGATGTTGATTTGAGCCTTCAAGCACATGTGGATTTATAGGCTTTGGATATTAGCTTCTTGTCCTATCACTGACTCCTTAATTTCAATGGCTCAACAGTAAGCATTGGTATCCCCTATTTTGATACCACTATCCCTTACATTGCTCCTTTTGACTGCTCTTTTGTTATTCATCCTATG
Source organism: Cunninghamia lanceolata (assembly GCA_027924645.1). Taxonomy (NCBI): domain Eukaryota; kingdom Viridiplantae; phylum Streptophyta; class Pinopsida; order Cupressales; family Cupressaceae; genus Cunninghamia; species Cunninghamia lanceolata. Next base: position 245,722 of record BSBN01001673.1, read on the forward strand.
ACTGCTTGTTTATCTGTGGTGACAATCATCTTGATTGTATGACAGTCATTTGATTGTTCCTCCTTCATCACTGTTAAGATGACTGCGTTAGCATAGTCAAGGACCCTTATTTATGACAGTCCAGAGTCACTTTGTTTCATTATGATCAAGATAAATGCTGCTTCATACACCTAAAATGTTGTTCATCACTTCAATAGGTCTCATGAAGTATTGACATTATCTCCAGCTGGAAACCATCCCTTTCACTGTTATCCACATACCTTTCAAAGTGTGCATTGGGAATCTATAGCTGCTGATGGACTATTTCTGTCCCATTTGGACAAGCATGTTGATGTTTGATATTGTCATGGCTTATCTTCATATAGGTAACTTGTTCATATGATTCCTTTTTGTCTTGAGACTGTATTTTGAGCTCATGCTGAAATGTTTTTGAAGCATACTAACATAATGATGTTGCTTCTCTTTCTCTGATGAAGAAATGTATAATGTGTTGTCAAAGGATGATTGCTTGGTTGTTTGGAACAACCATTCTTATGACTGTGACCCCTTTCTTGATAGTCTAATGATTGTTTTCCCTTTGTTGGATAATGACCCATTCTCTGCTTCTTAACACTCATGCTATTGACAATTGATCACTACTCCTCTATTTTTCTTAATCACCCCATATTACTATGAATCTGATTGTCTTTATGAGCTCCATAGGTGATTAATATGATTGTCCTAGATATGAATTAATGCACCACTATTGCTAACTCTTGGTATATTGTTTTGATGGTGGACTGACTATTATCACAGTCCCTTCTGATTTGGACCTGAACTAAGAGCATTGGTTAGTTTCTTGGGACTATCCTTTCCCTTTACTTCATACATCTTGACTATCTTTTGACCTCATTTGTGACTAATCTAGACCTCTGCTATGTTCACTGTCCTAACTATCATCAAATCTTGTCTTTTCCTTGCTTTAAGACTACTCAACCTCATGCATTGTTATGTCTCCTTTTCATTACGTGCTAGTTGCCATGCTACTCTTCATGACTGCCTCTGGATCTCCTTGAACTGCTATTCCAGCCTAAAATGACTGCATTTTCTTACTAGACTGCTATTTTTAGAGTGTGATGGTAGTCACTTCATTATTGAAACAATCATCTGTTGTCTACTGTCTTAGACTTTGAAACTCCATGGTATTGTGTGCTTTCAAAACCCTTGGGACAAGTTTTTTTGCATCTGTAGACTGCTGCTCCTCTTGATTCTCTTGAAAGATTACTTGCATGGATTCTCTCATAGTATATGATGGTGATAAGGGGTCTATGACATTGGTCTTTATGTATTGTTGTCTCTCCTCTTCACTCTTTCACTGTCTTTTTTTATCATAAATGCTGCTCCAAAATTGTCAAGACCTTTGTAGCATCTTGCTTGCATTATTAAAAAGCTTCAAGAAAGACTATTCTTTATTGTCTATTCTTCATTACTATTGTCACCATCAACTATCCCTTGTCTTAGACTACTCCTTGGCTATTATGGGGGCTGCTCCTTGCTTATCTCATATTGAAAGGAAGCAAGGTACGCAGAACACACTTCCTACACTAATCTAATGAGGGAAGTAGAGTGTAATTTCTTTTAAATCCTTACAATTACAATGATGTTAAGACAACAACATAGATATTGTAGAAATACACATACACATAGAATGACACAGAATAAAGAGAGACAAGATATAACGTGGGAAAACCCTTTCGGGAGAAAAACCCCACACTCCAAAACCTGCACAATGTATTATCAAAACTGCATATGGTTTACAATACACTTGCAATGCAAGCTCTTAGGAGTCTTTGACACTCATATCTGGAGATAATCTGGTAGCATAACAGTACCTGTCAATCACATAATACATCTCCTCTCCAAAGCACCTATTTATATAACAAATATAAGGCAAAAATGGCTCCACATTGAGATGGGCGTCCAACATGGCCTCATGGCCCAAAACCCACACCTATGGACACTTGTCCAACTCTGTAGGATGCTTAGGACACTTGTCAAGTCACCCCATCCCAAAGAGGTTGCCTATTTCCAAAATGGGCTATGATAGATGCTCTTACGACTCTTACAACTATCATAGAATCTGTCATAGCTGTCATATCTTACATCTATAAGAGAATCTGTCATACACAAGCTATAAATAGCATATTCTCTTACAACATGTCATATTCCACCTTGGGGCACCTAAAGATGCCTTTTTTCAAGATGTTTTTGACACACGTCTTCACCTATCATAGAACCTTCTATTTCTGACTCTTACATGTCATAGATTTGTCATAGGAATCTGTCATAACCGTTTCGGTCAATATTCCCTTACACACTAATCAAGATGCCGACACATGGTAGAAAATCTCTACCACAAAAAAGGGATGCCTATCTCCACATGGAGTGTGTTGACCATCCTAGTCACCTTACAAGTGGAGTGACATCTCACCGTGCCACTTCACACTAAATGACAAGACATGATGTGCAACAAAATTACAACATAGGCTAAGTAAATAAATTACATTAAAAATAATAAATGCAAGGAATTACCAAGGTTGAGACACCTTAATTCCCAACACCTACCTGCACACTCAACAAATAAGTTAGCAAAACAAATGAGGCTTAGTAGTCTCCTCTACCAATTAGATGATCTCTTTTTGCACCTTCTTGTGATTGTATCTCTGCATCTGAGGATTGTTTATATCTTTCATTTTCCTAATTAGATACTTGTGAAAGGTAGCATGTACATTTTGATATTGTTTCATATAGTAGTGAAAAGAATCCCGAGCTCTAACATACTTCCTCTCTCTCTCTTTCTTGCAGGTACTTGTGAAGACATTCCATGGAGGATCTGAAGATGGTGTAGATGCCAGTGGGGTTCATCATTTAGGCAATGATGGATCCATTTTCTCTCCTATGTGTTTACCTTTTTTTATTTCAGATGTATATGCTTTCTTTCATTTTATCTTCTATAGTATAGTCAATTCCCACAGCTTTCGTGGGAGCCTATAAATAGATTCTCTTTATGAATATAAAGAGTTATTTCATGCAATGATTTGTGTATTATTTATCCTTTCATAAATCAATTGCATAAAGAAAATCTAAAAATTATTACATGGTACAATTGTTTATGATCATGAGTAGATTTTAGCAAACTTTTGTGTACCTTTCTCACTTGATAATTGGATGAACTATAATGAATGGACCATAAAAATAATCTATAACTCATAGTTTAGTCTTCCCTTCAATTCTACCTGCCATGGGATGCCTCTTGCTATGGTAGGATGCCTTCCCATTTTTATCTGTGTTGTGTAGCAATTCTTATTGAGTTGCTACATGAATCTGGTAAAAGTGATCATAGGAAAGGCCTTCTACTTGAATAAGAAAGGCCTTATACATAATGGTATGATTATAGGAAAGGCCTTCTACATGAATCTGGTAAAAGTGATCATAGGAAAGGCCTTCCATAGTAGGTTGCAAGCTTTCATCCTTTTCTCTACTCTTCCCCTTGAATCTGTCTCCTTCTTCAAAGCAAAAAACATCAGTGTTGTCCCAACCTGACCTTACTGGGCTGAAATGCACAATTAGTTAACATTTTTGGTGACCTCTACACCAGTTTTGCCTGCTAAAACTCTCCTGACCAATTGCCTAGTATATCCATCAAGCAATAGAGTCTTTCATTGGCCTTTACAATCTAGAAAACTCTTTGAAACCCATCTGTTAGAAATCTAAACAGCAACAAAACAAATTAAAAACAAAACAAGGCTGGCTCTAAACAGGGCTAGCAAACTGTGTAGCAACAATTCTTAGAAAACAAAAACTAAACTGAAACAAATTTGCAATCAACACTTATTAACTCAAACATCTACTCTACTATGATACATTTTCAAACTCTTGCTCCTTAGAAACAATGTTTGTGGTGAATCACATTAACTGGGATAGGTAACACCTATCCTTCCATATTGGCCAGCTGAAAAGCATTATGTTGTTTGCACTCAGCAATCATGAATGGGCCACCCCACATAGCATCAAACTTGTTATGCTTACCAGGTCTACATTTCAATTCATCCCATTTGAGGACAATGTCTCCCTTTTTAAAGTGTCTAGGTGCTGCCCTTTTGTCAAATATCCTTTTCATCTGCATCTGATGCATCTCCAACTGCTGTGTTGTTTGTCTTCTTGTTTCTTCCAGCTCTAATAACTCAGCCAACCGTACTTCCATAGGACCTTCTTCCATCATCTCAAGCTCTTCCATGAGGCTTAAAGCTAGTAGCTCAGCTGAAATGGGGAGATTAGCTTCCCTCCCATATACAAGCATAAACAGAGACTGACCTATTGATCTCTTAGGAGTCACTCTATTAGCCTATAAGGCTGATTTCAGCTTTGAATACTAGGTCCTCTAATTGTTTTCTATAGTCCTTTTGATAATTTTGATTAGGTTTTTGTTTGTGGACTCAACTTGTCCATTGCCCTGAGGATAGTAGTTAGAAGAAGTACTTAAATAAACACCATGCTTAATGGCCCAGTTAGTTAGTCTAATTCCAACAAAATCTAAAGTATTGTTCAAGATAATAGAATCTGGTAGACCAAACCTAGCTATTAAGTCCTCATAAAAATTTAGGACAACACCCTCATTCAAGGCTACTGCTTCTGTCCACTTGGTGAAATAATTTGTAGCTATTAACACTCATTTGTGGCCAAAACTAGATGGTGGATTAATGGCCCAAATGAAATCAAGGCCCCACTTGGTAAAAGGCTAATCAACTAAGATGTGCTGTAGAGGCAAGGCTGCCAACTTCTGTTTGCTTGCAAATATAACACATTTTACACATTTTCTCACCCAAGCATGCACATCTTTAAAAATAGAAGGCCAATAATACCCATCCTTCATGATCTTCAAGATTGTTGTTTGGGGTGCAAAGTGACCACTAGCTGGTCCATCATGGAATTCATGTAAGATCTTCTCAATCCGGTCTGATTCTATGAATCTTAAAAGTACACCATTATAATCCTTTCTAAACAAAGTACCATTCAACATGACATATGGAATGGCTTGAAGTTTGAAATACCTTCTTTTGGCAGCATTTAGCCCTACTGGGCACTCACCGGTTTGCAAGTAGTGAACCATTTCATGTGTCCATCTAGTGCCATTTGCTGGAACAACAAGTTGTGAATTGTTATTAGCCATTAATACGATTTATTTTTGTAGTTCTGTGTCATTTTCTGCACCATCAGTAAGTTGTTCACACAACCCCTTACCTCTAACCAGCTTAGCGACCTTGATATCCACATCATATTCCATTACTTTAGTTACCCATCCAACCCTTTTGTCTCCTAAATCCTTGCTCAACAAGAATTTCTTAACACTAGGATGGGCGACCATCAGCTGAATCTTATTGTTAGAAACCATATGTCTGAATTTTTTGAGGCTCCTAATAAAAACAAGCACATGTTTTTATACAAATGAATACCTTTGTTCATAGCCCTCTAATCCTTGGCTGAAAAAAGCAATTGGCTGCTCTTGATTGTCTTTGTTTTGTTGTTTTAACATAGCATAAATAGTATCAGTGCCTCCATAAACATACAATATGAGATCCTTTGAGAAATCTAGATTTATCAATATTGGTGTTTCTACTATTGCTTCTTTTATGCTCTCAAAACTTCTTTTTCCTTCCTTGGTCTAGCTAAAAGCCATATTATTTTTCAGCATAGATGTTAGAGGCTTTAAAAGATTGGCAATATTTGGAATGAACCTTCTTACAAAATTAATTTTGCCTAAAAAGCTTTGTAGCCCCTTTTTATGTGCTGGTAAGGGTAAGGATGAAATGGCACTTACTCTTTCTAGATCAATTGTGATCCCATGTTTGGAAACAATGTGACCCAGAAGCTTACCTTCATGGACAACAAAGATACATTTTTTTGGATTGAGGGAGACACCATACTCTCTACATCTATCAAAAACCTACCTCAAATGAGAAAAATGATCTTTTGCATCTTTTGAAAACACAATGATATCATCTAAGTAAACCAACACAAACTTATTCATGACACTGTGAAAAGTCCATATCCATGGCTCTTTGAAAAGTTGCTCCAGTATTTGATAGCCCAAAGGGCATCTTCTTGTAGGCCATAGAACCCCATTTTGTTGTGAAGGCTATTTTGAACTGGTCTTCCTCTTTAACCAAAATCTGATTATAACCTAAGAATCCATCTAGCAATGAGAGTCTCTTGAAACCTGATATAACTTGCAAAATTTGTTCCATTAAAGGCATGGGATAATGATCTTTTAATGAGGCTCTGTTTAAGTCCTTGAAATCAACACACATCATGATTTCACCATTTTTCTTCCTCACAGGCACCAAATTTGACACCTAGGATGTGTGCTTGATGGGAAATATAATGTTTCTTTGAATCAGCTTGTTAAGCTCAATTTTCATAAGAATCTCCATCTTGGGATTAAGGGGCCTTTGTTTTTGCCTCACTAGTTTTGCATCCAGTTCTAGCTCAATGGTGTGTTGTGCTAGTTCTAGATTAAAACCTTTTAGATCTTTATATTTCCAAGAAAAAATGTCATCATATTCCTGACATAGTAAAATAAATGCATGTTTCTCTTCATTGGTACATGCCTTTCCCAGCTTGAGGAGTTTGGCCTTGAAGATCTCAATAGATTCATAATGTTCTTCCTTGATCAGTATGCTAGCTTTCTCTCTTCTCAACTGATCATCTAATTGAAAATAGGCTCCAAAGTAACAAAACCTTTTGGCAGCTTGTTTGTCTTGAGTTGGAGAATCTGATCTCCAAATTGGTGTTGTAATTTCTGCTGATTGCCAGCTGAAAATTTAGCCTCTTCAATGAGCAAATTGGTAATATGCTCATCACTCTTGAAAACTTGCTAGTGAATGTTGTTATCTAGGATTGAGGGTCTCACAACCACCTTGACATACTACTGTCTTTCCACAATTTTGATCTCCTTTGGAATGTCAAACTCAGCTCCCATGGCTGCCAGCTGATCAACCTATTTATTTTGGTTTCTTCGCATGGACAACAAGTTAAAAGCATCAAAATCTTCAATTAAATTCCATATTCAGTTCTTATATGACTTAAGTAAGTCATTTTTGCTGACATTTACATTCCTTACTTGATTGGCAACTAATTCACTGTCATCAAATACCTGCAACCACTTGATATTTTTCTTCCTGGCCCATTCCAAACCATGAATGAGTGCCTCATACTCTGCTATATTGTTAGTATAGCTGAAGGGAAATCTAAAGGATGCATAATATTTCTCACCTTCAGGGGAAATGAGCATGACTCCACCACCAACACTAATTTTAATTCTTGCACCATCAAAATAAAGCTGCCATAAGTCATTACCTTATTGTTCCTGATGTTTTTTGTTACATCCCCAACTTGTGATTAGCTTAATCTAACTTTGCATGGTAATCAAGAGGATTAGTTAAGAGTTGGATCATTAGATGTTTGTGGAAAATGTCAAGATTAATCATTGTTTCTAACTAATGTTAGTTAAGAATGATATCTCTAGATTGAAATGATTATTTAATTATTATGATTTATCAATTATATCATGGTACATTAATAATGATTTTTTGGTTGTGAGTTGGATCAAGAAAATAATCATCCTTCGAAGATGGAAGGAGAGTATCATCTGGGAGGAAGAGATAGATGATGTGAAATGGGGTCAATTGCCATCTGAGTATCAGACTTTATGTCCTTATGAAACTGTGTGAATTGGCATAAGTTACACCTTTTCTTTGCCAGTTGATTTTCCTTTTGCGTTGTCTTGTCGATTGAGTTATTTCAACAATGTTGCATTGACTCGATCTAATGACGTTCTTAGAATGTCAATGCGAGTCGAGAGTTAGCCTTACCATGTGGTAGAGTATCTTTTTATTTACTCTATTTATCCCCGAATTAGGATTATGAATCCATTATTCTTGGCCTGATATGTTTTGGGTTTTAGCAAAGAAGGGGGAGCGGTGCTCAACACCTAAATTGCATGTTGACCCTGCCACCATGAAGGTGGTGATGTTGAAATATGACATCTTGATTTATATAAGTAATTACATTCATCAAATTGACACATGAAATAATATTATTCAATGATTATATAAATTTAATATCGAATTCATTGCTATACTATTTTGTTTATTTATTTGTTATAGTTGACATCACCCACGGTAGTGGAGTATGTGATTATTTGAACCAATGGGAGCTTCGTGCTCACCAAAGGCTTGCCAATAATGAGAATTGGGATGATAGGTCCCTATGAAAGCAACAGGTTGGCCGAGTGGGAAAACTACCCATCGCATCATGGCGAGGGTGGTAGTTCCCAATATACTTGGCATGCCCAAGAGAGGAACAATAACAAGTTTATTGTTATCACTAGCTATCATTGTTGGCAAGGGAATTATTCAGGTGCTCTCTACGCTTGGGAAGAGGGACAAAGCAAGAAAGAACAATCAGCTGAATTGGGAAAGACAACATCGAATGACTTCATTCAAGTAGAATGAAAGTCTGCAAGAACATAGTCTTTCATCATTTGCTTTCTGGTATTGTAAGTGTCGACTCTGTCGACTATTCTATAGCATGTTTATTGTATTGTTAGCTTCATGCTTTCATTGCTATTACAGTGGCTCAAGGTCTAATGGGTCGAGCCTTTAACCATTGAAACATTCTTTATATAGTGGCATGAGTTTGATAAGGCCGAGCCTTAAACCCTTGAACTTTCTTTGCAACTATAGTTCTAGGCCGCTAAGGCCAAGCTCTAATACTTTATAACCTCTATTGGAACTATAGCTCGAGGCAGCTAAGGATGAGCTCTAATTCTTTATAGCCTTTACTAGAACTACAGCTCGAGGCCGTTAAGGTCGAGCTCTAATTCATTATAGCCTTATGGTAACTGTAGTTCAAGGCCATTAAGGTTGAGCATATATTCACTGTAACATTTACATGTCAGTTATTGATGTCGCTTTTGATAATAATAGTGCCTAGACTTGTATAATGAGTCGAGCCGAAAGTGCTCATGGCACAAAAAGTGTAGAACTATTTTATTAAGTACATACTCAATAGATTGGCCTGCATGTAGCCAAGGCACAACCACGAACTGTGGTGATGGCCGATAAGACTTTAACTTTAAACTATCCTTGCAGCACTCAACTAGAATCTTGAGTCACCTTACATGTAACCCGATTGTTGTTTAAGGGGTTATTAAAATAACCAAGGCAATATTTTTCTAGCCCTTGATAAAGGAGGAGGTGTGTTAAACAAAAGAACACTATTTTATTCTATGGCATCTTTGCATGGTAGACAAATCATTAGTGATGAATCTTTTCTTACTATTGATAACCTGGAAGAATGGGAAGCATGAATACCTTAAGTTCTATATGGATATGATTGCGAGAATTTTAACCCTTTTCTTTACTTATGAGTAAACCCTATGAGGAGAATGTTTATCTTTAAAACTCATATGGGAATTTGAGTTATCATTTATTAATGAAACTATTCTAATTAAAAAAGGCAAGGTATGCCTATGGTACTATGATTGCGATTCTAACCTAAATGTTAGTTCATATTGAAAATATGAACCATGGGAGACCTAGGTTGGTGAAAATGGTTTGATTTTTAATATGATTAAAGAGTGGGACAAAGTGATGAGGACTCACAAGTCCCTCATTTCAAAAGTAAGCCATTAAATCATTACAATCCTAAGATGGGAGTCGATTGTCCTACTGTGGACTATGAATCGAATTGAACCCACTTATACTAAACCTAGAGAGTGTTGATAACTGGGAGGGGGGTGAATCAGTTATCTTAATTATTTTAGCTTTCTGAAATTTCTTAATAATTAGTGCAACATCAATTCAAACAAGCAAACATAACCATGAAATAGAAATACACATGACACAATATTTTTGACGTGGAAACCCTATTAAGGGAGAAAACCATGGGGTGATTAACCAAAGATTGTATTCTCTGTTAGAAGAATGGAAGTACAAAATGGCACTTGCCAATTAGGGCTCACTGCCCGAGCACACTGCTCACAAGAGGCACACTGCCTACAAGAGACACACTGTCTACAATTTATAAGGAGTGTAATACAATACTTGAACTGATAAGGAGCATCAACATATGCTGGAGTTCAGTTCCGGTGAGGCTCTGTATACTGATCTGCTGCACTTCATCTTTCCTCTTCTTTTATGCTGCTCTTCTTTCACATACTTGATCTTCCTTTCTGCTTTTATTTGGCTCTACTACTTTTGTTCGCACATCACTTTCAACCACAACACCTCTCATAACTAAATCCATCTTGTATATATATCCACACAAGTGATTTCATCACCTTTCTAGTCGGCACCTGGAATAGTCAATATTTTCCATAAACTCTGATCTGTTCGCTGAATCCTTACTTACCAAGTAATGTGGATCAAGGATATACTTGTGGAAATCATCAATCATGTCAGCCAAACATAATTTATGCCTTCATAACCTTAACCAACATTAGTAACACATCCGGAATAATGTCTGATGTTCTGCCAGTCAGTTCTTCCTCTATTCATACTGTCACTTGGGAACCCGACACTCAAGCATTCATATCTCTTTATCCTTTCCACACCGGAGGCTCAAACCTTGGAATCTATCAGTCAAGATACTCCTCTTGACTTCCCCAAATCCGCACTTCATTGAGATACTTCTGCTGAGAGATCCGGACCTGTTTGTCAGACCTTACTGACTGCTCTGTTCTTGTTTACCAGACCACAACATTCTTCACTTTGACTTCCGGTATAGACATACCATGTCCTGCGGATGTGTGGGATAAACTTTGTTGCCATCAATGACAACATTCATGAATCCATATAGTGTCTCTTGCCAACAATCTCCCTCTTTGGCATTGATGGCAACACTTAGTGAAAAATGACTAAGTGTTTATACTATGCTCCCCCTTGGCTGATGCTCTATTTTTATATACATTTTCTAGAGCTCCCCCTTAGTTGGATTCCTCATTTTTTACTGCTCTTCACTCCCCCTTTGACATCAATGGCAAAGGGTAGGGTCTGCATATCAAAACTTTCAAAAATTCAACTATACTTAGCCGCATAAGTATATACATATGGCATACTTACATATACTGAAGTATGTCTGCAAAAGTTGTCTTCAATTGAATAAGTTCTATAGCCCAACTTTGCTTCATTCTGTCCAAAATTGAAATATGACCGCTCAACAGGAACGCAAAAGCTTCTACCTTCTTAAGATCTGTTGGATCATTGGTTCGAGCGGTAGTCTAAGCATCACTCAAGGCCTCATGCATGACCTCTAGCTTAGGGATAATGATCCTTCTAAGTTCACCCATCCGGCTAATTATGTTCTTCCTTTCCTTCTCAAAATTCTTTATTGCATTTGTGATTGCAATAGTCTGACACTCTTGATTTACTATGGAGGATGAGAGAGGATCAAAACTTTGAGACAAACCTAATAGTTTATCGTCTTGTTCTTTTACTTTCCTCTCAATATCTTTGGTCACTGTGGGCCAAGATAAGAAAAATTTGTACATATTTTTGCCATCTTTAAGAGCATTTTCCAAGCTCTTTATCCCAATATCCATAACTCTCCTATCATTTGTTATCAGACCCTGTACTTCAGAGAATCTCTTATCCAAAAACTCCTTCCGGACCTTTTCTTCAGCTGACTTCTCTAGAGAATCAAAATGTGTGCTAACACTGTTGACTAGAGTTTTGAGATTACCGGAAGTGGAGGCTGTGGGATCCTTCTGAAATGATGGCATAATCTTTTCAAGCACTCTGGAAGCAGCTTCTATCAACTCACAGTCTTCCATGTGAGACTTCAGGAGTTTTTCTTTAACCTTTGCATTAGCAAATGAAGCTATCTTCATTGTCTATACTGGAGAAAGAGAATCAAAATTAAATAGTCCTTGTAAAAGCTCCAGTTCATCAATCTACATTGTTTCTTTGTTCAAGAATTCTTGGACAGTTTTTGCAGTGTCTCTTACCAGAGACAGCTATTTCTTCTCTTCTGCATTCTTAGAGCTATCTCTTGAAGATTTCTCTCCTTCTATATTCTTACCACTAGCAGTTGTGGTCTTCTTTGTTGAACTCTTCTCTCCTTCTGCAACGTTGGTACTCTCATCTTCTTTTTCCTTCACCTCTGCTTCTTTCTCTTGTATTCTTTCTTCTCCTTTAGATCCGGAGACTGTAGGGGAAACCAGAGGAGAAATGTTAGTTTGGTCAAGGCCCACCTCTTCTGTCATTTTCTCAGTAGATTCTTCTGCAACACTTATAGTCGAGGGATCAGTACCCAAGTCCTCTATAATAGGAAGATTAAATCTTTTGAAGGCCTTCCGAAGGATCTCTTCTGTGTCCTTGGCTACCTTGTCAGTCTCACCAAGCATAAGTTGATTCATCCTTGCTTTGCTTCTAAACTTATCCTTACAATCTTTGAATACCATATTCATTGTCTTGGGGTCGATTGTATGATATAGCTGAATTGCTATCTGTTCCCAGATTTCTAGGTCTTTAGCTTGGGCATTGTTCTTTCTTGTTTCTAGTTCCTTCTCCAAGATTTTAGGAATCAGAGATATAATTTCAATAAATGCTTTGTTGTAGATATTTAGGTACCTGACTATGGCATCTTGCAATATTTTCTGATTTGCTTCACCATAATCATCATAGAACTCAACCATTGGCTGAAGATTTCCATCCACTGTGACTGATTTGATTATGTCATCAATGTGAAGAGTGGGTTTTTCAACATATTCCTCTGTCTTTTCTTCTACCTTCTGTCCGGTAGAGGGTTGACTGGATGTTTTCTTCTTTTTCTTCATTTTCCTGATTTCTTCATCAGATTTAGTCTCCTCTTCATCCCTTTGACTGGCATAAGCTCTTGTAGCTTTTGACTTTGTTCTTTTCTCTCCTTTGCCAGATGATTGTGCTTCCAGTTCTGATGTCCTTGGGCCTTTGGCAGTGGTAGGTGCAGACCTCTTTGATGATCTGGTCCGAGTGGAAGGTTTTGTCAGAGCACTTTCCTCATTTTTCTTTTCTGCCTTCTTCTCTTCCTCAGCCCTTTCCATCTTTTTCCTGTTGGCATCAAGTGCCTCCTTTGAGATGCCAAAACCTTTGGCAACATCTTCTACTTCTTTTCTCACTTTCCTCTTGATCTCTGGCTACCTTAGCTCTGTATGAACTTTCACACTTAGTTCTTCAAAGGTTCCAAATCTTTCTGCTTTTGGGTCATTTGGCTAACTGAGCATGTGTTGAACATGCAGATCTACAATTTGTTCATCGACTTCATACCCCATAGGCATGATCCAGACTGTCCTTGGCTCTACTGCCTCCATTAGGCATTGATCAGTGTCTACCATGAAGCACACTGTATCCTTGTATTTCTCAACTACTGATTTGGGGATTCTTTCTCTGACTTGCATTGTATTTTGAAAGTGCTTGAAGTAACTCCACAGAGCTGTATTCCTTGCCTTAGCATCCCCAAGTTCATGCAAGTAATCTCTGATCTGAATTGCTACCGGTTTGTCATTTTGCCATACCCATCCATTTGATTCGGGCAGCTCATTCATGAAGTAGAAAAATAGGCATAATATTAGTCCACCATATTTAAAGGAGTTCTTCTTGTCCTTTTTGATCTTCTGTATGTTTTCCATTAATTGGCTCAAAAGAAGTTCACAGAGATCATATTCTGCATTCTTTCTCAGCATCTCATAGGCAATATATACTACAGTTCCGGATACTGAATTCTCCCTACTGGAGTGATATATCTTGTATCCTATTATCATAGATGCAAACTTGATATCTGGGTCAGTAATATCTTCAATGGTCATTGCCCTCTTATCAAATTTTGATCCGGTGGCCTCAGTTACAATGTTGTTTTTGACAGATTTGAGGACAGGTATTCCTCCAGAGGAGTGTAAACCAGTTACTACCCTAATTGCTTCCTTGGTGATTTCACAAGGTCTGTTAAGCCATAGAAAGTTGTCATGTACCCTACTCAACACATACCAGACTCATTCATCTTCTTCAAAGCAGGGGAAATGAATGAACTGATCAAAATGTTTATCCTAGATGCCCTTATATTCTGGTTTAAGCTCAAAAGCATCATCTATCAATTGTTTGTGATAGATATCTCTTAGTTTGAATTCCCCAAACTCTTCAACATTTGCATGTATGTAAACCCTAATATCTTCTGTGTACAAAACACCATGCAGAACACTAGAGAAGGCTCCTAGGGGATCTACCTCCAAGGATTTGTATGGATGCTTCTTAAATATGGGGCGAGGTCTATCAGAAATCTTTACTATATTCAGAGTAGCCATCACCAAGGAATCTTACTGAGAGATATCAAGAACAAAGAATACCTTTTACGCTGTTTAGGGCAAACACGATGAAATCCGGATTGAGCTATATGAGGAATCGTCTTGATCTTTTGGGAGAAGTTGTTGCAGAGCTCCTTTTCTCTCTTCTTCGCATGTGAGTGTACAAATGATGAGTGAATGAACTCTTTTATTTCTGAGAAGCCCTAATTTTTATTCGGCAATAAATGCGCAACCTAATTCATTCTGGTTTGCCTTGTTTGTCTTATTCAGAGACAAAAGCTTTCCGGATCACTGAGAAAGATTTCAAAGTTATTCTAGGAGAGTAGTGATAATCTATCTTTCTTTCATTAGTCATTTGATCTATTTGTAGATCAAGACACCATAGTTTGAATCATACCAGACCAAACTTGTAAGGAATCTATTTTTACTGGAAGACTGTTTTACCGGATCAATTCTGGTAGGATTAGATTCTTCAAATCTTCTTGCAAATCTCTCAAATATTTACCATACCCCTTTTAGATGTTTCTTGTATGACCCCTTTTAATCCGCAGCTCTCCTTGTGCCAGTTCCGGCACCAATTGACTGGCTGGGGGAACAAGGTTTTCTTTGTGTCTCCCCCTGAGCCAGAGCTCACTTTTTAATTTTCAGAAGGAATATCAGCACCAAAGTCTGGTGCGGATCCATCCCCTACATTCTCTATACTTTTCTTCACCCAAATCTTGTTCATCTCACTTTGAACTTCATCCGCATTTACTTTTTGTTTTCCCTTATCTTGATTTTGATTATAATATACTGGACCTCTTTTATCCTAATTCTTGCTTCTACAGAATTTTGCTATATGACCAGAACTATTGCAAATTTGGCAAACAACATTTCTTTGCATATTTGATTGACATCCTCTTGATCTACATTGATTAGCCATATGACCCATTCTATTGCATGCAAAGCATCTACCATTGAATGAATTGTTCATTTGCATATTTCTGCATTCATGAGATTTGTGACCATACCTTTTGTAGTTGAAGCACTGTCCAGAGAAGGATGTATTAGTCTGATTCATTCTCCTTCTGCACTGATTAGCTTTATGACCAAAGTTATTGCAGTTGTGGCAGTATCCATTGAAGGATGGATATCTTTGAGCATTAGGTTGCCTTACCGGAGGACTTCTAGGCCTGTTCCTTGGATTTTCTGATCTAAAATTCTTCTAATCGGATCCAGAGCTTTCTCCTTTCTCATATCCCAAACCACACTTGTCATCTACCCTCTTTTAGCTTTGAAGAAGAACTTCAAGTTGGGCAGAACTTATCTTGAATTTCTCTTTATATTCATTTGTTGTTTGAAGATCCCTTTTGAGAGAGACAATTTGATCCTCAAGTTTTTCTTCATTATCTTTAGCATCTTCAAGATCAGATTCAAGATGTCTGATAATTCTATCCATCTTGTGGCAATCTTCTGATTTCTCCTTGAGAGATTGTCTTAGATTATCTTCAGTTTTTCTTTTCTCTTCAATCTCTTGGGTAAACTTTATAACTCCTGATTCCATTTCATGTCTTGCCATAATGATTTCTTTTGATAGCTTTTCACATAACTTGGTTTTCTCCTTCAGATCTTCATTTGCATCATTTGCTTCACCTTGACTTGCCAATTGCTGAAGTAGCTTCTTTCTCTTTTTCATAGCGAGACTTAATTTGTCTTTTAGTTCTCTCATGAAATCATCATCCTATTTGAGTCTTTCCTTTAATTCATTTACTTCAGAGTTTGATTGCTCAAGATCATCAAGGGCAGTCTTGAGTTGCTCCCTTAAACCATATGCATCCATTTGGATTCCTAGATCTTCCTCAAGCTGTTAGACTCTGTTGAGGAGGAACCAAGCTCTGATACCAATTGTTGATAACTGAGAGGGGGGTGAATCAGTTATCTTAATTATTTCATCTTTCTAAAATTTCTTAATAATTAGTACAGCATCAATTCAAACAAGAAAATATAACCATGAAATAGAAATACACATGACACAATATTTTTGACGTGGAAACCCTGTTAAGGGAGAAAACCATGGGGTGATTAACCCAAGATTGTATTCTCTGTTAGAAGAATGGAAGTACAAAATGGCACTTGCCAATTAGGGCTCACTGCCCTAGCACACTGCTCACAAGAGGCACACTGCCTACAAGAGACACACTGTCTACAATTTATAAGGAGTGTAATACAATACTTGAACTGATAAGGAGCATCAACATATGCTGGAGTTCAGTTCCGGTTAGGCTCTATATACTGATCTGCTGCACTTCATTTTTCCTCTTCTTTTATGCTGCTCTTCTTTCACATACTTGATCTTCCTTTCTGCTTTTATTTGGCTCTACTACTTTTGTTCGCACATCACTTTCAACCACAACACCCCTCATAACTAAATCCATCTTGTATATATATCCGCACAAGTGATTTCATCACCTTTCTAGTTGGCACCCAGAATAGTCAATATTTTCCATAAACTCTGATCTGTCGGCTGAATCCTTGCTTACCAAGTAATGCGGATCAAGGATATACTTGTGGAAATCATCAATCATGTTGGCCAAACATAATTTATGCCTTCATAACCTTTACCAACATCAGTAACACATCCAGAATAATGTCTGATGTTCTGCCAGTCAGTTCTTCCTCTGTTCATACTGTCACTTGGGAACCCGACACTCAAGCATTCATATCTCTTTATCTTTTCCACACCGGAGGCTCAAACCTTGGAATCTATCAATCAAGATACTCCTCTTGACTTCCCCAAATCTGCACTTCACTGAGATACTTCTGTTGAGAGATCCAGACCTGTCTGTCAGACCTTACTGACTGGTCTGTTCTTGTTTACCGGACCACAACATTCTTCACTCTGACTTCCAGTATAGACATACCATGTCTTGCAGATGTGTGGGATGAACTTTGTTGCCATCAATGACAACATTCATGAATCCATATAGTGTCTCTTGCCAACAGAGAGACAGGTCAAATTAAACTTATTGTAGGATGAGACAGCTTCTAAGTCGAACAAGGGTGGTGGACATATGACTATGTTCATTGCGAAGCACATATGTATGTAAATCTTTGGCCAAAGTAATGCATCAGTCTCTGCATGCATTGTCGGTCCATAGTGCTCCAGATGGCATAATGTCTCTAGTAGTGTCATACATAGTTAGAGTGGATCTATAGTTGTGTGACCGAGAGACATTATGAAGGACACAACACCATATACTTAGATGGTTAACCTAACGGTTCCTAATATTTATACCTTCCATGAAGGGTAGGGCCACTTCCAGGTAGGAAGTTGTGCAGGGGACCGCCGGTCTGTGGTTGGTGGAAAAGCACTAGGATGATGCTCTCCTTTCCAAGCATGAGACAAACCGAGGCTTATGAAGACAGATGTCAAAAGTTCCAGATGTAGTGTATTTCATTTTATGACTTGATCATCAATTATTATGTATAATTTTATGTTTGATGCCTTGAGTATAACCTGTACATGCATAGTGAAAGCTATTGACCAAGGATGTGTAATTGAATATTATAATTGAAGTTTTGTTATGTTCTGTTTAGAATAACATGCTTATTTAATGAAATGATAATGAATCATTCTTGTTAAACTTTGATTTGGATAATCATAATGATATCTATTTCTTAATTAAGATGAACATTTTTGTTAATTGATGAGTTTTATAGAATGTGATGTTACATTTTTCCTCTTTCATGAGGTTAGGAACAATCTAATTCTACTCATGGATCATGTAAATTCCTAATCTAGCTTCCTCCATTTGTTTGTAAGGGTTAGCTTCATGATTTTCAAATGCCCATTAATCTAAAAACAGATCAGCAATGTTGTCTATTGGGGTATCATTGTCCTGAATAGCAGGCTGTTCCTCTTCATGGTAAGTTAAGTTGGCATTGACAACACTATGAACATAAGGTTTAATATGATCTTTGGCAATGGGTTTAGATTTGACAGTCACTCTTGTACCATATCTTGTCCTAAAACACATATGTGACCAATCAGCTGACAAATAACCTCCTAACTTTGCTGTGAAATCCCTAGAAAGGCATAAGACAAAGTACGGAGGTAGGTCTATAACATATATATCTTGAGGAATTGAAAAATTTAGGCATGCATGCAAGGTAAGACCCAGGTTCTTGATGACTCCAATGGTATTGATGGATGTACCATCTAGTTGTACTACTACTTTGGATAGTGGTTCATAAGTCAAACCCAACCTATCTACTATCTATTTAGGCATCACTGAGCTACTGGCACCCAAATCAATCATGCAATTGTGAACTAGGAGTTTACCAATTATCAAAGATACATAGAATGGGGTTGGTTTGACATCATGATTTTGCTGTTCATTCTTGACCGAGGGATCATTTGCAAGAACAACTCTAGGCTAGTCTCTAGGCTGGTCTTGATTTGGGTCATGGGTCAAAGAGACATTAGATAAGGCTTTTTGCAATAAGTCTATTTGGCCTGGAAGAGACAATGAATCCCACATAGACATGCTTACAATTGCTTTCTTCATATGCTCTAAAATATTAAAAGGAAAAGTACCAAACTTTGATTGTCCTCTTGGAACAACAAGATCCACTTGCTATTGTACTAGCTGTGGCTACCCTCTTGGCTGATATCTATTTGGAACAGGCTCTCCTCTTGGTAAAACTTGAACATTAGGTGGTTGTGATGAACCAACAATACCTTGTTGGCTTGTTGGAGTCTGATTTTGTCCTCTACCAACTTGCTATTCTATATCAATGGCTCTCTTTTTGGCCCTTGCATTAGCTGCTATGGATTGGGCTGATTGGTGTTACCTCTTTGTATGATTTGCCCCACAGAACTCCTCACCTTGCCAATTCATAAATGTTGCATCAGGCTAGTCCTGTTTAGGATGAGAAACCTATTGTTCTGGGTTTTCTTGTGCTATGTTTTGCTGGACAACAACGTTATTTAGCACCATTAAGGCTTGATTTATCATGCCATTTGAGCAAGTTGATTGGTTGTGGCTGGTTGCATGGGTAACACCAATCATACTCATGTGCCATATTATTCTGATCTGGAACTAACTCCCTGGAAGAGCTGGCAGCATGTTGGTTATAAGGCTGTAAGGTCTTGTGTTAAAATTTCTTCTTTGGCCTTGGTTATCAGGCTGGTATGGAGGTCTATTTTGTTGGTTAGACTACTATTGGGCCTGATAAGGTCTATAAACCTGATTTGGCTGCTTTTTAATATTCACCAACTCATTGCCAATTGTTTGTAACAACCCCTTAATCTTCTAAAGCTCTTGGGATGGGGATGAGACAACTTTTGTTTGAGTAGTTACTTGATAATTTATAGCTAGTACAATAGGAATAGGTGGGATTTGCAACGGGACAGGTGGTTGTACCTTTGGGAAAATATGTATTAGGGGTCTTGGGGCTATCTTACTGGCTTGAATTAGGCTATTTTCAACCTTTATGGCAACATCATAAGCATCTGGTAGTGTTGTGCCACCCATTGATTGAACCATTACTGCAATATCACTATTTAAAGCCTTAAGAAAGTACAAGAAAGCATGATTGGTAGTAGGCCTTACCGTTGTTGGTATTCTGTCCCAAGTTCTTTGAGAATAGAAGTTGAAATCTACCACGTGCTCTTGTGGAGCTCTCTTTATTGTACTCATTTGTTCAACGAGTGATAGGTTGTCTAACTTGTCTTCAAATTGTTTATTCAATGCTTCACCCAATAGATGCCATGAAGTGATTAAATTTACAACCAATCCCCTAAACCACTAAAGTGCCTTACCCTTCAGAGATGTAGCCAAAATTCTCACTGCAACATTCTCTTGTGTTATATGATGGACTAAACACAAGGTAGCCACATCATTGATATGTTCAATGGGAGTGGTCTGATCTTCACCAATGAAGAAAGGCAAGCTCCTAAGAGCTGCTACTGGAATATCATCATGCTGTGCAAGTTGCAATGGGCTGCCAATATCACAAAAGGCAACTATCTTGCCATTGGTGGGGCTTATACGTGATTATTTGGTACTTGATTTCTTTGAACAAACCCTGCAGGCCTGAGATTTGGAGGAGTAGAACGGGTTCTCCCTGTTGGACTAAGGGCTCTCCTTGTTATTCTACCTCTTCTTCTTGGTGGTGATAGATGCAGGTACTCAAATGGAGATGAACTTCCCTTTGTTTGTATTCTTCTCATGTGATATCTGCACTGGATCTGCAAAAAATTAGAAGAATAGAGTCACCAGGTATGCTATTTTTGCCTCAAAGGGATGAAACTCTGCTATTCATACCAAGACATCAAAGAAAAATGGTATTCAAGTGGCCTGAAACTAAGATCAGAGTCCCACCAAGCATGCCAAAAACTGTTGTCATGAAGGATTGCACCCTTGTTAACCACTAAGCCTAACAATCCCATGACACATTGGATCACTTCCAGACTTTGGGTTGTCTATAGTGAAAGTGAACCTCCAGAAGAGCTGGCTCCCTTTAAAAGCCTCCTGGATCTGATGTACTTTCAAGGAAAAGAGATAGAAAGCTAATTAATGAAACTGAAATTGATCCTAAGAGGTGATACACAAAAGTTGTACTCTAACTTGCAACCTAATTCATAACTATCTTTCAATATATTTGCTCACACAACTCAATTTGAAGAATCTTAACACAAATATTTCATAGAAAGGCCTGAAATCAATCTACTTTCTTCTAAAGGAAAACCAATATTTTCACAACTTGGAAAAGTAAGAAAACTACTTGCGCAATCTACAACTTGTGATAAACAATTGCCTTTTTTGTATACATGCTTGAATGAATGAGACAAAAATTTAAAGGTTTTATGTTTAAAACACAATAAAATTTCATCAAAATCACTCAAAAGAGAACAAGACACCTGAATCTGAGAAGGAAAACACCTGATTTCATTAAAAATGGTAGGAATACCTCTGCAATAACTATAAAATATGTTGAAAAAACAATCTTCTAGTGTATAAAAATCTATAAAAAACTGCTAAGTTACAATACTGAAATCTCTCTCTGTAATGTGCAAAGGCAAGAATAAAAGCAAAAACTAAGAAAAAACACAAGTTTTTTCTCTTGTAATACAAATATCTCTCCAAAAAAGCAAAGGGAAGTCATCTCCTATCTAACGAGACTCCAACTGATGCATGAATAGGTCAGAAAAAGATCCTCGACCTCAAAAAACAGTCAACTCTTAGTTGTTGGGCGAGCAAAAGAAAAATGCTTAAATTAGAGGGCTCATAACTACTCCTGATTGAGCTATTTTAGCTTTGAACTCCTCCTCTCAAGGAGGTTGACCAAAAAGACTTCCAAAAATAAACTTATTTGACCAAAAGTCAAAAATAGAAGCAAAGAATCCTCTTGCATGAGTTTCCAACTCCTGTTTATCTCCTCTTCTCTCCTTTGCATGTTTAGAAGGCAAAAATAAACTATTTTAACAAGTATTAAGGGTAATCCATGTGATTAACCTTAATAGGTGTTACATGATTATCTCCTTTGGTTTTGTGTAACAAATATTAAGATAATTTATAAAATATTATCCTTAATAAGTGTTAAGATACAATATACTTGGTTACTATCCATGCAAGAGAGAAAATGGGTTTACATGATTTCATTATTTTTACACCTTGTCCTTCTCTTCTCATATTTTAAATTATGAAACATTCATAATAGTCTTCATCATGCATAAGGTTGACCTAAGTCATATATAAGACCTTAAAAGGTCATCATAGTACTCTCTGATTTCCTTAAACCCTAATGATAATTCTTTTGATGTCTAAGGTTTGAAAAAGAGAACCTTTTAAAGGTAAATAATTACCATCATTTCCTTATCTCTCCTCTATCTTTCACATGCTCCTCATGCATCATTAGGCATTATCAATCACAGGTTTTGACTCCGAGCATAGATATTATCTTCAATGATTTGTTTTTAACAAAAGTTAAAAGACTTAAGAGACTATCGAGTTTGGCTAGGGCACAAACAACAAAAGGTTCAACAAACCCTAACAGATTTCATTTTCACTCTTTCTCATTACTTTGCTACTCTATGCTACCAAGGGTTTCTAGGAGAAGGATTTGTTGAAGGGCTTCTATGGACTGCTTTAGATGGTCTTTTTCCTTCTTTGTTTTACTAGTAAGTTTCCCTCCATTATTCACTATGGTTCCTTTCATGATGCCATGAACTCTGTTAAAAAAACTGCATCTTATTGCTAGTAAACCATGGAAAATTTAGCTTCTTTGCATACACTGAAGAAAAATCTTTTCTCTGCTTATACTATGAGTGATATCAATGAAGGGAAATACTTCTCTCTACTGTTATTTAATTTGGGACTGTTGTTCCTTAGAATCTTTCTTTGCTTCTGTATACCATCTTTTGTATCTTATCCTTGATGCTCTTGAAGGAAAGAAGAAAGGAAACATGAGCTCTCCTTTTTCTCTGCTAGGGTTTCATCATTATTCTGCTTCTTTGTAACTTGATAAGCTTCTTCTTTTGCATACTACTGTGTCTTTTACAAGGAAAATGGTGAAAAGTCACCTCTTATCTACTGGTTTCTTTGAGAAAATTGTGATGAAACTTTATTTCACCATGCAAACCTAGCAAAACTACAAAATATCATTTTCATTTTATATCTCTGCTTTTTTGTAACTCCTCTTCACTTTGATGAAAAATATGAACAATATGTTTTGAAGAGAACAGTGAAGGCTTCCTGTGATACAAAACTATAGAATTGCCCCTTTCTTCTTATGGTTTCTGCGTATAAAGCAAAGAAAAACTTACTTTTCTCTTATCATTTCCTTAAGAAAAAAAGTGAGGGTTTTGTTTTTCTTTGCTACTACTTTATGATGAACAATAAACAATGAAATAGGTTTATTTCTTAGTGATAACCCTTGCTAGGGCTCTCTTGCAAACTGTGAAAATCTTGTTGTTTACCTTTCTACTCTTGGTTTGAAAAGGCAATGGAATAGTTTAGTTGCTCTTTTATTTGAGGAAATAGTGGAAAATAACTTGTTTTCTGTGACTAAACTATGAGGCAAATCTATTTTCCTTCTTGATGTGGTTATTGGGGTTACTCCTTATGGTATTCTTTCATCTTGTCAGGAGTAACCATCATACATCTAATGCACTTAGCATTCTCATAGTATTTTCATCTTTGTCTTCATCTATTCTCTATTATCTTAGTAGTCTTCATGGTAATTTAAGACCCCTCACTTCATTCAAGGCTTTGCTATATCTTTGGTTGAGTATGTCCCATGGAGTCATTTGCATCCATTCACTGTTAAGGTCTCACTCCCTTGACTATTTTCTTTTGCTTATTCCTTTTAAGGTTTAAAATAAGAGAAGAATGCTACCTCTTTAAGACCTTTGTGGATAGGTATCCATGGTTGTAGACACCATACTGCAATGCATGATGAAGGTGAAGGATTCTATGCTTCTGAGGCCTCTGTCTCTGCTCATCATAATCATTCTTCTATCAAGATGTTGATTTGAGCCTTCGAGCATGTTGGTTCTCCTTTCGAATCAGCAGAGGGTTTTCCAGTTCCTATACACAGGCAGATTCGGCCAACATAAATATAGGAGGTTGCATGAGCTACCTCTCCTTCACTTTTGTTTTTGCCACACCAAGGGGGGTATCCCTATAGCTAAAGATTTGACACTTTGACTTTCCCAATTGACAGAAAGATTTAGCTTTTTAGAACAGGCAGAATACTCTCATGTATGGACCAAGATTTATGTGATAAATCACAAGGTTGGCAACATTCTTGGACATATGTGTCTAGTTGTGGATGAGAGTATGCAGGGGTCCTAATCCTACTCCTACAAATTAACAGGTTGGAAATTTGAAATGATTTGTTTTTTATGTTTGGAGTTATGGGATTTTCTTAGACCCTTTGAACAGACAGATTCCCAAACCAGTGCCTTATCTGGGCAACAGAGTCAAATCTATGAATGTAAATGTCTCCCTATGACAACATGACTTCATAGCCAGAGGATTTACATAAAATATCACTGCCTAACAATAATATATCCAAGAAAGAGTACTACTGATGATCATACTTTGTAAATCCTATGATGCAATCCATTTTCCTTTGTATCTGATCAAAAGCCTATTTAACCACTCCTTGAGCAGACACAAGAAATCAGACACACAGCACAACAAGTATATACTAAAAAACTTGGAAGCCCTTGACAACCTTGTTTGAAAGGAAAACAAGTAACATACAGGAGACAATCATAAACAACACACACACCAGGTGTTTTTCATTTAACTTCAATCTGCATAGAAAATCATCATATAGGAATTTATCACCTACAAACAAGAAGGACTAATACACCAGACCAAGGACCGAATCTGCAACAAAAATACCTTTCAAAATGTTCACACCTTATGTTCAGAGTCAAAGTAGAAAACCCAAAAACATCTAACCCCCCTGGTAGAATGGCAACCGATCCCCTTTTCAAGGAGCATACGAGGTTCTAGCCACCTACCCTGATAGACTTCATTAATGCAAAGACCACTTCTCTCAATTTTTGATGCAACAATAAGATCTTTCATCAATTCTGGTCATTGAAGCCATCAGATTCACCATAAAAGCCAGTGGCACAAGCAACCTGAACCTCGAGCGGATGAGCATATGTGACATTTTTTCCATCACCGTGCAACATGGTAGTTGATCGTGGAAATGGCACGCAAAAAGGTGCCAACAGACAGTCATTTGAAACATTTATCCTTAGCTGGAGGATCAGGCTCCGTGCAAGCGAGATCGACGGTTGCAAATTTTTAAATTTGTGAGATCTAATTATCGTACATTCACCCTGCAGTGACCTCTTCAACACTTTATATACTAGGCCGTGAGCACATATAATGTCGCGCAATTTTACCTTGCGTGACCAATGAACCACCCACCAAGACCCCATCATCATGACCCGCACCATCGGCGAACCTCCTGCCTACTCACCTGATATGCAATATCACCCCGATGACCAATATCACCCTGATGTGAAATATCACCCCGATATATCGGAGGAAGATCCTCCTGCACATATTCTTGTCCTCATCGGCAATTGGTGGGACTTCTAGCATAGTTGCCGATAATAACTGTCATGCCGAAGACCATATGATGCATCCCATCGGACCTTAGATGATGTCATTGTCATGTTACAACATCAGGGTGATCTTCGTAAGATGACTGATATTTGGAATATGACCCCCCTTTCAGAATATAAGGCTGGACTAAAAATTTGAAATATGACGCCATTGGACTTAGATGACGTCATCGTCAAGTTGGCATAGGGTGATATTCTGTGGCAAGGGTGATATTCGTAAGATGACTGATATTTGGAAATATGACCCTCCACAAGAAGATCAGGCTGATATTTGGAAATATGACCCTCCACAAGATGTATGAAATTGTTAGATAGGCAGATATTGACCCTCATGTAAAATTGACATCTGCACCTTGCGGACCAAGTGATTATGAGGCGATAATGCAACATCAAGGTGATCTTGCAACATCAGGGTGATCTTCTCTAAGATGACTGATATTTGAAATATCACCCCCGCTAGAATATCAGGTTTGACTGAAAATTTAACTTAGCATAACTTTTTGCTTTGAACCTGAATGTTCATGCAGGCACCAACAGAGCACATGTGGATTTATAGGCTTTGGATATTAGCTTCTTGTCCTACCACTGGCTCGTTGATTTTAATGGCTCAACAGTAAGCATTGGTATCCCCTATTTTGATACCATTGTCCCTTACACTGCTCCTTTTGACTGCTCTTTTGTTGTTCATCCTATGACTACTTATTTATCTATGGTGATAGTCAGCTTGATTGTATGGCAATCATTTGACTATTCCTCCTTCATCACTGTTAAGATGACTATGTTAGCACAGTCAAGGACCCTTGTTTATGAAAGTCTAGAGTTGCTTTGTTTCATTATGATCAAGATAAATGCTGCTTCATACACCTAAACTATTGTTCATCACTTCAATATGTCTCATGAAGTATTGACATTGTCTCTAGTTGGAAACCATCCCTTTCACTATTATCCACATACCTTTCAAAGTGTGCATTGGGAATCTATAGATGCTGATGGATTGTTACTGTCTCATTTGGACATGCATGTTGATGTTTGATATTGTCATGGCTTATTTTCATACAGGTAACTTGTTCAAATGATTCCTTTTTGACTTGAGACTATATTTTGAGCTCATGTTGAAATGTTTATGAAGCATACTGATAGAATGATGTTGCTTCTCTTTCTCTGATGAAAAAATGTATAATGCGTTGTCAAAGGATAATTGCTTGGTTGTTTGGAACAACCATTCTTATGACTGCAATGACCCCTTTCTTGACATTCTAATGACTATTTTCCCTTTGCTAGATAGTTACCCTTTCTCTGCTTCTTGACAATCATGCTATTGAAAATTGATCACTACTCCTCTATTTTTCTTAATCACCCCTTATTACTGTGATAATCTGATTGTCTTTATGAGCTCCATAGGTGATTGATATGATTGTCCTAGATGTGAATTAATGCACCACTGTTTCTAACACTTGGTATATTATTTTGATGGTGGACTGGTGACTTTTATCACAGTTCGTTTTGATTTGGACTTGAACTAAGAGCATTGGTTAGTTTCTTGGGACTATCCTTTCCCTTTACTTCATACATCTTGACTATCTTTTGACCTCATTTGTGACTAACCTAGATGTTTGCTATGGTCACTATCCTAACTATCATCAAAGCTTGTCTTTGCCTTGCTTTAAGACTGCTTAACCTCATGCATTGTTATGTCTCCTTTGCAATACCTACTAGTTATCATGCTACTCTTCATGACTACCCCTAGATCTCCTTGAACTGCTATTCCAGCCTAAAATGACTATTTTTTCTTACTAGATAGCTATTTTTAGAGTGTGATGGTAGTCACTTCATGATTGAAACAGTCATCTACTATCCACTGTCTTAGACTTTGAAACTCCATGGTATTGTGTGTTTTGAAAACCCTTGGGATAGGTTTCTTTGCATCTATAGACTGATGCTCCTCTTGATGCTCTTGAAAGATTACTTGCATGGCTTCGCTCACAGTATATGATGGTGATAAGGGGTCTATGACATTGGTCTTTATGTATTGTTGTCTGTCCTCTTCACTCTTTCACTGTCTTTTCTATCATAAATGCTGCTCCAAAAATGTCAAGACCTTTGTAGCACATTGCTTGCATTATTAAAGAACTTAAAGCAAGACTATTCTTTACTATCTTCTAATTGCTCCTCATTACTATTGTCACCATCAACTATTCCTTGTCTTGGATTGCTCATTGGCTGTTATGGGGGCTGCTCCTTGTGTATCTCATACTGCTTCCCTAGAACAACATTATTAACACACCTGTACCTGCACACTCACAAATAAGTTAGAAAAACAAATGAGGCTTAGTAGCCTCCTCTACCAATTAGATGATCTCTTTCTGCACCTTCTTGTGATTGTATCTTTGCATCTGAGGATTATTTATCTCTTTCATTTTCCTGATTAGATGCTTGTGAAAGGTAGCATGTACATTTTTATATTGTTTCATATAGTAGTGAAAAGAATCCCGAGCTCTAATAGACTTCCTCTCTCTCTCTTGTAGGTACCTGTGAAGACATTCCATGGAGGATTTGAAGATGGTGCAGATGCCACTGGGGTTCATCATTCAGGCAATGACGGATCCCTTTTCTCTCCTATATGTTTACCTTTTTTATTTCATACGTATATGCTTTCTTTCATTTTATCTTGTATAGTACAGTCAATTCCCACGGCTTGTGTAAGAGCCTATAAACATATTCTCTTTCTGAATATAAATAGTTATTTCATGCAATGATTTGTGTATTATTTCTCCTTTCGTAAATCAATTGCATAAAGAAAATCTAAAAATTATTGCATGGTACAATTCTTTATGATCATGAGTAGATTTTAGCAAACTTTTGTTTACCTTTCTCACTTGATAATTGGATCAACTGTAATGAATGGACCATAAAAACAATCTGTAACTCAAAGGTTAGACTTCCCTTCAATTTTCCCTGTCATGGGATGCCTCCTGCTTTGGTAAGATGCCTTCCCATTTTTATCTGGTTTGTGTAGCAATTATTATTGAGTTGCTACATGAATCTGGTAAAAGTGATTATAGCAAAGGCCTTCTACTTGAGTAGTAGGCCTTCCACAGTAGGCTGCAATCTTTCATCCTTTTCTCTACTCTTCCACTTGAACCTGTCTCCTTCTTCAAAGAAACAAACATCAGTGTTGTCCCAGCCTAACCTTATTGGGCTGAAATGCACAATTAGGTAATAATCCCATTTTGGCATAGGTAAGGAGGATGTTGGATAAGGTTGTGTAATTTGGTTTTAGACTTGCCAATTACATTTGGTTGAAATTTTCTTTTGTGCATTTGTAAAAGTTTTTAAAGCCTTATGAAAAATCCATTTCATGCATATCTTGCAATCATTGCATTCTGTGAGACAACATTTCTTTGAGGCATCATGTCAAAAAGTTCACATTACTTATATATGCTTCCACACTTTGCATACATGTCTCGCATGGTAGTTGAAACTACAACATTTGACAAAATTCTTATATCCTTTATGCTTTGATGGATGTCTATACCGTGTTCCAAAGATACCATTTCTAAGGTTTTGGAATTTGGCTTTACACCCGCCAATTACATTTGCTTGAAAGTTTCTAAAGCCTTATCAAAAAATCCATTTTGTTCATATCTTGCAATCATTGCATTCCATGAGACAACATTTCTTTGAGGCATCATGCCAAATAATTCATGTGCCTTGTATATGCTTCCACACTTTGCATACATGTCTCCAAGGGAAGTTGCAACTACAACATCTAACAAAATTCTCATATCTTTTATCCTTTGATGGATGTCCATTTTGGTATAGGTAAGGAGGATACTAGCTAAGGTTGTGGAATTTGGCTTTACACTCGCCAATTGTATTTTCTTGAAAGTTTATAAAGACTTATAAAAAAATCCATTTTTTGCATATCTTGGAATTATTGCATTCCATGAAATGGCATTTCATTGAGGCATCATGTCAAATAGCTCACGTACCTTGTCTATGCTTCCACACTTTGCATACATGTCTCACAGGGTAGTTACAACTACAACATTTGACAAAATTCCTATATCCTTTATGCTTTGATGGATGCCTATACTGTGTTCCAAAGATACCATTTCTAAGGTTTTGGAAATTGGATTTACACCCGCCAATTGCATTTGCTTGAAAGTTTCTAAAGCCTTATCAATAAAACCATTTTGTTCATATCTTGCAATCATTGCCTTCCATGAGGCGACATTTCTTTGAGGCATCATCCCAAATAGTTCACATGCCTTGTCTATGCTTCCACACTTTGCATACATGTCTCTGAGGGCAGTTGCAACTACAACATCTAACAAAAATTCCCATATCTTTTATCCTTTGATGAATGTCCATTTTGGCATAAGCAAGGAGGATATTGGCTAAGGTTGTGGAATTTTGCTTTACACCCACCAATTGTATTTTCTTGAAAATTTATAAAGCCTTATAAAAAAAAAACCATGTTTTACATATCTCGCAATCATTGCATTACATGAAATGGCATTTCATTTCAAGGCATCATGTCAAATAGTTCATGTACCTTGTCTATGCTTCCACACTTTGCATACATGTCTCGTAGGGTAGTTGCAACTAGCAGATCTGACAAAATTATCATATCCTTTATGCTTTGATGGATGTCCATAGCATGTTCCAAAGATCACGTTTTTCCATATGAAGGGAGGATGTTGGCTAAGGTTGTGGAATTTGTCTTTATACTTGCAAATTGCATTTTCTTGAAAGTTTCTAAAGCCTTATCAAAAAACCAATTTTTTTCATATCTTGCAATCATTGCATTCCATGTGATGACATTTCTTTGAGGCATCATGCCAAACAATTCACATGCATTGTCTATGCTTCCACACTTTACATTCATGTCTCTAAGGGCAGTTACAACTACAACATCTAACAAAATTTCCATATCTTTTATGCTTTGATGGATGTCCATACCGTGTTCCAAAGATCCCATTTTGGCATAGGCAAGGAGGATACATGTCTCGCAGGGAAGTTGCTTCCATTTTTTGCATATCTTGCAATCATTACATTCCATGAGATGGCATTTCATTGAGGCATCATGTCAAAGAGTTCATGTATCTTGTCTATGCTTCCACAATTTGCATACATGTCTACTAGGACAGTTGCAACTACAAGATCTAACAAAATTCCCATATCCTTTATGCTTTGATGGATATCCATACCATGTTCCAAAGATCATATTTTGCCATATGAAGGGAGGATATTGGATAAGGTTGTAGAATTTGTCTTTACACCCACCAATTGCTTTTTCTTGAAAGTTTCTAAAGCCTTATCAAAAAATCCATTTTTTCATATCTTGCAATGATTTCATTCCTTGTGATGACATTTCTTTGAGGCATCATGCCAAATAGTTCACGTGTATTGTCTATGATTCCACACTTTGCATACATGTCTCTAAGGGTAGTCGCAACTACAACATCTAACAAAATTTACATATCTTTTATGGTTTGATGGATGTCCATTTTGGCATAGGCAAGGAGGATACTGGCTAAGGTTGTAGAATTTGGCTTTACACCCGCCAATTGTATTTTCTTGAAAGTTTATAAAAAGTTATCAAAAAATCCATTTTTTGCATATCTTGCAATCATTGCAATCCATGAGATGACATTTCATTGAGGCATCATGTCAAAGAGTTTAGTATCTTGTCTATGCTTCCACAATTTGCATACATGTCTACTAGGACAATTGCAACTACAAGATCTAACAAAATTCTTTGAGGCATCATGCCAAACAGTTCATGTGCATTGTCTATGCTTCGACACTTTGCATACATGTCTCTGAGGGCAGTTGTAACTACAACATCTAACAAAATTTCCATATCTTTTATGCTTTGATGGATGTCCATATCGTGTTCCAAAGATCCCATTTTAGCATAGGCAAGGAGGATATTGTGTAAGGTTTTTACACTTTTTTGATTGTAATAGTCATATATATGACTTTTTTTACACTTTTTTACTGTAACAGTCATATATATGACTATTTTTACACCTTTTTTGACTGTAATAGTCATATATATGATTGTTTAAATTACACTTTTTCAGTCATCCATATGACTGTAACAGTCATTCATGTGACTATAATAATCATAACAGTCATTCAATATGACTGATTTTTACTTCTAAAACAATCCATATGACTATTATCACAACAAAAGTGGGAATGGTTTCCTTTGGAGAAATGCCACTAAAACATATGTTGTCCCACAGTGAAAGAAACAAACCCATATGACCTATTTTTGCTGGTAAATATGCTTTAACTTGACCATGAATTCTCAAACACGAAACCTTTAATCTAAAATCTTTTCTTGAAAATTTAGTTTTTTTCCATGTAGATCATATGGGCATCTATCCATTGCTTAAACTTTAACTACTTTCATGGAATTAAAAGTACCTTTGTCTCATTTGTTTCAGTTTCATGTAGTGGAAAGATGCTAGGAGTGACATTTTGCATTCCATAGCTCATGGGGCCAAATGGACTGTGGCAATGAATCGAGGTGGACAGGTAAATGCCAGGGGAGGTCTCGTTTCATGTGCCAATCCTCCCAATCATTCAGGGCAACAGGCTACTGGCAAAGTCCCTTAAGATCCCTGAGACCAAAAAACTACCAAACTATGATGGAGTAGTTCTCAGAATTTGTGACAATTGGGAATATTCTGTTTGGACCTATAAGTGGATGTGGGGTTTGTCCATAATAACCTATCTTGGTTTTGGTCAACACTAGTTTGGTTGATCGTGTTGAAATCAAATGCATTCTTACAAAATGCTTCAGTTTCATGTAGTGGAAAGGTGCTAGGAGTGAGATTCTGCATTCCACAGCTCGTGGCGCCGAACAGACTATGTTAATGTGTCAAGGTGGGTGGGTAAATGCTAGGGGAGGTCTCATTTCATGGGCCTAGCATCCCAGTCGTTCCAGGCAGTAGGCTACCGACAAAGCCCCTTAAGATCTGTAAGACCAAAAAACTACCGAACTATGACGGAATAGTTCTCAAAATTTATGGCAACTAGGAACATTCCATTTAGACCTACAGGTGCACATGGAGTCTCTCCACAATAACCTCTCTCTATTTTGGTCAACTCCAGTCTGTTTGACCGTGCTAAAATCGAATGCATTCTTGTAAAATGCTTTAGTTTCATGCAATGGAAAGGTGCCATGAGTGACATTTTGCATTCCATAGCTTGTGGGGCTAAATGGACTGCACCAACATGTCGGGGTGGGTGGGTAAATGCCAGGGGAGGTCTCATTTCATATGCCAAGGGTCCCAATTGTTTGAGGCAGCGGGCTACTAGCAAAGTCACTTAAGATCCTAAGAGCAAAATCTGCCAAACTTTGATGGAACAGTTCTTAGAATTCCTAGTAGCTGGGAATGTTTTGTTTGGACCTACAGGTGCATGTGGGTCTTGTTGGTTTCCAAATCAACAGAGGGTTTGCCAGTTCCTATGCATGGGCAGATTCAGCCAACTAATATAGGAGGTTGCGTGAGCTGCCTCCCCTTCACTTCTGGTTCTGCCACACCAAGGGGGGTATCCCTATAGCTAAAGATGTAACCTTGACTAGCTCAAAGATAGAAAGATATAACTTGACAATAACAGGCAGAATACTGTCATGTATGGACCAAGATCTTCATGATAGATCACAAGGTGGGCAACATTCTTGGACATATATGTCTGGTTGGGTATGAGAGTATGCAGGGGGTTCTTAATCCTACTCCTACAACTAACAGGTGGAAGAGATGAAATAGGTGGACATAATGTCTTGGATGCAAGACAAGGGGTTTTGGCTCATAACTACTGACCCAGAAACAGACTGGTGCCTATCCATTGGGCAAGGAGTCAACTAGACATATACAGCAGATGGTTTGCAACTTTCACTCAAGTTTCAGGGGGTTGGACTTGATGCTTGCCTTACAAACATCACCCAAGAATGGGTATCTAGCTACCTCTACTCACATATATCCCTGCTGACATGCAACCTTCTCCATGCATTGACCTAAAACAGTTTAATCCACTCCTTGAATGGAAGTTAGAGATCAAACATGTGATACAGAACCCTGTACCCTAGAATCTATGAAACCCTTAGCAACCAGATTCAAAAGAAGGAGAATAACATGCAACAAATGGAGACAAGCAGATAGACACATGCAATAAGCATTTTTCATATAACAATAGCACTGAAACTGAAAATATGTGCAAAATACATGCATGCTGCAACACATAAACTCCAAAATGGGATGGAACAACCAAGTTCATGCCTTGTTCTTCATTATTTACACAAAAAATGCCCAGGCCTTCAACAACCTTAAAATGGGTCACACAGTCTGCTTAAATAGCAAGAAAATGGACCCAGCAAATTATATACATGGCACATCAAAAATTTGCCAGATACAATGCATTAGAAAAATGGCGCTCAGAATCATCAATGCAGCAGAGGGGCAAAGAGGAAGGAGTAGGTGAGATTGGGATCTGGGCCACCGCTCAGGGACATGCATCATCAATTCAGGTGGTTGAGCCTATCAACTTGACCCATACCTCTGCAACAATCCTGCCATTACTGTTTCACCATCCCGCGGCCTTAGGAATGCAGCCACAACAAGTTTCCATGGAGTTTCCTACCAAAAATAGTTGTAAATGCTCATGAGAAAACCTGCGCTGCAAGCTCAAAACATGGCCGTCGATATATCCTCCTATCCCTACGATCAAACGGCCCCAAAAACTGCTAAAAAGTCGCGAACCAACTAGATCGTACCACGTAGGCACCTTGAGTTTCCATCGCTGGGCCATCGCTTCTCATTTTCCTTTATTTTTTCCGCCGAGAGTCAACTGCTGGAACCTCATGCGGAAGCCACCACGTGGCAAGCTCCGCGGCACCCCTGGAACACTAGAGACCCTTCGTGAAACTTTTGAG
The DNA here is from genome assembly GCA_027924645.1 of Cunninghamia lanceolata. Classification (NCBI taxonomy): domain Eukaryota; kingdom Viridiplantae; phylum Streptophyta; class Pinopsida; order Cupressales; family Cupressaceae; genus Cunninghamia; species Cunninghamia lanceolata. The sequence continues at coordinate 280,189 of BSBN01001673.1, forward strand.
AAAGGGACATGTAGCAGCCTCCGCAGTGTCTCTGAAACATAAAGACCCTCCTTGAAGCTCATGCGAGTGCCGACACATGTCACCTCCCACGCCACTCTTGAGAAACATTTGAAACTTTGTTGGGAAACAGGGAGAGGCACGCGGAAGCGGACACCGGGTAAGCTCCGCAGCATCTTAGAGACTGAGAAACACTTTGGAAACTTTCGCAGAAGCCGCCACGTGGCACCTTCCGCGGACCTGTATCTTAAAATAGGGTCCCACCTCCACTTTGCCACACTCAGAAACTTCGAAAGGGTCTCTCGAAACTCAGGCGGAGGTTGCCACTTGGCAACATCCGTAGTAGCAACTCCATTTACTGGGACCCACCATGTCTGCGCCACATATTGAAACATGTAGAAACTACGCGGAGGTCGACACGTGTCAGCTTCCGCAGTCACAACCAGGGGCACGTGGCAGCTTCTGTTATGATTTAGAAACCTTTAGAACCATGCCTCCGCAAGTGACATGCAACACTTTCCATGCAAAGAAACTAGAAACTGCACGGAAACATTAAAAATACGTGGCACGATTTGCAGCTCTCAGACCCTTCACCGGGACCCACCCCCGCGTCTTCACTTAGCATCAAAATAAACAAGAAACATTACGCAGGGGTTGACACCTGTCACGCTCTGCAGCCATAGCTAAAGACACATGGCGCCTCCAGCACGCACCTAGAAACTTATTGGGAGTGTCTCGGCTGACGACACGTGGCATCTTCCGCGGGGAGGAACTTGAAACATAATAGAAACATTTAAAGGGTCTTTGAAACACCGGCAGAGACTAACACTTGGCAAGATCCACTGCAACTTAGAAACCTTTTGAAACTCAAGCGGACAACGACACATGGCAAGCTCCGCGTTGCTTTGAGAAACATTAAGGATCATCGAACCCTTCAGAAACTTGGCAAAAACTGTGAAACTTTAGGGTCTTTTGGGTGCCTCCACATGGCACCTTCCGCGGCACTTTTGAAACTTAAAAGAAACTTTAAAGAAACATCGGCGGAAGCCGACACGTGGCACCTTCTGCAGCAAGCAACTTAGAAACAAAACAGATACAACATTTGCTACGTGGCACACTCCGCGTTAGAGTTACACTCAAAAATAAAAGCGCGGCAATAAACTAAGGCTCGACACTTGGCAGGGCCCATGGCGTTTAATACAAATTGACCCTTCCAGCCACACTTAGAAACATTCACAGACATTGAAAACTGTGACCCGATATGCATTTTTATGCATTTGACCCAATTTTTATCAATTTTCAGGGGCCGATGAAGATTTCTGACCCGCCATTGCATATTTTGACCCGCATCAATCTGATTTTTGGCATTTTTAGCACTGCAGAGGCCGAAAGACACAGAAATTTTGGATTTTTTGGGAAGAGATCCTACCTGAAACCCCAAACATAAATTATTACTAACAGGTCTGTCCACAATAACCTCTCTCAATTTTGGTCAACTCAAATCCTTTTGAACATGCTACAATCAAATGCATTCTTGCAAAAAGCTTCAGTTTCATGTAGTGTGGAAAGGTGCTAGGAGTGACATTTTGCATTCCATAGCTTGTGGGGTTGAACAGACTATGTCAAGGCATCAAGGTGGGTGGGTAAATGCTATGGGAGGTCTCGTTTCATGTGCTAAGGGTCCCAATCATTCGAGGCAGCAGGCTACTGGTAAAGTCACTTAAGATCCTAAGAGCAAAAACTGCCAAACTTTGATGGAATAGTTCTTGGAATTTGTGGTAGATGGGAATGTTTCATTTGGACCTATAGGTGCATATGGGGTCTGTCCACAATAACCTCTCTCAATTTTGGTCAACTCAAATCCATTTGAACATGTCAAAATCATTTTGCAAGAATGCATTTGATTTTAGCATGGTCAAACAAACTCAAGTTGACCAAAACTAATAGAGGTTATTGTGGATAGACCTCACATGCACCTGTAGGTCCAAACAAAACGTTCCCAGCTACCATGAATTCTAAGAACTATTCTGTCAAAGTTTGGTAGTTTTTTGGTCTTAGGGATCCTGAGGGACTTTGTTGGTACCCTACTGCTCAGAACAAGTGGGACACTAGGCCCATGAAATTAGACCTCCACTAGTATTTACCCACCTACGCTGATGTGTTGGCATAGTCTGTTTGGCCCCACGAGTTGTGGAATGCAAAATCTCACTCCTAGCACCTTTCCACTGCATGAAATTGAAGCATTTTGCAAGAATGCAATTGATTTCAACATGCTTAAACGAACTAGAATTGACCAAAACCGAGAGAGGTTATTGTGGATGAACCCCACATGCACGTCTAGGTCCAAACATAACATTCCCAGCTACCATGAATTCTGAGAACTACTCTGTCATAGTTTGGTAGTTTTTTGGTCTTAGGGATTTTAAGGGACTTTACTGGTAGCCTGCTGCTCCAAATGACTGGGCTACTAGGCCCAAAAAATGAGACCTCCCCTAGCATTTACCCACCCACCCCAACATGTTGACACAATCCATTTGGCCCCACGACAAGAAGAAAAAAATATGGCACGTGGCAAGGTTGTGTTACCTGAAACTGAAGCATTTTGCAAGAATGCATATTATTTCAGCACGGTCAAATGGATTTGAGTTGACCAAAACTAAGAGAGGTTATCATGGATGGGCCCCACATGCACCTATAGGTCTAAAGAAAATATTCCTAGCTACCATGAATTCTGAGAACTATTCTGTCAAAGTTTGGCAATTATTGCTCTTAGGATCTTAAGTGACTTTGCTGGTAGCCTCTTGCCTCAAATGATTGGGACCCTTGGCACATGAAATGAGACCTCCCCTAGCATTTACCCACCCACCCCAATGCGTTGGTGTAGTCTGTTTGGCCCCATGAGCTATGGAATGCAAAACGTCACTCCTGGCACCTTTCCACTACATGAAACTGAAGCATTTTGGAACAATGTGTTCCTTGCCACCATATGCAAACGAAATTGACTTAGCAAAAGTTAAGGTAGGCATTTGTAGGTGGACCTAACATCCACCTATAGATGTAAAGAAGATGTTCCTAGGTGTCACAGTTTGATGGAATAGGTCCAAACTTTGTCACCTTTTTTTTCTTAGGGCTCTTGAGAGATTGTCTACGTTTGATATAGCCAAGAATGACCATAAGGCTTTGCCACCGAAAAGACATCCCCCCGAGCATTTACCCGCCCACCTAAATGCATTGGCGTTATCTGTTTGGCCCCATCAAATGCTGAATGTAAAAAATCAGTCATAATACCTTTCTGGTAGATGAAAATTCAGTACTATAAAGGTGTTCTCACTTGATCCAATGTCTTGTAGGGCATCAATTGAGGCTGCCCTTACCATTGCTATCAATTGTTTGTCATTAAAACTCATTAAGACTCATTATGAAATAGTAACATCATTAAAACGAATTAAAACTCATAGTAACATCGTTAAAACTCATTATGAAATAAAAAGTAAAGGACATATCATCATGAAATCATGAAAACCTACCTTACTTTCCTTTGAAAGGCAACTTCATAAGGATTATGCCTGCTCCATCATACTAAAATCCTACATGCAAATGCAATTGCACTATTTATCTAAAATGAGTAGCTAAAATATACAAGGTGAAATGAGGATAGCAAAGAAAAATAACATACCTTTCTGTCATTCCACTAATTCAATCCAATGAACCATTCAGGTCTACTCTACTCTTTATTATGTCAAGTATTGCCTCATGATCAGACTCACAAACCTTGCACAAGGTTGTGTTCAATGGTTTACCCCCATATTTGATCAAATGAATGTTTGATGACACAACAAGGTTAGAATAATGAAGAATCTTCCTATGTGTGTTGAAGTCCTTGAACAAGCACACATCATACTTCTTCAGTGGGAACCTTCTAAGCCATGTTCCATTAACAACCACTAATCTTATAGGGTACTCGATGTTTTCTCCATCTATAACTTGGGAATCTAATTTTTTGTTTTGTCTCAACACAATGGCACAAATAATAATCCATTCCTTCTTCATTGTCTTCAGTTGCAATAACTACATAAGCATGCCCTGCATTGATACATGCATTTAGTTCGATGAATATAGTCAACAATACAAGAAAAACTACAAAATAAGATGGCATATTGAAATTTATTAAATTTGAATGCTAATAATACCTAGTTGAACTAGATCTGAAACATGGTCAAAATCAACTGATGATTCAATCTCTATGATTTGTAGTGTTGTCGGTAGTCGATACATATCAATCGGGCTTAGGCCTCTTGTACACCAATCATCGACCCACTCCTTTGACTCACAATCATACTAAGCTTCATATGTACATGAAGAACAAAAGCATGCTATCCACCGCATATGAATACTCCATGAACCTGCATTAGAGCTTCTAAAAGAGTGTAGCTCACTCAATCCTGTTAATGTACAACAGTCCTCATATTTTGCAATGTTAGTAGCATCAACCAACCAAAAATATCTATGACCTGTAGACTTACCTTCATTACCTGGACCCATTATAGCATTACACCATTTGACAATAGATCTCACATCTATCAACTTTGCATTGTCTTTGTACTTCAACTCTTCTTAGGCCAATGCTCTTTTGATACATGCTCTTGCACCATCACGCTCCCCCTTTCCATGCTTGACCTCACAAAAATTCCACATATGTTGAACACCACTCATCGTATGCATCCTGCTCAACCAATAGAAAATCCACGAGTTCTTGAATTATGATGCACAATTATCTGACCATATGATATATCGATGAAATGATATGCTCCTACTAGCCAAATCAAAGTAGAACATCTGAAAAAAACATTGCACAAACTTCGTAGAATGTGTGCAATCATCACTAATATGAAAATGATATTCCCTCAAGATCTTTCTGTCATCCTCTGTACTATCTTCTACATGAATGAATGTTATTTGCACAAATATGGCAACTTGCGTAGAGTTGTAATACTGTGAGTGCACCTCATTTTGTTCCTGTAGTGTGTAGTTCTCTGCAAAGTCAACAACTAAAATGATGGTACCAAGTGGAAATGTGTCCTTGCATAACTTGAATTGCAAGTCCAACCATCGAGCTCTATGGGCATGCCTTGCATACTTGTAAACTATATTATCTCAGAAAATAGAGATAAATTGATACATTGGAATCTTTTAAATGACCAATTCACACCTTTTTGCTTCTCTGCCATCTTTTAGACTATATGCCACTGTCTTGTATTTACCAAAACTTACTAGCTCATTTCCAATTGCATGTGTGTTGTCCATATGTTGACAAATTGACAAATGTTACAACCCACCACAATGATCACACGTGCCATCCAAGCATAAGCTATTGTGGAATAATTGACCATCCACTCTCTGGCATAAGATGCTTGATATGAAATCTCTTGAAGATCTAGGTGGACACTTTAAATTACACTCCTGCAAAACATCATTAGTATGCAAATCTACACATATATATCTATAAACATCATAATGATTAGAAAACTCAATATGTACTCTACAACAACAAGTTGTGTGTGTGTGATTTATTTTGACATAAAAAGGCTTTACCATTTCAAAATACCTTTGACTAATTTTCATTTGAGGATACATCTCTTGAAATTTATTGAAAATTTGTGTTTGAGTCACATCCAAAAAATGCTTTGGATGTGGCTCATGGTTTCGACAACCAATTCTCCTTCTCACATCTCTTGCATTAGGAGATACCCTTGTGTTATTTTTCCAAAATTCTTTGATGAGGGATCTCAAGGCTTCATAAACAACTTTGTCTTTCTGTGGGAGTCTCCTAGAGAATGCCTACAATTCATTGGTGTTTGGGTCCTCAACACTTTCACATCTTCCAACGGCTCTCATTAGAGTTTTTCTACTTATTTTCAATGCTTGACTTGTCTTCCTAATGAGGCGAGCTTTCTTTGTTTGTTGGCTTACTATTGTCGATGTAATGACACATCATGTGACATTACTATCCTTGGTGCGTGAGGTGGAACCCACACTCTCATATGCACTCATTAGATTCTTTACAATTGATTTTTCACTTGAGGCATCTGATGTTCTTAGGCCAAGAATCTTCATAATGGGCCTAGATTTTAGATTTCTCATCAATTCAACAAATAGTTGACATCTTCTAGTTTCATTTAAGTTCTCAAAGAATTATTTCCATATCTTATTTGCATATCTTTGGCAAGTGTGCTTGGGAATCTTATCCTACATGGGCTTTAAAATATTCTCATTGATATCAATTAGAAACCTAGGCTTCCTATGCAAAATTCTAGGAGGTGTTTTCATTGGTAAAGTTGACTCAACATTAGGAATTTTGTTCAATAATTACTTTATATGGGATAGATGTCGTACCTTCAATTGGAGATGAAAAAGATGAAAAGGCTTGAAGTTGGGATGGAGAAGATGGTGTAACTTCTACTTGACGTGTGAATGATAGTGTGCCACCAAATTGAGAATAGAATGAAGATGTACCTTCAACTTCACCTGTGAAAGATGGAGTGCCTCCAATTTGAGAAGATAATGATGGTGTTCCTTCAACTTGACCTGTGGATGATTGAGTGCCTCCAACTTGAACATTCAGTTTCCTCATTGAATGGAGGTTTTGCATTTGTTCTCTTTGTGCCACCAATTGCATCTATCTCTTAGCTTCATTAGATGTGTCATGTTCCTCTTCAATTGGAAATGGTGGAATATCTTCTTGTATGGTTGACAATTTCCTACTTACACGAATTCACCTCATTCTTTCTCTTTTCCTCTCATTCTTAGCTTCACACTCTTCTGGTGTTAGAGTCTTTGCTTGTTTCCTTGGCATGATGATGATTTATCTATGCATCATGAATAAGACAATGATGATGTTAGAAGCATAATGAAAAATCAACATATGATGACTATAGTTGATGCATTAGGGGTTGCGTAGATTGTAACAACAGACTTATTCTTCCTTTATCAACCCTCCTTAGAGCCTATCCTTTTATAATTTGGTATGTACATGTGCTGATTCATAACATCAGATCCTTATATATGTAATTTGGAATGATCACCCATTACTTGATGTAATAATCAGACTTCATATTCAGCTTATGACAATAGTACATATATTATATCATTCTTGGTATGGTTCTACATGTTTTATATGCAATTTCATGCTAAATCTCTTCTACATAGTGAGGTGAATCATTTGGTATAATCTTATGAATGTTTGTTATAATTTATGATTCATAATTGCCATCATTACAAGTCTGAGTTTCAACAAAGTTAGGGTTAGGGCAGAATAACAAGGTGCATAAATTCAGGGCAGAACTAGGTGCAGAAATTTAGGATAGAATACCATTTGGGACATAGAGTTTTGTTTCATGATGGTACTCAAGCAAATGTTTTGATAAAAATCATGGTGGAAAAAGTTTTAGCAGAAGTTCTCATGACAACAAATATTTCTTATTTTTTGGTTTTTCTATGGTTTGTGTGCTTCACTCGAAGAAGGGGAACTTAAGTTTCTAGTTTTTGTTTTTGTTTTTTTATAAAAAGGTATAGAGCACCTGAACATGTATATCTATTAATATATAAATCAAAATTAACTAAAATCAACAATCCGACATCATTTTTCTTATTCTATTAAGTGGAAGGTAATAACTCTAATATATATTGGCCTTAATCCTAGGTAAAGATTTTTAATCTTATGTAATGAAGGCATAGAGGTTATTGTGATCTATTTTGGTCTCTCATGTTTTTCTATTTCTTAATAAATCTAGTGGATCCATAGAGCTTATTGCAATATGTTTTGGTCTCTTATGTTTTGTATTTCTCAAGATTTGGGATATGTAGAGAAGCAAATATGGGAAGGTCATGTAGTGAGGGCTATTATGCTATATAAAAAGGAGATGAATGATTATAGGAAAAATGTAGAGAAAACACAAGATGCGAATATAATAAAGACTCAACAAAAGGGAAAAATATTGAACCTAATAGGCCAATGAAGCCCCATCATCATTCTTATTTTTTTAGGCATTAAAATCCCTAGTTAAATTGGTATTCATTGGTAAAATATTTCCATTGTCCAATGCTAATGTGGAAATGACTTCACTTAAGTGTTAAGGCTATTTCTTTATTTTTAAAAGAAAAGTCAAATGGATTGCGGTTATAACAAGGAGACAAAGAGAAAGTTAGTAGAGGAAAGGCCTAGTATTAGCAATGCTAAAGTCACTAGGATTATTTTTGTCAAGTGGAGGGTAACAGTTCTTCCATATATCTTAGTGATCTTACCTGACAAAAATTATCTATCGTCATTCTAGTGTAGAGGTTCTTATCTAGTCTTTTTTCATCTATCATTTTCTTTATCTTTTTGGAATTGGCAGATGTAGACAAGAAAATATGGGAAAATCAAGCATCAAGTGCAATGGTACAATAAAAAAAGGAGATGAAAGGATGCATTGAAAACGTGAAGCAAATACAATAGATCTACTTCAATCAAGAGATTGGGCCACTCTATTTCATCCACAAGAACATCATGATTACTTACAGGTGGGCATCATGATTATTTATAGCTGAACATGTTAGGTCTCAAAAACATAGGTTGTAAACCTTAAGAGGATGCCAAGCTCTCTTAATGCTTTTGGCTAATGAAATAGGGTTGATATGATTGAAAACCCCCTTCTCTTTAGGCTCTGCCAGACCTAGGCGGGTGTACCTTGATAGCCGAGGCAGATTTGTGTGACCTTAGTGATTTACTCACAGTGGCATGTAGATGTGAGACAAATATAAGGTTGAGAACTATTCCTAATATTAAGGTCTAAGATTTTGAATATGTGAATAAAGTTTTATAAGATATTATTCTATGGTAAATATGGCCAGTGCCTAATTCTGTTGGGTGAATGGGCTCAAGAATTGTATGATTACAGATTTATCTACTTGGTTTAACTCTAACTACCTGACACCTTTTAAATGTTTATATCTTATATAAATGTGCAAATTTATTGGTTATTAGACTCTTTTTTAAGATCCCATTGATATCTCTTCAAGTTACTGTGATTGTCTGAAAGGATTTTAATTCTAGTTTGAAGGAAACCAACTAAGATGATTTTATTTAATGGATTTTAACTTTGGGCAGAGACCAATTAACAAAAATCACTTAGAAGGACTTAAATCAACTTCTCACAGAAGCCAATCAAACATACCACACAGAGACATCAAATGTGCCTTGATAAATCAAAATGATTTAAATAATAGAAACAAACAATAATATAAATCAAAATGATATAATTGATATAACTGAAAATAATAGTATTAGCTATATGATGATTGTTCTTCAATTTATCCCCTTAAAACTGGCCTTGGTTTCCTTTATATACAAGAAACAAACAAGCTTCAAGCTAAAACAACATGACTGTTTCTAAATTGCACCTCTTCGGTAACTATCATTTGTTATAAAGTAAAGAAATAAGCATAGGGATTAAAATGGGTGCTTGCATTAGTCATGATCTAAGTCCGCTAATCACCATAGAAAACCCATGACCTCAGGTGTGGCAAGGTTTTCCTCTCAGATGATGTAACATCTGACAAACATGCTTTGCCTGCTATTTTAAATGTAATATATACTGTGCTTTTAATATATATAAAATTCTTGAATTAGCATTGGCAAAAAATTCACTTCAAGTTTATCGCAAGGGTCAAAGGATTTTCTTCTTTAGCTTCTTTCTTAACCATTGTCTTCTATTTTTAAGCAGCTGAGGATGTAGACATGGCTGGTACAACACATCCTGACCCTTTATGCTGCTCTGGCGATGAACAAGTTAATCTTGGCAATATCATCAATATACTCTTGAGTCGCATAGGTATATGTGGAGATTATATCATCCATGATAGATTCCAAAGTCAAGATTCTATCTAAATGTATATGTGTGATTTCTATCACTCTGTCCTCATCATTGATCTTCTTAAGAGCTATTGGTAACAATTGGGCTAATTCATTTTTCCAAATACCCTTTTCCTATAAATTGCCTTCATTATCAAAGAAACTAGGGAACGCCATATCCAAATGTTGATCAAAATCACCAAGGTCCTTTGCTAACAAAGTGTTGAACCTTTCATGCTCACTAATTAGTTCATCATTATCCTTAAACACCTGTTTATCAACAAGTTTGTTTTTGCTCTTAATTCCTCTTTCTTCTCTAGCATCCTAAGGTGCAATCTTTTATGCTCTTGGTAGGCACTGTGTGTTCTCTTGTGTAATTCCCATACCTTATCACTTTTCCCCATCATTTTCTCAAATCTTTTCTTAATCAATTCTGAAGCCATGTTATATTTAATAGATTTTATTTCAATTTCCAATTGATCAATCTTCTTTTGGAAGTTTTGTGCCTTAATCTTCCAATAAGTGGTATCAGCCCTGGCCTCCACCACTCTCTTGTCAGATTCCAGGTAAGGTGAATAGCTTCTTGATGATGATGGCAACCTATCCTTATAACTGGCAACTTCTTGCCTCATGTTTTCATTCTCTATCATGTATATATTATTATTCCTTACCAATTGCTCAATTTGAGCCTTTGTGAATTTGGAAACATTCACATTTAACTCGGTAGTCTCCATAGGATCTGTGTCCTCAACTCGTTATATCAGGAGATGACCAAATGCTTCATTTGGGTTATCAATGATCAGAGGTCTCTTATTAAGTGGGTATAGTGCCCACATTAGCAATGTAGCCTTATTAGGATCATATGCTGACCCTGTTTTGATCTTATCCAATGCATCAATACTCAACTACACCTTTCTATCCTGATTTCTTCTAAAACTATTAAAAACAATGGCCGAAGTCATGTCCCATCCAGATACTAACAAAACTCCTGCTTCTTCAAGCAGTGTCCTCCCCTTTTCTAGAGTCATAGTCTCCATCTCTTTATCAATTTCTATTTGGAGCTGCTTCAATGCCTCAGCATGTACTTCAGGAGTGATATTATTTATTTTATCCCTAGCTTGTTTGCCTTTGTACTCATACAAGAAGGCTTTGAATTCAGGGCTCTTAACAAAATCATCATCTGAAACAAAATTTTTGCTTGCCATGTGTCTAATATCTCTGACAAATCATTAGGGGCTTCCATCATGACCACTTCCCTCTCCACAGGAGGCTCATATTCTTCAATTACAGGCTCAAAGCCTTGCACACCTTCATCTCCAATTTCAAACTCTTCATCCTCTGCAATACTGGTATCAACAAAGAAACTGATGTCTGGTGTAGGTTGAGGAGAAAGATGACCCAAGGGAACTTCATACTCAGCTTGTGTCTCCCTGATATTTTTGCATCTTCTTTCAAAAACCTTAGGAGGAACACCCACAGTTAATTCAGTTGCATGTGCAACTAATGTATCCAACCTTTCAACAAGATCATCAACCTCCATACAAGCTCCTTTATAAGTGGGATTTTTTGCTATCCTCCAAGCCTCAGCTATCATTATTTTATGATAAAAATTTCTTTTTTCAACTGCATAGTTTTCATCAACATTTCTGATCAAATCATCATCAATGAATAGCATATGGTGATATCTTTTCAATTTTTGTTAAACTTGACACTATTTATGAAGTTTTCAGGGTCAAAGTTTTCTCTTACATTTCCTGATGGCATTCTGTAATGTTCTAATTTTTTTATCAATTAATTGATATCCTTTCTCTACAACAACTATAAAATCTCTGAAACATAAAGTACCAGGCACCAAGGACTACTTATTTTGACTTTTAAGGTGCATAAAGTTAGAGTAAGCAAATTACCTCACAATCTCTAAGTAGGCAATTCTATCTGGGTAGGTCCTTGGCAACAAGAATGGTGGTCCCTCATACCCAAATACTCTAATCTTGGTACATTCATTATAGGCATACCAATCACCCCAGTTGTGATTGAATTTTCCATTTTCATTTTTGTCCTTTGGTCTTAGAAATTTATGCACTTCCATTGACAATCTGTAATCACATGAATGGCCTAGTAATTTATACACAGGTTTTACAAAATACTCTTCAAAATATAGGTAATGGGATCTTTCACATCTATTATCCTAGATAGCTATCCACATCTGCACAGGTTTGATGTTTCCATCCCTATCCAAATCTCGTACTCTCAAGCATTCATCCCACATACACATATTCTGTCCCTCATACAAGATAAGATGCATGAGCAAAGAGTAATGTCTAAATTTACTACCTCCATTTTTTATAGCAGCCAAATCATTGTGAAGATCATTAGCAGGGTATTCAGCATAGTCCAGGTGCTGTGCATCTTAGATTTGCACATTTGTAGTTAGAACCATTGGTGCAACTTCCATAAATAGAGGGGCATCGAGACCAAGCAATTGACAGACAAAATAGTAGGTGAATCTAAAGTATTCCTCAAATAACTCTATAGAATATAGTGGATCCTCAACTCTTGAGAATACTCTGAGCCTGTTTCCTTCATCTCAGGGCCTATGTAAGGGTAGCCTCCACCTCTTGTAACTATCGCTCAAGTTATAGCACTCATTCGACAGGTCTGATTCTAAATTTCACATCAAAGCTAGTGTCCAACTAAAATACCATCGATATATAGTTTTTTGTGACAGGGATGAAACCAGATCCTTCATTCAACTCAATCATGTAGGTCTATGGATTGTATTTCTTGGCCAGAGCTTTTAACAACTCCACATTGACAGACACATTTGGCACTATCAATTTTCCCAGGTTCAGTCTCTAAGGATTGGAGATAGGTTTATGCCTATGCATTTTCCTATAGTGATAGAGGAAAAGATCACACCCCCTTATTGGAGTCCATGTGTCCCTTATTTGTCTATATATATCTTCCAATTTTTTGGCTTGGGGATTCAACTGGACATTTCTCCTAGATCTCTGTTCTGACCCTGGGTATTGATCTATCAAGTTTTGGTTTAAGTGCCTTTCTTCTAGTTTTCGCCTCTTACCCTTAGGGTTTTCAGTCGTATCTTCCATGATATAAACTTATGTAAAAGAACCCTACTTTTGTGAATGCAATTCGAACCAGTAAGCTGCAAATTTCAAGCTCAAAATACTTGAATATCTTCTCTGGTTCTTGAATTATGATTTTTGCTACACCCTGCCCTCGCTCCTTGTGGTTACTTGATTGTTCAATCTTTTCAAGATTTACCTCAATATACTCAGCTCTGGTGTATTAATGGTGTCTCATGATAACTCTCATATCATCAAAGGGACATTTAATTTTTGAATAAGGGCCGTTTAATTGCCGCCAAACATGTCTTGTCACTATTCCATCGGGATGACCAACTTTATAATCTCATTGATATTTCTCTTTTCCTTAATGTTCTTTTATTCTTTTTATTTCCTTTAGAGTTTTGGAATGACCCTAGATGGCATCCTATCGATAACATGACTTCATCCCGAAATCCCTTTTATGAATAGTCTCTTCGATATTTGCTTGTCCCTTCGATGTCCCTTTGCTTATTTTGTTGTTCATCTTTTCAAAGGGACAAGGTATCACCTCATTCTGACATCTCGGAGTCTCCTCAAAATACTCTTACTATTTTCCTTTATTCATAGATGTTGTTGGCTTATTGGCGGGACTGGAAATCGTATTACTCTGATATTCTGAAGTCTCTTCGAAATGTTTTTATTTACCCTTTGTAAGTGTTATCAGTTTATCGGCGAGACAAATTTAGGTGTCACACCGATATACATGAGTCTTTCCCTTCGATATGCTTTTGATGTCTTTGGAATATCGAAGAGACCCTTAAATGACTCACTTCGATAATTCTTCGACCCTTTAGTCCCTTCAATTTTTTGATGTCAGCCTGATATGCCACTAAGTCATATGTTTATGCCCTTTTGGTCTTTCAGATTGTCGAAGAGACTCCAAAGTGGGTCTTCCCAATATGGTGGTTTCTCTCTGATATTCTTTATATTTATGTATTGAAGAGACCCTAGGGTAGGACTTAGCGATATAGAAGTGCTTTTCTAATATGGTTTTTTGCTTTTAGGGTGAAGGTGACAAGACATGAACTTATTAGGGTTAAGACTCTTGGTCAAATGGATGTATTATTTTGAGTGGGGGAAAATTTAAAATGGTATTTTGGGGATAATATGATGGCAGAAATTGAATTTTTTTATTAAAATTTTGGGGTTAAATTTTGTTCTAACAGTGGCTCTGGTTGGGGATCAATGGCTATGAGGTCATTGCAAGAATTTAGAAAATACTCTCTAGGACGCAGACCAATGGTGGTGGGGAGGGGTGGGAAATGTAAATCCTAATCTATTGTGCATGGAAAAAGAAATTTTTTCAAGAGAAGAAGTATTTCAAGAATTGTCCATGCACTGGAAATTCCTGTACTTCACCACTCATATTTTGTAAGTAATAGGAGTCTTCACCACATTTACTAGTGATGATAAATGGTCTTATCCATAATGCCTAAAATTTACCATGTTTTCCTTTGTCTTGTCCTCTAGCATTCCACATGAGAACCATGTCATCCCCTTGAATTTCCTTTCCTTAGCCCTTTTATCAAATAGATATTTCATCTGTAATTGCATTTTTTCATTTTGTTCCTAAGCTTGGGCCCTTACTTCATCCAATTTAGCCAACTGTTCCATCCTCTCTTCCATAGGTTTAGGAACGTCAATATCTTCTTGGAGGATAAATCTATAAACTGGAAAAAGATTATGTATAGGAAGCCTGGCTTGAGCACCATACACTAATTCAAATGGGGATTTTCCTGTAGCCTTCTTTATAGTAACCCTATCTACCCATAAAGCCATTTTTAATTTTGAATCCCATGCCTTCTTGTTATTTTCCAACACCCTTTTGATTGTTTTTAGAATGCTTTTGTTGCTTGACTCTGCCTGTACATTGCCCTGAGGCTGATATGGGGAGGCATATGAAATTATTATGCCATAGGATTCATAGAATATTTTGAATTCATCTGATCTGAAGCACATGCCATTGTCTGTAATGAGTCTCACAGGAACTCCAAACCTAGTGATGATATTTTTTAATAGAAAATTAATCACCACCTTACTAGTGGCTTGTCTGGTTGGAATTGCTTCTATCCATTTTGTAAAATAATCTATAGCTACCAAGATCCATTTGTATCCACCACAAGATCTTTGTACAATCTCCCCTACAAAGTCAATTCCCCATTGATGAAATGGAGCTTCAACCTACATTGGTCTTAATGGTAATGCTCCTTGGTAGTTTAATCTGCTAGAGAACTTTTGACAGGCTTCACATTTTCTCACATATTTGTGCTAATCCTTAAAAAATTTAAGCCAGTAATAGCCTTCTCTCATTATCTTATGGGCAGTAGTCTTTGCCGAGAAGTGTCCTCCACATACTCCTTTATGCATTTCTTGTAGCATCTTCTCAGCTTGTGTTTTATCCAGGCATAATAGTAAGATACCATCTCTATTTTTCTAGTATAAATCTCCATCTATGAAAACATATTTTGATGCAATGAGTTTCAAAGTTCTTCTTTGATTGTCATTCAGGCCTTGTGGACACTTCATGTTTTTAAGATAGTACATTATATTGGTGTACCAAGATGTATGTTCAATGCTTGCAATAATGTTATCTTCCTCTTTTATGTTGCAAACTTGTATAGCCTCCAAATTTGATTCAGCCATTAATTTGGCCAAACTCTAACCTCTAACAAGCCTGGTGATTTGGATGTCGATGTTAAATTCTTGAATTCTATTGATCCATCTACATCTCCATCCTGTGACTTCATTTTAAATAAAGACATCCTTCACAGCAGCATTAGGTACATAGGCTATTACATGGGCTCCAACCAAATAGGGCTTGAATGCCTTTACTACTTTTGCTAGGGCATAGGCTTGTTTCTTAGTAATGTCATATTTCACCTCTGCCCCCTGAAGTAATTTACTAAAAAATGAGATGGGTTGTTAATATCCTTCTTTATTTTTCTACAACATTACAACCGCCACTGTATGAAAAGATGCAAAAGAAAATATTTGGAACAACTTATCAAAGTCTAGAGACTTTAATACATGAGCTTCTTTAATTGATTTCTTAATGGACATAAATGCATTGATGGCCTCCTTAGTCCAATCTATTTTTGAACCTCTTTTTAACATTCTTGAAACTGGCTTAACTATTTCTACAAAGTTGGGAATAAATCTCCTAACAAAATTTATTTGTCCAAAGAAAGACTGAATGGCTTTCACATTTTTTGGAATAGGAATTTTATCAATAGCCTCTACCCTTTCGGGATCAATCCTTACACCATGTTTTGAGACTATGTGCCCTAACAGCTTACCCTCTGTCACAACAAAAAGGCATTTCTTTGGGTTTAAGGAAATACCATATTCCAGTGCCCTGATGAAAATCTTCTCTAGATGTACACAATGATCTTCTTCCCTTTTAGAATATGCTGTAAGATCATCCTGGTAGACCACCATTATCATGTTAATTAGATCAGCAAAGGCGACATCCATGGCCCTTTGAAATGTTGCCCCGGCATTTGTAAGGCCAAAAGGCATTCTCACATAGACATAGGTACCCCAAGGTGTTGTAAAAGCAGTTTTATACTGTTATGATTCCTTAACCTTAACTTGGTTATACCCAAAGAAGCCATCCATCATGGACAATAATTCACATCCTGTCACTTGTTGTAACATTGTCTCCATGTTTGGAAGGGGATAGTTATCTTTTAGTGATGAGATGTTTAGATTTCTAAAATCTACACATAATCTTATATCACCATTGTTTTTTCTTATAGGTACCAGGTTTGATACCTAAGAAGAGTGTCTAATTGGTTTGATAATACCTCCTCTAAGATTCATGAGTTCTTCTTGCATTTGAGGTGCCAGTGTAGGATTTATAGGTCTTTGCCTTTGCCTGAATGGTTTGGCATCAGGTTTTAATGGTATCTCATGCTGGAATAAGTCTTCCCTGTATGCCTTTAAATCATCATAGGACCAAGCAAATACATGTTTATATCTTCTAAGTAGGGCTATAAGCATTTCTCTGATTATAGGGCTGATCCTTTTTCCAATGTAGACCATTTTAGGAGCTATCTCTATTCCCAGATTAATTTCCTCAACATCCTTAAGATTGATCAGTGCAGGTTTGCAATTGTATCTGTCATGTCCATCAAATAATTTTTCTAGGGCCACAAGGCCTTTGGGTATTTTGTTTGTTTTGAGCTGCACCACTTCTTGCCGAAAAAGAGTTTCCTTGCCATTCACTTCTTCCACATATGCATTGAAAACTATTTCTTGTGATTCATATTGATCTACACAACGAAGGAACTTAAGTAGATCCTCATTATCGTTGAATACTTGCCAGTTATAAATATTATCAGGGATTGCAGGCCTAGTCTTGAATTCCACTTCTGTTATTCTTGATAATGTAATATCATCTCTCTTCAAGGCCACATTTGCCAAGAAGTTTGCCATTATGTTTTTAGACCTTTCTATCCAGTCTATAGAGAATGCATCAAAGAGTTCAATAGTGTCCCAAATAGCATTCCTATATTGTTTTAACCTTTTGTTCTTTGATGAATATTTTTCCCTGATCTATGAGACAATTAATTCAGAGTCTCCATATACTGCTAGTAGTTTGATTCCATGTCTTAGAGCAATGTTCAATCCCAACAATAATACCTCATATTTAGCGATATCATTACTGCATTCAAAGGTCAACAAAAATGAATACTTCAATGTCTTGCCTGTTGGTGAGATGAATACCACTCCTGCCCCATTGTCTACTTTACTGCATGCACCATAAAAATACATTCGCCATACACCATGTTCATTTAACTGAGCCTCTCTATTGATTGGTTCTGTGTTTTGTAATCCAGGCTGTGATTTTTCAATTCTGAAACTCCCAAGATCTACATCACAAAAATAATTCATCTGGTTTGGATCCAGACGTTCTATTATATTTTCATATCTTGGCTCTCTGCACAACTTGACTTCCTTCCCATTTACTGGTATTGTTGTGTATGATAAGTCCAATTGGACATTTCCCCTACTGCAGCAGTCCATTGTCTGGATAACAACATCCCATAGTATGGTGGAGTATCTACTATAGTTATATCAGTTATGTAAGTGGCTTTAGGACATGAGGCCAATTATAATTCCACATCCTTCATGACTCCAACAATTGAGATGGACGTATTATCCATTGCATAACATTTTCCGTATGTTGTGTCTACCCACAAGCCTAATTATTTCGTAACAACTATTGGCATAATGTTTATTGCAGCTCTAGAGTCAATCATATAATTTCTTACCAATTTGTTATTGATCAACAGTGTTATATAGAATGGATCCACCTAGGAAAGATTCTTTGTTGTGGTATCACCAAGATAGATTTCAGTTGTTTTCATGACTTCTTGTCCCAGATTGTTTATTCTATTTTCTGGTCCCCTTCTTTGTTTTTGTTCTAATTTTGCTGTTGATGTAGTATATTAGAAATCAATTTGAGAGCATTGTCCCTGTATTCATCTATTCTCATCATTTCCAGTAATGGTACTGACATTTTTATTTGAGATAATTCTTGTGTTATGTTGAATGAAGGGGTAATGTTGGTCTGCTCTATTTTTTCTTTATTTCAGCGTTTCTCTTCGGATTGCTGCTTATTGCTATCCTTTGTTTTATTTTACTCAATCTTTGTTGTTTCTTTATGTGTATTTTTCTTAGTTTCTCCTTTCTTCTAGTTATCCAAGGCACCTTTCTTATAATTTGGTTCTTTGATGAACAAGCCTCTGGGTATTCCTTGATCCACATTTATAGTTCTATTCCTTAGATTGTAATTATTTCTAGCATGAGCGACAACAGCATTTGTGAGAGCTCTTTTCTCTTCCTCAATTGGTTTTCTCAACTAGAACTATGGGACTATGTTGGGTATATAAGTGGTTTCCTCATCATTATCCTCCCGATCAGAGAAGATCTCTTGTTGACCCATGTTAACATTATATCTCTAGTTGTTGACATTGTATTCAAACCCATCTTCTTCAAAGGATGAATATTCTTCATCAATTTGGTGAGGTCTCATTCCAAACATGTTTATAGTATGATCATCCCTATCTTGATGATAAGATACTTCATTTTCTTGTAATGATTTGGCTACTACACAATATTCAGGTGAATGTGGTAGGTTGCATGCCAAACACCATGGATTATTTTCTACCACATGTGTCCCTTATCATTTTAAGGGATCATGGTGTCTTTACCATAGTTCTGCTTTTGTTTATTATCCACAAGTCTCCCATCCTTCCAATTGGTGTTGTAGGGCATATCATGTAACCTAGGCCTTTCATTTCTATAATAGTTTGTTTTCCTAGTCTAATGGTTGTTAGGAATTTGTGGAACTATGACATTTTCCCTTTTACCAAGCTTTCCAGTAGCTCTTCTATTGTTTTCAATATTCACGGTGGCCTTCTAAGCTTCTGCAAGAGTCATAGGAGCTTTGTTTCAGAGTTCATACCCCGTTTTGGGATCAAAGGCTTTTAAGTATAAAGCCAGGGCCATGCTATCCGGGGGTTTCAACTCAGGTGAAATTTTATGATATATTTTTGAGAACCTCTAGTTGAAATCTGTCACTGCTTCATTATGGTACTTTTGTATGCCTGTCAATTCATGAACCATGAAATTTGGGTCATAGTAATTTCCATATTGTTCTTTGAACTGATCTTTAAAGTCTTCAAAAGAACTGATTGAAGCATCAGGCAAATTCTTATACAAATCCCTAGCATCATCGATCAGAGATAACATAAATAATTTCATGAGGACATATTCACATTGTACTTCATATCTATCCATAACTATCTCAAAGTTCCTGATATGTTCATCTGTTGCAATAGCGTTATTTCCAAAAAATGTTGGGAGTGCATTTCTCAAATCATTATTAATTGGATCCAGACATATTTCATATCTAGACAAGTCTAGCTATCTGTATCTGTTTATATTCAGGGGTTCTTGCAGGTTTTGGTTTGGCTGGTATTATTGGTGGTGAGGTGCATGTTGCTGTATATTATGGTGTGGGTTATTTTGTGGGCGAGGTGGAACATGCTACTGACCAAGAGGTGGATAGGCATTACCCATGGGTTGGGAAGTTGTATGAACATTATGTGTTCTTGGGTTTCGTGGTGGAATGTTTTGTTGCACATAGCTAGTGTTATTTGGGTTCAGTGATGTTTTTAAAGTATTTAAACCACTTACATTCTAATGTGATCCTTGTGGATTGCTTGTAGGATCATGCCCACTTTGCTTATGGGGGGTATATACTTTGAGCTACTTGTTGTACTTCTGTACTTTATCTATTGTAATTCTTGTTTTATTCGTTCCTCCTCTACTTTTAATTTGGCTAGCCTAAGCTCTTCTTGTAATTTCTGCAAATCTTGTTGTACCTCATCAACATTTTGTGTGTCCTTTTGTGGACTACCTTGAGTTTCTGTGGACGCCAATTGGTCCACAAATTCATATTGATCCTCTCCACCCTGCTGTAGTGACATTTTATAATCATATTCTGCTTGCTTTTGTATCCTTTCCCATTCAAACTGCTTTTGAGGGTCGGGTCTATATTGGTCTAGAATATCACCAAATCTGTTTTGATCAAACTAGGCATGATAGCTTTTAGATTGGAATTATTCATGAAACTCTGATTCATGTAGAGGAGTGAAACTGTTGTGCATTAGTAGAGGTTGTTCTGATATATTTTCTTGAGTACTCTAGTTATTAGTTTGAGTGTGTTCTGAATGACTTGATATTCCATTCTTCTTAGCAGGAACCCTTGAAGGTGGAGATGATTGCTTATCATTCAATTTTTTATCATTTGTCTTGGATCTCCTACCATCCATGTTGCAAGAGATTGAGATATTGTTTTAGAGTCGCCACTGCTCCTGGAGAGGAATGATGTTATCTTCTGAGTCTTCTCCATAGCAGAGTTATGATTTAATTTCTTGGCTCTATTAAGATGGTCTTCTGCCAAGTTTTCTTATGTTGGTCCCCAGTAGAGTCACCAATTATGTTAGGTCTCAAAAATGCAAGTTGTAAACCTTAAGAGGATGCCAATCTCTCTTAACACTTTTGGCTAACGAAATAGGGTTAATATGATTGAAAACCCCCTTATCTTTAGGCTCTACCAGACCTAGTGGGTGTACCTTGATAGCTGAGGCAGATTTGTGTGACCTTAGTGATTTACTCACAATGACATGTAGATGTGAGACAAATATAAGGTTGAGAACTATTCCTAATATTAACGTCTGAGATCATTTTGAATATGTGAATAAAGTTTTATAAAATATTGTTCTATGGTAAATATGACCAATGCCTAATTCTGTTGGGTGAATGGGATCAAGAATTGTATGATTGCAGATTTATCTACTTGGTTTAACTCTAATTACCTGGCACCTTTTAAATGTTTATATCTTATATAAACATGCAAAGTTGTTGGTTATTAGACTCTTCTTTAAGATCCCATTGATATCTCTTCAAGTTACTGTGATTGTCTGAAAGGATTTTAATTCTAGTTTGAAGGAAACCAACTAAGATGATTTTATTTAATGGATTTTAACTCTGGGCAGAGACTAATTAACATAAATCACTTAGAAGGACTTAAATCAACTTCTCACAAAAACCAATCAAACATACCACACAGAGACAACAAATGTGCCTTGATAAATCAAAATGATTTAAATAATAGGAACAGACCAATATGGAGACATCCAAATAACTCATAGAATGAATATCCACAAAGTCGTTGAACACCAAAGATAAATCCACTAATTAAACCATCTTGCCCATTATATAATTTAAAATTTCATAGAAGTCTTTGTATTTGGTTTTGCAGATATAACTAAAAAAAATGGTATTATCTATATGATGATTGTTCTTTAATTGATCCCATTAAAACTGGCCTTGGTTTCCTTTATATATACAGGAAGCAAACAAGCTTCAAGCTGAAACAACATAATTGTTCCTAAATTGCACCTCTTCAGGTAACTATCATTTGTTACAAAGTAAAGAAGTAAACATAGGGATTAAACTGGGTGCTTGCATTAGTCATGATCTAAGTCCGTTAATCAGCATAGAAAACTCGTGACCTCAGGCCTAGCAAGGTTTTCCTCTTTGATGATGCAGCATCTAACGTACAGGCTTTGCCTGCTATTTTAAATGTAATATATACTATGCTTTTAATATATATAAAATTCTTGAATTAGCATTGGCAAAAATTTCACTTCAAGTTTATCGCAAGGGTCAAAGGATTTTTTTCTTTAGCTTCTTGCTTAACCATTGTCTTCCATTTTTAATCAGCTCAGGATGTAGACATGGCTGGTACAACACATCCTAACCCTTTATACTACTCTAGCAATGAACAAGTTAATCTTGGCGATATGATCAATATACTCTTGAGTCGCATAGGTATCTGTGGAGATTATATCATCCATGACAGATTCCAAAGTCAATCTGTCTAAATGTATGTGTGATTTCTATCACTCTGTCCTCATCATTGATCTTCTTAAGAGCTATTGGTAATAATTGGGCTAATTCATTTTTCCAAATACCCTTTTCCTGTAAATTGCCTTCATTATCAAAGAATCTAGGGAATGCCATATCCAAATGTTGATCAAAATCACCAAGGTCCTCTTCTAACAAAGTGTTTAACCTTTCATGCTCATAGATTAGTTCATCATATTCCTTAAACACCTATTTATAACCACTTGTTGTTGCTCTTAATTCCCCTTTCTTCTCCAGCATCCTAAGGTGCAATCTTTTATGCTCTTGGTAGGCATTGTGTGTTCTCTTGTGCAATTCTCATACCTTATCACTTTTCCCCATCATTTTCTCAAATCTTTTCTTAATCAATTCTGAAGCCATGTTATATTTAATAGACTTCATTTCAGTTTCCAATTGATCAATCTTCTTTTGGAAGTTTTGTGCCTTAATCTTCCAATAAGTGGTATCAGCCCTGGCCTCCACCACTCTCTTGTCAGATTCCAAGTAAGGTGAATAGTTGATCGATGATGATGGTAACCTGTCCTTATAACTGGCAACTTCTTTCTTGAGCTTTTCATTCTCTATCATGTATATATTATTATTCCTTACCAATCACTCAATTTGAGCCTTTGTGAATCTAGTAACATTCACATTTAAGTCAGCAGTCTCCATAGGATCTATCTCCTCAACTTGTTGTATTAGGAGATGATGAAATGCTTCATTTGGGTTATCAATGATCAGAGGTCTCTTATTAGGTGGGTACAATGCCCACATTAGTAATGTAGCCTTATCAGGATCATATTTTTACCTTGTTTTGATCTTATCGAGTGCTTTAATACTCAGTTGCACCTTTTTGTCCTGATTTCTTCTAAAATTATAAAAAATAATGGCTGGAGTCATGCCCCATCTAGATACCAACAAAACTCCTACTTCTTCAAGCAGTATCCTCCCCTTTTCTTGAGTCATAGTCTTCATCTCTTTATCAATTTTTGTTTGGAGCTCCTTCAATGCCTCAGCATGTACTTCATGAGTGATATTCTTCATTTTATCCCTAGCTTGTTTGCCTTTGTACTCATAGAAGAAGGCTTTGAATTTAGGGGTTAGCAAATCATCATCTGAAACAAAATTTTTGCTTGCCATGTGTCTAGTATCATATGACAAATCATTAGGGGCTTCCATCATGACCACTTCCCTCTCCATTGGAGGCTCATATTCTTCCAATTTCAAACTCTTCATCCTCTCCAATACTGGTATCAACAGAGAAATTGATGTCTGGTGTAGGCATGTGCAATAATGTATCCAACCTTTCAATAGGATCATCAACCTCCATAAAAGCTCCTTTATAAGTGAGATTTTTGGCTATCCTCCAAGCCTCAACTATCATTATTTTATGATACAAATTTCTTTTTTCAACTGCACATTTTTCATCAACATTTCTGATCAAATCATCATCAATGAATAACACATGGTGATATATTTTCAATTTTTTGTTAACCTTGACATTATTTATGAAGTTTTTAGGGTCAAAGTTTTCTCTTGCATTTCTTGATGGCATTCTGTAATGTTCTATTTTTTTATCAATTAACTGTTCTCAATGAGGATTGCACCATTATGCAAAGTTGTGACACTTTGCAATCCTTCGAAACATGGGGACAAACTTAGGCCGTGGGTGACCTATAATGAGTTTGAACATCCAGATTATGGGTTGGTTCCCTTAAAATGTTCAATTTGAAACTATGATTTCTATTTTGGAAAAGGGTAAGAAAGGAACTATAATGGAAATAAAATTGTAAAATTTGGTGATGCACCTAATAAGGATGAAAAATTTGCAATCTCGTTCATAATAGAATTCATAAATTTGACCCACACAATCCAATCTTGGCATAAATATCACAAAAGTATTTCTGAGGAATGCTGGAAAATAAACTCTTTATGAAGGAAAATGACTTTTCACAACATAAAAGAACTCTTTTTATTAAGACAACCTAAGACTTGTAATATCCCTATGCTTAACACTGCAAGTAAGAGTGAGACAATAATTTTAAAGGTTTTAATAATCAAACACAATAAAAATTCATCAAATCACCTCATACAATTAGCATCAAATGGAAAGGCAACTACTTGATTCCAAAAAATAAAGGAAATATTACATGAAAACAAGGAAATTGGACCTGTAATTTGTTGTGATCTCTATAAACTATCAAATAGTGAGCTACAAAACCTCCTTCTCTCTCAAAGTGTAAAGAGAAAAAAGGCAAGAACTCGAAAAATGAGTTACAAAACCTCTTGTCTTTTAATGTGTAAAAGAGAGAAGAATGCCAGAACTAGCAAAAACTAAGTTTTGCTTTACAATATATAGTTTGCTCTCTCCAAGAGGCATGTAAAAATGCAACTGCATCTAACTACCTCTAAAAATAAGTCCTCCAAAGTGATCCACTAGCAAACCAAGAAATCCCTAAAACTAAGGGTCCAAACTGCCACAAATTGAGCAAAAATAGCTCCAAGTTGACCCTCTCCATGTGTTTGACCAAGAAGTTGACCAAAACCCCTCAAATCGCTCCTCAAATCATGCAAAAAGGCTCCAACTAGCCTCAGTTAACTCAACTCATCAATTTGCATGATTTTGCTTTTGCAAAATTGATGTGAGTAAATAATAAAGTAATTAGAGGATAATTACTCTATTGTTTGTTACAACTTGTACTATTTCTGATTTTACAATTTGTGAAAAATAATAAAGTAATTTGAAGAATATTACTTTACTATTTATTTACATTGGTTTATTTTGTAAAATCATGCATGATGAGAAGAAAAAATAAATCTCCTTATCTCTCCAATTACATTTGCCTAATTTGCATGATTTGAGCCAAAATTAGGACTTAGGAAAAATAAAAATCCCTTATATCTCCTTGTGAGAAAAAACACCTAGTTGCATGACATATGCATTAAAGGCGAAAAGTATATCCTTATCACCCCACATACAACAAGGAGAAAATAAATAACCCTCTGCCTTATTACTCCATTTACAATGCAAAAATTGACCTCATTGCCATATATCCTCCATGCAAAAAACAATGATACCCCTGCCACCTTGCATCTCATTTTGTCTTTACACATCTTCTTGTCTTTGACTAAGGTCTCAAGGCATAAAAACATTCTCTTTGACCATATTCGGTCACTTTGCATGATACAAATATCATTATGATGAATCTTTGATAAGGCATATATTTGTAAGGAAAAAAAAAGGAATCTTTCGACCATCTTTGTCATGAGCATTTTTTGACTATGACAGTCGACACCAAGTAAGGCTTGTTTGAATTTGTAATAAGGTATAACACTTACCTTTTAATCATCAATCACCTTTAACTTGGAATAGTATGTATGAAATACATATTTGTTGGGAATTAAGGTGTCTCAACCTTTGCAAATTACTAATGTTGTATTTATTTATCCCATGTTGAGTTGGCATAGTCAGCCCCTTGTGTATATGCAGCAGGGTAAATTTTGGTGACTTTGGCAGCCGCGGTTTCCCCCTTGAATAATTAACGGGGGTTTGGGGGCAATGCCCCCAAGTCAGGGTCAAGGCACAAGAGAAACAATTTTTAATTAATGACAAGTGCCAGTGAGTATCTTTGCACGAGAGAAAGGCATCTTTGGGCGGTTAAGGGTGGTTATGACATGTAAGAGGAATATGATATTTTTAGTCAGTGTATGACAGATTCTATGACAATTGTAATGTGCGTAAGTGCATCTGTCGTAACCTATCTTGGGACTAGGTGCCCACTTCGGGATGGGATGTTGGACAAGTGTCCTTAGGCGTGGGTTTTGGGGCATGAGTCCAAGATAGACACCCATTTCTAGAAGGTTCCATATTTGCCTTGTAAACTCTATATAAACAGGTGCTTGGATGGGAGATAGATAACTTTGGTACAAGTATTGTTATGCTGCCGGAATATCTCCAAATTTGACATTCGAAGACTCTTGAAAGAGCATTGGCTCTGAAACTGTATTGTAATATGCTATTGTTTACTGTAATACATTTGAGCTATGTTTTGGAGTGTGGGGTTTTTCACCCTTAAGGGTTTTCCCCACGTATATCTTGTCTCTCTCTCTTCTGTCTACTTTATGTGTGTATGTGTATTGCTACAATATCTCTGTTAGATGTTCTATGTTGTTGTAGTTGTAAGAATTAAAGTTGAATTTTGCATACATCTCTCCTCATTAGATTAGTGTAGGAAGTGATTTCCGCACACCTAGCTTCCTTTCAATATTTGTCGACCATCTTTAACTATGATTGCTAGGGATCATGTTTCTTGAGGTCTTGACCCCATCGACATTTTAGATAATGCAATGATTAATTTTTTGAGAAGTCAAAAAATCATAAGAACGAAAAGAAGCTTCGATCAAAAAGAACGAAGGAACTATTGCAAGTATGGGCCTAACCAATGTTGTCATTGATGTCAACATACTCCTGTTGCATTGATGTCAAGGATTGGATGAGCTGTGTGTTGAGGCTATTGAGAAAATTAGTCCTATCAGAAACAGAAAAGAACAGTGAAGATAGTGAAGCTCTATGAAATGAAGATCCAAGCTAAGATGAAGATCAGAGAATGCACATCAAAGGGTTTGTAGATATGTGTCTAAAGATGATCCAGTCAAGATTTGAGAGGTCCGCATGAAGATTTGGAGAAGTTATGGCCATATGATTAAAACTAGTTCTGGTAGATGTTGAGAGGTGACAGAGTGACACAAATAGGTCCGGTGAGATTAAAAAATGCAATACTTTGTTCTACAGATTTGGTGGAGTGTTTAGGAAGCCAATGTGAATTGACAACTCAATTGATTGGTGGTCTGGAGGTCCGCAAGAATTTATTCTAATGTGACAGTGATGACAGAATGTTTTCTTGAGGTTCCGAATGAAGATGCAAATGATTTCAGTAAGCAGAAGTGGTGTGGATGTTATTGGTGATTCAGGAAAGCTTGTGGGGGTCTCTAGATTGTGTCTAGTTCATGTTGGCAGTCCGCATTGAAGATTGAGCTTGTAATTGAAGATTTACTCTCGGGTGATGGTGTTCTTCCTAATCATGGCCGACTAGATGTTTTACACATCTTGCAGATGATCTTGGAGATGTTCTATGAAGCATGGTGTGTTCCTCAAAGAAGATTGAAGTCCCAGATATGTGTGGCTAGCAGTGTGGTGATTCACATGAAGTCTTTTGTAATAAGTCAAGTTGTACTTGTGTAATTGCTCTGTAATGAAATAAAGTATGTATTGTGCTGACTTTGATGATTATCCCAAAGTTGATGTCTTGTATAAATAATATTTGTGAAGTCATTTCAAAAAATCAGAGTGGTGATGAGAAGTGATAGAGAGGAAAAGAGCGAAAAGTAGAGCAGAAGTGTTGAGCTTAAATGGAACTGACTCAAGCATGGTGAAGATGCTAATCTCCAGTTCAAGTATGTAATATTTATTATTCTATAGATAATGTGTTTATTGTAGGTAGTGGGCCTCTTGTGAGCAATGTGCTCGGGCAGTGAGCCCTAATTGGCATGTGCCATTCTGTTCTTCTTATTCTTTTAACAAAGAATATAATCTTGGGTTAGTCACCCCGTGGTTTTTCCCTTAACCAGGTTTTCCACATTAAAATCTTGGTGTCATATGTGTTAATGTGTTTTTGCTCTTGAGTTATTACATTATGCTTCCATGATTGAATCATTATTATGCTGTTGAAATATAAAAATGCTTTAAGTGTTTAAAGTAAAGAAAGTTTTGTGATAACTGATTCACCCCCCTCTCTCAGTTGTCTATGCTAAAACCAACAATTGGTATCAGAGCTAAGTTCCTCTAAAAGAGATTAATCACTTGAGGAGATCCAGGATATCTTCCTACAAGAAGGATAGTTTGAGGTTTGATGGAACTAATTACACTCTTTGGAAAAGCTGCATGGAATGTCACTTGCAATGTATGGGAATGCAATATTGGACCATAACTTCAAAGAAGTATGTTCCTCCAAAGAATGGTCTGACAACTGTAGATGAAATCAGAGATGCTGAAGATAATCTTTGAGCTAAAGAAGCCTTACTAAGTGCCTTATCTAATTCAGAGCTGACAAATGTTATAGATTTAAAAACTGCATATGAGATTTGGGAAAAACTGGAACTTCTACATGAAGGAGACAAATATGTTAAATGTGCCAAGCTACAGAGTCTGAAAGGAAAATTCAAAAACCTGAAGATGAATGAAGATGAGAATATCACTACATTTATGCCAAAAGTAAATGAGCTTGTTTGTGGCATTAGGTGTGCTGGTGGAACCTTGGATGAAGATGAGATTGTTGCCAAAGTTCTCAGATCCCTACCTCCTGCTTACAAACACAAGGTTGCTGCTATTGAAGAATTTAGATCTTTATCAAGTATCACAAGAGATCAATTGGTTGGAAAATTAGCTGCATTTGAATTAGCTGGGTTTAAAGATTTACCCCCCAAGACAGAATTTGCATTCAAAGCTAGTGCCTCTGTAAAAGGCAAACAAAGGTATGATCTAGGAGAGAACTCCTCAAAGAAACTATCATGGTATGAAAAAGAAAGAAAATATCTGGAAGAAGATGAAGTAGAAGCTGCTCAACTTGAAGCCCTTATTGCAAAAAGACTGCCAAGGGGATTTGGTAAGTATGAAGGAAAATTGCCCTACAAATGTTTCAACTGCAACAAGATTGGTCATTTTGCCTCAAGCTGTTCGGAAAGATTTCCAAGGACAAATCCAAATAGATCAAGATTCCAGAAGAAATGTTACTATGTTCATGAAGATGATGATGATGAAGGAGTAACAGATGATGAATCAGAGACATGAAACAAATCTGAAAGTGACTGGGTGTTTATTGCCATCAAGGAAGAAGATCCAATGCCCACTGAATTTGTCAATCATAAAATGATAGAAAGAGCTCTGGCTACCCAAGTTGAAGAAAAGGATGATTGGGTCATTGACAGTGGATGCTCCCACCATATGATTGGTGACAAAAATAAATTCATAGATCTAGAAAGATATGAAGGAGGAGTTGTAAAATTTGGTGATAATTCTGCTGGTAAAATCAGAGGCAGAGGAACTATTTCTTTTGATGGAAAGAACAAAACTAGTGATGTACTATATGTTGAAGGTCTAAAGCACAATCTTCTCAGTGTTGGGCAGTTGGTGGACAAAGGCTATGATCTCTGATTAAAAAATAGAAAATGTAAGATCTTTGAAAGTTCTGGAATAGAGGTTGCATTCGGTACTCAAACAAAAGGTAATATCTTCCACTTGGTTGGTACTGGCAAAAGTTGTTTATTTCTTCAAATTGATCAGAGTTGGTTGTGGCATAGGAGAATGTGTCATGTGAATTTTGATAATATCATCAAGATAAGAAACACTCAGGCTGTAAGAGATCTTCCAAGACTGGCGAAACCTACTAACAGTTTGTGCAAAGAATGTCAGTTGGGTAAGTAGAGCAGAGTCACATTCAAAAGTAAGAAACAATCTTCTATTGGATTGTTGGACTTAGTACATACTAATCTATGTGGACCGGTAAGAATCAGGAGTTTGCAAGGTGATAGATATTTCATGTTACTAATTGATGATCATTCCCGGATGATGTGGGTGACTTTCCTAAAAGAGAAATCTGAAGCTCTTGAGAAATTCAAAATATGCTATGGTAGAAAATGAAACCAGGTTAAGAATAAAGTGTCTTAGGTCTAATAGAGGTGGAGAATTCACATCTGGAGAGTTCATAGAATTCTGTGAGAAACATGGGATAAAAAGATAGTTATCTGCTCCAAGAACTCCACAGTAGAATGGAGTAGTGGAGAGAAAGAACTGGACCATCTAGGAAGCATCTAGAACCATGATGATAGAAGAAAATGTTCCTTAGATCTACTGGAGAGAAGTTGTAGGCACTGCTGTCTGTACTCTTAATTGAGTACAAATCAGAAGCAATGCTGGTAAGACCCCTTATGAACTTTGGTTTGGCATCACTCCCACTGTAAAGTATTTCAGACTCTTTGGTAGTAAATGTTACATTAAAAGAGATGAACACCTTGGCAAATTTGATGCTAGAAGTGATGAAGGAATATTCTTGGGTTATTCTACTCAAAGCAAAGCATACCAGTGTTATAACAAGAGATTGATAAAGATTATAGAAAGTACAAATTTGAAGGTTGATGAAGGCATTGAAAAACCCTCAAGGTTTTATGAATATGAAGAAGATGATCAGAATGATGTTTTGGTCCAAGAAGTTCAAGTCCCTTCTGAAATTGAGATCCAGACTGATTTGGAGAATCCTGAAATACAGGAAGAAGAGATAAGTTTGAATGAACCTGTCCAAGAAATAGAAGTGCAAGAAATTCCCAAAACTCCCAGATATGTAAGACTGAATCATTCTAGAGACCAGATCATAGGTGATAAAAGAAAAGGTGTTCAAACAAGAAGAAAGATTTCTCAAGACTCATAAAAGTATTGTCTGATTTCAAAGATTGAACCAAAAACAGTAAGTGAAGCATGCAATGATGAAAGCTGGACTAAAGCAATGAAGGAAGAGTTGATGTAGATTGAGAAAAATCACACTTGGGATCTTATTCCCAGACCTAGAAACAAAAATGTGATTGTGGCCAAATGGGTCTTCTGGAATAAACTGAATGAAGATGGTGAAGTAGTCAGAAACAAAGCTAGATTGGTCTGCAAGGGTTATTCTCAAGCAGAAGGAGTTGATTTTGAAGAAACTTTTGCTCCGGTGGCAAGAATTGAAGCAGTTAGATTATTTCTTGCCTTTGCTACCTTTAAGGATTTCAAAGTATATCAGATGGATGTCAAGTCTGCCTTCCTGAATGGTGACTTGGAAGAAGTATACATTGAGTAACCAGATGGATTTTAATTGTCTAATCATGGTGATATGGTCTGCAAGTTGAAGAAAGCACTGTATGGACTCAAACAAGCCCTAAGAGCCTGGTATGAAAGATTGGATAAACATCTTTTGAAGATTGGTTTCAACAAAGGTACTGCTGATACTAACTTGTACTTCAAAATTGATCATGAAAATATCTTGATTGTTGAAGTGTTTGTTGATGATATCATTTTTGGAGGAAGAGATAGTATGTACAAAACTTTTGCAAATCAAATGAAAAGTGAATTTGAGATGTTCATGTTTGGGGAAATGAATTTTTTCTTAGGTCTACAAATCACTCAAATAAAGAAAGGAATCTTCATATCACAGACCAAATATGTGAAAGAATTGTTGAAAAAATTTGGGATAGAAGATTCAAAACCAATGAATACTCCCATGGCAATTGGATGTAAACTGAGCAAAGATGATGAAACTCCTAAGGTTGATCAGAAAAAGTACAGGTCAATGATTGGACTACTGTATCTTACTCAAACTAGACCTGACATTATGAATGTTGTTGGTCTTGTTGCCAGATTCCAAGCTGATCCTAGAGAATCTCATGTCATGGCAATCAAGAGAATTCTCGAATATCTAAAGGGAACAGTTGAATATGGCTTATGGTATCCTAGGGATCATGATTTCTCTCTTCATGCATATACAGATGCAGATTGGGCAAGAGATGTGGATGACCGGAAGAGTACCAGTGGTGGTACATTCTTTTTGGGGAAAAGATTGGTTTCTTGGCTGAGCAAGAAACAAGAGGCAATATCTCTATCCACTGTAAAAGCAGAATATATTGCAGCAGCAGGTAGTTGCACTCAAGTATTGTGGATGAAGCAAATGCTAAGAGACATCAAAGTGGAGTATAAGGAACCTATCACAATCTTCTGTGATAACTCAAGTGCAATAAATATATCAAAAAATCTGGTGTTGCATTCAAAGACAAAACATATATCCATCAAGTTTCACTTTTTGAGAGAGCAGGTGAACAAGAATGAAGTCAGATTGGAGTTTGTGCCCTCTAAGGATCAGATTGCAGACATCTTTACTAAACCTCTATCTAAGGACTCTTTTGAGTATCTCAGGGAGAAGTTAGGGGTTATTACCCCTCTGATTTCTAATTAAGGTGCACTAATGTGCATTAGTTTGGTGGATCTCACAGTCATATCTTGTGATCCAGATTGATGATAGGAAGCTGCTACTTAGGGGGAGCAGTTTGTATGATTCTAATTAATGCAAGTATGTGCCCTTTGTCATTGATGTCAAAGGGGGAGAGAAGACATGTGAAAAACAAAAGTGGTTGTTGATCAAAGGGGGAGTAGTAAAGAAAGAGAAGACATATGAATGATTGCTGTTGATAGGGGGAGCTATGTCAGTTAGTGAGGAGAAGTTCCTGTCTTAATGGTTAAAATAGTTTTTCACATCGTATGTTGCCATCAATGACAAAGGGGGAGATTGTTGCAAGTATGGACCTAACCGGTGTTGTCATTGATGTCAACATACTCCTGTTGCATTGATGTCAAGGATTGGATGAGCTGTGTACTAATGATATTGAGAAAATTAGTCCTATCAGAAACATAAAAGAATAGTGAAGATAGTGAAGCTCTATGAAGTGAAGATCCAAGCTAAGATGAAGATCAGAGAATGAGCATCAAAGGGTTTGTAGATATGTGTCTAAAGATGATCCAGTCAAGATTTGAGAGGTCCGCATGAAGATTTGGAGAAGTTATGGCCATATTAGTAAAACTAGTTCTGGCAGATGTTCAGAGGTGACAGTGACACAAATAGGTCTGGTGAGATCTAGAAATGCAATATTTTATTCTGCAGACTTGGTGGAGTGTTTAGGAAGCCATTGTGAATTGACAACTCAATTGGTTAGTGGTTTGGAGGTCCGCAAGCATTTATTCTAATGTGACAGTGATGACAGAATGTGTTCTTGAGGTTCTAGATGAAGATGCGAATGATTTCAGTAAGTAGAAGTGGTGTGGATGTTATTGGTGATTTAGGAAAGCTTGTGGGGGTCTCTAGATTGTGTCTAGTTTGTGTTGGTAGTCCGCATTGAAGATTGAGCTCATAATTGAAGATTTACTCTCAGGTGATGGTGTTCTTCCTAATCATGGCCGACTGGATGTTTTACACATCTTGCGGGTGATCTTGGAGATGTTTTGTGAAGCATGGCATGTTCCTCAAAGAAGATTGAAGTCCTAGATATGTGTGGCCGACGGTGTGGTGATTCACATGAAGTCTTTTGTAATAAGTCAAGTTGTACTTGTATAATTGCTCTGTAATGAAATAAAGTATGTATTGTGCCAACTTTGATGATTATCCCAAAGTCGATGTCTTGTATAAATAAGATTTGTGAAGTCATTTCAAAAAATCAGAGTGGAGATGAGAAAGTGATAGAGAGGAGAAGAGCGAAAAGCAAAGCAGAAGTGTTGAGCTTAAATGGAACTAACTCAAGCATGGTGAAGATGCTAATCTCTAGTTTAATTATGTAATATTTATTATTCTATAGATAGTGTGTCTCCTGTAGGCAATGGGCCTCTTGTGAGCAGTGTGCTTGGGCAGTGAGCCCTAATTGGCATGTGCCATTCTGTTCTTCTTATTCTTTTAACAAAGAATACAATCTTGGGTTAGTCACCCCATGTTTTTTCTCTTAACCAGGTTTTCCATGTTAAAATCTTGGTGTCATATGTGTTAATGTGTTTCTGCTCTTGAGTTATTACATTATGCTTCCATGATTGAATCATTATTATGCTGTTGAAATATAAAAAGGATTTAAGTGTTTAAAGTAAAGAAAGTTTTGTGACAACTGATTCACCCCCCCTCTCAGTTGTCTATCCTAAAACCAACAGGAACCCTAATCAAGTCATTTTCACTTTGCTTTCTTGCTGACTCGCTGCTTTGCAACTCCTTTATGGCACTTAGGGTTTTGATGGCTCTTTGTATTTTTTTCACCTTCTTGGCTCTCTGAGGTCTTACTCCTCACATTTCCTCTGTGAGAACAACTGTAGAGGCTTGGTAAGCATTGTGTTTTCAATTTTGACTGGCATTTGTGTTTCTTTTTGTAATATTTCTGCATCAATGGCTGTGGCCATGCTTGCTCCCTCCTCTGGTACATTTTTTGACATTATTCCTTTGATGTCTCTGTGTCTAAACCTATAAATGTGGCAAAATGAACACAAACCCTCAAATGAGGCCACGACCATACCATTCTTCTTTCTCTATAGCTTAAAAGGTAAACTCTCATTTCATTTCTATTGTAGATTCTTTGATCATTTTCATTTTTTGAAAAAATGATGAAGGTTCCAGTGTTTTACAACTAGGTATCTTTGCATACTCTCCTTCTTTCATGGTTGTTACAGTGTTTGTGGTTTTGCAGCTGCTTCTTTGACTTCTGATGTGAAAAACTCGAGGGTTTTTTAACAATGAAATGAGGGTCTCATTTTAATCTTGCACAGGAAATGCATTCTGTCTCACGACCATACTTGTAGATACTTTGGCACATTCTCCTTTGACTGTATTTGTAGGAACAAAGAGGGTTTTTACAAAAATGCACATAAAGGCCATTTTCTAGCACAGCCTTGGCAGAGACACACTATATCACCTTCTTTCCTTCACTGTATGAAATAAATGAAACATGGGTTTCAATTCTGAAATAATGGTTTTTATCTTGACTGCACAAAAATACTCTTCTATGTCACGGCTTTGCCAAAAAATAATGTATTTCTCTCTTCTTCCTGTAAACACAAAATGGCATTGGGGTTTCTAGAATATCACTGTGCTTCTACCTAAGAAGCTTCATTCACAATAATATCATTTATCATCACTTCTATGCATGGAATAAGACATTGTTTTTCAAAAAACTGAAACTAGGGTTTCAAATTTTAAAACACGGAATATACTTTTTGTTCTCTGGAAACTTGTTTCTCTAATTCTGCAAACTTCTTCAACTGTATCTAGATATTTTTGAGCAATAATAAATGTTTTTTCTGTAACATACTATGCATTCTTTTTCTTCAAAAAGATCCTGTAGCTTGTTATACTATTTCACTTTCTTGAGCATGGAATCTAGTTTGTCATTTACTCTTCTTTGGCCTAAACATTGATCAATTGTCAGATGCTTTATCATTTGGTTATGTATGGTTACACCTGTACTTTGATAATTTGAACCTGTAGCATTCATTTGTCTCTCTAACATGATGTATCTCATTCATTCATGACTGTTAGAGTCCATGATGCTTTTATCTGATTTTGTCCTTTTAGAGGCATAACCTATATCATCTATTTTAGCTGGTTGATCACTTTGAGTACCTGTAACATGTCATTTTACTTCTTTTTCTTTTATCATAATCAAATGATATTTTTATATGATCTAGACTGTAACTTGTTTAAATGATACACAATCTTTATGTCTTAGAAACATTATCTTGTTTCTTTTATCTATATCAGGTACAACAATCTCAACACTTGTATGACTGATATATTCAATGATACATATATGTGATCTATCTTTGAACTATAACATCACATGCTTGAAAATATTGAACTCCTGTGGCATATCTCTACACTGTAACTGTACTTTATCAATTGTTCATGACATTTAATCACAAGTTTGTCCTTCATCCTATTCGCATGCTTTTGTCATTTCTTAAGTCTAATTTTATGAACCGTGACATGAAATATGACAGCAATAAGGCATCTTAATGATTATATAAATAAGAAAAGTACCTTTCATGGCTGCATTTCTATTTTTTGCACTCTGTCGAGTTGACTCAGGCACTCTGTACTTATCTGATTTGTTCTAATCAACTGCAATCAATCTCATGATGACACACTTTTTTTGTAAGTTGATAAAAAGGTGCATGATATACTTTGAATGATGTATCTTGTCTTACTCTGATATTCCTTTTCAAATGAGTAGAAACAGAAACATGTTGGGCTCAACCCTTGTGGGAGCCACATTTTCTCCACATGTTTAAATGTCTTCAAATCAGCAACATTACTTTTCCTATACCTATACAGTGAACAAACAAGTTAGCATAAAAACATACCTAATGGTATTGATTGATCCTCTTCATGATATTCTGATTTATGGCACATGTCTGATTTGATCCTTCATATGAAATGCATGATGTGACAAGTTGATATGTCTGCTGATAAAAGCATATGAGAACATTAAATATTCGGAGCTCTTACAGGACTTTCCCCAATTTTTTGCAAGAACAATTGATACAACTGGAGCTGAAGATGAAGACTGAAGATCAACTGTCCAACTACTTAACAACCTCCTTGCTTAGGCAATGATGGATATTTAGTTTTATCATGTGTTATTCCTTATTTCTTTTATCATCAGATGTATAGCTTGCATATGTCTGCATTGCTCAGTTTAGTTACTCCCATGGCTTGTGTGGGACACATTTGAATACTTCTTTTAAACATGATCAGTTAATTTATCTTATGCACTTTAATCAATGCATAGGATAAAGTAACAGATACTGAATTGTATGTTTCAAATATGACATGAAATGATAGTTTAAATAAATATCTTTCCTTCTTTCTTTCAAATATGATCAATTGAATAATCAATCTATCTTATAACTCCTGAAAGATAACACTATGTTAGATCAACTGTATTTCTTGAATGATTGATTCCTTGACATCCTGATTCACTTGTTATGATGATTCATCAGTCTTGATTGGACTAATGGGTTATCCTGACAATTGAATATCTATCTCTGCTTTGTCAAGACATCAACTGTTCATTAAATGCAATAACCTCAAAGTTTTCTTTTATTCTTCCTGAAACAACTGCACTTAGGTCTAACTAAATTTAGTGTGAACACAATTTAGTAACATTTATGGCAACCTCTCAGGGGTGTTTTCCTGCTAAACAAATTAGAACCAGTAGCCTTGCCTTTCCATTGGGCATATGAGTCTTTTTCTGCCTTGAACTTGAAAAACTTTATGCAACTCAAATTGATAGAAAACTACAGCAGCAACAAAAACTAAAACTGAAACTAAACTGGCTTGCTTAAGACAAAGTCAACAACATGTACAGAACACTTCTTGGAAAAAAAAATACTGAACTAAAATTCTACCTACCCTACTCTAACCAGCCAAAGGTGCTGGTCAAACAAATCCATTAACTGTTTGGTTAAAATAACTTCCCTTTCTCAACAGGGGACACTGATTCACATGCTTATGGATGTCTAAAATTAGATGAAGTACAAGAAAGTATTCCACAAATTTTTGCAATGCTTCATAAAAAATATAGATAAATTCACTTACCAACTAAACCTGATCATGTAAACCTCTGTCATGGGGTAAAAAGATGATCTGAAAAAATTGCTCTGTATTTCCTGTGACACTTTGCAATCCTTTGAAACATTAACTGATATCCTTTCTCTGCAACAACTGTAAGATCTCCAAAACACAAAGTACTAGGCATCAAGGACTACTTATTGTGACTTTTAAGGTCTATAAAGTCAGAGTAATCCAATTGCCTCACAATCTCTAAGTAGGCAATTCTATCTGGGCAGGTCTTTGGCAACAAGAATGGTGGTCCCTCATACCCAAATACTCTAATCTTGGTGCAATCATTGTAGGCATACCAATCACCCCAGTTGTGATTGAATTTTCCATTTTCATTTTTGTCCTTTGGCCTTAGAAATTTCTGCAATTCCATTGACAATCTGTAATCACATGAATGGCCTAGTAATTTATACACAGGTTTTACAAAATACTCTTCAAAATACAGGTAATGGGATCTTTCACATCTGCTATCCCAGATAGTTGTCCACATCTGCACAGGTTTGATGTTTCCATCCCTATCCAAATCTCTTACTCTCAAGAATTCATCCCACATACACATATTCTATCCCTCATACAAGATAAGATGCATGAGCAAAGAGTAATGTCTGAATTTACTGCCTCTATTTTTTATAGCAGCCAAATCATTGTGAAGATCATTAGAAAGGTATTCAACATAGTCCAGGTGTTGTGCATCTTGGCTTTGCACATCTGTAGTTAGAACCATTGGTGTAACTTCCATAAACAGAGGGGCATCCAGACCAAGCAATTGGCACACATAATAGTGGGTGAATCTAAAGTATTCCTCAAATAACTCTACAAAATATGGTGGATCCTCAACTCTTGAGAATACTCTAAGCATGTTTCCTTCATCTCAGGGCCTATGTAAGGGTAGCCTCCACCTCTTGTAACTATTGTCAGGTTATAGTACTCATTCAATAGGTCTCTGATTCTAAATTTCACATCAAAGCTAGTGTCCAACTAAAATACCATTGATATATAGTTTTTTGTGACATGAATGAAACCAAATCCATCAGTCAACTCAATCATGTAGGTCTATCGATTGTATTTCTTGGCTAGAGCTTTTAACAACTCCACGTTGACAAACACATTTGGCACTATCAATTTTCCCAAGTTAAGTCTCCAAGGATTGGAGATAGGTTTATGCCTATGCATTTTCCTATAGTGATAGAAGAAAAGATCATACCCCCTTATTTGAGTCCATGTGTCCCCTATTTGTTTGTATATATCTTCCAATTTTTTGGCTTGGGGGTTCAACTGGGCATTTCTCCTAGATCTCTGTCCTAACCCTAGGCATTGATCTATCAAGTCTTGGTTTAAGTGTGTTTCTTCTAGTTTCTGCCTCTTACCCTTAGGGTTTTCATTCATATCTTCCATGATATAAACTTATGTAAAAGAACCCTACTTTTGTGAATGCAATTTGAACCAATAAGCTACAAATGTCAAGCTCAGAATACTTACTTGGATATCTTCTCTAGTTCTTGAATTATGATTTTCGCTACACCCTGCTCTCGCTCCTCATGGTTGCTTAATTGTTCAATCTTTTCAAGATTTACCTCAATATACTCAGTTCTAGTGTATTAATGGTGTCTCATGACAACTCTCATATCATTGAAGGGGTATTTAATTTTTGAATAAGGGTCGTTTGATCACCGCCAAACATGTCTTGTCACTATTCCATCAGGATGACCAACTTTATAATCTCATTGATATTTCTCTTTTCCTTAATGTTCTTTTATTCTTTTTATTTCCTTCGGTTTGAGAATGACCCTAGATGGCATCCTACTAATAACATGATTTCCTCCTGAAATCCCTTTTATGAATAGTCTCTTTGATATTTTCTTGTTCCTTCGCTGTCCCTTTGCTTATTTTGTTGTTCGTCTTTTCAGAGGGACTAGGGATCACCTCACTCCAACATCCCGGAGTCTCCTTGAAATACTCTTATTGTTTTCCTTTATTCATAGATGCCTTCAGATTATCGGTGGGACTGGAAATCATATTACTCTGATATTTTGAAGTCTCTTCGAAATGTTTTTATTTACCCTTTGTAAGTGTTACCGCTTTATTGATGGGACACTTTTAGGTGTCACGCCGATATACATCTTTGCCTTCAATATGCTTTTGATGTCTTCAAAATATCGAAGAGACCCTTAAATGACTCACTCCGATAATTCTTAGTCTCTTCAACCCTTTAGTCCCTTCGATTTTTTGATGTCAGCCTGATATGCCACTAAGTCATATTTTTATGTCCTTTTGGTCTTTTGGATTGTCGAAGAGACTCCAAAGTGGGTCTCCCCAATATGGTGGTTTCTCTCCAATATTCTTTATATTTTTGTATCGAAGAGACCCTAGCATAGGACTTAGCGATATAGAAGTGCTTTTTTGATATGGTTTTTTGCTTTTAGGGTGAAGGCGACAAGACATGAACTTATTAGGGTTAAGACTCTGGGTCAAATGGATGTATTGTTTTGAGCAGGGGAAAATTTAAAATGGTAGTTTGGGGATAATATGATGGTGGGAAATGAATTTTTTATAAAAATTTTGGGGTTAAATTTTTGTTTTAACAGAACACATGCTCAATCCTTTTAGTTAAACATGTCAATTCTGAGATTTTTCCCTAAATTACAAATGTATGTGAATTGAAATAAAATCAATTGATGGCATGCTCAATCTTGATAGTTGAACA
This sequence comes from Cunninghamia lanceolata, assembly GCA_027924645.1. Classification (NCBI taxonomy): domain Eukaryota; kingdom Viridiplantae; phylum Streptophyta; class Pinopsida; order Cupressales; family Cupressaceae; genus Cunninghamia; species Cunninghamia lanceolata. The sequence continues at coordinate 320,614 of BSBN01001673.1, forward strand.
CCTAATGTTTCCATTGCAAATGTGTTTATTAAAAATAGGTGCTCTAAAAACAACTCTTGAGGATACCAATTGGTTATGTCATGGTTAGTATGGTCAGTTGACCTTTAAGGAGTTGAACTTGTTACATACTAAGATTTGTGGATTGTTCAAGATTTTGTTGAAGAGTTTGATCATAAATTGATAAGATAGTGATAGAAGCCTATGTGGTAACCCTGCATTGAGAGTTGGACATTGTGCTATGGCATGGAGACTTATTACAACCAAGTGTTGCTATCGTAGCAATTGCAAGACGCTTGGTGAAGAACTCACTATTGCATCATGAGCTAAGTGAGTTTCTAGAGAATGTATGGTAGTGCAAGTGCACATGTGGCACTGTTGGAGTGCATGTAGTGACAATTGAGAATGTATGTATATGTTCTAGAGAATGTTCTGAGGTATCACAAGTGATAAGAAGCAATTGAGAGTTTCTCTTTGTTATCGAAAGCCATAGTTTGATTTTGGTTGCAGTGTAGGATGACATGTAGATGGTTCATGTGTTTTGGTCAACAACTTTTGAATACGTATGAAGGCAAGTATGACAAACAAGCTAAGTATGGTGTACCCTTGTAAGCACTGAAAATGTTGAATTATCACAATCAATCAATACATATCAGTCAATTAGCAGTAAAGAACTCATTGATTATGATGGCACACCTAGTCCCAATGATGAGCATGACTTGAATGGCCAAGAGGATGATAGAGAGAATGATGATAATACTTTGTTATAGGGAGGTATCGATGACATAGTTAATATTCAAGATACAACAAAATTATGTGTATATCATATTTTAATGATTCTAATTCTATATCATATTGTGAGTGTTCTGAACAACATAAAGTGAATTAAATTAGACATAAAGAACATACCTTAGAATTTGATATTTGAGTTGACCAATCCTCCAAATTTTGGCTTCAAAATCCTCAAATTGATCTTTTTAGCAAGTTTGATTATGAAATCTATATAACTCTAGAATAGGATTAGTGAAATTTATGAAAAAAATAAACATATATCATCAAATTCAATCTATATCAATGGTAATTACCTTTGAAACAATATGAAACATGAAACTTTCAGTTTAAATAATCAAATTTTGTCCAAAAACATGCAAAACCAATTCTTCTACGTTGAAAAAACAAAAAAGGCGGTGGATTGATCAAACAATGATTCTTAAAATGTCAAACACCATGAAAAAACATTTTTTTGTCTGATAGCATGCATGAAAAGCAGGGAATAACAGACATGTGGGGTCTGAACACGGATCCCACATGTTTTTTTTCCCATTTTTTTCTTCCCAAAATGTGCTTGCATTATAACACAAGCACATTTTGGGAAGCATGAAATATTTATGCTTTCATGTATGCAAATAAGTATTTTAGTGTTTTCTCTCTATGTCTAAGTATATATTTATAAGTATATATCTATAAGTATATATTTGTAAGTATATATCTATGCAAACCTTTATGTATAATTATATATCTATCTCTCTATCTCCCTCTCTCTCTCTAAACCCCTAAACCCTAAATAATGCACCTAAACCTTTATCTCCCTATCTCTCCCTCTCTAAACTCCTAACCCCTAAACCCTAAACCCCTATCTCCTTGTCTCTATCATCCCTCTACCTCTCAATCTCTCTGCATATGTCTCTGGCCATGTCCCTCACCCTCTATCTCCCTATCTCTCCACCCGGTCTCCTTTATATCTCCCTATTGGTCCTCTCTCTCTCTAAACCATAACCTAAACCTCTAAATCTTAACCCCTAAACCATAAACCATAACCCCTAACCCCTAAAAATGAGCAACCCTAAACCCCAAACCCCTAAACCATAAACCCTGGAAGCAACCCTAAACCTCTATCTCCCTATCTCTCCCAATCTCTATCAAGGTCCCCTCACTCTATCTCTTTCTAAACCCTAAACCCTAATCGCTAAACCCTAAGTCCTAAACCCTAAACTCATAAACCTCAAATAATTCCCCTAACCCCTAAACCCTAAACTCAAGCAACCAAGCTAAACCATGTTGGAGCCTTCAAATTTTGGCAAAATTTGAAGGTCCCATGATGAAAAAATTAATTTCAACACTCAGAAATGTACCTAAAAAATCTGCTCCAGTGACCTACTTTGGAGGGTCATTATTGAAAACTTGTTCATGCCAAACCACTTGGTAGGCATACTCATCTATCATATGTGAGTGTGCATGTCTAATTTCATCGTCCCATGTTCACATTTGACAAGGATTCGAAGCACCAAGTTGAAGAGTTCTGGAAAATATTGTTGTTTGCATAGTGTTAAATCTGCCCAGGAGGTCAACTTTGGAAGCCAATATCTAGCAAATGGATGATATTTATGGAAAACTAATTGGTGTCCCATATTTTCCCTATACTAATGTACTTTCATGCCAATTTTCAAAACCCCATCATCTCATTTGGTACTTTTTTGAGGTCAAAAGCAAATGCAGTTAGTTTTGTTTTTACATCTACATTTCCAAAAAGTTGCAGAGAGGTCAACTTTGGCCTTTAATATTTTGTGAAAGAAGTGGATTGTAAAGAAACCCTTTTGCACACATGCTCATTTGACCTAAATGAACTAATCCCCCAAGTGGCAGCCCCCCAGGAAGAGGATTGATATTTTTTCAAAATGGCAAGTTGGCAAGCCCTAATTGGTTTTTTACAGATATAGTTTCAGAAAAGGCCGAGTCAGCTACTTTGGTGTTGAATATTTTGTACCTCTGGATGTGCTTTGCGAAATTGTTTGTTGAAGTGAATTGTTTGATCAAATGTCTACATGCTTGTGCATTTTCATGGCTCCAGGAGATGGTTTGACCAGCTTTCCAAGGCAATTTTGGATGCCACCTGGCTTGTTTGGGTCATGGATACAAAGTGCCAGAAAGAGGATTTTAATGACTACCCATTGCAATTTTTCACCTCAGCAGCATATTGAGGCAGTCCCAGGTCAATTCAAGACAAAAAACATGTTTCAAAATGAAAACATTTTTAGTCGAGCCCATAGGGGGACCTGACTTGTGTCACATAAGTATTATTGATAAGGCTCATAACAGAGTCCGGTGACACTTTTTCATGGCATATCCTCAAACTGTGTAAGTAGAAGTGTATACTATTTAAGAGAAGGCTGCCCTGCAAATCTAGAGATATCTACAAAAGGTGCCTTTGAAATCATTTTTTCAAAGTGTGATATCTTTCCCATGAGAAAATTTAGGACCATTCCAAATTCATCATTTGCTAGTAATGTATGTTGAAAGGAATCCATTGATAAGTTGTATTAGATCCTGTTGACAATGAGTTGAACCTTATTGTGCCATAAGACAAATCTGTTGTCTTAACCTTACTGGCATGGCCAAATGCCCTAGGCATTTTGGAAAATAGGGGCCGGTCTACCCACTAAAGGGAGCAATCTCTTTAAGCTTATAGTGAAATCTTATGAAACAAAACAATATAAGAGGGGTCTTAAAGCTGCTGATTCTATACTCAAAATTTCCAACTCATGGAGAAAACAATGGCAATGCAAGGTCTGATATTAAATTGCATGTATCACAAGACAGAAGCATATGAACTTGTATGACAGGGTTCAAAGAATGAATTGAAAACTCATGTGTGTGGAAACAAGACAGAAGTTGTTAACTCTAAAACCCAATCAACACATGAACTGGATTTGATTTATAGTTGCACATCACTTGAATTCTAATCCAATTCATGCCACTGAAGTTTTGGAAGTTTATGAAAAGATTCTAGCAGAGGAATATCCTCCTGAAAAATGAACGCTATGAACATAGTGAAATGCTACTATACAAGATCTCTCTTCTTGATGAATGTGGAGATCCAGAAAGAGTGCTAGATGAAGTCAATAAGAAGGTAGCTAAAATAGTTGACAAGCTAGCACTCAAGGAACAATGTGCTTCATTATTGTTAAAGATTGGGTGTTCTGAAGAAGCTGAGGCAACATATCAATCCCTACTTTGCTACAAACCCTGACAATTATAGATATTATGAAGGGCTCCAAAATTGTTTACACCTATTACTAGAAAGTGGGAGTAGCAGTGGCAAGGGAGATGAGCGCATAAAGGAACCATGGTCACTGGAGGAAGATGTTATTCTCATCAGGCTGGTGGAGAAATTTGGAGCTTGCAATTGGAGTCTCATAGCAAGGGGCATTCCTGGTTGCTCTAGAAAGTCAGCAGAAGCAGAAAACCAAGGCGTAAACCCTAAAATGGTGTAGTATACATCGAAGGGAGAATGTTGTGTCAATGGGAGATTATTGAAGTCCCCTGATCTAACGATGATGTGGGCCCCGAGAACTGGATAGCCAAAATCAAATAAATGAATGTCAGAGTGAGGCTTGGAGGAGTCTCTCTGATACACCAATGAGTTTCTCCAAACAACGAAATTTGTTGCATCACCTCAAGATAGTAATCTTCCTGTAAAAGAGAGAAATGCTACTTGTGGAAGAGACTTACTTCAATCAGGCTGGAGAATAATGAGACCAACCATCCGGCATACAATCCATAGCTGATGGTGATAAATTCGTTGATGCTATGCATGCAGCGAATATCATGCCTGGCATCAAAATGGACAAGACTAATGAATAAAAAACTCACAACCGCCATAAATAAGAGGAGAATTCGGAAGAAAATATTTACTATTTTCATGAATCCAAATGAGTCAAATCCTATACTATTTAACGTGATCAAGGTTTACTCCAATGACTATCATTTTGCACTCCATGGGTTTTTAGACAAGAATGGACATCTATCAAAGCATATCAGAAGGAAAATATTATATCGGTGAGAGATTAATGTAGTTTCTCTGATCTGTCGATGAGGTGGGTCCATAAGATATAGCTGATATATATCACCAAAATAAAAGGATATCAAGTTGTATCCCAAATTTCATGAAACAAAGTAATTAGGGATTCAAAATATTAATAACAGAAGCATATAACTGCCTACTCTTCCTAGCAAACATATAAAGGCAAGTCCAGGTTAACCATGCTGACAAATGGTGAATCTTCAGCTGAGCAAAGGTCTTCTATTGAGCATGTCATGGCTTCAGATGTGTCTCCTAGGACTGAGAAAAGCGCTGAAGATGTAGTGGATGATAAACTAGATGAGGAAAATGCTACTCAAGATTGAATCACTTTTTCTTCTTATCTTTGTAATTATTCATCTCAGAGTTCTATGAAGGAAATGGAGGCATTGAAGCACACTCATGGTGTTGAGGCAAGAATACTCCATTAATTACCTAGCTATCAATTGAAAAAGCATACTCACTGATTGTTAAACCTAAGCTCGAAGGCGGATTCAAAGATATATCAAGAAGACTCTTGCATATCAGAAGGAGTCATTCCAAACTCCCTTTAATATCCCGATAACAAGCATATCAAAGGAAGAGGTGAAATTTGGCAAAATTAAATTATGGTCTCCTCGATATGGCGATGGCACCTCCCCATTAAAATGCAAGTGAATATAAAAAGGATTGTATTGAGAGGAGTTTTAAGTATCAGAGTAAATATTTTTGGGTCTCCTCGATAAAATAATTTTGCACAATACAAATCGAAGTTCCAATGAAACCACAACAATACGAGATGAAATTTTATTAAAATATTAAAGTCACCACGTAAAAAATTATTTTGTGGGGAAAATAAAATTCACTGATGGACAAGTTCAATGAAATATTTTGACGGACATTTAGGAGTGGGTAATTATTTTACCCGAGGAGCATAGTGAAAGTGCATACAAGTAAAGGTGAAGTGAAAATCTCCAGCAAAGGAAGAATTATCATAATCATCAAAATTATTTTCATGGGTGTGAAGACAAAAGGGAAATTAAAATTAAATATTTGTGAAGCAGGAAAACAAAAATTAAATCAAATGTAATGAAGGGTTGCCTTTGATGGATATTTGAAGGGTCATAACCCTAAAAATACAACGTATAAATGGGAAATAAAAGTAAAGTTGGAAAAAAGAATCAACAATAGGAGAAATAAGTAGTAGGAATTAGAGATTAAGCAAAATATACCAGAAACTGAAGGATTCTGATGTACATTGTAAAATATTTTGAAGCTATTGAACGAAGGAAGAATATTATAATCTGGTGTCCAACATTTTGGTGTTCAATTATTTATTGATATTTATTCGTATATGTTATATGTGTTTTCTCCAGAATGGTTTTTCTTTGTTATTTAAATTAAATATTTCAAGGATATACTTAATTTATCAGGGCACATTTGCTGCACTTGTGTGATTCCCTTGATTGGTTTCTGTGAGGAGAGAATTAAAATCCTTTTAAGGAATCAAATTTAAATAGGTTTCTATGCAGGATTAAAGTTCTTTTTGAATTGATTATCTTAATTGGTTTCCTTCACACCATAATTGAAATTCCTTTAAAACATCACAGTAACTTGGGAAAATATCATTGGGATTTGTAAGAAGAGACTGATAACTGACAACCTTGCATGTTTATACAAGGTATAAACATTTGAAAAGTGCCAAATAATTTGAGTTAAGCCAAAGGGAAGGACGCATTAATCATACACATCTTGAATCCGTTGCCCAAAAAGCACTGGTCATATTCATTATAAAACAATACTTCATAAAGATCTCATTCACATTTTCAAACTTCAAACATTAACAGTAGGAATAATTGTTAGCCTTGCATCTATTTCACATTTGTATGTCATTTAGAAATAATTTCCATTGTCAAAAACCTTTAAAGTTCATAATCTGCTTAATTATTAGGTTACACCCGCCTAGGTCCAGTAGAAGCTAAAGAGTAGGGAGTCCAAAACCACATAGGGTTGCTCCATTTTGTTGGCCAAAAACATTGCAAACCTGACCATAGAGCCTGGCATGCTCTTAGGGTTTGCAACCTGCATTTTTGAGACCCAACAGAATTGGCGACTCCACTAGGGACAACTCTAGAAAATTTGGTTCCAGCTTAACCAGTCAAAGAGTCAAGAAATTAAAGAATCATAACTCTACTAGTGGAGAAAACCCAAAAGATAACACCATTCCTCTCTAAGAGAGGTGGTGACTCTAAACAAAAATCCTAGACATGATTAGTATTTGCATATTCAAAAAAGAGGACAAGGTTCCAACATGAGATCAAAATATCACATACCCCCCTTAGACACATTAATTGACCTAAGGAGACATGAAGAAGAATCTGGATATGCTTTGTTCAATAGAATGGTGGATATCTATATGCAGATACCTTTTAATCTCAGGCCTGATGAATCCTTATGAATCCTTATGATGTTAGCATATGAGTCTAAGTCAATTTCTTGGCCTGGGTCATTGAAGCAAGTTACTCTAGACTAGGTGGGTAAATTGATTGATATCATAGATAAGAAAAGATGTGAGGATGCTATCCATGGTGAATCTAATGGTGATATCATTGATGAATATGGAGAGACTAATCAAATGAAACAACCAATAGAGGAAACATGTGCAAGTGAAGTGTTCAATAATAATGTTTCAGACAAGAATCAAGATGAAATTTAGGATGAGGATTGCAATATTAAAGAAGTTGCTGAGAACATAATGCATGATGAATGCATTAGCAATGAAGTAAGAAAAGAAGCAAGTCCACTTAACAGCAAACAAATGACACATCCATTTACAGCTGAGCGCGATGATGACATAATCAATGAGGAAGAAGCAGGCACATCTGAAAATGAGTTTCAATTTTTTTCAAATCTGATGTATGATGAAACATTATAAGTAAAATGGACGGAAGCTTGCTTTGGTGTGTATGAAGATGAAACTGGCATATCAGACTTGTCCTTACTTAACGATGTTGAATTTGATGAAAACACTTCAAAAGATAATTTTTTTAAGAAGCCTGATGTTGAGTTGAACTTTGGAGGATGTTGCATTTAAAGGAAATGTTACTTATATGGTAAATGTGGTATGAGTTTATCATATAATGGTGAAAATTTTCAGATTATACCTAATTGTGAACTGGAGAATCATAAAGGAAGTATGGGAAATACTGAACATAGTGTTATTTTGGAAGTTTTCAGTGATAGTGGATATAGCCTGGCAGATTTCATAAATATTTTCAAGAGGAATCTTATGAAATTAGATCAGAACAAGATATATGATAGAGGTAAGTTCAGGCTTCTCTTTTTATGGTGTCCTTGAGCCGTCAGCTGAGGTGTGGTTTTAAAATCATATCAGCACAGGGCAGAGGAGAGGTTGGACTCTATTGCCCAATGAATAAGACACTCGGTCTACTCCCCAGAGATCTGGATTCTTGCTATGCCCACAAGGGGCATACATCCCCATGCAAGAGCCACTGCTGGAACCTTCAAATTTTGGCAAAATTTGAAAGTCCCATGATGAAAAAATTAATTTTAGCACTCAGAAATGTACCTAAAAAATCTACTCCAGTGACCTACTTTGGAGGGTCATAATTTGAAACTTATTCACTTTCATACCAAACCACTTGGTAGGCATACTCATCTATCATATGTGAGTGTGCATGTCTAATTCCATCCTCCCATGATCAGATTTGACAAGGATTCGAAGCACCAAGTTGAAGAGTTCTGGAAAGTTTTGTTGTTTGCACAGTGTTGAATCTGCCCAGGTCAACTTTGGAAGCCAATATTTAGCAACTGGATGATTTTTATGGAAAACTAATTGGTGTCCCAAATTTGTCCTATACTAGTGTACTTTCATGCCAGTTTTCAAAACCCCAGCATCTCATTTGATACTTTTTCAAGGTAAAAAACAAATGCAGTTAGTTCTATTTTTACATCTACATTTCCAGAAAGTTGCAGAGGTCAACTTTGGCCTTTAATATTTCATGAAAGAAGTGCATTGGAAAGAAACCCTTTTGCACACATGCTCATTTGACCTAAATGAACTAATCACCCAAGTGGCAGCCCCCTAGGAAGAGGATTGATATTTTTTCAAAATGGCAAGTTGGCAAGCCCTAATTGGTTTTTGACAGATATAGTTTCAGAAAAGGCTGAGTGAGCTACTTTGGTGTTGAATATATTGTACCTTAGGATCAGCTTTGCCAAACCATTTGTTGCAGTGAATAGTTTGATCAAATGTCTACATGCCTATGCATTTTCATGGCTCCAGGAGATGATTTGACTAGTTTTCCAAAACAATCTTGGATGCCACTTGGCTTATTTGGGTCATGGATACAAAGTGCCAGAAAGAGGATTCTAATGACTACCAATTGCAATTTTTCACTTCAGTAGCATATTGAGGCAATCCTAGGTCAATTCGAGAAAAAAAACTTGTTTCAAAACAATTTTTTTTTTCGCCGGGCCCACAGGAGGACGCAACTTGTGTCACATAAGTATTGTTGATAAAGCTCATAATAGAGTTCAGTGACACTTTTTCATGGCATATCCTCAAATTGTGTTAGTAAAAGTGTATACTGTTTAAGAAAAGGCCGCACTGCAAATCCAGAGATATCTACAAAAGGTGCCTTTGAAATCATTTTTTCAAAGTGTGATATCTTTCCCATGAGAAAATTTAGCACCTTTCCAAATTCACCATTTTCTAGTAATGTCTGTTGAAAGGAATCCATTGATAAGTTGTATCAGAGCCTGCTAACAATGAGTTGAACCTTATTGTGCCATAAGACAAATCTGTTGTCTTAACCATACTGGCATGGCCAAATGCCCTAGGCACTTTGTAAAATAGGGGCTAGTCTTCCCACTAAAGGGAGCAATTTCTTTAAGCTTATTGTGAAATCTTATGAAACAAAACAATATAAGAGGGGTCTTAAAGCTGTTGATTCTATACTCAAAATTTCCAACTCATGGAGAAAACAATGGCAATGCAAGGTCCGATATTAAATTACATGGATCACAAGACAAAAGCTTCTAAGCTTGTATGTCAAGGTTCAAGGAATGACTTGAAAAGTCATGTGTGTTGGTACGTTTAGAGAAAGAGTACAATGAAGCGATCAAATGTTATAGAAATGCTCTGAGGATTGATCCAGAAAATATTGAAATTCTACGCGATCTTTCTCTTCTCCAGGCACAAATGTGAGACTTAGCCGGATCTGTGGAAACAAGCAAGAAGTTGTTAACTCTGAAACCCAATCAACGCATGAACTGGATTGGATTTATAGTTGCACATTACTTGAATTCTAATCCAAGGCAAGCTGCTGAAGTTTTGGAGGTTTATGAAAAGATGCTAGAAGAGGACTATCCTCCTGAAAATGAACGCTATGAACATAGTGAAATGCTACTATACAAGATCTCTCTTCTTGATGAATGTGGAGATCCAGAAAGAGCGCCAGATGAAATCAATAAGAAGGCAGCTAAAATAGTTGACAAGCTAGCACTCAAGGAACAATGTGCTTCATTATTGTTAAAGCTTGGGCATTCTGAAGAAGCTAAGCCAACATATCAATCACTACTTGCTACAAACCCTAACAATTATAGATATTATGAAGGGCTCCAAAATTGTTTAGGCTTATTACTAGAAAGTGGGAGTAGTGATGGCAAGGGAGATGAGTTCATAAAGGAACTGTGGTCACTAGAGGAAGATGCTATTCTCAGTAGGCTGGTGGAGAAATTTGGAGCTCGCAATTCGAGTCTCATAGTGAGGGGCATTCCTGGCTGCTCTAGAAAGTCAATAGAAGCAGAAAACCAAGGCATAAACCCTAAAATGGTTTAGTATTCATTGAAGGGAGAATGTTATTCGATGGGAGATTATTGAAGTCCCCCAGATCTAGTGATGATGTGGGCCCTGAGAATTGGATAGCCAAAATTATATAAATGAATATCAGATGAGGCTTGGAGGAGTCTCTTTGATACGCCGATGAGTTTCTCCAAACAACAAAATTTGTTGCATCACCTCAACGTGGTAATCTTGCTATAAAAGAGAGTAATGCTACTTGTGGAAGAGACTTGCTTCAATCGGGTTGGAGAACAATGAGACTAACCATCCAGCATATAGTCCACAACTGATGGCGATAAATTCGTTGATGCTATGCATGCGGTGAATATCATGCCTGGCATCAAAACAAACAAGACTAATGGATAAAAAACTCACAACCACCAAAAATAATGAGGAGAATATGGAAGCAAATATTTACTATTTTCATGAATCCAAATGAGTCAAATCCTATACTATTTAATGTGATCAGGGTTTACTCCAATGAATGTCATTTTGCACTCCATGGGTTTTTAGACAAGAAGGGACATCTATCAAAGCATATCAGAAGGAAAATATTATATCAGTGAGAGATTAATGTAGTCTCTCCAATCTGCCAATGAGGTGGGTCTAGATGATATAGCTGATATATATCACCGAAATAAAAGGATATCAAGTTGTAACCCTAATTTCATGAAATAAAGTAATTAGGGATTCAAAATATCGATAACAGAAGCAGATAACTCCCTACTCTTCCCAGCAAACATATAAAGGCAAGTCTGGGTTAACCATGCTGATAAATGGTGAATCTTCAACTAAGCAAAGGTCTTCTATTGAGCATGTCATGGCTTCAGATGTGTCTCCTGGAACTAAGAAAAGTGTTGAAGCTGCAGTGGATGATAAACCAGATGAGGAAAATGCTACTCAAGATTGAATCACTTTTTCTTCTTATCTTTGTAATTATTCATCTTAGAGTTCTATGAAGGAAATGGAGGCATTCAAGCACACTCATGGTGTTGAGGAAAGAATACTCCACTAATTACCTAGCTATCAATTGAAAAAGCATAGTCACTAATTGATAAACCTAAGCTCAAAGGCAGATTCAAAGATATATCAAGAAGAATCTTGCATATTGGAAGGAGTCATTCCAAACTCCCTCTAATATCCCGATAACAAGCATATCGAAGGAGGAGGTGAAATTTGGCAAAATTAAATTATGGTCTCCTCGATATGGAGATGGCACCTCCTCGTTAAAATGCAAGTGAATATAAAAAAGTATTGTATCAAGAGGAGTTTTAAGTATCAAAGTAAACATTTTTGGGTCTCCTCGATAAAATAATTCTGCACAAAACAAATCGAAGTTCCGATGAAACCACAACAATACGAGATGAAAATTTATTAAAATATTAAAGTCACGACGTAAAAAAAATATTTTTGGGGCAAAATAAAATTCACTAATGGTGAAGTGCAATGAAATATTTTCATGGAGGACATTTAGGAGTGGGTAATTATTTTACCCGAGGAGCATAGTGAAAGTGCATACAGGTAAAGGTGAAGTGAAAATCTCCAGCAAAGGAAGGATTATCATAATCATCAAAATTATTTTCACAAGATGTGAAGACAAAAGGGAGATTAAAATTAAATATTTGTGAAGCAGGAAAACAAAAATTAAATCAAATGTAATGAAAGGTTGTCTCTAATGGATATTTGAAGGGTCATAACCCTAAAAATACAAAGTATAAATGGGAAATAAAAGTAATGTTGGAAAGAAGAATCAACAATAGGAGTAATAAGTAGTAGGAATTAGAGATTAAGAAGAATATACCAGAAAATGAAGGCTTCCGATGCACATTGTAAAATATTTTGAAGCTATTGAACGGAGGAAGAATATTATAATCCTGTGTCCAACATTTTGGTGTTCAATTATTTGTTGATATTTATTCATATATATTATTTGTGCTATCTCCAGAATGGTTTTTCTTTGTTATTTAAATTAAATATATCAAGGATATACTTAATTTATTAGGGCACATTTGCTGCACTTGTGTGATTCCCTTGATTGGTTTCTGTGAGGAGACAATTAAAATCCTTTTATGGAATCAAATTTAAATAGGTTTCTTCCCAAAATTAAAGTCCTTTTTGAATTGATTATCTTAATTGGTTTCCTTCACACCATAATTAAAAGTCCTTTCAAACATCACAGTAACCTAGGAAAATATCATTGGGATTTGTATGAAGAGCTTGATAAATGACAACCTTGCACGCTTATACAAGGTATAAACATTTGAAAAGTTCCAAATAATTTGAGTTAAGCCAAAGGGGAGGACACATTTATCATACACATCTTGAATCTGTTGCCCAAAAAGCACTAGTCATATTCATTATAAAACAATACTTCATAAAGACCTCATTCACATTTCCAAACTTCAAACATTAGCAGTAGTGTTAATTGTTAACCTTGCATCTATTTCACATTTGTATGCCATTTAGAAATAGATTGTCATTGTCAAAAACTCTTAAAGTTCATAATTTGCTTAATTATTAGGGTACACCCGCCTAGGTCCAGCAGAACCTAAAGAGTAGGGAGTCCAAAACCACATAGGGTTTCTCCGTTTTATTGGCCAAAACATTGCAAACCTGACCGTAGAGCCTGGCATCCTCTTAGGGTTTGCAACCTACATTTTTGAGACCCAACAGAATTGGTGTCTCCGTTGGGGACAACTCTAGAAAATTTGGTTCCAGCTTAACCAGTCAAAGAGTCAAGAAATTAAAGAATCATAACTCTAGTAGTGGAGAAAACCTAGAAGATAACACCATTCCTCTCTAAGAGAGGTGGTGACTCTAAACAAAAATCCCAGACAGGATGAGTATTTGCATATTCAAAAAAGAGGATAAGGTTCTAGCATGAGATCAAAATATCACATACCCCCCTTAGACGCATTCTTTGACCTAAGGAGACATGAAGGAGAATTTGGATGTGCTTTGTTCAACAGAATGGTGGATATCTATATGCAAATACCTTTTAATCTAAGGCCTGATGAATCCTTATGCATTAGGATATTCATGTTAGCATATGAGCCTAAGTCAATTTATTGGTCTGGGTCATTGAAGCAAGTTACTCCAGACCAGGTTGGTAAATTGATTGATATCATAGATAAGGAAAGATGTGAGGATGCTATCCATGGTGAATCTAATGGTGATATCATTGACAAATATGGAGAGACTGATCAAATGAAACAACCAATAGAGGAAACATGTGCAAGTGAACTGTTCAATAATAATGTTCCAGACAAGAATGAAGATGAAATTTGGTATGAGGATTGCAATATGAAAGAAGTTGCTGAGAACACAGTGCTTGATGAATTCATGAGTAATGAAGTAAGCAAAGAAGCAAGTCCACTTAATAGCAAACAAATGACACATCTGTTTATAGCTAAGCACCATGATGACATAATCAGTGAGGAAGAAGCAGGCACATCTAAAAATGACTTTCAAATTTTTTCAAATCCTGTGTATGATGAAACATTATAAGTAAAACAGATAGAAGCTTGCTTTGGTGTGTATGAAGATGAAACTGGTATATCAGACTTGTCCTTACTTAATGATGCAGAGGGAAAACCAGTTAACAGATAAAACAGGGTTGAATAGTCCTTGAAAGTCCACAAAATAGCCATTTGAGGGTATAACGGCAAGACCTTTGGATTGTCTCACCGAAATAGACATTTTCTTGCCTATCGGCAAGACCTTTTAACTTTCTCCCTGATATAGACTTATCGGGCTAACAACAACTATCGGCACATCAAAATGCAACTCACCCCGATGCCCAGATCACACCGATGAAGTCTTCGTTAGATTTGCCTATCGGCATGACATCGCCTATCGGCGAATCCCTTAAATCTCCTGCCGACGTCACGGGTTACACCGATAGACTTACCACCCTCTTTACTGTCGGCAAGACACACACTTTCGGTCAAACATTTCTCAACCTCGCCGATGGGGATACTTACGCCGATGCCCTCCTTCTATCGGCGTGACCCATTGCTATCGGTGAAGCTTCTAACAAATTCCCCCGACGGTGCATTTCACGCCGATATCTCTTGTCAGTGACACCTCACCACAGTCTTCCCGATCAGTATGACCTTCAACCGTCAGCCCATGATCAATTTCTCAGCCCGATACTTATGCTCACGCCGATGCCTTCGGCCAAGGTAGTCATCGGTGAGACTTAATGATCGACACTCTGATACAATACGATCGGTGAGACTACTATTGTCGGATCAAAGTAAATTTGTCATTCCGATAGCCATGTCACTCCGATGTCTTTTACTTCACATACACATTAACAGACTTGCTATACCGGTCCTCCTTACCGTTTCCACCGGTCAACCTTTATATCATTTAGAATGCATCTTTCTACCAAATACAACAGCAACACTCAAAAGGAAGATACACACGAACTGTATTTGCGATATACACCGGGAATGCTTTCCACATACATTAGTTGTATACACTTAAAGTGCACAGTTCCTCTCCACAGTTCATGTAACCGAACAAAACACACAGAACTACAAAAACCCACAAAACAGAAAAGTAAAACACACTACTCTATACGGAGGTCATTCCACTGGTTTCGAAGAAACCCACCAGTGGAATGACTCCAAACGATGTCTTCTGCGGATTTACACTAGAAATAGAATTTGTATTCCTTCCCAGAGTTAGTTTACAATCTTCTCTCTCTCTGTCTGCTCTTTCTACGAATACAGAGATAACTATTTAAAGACTCATACATTGGCAGTTACAGAAGGTGGAAGGTGAACCGTTCCTCAACCACCCTGCCAATCGGTTACATTCTACTTGTCTGGTTACAATCTCTTTCAATTCATTTACAATTTGGAATGACACGTATACAATCTTTCGATATGGCTCAAAGGCTTACAACATAACATTTGGACACAATAGAAAATACGAGGGATCCTCTAGATCCTCAATGTCTCGAGGTGCTCCTGCACCATACTCCCAGACTTGAAAAATTTCCATGTCCCATGGAAATGCTCAGTGAAAAGCCTGTAATATCTTTTGGCTTTGATGTCTTCAATACTAACTGGATGCCTCTGCTGCTTCTTCTTCATCCTCAACTGTGCCTTCTATCAATGGCTACCTCCGAAATGCAACAACTGAAATCCACTCCTTCATGCTACACCAACACCTCTGTCCCTCACCTGGGAGTCCTCTCTCGCCTCTCGCCCCAGGACTTTTGGTGACACCAACTGGACCTTCTTCTCAGGCCCATGACAGATCTCTCATCTGCCTACTGTAGCGAGTGAATCTGCACCTGCAACCGGAAGTCAACAAAATTCCTTTCTAGCACTCTTTCTTTCAGCTTCTTGCTTCTCTCTTCTTCTTCATTCGTCTTCTGCCTATTCAGTGACAGGATCAATACAACATCTCCTCCCAGAGCTTTTAATAGCTCTGATACCAATCTGATGCAGAGGGAAAACCAGTTAACAGATAAAACAGGGTTGAATAGTCCTTGAAAGTCCACAAAATAGCCATTTGAGGGTATAACGACAAGACCTTTGGATTGTCTCACCGAAATAGACATTTTCTTGCCTATTGGCAAGACCTTTTAACTTTCTCCCCGATATAGACTTATCGGGCTAACAACAACTATCGGCACATCAAAATGCAACTCACCCCGATGCCCAGATCACACCGATGAAGTCTTCGTTAGATTTGCCTATCGGCATGACATCGCCTATCGGCGAATCCCTTAAATCTCCTGCCGACGTCGCGGGTTACACCGATAGACTTACCACCCTCTTTACTGTCGGCAAGACACACACTTTCGGTCAAACATTTCTCAACCTCGCCGATGGGGATACTTACGCCGATGCCCTCCTTCTATCGGCGTGACCCATTGCTATCGGTGAAGCTTCTAACAAATTCCCCCGACGGTGCATTTCACGCCGATATCTCTTGTCGGTGACACCTCACCACAGTCTTCCCGATCAGTATGACCTTCAACCGTCGGCCCACGATCAATTTCTCAGCCCGATACTTATGCTCACGCCGATGCCTTCGGCCAAGGTAGTCATCGGTGAGACTTAATGATCGACACTCCGATACAATATGATCGGTGAGACTACTATTGTCGGATCAAAGTAAATTTGTCATTCCGATAGCCATGTCACTCCGATGTCTTTTACTTCACATACACATTAATAGACTTGCTATACCGGTCCTCCTTACCGTTTCCACCGGTCAACCTTTATATCATTTAGAATGCATCTTTCTACCAAATACAACAGCAACACTCAAAAGGAAGATACACACGAACTGTATTTGCGATATACACTGGGGATGCTTTCCACATACATTAGTTGTATACACTTAAAGTGCACAGTTCCTCTCCACAGTTCATGTAACCGAACAAAACACACAGAACTACAAAAACCCACAAAACAGAAAAGTAAAACACACTACTCTATACGGAGGTCATTCCACTGGTTTCGAAGAAACCCACCAGTGGAATGACTCCAAACGATGTCTTCTGCGGATTTACACTAGAAATAGAATTTGTATTCCTTCCCAGAGTTAGTTTACAATCTTCTCTCTCTCTGTCTGCTCTTTCTACGAATATAGAGATAACTATTTAAAGACTCATACATTGGCAGTTACAGAAGGTGGAAGGTGAACCGTTCCTCAACCACCCTGCCAATCGGTTACATTCTACTTGTCCGGTTACAATCTCTTTCAATTCATTTACAATTTGGAATGACACGTATACAATCTTTCGATATGGCTCAAAGGCTTACAACATAACATTTGGACACAATAGAAAATACGAGGGATCCTCTAGATCCTTAATGTCTCGAGGTGCTCCTGCACCACTTAACGATGTTGAATTTGATGAAAACACTTCAAAAGATAATTTTTTTATGAAGCCTGACGTTGAGTTGAACTTTGGAGGATGTTGCATTTAAAGTAAATGTTCCTTATATGGTAAATGTGGTATGATTTTATCATATAATGGTGAAATTTTTTAGATTATGCCTAATTGTGAACTGGAGAATCATAAAGGAAGTATGGGAAATACTGAACATGGTGTTATTTTAGAAGTTTTCAGTGATAGTGGATATAGCCTGGTAGATTTCATAAATATTTTAAAGAGGAATCTTATGAAATTAGATCAGAACAAGATATATGATAGAGGTAAGTTCAAGCTTCTCTTTTTAGGGTGGCCTTAAGCCATTAGCTGAGGTGTGGTTTTAAAATCATATCAGCATAGGGCAGAGGAGAGGTTGGACTCTATTGCCCAATGAATAAGACACTCGGTTTGCTCCTCAGAGATCTGGATTCTTCGTATGCCTACAAGGGGCATACATCCCCAAGCAAGAGCCACTATTGGAACCTTCAAATTTTGGCAAAATTTGAAGGTCCCCTAATGAAAAATTTAATTTCAGCACTCAAAAATGTACCTAAAAGATATGCTCCAGTGACCTACTTTGGAGGGTCATAATTCAAAACCTATTCACTTTCATGCCAAACCACTTGGTAGGCATACTCATCTATCATTTGTGAGTGTGCATGTCTAATTTCATCCTCCCATGATCAGATTTGACAAGGATTTGAAATGCCAAGTTGAAGACTTCTGGAAAGTTTTGTTGTTTGCATAGTGTTAAATTTGCCTAGGAGGTCTAGCAACTTGATGGTTTTTATGGAAAACTAATTGGTGTCCCAGATTTGCCCTATACAAATTTACTTTCATGCTAGTTTTCAAAACCCCAGCATCTCATTTGGTACTTTTTCAAGGTCAAAAGCAAATGTAGTTAGTTCTGTTTTTACATCTGCATTTCCAGAAAGTTGCATAGAGGTCAACTTTGGCCTTTAATATTTCATGAAAGAAGTGGATTGGAAAAAAACCCTTTTGCATACATGCTCATTTGACCTAAATAAACTAAGCCCCCAAGTGGCAAACCCCCAGGAAGAGGATTGATATTTTTTCAAAATGGCAAGTTGGCAAGCCCTAATTGGTTTTTGACATATACAGTTTCAGAAAAGGTTGAGTGAGCTACATTGGTGTTGAATATATTGTACCTCAGGATCAGCTTTGCCAAACCATTTGTTGCAGTGAATTGTTGGATCAAATGTCTACATGCCTATGCATTTTCATGGCGCCAAGAGGTGGTTTGACTAGTTTTCCAAGGCGATTCTGGATGCCACATGGCTTGTTTGGGTCATGGATACAAAGTACCAGAAAGAGGATTATAATGACTACGATGTTTCACCTCAGTAGCATATTGAGGTAGTCCTAGGTCGACTCAAGATAGAAAACTTGTTTCAAAACAAAAAAAAATTAGTTGAGCCCATAAGGAGACCTGACTTGTGTGACATAAGTATTGTTGATAAGGCTCATAACAGAGTTTGATGACACTTTTTCATGGCATATCCTCAAACTGTGTTAGTAAAAGTGTATACTATTTAAGAGAAGGCTGCCCTACAAATCCAGAGATATCTACAAAAGGTGCCTTTGAAATCATTTTTTCAAAGTGTGATATCTTTCCCATGAGAAAATTTAGGACCTTTCCAAATTCACCATTTGCTAGTAATGTCTGTTGAAAGGAATCCATTGATAAGTTGTATCAAATCTTGTTGACAATGAGTTGAACCTTATTATGCCATAAGACAAATCTGTTGTCTTAACCTTACTGGCATGGCCAAATACCCTAGGCATTTTGGAAAATAGGGGACGGTCTGCCCACTAAAGGGAGCAATCTCTTTAAGCTTATCGTGAAATCTTATGAAACAAAACAATATAAGAGGGGTCTTAAAGCTGTTGATTCTATACTAAAAATTTCCAACTCATGGAGAAAACAATGGCAATGCAAGGTCTGATATTAAATTGCATGGATCGCAAGAGAAAAGCATATGAGCTTGTATAGCAGGGTTCAAAGAATGACTTGAAAAGTCATGTGTTGGTACATTTAGACCAAGAGTACATGGAAGAAATCAAATGTTATAGAAATTCTCTAAGGATTGATCTAGAAAATATTAAAATTCTATGTGATCTTTCTATTCTCCAGGCACAAATTTGAGATTTAGTCAGATTTGTGGAAACAAGATAGAAGTTGTTAACTCTGAAACCCAATTAACGCATGAACTGGATTGGATTTACAATTGCATATCACTTGAATTCTAATCCAAAGCAAGCCACTGAAGTTTTGGAAGTTTATGAAAAGATGCTAGAAGAGGACTATCCTCTTGAAAATGAATGCTATGAACATAGTGAAATGCTACTATACAAGATCTCTCTTCTTGATGAATGTGGAGATCCAAAAAGAGCGCTAGATAAAGTCAATAAGAAGGTAGCTAAAATAGTTGACAAACTAGCACTCAAGGAACAATGTGCTTCATTATTGTTAAAGCTTGGGCATTCTGAAGAAGCTGAGGCAACATATCAATCCCTACTTGCTGCAAACCCTGACAATTATAGATATTATGAAGGGCTCCAAAATTATTTAGGCCTATTACTAGAAAGTGGGAGTAGTGATGGCAAGGGAGATGAGTGCATAAAGGAACTGTGGTCATTAGAGGAAGATGTCATTCTTAGCAGGCTGGTGGAGAAATTTGGCGCTCACAATTGGAGTCTCATAGTGAGGGGCATTCCTAGCCACTCTGGAAAGTTAGTAGAAGCAGAAAACCAAGGTGTAAAACCTAAAATGGTGTAGTATTCATCAAAGGGAGAATGTTGTGTCGATGGGAGATTATTGAATTCTACCTGATCTATTGATGATGTGGGCCCCAAGAACTGGATAGCCAAAATCAAATAAATGAATATCAAAGTGAGGCTTGGAGGAATCTCTCCAATATGCCGATGAGTTTCTCCAAACAACGAAATTTGTTGCATCACCTTGACATGGTAATCTTACTGTAAAAGAGAGAAATGCTACTTGTGGAAGAGACTTGCTTCAGTCAGGCTGGAGAACAATGAGACCAACCATCTAGCATACAGTCCACAGCTGATGGCGATAAATTTGTTGATGCTATGCGTGCAATGAACATCATGCCTGTCATCAAAACGGACAAGACTAATGGATAAAAAACTCACAACCACTATAAATAATGAGGAGAATATGGAAGAAAATATTTACTATTTTCATGAATCCAAATGAGTTAGATCCTATACTATTTAATGTGATAAGGGTTTACTCCAATGAATGTCATTTTGCACTCCATGGGTTTTTAGACAAGAATGGACATCTATCAAAGCATATCAGAAGGAAAATATTATATCGGTGAGAGATTAATGTAGTCTCTTCGATCTACCGATGAGGTGGGTCTAGATGATATAGCTGATATATATCACCGAAATAAAAGGATATCAAGTTGTAACCCTAATTTCATGAAACAAAGTAATTAGGGATTCAAAATATCGATAACAAAAGCAGATAACTCCCTACTTTTCCCAGCAAACATATAAAGGCAAATCTGGGTTAACCATGCTGACAAATGGTGAATCTTCAGCTGAGCAGAGGTCTTCTATTGAGCATGTCATGGCTTCAGATGTGTCTCTTGGAACTAAGAAAAGTGTTGAAGCTACAGTGGATGATAAACCAGATGAGGAAAATGCTACTCAAGATTGAATCACTTTTCTTCTTATCTTTGTACTTATTCATCTTAGAGTTCTATGAAGGAAATGGAGGCATTCAAGCACACTCATGGTGTTGAGGCAAGCATACTCCATTAATTACCTATCTATCAATTGAAAAAGCATACTGACTGATTGTTAAACCTAAGCTCGAAGGCAGATTCAAAGATACATCAAGAAGACTTTTGCATATCGGAAGGAGTCATTCCAAACTCCCTCTGATATCCCGATAACAAGCATATCAAAGGAAGAGGTGAAATTTGATGAAATTAAATTATGGTCTCCTCGATATGGCGATGGCACCTCCCCATTAAAATCCAAGTGAATATAAAAAAGGATTGTATTGAGAGAAGTTTTAAGTATCGGAGTAAACATATTTGGGTCTCCTTGATAAAATAATTCTGCACAAAACAAATCGAAGTTCTAATGAAACCACAACAATACGAGATGAAAATTTATTAAAATATTAAATTCACCACATAAAAAATTATTTTGGGGGGAAAATAAAATTGAATGATGGTGAAGTGCAATGAAATATTTTCACGGAGGACATTTAGGAGTGGGTAATTATTTTACCCGAGGAGCACAGTGAAAGTGCATATAGGTAAAGGTGAAGTGAAAACCTCTAGCAAAGGAAGGATTATTATAATCATCAAAATTATGTTCATAGGATGTGAAGACAAAAGGTAGATTAAAATTAAATATTTGTGAAGCAGGAAAACAAAAATTAAATCAAATGTAATGAAAGGTTGGCTCTGATGGATATTTGAAGGGTCATAATTGTTGCAAGTATGTGCCTAATCAGTATTGTCATTGATGTCAACATATCCTCGTTGTCTTTGGTGTCAACTATATCTCATTCTATTACTTTTTTAGAAGACTTGTATGCTGAGGATATTGAGAAAATTAGCCTCTCTGGAAGAAACTAGTAAGCTACAGAAAAGTGCAGTACAAACAGTGAGTTGTATGTTGAAGAACAGTCTAGTAAACTGCTCCTCATTTACTTCTGCTTGAAGATCGTGGTCAATGGATTGGAAGTAAGTTAGAGGTATGACTAAGGATGCTACATTCTAGGTTTGAAGCCTCCACATGAAGATCTGAGTGAGTTGTGTTCACCAGAGTGAAACCTGCTTTTTCCGTAAGTTCAGTTGCGACAGGAAGAAGGTGTTCTTCTCCGCATCCCTCCGCAATAAAGTATTTGGCTCTACGGTTCTAGAGGGAAGTCTGGGAAAATGATAGGTGCCTATAGTTGCAATGGTTCGTGGTTTGGTGGTCTACAAGCTATCTTTCTTTTATGATAGTTGAAGACAGTGAAGTTCATGTGTTCTGGTGAGAAGATTCCTATGGATAAAGTGGTTAAGGTTGTTGTGGTTGGTCCTGATGATTATACCATGCTTGTGGATGTCCCCTAATCATGTTCTTATCTGGACTTTGGTCCACATTAAGAAATTGAGATGGTGTGTGAAGATTGTTCCCAGATAATGTAGCGTGTAACCAATCTTGGCCAACCTGGTTGATCCCAGTGATTGCAGAGATCTTTGGAAGATTGTGGAAGCATGTTGTGGCATGGAAGATTGTGTTTGAGTCCTAGCTAAGGCATGGTGTGATCCGTATTTCATTTCCTTTGCACATTATTGTAATAGGTCAAGACCTATTTTGTAAATGTTTGTAATACTGACCTTGGAGATTGTTCCAATGGTTGATGATTGTGATGCTAACCTTGATGATCATTCTAAGGTTGATGTAGTGTATAAATACTTGTAGCTGAGTCATGGAAAAGGTGTCCTTGAGAGAAAATGAAAATATATTAAGAAAGGTCCAAAAGGCAGAGCAGAGAAGAGGTGGAGGAAAGAAGAGGAAGAGTAGAGTAGGGGAATTATTGTACTTTAATTGCAAATATAGAAAGGTGTTGAACATGGCATTGAATTTGATAGTAAGCCACTAGTAGGGTTTAAGAGCCCTCAGGGTTTAACATCCCTCAAGGTTTAATAGCCCTTATTGTATTCTTTCTAGGTTTAGGGTTGAGGCAGTGAGCCTGCTAGACCTAGTTGTTCTTCATGATAGTAAGCCAGTATGTTTAGGCCTGTGGAGTGACCAAGCCTGAACATCATTATTTCAAGATTGCAATATATATTGAGAGTTAATCCTCTCTGTGGTTTTTCCCCACCTTGGGGTTTTCCACATAAATATGGTGTCTCTTGTGTTTGACATTGTATCTGTGGTTAAGTTTCTGATTTTATGCACTCATTGTTAAATCATTATAATTCTGGATAAATGATGAATGTTTAAATTGTAGAAAGTATTTTAATTTTTGTGACAATTGATCCACCCCCCCTCTTAGTTGTCTTGTGCATATCAACAATTGGTATCAGAGCCAAGTTCCTCTGAAGAAAGTTTAACAGCTTGAGGAAGATCCAAAATGTCTTACAAGAAGGAAGCGCCGCATTTTGATGGAACGAATTATGTTCTCTGAAAGGCTAGGATGAAAAGCGATCTTCTTTCTCTTGGTTACAAAGTTTGGAAAGCTATAGAAACATAATACACCATACCTCAAAATGGTCTGACGACTGAAGACGAAATCAAAGAATATGAGATAGATATCAAGGCAAAGGATACTCTACTAAGCTCATTAACCGACTCAATATTGATGAAAGTGGTGGATCTTGAAACTGCAAATAAGGTATGGGAAAACTTGAAAAAACTGTATGAAGAAGATGATTCTGTGAAGGAAGCCAAGTTACAAAGTCTGAAAGTGAAATATGAAAGCTTGAAGATGAATAATGATGAAAACATATCAGCTTTCATGCAAAGAGTTGATGAACTTGTTACAGGGATAAAAGCCATAGGCGAAACTCTTGAAGAAAAGGAAATTGTTATGAAAATTTTTAGATCTTTGCCCAAGTCCTACTGTCACAAGGTAGCCGCAATTGAAGAATTCATGCAAGTAAAAACTATTAATAGGGATCAGTTGCTTAGTGAGCTTACTGATTTTGAAATGAGGGAGTTAGATGATGCTCTACCAAAAGTTGAGATGACCTTCAAAGCCAGTACTCCTGGAAGCACTTCTAGATCAGAAAAGTACAAGGTAGAATCCAATGGTGAGTTAGATGAAGTTGAAGCCAACTTTGTGGACAGACTACAAAGAGGATCCGGTAAGTATAAAGGCAAATTACCTTTCAAATGTTTTTCCTATGGTAAAGTAGGTCATTTTGCTTCCAGATGTCCTGAAAGAATTGAAAGAAATAAAAGAAGATATGAGAACAGGCCTAGGACCCAAAAGAAGTGTTATTATGTTGAAGATTTTTATGATGATGAAGGAGTATCAGATAATGGTGAACCAGATAATGCTAGTTCCTCTACAAATGAATGCTTGTTCATTGCTATTAAGGAAGATCTCGTGTCTACTAATTCTTCTAGTTGTGTGAAGGAAGAAAAACCAGTGGAAAGTGCTTTGGCTACTCAGGTCATTAAGGACAAGGATGAATGGGTTATTGATAGTGGTTGCTCTCACCACATTAATGGTGACAAAAATAAGTTTGTAAGTTTGGAAAGATATGATGGTGGACTGGTTAGGTTTGGAGATGATACAGCTGGATTTGCAGAAAAGGATCTATTTCTTTTGATGGCAAGCATAATACTGAAGATGTGTTGTATGTGAAAGGATTAAAGCATAATCTTCTGAGTGTGGGTCAGATGTGTGATAAGGGCTATGACTTAAGCTTCAAGGACAATGGATGCAAGATCGAGGAAAGCTCTGGAATAGTCATTGCAACTGGTAAGAAGACCAGAGGTAATATCTATCACTTGAAAGGAACCAAGAACTATTGCTTGTTGACTCAGATTGATGAGAGTTGTTATGGCATAGAAGGTTGTGTCACATAAATTTTGATAATATTATGAAGATAAGTACTACACAGATTGTTAGAGATTTTCCTAAGCTTGTGAAGCTTGTTAATCCTATTTGCAAGGAGTGTCAATTTGGGAAATAGACAAGAACAAGTTTCAAAAGCAAGGACCAATCAGTTGGAGGACTACTTCAGCTAGTACATACAAATTTGTGTGGACCAACCAGAATAAGAAGTTTGCAAGGAGAGAGGTATTTCAAGCTACTCATTGATGATTATTCTAGAATGACTTGGGTCACCTTTTTGAAAGAGAAAGTTGAAGCTCTAGATAAATTCAAGGCATTTAAGGCAATGGTTGAAAATGAGATGGATTTGAAAATCAAATGCTTGAGGTCTGATAGAGAAGGAGAGTTCACATCAAATGAATTCAATTTCTTTTGTGAAGAACATGGAATAAAGAGATAGCTATCTGCGCCCAGAACTCCACAACAAAATGGAGTTGTTGAAAGGAAAAATAGAACAGTTCAAGAAGTTGCTAGAACCATGATGAAGGAAGCTCATCTTCTGGAAGCATATTAGAGAGAGGCAATTCATACCACAGTATATATCCTAAACAGAGTTCAAGTAAAAAGTAACAGTTCAAAAACTCCCTATGAATTGTGGCATGGTAGAGTTCCTACTGTGAAATATTTCAAAGTTTTTGGCAGCAGATGTTACATCAAAAGAGAAGAAGATTTAGGAAAGTTTAATGCTAGATGTGATTAAGGAATCTTCCTTGGTTACTCCACCAAGAGTAAGGCCTATCGATGCTATAATAAGAGGCTGAATAAGATCATTGAAAGTGCAAATGTTAAAGTTGATGAATGTAAGGAAAAGTCTTCAGAATCAAGTGGATATGAGTCAAATGATCCAGATGTTTCAAAAGTGGTGCAGCATGAAAACAACACAGATGAAGAAGAACAAGCTCCGGTAAGTGCTATGAAAACTCTAAGATATGTAAGAATCATTCATTCTAAAAATCAAATCATAGGAGATAAGAGCAAAGGGATCTTAACCAGAAGAAAAGTTGCAGAGGAACAAGTAAATTTTTGTCTAATTTCCAAGATTGAACCTAAAACTGTGGATGAGGTTAGCAAGGATGAGAACATGATAAAGGCTATGGAAGAGGAATTGATGCAGATAGAGAAGAATTAGACTTGGGATCTTATTCCTAGACCAGCAGACAAGAATGTAATTGGAACAAAGTGTGTCTTCAAAAACAAAATTAATAAGAATGGTGAAGTGGTAAGAAACAAAGCGAGGTTGGTATGCAAAGGATACACTCAAGTTGAAGGAATAGACTTTGAAGAAACTTTTTCTCTAGTAGCAAGGATTGAAGCATTAAGGATGTTTCTGGCTTTTGCAACATACAAAGATTTCAAGGTTTATCAAATGGATGTGAAGTTTGTCTTCTTAAATGGAGAGTTGGAAGAGGAAGTGTATATTGAACAACCGAAAGGATTTCAGTCATCAGAACAAGGGAACATGGTATGTAGATTGAAGAAAGCATTGTATGGATTAAAAAAAGCTCCCAGGGCATGGTATGCACGGTTGGACAGGTACCTGATATAGATAGGGTTTAGTAAAGGTACTACAGATAGTAATCTCTACTTCAAGATCAATGATGAACAAACCTTGATTGTTGCAGTTTTTGTTGATGATATTATTTTTGGAGGTAATGAAGGTATGTGCTCAGTTTTTGTTGGAGAAATGCAAAGTGAATTCAAAATGTCTATGTTTGGAGAGATGAACTTCTTTCTAGGTCTACAAATAAGTCAATCAGATAAGGGTATCTTCATTTCTCAGTCTAAGTATGTGAAAGAGCTGTTAAAGAAATTTGGGATGGAAGACTCTAAACCAGTATGCACACCTATGATAACTAGTTGTAAATTGAGCAAAGATGATAACTCACCCATGGTAGACTAGAAAAACTATAGATCTATGATTGGAGGATTACTTTATGGTTAAAGCAAGAAGTTGAGTATACATTTCGTGGAAGTCTCCCACGGATGAAAAATGCCGCTTGGAACGGGTACTCGTTTTGAAAAAAATGGGTACCCATTTAGGATTTGGCACCCGAAGCAAAACGGGTACCTGTTTTAAAATGGGTACCCGTTTTATAACGGGTACCCATTTTCAAAAAGTATTTTTTTGTTTTTTTTACATGCCTATGGCTAATTTTCTTATTTTTTTAGAAACGGGTACCCATTTCTAAAATTTTAAAATTTCAAACCCACCAATTTGCATTGGTTTTAGACTTTGAAACCCAAGCCTTATCTTTTGACCTACAACTAGGACACCATGAAAATAGCAAGAGAAAAAACTAGTTTCACCACTATGGTTGACGACTTTTTTTTAAGAATATTTTAACGAAATTAAAACCCATTATAGATCTGAAAGTCTAGTTTTCAAATATGTAATTTTTTCTACTATTGAACATAATTTTCTATTTATTATTTATTTTCCAAACAAACTAACTCATAAACTTGAAATAACATAGGTTATTATTTTTTTAATAACTTTTGATTTTGAAAGTTTCTTGAAAACAAATTATGTCTGACCAAACTAGACATCATTCTCTACATGATTTTTTTGGTTAATTGATTAGTCTAGCTCAAATTATGTTGGTCGTACAAGAGGGGTTTTAAAAACACTAATTAGGACTATTAAAAAATTAATAATAAAAAAATATTTATCAAAAAATTACAAAAAAATATTCTGACCAAAATTCAACATCCTGAGAATCTTTCCACAAAGGGAATTAGAAAAATACATTAATTTAGGTCAAATTATGTTAGTTGTACACATGCACACTTTTGGAAAAAAATAGGGGACTTTTAAAAAGCCACTTTTTGTACATCCAATAAAAACCAACTTGTATCATCTGGGTATTAGAAAAAAATATATATTTGAAAACTAGAAACAAAATCCTACATTTCTTATTTTTACATCATCTTAATATTTTATGTACAAGTGCTTCAAAATGTCACTCCAAGTATGACAAAATTTGAAAAACAGGAAAAACACTTCCACTTTTTGGCCAAAAAGTGAACTCATCTTCTTGCACTTACCCTTTATCTGACTCAAACCAGACCTAACATAATGCATGCAATATGTCTTGTGGTAAGATTTTAGGCAGAACCCAAGGAATCACATGTGATGGCAGTCAAGAAAATTCTAAGGTATTTAAAAGGTATAATGGATCATGGTTTGTGGTAACCTAAGGACAGTGATTTTATTCTCAGTGCATATACTGATGCAAATTAGGTCAGAGATGTGGATGACAGAAAAAGCACAAGTGAAGGTGCATTCTTCTTGGGAAAAAGATTAGTATCTTGGTTGAGCAAGAAACAAGATTCAATATCCCTGTCTACTGCAGAGGCAGAATACATTACAGCAGCATGCAGTTGCACTCAAGTGTTATGGATGAAGCAGACTTTGAAGGACATCAAAGTTATGTATGAAGATCCCATTGCAATCTTTTGTGATAACACAAGTGCCATTAACATATCAAAGATTCCAGTGATGCATTCAAGGACAAAGCACATATCCATCAGGTATCATTTTCTAAGAGAAAGGGTGACAAAGAATGAAGTCAAGCTAGAGTATGTTTCTATCGAGGATCAGATTGTAGACATTTTTACCAAGCCTCTGCCTAAGGATACTTTTGAGTATCTCAGAGAAAAGTTAGGGGTCATCACCCCTCCTTCTCTAAACTAAGATGTACAATAGTGTATCAGTCCAGAGGTCTTCAGAGGTCTGGATTGATGCTTTTTAGGGCTACTTCTCGAGGGGAGGAGTCAGAGAGTTCAGAAGAGAGATTAGATCAGAGCAGATGAGTGCAAGTATGTGCCCTTTGCCATTGATGTCAAAGGGGGAGAGAAGTCATGTGAAAAACTTAGAGTGCAGATGTGTAAAGTAAAGGAGGAGAATTTTGGAGAAAGAAAGAGTGCATGTGTGTAAAGAGAAAGAGGGAGAATCTTGTCTTGATGGCCGTTGCAGTTTTTCACATCAAATGTTGCCATCAATGACAAAGGGGGAGATTGTTGCAAGTATGTGCCTAATCGGTGTTGTCATTGATGTCAACATATCCTTGTTGTCATTGGTGTCAACTATATCTCATTCTATTACTTGTTTAGAAGACTTGTATGTTGAGGATATTGAGAAAATTAGCCTCTCCAGAAGAAACTAGTAAGCTACAGAGAAGTGCAGTACATATAGTGAGTTGTATACTGAAGAATAGTCTAATAAATTTCTCTGCATTTATTTCTACTTGAAGATCGTGGTTTGTAGATTGGAAGTAAGTTAGAGGTATGACTAAGGATGTTGCATTCCAGATTTGAAGCCTCTACATGAAGATCTGAGTGAGTTGTGTTCACCAGAGTGAAACCTATTTTTTATGTAAGTTCAGTTGGGACAGGAAGAAAGTATTCTTCTCTACATTCCTCCGCAATAAAGTATTTGGCTCTGCAATTCTAGAGGTAAGTCTGGGATGATGATCAGTGCCTACAGTTGCAATGGTTTGTGGTTTGGTGGTCCACAAGCTATCTTTCTTTTATGACAGTTGAAGACAGTGAAGTTCATGTCTTCCGGTAAGAAGATTCCTATGATAAAGTGATTAAGGTTGTTGCGGTTTCTCCTGATGATTATAACATGCTTGTGGATGTCTCCTAATCATGTTCATATCTAGACTTTGGTCCCTATTAAGAAATTGAGATGGTGTGTGAAGATTGTTCCCAGATAATGTAGCGTGTAACCAGTCTTGACCGACCTGGTTGATCCCAGTGATTGCGGAGATCTCTAGAAGATTGTGGAAGCCTGTTGTGGTGTGGAAGATCGTGTTTGAGTCCCAGCTAAGGCATGGTGTGATCTGCATTTCATTTCCTTTGCACATTGTTGTAATAGGTTAGGACCTATTTTGTAAATGTTTGTAATACTGACCTTGGAGATTGTTCTAATGGTTGATGATTGTGATGCCGACCATGATGATCATTTCGAGGTTGATGTAGTGTATAAATACTTGTAGTTGAGTCGTGCAAAAGGTGTCCTTGAGTGAAAATGAAAAGATATTAAGAAAGGTCCAAAAGGCAGAGCAGAGAAGAGGTAGAGGAAAGAAGAGGAAGAGCAGAGCAGGGGAATTATTGTACTTCAATTACAAATATAGAAAGGTGTTGATCATGGCAGTGAATTTGACAGTAAGCCACCAGTAGGATTTAACAGTCCTCAGGGTTTAACAACCCTTATTGTAATCTTGTTAGGTTTAGGGTTGAGGCAGTGGGCCTACTAGACCTAGTTGTTCTTCATGGCAGTAAGAGTATGTTTAGGCCCGTGGAGTGACCAAGCATGAACATCATTATTTCAAGATTGCAATATATATTGAGAGTTAATCCTCTCCATGGTTTTTCTCCACCTTGGGGTTTTCCACGTAAATCTGGTGTCTCTTGTGTTTGATGTTGTATCTGTGGTTAAGTTTTTGATTTGATGCACTCATTGTTAAATCATTATAATTGTGGATAAATGGTGAATGTTTAAATTGCAGAAAGTGTTTAAGTTTTTGTGACAACTGATTCACCCTCCTCTCAGTTGTCCTGTGCATATCAACAATAACCCTAAAAATACAAGGTATAAATGGGAAATAAAAGTAAAGTTGGGAAGAAGAATCAATAATAGGAGCAATAAGCAGTAGGAATTAGATAATAAGCAGAATATACTAGAAAATAAAGGCTTCCGATGCACATTGTAAAATATTTTGAAGCTATTGAATGGAGGAAGAATATTATAATCTGGTGTCCAACATTTTGGTGTTCAATTATTTGTTGATATTTAATCATATATGTTATCTGTGTTGTCTCTAGAATGGTTTTTCTTTGTTATTTAAATTAAATATATCAAGGATATACTTAATTTATCAGGGCACATTTGTTGCACTTGTGTGATTCCCTTGATTGGTTTCTGTGAGGAGAGAATTAAAATCCTTTTAAGGAATCAAATTTAAATAGGTTTCTGCCCAAAATTAAAGTCCTTTTTGAATTAATTATCTTAATTGGTTTCCTTCCCACTAGAATTAAAAGTCCTTTCAAACATCACAGTAACCTGGGAAAATATCATTGGGATTTGTAAGAAGAGCCTGATAACTGTCAACCTTGCACATTTATACAAGGTATAAACATTTGAAAAGTGCCAAATAATTTGAGTTAAGCCAAAGGAGAGGACACATTTATCATACACATCTTGACTTAGTTGCCCAAAAAGCACTGGTCATATTCATTATAAAACAATACTTCATTAAGATCTCATTCACATTTTCAAACTTCAAACATTAGCAGTAGGATTAATTATTAGGCTTGAATCTATTTCACATTTGTATGCCATTTAGAAATAGATTGCCATTGTCAAAAACCTTTAAAGTTCATAATCTGCTTAATTATTAGGGTACACCTGCCTAGGTCTAGCAGAACCTAAAGAGTAGGGAGTCCAAAACCACATAGGGTTGCTCTGTTTTATGTTGGCCAAAAACATTCCAAACCTGACCATAGAGCCTAGCATCCTCTTAGGGTTTGCAACCTGTGTTTTTGAGACTCAACAAACCCCTAAACCATAAATAATTCCCCTTTAACCCTAACCCCTAAACCCTAAACTTGATCAACCCTAAACTCATAAACCCTAAATAATGCCCCTAAACCTGATCAACCCTAAACCCCTAAACCCTAAATAATTCCCCTAAACCCTAACCCATAAACCCTAAACTTAAGCAACCCTAAACTCTTAAACTCGACCAACCCTCTCTCTCTCTCTATCTCTCCCCTCTCTCTCCCCTCCATCTCCACCCTCTCTCCCTCTTCCTACCTCACCCTCTCCCTTATCGACAAAGAACATGGAAACAAGAAAACTAGGACATGCAAAGAGGGATGAGGATATAAATTAGGATGATGAAATGGAAACAAGATAATTTATGAAAGTTCATTGCATGGGAGCAATGATGAGGAGAGGTAGATAGGGGAGGGAAGTAGAGAGTGAGAGAGGGTAGGAGGTAGACAGGGGAAGGAAAAAGAGAGTGATAGAGAGGGTAGGAGGTAGAGAGGGGAGGGAAGTAGAGAGTGAGAAAGGGTACGAGGTAGAGAGGGGAGGGAAGTAGAGAGTGGGAGAAAGGGTAAGAGGTAAAGAGGGGAGGGAGGAAGAGAGTGATAGAGAGGGTAGGAGGTAGAGAGGGGAGGGAAGTAGAGAGTGAGAGAGGGTAGGAGGTAGAGAAGGGAGGGAAGTAGAGAGTGAGAGAGAGCATAGGAGGTAGAGGGGAGGGAAGAAGAGAGTGAGAGTGAAGGTAGGAGGTAGAGAGGGAAGGGAAGAAGAGAGTGAGAGAGAGGGTAGGAGGTAGAGAGGGGAGGGAAGTAGAGAGTGGGAGAGATGGTAGGAGGTAGAGAGAGGAGGGAAGTAGAGATTGAGAGAGGGTAGTAGGTAGAGAGGGGAGGGTAGGAGGTAGAGAGGGGAGGGAAGTAGAGAGTGAGAGGGGAGAGAAGTAGAGAGAGATAGAGGGTAGGAAGTAGAGTGGGGAGGGAAGAAGAGAGTGAGAGAGAAGGTATGAGATAGAGATGGGAGGGAAGTAGAGAATCAGAGAGAGGGTAGGAGGTAGAGAGGGGAGGGAAGAAGAGAGTGAGAGAGAGGGTAGGAGGTAGAGAGGGGAGGCAAGTAGAGAGTGGGAGAGAGGGGAGGAGGTAGAGAGGGGAGGGAAGTAGAGAGTGAGAGAGGATGGGATGTAGATAGGGAGGGAATAAGGGAGTGAGAGAGAGGGTAGGAGGTAGAGAGGGGAGGGAAGGAGAGAGTGAGAGAGAAGGTAGGAGGTAGAGAGGGGAGGGAAGTAGAGACTCAAAGAGAGGGTATGAGGTAGAGAGGGGAGGGAAGAAGAGAGTCAAAGAGAGAGAGGAGGGAATTAAAGACTCAGAAAGAGGGTAGGAGGTAGAGAGGGGAGGGAAGTAAAAGAGTGAGAGAGAAGGTAGAAGGTAGAGAGGGGAGTGAAGCATAGACTCAGAGAGAGGGTAGGAGGTAGAGAGGGGAGGGAAGTAGAGAGTGAGAGAGATGGTAGGAGGTAGAGAGGGGAGGGAAGTAGAGAGTGAGAGAGAGGGTAGGATGTAGGGAGGGGAGGGAAGTAGAGAGTGAGAGAGAGAGGAGGGAAGTATAGGTGAGAAAGAGAGGAGGGGAGGGAGAGAGGTAGGAAGGGAGTGATTTAGTTTAGCATAACACGAGCGCATTATAATGTGCTCATGTTATGTGAATGCACATAACATTAGCACATTATAATGCACTCGCGTTATGCTTAGGCTTGGATTTGCCTTGGGCTTCTAACCCAAAGGCTTGGACTATGTTTAGGTCACCCAAGGACATGTTTTTCTAGATTCTAACAAAATTTGAATAATCTAGAGCGTGCTTCCCATTAGGATTGCACTTTTTTCAATGAAAAGTTGAAAAAAATACCACCATAATCTTAAGCTCTCTGTTAGCTATCTAACCATATAATTTTTTTCACATTTTGAGTACGCTAAGGGTTTCATCTTTAATTTCTTTTGTTAGTGTATCTATTTTTTGTCAAAACCCAGTGTCTAGTATTTTTGACTTTTTTTTAACCATTCATCCAAATTTCAAATAAGTTACATTTTTAGAAACTAGACTCCATTCTACACGTATTCAAAAAACAAATTCAATTTTTTATTAGTTTTCAAAAAATTTAGGGGGAGCAGGCTCAATTTTCTATTTTTCAGGATGTGTCCACTTTGAAAATTAGTAAAACAAATCAGTTATTCATGAAAAAATTATCAGAAAAATCAGGGATAAACTACATGGTGTTAGCTAATTTCTCACCGAAGCTATTTTTGAAATACTAAATTTTTTTTTAACATTTTAGGGGGAGCACACCAGATGCTATGTTATGTTTTTTTGAGAAAAACATGACCAATTTGTGTGCTCCCCCTTTTTGAACCCCTTAATCTCAACCATTTTTTTAAAAAAATAGTATTTTAGAAACTAGATTTGGAGCACTATGACTCTTGTTTTTGTTGTATCTTCAAATTTTGAGTGGAACTATCTTCAATTTCTCATCCAACATCAATGTTTCCTAATTTTAGAAAAAAAAAAGTGGCATCTTAAGACCCCCTTTTGGTCCCTCATCTTTGTGCACTTACCCGATTCAATGACCCACAGATCTAGTCACCAACTAGTATAAAAATGATCCCATAATTTCTTATATGATTTTTTTAGTTTCAATAATTTATTTTCATTTTCATGTGATTATGATAATGTATTAATTAGTAAACTTGTTTTTTCATGGTTTTATTATGAGCTATAGATTTGCAAGTGGTCACATAATTGTCTATTATCTTAAGTTTGTGGTTATTGTCAGATTCCATTGCAGAGGTGGCACAACTACTAGATATTATTATATTTATAAACACAAAAATATTCTCTTTCATATGTATATGATGTGTGCATGCTTGTTGCATTGGTAGAGATGGGATTTAGACACAAACATGTTCCATCTACTCATTGGTGTGATCATAATCACACTAGAGGATGTGTGGAAGATTTTGAGGTTACTAATATGGGTAGGTAGGTTGTGGTAAATTAGCACACCACCCAGCAACATGATAGAGTGTTATAGCTATAAGGCCTCAAGTGTATGTGTCTTGCACTACTACTTGTATATATATTTTTGGGATATTGTTCTTCTTGATGAGATTTCGTATTGTCATCGATGTACTTTATCAATGATGTTTTGTATTGACATCCTTTATTTGACTATATATTATGGGATGCATATGTTGTGATTATGCATGTGCATGGACTATTTTAGTACTCTGTTCATTAATTTCTCTATATATGATGTTTGGGATTTGATTATGTTATCTTTTTTAGTGCCATGTGTATTATTGATTATTGATGCATGTATTGTGTTCGGAATCATGTGATTTATTGTGATTATTTAGTGATGTAGTTATTGATATTTTTCCTTTATGTTATATCACGTTTAGGTGTCTATATTGTGCTTCAGCTATCTTGTATGGAGTAGGTATACCTGATGTTGTACTAAATATGCATTCATGGGTTGTAGCCCCAATGGTGATTATTTGGAGACAATTCAATTTGGACAAATATGTTATGTTCACCCTTCATTCCACTTGATTGTGTAGTGGGATGTCTTGTGAATCCTTAAAAAAATTTGGAACTGAATCAATGGCGATTCTAGTTTTCATGTGTTGTTCTTAAACCTTTAAAGTGATTGGATATTATGTTGTGGCTATTTTATCTTGTTACATTACATTTAATCTATTTCAAAATATGTGCTAACTGTGCTTGCAAAATATTAATGTGATTGAGTTGGAAAGATAATATCCCTGCATTACTAAAAAGGTTAGAGGCATTATTTCGTTATATGATTTTTTTTAAATGAGTGGCTTCATTAAAGAAATTTAAATATAGTGCACATGGGAAATTAGAATTACTTATATTTGAAATGCATTTTAATTTAAAAAGGTTTAGGGGGACTTAATTTAAGTTATTTTGTTGAATAGTTTTATTATAAGCCTAAGGTGTGTAAAATATATATTTTGTGAAAGTTCTTTTTTAGAAATATCATATATTCACAAATTATAAAGAGGAAAAAAGAAAGGAATTTTGGGGACTTTTCATTTTGGAATGTGTTTGCAATAGAAACCCTCTCTCTCTCTCCCTCTTGAAAATTTCACATTTGAAAAGGAGTGCTTGTGGGGATTACTTGGAATTGGAATAGCTTGGGGTTGTCATTGCTTGGGTATGGAGAAGATTCTTATTTGCATCTTTTCTTCTCAAAAAAAAATTCTTCCATTGGTAGTTGCTTAGAAGAGGTAATCTTCTTTCTTATACATGCTTTTAAAAATACAAGTTTTACATTTGTCATGCCCAAAATAGGTGGATGCATATGGTTTCATTTTGTAGGAATGAATAGAGTAGGAGGTATGCAATATAATTAGATTTTTTAAATTTATTTGTTTTCAAATTTATTTTTGAAAAGTGCAAAATAGAGCCAAAGTTATTGCATTTTTTTCTAAAAAACTCTTATGGGTAAAAGTACAATGATGTGTCACACTTTTATAAAGGAAACAGCCAACGCTGATTCAACTTTTAAATTTGAATCACTAAAAAGTGACATATATGTTTTAAATTTTGAAATGATGTAAATTAATAAAATATTTATTTTTTAGTATATTTTATGTTTCTTTTTTTTTGTAAAAATTAAAAAATTATTTGAATATAGTTTTTAATAAATTGACACTATAATTTAATTGCTGATAAAATGCTAAAAAATGAAGTTACATGAGACGGCAATCTTTATACAGTAAATTTTATTTGTTTTTCTTCAAATTTTTTGTCTATATTTATAACTTGAAACTTTAGGTCATGGATATATTTTTTGTCAATTTTGATAGCGTGTATTAAAACATAATTGTTTCCAGTCGACGTCAACTTTCATATTAACTATTTATCTAAAATAGAAAAAAAAAATTACCATCTTGATATAGATTCTTTTATCTAGGGCATCATATTTTTTTCAATGTTTTAAAATAAGTTTTACTATTTTTCCTTGACATGGTAATTGACTTAATGTTTTGTGCTGATAACCTACTTTTAGTAAAAATAAAAAGTAAAATAAAATAATAATTAAACTATTAAAATATATATTTTTTTAAAAACTAAACTTATAGATCTAGAAAAGAGTATTTTTATATTTTTTAAAAAATGTTATTTACACGAGTAGAAGTTGTTGAAATATCAAGTTTTTCAAATAATTTTCTTTTTTGGTAAATTGGCCTCATCATGGTGCTACATATGCATTTAGCCAACAATTTTAGTTGTAAAAGTTGTGCACATTTCTAACTTAGCTAGAATGAATCTTACAAGATCATATGTTTGACTGAAATTAATTTTTAGTTAGAAATACTTAAATTCGCTTGTGCTGATAAGTCGGCTGAAAGTGTGACACAACTTTGTGCTTTTACCCTTATATTTCCTTGTAAATTAGAATGTGTGTTGTGCATTTTGGGAACCAAAGGGTCCATTTATGTTTTTGAAATTTTAAGTAATTTAATGATTTTATAATTTGATTTTCTTGGGTGATGTCATTAATGAAGGATTTGGGAGGTTTTATGGTTATTAAACTTTTTTGATGAAAACCAAAATTCAAATTTAGCCTTTGTTTATATGTTTTATTTTGTGAGATGAATATCCTCATTCATTATTTTAGTTTCTCAACCTACTAGGGATGGGGATCATGAAATTTGACCTTGTTTTCTATGCCTTGACTTTTGGGATAGTGGTTGAATTTTGATTTATGTTTTCTAGTCTTAGAGGTGGGGATCCTAAACTTCGATCTCATTCTCCATGCCTTAATTTGGTGGGTGAGAAATATAAGGATCATAAACTTTAACCTTATTTTCTATGCCTTGACCATAGAGCCAAGGGTTAACTTTGAACCTAGGAGTGGATGCTAAGGATTAAAGTAGAGTGGACCATACTACACCTTTGAGATTGGGGATACCCTAAAAATAAGTGGCATATAAGATAATGAGATAACATTAATTAAAGATTCAAGCACTTAAAAATGAAAGTTAAATCAAGATATTCTAATGTCATTTATTGTGCTAAAGACTTGGTTCAAGATATCGTGCAAGATCTAACAATGACACTATACATGTGTTTGATGCTTGTAGTCCTTTCCTTGATTTCATTGGGTCATTGGTACTTGATTTGTCTTGTGTATACTTATATGTATGATCTTGGTGTCCATGTTACCATGTTTTCATGTATGTTTGGTTGGATGGTATGTTTCTTATTGCCTCATGTGCTTATCTTGCAATGTTTACATGCTTGGTTAATATGATGCATAATTTGCACCATTATCATGATTAAATGTTGTGTGAGTGTGCTTGATTTCTTGATTGATCATCTCTCAGTTCAAAGGGTTGGGCCTAAAGGTTCTATTGATGAGTGTTTTTCACACAACAACATCGATACAATACCAAGCATCTTACCTCTCTTGAAAGGAATCAAATCCCAAAGAAATGGAAAATGACTACCCCAAGGTCTCTCCTAGCCAGGTCTTGGCCTTTACAAGATAACTCAGTGTTTTATGTTCTATGTTGTTCTAACAAGGGGTCTTACACAAACTTGGACAAAATTTCAACACATAGGGTTAAATTGCACATAAACTAATTAGTTTTCATATTTAGCAATGTATAAACAAATTGATCCAAACATATATTGCCATAAAATGTATCATTTCAGCCTATAACCGGTAATATATCAACTTGCATTCATAAAATATCAATCTTATAACAAAAATATGCAAGTTTGAAAATCCTATTCTAATCCTAAACTAACCAAATCTATAATTAAAAGTGCAAAAGAAAGGTAAGATAAAGAAAGGTTAGAGAGAAAACTGAACTAAAATTCAAGCTCTTACCAATATTTTAACCTCAACAATGGATATATAAGTCTAAAATATATTAACCATTATTGATTTTATCATGAGAAACCAACAATCAATCTTCAAGAAGGTGCAATCTTTAAAGGCGAGTCTCCAAATAATGAAGCAATCTTCATCAAACACCTAATTACTAATGTAGTTCAACAAGATTCTTCACAAAATAAAAGAAATGGGTGTTCAGGCTAACCACACAAAGCAATCTACAATCAAAAAATCACTAGGGTATGAACACTTCACAAAATCATCAAATATCCATCAAAATAGCTGCTAAAAATACAAGAAAAACTCAACTTGGTGTTTACAAACCATGAAGCAAACTTTGTATGATGACAAGTTCTTGACAAATTCCAACAATTTATATTCACTAATTGACTAGGAACCATGAAGTAAACTTGTATTAAGCTCAAAATATTGACAAATGTAAAAAATTTACAAACCTGGTGTAGAGAAAACCATGAGAAGACAATGAAAAAATTAGAAAAATACTATGTATTTACTCTCAAATCCAAAGTATAAATGTCTTTCCAATATGTCCCCAATAATTTTTCCCAACCCTTACAATGAGTTTCAATTGTATACTTATACAAACCAACTTTACAATACTAATTTTTCCCTTTTACATCCAAGGGCTATGATCAATTTGATCCAATGGCTTAAATTTGATGCTCAAACACAAAGTCAATATTGGTGGCAAGTATAATTTCCGAGATATTTCTCCTCATCCCCTCCTCATCCCCTTGTAGCTTCCTCAACAAGCTTCTCTTAGTAGGAAAAAATAACTTTTTTATCTCCACATTTACATTTTGGTACTAAGTTTTCTATTTTTGGCAAATAGTAACTTTTTCAAGTTCAAAATATATAATATTTGCAACTACAACTACAACTCCATTTACTTTTTGCAACTACAACTCCAACACCTTGTTTTAGTATAACAAATCTCTATAAAAAAATATGTGCAGCTATAAAAATCATTTCCTCCTTCATGGAGGTAGTAGTAGTTGTAGGTGATCAATTTCATCATAAAAAGTGCATTTCCAACCTTTATTCTTCATATTATGTTCATTTTCAAGCATAATTTTGCATCTCAG
This sequence comes from Cunninghamia lanceolata, assembly GCA_027924645.1. NCBI lineage: Eukaryota > Viridiplantae > Streptophyta > Pinopsida > Cupressales > Cupressaceae > Cunninghamia > Cunninghamia lanceolata. The sequence continues at coordinate 360,417 of BSBN01001673.1, forward strand.
ATTTGGAACAATTGGTATATCCTCCATAATAGACTATATCAATCATGTTTTAGGCTGAAACTGATGAATTGGGTCATGCATTCCATCTTCAATCAACTACTAGTCCTTGTTTCCTTCAAATTTGACCATTTTTGGCTCTAGTCTTGCATGAACAATAGTGATATAGGTCTAAAAATCAAGTTGTTTCATGGTTGGGATAGTAGTATATCTCCAAATCTTCATGTCTCCATGATGCCCCCATCTTGTCTCCACATGTTTCCAACCTCCTAGACCTACAAAAAAAATTCCAAGCATCGAATTCATCAAAAACATATAATTTCCAGTCAAGAATCACCAAAATCCATCACTATATGCATCAAATCAATCATTTTTGCAAAATCAAAGTTGTCAAGTTGTCATTTTATCTTCAAGGTGTTTCCAATGCTTTTCTTATGGTTTTAGGACTCCTAGGGTTTCATAAAGTTTTATAACATATTTCTAGTGTTGTTTTAGGTCTTTTATGGCTGCCAATTAAGTTTCATGGTATATAACTTTGCCTTATATTTCACTATTAGGGCAGATTTAAGACAATTTTGATAGCTTCAGGGACAATAATATAATCCTTTTTTGAGATGTTTGGCCTCCTTTTAACCCCTTGAAACCTTTTCACACACTCTCATACAACTCTCAACATCCCTTTCATATTAATTTCCTAGACAATAAGCTCTCAAATGGCATCCAAAAACTAGAAACTTGTTTCTTGACTAGGCCAACAAACAACATCTCTCAAAATTCTTGCCTTTTTGTCAAATTTGTTACAATGTTGCAACTTCACAAATTTGATTTTATTTTGGTTTCCATCATGGATATCCATCATTCTCATCATGTCCTCTTTGATCCCATTCTTGATCTTCATCAAGTTTCCATAACCGTGCAATTGGAACTCAAAAATGGTCATGATTGTCCTAGGGATGTCTATGACAGTCATCTGCTAATTTGGGACTATTTTTATCATTTCAAGGCAAAAAAAAGAATTGTGATTTATTCCTTTAGCAAATGATGAGGTTGTCTTCATGATTTTGATGGTATCTTTGACTAATCATGAAGACAACTGGCTATTATGAACTGTTATGAGAGTCATAATGGTTGTTTGGATAGTCTTTTTAGTTATGACAACCATTGTTAACAATTGTCCATGCTCTTATCACCATAACAAAAGTCTCTTTTATTATTTGGGAAAAAGACAACATAGGTATATTCACTATCAGAATTGCCTACAATTTGTTGTTAGACCCTGGTGGGGATAGATTTTAGAATAAGATTTGGTATCACAAGTTGCTACCCAAAATAAACTTCTTCTGGTGGGCTACCAATTACAATAGAATTCTCACTCTCGACAATCTGCAAAGAAGAGGATTCCAACTCCCCAATAGGTGTGTTATGTGCCATAAGAAAGAGGAATCTATTTTTTACTTGATCTTTCTTTGTGACTTTGCCAGAGAAATTTGGTGTTGGACTTTGCAGAATTTGGGGATTGTTTGGCTTTTGAATGATAATATGAATGCTTTTGTTAAGGAATAGTCATCTCCATTCTCCTATCCTATGGTTAAAGAGTTATGTAAGAAAATCCCTCCTCACATTGGCTAGAGCATATGGAAGGAAAGAAGCAATAGAATCTTTAGAGATACTATTTAATCTTCCTCTTGATGTTCGTGTCACCTCACCCTCTCCCTTTTTTAGTAGTGTTTTGCTCTGCAATTGATCATTTGCATTTCTCCTCTCTTGCTCTCATTCTCTTGATGATGGATCACTGAGTGTGATCCGAAACGTTGAGTAAAAATTATGAACACAGTCAAATCTAGAAACATTCATACAATCACCATGGACTGTGGAAAACTAATGATCTCCTTTAGATCAGGATCCCTCTTGAAGTCTTTCATGCTTTCTCTAAACTTCTCTCAGATAATTTATCCACTTGCAACATAGAATCTTCTGAAGTTCCTTCTAGTCCCATTGAGGTTAGTATTGTGAATAAGTGGGGTATTTCTAAGAATCTCTCTAAAATGGATAACTCTAAATAGGTTTCTAGGGCTAAAACTCATTGGAAACCCCCTCAGGCTGGTTGGTACAAGTTAAATTTTGATGTGGCAGCCAAAGACAACCTAAGTTAGACTAGTGGCAGGGGAGTCATTAGGTCTAATAATGGAGAAGTCATTGCAATGTTTGCGGGAGGGTTAGGAGTTAAGTCTAATAATGAAGCAGAGGCTTTGGCCATGCTCTGGGGTATCAAGTTAGCACTCTCTATAGATATTAGGATACTTCATGTTGAAGAAGACTCTAAAATCATGGTGGATGTTGTGTTAGATGAAGCTAATCCTAGTTGGTATCTTTTGGACATAGTCCATGATATTAAAGGACTTCTCAGTGAATTTGAGGAGTATGATGTTTCTCATATCTATAGGAAAGGTAAAAAATTTACCAATGCTATGGCAAATTTTGGCATAAATAGCACCTCCTAGAGATGTTGGAGACGAATTAGGATTACCCCTAGCTACATTCGGTCCTTAATAACTAAAGATGCTAATGAAAAATGCTAATAACACTAGTTATAGAACCCTTTTCTTAAAGGTGTTTACTTGGCTTCTTTGGCCTATGCTTAATCCCAATGTGTTGGGCTTGTTTAAGGCCTATTCCTTTAATATTAATAAAGGTAAGGGTGGGAATCGACATGTGAATGCTGACGGGGCTGCTGGTCAAAGGAGTCAGCACACTAAAAATAAATGGAGGATGAGTCAGCATGTGGTAGCTGACTAAACTATAGGGTGGAGGATGCAGTATGATTATGAGGTGACGCATCATGATAACCTGGTGAAAGGGTGGCAAGCAAGATTTTTTCTTTTGGTGATGAATAGATGTGGGAAGTACCTCTCGTGTATGCCCCATCATTTAAGTTCTCTTCATGTAAAATAGGGAAATCATTACCTCACATATGTGAGATGGGAAGGATCGAGAAAATTGCATCATGATATTAACAGATGGGGGAATTTGTGTTATTTGAGAAGACATTGTAAGGCTGACAAGAATGGTTTTGATTTTTACTATACTCCTCATCTGCATTTGGTTTTTATTGCTCTCATTTCTGCCAGGGGTTGGATTGCTAACATGGGGGGTGATAGAGTGAGGATAGAGCCTATTTCCTACAAGGATATCAAGTAGGAAGAAACTCTTGGTATAATTGTGAAGAAGGGGGAGTAACACCTTTCTTTGAGGTGTTAAATGGACATTACAAAAACCTATCTCGACAGTAATTTGTAGAGTCATGGGATCGCCACCATGTCCATCTTGGTGCTAGGATTGGCTTTGAAATGAATGAGAAAGTAATTGGCCAAACTACTAGCTTGACCTGCAAGGGGAGGAAGCCTTGAAATCATAGCAAAGTGTCAGATAGTGAAAGCATGACCACATTTTTTAAAGGTGAGTCTCCAGTCAAGTTTCAAGGTGGTTTCGAGAGGGAGGATTTTCCAAAACCTTGGGATAAGGTATGTCTGGTTATTATGCGGTATTTTACTTTGGAAGGGTGGTTCAAATGCTACTACCATTACCATTTCATCCTATTGAACCAGTTTAGGCATAAGATTTTAATCAACTTTCCTTTTTACTTATTGTCCTCCCTGAAATCCTCTTTTCATGAAGTCTGAGGTCCGACCTTGCTCCTGACCTTAGAATACTTCTAGTTATCCATTGATTCTAATGTTATCAACTAGTTGAATTCTTGTGAACTACATTACCTATGTGATAGCATATCATTATCAATGTCAAATTGGCATGAAACCTATGAACAACCTTTTTGAATTGAAAAATTTACAGTTGTGTATTGTTATTATTATTAAGATTTGAATAATTGACTACTTCACCCTTTTGATGTGAAACCCACTCACTTCTACCCATCTAACTAATTTCATTATACCACATATGCATGCTAGAACCTTGTTATGGACTTTCATAATTGTTGTTGGATAAATGTGTTATAGTCGAACAATGAATTCTATGTGGATTGAAACAATGTCAAGATAGTGTGCTAACCCTAGGAAGGTTAGTGTGATGCTTATGGAAATAACTAAGTTATGTTTTATGATGTTGAGCCTATAAATGTTAGCCCTAATTAGAAGACAACCCTCATGGTGTAGAATCTTTTATTGATATGAAAATTAGTGATCAAGTGATGCTTAATATTTGAGATGATTAATGGGAGAAAATGTGTGAAATTGACTGGGGACCATACTTATTGTGGAGTTAATTGGTTAGTGATCTCAAAACAGAAACTAAATAGTTGTGTTTGTTACCTTGAGTGAAATTTTGTATAAATTTCGAGTAAGGTAATTTGGTGGTTGCTTACTAAATTGAGACCGTGTATATGATGTGGGTTAATGGCCTTGAAAGTTAATCCTTTTTAGTTATTGAGATTTGGTTAAAACTGAATATTATTCTCACATCAATTGTTGTATATGGTGGAAGGTTGTCATATTGATTTGTAGGTTATGATCATAGTAATCAATGAGTTTGGATATGGCCATAATGGTGGATGCATTGATTAGGATCAAAATTAGGATTCTAGGTATGAGAATTTAATTGGATCATTAATGAGTGAATTGTATAATTATAATTTCTTTCTTCAGCTATATACGTATACCATGGACAAACTGATATTGCTATGAGTGTGCAGGGTGAGCAAACACCAATGGGAGGACGGGACAATCATCAGGACCCTACCATTGTCCACTTCACCAAGTGAAGTGGAATGTTTTAATCCTTATAATGTTAAGTGTTTGAATATGTTTTTTATTGTTGTTTTACTTTAAGTTTTGATGACGTGTGTTAATGTTTTAGTGTTGTACATGTGGAAATATGGTGGGATAGATGTAAACCCGTATAGGACTCTTTGGGATATTTCTTTGGAGTCAAAAAGTGGGATTTTGGTGTTAATATTGTATTTTTGGGACCCAAACCCAAGTACCTATGGGTAGGGCACTTGGGGAAGGGTGTAAACACTATCTTAGGCTTAGAAAATAGTACTTTTGGGGCACTTGAAAAGAGCTCCCATATGGGACGACATAGGTGTTTGACTCTAGACACCCAAGCCACCCTATGACCTTCCATAAGAGTTGGTTTGGGGAAGTAAACCTCCACTTCAAGGGAAGATAATCCATGTGAGATCACATGTGTGAGCACAGCTCCTCCCATTTGATTGTCATTGGAAAGTCTTATCAACTTGGGAGTTGGGAGAGAGGATAGGTCAAGGGTGAGAGAGGTTTCCATGTGTCACTCTCACATTGAGGTTGAGAAATGACATGGCACTCCTTTTTTTAAACTCACATTTGTTAGTGTTGAAGGGGAGATTCTTGCACTTTTGGTTTTGGGGAGAGAACTTGAATTTTTTTTTTGAGTTTGGAAAGGCATGAAAAGAAGAGGGAGAATCTATGAATGGGGAGCTAAATGGAGCTTATGTTTTGGGAAGAAGAAGCTTGAAAGAGGAAGGGGAGGCTTTGTGTCAACAAGCTCTAAGGAGAAAGAGAAGTCTTTGTTTCTTCTCTTTTTTTTGTATTTGTTATGTCATGTAAACCCTTTTTATTGTGAATGCTTTGGTTTCATTTATTTTCTATGCATGAGTTGTTTGTGGGAAATTAATATGCTCTTGTAAATCTCCTATTGTGATTTATCTTGTCTCATTGTGTTATATGTATGAAGTATTGAAAGGAGTACATTTAGAAAAGTGGTGAAAAATGTGTTTACTTGGTGTGTGTGGGAGTATTTGAGAAATCTCACCTTGACGGTGAGATGATATGGGCTTTCATGTCTTCTTATTGTGTTTATATGAACTTTATCTTGAGTGATTGTGGATGTGTGGTTGTATTTCTTCTTATCTTGGGTCCTTATTGATTCTCCTGGCTCAAGGGTTGACTAGAGCCCTCAAATGGATTTATGATGCCATATTGGATGGGTGGAGAGCTTTGATCTCCCCATTGGTTGCTCAATATTGTTCTCAAATCTTGAGGAGATGCACTTGGAGGGAATCTATTGATATAGGAGGGTGTACTGTTGCAAGGTTTTGAGGAGAGATATTGTAATGTAATATTTTGGTTCAAGAGCTTTATATCTTTTAAAGGAGAAGATAATCTCCTTGTAATTATTTTGGGGCTTAGAGATATGGAAGTAAGCTTTATGCATTGATTAAATTTTGTTAAACTATTCATTAGTCACAAGATTTTCCTTACATCATTCACATAAACTTTTTGGGAGACATGTATTTATGGTTAAAGGATAGGCGTACATTTCCTAATATTAATGTGTACATTGTTTTTAGTGTTGTAATAAAGAGATAGCAACATAACTCCCTTTTGATTTTGGGAAACATAACAAAAGTATTAATCCAATTAACACATAAAAAAATGAATAATATGGGAAATCATATTGTTCTTGTAATCATCTTAGAAGAGATGCTTCTAGGTTTGACTAAGCTTTATTTTCCTTAAAGATGGTTGTGTACAATCCTTTTAGTATGAATGAACAAATATTTATAAGATGCATTGAAGGTTTTTGGTATAACAACAAATAAATCTCATTCAAATCATATGTTTTTATATACACACATGGCATTATAATATGCTCAAACATACCCATTTACTGGGGTATGTGATTCAATACTCAAATAAATATCTCAATATAAAAGTTATAATAACTCACATATACTTTTTAAATATGTAGGTTTGAAGTTGGTAACTGTATTTTATTGAAAGGAATTGAAATAAACTATTTTTTTGGGTCTTTGCACCATTTTATACTTCCTGAAAATATACTTACACACATAAGATACTACATTTAAACATACATAAATAAAACTACTTTCAGGAATAAAATTTTATTCTCTTTTATTTTATTTAAGAATAAACTCGACTGTATTGCGAGTTAGGGTTTATGAGTTAGAAATTTATTGAAGTAAATAAAAACATTGTAAAAATAAATAATAATAATAATAACTAAGTGGCCCCCATGGGGTTTGTGACCCCACTTTGGCACGGATGATGCCGTGACCCACGTTGGGACTGTTGACATTTCTTCTGAATCAGCATTAGGGTTTGCCACTTCTAATGCACAGGCAGATTCAGGCCAACTGAATACAGGAGGTTGCGTGAGCTCCTCCCCTTCACTTCTGGTTCTGCCGCACCAAGGGGGGTATCCCTATAACTTAAGATGTAACCTTGACTGGCTCAAAGATAGAAAGATCTGACTTGACAACAGCAGGCAGAATGCTCTCATGTATGGACCAAGATCTGTATGATAGATCACAAGGCTGGCAACATTCTTGGACATGATGTCTGGTTGGGTATGAGAGCATGCAGGGGGTTCCTAATCCTACTCCTACAACTAACAGGTGGAAGTATGAAGTGTTTTAGTTTGAATTTGGATGCAAAGCTGGACATGGTGTATAACACAAGAACACAGCATGACTGGTGCCTATCCAGGGCTTGGAGTCAGTAGACATACACCTGTGAATGATCAGCATAAATAGCTAAAACTGGATTTCAGGGGGATACACATGATATCTGCCTTACAGATATCTCCCAATATAGAGTGTTGAGCTATCTCTACTTATGGCATCCCTACTGCAGTATACCCTTCCCAATGTTCAACCTGAAAACAGTTTAATCTGCCCCTTGAGCAGAGGTTAAAAGATCAGACATTCAACATAGGAATTCTATGCTCTAGAATCTAAACATAAGCAAACATCCAGATCCAGAAGAAGGATACATGCAATACTGGAGACAGAATTAACACAACACATGCTAAGGTAGCATTACTCATATAAGATCAACCATGAAACCAGTGGATTCATGCCAAGTCCTACAACAGGAGATACATAAACTCACAAGAAAAACTGTACAGAGCAACCAGATCAGCTGGTTTTGGATTACAGAGCCAAAAATCTACAACTTTCAACAACAACAAATGAACAACACAACCTGCTTATAACAGCCAGGTAGGTGCTCAGCAATTAATTACAATGTTGACCAAAATTCCGCCAGATACACAGTACCATAAAAATGGCGCTCAAACACACTACCAGATTGGCGCCCAAACATGAATGCAGCAGGTAGGGGAGGAGACAGGAAGATATCTCGAGCCCTGCGCCACTGCCCGCTGATTGACACCTCCAGTCGGGTACAAGATCGACCCACGCCATCGCCCATACCTCTGCAACAATCGCCATTAATGGCGCACCAACCCGCGGCCTTGGGAAAATCATCAAACAGACTATCGCAAGCTTTTCCCGCCGAGACTCATCATCATGATATTTCGAATATGCAGGATAACATTATCCCACATGCACCCCGCAGCAACCTCCTTTGCACTTTATATACTAGGTCATGAGCATATATCATGTCGGCGCTTTTGCTCCTGACGACACTAGTATAGACTTCATCATCATCATCCTCCAGCAGCATGATATCCTGTTGTTCGAAATATCACCCTGACGTCATCATGATATTTGAAACATAACCTTCATGATAATCGGCACAACCTGATCCTTCGGAGGAACATCCTCCTACTGAGCTTATAACAAAAGTCTGGCCGATGAACATCCTGATGACGTCATCATCATATCCTGCTGACGTCATCATCATATCTGCCTACTGCACACCTCCTCATATCCGGATGACGTCATCATCATGTTTGCAAATATCAGGAGGTCTCTTCAAGATGATTAGTGTTAGAAATATGACCCCCGCGGGACCTTGATGACGACATCATCATATTAACATCATCATGATATTCGGAAGACAACCGGATATTTGGAAATATCCTCCTGATGTTCAAATATCAGGTTGCACTGTAGCTCCTCTATAAGATCGGGGCGATAACTGAATATGATGATGCTGCTTGAAAAGATCACCCCCCGGAGATAATGCGCGAAGCCAACAGGCGGATATCTCCTTGATATTAGCATCATCATGATGCTCGAACAAACAAACTTATATCCGGGTGATATGAAAATATCACCCCTTCCTTCGGAATATCATGATGCAGTTAGGCAGAAAGAAAAATATCACCCTGATATACGGATGACGTCAGCATCATCAGGATGAGAAACAAAGAACAAGAAGTGATACAACATCATCAGGATGATATTGACTAAGATCATCCTGACGTTCGAAATATGATGACCCTAGTGAATATCGGGTCGTACTTGAAACTCTTCAACATCATCATCAGGATGATCATAACCAAGATCACCCGATGATAGAAATATCACCCCGGCGAAATATCATGAAGGCAGAAAATATGATGACCTCCACAAGCAGCAGGATGACAACTGAAAAAATGATGATGATGACGACCCTTAGGATAAAACAAGTTAGGTCGAGCAACTCAAAGAATAAGCAACATCATCATCATGCTCGCGCAAGGTGATAAATGGAAGATCACCGGAGACTTTGAAACATCACCCTCGCAAGCAGATAAGGGCGCACTGTAGCTCGTCAGCATCATCAGGATAAAACCCGAACATCACCCGACAGCGAAATATGATGATGACGATGAGAAACCGGTCGACGAAGAACATGATGATGCTGACCCTCATGGAAACAAACATGATGATGATGACCTCCTCCTCAAGAAAATATGATGATGCAGCTGAAAAATACTGAGGAGGTCCGTTACTTAGAGCATTTTTTGGATACTTAGGGAGAGTGCCTGAATGAAAATTGCTCAGAAAACCACCAGTCAATTCAGGCGTCAACAGTGGCTCTGTCTGGGGACGTGCAGGTGAAAGACTGCAGCGAGAACCCCAGATCTCTGGGATGCAGACCAGTCCCTTATCCATTGGGCACAGAGTCAAATACTGCACTGACCTGCATCACCCAACACACTTGATGGCCTAAGGCCACCAAGAAAAGAAAAACATGTATCTCCCTTTGTCAAATATCTTGTTTTCATCTGCATGCACTGGGTCAAGCTTGGAGATACTGTCAGGATCCACCCACAAACAAATCTTGTCATCTGCACATTCAACCCTCTGATTTGGCTTGTCATCATCCTTGTGCAGATAACCCTCAGCATCATGTGACATGTGGGTGCAGAATGTTTCAGGCAATGCATGCTCAAATGGTATGTAACACCTATCATCATCTGCATCAGCAGTATGCATTGTAAAATGATCTCCTAGTTGGACTGCAAATAGGAAACACTCAGAGTCCACCACACAACTAGGAAGATCAGGGCTCATTGTGTTATATGCTGGCCTATCAAAAGAAAAGCTTTCAAAATCACAATTGTGCACATCATGTACACAACCATCTGGTACACCAGGCTGGAAAAGATCAGGCTCTGACACCTCTTTACAATCAGGCACATTTTTACAATCACTTACCTGATGTATGTTGTTTCCTCTTTCATCAGGATGAGAAACAGAATCCAAGCCAAAAATAGTGTCTAGATCTTCACCACACTCAGACAGATCCTCATCACCACATGTGTCATAAATGGGTGGCCCAGGTACATCAGCTTCATCATAGTATGCCATTTGTTCATGGGCAGCAGAGCATACCTCTTCATCACCAATGGATTCATTCTGTGGAGGAGTATCAGCCTGTGTATCATAAGCAAAACAGCCATCAAATGAAAAACAGTCATGCTCTGAACTAGCACTTATTTCAATTTCTAACTGCTCTTCATGATCTCCATGTGTTTGAAAGATAGGCAATGGGTCACACATAGGACTGCCTCTCTCTTTGCTTATATCTTCTCTGTCTTGAGTACAATACTCACAATTTTCTCCACAGGTCCATTCTAAAAATTGCTCATTGCTGTCCACAACCTCATTGTTGTCTTCATGGTCAGATGCCTCATGATTGCAATGGGAATCCTCATTAGTCCTTTCACTGGCATCCTCAACATTCATCTTTTCATCTTCACATGATGCCTTCATGACTTGGTCATTTGCAGCTTCATAACCATTTTTCACACCAAGGCCTGGGGACAGGGGTTTCAGCAGGTGCATATTTCTCATTTCTTCTACATTCTCAATGAACCTGTATGCCATCTGCATACTTGTCACCTTGAAATCCCTCAGTAATGCACTAGAGCCCTCCTCAAAAGCTTCAAAGAATATGCCAACACAGGCTGAAATATCAGGTCTGAAACTTTCAGGGACATGTGAAAGGGCTACTGCAAACCTATGACTGAAATCAACACATGGCTCTTCATCTTGTTTTCTGATTCTCATCAATTCTGCAACAAGATCAGCCGGTTCTTTTGCAAATTCTTCTTTGAAACAATCAGCAAGTTCATCCCAACAGGCAAAGGATCTCTTTGGAAAGCTCAAATACCAGTCTTTTGCTTTTGCATCAAAGGACCTAACAAGAAACCTCATCCACATATCTTCATCTCTGAATGAATATTTTCCCATAAAACTTTGAAAATTTTGGATATGTGCATTCCCATCACATACATTGTGACCACTAAATCTAGGCATCTGACAGTATATCCTAGCAGGCATAGTTTCTACTTTATAATCTACCCATGACAAATCCAGTTGGTCATACAAAGGATCAAAAGGGCTGACAGGAGGTTTAGCTTTTTGACTGGCAGACACAACAGGGTTATTACTTCTTAACTTGGCCTGCTCAGCCTCTAAGAGTATCAACCTATTTCTTATCTCTTCAATCCCTTTATCCAACATTTTACCACTGAGTGTGGGATAACTCATACTTGGATTCATAAAAATCTTACTCCTAGACATCCTTTGTCTGTCTAAGACCTAAGGCTTCCCCTGGCATCTAACTTATGCAGTAAAACAGCAAATAAAGGGGAAGTAACAAGGTACCTTTTCTCATACAGATGCAGAAATATGTACATCTTTCAACCAATAACATACATCTATCTTTCATGTGCATTTAGATCTTTTTTTTTTTTTTTGCAGAGTCGCCACCTCTCCAGAGAGGACAAAATTTACAGCAGCTGAAAGCTACTTCTCCAGGTTCATTCCACCAGTAGAGCATCATTTTGTTAGTGACTCGGATGGGTCACAAGTATTATTCTTTATTTTATCAATCCTTCCCCAGCTAAGTCGCCAATTTGTTGACATTTCTTCTGAATCAGCATTAGGGTTTGCCACTTCTAATGCACAGGCAGATTCAGGCCAACTGAATACAGGAGGTTGCGTGAGCTCCTCCCCTTCACTTCTGGTTCTGCCGCACCAAGGGGGGTATCCCTATAACTTAAGATGTAACCTTGACTGGCTCAAAGATAGAAAGATCTGACTTGACAACAGCAGGCAGAATGCTCTCATGTATGGACCAAGATCTGTATGATAGATCACAAGGCTGGCAACATTCTTGGACATGATGTCTGGTTGGGTATGAGAGCATGCAGGGGGTTCCTAATCCTACTCCTACAACTAACAGGTGGAAGTATGAAGTGTTTTAGTTTGAATTTGGATGCAAAGCTGGACATGGTGTATAACACAAGAACACAGCATGACTGGTGCCTATCCAGGGCTTGGAGTCAGTAGACATACACCTGTGAATGATCAGCATAAATAGCTAAAACTGGATTTCAGGGGGATACACATGATATCTGCCTTACAGATATCTCCCAATATAGAGTGTTGAGCTATCTCTACTTATGGCATCCCTACTGCAGTATACCCTTCCCAATGTTCAACCTGAAAACAGTTTAATCTGCCCCTTGAGCAGAGGTTAAAAGATCAGACATTCAACATAGGAATTCTATGCTCTAGAATCTAAACATAAGCAAACATCCAGATCCAGAAGAAGGATACATGCAATACTGGAGACAGAATTAACACAACACATGCTAAGGTAGCATTACTCATATAAGATCAACCATGAAACCAGTGGATTCATGCCAAGTCCTACAACAGGAGATACATAAACTCACAAGAAAAACTGTACAGAGCAACCAGATCAGCTGGTTTTGGATTACAGAGCCAAAAATCTACAACTTTCAACAACAACAAATGAACAACACAACCTGCTTATAACAGCCAGGTAGGTGCTCAGCAATTAATTACAATGTTGACCAAAATTCCGCCAGATACACAGTACCATAAAAATGGCGCTCAAACACACTACCAGATTGGCGCCCAAACATGAATGCAGCAGGTAGGGGAGGAGACAGGAAGATATCTCGAGCCCTGCGCCACTGCCCGCTGATTGACACCTCCAGTCGGGTACAAGATCGACCCACGCCATCGCCCATACCTCTGCAACAATCGCCATTAATGGCGCACCAACCCGCGGCCTTGGGAAAATCATCAAACAGACTATCGCAAGCTTTTCCCGCCGAGACTCATCATCATGATATTTCGAATATGCAGGATAACATTATCCCACATGCACCCCGCAGCAACCTCCTTTGCACTTTATATACTAGGTCATGAGCATATATCATGTCGGCGCTTTTGCTCCTGACGACACTAGTATAGACTTCATCATCATCATCCTCCAGCAGCATGATATCCTGTTGTTCGAAATATCACCCTGACGTCATCATGATATTTGAAACATAACCTTCATGATAATCGGCACAACCTGATCCTTCGGAGGAACATCCTCCTGCTGAGCTTATAACAAAAGTCTGGCCGATGAACATCCTGATGACGTCATCATCATATCCTGCTGACGTCATCATCATATCTGCCTACTGCACACCTCCTCATATCCGGATGACGTCATCATCATGTTTGCAAATATCAGGAGGTCTCTTCAAGATGATCAGTGTTAGAAATATGACCCCCGCGGGACCTTGATGACGACATCATCATATTAACATCATCATGATATTCGGAAGACAACCGGATATTTGGAAATATCCTCCTGATGTTCAAATATCAGGTTGCACTGTAGCTCCTCTATAAGATCGGGGCGATAACTGAATATGATGATGCTGCTTGAAAAGATCACCCCCCGGAGATAATGCGCGAAGCCAACAGGCGGATATCTCCTTGATATTAGCATCATCATGATGCTCGAACAAACAAACTTATATCCGGGTGATATGAAAATATCACCCCTTCCTTCGGAATATCATGATGCAGTTAGGCAGAAAGAAAAATATCACCCTGATATACGGATGACGTCAGCATCATCAGGATGAGAAACAAAGAACAAGAAGTGATACAACATCATCAGGATGATATTGACTAAGATCATCCTGACGTTCGAAATATGATGACCCTAGTGAATATCGGGTCGTACTTGAAACTCTTCAACATCATCATCAGGATGATCATAACCAAGATCACCCGATGATAGAAATATCACCCCGGCGAAATATCATGAAGGCAGAAAATATGATGACCTCCACAAGCAGCAGGATGACAACTGAAAAAATGATGATGATGACGACCCTTAGGATAAAACAAGTTAGGTCGAGCAACTCAAAGAATAAGCAACATCATCATCATGCTCGCGCAAGGTGATAAATGGAAGATCACCGGAGACTTTGAAACATCACCCTCGCAAGCAGATAAGGGCGCACTGTAGCTCGTCAGCATCATCAGGATAAAACCCGAACATCACCCGACAGCGAAATATGATGATGACGATGAGAAACCGGTCGACGAAGAACATGATGATGCTGACCCTCATGGAAACAAACATGATGATGATGACCTCCTCCTCAAGAAAATATGATGATGCAGCTGAAAAATACTGAGGAGGTCCGTTACTTAGAGCATTTTTTGGATACTTAGGGAGAGTGCCTGAATGAAAATTGCTCAGAAAACCACCAGTCAATTCAGGCGTCAACAGGGACCACGACCTATGGGAGGTCCAGCACTTGGGCTTTAAGCCCCAAACACTATCGGTTTCTCTTGTAACCCACGCTCTGCAACGTTTTCACCCTCTGCCCTGCGTTAAAACAAAACAAAATAACATACATTTTGTCTACCAGTCAAATATCTATTGCTTATTATATTATTGTTAGAATAAATATAAGGTTTACATTTGGGTTAGTAAAATTAGTTTCTGAGGAAGTTATATTTCTGTAGGTAGTTGGTTTTTACATGAATAATAAGGCTTTAAAAAACCATTGCATTGTATTATAAAATTCAATCAAACATTAATATTATTTTGTTGTGCAACGATGTCAGCTAAAAATGTAATTTGTTCATGATTTTAATATGGTATCAGAGTGCATTGTTCCTTTGTCTATGCATATATTCATTGCATAAAAAAGGCCTTTGTTGGGTGAGTTTTGAAGGTTGAATCCGGGTGACTAGATTTAATATCATTACCTGGAAGTGATAATATGGTTTTTCCCACTCACGAGATTATTGTTTAAACATTGTTCTTCCTTGTATGCTAGTGGATGAGGCACATTATGGTAGGATGTATGTTTTTTTCTTTGCAATTGTCATACAATACTTCAAAACTTTAATATGACGTTAGTTTGTGAAGTCTGGTAAATTGCCGATCTCCTCTATAAATTCATTGAATGGTAGTGGCGGTGGTTTTTATTCATTTGTTGTAATTATTGAATGGCAATGGCAACGGGGCCATCTGACAAGTTACAATAAACCAATGATCTCTCTCAACCTCAGATCAACCCAAATATACATTTGGTAGGCGTAGCAAAAGCAAAATATGTGGGTACTGGACATGCCAATCTTAACAGATTCGAGTGGGTGGTGAATATACATCAGGACAACTATGCATCATATGTGGGTCACTATCCCATTCTCACCTATTTTCCCATTGCAGAGAATGAGTCTATGCATAAAATGTTGTTGCCATGCGGTTTACCCCATTAGAGAGAAGATCCATTTTCAGTGGTAAAAGAGAGCTTGTGGAAAGAGGTTTGAGTAATAAACCCTAAATTTTAATCAGAAGTATTGTTCTATTTTGGGGTAAACATTATCAATTGATGCTTGTTTTATTTTCTTTTGGAGAGATAAGGTTTTTATTGTTGTCATGTTAGAATATATTTCTTTATAAGGAGTTATAAGGATTTTATTTATGTTTTTAATTTGTGTGATTGGTGATATAAGGAGAAATAAGTAGAATGTTTTGAAATTTCATGTGATAAGTGGAGAAATAAGTATTTTTTCTTGGAATTTTGAATATATTTTTAGGGAGGTATAAGTTTTTTTAATGGAGAAATCATATGCTCTTCCTAAATTTGAGGGTCATGAATTTCATACATGGCAAGTCAAGGTGCAACTTGTTTTAATAGAAAAATATTTGTGGGACATTGTGAGTAGAATTATCAAAAAACCACAAGATGTTGATGAAGTGGTGCAGGAGCTCAGTTTTGTGTTGTTTTCTAGTTAATTTTTCATGTTAGTTATTTACCTCTAAGGCTTTAAAAGCCATTTTGTTGTGTTGAAATAAAAGACTTAGTCATTTCATTGACTAGTCTACTTTGGAGTTAATCTAGGCCTATTTTCTAGGAGTTGTCTTTTTGAAATTTGGAGTTTTTTTAGAAACTTATTCTTTATGATAGCAAACTGCCTTTTTCATTGATTTTCTGCCTTCCTAGGCAGTTGTACAGACAAATGGGAAGTGGAAGAGTTTTAGAAACTCCCTATAAACTGAGTTTTGTTTTTACATACCAAATATAATGGAAAAGAAGGAGTTTTTTAAGAAAAAAATTGTGTTTTCTATTTTTTCTGTAAAAAATAGCCTTTGTACGGCTTTGTACGGATTCCTTGTGAGCTGAAATGTTCAAAATCTGTTAATATTGCAAAGTAGCTTTCATCTTGATATATTTGGAGTTCTTAACATTCTATTAGAAGGGAGAAATAGTCTAGTTTGCATAAGCTGCTCTGAAAACCTCTTAACCAGGGTTTGTGCACAAAAATGGTGTGTTTGCCCTCTATCCTCTAAATTTATTGATCATCTTCAGAAGGATGGAGGAGAATAGAGTAGGTTTTATTGTTTTCTTTGGTTGGCAGGTGGAAGACTCCTTCTCCAAGCACTTGGTATGACTCTAGCTAGTCAAAACCAGTGACTAGTTAGTAGAAGACAATGGCAGCATTGGGAATGCTATTAACAGCCATGAATAACAGTCATAAAATGGTGAATTTACTGTCTTATGGAGAGAACAAGACTGTATGATCGATTGGTTGGCTTGGCACTTACAAGTGTGCTACATTTCTTTCTCACAACCTTCCAGAATAGGTTTTCCTTTATGGAAAAGAATAATTTGTTGTTATTTTAAACCTTGACAGTACGGTGCTACAGCTGAAAAGGACAGTTAAAAGTTCATTGTACAGTTTGGGCATGGTAGAGTATGTTGTATGCCTTTTGGAGGCCTGAGGAAACTCCTTAATGTAGTCATTCTTAATACTACAAGTGAATAGTCTATGTTTTTTTTTTGTTGGCACTGTTTTAAGACAACTAACTGTGATTGCTGTCCACAGTCCTGTTAGAGCTGAGTTTGGATCATTTTGTCAACAATTTCTTGTTGTGCATACCCTCTGAAGATACATTAGGAGTTGATGAGAAGATCATTATGGATATAGGAGTATAATGCCAAGTTTATTGTTCACACAAGCCACGAGATATAACTGTCATTCTAATACTGTCATAGGGCAGTCACCTAGCAAATTGCTATCCTCTGCCTTTAAATATAGTGTGGGCCTGCAAACAAGTAGATGGTTGTCTTGTTTCACACCTAATGTAGAATATGCATTAAATGTTGATAGTTATCTGAAGTCTCTAGGAGAGTGTTGAAGATTTAATCCTTGTGTATGTTACAATATTAAATACTCCTGACTGTTGTCCTTCCATGACAGTCTTAAAACAGTCACAATGCAATTTGCTATCCTCCAAGATTGGTACATGTCAGTGAAAGCTTGTTACCTAGGTATGCAATTGGAGTTGAGGGCCTTTGGAGACCTTGAGAGGTTGTTAAACAAGACTTGAGCCTACTCTTAAATACTATCCTAGAACCTTGTTTTATGACAGTCTCACTCAATTTGCTGTCCACTGTTGTGTTTGGGAGTAGAATGGTAGATTATTGGTTAGAGACCTTTGCCCATGCTTATCATAGATAGGTGTATGATTGCCTATGTTGGTAGAGGTATTGGTAATAGTTGTTGTGTTCTTGAAGGTGGGTTGTGCTCCTGAGTTGGGTTGAGTTCTGACTCCCCAAGGTAAGTGGTGAGTAGCCTAAATGGATGGCACCAGAGGGTGATCCTAGGCCAAGTGGATTCCTATAACAGCCTTGTGAGGCTTGTAAACACAAACACCTTGTAAACCTTTTGGAGGAAGTTAAGAGAACTAATACAACCTTACCTTACCTCTGCATCATGAAGTAGTGAAATGGATATCAAAAGACCATAGAGCCACAACATTGATTGGTCTTGGGTTGTCTGATGCATATTCGCATCATATTGATCTTTCAAAAACTTCAAAAGAAATATGGGATGGTCTTAATTCTTTATTTGGCTCAAAAACTGCAAATGCCAAGATGACACTCAAACAAGAACTTTTTGGGCTAAAGATGAAAGAGGGTGAAAGTGTTGTACAACACATTAGTACATTTCTCTCACTTCTTAATCAACTTGTAGATGTAAAAGCTATATTTGATAATGATGATGCTAAAGCAATTTTACTAAATAGTATGCCTTCAAGTTTTGATCATATTATTTTTACATTAAACAAAATTAATCCTAATTTGGATTTACTATGATTTCTTCTTTGATTGATGAAGAAAGTAGAGTCACTAAAGGTCATTCAATTATTGATGAAACTGCTTTACTTGTTAAGAAGAAATTTAACATTTCAACAGGGAAAGGGTTCAAATTCTATTATTGTCAAAAAAGTGGACATGTCCAAATGAATTGCATTAAGCGTGCTAGAGATCTTATTGATGGAAAGTTAAAAACAAACAATGCTTTGAATGTTGTTGAAGCCAAGGAAGATGGATGTGACTTTTCAATGCATAAGGGAGAATCTTCACAATCTGATAGTGAGGAGGAATATTTGTATTAGAAGTTAAGATGATTAGAGGGAGGAGGAAATGGAGGAAGGAGGATCTTCTATTTGAGTTCAGTCTTCTCAATTTAAGTGTGCTTGGATTTTGCATGAGCTTTGGAAGCTATATTATCAACTACAATTTATTGTAATTTGAGTTTCAAGCTTTTTGAATTAAGAAGCTCTTGAATTAAATGAAGCTTCATGATTTAATTGTAAACCCCATACATTTTCTAAAGAGTTGATTTGAGGAAAAAAGACTTAGAAGAAAAAATAAAGTTTTTTGTAAAAGACTTAGAGAAAAAAGCAAGAAACTTTTTTGTGAAGTGCATCAAGGACTTAGAGAAATTCAGTATTGAATGTAATCTTTTCCAAAGAGATTTAATGCAAGCAGGAAACATCTTTGAGTGTGGAGTTTTTTGCCGAAAGAGTTTCTCTACATAAATATTGTGCAAGCTTTTTCTCTTATTTTCTCTTCTCTTCTATATTGAGGGAATTAATTGCATGTGATACCACTTGTTAGGAATTTACAGGTAGATCAAACCAATTCCACATAACCCAAAGGAGATAATGATGCATACAATCTTACAGATTTACCATAATGCAAAGATATATAGACAATCAACAACATAAAACAAGATATACCCTAGGAAAACCCTCATTGAGGGAAAAAACCCAGCCTCCAAAGGCATCCATACTCAATGTATTATTCAGCAATAAGAAATTTAATACACTCACAGAGTCTCCATGAACACCTCTAAAACATCAAGCTCCTCTACTGCAATCTCCATGTATCCAAACATCTAGGAGATAAGAATAATCCTCTAAAACTACACCACATATAATCATGAATCAAACATCATAGCCCATACCTATCAATCGCATATGTGATCATGTCATGTCAATACAAAACTACTGCTAAAAACTTTAAAATTTTATGTATGCAAAGCTGAAATAAAGATTAATCTGTAACAATTAATGAACAAGTGCTTATGCACTTTCAATCTAATATAGAAGAGAAGAGAAGAGAAAAAGTTTGCACAGTATTTACGTGGAGAAACACTTTCAGGAAAAAAAACTCCACACTCAAAGATGTTTCCTGCTTGTATTAAATCTCTTTGGAAAATATTACATTCAATACTAAATTTTCTCTAAGTCCTTGATGCACTTCACAAAAAGCTTCTTGCTTTTTTCTCTAAGTCTTTTTCAAAAAAAAAATTATTTTTTCTTCTAAGTCTTTTTTCCTCAAATCAACTCTCTTCAAAATGTATGGGGTTTACAATTAAATCATGAAGCTTCATTTAATTCAAGAGCTTCTTAATTCAAAAAGCTTGCAACTCAGATTACAATAAATTGTAGTTGATAACATAGCTTCCAAAGCTCATGCAAAAACCAAGCACACTTAAATTGAGAAGACTGAACTCAAACAAAGTCCAAACTTTGAGTTAACTGCCCCTTCACGATGTGGGCACCCAAGATGGCTAAATATAGTTGTCCCAACATCAAACTTATCACTAAATAAAAGAAACATCAAAAACTCTTTCATTTGGGCGTCCATATTTGCCCAATGAGTTTCTGATAACTGAAGTGACCAATACACATCAATTTTATGCAAACAACATGCAATATTGATGTCCCAAAGGTTATTATGAAATATCTTGTTTTGTACATGCAAGTGACATGCAAACACCAGATCCAACATGCAACTGATACCCATTACTTGAAACACTAAGATGTACCATCCTGCAACTTTCAAAAGTTAGAGTATCTTGCAAGTAATATCTTAAAATTGACATGAAAGCATTTTCAACAACATGCAAATAATACACATTTCTTGAATCACTGAGATGCACCATCCTGCAAGTTTCTAGAGTTGGAGTGTTCTGCAAGTAAACTCACAAAACTGACATGCAACTACATGCAAGGTCATATAACTTATATGAAAGAACATGCAAGGTCATACAAGTCCATAGGAATGACATGCAACAACATGCAAGCACATGCAAGTGACATGCAACAATATGCAAGCACATGCAAGTGACATGCAACAACATGCAAGGTCATACAAGTCCATAGGAGCGACATGTAACACAATGTGAGCACATCCAAGTGACATGCAACAACATGCAAGTACATGCAAAAACATGCAAGTCCATGCAAGCTATTCTGACCACATGCAAGCATTATCCAATTCATGCATCTCTAACACTGTAGTTAACTCCAACATTATATCCATGCAAGGTGTCTCAACATTATCCACTCATGTACATAAGAAAGCACAACTCCAAGTCTAAATATAAGTCCCAAGTCTAACTCCCACTCACTAGGAGTTATCAAACTCTAAATTTAGACTTAGGAGAAGTCAACAAGCTCTTCATGGCTCCCATCTCAAAGTGGGCGCCCAAGTTTGACATTATCCATTTAAAACTTAATTGCAAAAGTCAAAGTGATGTAATTAATAAATAATTAATCTCTCAAAGTCTTAATGTGTTGGGGAACACATTTCAAGAACTTTGGAGACACGTGAATTGGTTAGGATTGCAAGTTAATGGAGACACATTACATTCTTCTATCTCCTTTTTAGAATTCCTCTATTTTTAGTTTTATTTTGGGGATGATACAAGGTATTGAGACATCCTTTCAACCTATGTTTCTTTACTTTGTTGAATCAAAGTTTTTTTTTGTTTGCTTATGTGCTTGCTCACTTCATGATTATACGCTTTTGTTTTCCATGTATACTCTATGCTCTATGTATGCTTCATCTATGCTCTATGTATGCTTCGTGTTTTCATGTACACTTTGTATACTTCGTGTCTTCCATGTATGCACAATGTCTTCCATATCTATTTCATGTTTTCCATGTGCCTACTTCATGTTTTCCATGTGTTTTCTTCATTTTTTTCATGTGTATGCTTTGCGTTTTCCCTGATTGCTTTGTGCATGCTCCATGTTTACTTTGTGCATGTGATTCATGTTATGTGCCTCGATGTGTGTATAACCTCTTTATCTAAGCATTGTAGACT
Organism: Cunninghamia lanceolata; assembly: GCA_027924645.1. Taxonomy (NCBI): domain Eukaryota; kingdom Viridiplantae; phylum Streptophyta; class Pinopsida; order Cupressales; family Cupressaceae; genus Cunninghamia; species Cunninghamia lanceolata. The sequence goes on from BSBN01001673.1 coordinate 382,420, forward strand.
CGTAGAATCCTAAGCTTGGGGGCTAGCGCAACTATCAACTTAGAGACATTCTATGGCTTCAACATCTTGGTAAAGAGATTTGTCTTCTCCATAATTTAGCGAGCATATGAGCATAAGTTCATACCCTCACTAAAGTGGGGGCTAAATGTACCGTCGTAAAATCGATACCTCTTACAATTTTACACTATGTTAGGCAATTGTTGTGGCTTGTATGTTCATCCATGTTTACAATATGTAATTTCCAATACTTCTGTGAGAATCAAGGCTTAATCCTTTGTCATCTAGCATTTGGACAACCCAAATTACCAAGACTAGGGTGTCCAACTCTAGAGTCCTAGAAATTTAGCCTCGACAACTTATATTTTATTGTCGGCCTTATAACTTAAGTGATACACTTTATCGGCCTTGACTTTATTGGGCCCTCAAAAAGTAATTGGGAATCATATATAAACAAGTCTCTCTCACTCATTTACACTAATGACTCCTTATCTAGATGCTCTTTATGAAGATTCTCTCTAACAAGATCTTATCTAAAAGATATCTATTTTTGTAGATTATTGTTGTGTGTACTAACCCTTATTGTAGATATTGGTGAAAGCTCATTTCTCCTTCATTCTCTCCTTGGGGTTATTTGATAGTGATATCATCCCATAAATGGTTTCATGCTCATGGGAAAATATTTCCTTCATGCTTGTTTACATTTATCTTTGATTATTCAAATCTACCTCTGCCCACCTAGGGCACATACTCTTGATCTAATATCTGAGGTTGTGGAAGTGGGAACACTTACATAAAGGTTTGACTAAGGCAAGCCTCTATACAACACCACCATTTTCCCTCTTTTATGTGTATAGATCATATCTAGGGTTTCTGTCACGAAATAGTGATAGAAATATAGAAGAATTAGGGATACGGATCTTCAATCCAAAATTCAGGCTAAAACCCTAGGACTAGGGTGCTCAACATTTGAGTCTGACACTTTTTACCCTAATTTCCAGCTACATGCTTCGACAACTTTGCTCAGCTCTGATTTGCTCCCAATTTTTGCATAGAAGTTTTGTAACACTTGTAAGTTGCCTGTTTTGTCATTTTGGTCACTTAAAACCCTAGATCTTGCTATTCTTAAATCAATCTCATCTATTACAATAGAAAGAAGACAAGCCCTAAACAACTTGGCTCTCCCTTGAGGACTGTAGCCAAGTACACAAGACTTGGTTAGCTTATGTTCTAATGTTGGATAGGAAAGATTGGTCTAGTAAGTGTATAATTGATTGGGCTCTCTTTTCCTATGTAACCTTCTGAACTACAACAACTTCTTTAGTTTTTTGTATATGAGCATAGATGCATCACATGACTTGAGGGATTGTGCTACACCCTTAATTCTATAATGTGTATAGGGCTATGAGTAGTCAGCTTATGGCTACCTTAACTCTTAATTAAATTATAAGATCAATATTATAATCTTATTTAGAAATTTAAGTTTTTCTATGTGATATAATTAGGTTTCCAAGTTAGCCTGGGTGATATCCAAGGCATAAGTAGGGTATATATAGGAGATAGTGAGTATTATTTGAGCATCATATTGCAAATTGTGTTCTTCTTAGATACTTTTGGAGGTTTCCCCCTTAAAGTGGCCTAGCATTCTCAAGTATTTACAACATATTTTCTATTATATTATTCTCTTGTGTAAGTTATTTCATTACAAGTGGTATCAAAGCATGATCTTGGCACCTTGAAGTCAAGAAACAAGAGGAAGAGGAAGAGGAAGAAGAAGAGGAAGACGATGAAGACGAGGACAAATATGAAGAAGAAGAGGAAGAAGAGGAAGAGCAAGAGGAAGAAGAAGAAGAGGAGGAGGAGGAGGAGGAGGAGGAGGAAGATGAAGAAGAAGATGAAGAAAAAGATGAAGAAGAGGAAGAGGAAGAAGAAGAAGAAGAGGAAGAGGAGGAAGAGGAAGAGGAAGAAGAGGAGGAGGAGGAGGAGGAGGAGGAGGAGGAGGAAGAAGAAGAAGAAGAGGAAGAAGAGGAAGAGGAAGAGGAAGAGGAAGAGGAAGAGGACGAAGAAGATGAAGAAGGAGAAGAAGAAGAGGAAGAAGAAGAAGAAGAAGAAGAAGAAGAAGAAGACCCTTAATGATGTTTTACATATTCCAGGACTTGCAAGAAATTACTTTGTGTATCCAATTTGAATGATTCTGGAATGCATGTGACATTTGACAAGTCTGGTTGCAGGTTGGTAAGAGGGAATCGAGTGGTTGCTAAAGGATCTCGAATTGGAACTTTGTTTAGGCTTAATACCTCCACTTTGAATAATCCATCCAATGTAACTGACACTGAAAATGCATATATGTTGTGGTACCATAGATTGGGTCACATAAGTGAAAAATGTCTTAGGACCATTATTAATAAAAAATGGTTGACAATATTTCTAATTATTCTATTAGAAAAACTAATTTTTATGAACATTGTGTGTTTGGAAAATAGAATCGATCATCATTTCTTGTAGGAACTAATAAAGCTAAGAGTTTATTAGAGATTATTCATTCAGATGTATTTGGACTAGTGGATATTGACTCTTTTGGAAAATCTTGATATTATGTTAAACATTCATTGATGATGTCTCACAATACACTTGGATTTATTTTATAAATGCTAAATTTGAAGTCTTACTAAGTTTAAGGAATTTAAAGCCTTAGTTGAGAAACAAACAGATTATAAGATTAGGGTGTTGAGATCAGATAATGGTGGTGAATATTGTTCTAAGGAATTTGATGAATTTTTTAAGCATGCAGCTATTGTTTGAGAGAAGACAATAAAGAACCAACAAAATGTGGTAGCAGAAAGAATGAACCAACCTTAATGGAAAAATCTAGGAGCATATTGAGTATTGCTAATCTAGATCAGTGCTTTTGGGATGAGACTATAAGTACTATTTGTTATTTGATTAATAGATCTCCTTGTTCAACTCTTGAAAATAAAACTCCTTATGAAATGTGGGTAGGTAGAAAGCCTTATGTTTCATATTTAAGGATGTTTGGTTGTGAGGCTTATGTTCATGTGCCTAAATAAAAGCTTACTAAACTAGATCCAAAAGCTCAGAAATGCATTTTTGTAGGTTATGGTGAGAATGTAAAACGTTACAAAATTTAGAATCCTCTAACCTAAAAAATTGATTTTATCTAGAGATGTGATTTTCAGGGAGTTCAGAGCTTATTCAGGTGAAGAACAACCAAAGGAGAAAGAAAAGACTAAAACAATGCACTTCAAGCCACATCTAAAAAAGTAGGAAGATGCACATGTGGAAGAACAATTAGATGAATTTGAGGATGGAGAAGAAGAAGAGAGTTTAGAGGGTTCAGATAATGATGTGTAGGATGAGCATATAGAAGAACAAGAAGATCCCCTTACTCTTACCTTGAGAAGATCCACAAGACAAAGAAATCCTATTAACAAGTATATCTCACCTAATTTCCATTATGTATTTGCTTTGTTAAGTACTGATGATAAACCTAGATCTTTCAAGGAGGCTCTATCTTCAAAGGATAGTGAGTCTTGGTTGTAGACTATGCATGAAGAGGTGATGCCCTTGGATACTTCTGGTCCTTATGAACCCTTGTAAGTTGGCATAAGTTACATCTTTTCTTTAACAATTGATTTTCCATTAGTGTCATCTTGTCGATAGAGTCATTTCGACAATGGTTGCGTCAATCCGACCAAATGACAATCTTAAGAATGTCATTATGAGTCGAGAGATGATCTCGCCATGTGGTAGGATACCTTCTTATTTTCTTCATTTATTCCTGAATCAAGATTTTAAACCTATTATTCTTGGTATATTTTGCTTTGGTTTTTAAGCGAAGAAGGGGGAGTTGTACTTGACCCCTAAATCACATGTTGACCATGCCACCATGTAGGTGGTGATGTCGTATGACAACATCTTGATTAATATAAGTATCTTCATACATCAAAGAGATGTATGAAATTTATATTATGCTATGAATATTTAAATCTAATATCAAATTCCATGTAATTCTATTATGGTTAACTATTTGTTAATGGGCTGACATCACCCACAGTAGTGGAGTGATGAGATGTTATTTCGACCAATGGGGAGCTTCATTCTCACCGATCTCTTGCAAATAGAAAGGATGGGATCAAAAGGCTCCTGAGAAATTGCGAGTGGTAGAGTGGGGAAACCACCCACCACATCATGGGCACAGGTGGTGGAGTGGGGAAACCACCCACCACATCATGGGCACGGGTGGTAGTTCCCCGTATGATCGGCATGCCAAGAAAGGAAGTCATAGCAAGTTTTGCTATTATTGAATGCTATCAATAATCATTATTATTATTATCTATGGTTGTGGATTTCTCTCAGCGCTGGGAAAAAGATAGAACAAGAGCAAGGAAATCACAGTCGTTGGCTAAACCCTAGGAGATACCATAGGAATGATACATAGCTCTCGGTCGTGAGACTTGTTTGTCTGAGTTGACGACATCAAATGACTTCGTTTAGGTAGAAATGAAGCTCGGTAGAGCTTTATCATTAAATGCTTGCTAACAGTAGTGTTTTCTTGAAGCACAAGCATTGACTGTGTCGACTATCTTATAATGTAATTGCTATGTTATTTGTTTGAAAACTATGCGGCCATAGCCAGCTTATTATATCATACTTTAGTGTTAAGTTATTGTGTTAGGCTATATATTGTTTCTATTTGGAAATAAATCTCCAGGTCGCGGGCCGAATATGATATATGTATCATAGGTTATAAATCTACAGGCCGCTGGGCCGAATATGATATGTGTCATAAGATATAAATCTACAGGTCATTGGGCTGATTATGATATATGTATCATAAGATATTATGGATTGTATCTTTCAGCATGATAGTCTCTTGAGGCCTTTAAGGCCGAGCTCAAAACTATTGATGCATACTCATGTCGAGTGCCGACATGGCAAGTCCTTCATATCAAATGTGCCAGAAAGCTAAGTTTTAAGCTCTCTAATCATCACCTTGTTGTTACCAATAAACAACATGTCATCAACATACATGACAATAATCAATACCTGATCATCACTAATCTTAAGATAAACACAATGATCCTCTTTGCTTCTAACAAAACCCAACTTTAATACAAAATCATCAAACTTTTGATACCACATTCTGGGTGATTGTTTTAAACCATATAATGATCATTTTAACCTACAAACCAAGTCTTCTTTTCCTTTCACAATAAAACCATCAAGTTGTCGCATATAAATCTCATCTTCAAGATCCCCATGCAAGAAATTAGTTTTAACATCCATTTACTCTATCTTAAAATCATAAGCAGCAGCAATATATAAAAGGAATCTAATATAATTTAGTTTAGCAATGAGAGAGAAAATTTCATTAAAATCAACTCCCTCTCTCTGGGAATAGCCCTTGGCCACTAATCTGGCAATGTATCATTCTAACTTACCATTTGCACCAAATTTCTTTTTATATACCCACTTACAACCAATGGGCTTTCTTCCTTTGTGAAACTAACAAGATCTTGGTTTCCTGATCGGTGTGCCTTTTAGGAGAAATAGTCAACTCAACACCCAACAAGTGGTATCAGAGTCGGGTTGTAGGTTTGAATCCCCTTGGGTAATTCTGAGGGGGAGGTTGTTGGAACATGACCAGCATCTCCCTTTGGGATTCATAACATGGCTTAACCGCCTCCTGCTGGTCCTTATCTAGGATGACAACAATTTCCTGATAGGTGCACCTTTTGAGAGAAATAGTCAGCTCAATGCCCAACAACCGCAATGAAGGATACCAGAGAGATGAAAGAGAATTCGACAAAAGATCATTCAAAGGAACTTGTTTTAAGTGTGGAGATGAAGGACACAGAGCATTTGAATGACATCAAGGAAGTACTAGCAAAAGACTAGAGAACATGCAAGAGCGGCTTATGTAGAGGAAGAGCATGTTGGATCACCTAGTTTAGTGGGAAAGCTAGAGAAAGGAAAGTCATTAGTCATGAGGAAAGAATTATTTCAAGTATAGAGACAACTGAGGAGCCATCGCAAAGGAAAAGTTTGTTCCAGACAAGATGCAAATCAGGAGGTAAATGTTGTAAAGTGATCATTGATAGTGGAAGTACAGATAATTTGGTTTAAGAAGAGATGGTGACTAAGTTGAATCTGGAGAGGTTGAAACACCCTAAGCCCTACAAGATAGCATGGATTCAAGATGAGCACAAGGTATTGGTGAGTGAACAATGTTTGGTGAAATTTAATATAGGATCTTATGTTGATGAGGTATTGTGTGATATTATGTTGATGGATGTATGTCATATATTGTTGGGGAGACCATGGCAGTATGATAGAAAGGCAATACATGATGGGAGGAAAAATACTTATACTATAACATCAAATGGGAAGAAACATATCTTGATACCTTTGGAAGATGAACCTAAGAGTGAAGTATGTGGGAATGCTAGAATCTGTTTGGTTGATGGAAGGAAATTTTTGGAAGGATTAAAACATGTGAGAATATGTGTTTTTCTTTGATTCTAAAGAAGTGCGGAACCCTAAGTATAGAAACCACTACCACAAAAGAAGAAGAACCACCACCAGAGGAAATAACTGAATTGTTGACAGAATACCAAGATATCATATTAGATAATGTGCCTGAAGGACTACCACCAATCTGAAGTATCAGTCATCATATGGACCTTGTACCTGGAGCTAGTTTGCCTAACAAAGCAACACACAGAATGACACCAATAGAGAATGAGGAGCCAAATAGACAAATACAAGAGCTATTGAGGAAAGGATTGATCAGAGAAAGTTTAAGCCCATGTGCAGTACCCACAATGTTAGCACTGAAGAAAGATGGAGAATGGAGGATGTGTACAGACTCTAAAGCAATCAACAAGATCACAGTTAAGTATAGATTTCCATTTCTAAGGATGGATGACATCATGGACTATTTGAGTGGATCAAAATATTTCACAAAAATAGACTTGAAGAGTGGATACCATCAGATCAGGATTAGAGAAGGAGATGAGTGGAAGACTACATTCAAGACAAATGAGGGATTGTATGAGTGGTTAGTGATGCCTTTTGGATTAACTAATGCACCGAGTACTTTCATGAGATTGATGAATGAGCTTTTGAAGAAATTCTTGGGTAAGTTATTGTATACTTGGATGATATTCTGATTTTAAGTAGAACAAAAGAGGAAAATTTGTGGCATATTAGACAAGTATTGCAGAGGTTGAGAGAAGAGAAATTGTTGATAAACATCAAGAAATGTAGTTTCATGAAGGAAGAACTGGTATATTTGGGATTTGTGATTTCTGCAGAAGGATTGAAGATAGACCCTGAGAAAGTTAGAGCAATTGTTGAGTGGCCAAGACCTGTGAACATTGGAGAGGTAAAATCATTTCATGGATTAGCAAGTTTCTACTGGAAGTTCATCAGAAACTGTATGCACACCAATGAGAGAGACAATGAGAGGTGGTAGAAAGGACTTTAAGTGGACATCTAGAGCACAAAAGAGTTTTTAATTGTTGAAGCAGAAACCTTGACAGAGAAACTAGTGTTAGCATTACCATATTTTAACAAAGCATTTCAAGTAGACTGTGATGCAAGTGGAAATGCAATAGGAGTAGTCTTAAGTCAAGAAGGGAGACTAGTAGCATATTTCAGTGAGAAATTAAATGATGCAAGGAGGAGATATTCAGTTTAAGATCAGGAGTTCTATGCCATAACTCAAGCCTTGAAGAAGTGGAGACATTACTTATTTCCAAAGGAATTTGTATTGTACATTTACCATCAAGCTTTGCAGTATTGGAATAGTCAAGGAAAGTTGAATCAGAGACATATGAGATGGATAGAATTCATGCAGAGTTACACATTTGTATTGAAGCATAGGAGCAGGAAGTCAAACAAAGTTGCAGAGGCATTGAGTAGAAGAAGGAATTTACTGATAGGGATGAGAGTAGAAGTACTGGGATTTGAGGAACTTAAGCATATGTATGTGTTACCCCTTTTTATTTTTATTATTATTATTATTTCTAAGTCTCATTCGTTTCTATTGTTCACCCACGTGGTACTTTAAGTTTCTAAGTCCCAAAGGTTTCATGAATCTCTACTGTTGTACCTTAGAAATATCTTTGAAGTCATGGATACTATAAGTTTCCTAACCTTATCGCTAGGTTCTGAAGTTCTAAAACCTCGCGATCCCGCGACTTCACGTCCCTTGTGTTAGGTTATGTTGCCCGCTTGTTTCTTTTGTGTTGTCACTGAGTCGCAGGTTTTCCAAACTTTATTACCCACGACTTAAGGTTCTAAAGTTCTCACTTCTCACGATCCAGTGACGGTTAAGTGGTGGACTAGAAACCAAGGCAATTAATGATCATTTAAAGTGTTGTACGCCGCCGGTGTGAAATGTCCTTCAGCAAATTTCTGGAAAATGAGCAAATCTTTGAGTTAATTTCTAAGGGCGTGGAAATGGTACCATAACAGCCTAATATTTAAAAGAATGATAGGGTGCTATAACTTCACATCATTTCATTTCTTGTGCCAAAATCATCTAAGTGTTCAGTTGCTTTCTTTCTATTGTAAATTGTTGCTTCCACAATTCTCTGTCATAGTCCTTAGTGCTTGGTCGCTGTAATGAAATTCAAATTTCAGGGTGTCTCCTCCCACTCTGGAATTGAGAGCAATTGGTCTAAAATAAGAGACACTGAACTTGGACACATAGACTTGGCAGAATTATGGTCTCGTCTGCAGTAGGAAGATAGGTCATCATTTGCAGAAAAAATTCTAAAGAGCGATTTGGCTCATGCAGCAGGTTTCCCTATTTCAATATGTTGTGAAGATTTAATTGTTGCATGCATGGAGAGATATGACCCCAAGACTTTGGAGATCAATACTAAAGAAGGTGTGGTGGTCGTGAGGATTGATTCTGAATCTATCTCGCGTGCATTGAAGATTCCAAGGCAAGAGAAATACGAAGCCATGTCTATAGCCCAGGGTGCAAAATTTTTCAAGGAGAATGAAGACTAGTGCAGAAATTCTATTGCACGCAACTAGCTAAAATTGGAGAAAAGAGGTAAGTCTCAGTTACCCCCTACACTTAAAAGAGCACATTTTAAGGATGAAATTTTAGAAATTATCACTCTGTTGCACTAGGTGGTGGGTAGTGAAAATGCTAGCTCTTTTGAATTATGGATGTGCTGCTTTATATTACTGATATGTAGTGAGAATCAGTTTATTGACTGGGCTGAAATAATAAGCCATCACTTGAATGAGAAATTGTTGAAGTTTCAAGAGACCTCTGCATTTCACATGTGCTCCTATTTAGTATATGTTCTAGCCAGTCGAGAGGTTGTCTGGGCTGGGTTGAGGCCTCACGGATCTTTAACTCCAGATACACCTGTGTATGCTTATTTTCCTCAATTTACAAAAGATGTTGGGATGAAAGATTTTTGTCAGATTAATGATGCCTTTTTAATGTTTTTGGTGAGAAAGTTGAACTGTGATCCTGAAATGAGGATTTCTCTTGAAGTTGCATCTTTGGTCATGCAATTTGGGAGTTTTTACATTGAATTTGATAGGTTCACTTACCTAAGATTGGGGGGCTATGAGTCAGCCCCAACCAAGTTGCCTTGCTACCCTAGTAACTACGTTGTCTTTTTGGAAGTTTGCAGATAGATGACTGCTGTAAATGTTAAATACCAGAGTATGAGAAAGAAGGCCTACACATTTCCATTGTCTTTATCAGTTTATTCTTGTAAAAATAAAGATGCCGCTACAGGAGCTGAACATGCATTGGAAGAATTCAATCTTCACTCTTTATCTTTAAGGCAACACTTTGAGAGCAAGAACTATGTTAAGCAAAACTTCTATGGCTCTAGCTCTTATGAGCATCATTCGAGCCTAGAGGACTTCTGGGAGAATTGTGTGGATGATCGTGAAGTTCTGAGAAGAAGCTACATGAGACTTACCATAAGTCAAATCTGGGCTTTTGGTTTACCCATTCGTATTCTAGAAAAAGCTGAGGAGGACTCTGAAGTAATTCATGTGGAATACCAGAATTTGCTTTCAAAACCCCTTCCTCGTATAAATTGGTCTGAGAAGGAGGTTGTGGATATAAATGTTCACTCTGCACCAGTGATTAAGAGAACTAAGGAATGGTTGGTTGGTAAGTGGCATGGACATGCAGGTTCACCTCATGAATCAGGTAGTTCAAGGGCCACTGGACAGAAAATGATGCAGAATTCTGTTGCTCAGAGTTCCACATGGTCACATGACATGCCACAATCTATTTCTAATTCACAGTTAGGAGGTGATGGTGAGAGGCCTAATGATGCTCTCAAATTGAAATCAGGATGTGAATCAGATAGCCCTCTTGTGAGAAAAAGAAATGTTCATAAAGTGGCAGTGAACCCCAACCCCATTTTTGATTCAATTGTTAATGATAGTTCTTTTCCCAATTTTCTTGATGTATCCTCTTCTCCTGATAATGAAGAAATTCTTGTTGCTTCCCCACTGGAAGATAGAAATAAATATGCATCTAACAATATAAATACTATTGTGGTGACTTCCTCTCCTAGCTGGCTTAAAAAGGTGGTAGAGAAAAAAAGAAAAACTATTCCCACTGCGGCCAAAGAAATTGATACTGTCGCTATGCTCCTGCAAGGGACTTCAAAGCCTAAGAAGGCTACGAGAATGTCTAGAATGATAAATGATGCTACTTCTGGCCACCAGGTATTAGAAATTGCATATCCCATAAAAGATTTGGATGAAAATGACATAACTGAGGCAGATTATAAAATAAGTCATATTGACTTGTGCCCTTCCACTCTTGAGGGGGAGTCATGCCATGCAAATTATTCTGTCAATGTTTTGATTAAAAGGCCTAAGGACGAAAGGAAAGAAAACATAAAACTCTAATCTCAAATCTTGTCTTTGAGCCAATTCATCCAATCAATTGTGGCACCTTCTTCTCAGGAAGCTCCTAATTCAGAAGTCATTGGGAATGAAGCAAACACTATCAAGAAGATTAAAACAAGTCAAAATTTTGCCAAAGCTATCAATGAGTGGGTCAAAAAATTGTCTTGTGATATTTTATTTTTCTTGACTAAGATGATACAAAGCTATTCTCTTATACACAATAAAAGAGAAGAATTGGTCAATGAGCTCTAACAAGTAAGAAAGGAACAAGGAAGTACTTATGTGCTTTCGAGAGAAGTTGTTGAGTTAGTAGCATTGGACTCCATAACACTCACAAAGGAAAATCTAGCTAGTGACCCCCATGAAATTGATTTATCCTGGGTTGACTCATTGGACTGGAAGTTCAATATGTATGATAATCTCATTGATCATATCAACAAGGCTCTGCAAGAATACCTGGATATAAAGGTTGGTATTCAAAGGGATTGTAATGCTCTTGAAATAAATATTTTGGATGATTTCAGAGAAAACCTGCATGACCCCAAGGATATCAACCAAGAAGTCAAAGACATGCTTTGTAGTGAACTTGTTGATCCTAAGACTGTTTCTGGAGAATCACTGAGCAAATTGGGCTATAAGCAGGTTTATCTTAATGGTTAGAGAAATAGGGATGAGATGATCCAGGAGACTATGGCGGGAGTAGCTAAGAACTTGGCCAAGTTTAGAACTAGATTGCAAAACACTACTGCTCTAGGAAGCAAAAGTATTACTGCTATCATCACAAAGTATCAGGAGTACAAGCTCAGGTTGAAGGTGCGAGAGAAGATGGCAAAAGATCAAGTGGTGGAGAGCATTGAAGATCCTAAAGAAAATGAAGGGGTGGGAATTAAGTTTATTTCTTTTATGTTTTTCAAGTTATTTGGCACAAAAACTTTTAAAGACTTTATTTTAGAAAAAAGAAGCGGTTGTCTTCAAGAAACTGTTCTTCTTTCAAAGACAGTTATTATTTTATGCTTATAAATATGTAATGGGAAACAATGGAACCATCTTTCTGGTTGGGCAAACTTTGTTTTTGTCAATTTAGTTAGATATTTTGTATTTTTGTTTTGATTTCAATCTATTTCAATATATAGAAAGATACACAGTTGGAATTGTTCAGGCATATATGATCTTTGTGTTATAATGTTTGAGCTATCATTCTGCTTATGTTGAATGCCATATTTATGGTGATCTTCTTTATGTTGGAGAATTCAGTTGGTGATTTCATTACTGTGGATATCTATCTTTGAATGGATGTGTTATGGTGATTATAATTCAGAATCTTCCCTTTTTCAATTGTTATTGTTCGAAGTCTTTGTGCTTCTGTGAGTATTGGTTAGTTTATTTGTATGAAAATATCCTTTCAAATCTTTCTGGTTAAAAGCATCATAGATTTTTTTTGATTTGTTGAATATCAATAGAAGGTAGCTGCCACCTTGTAAAATAAGCAGAGAGTTGGCGATAAAATACTATTATTACTGGCTCAACTGTGGTTATGTTTGTCATTTGTCTGGACGAGAGAATATAGAGTCTGGGGACTTATAATTGTTAAGTATGTATTGTGAGTTTCTCTAATGGTTCTTCAGAGGCGTAACCCTCCTATTCTTCAATCCAATGTTGATTGGCTTATAGGTTATCAGGAAGATATCATTACTAGATTAAGGTTGCTTGCCTGGAAACATAGAAGGACTAACTTGCAATACCATCAAGTTAACGAAGTGTTAGAAGAAGAAGAAGAAATCGGCAAAGTTGTGAGAGAGAACGCCATGCATTTTGAAAATGCTCAAGAAGTTATTATTATTGAAGTTGTTGTACCTGCGCCACGAAAAGAAAGAGTGTTTCCTATTCTAACACTTCCTAACGATAGCCGCAGAAACCAGAGGGTTAATCAGAGGAACCAGTTAAACAATCAACAAAATCTTCCGTGAGCTAATTAGTAAGTGAAGTTGGTGACTCTATTTTTATCAAGTTTTATTGTTGAAATTTGGCTTCCAAAAGATACACTAGGGGAGATAGAAAGAAGGAGATCCTTGACAAAGATTTTGCATTTTTAGAGTCCATCAACTTTTCTTCCTTCCCACCTAATCGACAGGTTAGGTCTGTTAGTAGACCCTCGTCCCCTCCACCTAGTCAAAACCCTCCAAGTACTTTGTCCACATCTTGTCAAGCTCTCCTTTTACACAGAGTTACCCTCCCTTTGCAAGTAAATTTCCCCATATGAAATCCGCTTATCATGGCCTAGCCTCCACCTTTTCCGTGGGGAGCCACCATAGGTTCACTCAATCTTGGAGCCCAATTGCATGATTTACCTAAGGGGTTAGGGAAAGTTATACCTAAATTTAGAGGAGATGGGAAAGTTGCCCCAGAAGAACATATGCAAGCCTTTTTTGTTGCCTCTTCTATCCTTGTTGTACAACATGAAGATGTAGTTGTAAGACTTTTTGTAGAATCTCTAACTGATGTTGCCACTGATTGGTTTTATCATCTTCTTAATGGCTCTATTAACGGTTGGGATACATTAAAAACAAAGTTTGAAAGCAGATTCAAATCTAACAAGAATGAACAAACTCTAGTTATGCAGTTAGCCACAATGAAAAAATAGATACAAGAGCCAATGAGGGAATTCGTTGCCAAATTTAACAAGCTATGTAATAGGATTCTAGAGAACATGAGGCCTGGGGATGATCTGTTAAAATGTTTCTTTATTAATACCCTTCCACCAGATGTTAGTTTTACTATCAAAAGAGAAGGGGAAGCTGATGTGAGTATAGCTCAAGAGAGGGCTATATCCATAGAAGATGATTTGATTATAGCAGGGAAATGGAAAAAGGAGTTGCAGACTGGTAAACCTTCTGGCGTAAATTCTACTAACCCAGTTATACAAAGGTTGGCCAATGATATAATCACCATAAAGAGGCAAATGCCAAAGGGACAGTTTCAACCACCTTAACAAGATATACCACGGAAGGATTATGGCAATCAAGGTGGTCATAAAAAAACTTTGCCTTTAAATGGACCCACACAGAGGCTAGCTATTGAGAATACTCCCTCTACTAGCAAAGGTAACATGATGTGCAATTTTCATTTGACTACAGATCATGATGGGTCCACTTGCCTAGAGATGGTTCGATTCATGCAAATGCTTTCCACCAATGAACAAGACGAAGTACCATATGTAGAAGAACCTGGCCCATCTTATGATGCAAGTGTTAATTTCTTTGAGTATGAATCAGATGCTGAAGCAAGAGAAGATGTTTATGCAGAGATTGATCCTAACTGTACAGTCTTCACTAGAGGACAACAGGCCCAGAAAGGAGTGGACTCTAAAGAACAAATGAGTGGTTTGTCTTTTACTCTAAAGTACATTCTATCTAGGCAATCTGCTTCTAGTTCTAAGAAACCTAACAACACTACTTTCAAGAATGTGTCTACAAAGGTACCATCCGTTCCTTCCCCTGATACTATTGTTACTAGTTCATTTAATATAATTGAGTCATGTAAGAATACCAAAATTTAGATCTCCCAAGTTGAATACCTTATACTCAACCCATCCGAGCTAGACCAACTAGTGAAATATATCAGACAGGAACCCTCCCCATCTCAAAGTAATGCCCAAGTGTCTAATGAGGTCAATACACCTATTGATAAACAAGTTCCCCATAATCTATATGAAAAAGAATTGGGACAGCAAGATCCTTTCTCTAAGCCAGAACCGTTTTATGTGTCTCTTTACATAGCTGGTTTTAGATTGAGTAATTGTGTCATTGACTTTGGTGCTTATGATAATGTAATTCCTGCTCAAGTGGCTAGAGCTTTAGGGTTGTCTTATACTCCTTCTCATGGTAAGTGCTTTTCAATGGATGGCTCACAAGTTCCAATTTTGGGACAAATAAAAGATGTGTAAGTTGCTTTAGCTGCTTTCCCCAAAAAAAGATTAAATTTAACTATCCTCGTTGTTGATATTCCCACTAGTTATGGCATGCTTCTAAGTAGGAGTTTTTGTAGAGACTTGGGAGGGGAGATACAAATGGATTGGTCTCATGCTTTAATACCAATAGAGGGAAAGACAGTACATCTTAATCCAAAGTCTAAGGCCAAGTTCACAGTATTAAAGTCTGGAGATCCTAGGGCATATACCCTATCTGATGAGATTGGACCAGGCACTTATATGTGTACTTCCACAGAAGAAGAATGTTCAAGCCTTATTAGCCCTGATTTACAGAATGAGTTGTGGACACTAGAATTTTATGGAAGTTGTTCCCATGCTAGTTCTAGAGCAGGAGTTGTTCTAATCTCTCCAAATGGTTATATCTTTCCCTTTGCTTACAAACTTGAATTTGAGCACACCAACAATACTGCTGAATACGAGGTGCTTCTGCTTGGCTTAGCCTTAGCTAAGGAAAGGGGCATCAAACAATTGAAAGCCAGAGGGGATGCAGAGTTGATAGTTAAGCAAGTCAAGAAACAATACTCTGTAAAGAATGGTAGACTGAGACATTACAGAAATAGAGTTTGGGATTGTATTGAAGATTTTGATGCTTTTTCTATTGAAGCAATGACTAGAGACCTCAACACAAGAGTTGATTCATTGGTTGTTTCTGCATCCTTATTATTACCTCATCCTGATTTTAAGGATAAACCTTATAGGATTGAATTGATATATTGCCCTAGTGTCCCTGATAATGTAAACCATTGGCAAGTGTTCAATAGTGACAAGCAAATTATTTCATTTCTTGAGAAGGTTGAAGCTTTTGCTAACATTTTCTTTGAAGGAAGTGATAATGTGAGAAATGATGTTACTGATGAATACATCAATACACATGGGGAAGGGAAGTCTGAAATGATTCAATTGAAGGGAAACAAAATACCTAAGGGGTTGGTTTCTCTGGAAGATTTGTTCAATAAACATGATCAATACTTGAAACGAAAGAATAAGGTCAATGTTAAATCATCTGTTGATTATGACCGTGTCAATATTGGCATAGATGAAGATCCTAAAATAGTGTACATAGGGAAATGCTACTCTCCCCAAGAAAGAGAAAGATTGATTTCCTTACTGATAAAATACAAGCATGTTTTTGCATGGTGTTATGTTAACTTGAAAAAGTTTAGGAATGGAGAATTACAACATAAGATACCTTTGAAACCTAGCACTGCACCTTACAGGTAAAAATAGCGAACTTACAACCCAAAAGTGGCAGAGGCCATCTTCAATGAGATAGATAAGATGTTGAAAGCTAAGATTATCTATCCAATCCATCATTCTACATGGGTAGCGAACATAGTTCCTATCAGGAAGAAAAATGGAGAGATAAGGATTTGCATTGACTTTACTAACCTAAATCAAGCTTCATTAAAGGACAATTATCCACTACCTATTATGGATCACATTCTGCAGACTGTTGCAGGCTCTGAAATGATGTCCATGTTAGATGGTTTCTCTAGTTATAATCAAATTGAAGTGGCTCCGGAAGATCAACACAAAATGACATTCACCACCCCCATTGGTGTGTTTGCTTACAATAGAATGCCATTTGGTCTCATCAACGCAGGTGCTACTTTTTAGTGGGCTATGGATTTCTCATTTGGGGATTTGAAAAATAAAATCATTGTGGTGTATCTAGATGACTTGACAGTCTTTTCAAAGAAAATGGAACATCATATACATGATTTGGAAGTTGTATTACAGCGTTGTAGGCAACAAGGGATCTCATTAAACCCCAAGAAATCCATTTTTGTTGTCACAAAAGGTAAGCTTTTGGGACACATCGTCTCAAAAGATGGAGTTAAAGTTGATGCCGAAAGGGTGAAAGCAATCATGCAATTGGGGTTGCCCATGAATAAGGATAGCACTAGATCTTTCTTTGGCCAAGTGAACTTCCTGAGGAGATTTGTACCTGAGTTTGCTGAGTTGACAAGGCCTATAGCCGAAATGATGAAGAACCATCTAGCTTTCAATTGGAGCAGCGAAGGAAAGAAGGCATTTGAAGATATAAAGATCACCATAGCAAATTCACTGACACTGGTATGTCCTAATTTCAATAGAGATTTTATTATATACTGCTATGCATCAAAACATACTCTATCAGCCATTTTAATGCAAAAGAATGAGTAAGGCATTGAAGCCCATGTTTCATTTATGAGTACCCCTCTCAAAAGCTATGAGCTTAAGTACACACCACTTGAAAAACATGCTTATGCTATTGTTAGAGCTTTGAAAAGTTTTAGGTTTTATATTCTGCATTCACATACCATGGTTTTTGTTCCTGAAACTGCTGTTAAAAGTATCCTTACACAGCAAGAAATTGGATGTAACAAACGGGGGACTTGGATAGCAAAGGTTCATGAATATGATGTAGACATCAGACCTACTAATCTAGTAAGGGGTAAGGGTCTATGTAAACTGATTGCAGAAAATAAAATCATTGATGAAGAGCAATTACCTCTAGTACTTTTTACCAATACAGTTGATGAGCGGTTTTTAGATGTCTCATACTTTTTGACTTATGGTGATTGTCCTGCTCACTTATCAGCCAAAGAAAAAAGGAACCTAAAACTGAAGTCCAGTAAGTATGTTCTTTGGGAAAGAAATTTATATAAGAAAGGGGTAGATGGAACATATCTTAGGTGTGCTGACAAGGAACAACAAGGGAGACTTCTAAAAGCCTTCCATGATGAAGCTTGTGGTGGACATTTTTCTACCTCTGTAATAGCATTTAAGATCTTAAGACAGTGTTTTTATTGGCCAGGTATGTTTAGGGATGCTTAGGAATGGGTATCTAAATGTGAAAAGTGTTTAAAATTCACTGGTCGTCCTCATCTGGCAGCACTGCCTTTGAAACCTGTGGTGATTGATGAGCCATTCCAACAATAGGGCCTAGACTTTATTGGTCCTATCAATCCTAGCTCAAGTGTTAGACACACACACATCCTTACTGCCATAGATTATTTTACCAAATGGGTAGAAGCCATCCCAGTGAAGCAAACTACCTCAGAAGTGGTGTGCAATTTCTTGAAAGAGAATATTATAGTAAGATTTGGTATCCCAAAAAGGATAATCACAAACAATGCTAGCTCTTTTTCATCTGCTGAGATTACTCTTTTCTGTTATGAACATGGTATTAGTTTGGGACATTCATCTGATTATTATCCTCAAGGCAATGGGCAAGCCGAGTCTAGTAATAAAAATTTAATCTCTATCATCAAGAAACTAGTAGATGAAGGGCAAAGAGGGTGGCATAAGAAGCTATACGATGCTCTTTGGGCAGACAGGATCACATATAAGAGAGCTATAGGAATGTCTCCTTTCTAGCTTGTTTACGATATTGATAGTACTATTCCTATTTCTTTGGAGCTTTTAGCATTAAATCTACAAAAGGCCATAGAAAATGAGGAATTTTAATCTGTACTAGAGAAGAGAATTATGTATCTGAATAAGTTGGAAGAAGAAAGAGGAATGGTTGTGGATAGAATTACCAGACACCAACAAATTGTTAAGAAAATCTTTGACAAAAGAGCCAGGCAAAGAAAATTTGTGGTTGGAGATTATGTGCTTCTCTGGGATAGAAGGAAAGAAAAAAAAGGGTGCACATAAAAAATTTGATTCATTATGGAAAGGTCCCTTTTTGATCAGATAGGTTGTTGGTGATAATTCTTTCCTATTGAAATATCCAGATGGTACTCCTTTGCCTCTTGCCTATAATGGGCAAGATTTGAAATCGTTTAACTAGTAGCATTCTTGAGTCTCCTCCTTGTACATAGTTTCTTTTTGTTTTCTTTGTTTTCGTTGTTTTCCTTTGTTGCCCAATGAATAAGGCTTTGTGCCATGTTCTAGATTCTCTGCATTCCATTGGTCCTTGTCCCCATTCAGAGCCAGTTGTTAGCCCTTGTTTTTTTTTTTTAATTATTATTTCTAAGTCTCATTTGTTTCTATTGTTCACCCACGTGGTACTGTAAGTTTCTAAGTCCCAAAGGTTTCGTGAGTCTCTACTATTGTACCTTAGAAATATCTTTGGAGTCGCGGATACTATAAGTTTCCTAACCTTATCACTAGGTTCTAAAGTTTCAAAACTTCATGATCTCGCGACTTCACGTCCCTTGTGTTAGGTTCTGTTGCCCACTTGTTTCTTTTGTGTTATCGTTGAGTTGTAGGTTTTCCAAACTTTATTACTCGTGACTTAAGGTTCTAAAGTTCTCACTTCTTGTGATCCAGCGACAGTTAAGTGGTGGACTGGAAACCAAGGAAATTAATGATCATTTAAAGTGATGTACACCACCGGTGTGAAATGTCCAACAATTTTTTGGAAAATGAGCAAATCTTTGAGTTAATTTCTCAAGGCACAGAAATGGTACCACGACAGCCTAATATTTAAAAGCATGACAAGGCACTATAACTTCACATCATTTTATTTCTTGTGCCAAAATCGTCTAAGTGTTCTGCTACTTTCTTTCTATTCTAAATTGTTACTTCCACAATTCTCTATCATAGTTCTTGGTGCTTGGTCGCTGTAATGAAATTCAAATTTTAGGGTGTCTCCTCCCACTTTGGAATTGAGAGCAATTGGTCTAAAATAAGAGACACTGAACTTGGACACATAGACTTGGTAGAATTCTGGTCTCATCTACAGCAGGAAGACAAGTCATCATTTGTAGAAAAAATTCTACAGAGCAGTTTGGCTCATGTAGCAGGTTTCCCTGTTTCAGTGTGTTGTGAAGATTTAATTGTTGCATGCATGGAGAGATACGACCTCGAGACTTTGAAGATCAAGACTAAAGAAGGTGTGGTGGTCGCGAGGATTGATTCTAAATCTATCTCACGTGCATTGAAGATTCCAAGGCAAGAGAAATATGAAACCATGTCTGTAGCCCTGGGTGCAGAATTTTTCAAGGAGAATGAAGACTAGTCCAGAAATTCTATTGCACGCAACTGGCTAAAATCAGAGAAAAGAGGTAAGTCTCAGTTACCCCCTACACTTAAAAGAGCACATTTTAAGGATGAAATTTTAGATATTATCACTCTGTTACACCGGGTGGTGGGTAGTGAAAATGCTAGCTCTTTTGAATTCTGGATGTGTCACTTTATATTACTGATATGTAGTGAGAATTAGTTTATTGACTGGGCTGAAATAATAAGCCATCACTTGAATGAGCAATTGTTGAAGTTTCAAGAGACCTCTGCATTTCACATGTGCTCCTATTTAGTATATGTTCTAGCTAATTGAGAGGTTGTCTGGGCTGGGCTGAGGCCTCGCGGATCTTTAACTCCAGATACACCTGTGTATGCTTATTTTCCTCAATTTACAAAAGATGTTGGGATGAAAGATTTTCATCAGGTTAATGATGCCTTTTTAATGTTTTTGGTGAGAAAGCTGAACTGTGATCCTGAAATGAAGATTTCTCCTGAAGCTGCATCTTTGGTCATGCAATTTGGGAGTTTTTATATCCAATTTGATAGGTTCACTTACCTGAGATTGGGGGGTTATGAGTCAGCCCCAACCAAGTTGCCTTGGTACCCTAGTGACTACATTGTCTTTTTGGAAGTTTGCAGACAGATGACTGTTGTAAATGTTAAATACTAGAGTATGAGAAAGAAGGCCTACACATTTCTATTGTCTTTATTAGTTTATTCTTGTAAAAATAAAGATGCCGCTAAAGGAGCCGAACATGCATTGGCAGAATTCAATCTTCACTCTTTATCTTTAAGGCAACACTTTGACGACAAGAACTATGTTAAGCAGAACTTCTATGGCTCTAGCTCTTATGAGCATTGTTCAAGCCTAGAGGACTTCTGGGAGGATTGTGTGGATGACCGTGAAGTTCTAAGAAGAAGCTACATGAGACTTACCATAAGTCAAATCGAGGCTTTGGGTTTACCCATTCATATTCCAAAAAAAGCTGAGGAGGACTCTGAAGTAATTGATGTGGAATACCAGAATTTGCTGTCAAAACCCCTTCCTCGTATAAATTGGTCTAAGAAGGAGGTTGTGGATATAAATGTTCCCTCTGCACTAGTGATTAAGAGAACTGAGGAATGGTTGGTTGGTAAGTGGCATGGACATGCAGGTTCACCTCATGAGTCAGGTAGTTTAAGGGCCACTGGACAGAAAATGGTGCAGAATTCTGCTGCTCAAAGTTCCACACAGTCACATGACATGCCACAATCTATTTCTAATTCACAATCAGGAGGTGATGGTGAGAGGCCTAATGATGCTCTCAAATTGAAATCAGGATGTGAATCAGATAGCCCACTTGTGAGAAAAAGAAATGTTCATAAAGTGGCAGTGAACCCCAACCCCATTTTTGATTCAATTGTTAATGATAGTTCATTTCCCAATTTTCTTGATGTATCCTCTTCTCCTGATAATGAAGAAATTCCTGTTGCTTCCCCACTAGAAGATAGAAATAAATCTAAATCTGACAATATAAATACTACTATGGTGACTTCCTCTCCTAGCTGGCTTAAAAAGGTGGTAGAGAAAAAGAGAAAAACTGTTCCCACTACGGCCAAAGAAATTGATACTGTCAATATGCTCCTGCAAGGGACTTCAAAGCCTAAGAAGGCTAGGAGAATGTCCAGAATGATAAATGATGCTACTTTTGGCCACTAGGTATTAGAAATTGCATATCCCATAAAAGATTTGGATGCAAATGACATAACCGAGGTAGATTATAAAATAAGTCATATTGACTTGGGCCCTTCCACTCTTAAGGGGGAGTCATACCATGCAAATTATTTTGTCAATGTTTTGATTAAAAGGGCTAAGGATGAAAGGAAAGAAAATATAAAACTACAATCTCAATCTTGTCTTTGAGCCAATTCATCCAATCAACTATGGCACCCTCTTCTCAAGAAGCTCCTAATTCAGAGGTCATTGTGATTGATGCAAACACTGTCAAGCAGATTAAAAGGAGTCAAAATTTTGCCAAGGCTATCAATGAGTGGGTCAAAAAATTGTCTTGTGATATTTTATTTTTCTTGACTAAGATGATACAAAGCTATTCTCTTATACACAATAAAAGAGAAGAATAGATCAATGAGCTCCAGCAAGTAAGAAAGGAACAAGGAAGTACTTATGTGCTTTTGAGAGAAGTTGTTGAATTAGTAGCATTGGACTCTATAACACTCACAAAGGAAAATTTGGCTAGTGATCCTCTGTGAAATTGATTTATCCTAGGTTGACTCATTAGACTGGAAGCTCAATATGTATGATAATCTCATTGATCAGATCAACAAGGCTCTGCAAGAATACCTGGATCTAATGGTTGGTACTCAAAGGGATTGTAATGCTCTTGAAATAAATATTTTGGATGATTTCAGAGAAAACCTGCGTGACCCCAAGGATATCAACCAAGAAGTCAAAGACATGCTTTGTAGTGAACTTGTTGATCCTAAGACTGTTTCTGGAGAATCGCTGAGCAAATTGGGCTATAAGCAGGTTTATCTTAATGGTTAGAGAAACAGGGATGAAATGATCTAGGAGACTATGGTAGGAGTAGCTAAGAACTTGGCCAAGTTCAGAACTAGATTGCAAAACACTATTGTTTTAGGAAGCAAAAGTATTACTGCTATCATCACAAACTATCAAGAGTGCAAACTCAGGTTGAAGGTGCGAGAGAAGATGGCGAAAGATCAAGTGACGGAGAGCATTGAAGATCCTAAAGAAAATGAAGGGGTGGGAATTAAGTTTATTTCTTTTATGTTTTTCAAGTTATTTGGCTCAAAAACTTTTAAAGACTTTATTTTAGAAAAAAGAAGCGGTTGTCTTCAAGAAACTGTTCTTCTTTCAAAGACAGTTATTAATTTATGCTTATAAATATGTAATGGGAAACAATGGAACCATCTTTCTAGTTGGGCAAACTTTGTTTTTCTCAATTTAGTTAGATATCTCATATTTTTGTTTTGATTTCAATCTATTTCAATATATAGAAAGATACACAGTTGGAATTGTTCAGGCATATATGATCTTTGTGTTAATAATGTTTGAGCTATCATTCTACTTATGTTGAATGCCATATTTGTGGTGATCTTCTTTATGTTGGAGAATTTAGTTGGTGATTTCATTACTGTGGATATCTATCTTTGAATGGATGGGTTATGGTGATTATAATTTAGAATCTTCTCTTTTTTTATTGTTATTGTTTGAAGTCTTTGAGCTTCTGTGAGTATTGGTTAGTTTATTTGTATGAAAATCTCCTTTCAAAGCTTTCTGGTTTTTCCTTTCTTTGCTTTCTGGTTAAAAACATCATAAATTTTTTTTATTTGTTGAATATCAATAGAAGGTAGCTACCACCTTGTAAAATAGGTAGAGAGTTGGTGATAAAATACTATTATTACTGGCTCAATTGTGGTTATGTTTGTCATTTTTCTGAGCGAGAGAATATAGAGTTAGATGACAAATCTGTAAACCAACAGTATGAAGAGGATTTTGATTTTGTAGAAGCATGGAAAGCATGTAAAGAGCCTATTGTGATAGATAGAAGTAAGTGGTTGGATTATTTCATTCAAGAGGATATGTTGTTCAAAGGAAATCAGTTGTGTATACATAGGAGTTCAATGAGAGATTGATAAAGGAGAAGCATAGTGGTGGATTAGTAGGAACATTTGGGATTGACAAGACAGTAGCTTTGGTTAATGAACATTATTTTTGGCCTCAGATATATAAGGATGTAAGGAAGTTTGTTCAGAGTTGCAGAGTTTATCAAGTTGCAAAAGGAAGTAGTCAGAATATAGGTTTATACAAATCTTTGACAATACCAGAGAGACCTTGGGACGATATAAGCATGGATTTCATATTGGGTTTGCCAAGAACATGGAGGGGATATGATTCTATTTTTGTAGCAGTGGACAAAATTTTCAAGATGGCACATTTAATTCCTTGTAAGAAGACAAATGATGTTGTACATGTTGCTGACCTATTTTTCAAGGAGATTGTGAGATTACATGGATTACCTAAGAGTATAATTTTAGATAGGGATACTGTTAGGAACATGTGTTTAAGTCTTCTCTTTACTTTGTTAGTATATTACTTTTGGAAGTCGTCCCGTGAGTATATTGTATTATCCCACATTCATGGGAAGTAATAGTTGTTTAGATTAGACTTAGTATATAAGTACGTGTTGAGGCCAATGAAGGCATCCACAAATTTATTGTATTGAGTTTGTTCAAAGGAGGTTGCCCCCTTGAAGTGGCCTACGATCAATAAATTCCTTCTGTGTTTCTGCTATTTATATATTTCTGTTATTTCGTGCATTTTAAATTATATTGTTGCAAGAGGTTCCTCTCATCTGGTATCAGAGCGCTTTCTTGGGCTCACTGGGTGGAATTTCTACCAATTTTTTGTTTCTGCAGTGGCCTCCAAGCGTTGTAATTATTGCAATAGTTCTTTCTTTTTTGCATTTGTATTGTTCATTTCAATTGCAGGTTCATATTAGGGAATATCCCTATCCACTTAACTGTGGGAAGTGTCTGGGCATATAGCCCTAAAACTCATTGTGAGGAGTACCACAGGAACCCCAAAGTAGCTGGCCCATTGAGAGGACCTGCCAGCAAAAAGGGCAACGACCCCTACCTGATTGACTAGTTCCCATCCGTGAGGTAAACCAAGAGTTGTCATTTGTGGAAAAGTGGTTATCAGTTTTACCTGAGCCATGGAGTGAGGGGTACTACCCTAATACACAAGCCGTTAGACAAAATTGGTGGCCAAGTGACTCCCCTAAACCTTTAGGAAGTCGAACATACTTGGTGCCCATATATATTGATAACCGGCAAATCGCATATTGAATCCGTCCAAATCAATTATCAGATTGTTTCCATTTTTTTGCCATATCTTCCTTGGTTTAGCTCTGTTTCCTCTCAAAATTCACTAGAACCCCTGAAATTTCATTCTGCATATTTCCTTCCTTGAGGACCCTATCCCAAATTCCACTTATCGAAGCCAGAAATCCTACATTTGTCTATTTTTAGGGTTTGCCGTAACTTTAATTCTCACCTAATAGCCTTCAAATTTACCATAGTGTTCATTTCATATTTCTACTCCTTTGTCCCTCTTGGACAAATTTTTCCATTCTTTCACCTCACTTCTGAAATCCCCATTTTCTGCTTCCCTTTCCCTCAGAAAGTGTTTAAAACCTAGTCAAACCCCAATTACCCATCAGAGTTTTTCCCAAATCCAAATTTTCCTTTACTAAAAAGTTTCTATTTTTGTTTTTCTACCCATTCCCAAAAAAAAACTCTTGGTTATGGTTGTCACCTGCACAAGAGCAAAAAACATGGAGGATGAACTTGTAGCCCTTAAGACCAAACTCTAAGATTTGGATGAAAAAATTCTCAGCCTCAATCTTCAGCATTCAGTCATGAACAATAGACGGCAGCCAGAGTCTTCGTGGGTCGAAGCTTGATTTTCCTCACTTCAATGGTGATGATCCAACTAGATGGATATACCAAGCAGAACAATATTTCAGTCTACATAATATTTTTGATGTCAACAAAGTCCCACTTGCATCCTTTCATTTGGAACATGAAGCTCTTCAATGGTTCCGTTGGTACATCAAGGCTCATGAAGAGCCAAAATGGATAGATTTTTGCACTCATTTTGCAACGATTTGGCCCTATTGCTTTTGATGACTTCACAGGAGTACTCACTAAACTTTGCCAAACAGGCACTGTGAGAGACTATCAGACTAAATTTAAAAAATTGGCCAATCACATAGAGGGATTATCTGATGAATTCTTTAGGAGTTGTTTTGTCAATAGACTGAAGGATGCAATCTGATTTGAGGTTAAAATGTTTCATCCCAGCGGGTAAGTGCAAAAAGTTGGGGGGCCAAAAAGTGGCCAAAATTTTTTCAAAAAAAAAAAAGACATAACACGAGCGCGTTATAACGCACTCGTGTTATGGTTTTGTAATGACGAGCCTAAGGCTTGGCAAAACCAAACCATAACACGCTCACCTTATAACACGAGCACGTTATGTTTAATTATATATATATAAAAGAGTATTTCTGCTCATTTGATTTCTTTTTTTTTCTCTACACCCGCGGCCTGCAAACCCTAAGGAGCTCACTCGCATTTTTTAAGACCCAATTCGACACCAAAATCTCACCGATTCATCGCCAAAATGCCGCCACGATGTCAAGTAGGCCAAAGGAGTGATTTTAATTTATTCTTTTGTTTGAATTTGCTTCTAAATAGATAGGTTTGAGTTGATTTTTGATGTAAATTTCCTTAATTGTCCGGAAATGTTAATGCACCTCCTCCTCCTCAAAATCTACAAAATCCTGAAGAGGAAATACCTGCCAAAGAATAACCCGAACAACAAACTCCTCCATCCATTCCTCGACATACCCCTGGAACACAAGAAAATATAATGGGGCAAATTGAAAACAATAAAAAAGAAATTGAAGACATAATTGCAAGGTTGAAAGATCCTTCAACTTCAACCTTGCATAGGTCCATGCTTGCTCAATCTCTTAAATCTATGTTATCAAATGTAGATTCAACTAGCAAGCAAATATCTAGTTGGTCAGATAAGAGGAGAGAGTTTAGAGAGTATTATGCAGACAAGCTATCATATGAAGATGTGAAAAAGTTACAAATTACAAAATTGGACTTGTGTTCCATTTTCACATACCCACAAACAAATCAACCTTCACCCATTACATGCAAGAGGTTCCCTATTCATTGGTGCAACAACCAAGTGATAAGGGACAATTTTGGGCAGAGGTGGTGGATGGTTTTTGACCATCCTCCATGCAATAATAATGAGGTCCCACAATACTTTTTGAGGAAACTCTACTGCGAGTTTGTCCTCAATAAAGTGCCAAACTATTTTGATATGCGAGACTTCCGAAGTAGAGTTGGGGGGTTAGCACAAGATAGACTAGGGGCACGTGTTGACCCACAGTGGCCAGTGAGATGAGTAATCAGCAGACCAGCCCATGAGCATGTGTCTATCCCTTCCATTCTGAAGGAGAGTGTTGAGGTCGATACACTTCATTCCATTAGTGCCTTGACCCAGAGCATCATAGAGCATGTCAGTCCTGCAGCATAGTGTGGGTTGGGAGATAGTGCAAGGAGTAGGGTCCCACCCCATACTTGTCAGACTTACGGGTCAGCCTATGGTTATGACCCCATGGATAGTCAGGATGCAGGTGCATAGGCTACATCTGCAGCTAAGCAGATGGTGATGACAGATACCCTCCTGAGTGAGACTTTTGGCCTTGATACTCAGGTAAATATTAGCAAGTTCATTGAATTTAATTTATTAAACTTCATTTTTGAAATGCAATATTAACTAATTTAGTTTGATGATTTTGATGAAATTTTAGGGTCATAGCATTGATGCAGTTCTCAGCAATACTCCACCTGCATTTTACACTAAGACATCTACTACTGGGGTATGTAACTAGTAAACAATTATAAATATTACATGTGAATAGCATTGTTATATGAATGGTATTCTAATATCTAATTTTGGATGTTGAATAGGTTAATCTTGGAGATTTCACGGCAACACCTGCCAGTGGTGGTGTAGTTCAAAGCTTCACTGAGGTAATAAAATAAATAGTTTAACTAATGAATTGTACTTATTAGATTTTTATATTTTATATTCATATCATTGATTACATTGCATTGCACATCTTTCAAACTCAAAGTATTATTAAACATTGCATAACTAATAGCTAGATGTTGATAGATGACAAAATTTCAATTATAATATAGTTATATTTGAAAAAATGGCTCAAAGAAATGTGCTCTCATGGAATGCCATGAGAATCAGATACATAGACAAGGACACCACCATAAGACCACCTTTATTTGAGTCATCTTTTCAAATAGCTCACTGCCTTGTCTATGCTACCACATTTTCCATACATGTCTACCAAAGCTTGTTGATCCCCTCCACACTATTCTTTGACAAATTCTCTCTAATAATCTTATCCAATTACCACCAATTAGAGACCAGGACATGACACCAAAGAGGGGCATCAACCTATGACATCTTATATAGCATATGATTGACTCAAACATCATCTAGGTTTTAGGTATTAATTATGGGGGCAACAAGTCACCCCTAACCAAAATCTTCAAATCTACACTAACCCTTTCCCCTACAAACCTATGTCAATCCTATTGGCTCAATTTCTTCCATCCCTACATCTATAAGAAAGAGCTATAGTATATCACCAAGAGAGCAAAATCTTCACTGTGATTATGTGTATTATGTGTCTAGTTGTATCATAGTGATGCATTGTTGATAATGAATATCATAGTGTGCTTTATTGTGTGTACTTCCATGTTTAGGTGAACATGTGTGTATGTTAGGAACCATGACTTGCATCACTATTCTAGTTTCATAATTGAATAATGTTGTTTTATTTTCAGATGATGCAGGCTGCAGAGACAACCCCCAAAGTTCATAGGGTAATGGAGCATGATGTGTCCACTGTGATTCATAGCTCCATGCCATTGACGAGGGTATGAGGCAGATTAGTAAACTTCAATTTATATTCATTGTTATAGTTGTTTATTTTTGAAAAATCAAATGATTATTGATTTTAAGTTTAATTTGTATCTGGATGGTTTCTATAGGACATGACATCACACAGCCTAATCTTGCTACTAAGACAAATGAGGAGGCAGATTATATGGTAGCGGTAAGTGATTATTTTGTTAAATGTTTCTTTTTTTATAACATGTAATTTATATATATTAATGTCTATACTTTTTATTGTAACAACTACAGGTCCACGAAGAACTAAATAGAAGGAGCAGCCCTCAGGTTCGTAGTACACCACCCTCATACACGTCTCCATCCTCTTGAAGATCAAAGGTTGCTCGTGATCTATTCCTTTCACCAAACAAAGGGGAATGAATACTTATTGGGGTCCTTTGTTGTATGCTTATATGGCATTTGTGGATATATATTTTGTATTGCATATAGGAGACATTGTATGCCTATATGGCTATTTTGTATATATGTTATATTGACAAAACTTGATGTATGCCTATATGGATATTTGGTTAATACAAATCTTTTTTATTGATGGCGTCCATATTTAGATTATAAATCCACGTTTGAATGGATATTTGTAGATCGTTACTTCAAATATTTAAAGTCCAAATGTATTACATAGGATGTTTGTTGATCCAATAAGCTAGCTATTGTTATTCAAGTATCACCTAAACCTCATTCTGGAACTAAAAGATAAAAGTTGTATTTAAAATAAAAATGAATCATCATGTTGAATAGAAAATATTCATATTCTTTATGAGTTGCTCAATTGAAAATATTCAAATGAGTATATTGATCCATATTCTTTATGAGTTGCTCTATTGAAAATATTTCTTAATTTCTTGTTATTATACCATATTGGGATGCAAAAAGTATGTTTGTTGTTTTGACTAAGATAGTCAAAATCATATGCTTATGAGCACCTAATGACCATTGTGGTTATTAAATGTAATTTCTCTTGCATATAAGGCGAGGTTATGAGATTGCATTAAGTCTTACCTAATTTTAGTATGCAACATAACATTGGGGCTATAGTCTTCCATAAGTCATCAACAATCAAGGTTCAAGGTTGTCATTGAAGTCAAAGGGTCAAGGTTGTTTGTCATTGATGTCAAGGTTGATGCCATGATGTTGATAAGGTGATACAGTGATTCAAGGTAGGTGATGGTCATGAGGTGCATGATGTTGTGAATATGGTTTTCATGATAAGGTCTATCTTGGAAGGTTATTATGATACAAGGTTCATATTCATGGTGGATGTGGTTTTGTTCATGCAATAAGAAGTTAGAGAAGACACAAGCTTTCATAATCATAATCTTATTGATACTTAGGGTTTGCATATTGGGCATTAAACCCTAAAAAGAATCTAGTTTTCTTAAGACTTTAAAACCCTCAATTGCCTGTCGTGTGTGAAGTGCACTTTTGTTTTAATTTAATATTGACTTATAATTAGAAGTTACTATCACTTAAATCAACCTACTAAAGGGTCTTTAAGTCATTAGTTCACTGGCCCTTCAACCTAACTCAATTGACATCTCTGGTAAACTCTCATAAGCTTGAGTGTCATATCATAATCAAAGGTCATATTTAATTGATATGAGGGTGGGAAAAAGGATTGCAAGGTCAGTATTTAAAAGGAATTTGGAATACAAACAATCATCACTATGCGGTTGAATTTGATGGGCATGCCTTTATAAAAGGCTAAAAGACAACTTTATGCAAGATATCATGGTATTTGTAGTGTTTGAAGATTGAAGACTAGTTAGTGTTTGTAGCTCACACTATTTCGGCATGTTTGGGTGTGAAACAAGACCATGCCTAGCCTAAACATACCCATCTAGACGTGTTGGAATTGTCGGTTTGGCCGCACGAGGAGAAGAACAAAAGTTACACCCCTTTGCAACTTTACACTGCCTCCTTTTGACAATTTTTGGGGTAGCGAAAAACCTTTCACAATGGGAAAATGCCTTAGAGATATAAAAAACTGAGAGACATTTTTGTAGAGGGACCTACATGATCATGTTACCTTAGATGGAATGTATCTAAGTGACATAGTTTTTGAGTAACAACTCGTCAAAGATTGCTACCTTTTTGCACTTTAGACTCTTCAAGGATATCGTCGGTACATTGTAGCTCGAATTGTTTCGGCATATTTCGGATGCAAAATAGAACCATGCCTAGCCTAAACGTACCCATCCAAACATGTTGGAACTGTCAGTTTGGCCACATGAGGAGAAGAATAAAAGTTACACCCCTTTACAACTTTACACTGCCTCCTTTTGACGATTTATGGGGCAGCAAAAAACCTTTCACCACGGGCAAACACCTCAGAGATATAAGAAATTAAGAGAGGTTATTGTAGAGGGACCCTACGTGATTGTGTTGCCTTAGATGGAATGTATCTAGGTGACATAGTTTCTAAGTAACAGCTCGTCAAAGATTGCTGCCTTTTTGCACTTTGGACTCTTCAGGGATATCACCGGTATAATGTCGCTCGGACTGTTTCAGCATGTTTGGGTACAAAAAAAGACCATACCTAGCCTAAACGTACCCATCCCAATGTGTTGGAACTGTCAGTTTGGTCGCATCAGGAGCACAATGAAAGTTACACCTCTTTGCAACTTTACACTACCTCCTTCTGACGATTTTTGGGGCAGCAGAAAACCTTTCACCACGGGCAAATGCCTCAGAGATATAAAAAAATAAGAAATGTTATTGTAGAGGGACACTACGTGATCGCGTTGCTTTAGACGGAATGTATCTAAGTGACACAGTTTCTAAGTAACACCTCATCAAAGATTGTTACCTTTTTGCACTTTGGACTCTTCAGGGATATCACCAGTACAATGTAGCTCGGATTGTTTCAGCATGTTTAGGTGCAAAATAGGACCATACCTAGCCTAAACATACCCATCCTGATGCATTGGAACTATTAGTTTGGTCACATCAGGAGCAAGACAAAAGTTACACCCCTTTGCAACTTTACACTGCCTCCTTTTGATGATTTTTGGGGCAATAGAAAACCTTTCACCACGGGCAAACGCCTCAGAGATATAAAAAACCAAGAGAGGTTATTGTAGAGGGACCCTACGTGATCACGTTGTCTTAAATAGAATGTTTCAAGTGACATGATTTTTGAGTAACATCTCGTCAAAGATTGTTATCTTTTTGCACTTTGGACTCTTCAGGGATATCGTCGGTACAATGTAGCTCAGACTGTTTCGACATGTTTCGGTGGAAAAAAGGACCATGCTTAGCGTAAATGTACACATCCAGATGTGTTGGAATAGTCAGTTTGGTCGCATCAGGAACAGGATGAAAGTTACACCCCTTTGCAACTTTACACTACCTCCTTCTAACAATATTTGGGGCAGCAGAAAACCTTTCATCATGGGCAAATGCATCAGATCTATAAAAAACTGAGAGAGGTTATTGTAGAGGGACTCTACATGATCGCATTGCCTTAGACAGAATGTTTCTAAGTGACACGGTTCTCCAGTAACATCTCGTCAAAGATTGTTGTCTTTTTACACTTTGGACTCTTCAGGGATATCGTCGGTACAATGTAGTTCAAACTGTTTCGGCATGTTTGGATGAAAAAAAGAACCATGTGTAGTGTAAATGTACCCATCCATACACATTGGAATAGTCAGTTTGGTCGCATCAGGAGCAGGACGAAAGTTACACCCCTTTGCAACTTTCACTACCTCCTTCTGACGATTTTTGGGGCAGCAAAAAACCTTTCACTAAGGGCAAACATCCCAGAGATATAAAAAAATGAGAGAGGTTATTGTAGAGGAACCCTACATGATCATTTTGCCTTAGACAGAATGTTTCTAAGTGATACGGTTTTTGAGTAACATCTCGTCAAAGATTGCTACCTTTTTGCATTTTAGACTCTTCAAGGATATCATCAGTTAATGTAGCTTGGACTGTTTCGACATGTTTGGGTGAAAAATAGGACCATGCCTAGCATAAATGTACCCATCCAAATGTGTTGGAATAGTCAGTTTGGTCGCATCAGGAGCAGGATGAAAGCTACACCCCTTTGCAACTTTACACTACCTCTTTCTAACGATTTTTGGGGCAGCAGAAAACCTTTCACCACGGGAAAATGCCTCAAAGATATAAAAAACTAAGAGAGGTTATTGTATAGAGACTCTATGTGACCACATTGCCTTAGACAAAATGTTTCTAAGTGACATAGTTTTTGAATAACATCTCGTCAAAGATTGCTACCTTTTTGCACTTTTGACTCTTTAGAGATATCGCCGGTACAATGTAGCTCAGATTGTTTCAACATGTTTGGGTGAAAAGTAGGACCATGCCTAGTGTAAATGTACCCAGCTAGATGTGTTGGAATAGTTAGTTTGGTCGCATCAGGAGCAGGACAAAAGTTACACCCCTTTGCAACTTTACACTACCTCCTTCTGACGATTTTTAGGGCAGCAGAAAACCTTTCACCACAGGAAAATGCCTCAGAGATATAAAAAACTAAGAGAAATTATTCTAGAGGGACTCTACATGATCACGTTGCCTCAGACAGAATATTTCTAAGTGACACAATTTTCAAGTAACATCTTGTCAAAGATTGCTACCTTTTTGCACTTTGGACTCTTCAAGGATATCGTCGGTACAATGTAGCTCAGACTATTTCAGTATGTTTAGATGAAAAATAGGACCATACATAGCGTAAATGTACCCATCCAGACACGTTGGAATAGTTAGTTTGGTCGCATCAAGAGAAAGATGAAAGTTACACCTCTTTGCAACTTTACCTCCTTCTGACGATTTTTGGGGCAGCAGAAAACCTTTCACCATGGGCAAATGCCTTAGAGATATAAAAAACTGAGAGAGGTTATTGTAGAGGAACCCTACATGATCGTATTGCCTTAGACAGAATGTTTCTAAGTGACACAGTTTTTGAGTAACATCTCGTCAAAGATTGCTACCTTTTTTGCACTTTAGACTCTTCAGGGATATCGTTGGTACAATGTAGCTCAGACTGTTTCGACATTTTTGGATGAAAAATAGGACCATACCTAATTTAAATGTACCCATCTGGATGCATTGGAATAGTCAGTTTGGTCGCATCAGGATTAAGACAAAAGTTACACCCCTTTGCAACTTTACACTACCTCCTTCTGACGATTTTTAGGGCAGCAAAAACCTTTCACCATGGGCAAACTCCTCAGAGATATAAAAAACTGAGAGAGGTTATTATAGAGGGACTCTATGTGATCACATTGCCTTAGACGAAATGTTTCTAAGTGACACATTTTTTGAGTAACATCTCGTCAAAGATTGTTATTTTTTTGCACTTTGGACTCTTAAGGGATATCGTTGGTACAATGTAGGTCGGACTGTTTCGGCATGTTTGGGTGAAAGACACAATTAGAGACACCTATTATCTAGTTAGAAACCAAGATTTTATACATTACCTAGATTTTATACATTATTCTTAGGATCAACTTCATCCATCACTTAGGTCTAACCCCATGAAGCATAACATGATGTAAAAATGTGTATATGTGTAAAAATGTAGCAACAAATAAAAAAAGACAAACCTTACAAATTAATGTGCATACTTACAACTCAATGTAACATGACTTTAACAAATCAATGTGAATACTTACAAATTAATCTAATGAACCATCTAGGTCTATTCTATTGTTTATTGTGTCAAGTATTGATTCATGGTCAGACTCACGCACCTTCCACAAGGTCTTGTTCGAAGGTCTACCCCAATACTATATCAAATGAACATTGGATGCCATGACAAGGTTCAAGTAATGAAGAATCTTCTGATGCATGTCAAAGTCCTGAAACAGCCAAATATTAACACTCTTATGTGGGTACCTTCTAAGCCATGTTCCAGTAATAACCACTGACCCTGTAGGTATTCGATGTTTTATCCATCTATAACTGGGGCCTCCAATTTCTTTTTGGCCTCAACACAACGACATAAGTAATAATTTGTTCCCTCTTCGTTATCTTCATCTGCAATAACTACATATACATGCTCTACATTGATATGTGTAGCAAATTAGATGAAATTAGTCAACATTACAAAATACTACAAAGTAATATGACATTAAGAATTTTAAAAACTATGCAAATAGATATATTACCTGGTTGAACTAGATCTGATATGTGGTCAAAGTCAACTGATGATTCCATCCATGTTAGTTCCAATGCCGTCAGGGGTCGATACGTGTCAAGTGGGCTAAGATAACTTAACTGCCATTCGTCAACCCACTCCTTTGACTCGCACTCATCCTAGACTTGAATTGTACAGGAAGAACAAAAACATGACATCTTTCGCATATGGATACTCTATGAACCTACAATTGAGCTTCTGAAAGAGTTCATCTCACTTGGTCCTGTCAGTGTAGAACAGTTCTCATATGGTGCAATGTTAGTATCATCTATCAACCAAAAAAATCTACGAACTGAAGACTTAACTTCATTACGTGGACCCATGGAAGCATTACACCACTTGATGATTGATTTTGCATCTGTCAACTTTGCATTGTCTTTATACTTTAACTCTTCTTGTGCTATGGCTCTTTTGATACATGCTCCTGCACCATCATGCTCCCCCTTTCCATGCCTGGCCTCACAAAAGTTCCACATATGTTGAATAACTGTAAAATTATGCCTCCTGCTCAGCCAATAGAAATTCTGTGAGTTCTTGAATTGTGATGCATAGTTATCCGACCATATGATATGCTAACTGAACGATATGCCCCTTCTAGCCAAATCATTGTAGAACACCTGAAAGCAACCTTGCACGAACTCTGTAGAATGTGTGTGATCATCACTAATATACAAAATTATACTCCCTTATGATCTTTCTATTATCCTATGTACTATCATTTGTATGAATGAATGCAATGTGCAAAAATATAGAAACCTGTGTGGAGATGTAATATTATGATTGCACCTCACGCTGTGGCTATAGACTGTAGTTCTCTGCAAAGTCGATGACTGAAACAATGCTACCAATCAGAAATGTGTCCTTGCATAACTTGAATTGCAAGTCCAACCATCGCGCTCTATGGACATGTCTTGCATACTCATACACTATGCTATCACAAAATATAGGCATAAACTAATACACTGGAATCTTTTGAATAACCAATTCACACCTCTTTTCTTCTTTACCATCTTTTGTATTGTATGTCACTATTTTATACTTGCCAAACTCTACTAGTTCATTTCCAACCGCATGTGTTCTTTCCATATGTTCACATATTGGCAAACGTTACAAGCCACTGCAATGATGACATGTGCCATCCAAGCATAATTTCTTGTAGAATATTTGACCTTCCTCTCTTTCACATAAAATTCTTGATATGAAGTCTCTTGAAGATGTTGGTGGGGCACGTATGGTACAACCCTACAAAACATTGTTAGTATGCAAATCTAAACATATAGACCTATAAACATCAAAATGGTTAGAAAATTCAATATGTAATCTACAACAACAAGTAGTGTGTGTGTGATTTATCTTGACATAGAAAGGTTTTAGCATTTCAAAATATTTTTGACAAATTTTAATTTGAGGATACTTCTTTAGAAATTTACCATAAAACTGTGTTTGAGTCTCATCCAAAAAATGCTTTGGATGTGGCTCATGGTTTCGACTACCAATTCTCCTTCTTACCACATCCCTTTGATTCGGAGATACCCTTGTGTAATTCTTCCAAAAGTCTTCAATTAGTGATCTCAATGCTTCAACAATTGGTTTATCTTTTTGTGGTAGTCTCCCCAAGAATGCCCATAATTCATTGGCATTAGTGTCCTTAATTCTTTGGCATCTTCCAATGGCTCTTGATAAAGTTTTCCTATTAATTCTCAATTCCTGACTCATCTTTCTAATGAGATAAGCTTTCCTCATTTGACTACTTACTATAGTCGATGTAATCACACACCGTGTTGAATTACCATCTTTTGTGTGTGGTGTTACCCACACTCTCATACGCACTCATTAGATTCTTGACAATATATTTTTCACTTGAAGCCTCTAATGTTCTCAACCCAAGAATCTTCATGATGGACCTATACTTTATACTTCGCATCATTTCAATGAATAGTTGACATCTTGCAGTCTCATTTAACTTTTCAAAGAACAATCTCCAAATCTTATGAGTATATCTTCTACAAGTGTGTTTTGGAATCTTACCTTCCATTGGCTGCAAAATATTCTCATCAATATCAATCAAATACTTTGTCTTTCTATGCAAAATTCTAGGTGGTGTTAGGTAAATTCAACTCAACATTAGGAATTTCATTAATATTTAAATAAGATGGGCTAGATGGCATACCTTCGATCGAAGATGGAATCGATGACATACCTTGAGGTTTAGGTGGGAATGATGGCATACCTCCTTCATCACATGTGAGTGATGATGTACTCTCAACTTGAGATGTGGTAGATGGTGTCCCTACATGTTGACTTGCGGTAGAGGACGTGTCTCCAACTATGGTATTCAAATCTCTCATAGCATGAAGTTTTTGCATTCGTTCTCTTTGTCCGCCAATACCTATCTCTTTGTGATGGTTGTGGTTCCTCTTCAATTGGCATGTCTTCATTTATCGTGTCCAATTTCCTCTTCTCACAAAGTTCCCTCATAGCCACTACTTTCTTTACATTCTTAGCTTCTATCTCTTCCTGTGTTGGTTTAATTTTTGATCGTTTCCTCGGCATGACAGAGAATTTGTCTGTAGCATGATAAAGAGACCAATATTAGTTCCTAAGAAATGAATCCATACAAATAACTAAAATATATGTCATTTAACCCTTCATAGTAAATGTACATACAATCATCATGTAAAAGAGTAAATGTCACTCAACCAAAATAGGTACAAAGCATACAAAGCAAATTATTGCAGCCATACAAAGCATTATTGCACAATGTTATTGCAGCCATACAAAGCATTATGGTACAAAGTTCACTTCAGTCCTAGATGAGGATAAGGTCAAAGGAGAGTCACCTATTAAGGCTACAAGTGAAGAGTACATGGGACTTCATGCTTGAAAATGTTGATGTAGACCCAATTTGACATGTTTGTTGTTACTAGGGCTACTAGGATTTGGAATTGAGGTGGTGTTTTGTTAGTACTAGGGATACTAGGATTTGGGTGGCTTGTGAAGGAATAGACAACAATTGAAGAGTGTAGACTTGAGTAAGGGTTTAGAATGGTTGTGTCTAAGTTCCTGAGGGGTAAGAAGACCTTTAGTAGCCTTGTTAGGTTTTGAAGTATTGAAGACCCTCTTTGTGCCTTTGTATAGGGAGATTGCTTGAGAGGAAAGCTTATGAAATTTGAAGAAACTATTGGTATGATACCTTTGGATTGAGTTGAACCCTACCTCTGCATCACATACCTATGATTGTCATAAAAATCATTAGACTAATCTCTATAATTTAGGGTATTGAATGGTATATAGTCGATCAAGGTAACCTCCATCATGTGCTAACAAAGGACAATTACGAAATTTTGAAATATTGTTGTGTCATGTGCATGTACAAATCATCATGAATAGGTGCATAAGGAATGTCCTAGCCCAAGATATGTGCATACAAATCATCATGTCATGTGCATACTTGTATGATCTTGGCACCTATTCATTTGTATTTTAACTTGTTAATATGACAAGATAATAGTGGGATTGTATTTTTATTATGTTGTAAGGATTTATTCGTATACAGTTTGACATCATGGTATGTTAAGGTCTGTTTATTACACATAATTATTAAAGAGCCCAAATGTAGAAAAGATACATGGCATCATATGAGACTGTAGGTTGTTTTCTTGATTGGGAATGTGTCTATTTTAAACATGTATGATAAAGCATGATAAAGTAATTCAAATAGAATTAAGGAAAATGTAAAGAACATGCATGTAAAGACTTGACATACCTAAAAAATGGAGATTCGGATGGAGAGTACTCAATTATGTAGTGTTTTTTTCTTCGTGCATCAAACTCCTCAAAAATTTGCGTTTTTCACCACTTGCTTCCTTTTCAATGTTAAATTGAATAACACTCAAATATAATTAGTAACAACAATACATTAACCAATCTATAATGTTAAATTCCTAAAATTGAATCACAATTAACATTGCAACACTACAAAAATTGAAACTTGAATAGATATATATCAAATTTGGTGTGAAAACTATGTTATTTCCTCCTCAAGTTGGCAAAGCAGAAAAGGTGGTGGAAAGATCATGCAAAGGTGGTAGAATGTGTAAAATGTGCATGTGAACTTCCCAACAGCATGAAAGCACTTTTTTTTATCGGAACACACGCATAATCAGCATGAAAACAGAGCATGTGGGCCTAGATCACAGGGGTCAACACTTTTTTACCGTTTCTATAGTAGGACAAAATGTGGGCACGTTATAACGTGCTCATATTTTGTCCTGATATAGATTGATCCATAAATATTTGTGCCTATCTCACCTTCAATAGCACCTTTACAATATCTCACCTCTAGTTCCATTAGCTCATGTTCTATATCTCACTTATCTCTCCCCCTCACCTCGCTATCTCTCCCCTCTCTATGTCTCTTAGTCGCTCCTTGTCTACCTCTCCATCCATCCTTAGCCATCTAGGTCTCACTTAATCCTAAACCCTAAAGCCATCTATCCCTATTCCTAAACCCTCAATGGGCTTGATACTATACCTTAAACCCTAATCCCTTATCCCTAAACCCTCCAACCCTATCCCTAATCCTTATACCCTCGACACTCTACTTTAACCCTAATCCCTCGACCCTCAACCCTATCCCTAAACCCTAAACCCTAAAACCTCAACTCTCAACCCTCAACGTCAAATCCTAATCCCTCAACCCTTCACTCTAATCCCTCAACCCTAAACCCTATCCCTAAACCCTCAACACTATACCTTAAACCCTAATCCCTCAACCCTAAACCCTAAACCTTATCCCTAAACCCCTAATCCCTCAACCCTCAACCCTAATCCCTCAACCCTAAACCCTAAACGCTATCCCTATTCCTAAACCCTCAACAGGCTCAATACTATACCTTAAACCCTAATCCCTTATCCCTAAACCCTCCAACCCTATCCCTAATCCTTATACCCTTGACACTCTACTTTAACCCTAATCCCTCGACCCTCAACCCTATCCCTAAACCCTCAACCCTTGAACCTCAACACTCAACCCTCAACATCAAACCCTAATCCCTCAACCCTTAACTCTAATCCCTTAACCCTCAACCCTCAACCCTCGACATCAAATCCTAATCCCTCAACCCTTCACTCTAATCCCTCAACCCTAAACCCTCAACACTATACCTTAAACCCTAATCCCTCAACCCTAAACCCTAATCCCTCAACCCTCAAATCTAATCCCTCATCCCTAAACCCTAAATGTTATCCCTATTCCTAAACCCTCAACGGGCTCGATACTATACTTTAAACCCTAATCCCTTATCCCTAAACCCTCCAACCCTATCCTTAATCCTTATACCCTCGACACTCTACTTTAACCCTAATCCCTCGACCCTCAACCCTATCCCTAAACCCTCAACCCTCGAACCTCAACACTCAACCCTCAACGTCAAACCCTAATCCCTCAACCCTTAACTCTAATCCCTCAACCCTAAACCCTATCCCTAAACCCTCAACACTATACCTTAAACCCTAATCCCTCAACCCTAAACCCCATCCCTAAGCCCTAATCTGTCAACCCTCAACCCTAATCCATTAACCCTCAACCCTAATCCATCATCCCTAAACCCTAAAAACTATCCCTATTCCTAAACCCTCAACAGGCTTGATAATATACCTTAAACCCTAATCCCTTATCCCTAAACCCTCCAACCCTATCCCTAAACCCTCGACCCTCAAACATCAACCTTTAACGTCAAATCCTAATCCCTCAACCCTTAAATATAATCCCTTGACCCTCAACCCTATCCCTAAACCCTAAACCCTAAAACCTCAACCCTCAACCCTCAATGTCAAACCCTAATCCCTCAACCCTTAACTCTAATCCCTCAACACTAAACCCTATCCCTAAACCCTCAACATTATACCTTAAACCCTAATCCCTCAACCCTAAACCCTATCCCTAAGCCCTAATCTGTCAACCCTCAACCCTAATCCATCAACCCTCAACCCTAATCCCTCATCCCTAAACCCTAAACACTATCCCTATTCCTAAACCCTCAATGGGCTCGATACTATCCCTCAACCCTTAACCCTTAAAACTTGAACCCTAAAACCTATCCCTACACCCTCGACACTCAACACTATATCTTAAACCCTAATCCATTAATCCTCATCCCTAAAGCCTCAACCCTAAACCCTATCCCTAATCCCTCTACCCAAGACACTCTACTTTAACCCTAATCCCTTGACCATCAACCCTATCCCTAAACCCTCAACCCTCAACCCTCAACTCTCAACATTAAACCCTAATTCATCAACCCTAAACCCTAATCCCTCAAACCTAAACCCTGCCCCTAAACCATCAACCCTCAACACTATACCTTAAACCCTAATCCCTATCCCTCAACCCTTAACCCTTAAACCTTAAACCCTAAAACCTATCCCTAAACCCTCAACCCTATACCCTCAACAATATACTTAAGCCCTAATCCCTCAATCATCAACCCTATACCTTAAACCTTGAAGCCTACACCCTCAAACCCTCATCCCTAGACCATATTTAACCTCACCCTTATATCCTAAACCTCGAATATTGTGCCTCAACCCTATACTTAAATTAAACCTAAACCATATGTTCTTTCAACCCAAGTCACCCTATGCCTTATATACCCTCAATCCATATCGTAAACCCTAAACCCTAATCCCCGCACCTTACACACTTAATCTTATACATTCAACAACCCAAATATTAACCCTCAATTGTAACCCTCAACCCTCTAATCTCTACCCTTTACCCTCTACCTATTACTTAAGCCCTAATCCCTCAACCCTCAACCCTCAAAACTATATAGGCTCAGGTCCTTATATACACTAAACCCAAAACACTTACATACATACATAAATGCATACATACAAACATACATACATACATACATACATGCAAAGATGCATACATACCTACAAGAATAGATATAAACATCCATGAAACATACTTATGAAATTTGAACATATCTCATTCAAAGGAAGACATAACGCGAGCACGTTATAACACACTCGTGTTGTGTCGAACTGGGAAAACACTGGCAAACATGCAAAAAAGCAAAAAAAGCACAACATAACGTGAGCGCATTATAACACGCTCGCGTTATATTGTGCTTTGGGAATCCCAAGCCTTGGGCTTGGGATTTGCTTTTGATTTCCAACCCAAAGGCTTGGAGTGCCTTTTCAACATCCACAAACGTGTTTTTGCAAATTCTACAAAATTTCACATAATTTTGTTTGTGCTAACCCTCATATTTCCACGTGTTTCAAGGTCAAACAAATCGAACACCTGGGTAATGTTAGGCTTTCTCTTAGCTATTTAATGATGTAATTTTTTTCACATTTTGACAATGTTAAGCCTTTCATCTTTAATTTCTTTTGTTTGTGTGTCTGTTTTTGGGCAAAAACCACTGTTTGGTATTTTTTTCATTGTAAATTAACCATTATTGAAATTTCAAAAAAAATTAAATATTTAGAAACTAGACTCCATTATACACATATTAAAAAAAAATGATTTTCAATTAGTTTTCAAAATTTATAGGGATAACACGGCCAAAATTCTATTTTTTAGGATGTATCCACTTTGAAAATTAGTAAAAAATCAAATATTCATCAAAAAATTATCAGAAAAATTGAGTATAAACTA
This sequence comes from Cunninghamia lanceolata, assembly GCA_027924645.1. Lineage (NCBI taxonomy): Eukaryota > Viridiplantae > Streptophyta > Pinopsida > Cupressales > Cupressaceae > Cunninghamia > Cunninghamia lanceolata. The sequence continues at coordinate 424,736 of BSBN01001673.1, forward strand.
CATGTTGTTAGCTAATTTTTCACCAAAGCGATTTTAAAAATACCAAAAAAAAGTTAACCTTTTGAGGGAGCCACAAAACATGCTATGTTATGTTTTTTGACAGAAACAACACCAATTTCTGTGGCTCCCTCTTTTGAACCCCTTAATCTATACCATTTTTTTAAAAAATTGTAGTTTAGAAAGTAGACTTGGAGCACTACGAACATTGTTTTGGTTGCATCTCCAAATTTTGAGTGTAACTATGCTCAATTTCTCATCCAAGGCTAGTATTTCCTGATTTCAGAAAAAAAGTGGCCACTTAAGACCCCTTTTAGCCCCCCATCTTCTTGCACTTACCCCAGCATAATGATGGAAGCCCTAGGGTTGGCTAAGTTGGTGGAGAACAAGATCACAGCTCAACAACAATCCAAATCCATTTTTTTTCCATTCAAAAATATGGTTTCCCAAAGACCTCCAATCACGCCAGCTCCTAGAGCAACTCCTATCAAGCATTTGACTGAAGCAGAGATGCAGGCACGTAGAGAAAAAGGGCTTCATTATAATTGTGATGAGAAATTCACTCGGGGACATAATATGTTTAGAAAAAGCTCTATCTCTTGGATGTGGATTCTCTGCCTGCAACTGAAGTTTATGAAGATGCTCAGGATATAGTAGAGGATCAGGTCGAAACTCAGTAGCCACCTGTTGACTCTATTTCATAGGAAGATCACCCAAAGATCTCTCTCCATGCTTTAGCAGGAGTCACCACCCCACAAACCATGTGGGTCAAGGGTTATTTCAAGAAGCTCCCTCTTACAATACTCATTGATTCTGGTAGCACTCATAACTTCATTGACCCTCGAATTGCCAAATAGGGTTATTGTTTTGTCCATCCTTGCTCTAGCTTTGAAGTCATGATTGCCAATGGGGGCACATTACCTTGCAAAGGGAAGTGTCACAATGTGCGTATCTCTATTGGAGATTATAACCTACGCTCCGATATGTTTGCCTTGCCCTTAGGCGGATGTGATGTGGTTTTGGGCGCCCAGTGGTTACGCACACTTGGACCCATCTTATGGGATTTTGCTGAACTTTGGATGTAATTTTTAGACAATGGGCAAAAACACACATTGAAGGGCTTAAAACTAGGGTCTCTCAGCATCATAAGTTCACATCGCATGGAAAAGCTTCTTAAGAAGAATTCACATGGTGTCATTCATTCCATTCAGATGCAACCATCAACAGTCTCCGCTACTCCTTCGGATCTACAACAAATTTTGGATAGGTATGCATGTGTCTTTGCTGAACTAGTGGGATTGCCACCTTCATGACCAGAGGACCACCGTATTCAGCTCCTTCTTGGAAGTGTTCCTCCCAACATCAGGCCCTACTGCTACCCATTTCACCAAAAGACAGAGATTGAGATGCTCCTTCGAGACTTACTGAAGAAAGGTATTATTCGCCCTAGTACCAGTTCCTTTTCTTCACCAGTTCTTCTTGTCCAGAAAAAAGATGGGGCATGGTGCCTCTACATTGACTTTCGAGCACTTAATCACATCACAATCAAGGATAAGTTTCTGATTCCTATTGTTGATGAGCTTCATGGCGCTCATTTTTTCTCCAAGTTGGATCTTTGTTCTGGGTATCACCAAATTTGGGTTCATGAGGATGATATCCCTAAAATGGCTTTTCACGTGCATGATGGCCACTATGAGTTTTTGGTCATGCCCTTTGGCCTCACTAATGCTCCTTCAACATTCCAGGCATTGATGAATAAAATATTCCAGCCCTACCTACAGAAATTCATTCTAGTCTTCTTCGATGATATCATCATCTATAGTAAAACATGGGCTGAGCATCTCCAACATCTGGATCTCTTATTGCAACTTCTCTCTAATCATCTTTGTGCAAAACAGTCTAAATGTGTTTTTGGCCAGGAAGAAGTGGAATATCTCAGGCATATTGTTTCAGACGAAGGGTTTTGAGTGGATCCTGCAAAAATAGATGCCATGAAAAATTGGCCGCATCCTTAGACACTTAAGAGCCTCCATGGTTTTTTGGGACTAACTAGCTACTATCGCAAGTTTATCAAGGATTACGGGAAGATTGCAGCTCCATTAACAACTATGTTGAAAAAAGATGCTTTTACATGGACACATGATGTTGAGTGTGCATTTGAAAAACTGAAACAAGCAATGTGTACTACACATGTTCTAGCTATGCCAGATTTTTCTAAAACCTTCACTATTGAGTGATGCTTGTGGAAATGGACTTGGTGTTGTTCTCCTTCAAGATGAACATCCCATTGCGTTCTCCAGCAAAGGCCTTTCTAGCAAGAATTTAGTGCTCTCTACATAGAAGGAAATGATGGCTATTTTGTATGCAGTATAGAAGTGGCAGCCATACCTACTAGGGAATCATTTCTACATCAAGACTGATCACCAGAGTCTGAAATATTTCCTAGAACAATGGGTCTCCTCCCCAACACAAGAAAAATGGGTTAGCAAACTCATGGGTTATGACTATGAGATCACTTACAAGAAGGGTAAGGACAATATTATGGTGAATGCTCTTTCTTGCACATTTGATGACCAAGCTTCTCTTTTAGCTATTTCTATGCCTGTTCCAAATTGGTTGGAATCTGTCCAGTAGGGCTATGTCAATGACTCTTCATTATCTCAAATCATTCAACAGTTGGCCAATAACCCTTCTGATGTACCACATTACTCTTGGGATGGTGCTTCTATGAGATACAAGGGTCATTTGGTGCTTCCCCAGAGCATAGATCTTCAGCATGTTATCTTCTATGAACTCCATGCTTCTCCATCGGCAGAGCACTTTGGGTTCCTCAAAACTTATGAGCGGGCGTGGCATAACTTCTTTTGGAAGGGAATGAAAAGGGCAATTCAACAGATGGTGGTTGAATGTGATACCTGCCAATGCAACAAGGGTGAAACAACACTCCTTCCTGGATTGCTCGAACCCTTGCCAATCCCTACACGGATTTGGACAAATATTTCTATGGATTTCATTGAGGGGATCCCTAAATCTGGAGGGAAGACAGTGATCTTGGTTGTGGTTGATCGCCTCTCCAAATATAGTCATTTTTGTGCCCTTAGCCATCCCTATACCACCTCCTCAGTTGCACAAATTTTCATGGACCAGATATTCCATCTTCATGGCATCCCTTCTTCCATTGTCTTAGATCGTGATGCAACTTTCACCAGTCATTTTTGGACAGAACTATTTCGAGACACTGGCACCAAACTGAAGATGAGTTCTGAGTATCACCCACAAATAGATGGTCAGACTGAAATTATCAACAAATGTTTGGAAACTTATCTTTGTTGCTTCACCTTAGAACAATAACATCAGTGGGCAAAGTGGCTCCCTCTCACTGAATGGTGGTACAATACCTCCTACCACACTGCATCTAAAATGACCCCATATGAAGCAGTCTATGATCAGGCACCGCTAGTGCTCCTTCCATACACCCCCAGCATTTCACCAGTTCAGGCAGTTGACACGGTTCTCCGAACCTGAGATCAGATTCTTCTCGTCTTGCAAGACAATCTTCACATAGCAAAAAATTGAATGAAACAACAAGCCGATTAGCACCATTCTAAGCGCACTTTTCAAGTAGGTGATATGGTTTTTCTTCGTCTATAGCCATACAAGCAATCATCCCTAAAACTCAAAGGGCGTCAGAAGCTGGCTCCAAAGTTCTATGGGCCATATAAGGTTCTTCAGAAGATTGGGTCAGTTGCTTATAAATTGGAGTTTCCTCCTTCCCGCATTCATCCAGTATTTCATGTCTCTTGTCGAAAGAAAGTTCTTGGCACCAACATCAAAGCACAAACTATTTTAGCAGAACTGGATAACGAAGGATCCATCATTTTGGAGCTAGAGGCAATCCTCGACAAGTGCACGCGTCAGCTTCACTCTCAATCCATCATAGAGGTATTAATTCAGTGGCACGGAATGCAACCAGAGGATGCTACATGGGAACCACTCCTTCAGATTCAGCAACAATTTCCACATCTGAAGCTTTAAAGAACAAAGCTTTTCTAAGAGGGAGGGGATGTTAAGAACCCATGTTTAACCCTTCTCTTTACTTTGTTAGTATATTACTTTCGGACGCATATGCTTTGTAAGTCGTCCCGTGAGTATATTGTATTATCCCACATTCATGGGAAGTAATAGTTGTTTAGATTAGACTTAGTATATAAGTACATGTTGAGGCCAATGAAGGCATCTATGAATTTATTGTATTGAGCTTGCTTAAAGGAGGTTGCCCCCTTGAAGTGGCCTGTGATCAATAAATTCCATCTGTGTTTCTGCTATTTATATATTTATGTTATTTCGTGCATTTTTCATTATATTGTTGCAAGAGGTTCCTCTCGGATACAAGATTCATTGGATATTTTTGGAGGACATTATGGAAGAAGATGAAGACAGACTTGAAGTTTAGTTCAACATTCCACCCACAGACAGATGGACAAACATAAGTAGTAAATAGGAGTTTGGGTAGCTTGTTGAGATGTTTAGTAGGAGACAATGAAGGAAATTGGAATCTAATTCTACCACAAGTAGAGTTTGCATACAATAATTTAGTGAATAGAAGTACAGGGAGGACACCATTTGAAGTTGTGACAGGACTAAAACCTAGAGGAGTTGCAGAGCTAAGAGACATCATTATGAAGAACCAGAGAAGTGTAGAGGCAAAAGAATTTATGGGATACATGGAGACACTACATAATTAGGTCAGGAAACATTTGGAGGAGATGAATAGTAAGTATAAGAAGCAAAAATATGAGAAGAGGAGACATAAAGAATTTTCAGTTGGAGATGAAGTAATGGTATATCTAAGAGAGGAGAGATTTCCAGTGGGGACATACAACAAGTTGAAGATGAAGAAGTTTGGACCATGTAGGATTCTTAAGAAGTTTTATTTAGGGAATGCATATGAATTGGAGTTACCGGAGACATTTGGTATATCACCTATATTCAACATTACAGATCTATATTAGTATCATGAGGGAGAATCAAGTGATAGTCTTGAAGATGGATTGAAATACCAGTTACCACAGCAGTAACCGGAGCAGATAGAGTAGTTCTTAGATAGTAGAATTGGACGCAGCACCAGAGGCAAGCAGTATAAAGAATATTTGATTAAGTTGAAAGGAAGACCGGAAAAAGATTCATCGTGGATTTTTCAGGCTGAGGTAGACCGCCTTGGTTTTCCTTTAGCCCCAACAAAGTGAGGGACTCACTTTTCAACAACCCTGGGTGTCTAATGTAGGAGCATCCTAGGTTGCAAAGCAATCTTGCATCAACCAAAAATATTTGTATTCTTTTCTTTTATTTCATTTCAGTTGTAGTTTAGTGATTTATAGTTCAGCATTTTTGACCACATTTTACCACATCTTCATATCAGAGCTCGTAGACCAAGATTTAGCTTCTATGTCATGACAACTACATCATGTTAAGATTTCAGGAGATTTGGACTTGTCTACAGAAAGTTATCACTATCAGAAGTTCATTAGTTTTCATAAAACAAAGCATTCATTTAGTCAGCACGAGGACATAAGATTTGTGGAGCACTTCCGTGACTTGCGAAGCCAAATGAAGCATATCACAAGGCAAATAAGGACCAGATAGACCTTCCTTAAGGCCTACACCTAGTTTCATTCATTTGCGGAGCAATGGCATGTGTTGTAGGCTAACCTACATGTTCTCTATACATTATATCATTCATTGGAGTTTGTTAGAAAGTAATTAATTGATATCTGGTGATAGTATAGAGTGAAGATAGTTTCTTTCTGGAAGGCACTTCATTACCACATCTTTCTTTTTTGTTGGAACCTGGAAAGCAGGCCTGTGAGCCCTTTGATTGTAGCCTGCATGTTGCTGGCATATAAGCATTATGTTTATCTGATATATTGAGCATTTGAATCTTCCATTGCATTCTGTTATTGTGTTGTTTCCATTGTGTTTACTCTTGTTGCATGGTTTGGACAGTCCCTTCTTAGGACCCTCCATCCATGACTGCACCAATAATGCATTTATCTTCTTCATTTATATTAACATCAACAAAGGCTAATTGACTCAAAATCAAATTAAAAGTATTCAAATGTTCATATATCGAATCACCTTCCTTCATTTTCAAAGAAAATAATTTTCTTTTTAAATATAACTTGTTTACTAGACTCTTGGCTTGGTAGATCTCACCCAACTGTTTCCATAGATCATATATAGTTTTCTCTTCAGAAACATGCAATAGGACAGAGTTTAGGACAAAGCTAGATTGTTCCTCGTGCTTTCTTATCCATTTTATCCCACTTATCTTGATCTATCTTGTCTAGTTTGTTTTATTTTGTTGTTGTCAACCATTGATCCCTCTCTTCAAGGAGATCATTCATTTTCAGCTTCCATAACTCATAGTTGGTTCCATTGAACTTTTCAAAATCCAACAAAGATGTAGGATGTAGCCATGGCTTCCACACAAATCTACAAAACAAATTCAATCAAAACTCCCACTACAGCGCAAAAGCTTTCACTCTTCCACCCAAGAAATAAAGCTAGTTAGGCTTTAATACCAAATGTTAGAAATGAAGGTGAACAACTATAAAATGAAAATTTGAATTCAACTGTAAATCTAATTTTAACTAGTAGATAACCAAACGAAGATTACAAGAGAATAAATCAACAACACAAAAAAATATGGAACAAAAGAAATAAATATATAGCATAATATTTATGTGGAGAAACCCTTTTAGGAAAAAAAAAAAAAAACTCCACCAAGAAGAGAGGTCCAAGTCTGTATTATCTTTAGAAATAAAGATTACATACAATCCTTAATCACCTCTTATATAGTATTTTCACCCCCTAAATGAGGCATCCAAGTTGGTTAACATCCCAACGCCCCTCCTTGCAAAATCCAAGCATGCTTAACATAGCCCAATGAAGGTTGCAACCAAATTACTATCCTCTCACTCATGGGTGCCTAGTCTGTCCTTATTCCCAAGGTGGTTACCGTCTTCTTATCAAGGTGTTATTGGCTTAATAATAGTGATGCAAGGTGTCATAACAACCTCATGGGAAGTTGGGTGCCCAAAACCTCCATAACCTCCAAAAGGCTTATCCAGTAAATAGTAACTTCCCATTGGTAAATAATTAATTAATGACCCCCAATAAAAATTAATTATAGCTGATGGTGAATCCCTCATCCCTTATGAATGATTTACAAACAATATTAGGAGTAATTAAATATATTGGATTGAAAAGGTTTTTGGCACCTTAATCCTAACATTTTTAGTGTATTTATTAAATATAAAACTTACAAACTATTAGCCATTTTAAAGACAAAAAATGCATACTTCACATTTTTCTACATCATTGATGAACACACCACAATCTATCTCATGCACCTAAGGTACATACACCCAAAACTACATAAATCTTGAAACATTAATTGCGACTTGGATTTGGCTGAGGATCCAAAACAATAGCCCTCAAACAACCCTTTTCCCTTTAGTTACAAGTTGCTTCAAAGGTTGTAGAGGACACATGTATCTTAGAAGACATTTTCATGTCTTAGAGGACACTTATGTAGCTTAGACGACACCTACACAAGTAGAGGACACTACTGCACCTAAAACACTGCCAAATTTTCAAGACACTACTAATTGTTGCATTTTTAGAACTTGCATTTAGTTGTCCAAAACCTCATATTGTCTTCCCAACCTTCTAGCACTTCTACAACCTCTAAATCAAACATGATTCTTCTATCCCTACTCTCTTTCCAATTTTTCTAACCTAACATAAACTTATACAACCTCAACTCCTTACTTGTTCATCTAAATAAAAAGTCAAAATTAAATTTGATCCATTATTTATTATTTTATATCAAATTTTAAATAAATATATAAATTATTAATTAAAAGTAAGTCTTAAATAGGAAGTTTATTTTTAATTACAATCATTAACTTCACAAGCAATATGTATAAAGTCAAAAAGAAAATAGTTGTCAAGTGGCTTTTCGTCTATTGGTGAAGGTGAATGGCTCACAAAGAGTCCATCAAGGATCAAGTCTTGTTGAATGCAAAGGCTTGTAACACTCTAAAGAGATGAGACTAATTGTGCACCAAATAACTTTGGCTAAATGGATAGCCCTTAGTTCCTCTCCTCAAGGATTGGCTGATCAAAGATTAGGTCCTCTCCTCACAGATTGGCTGAATTATTCATGCACCCCCTCAAAGATCAGGTCCTCTCCCCTATATTGTCATATTAGGTCTTGTAGTGTTAATAATAGCAACAATGCACTTCCAATCCATGGGTTCCTTCACCTCGCCATGTTTTACGTTGTTGCTTTAGTTCTATTTCATATTTGCAACCGTTAATTTTAGGCTCTACCCTCATTCTACTACAGATTTGGAATCCTTCAGGCGGGTTTGACAGTAGGGTAGATTGCGAATATTTTGCATTGCTTGTTTCCATCAGTATTAAAGAACTGTATTTTCAATTTAATCTCGATTATAATATATCCTGGAGTTTGGGAAAAAGTGTCTAAACTTTTCCGAGCACTAGAAGATCATCCACAAATTGAAAATGGGCTAAAAGCCAAATCACTAAATTTGAAAAGAAGCCTTCTATCTTCTTTCTCTGAGCTTTTACAATGGGTTATCCACTTGTCCTAGACTTTCACCTGCTAGGATGAATGGCGAAGGAAACAACTGGTCTCCTTACTTCTCCCTACTTCATGCTAAAAAAAGCTATAAAGATTCATTGACAAGACTCAAGAAGGCCTAATATACAACACAAATCATTACCCAAGTTATTAATTTTGAATTAAAATGCAAACTGAAAAGAACTGAGTCCAAGAAAGACCATGCCAACGTCTTCTAAGGCTTCAAAATGTACTTTTTAATAATTAGATTACTTTCAGAGAAATAAGAAGTAACCCATCGCTTGAGCCGGAATTAATTGATATGATTTGAAATCAGCCTTTGGCGAATAGAAGAAAGACCATGCTAACCAGTAAACTAATAAGCATTCAAAATGCCCTTTTTGTATTATTGTATTTTTACCTTGAGTAGAAGACAGTGACCCATCTCTTGGGTCAGAATCAATTGATAGTAAATCAGTCTTCTTCTCGCTACAAAGCTTCATCGTTCCTTCAATTGCTTCACAAAGAAATTTACCAACATGGTAACTATAATTGTCCGTAATAATTTTAAAGAACATTGCACAAAGCAATGGATCTAAAAAAATCCAATTTTTGTGCCCTTCATATGTATCAAACAAGGCACTCCTGATAATCTCGACACTTTAGTCAAGGATCTAAATTCTGATAAATTTACCAAGGTTGTATCCTTTCTTCAACCCCAAAAAGCTTCAGTCCTGTGGCTGTGCTCTTCTGATCCAGATGTGTTTTCGAAAATTTCCTGCAATGTTAAGAATTTCGCTTCAGCTAGACACGTAAATCCTGCTTTTACCTCATCAAATTCAGTAGTCTTCTGATTCAAGATGTGCTCAAGCTCAGATTTAAAGTATCTTTGACAACTTGGGCTACATATAGATCATTTTCTTTACCTAGACAAGCTTGACGTTACAGTTAAGAATTTCTAATAAAGTAGGCTGCTTCTTGAGCTCCTCCTTGTTTCTGCTACATGGAAGAAGGATTTGGTTACAGATAAATTGACATGATTTTATTATTGAATTTTTTAACCTATTTTTGGTGCAGCCTACAGTCAGTTTTAAAAGGACTCCAGTTTTATGGGCATCAAATAAATTGATTGTTTCATATATCATATTAAATTAAAAAACACAAAATATTGTATGAGTAGTTAGCTTGAGATTAACTTTTAAATATCATATTTGTTGGTATGTGAAGTCAATTTTTGTTATTTCAGCAGTGACAAGCTGTTGACAAGAGTACCATGGTAGCCTACTTGATGTACTCACCAGGCAGGGTCGAAGGCCATGTAAGTTCAACTGAAGGTTGAAGGCATTTTCCAGTGAGGCCTTTAGGCTGAGCCAGAAATTTTTTTTTGGTCATATGACGTGTACAACATGCAGAAATGCCACTCACACTTCAATGCATAGAAATCCTTCTTTGGAAAGGATTTGATTATTTGCATGTATTTTTCGTGGTTATTTAAGTTAGTCGAGCTTGAATGCGAATGCATGGTTAAAAATTCTGTAACAGCGAATTTCTTCTGAAAATAAAATTATTGAGAGATCTTTGCCCGTGGTTTTTTCCTGGTACGAACCAGGGTTTCCACATAAATCTGTGTTGTCTATTTTGTGCATTTTACTGCTATTTCACTGTTTATTTCAATTCTGCACTGCATATTTTTATAACAATATTGAATTACAATAGATACCAAAAAAATTCTGAAAGATCCAGTTGATGTACAAATTTTCTTATTGAAAAAACAAAGTTTTATGCGTTTAGAAACCTGGATAGATCTCTGTGAGATAAAGCAAGAGTGCGGGTTATCTTGTTTTTATTTGCCTATTAAAATTGCTTTGATTTGATTTATTCCAGATAATTAATACTAATTCACCTGAATTATAAACCCTGATATAAGAAGCTCTAAGGTAAGTCAAGGTCTATGTAGCAAAACATTGATGTTAGGAAACATAAACGTTTGGTGGCATTTTAGAGACCGAATAAAAGGCTTCCAAGAAGTATAAGCATGCTTCAACCATTACACAAACTCAAATCACTTTGCAATTCGACATAGAATACTGAAAAATATTTATACAATTGTGAATTCTTGCAAATTTTACTTGAAACTTCAAAATGTGAATTTGAACAGTGAGTGGAGGATTTAAGCCAAGTTACTACAAAACAATGTCTGTTGATGCTGGCAAGCTTTCCACCAATACAGCAAATGCAAAGGAGCTACAACAAAAAGTCTGGAGTTGTTACGGCAAAATGTACACCAAATATATACCTTCTTTCGGCTAAGGTTTTCCCTTTGTTCATAATATCCGGCTACGTTTGACTTGCCTGGATGCTCGCTCTATGTCCCCAATAAAGAAAAGTATCTTATCAAAAAGACCTATACATGGCCCTTTCTCTACAGTCAATGTTTCTGTATCATTGCTTTCAATTTTGCTGCTGCCATTTGGAATGCTGAGAGTTCTGTCTGTTGTTTCCAGATCAGGTCTACCAAAGTTAGTGTTTCTTGGTTTCTTGGAACCCAACCAGCGTTGAATCTCACCTTGGTGCACAATATAATAATCAGAGCCCTCACATGTAATTGTCAAGCCCCTTAACATGCACAACAAGATACAGTCAAAGCTAATTGAATAGAAAAGTTAATCAGTGCTACAAAATAAGCAATCAAAATCTGATAAGAATACTCATTTTACTTACAATCCCACTCGATCACAACGATCTTGAGTTTCATATGCCATCTTCCAAGTTTTAGGAAGAAGAGGGCTGAAAAAAATAGCCTGATCTGTTCCCCACCTTTTAATAAAAAGATTGTGCCAGAGTTCATCTTGTGTAGCAAAGGTCATCCAATTCCTGCAAACTGTTAGATAAAATGATTTAGGCCTGAAGAAACTAAAAAGCACTGACAAATGATAAGAGGAAAAAAGTGAAACCATGTAAACAAGCATCAAGCAACTTAAAGAAGTAAAGACTGTACACATATAAGAATCTTTGTGAAAATCACACAGCCCAATTACCAACAAATTATTCATCACTTCCATTGGCCTATTCTTACCCAAACATAAAAGAGTTTCAGAGTTGTCATCTCTCCTTTACAAGATATTTATGTACAAACAGAAGACAGTTACATCCATAGTAAAGCATATACCATTGTGACAAGGACATTAACTTACCAATTCACCATTCAATAATCATCATGGGAGTGCATCTACTCCCTACAAATTTGATCATTTGCAGTTCAGATTGAAATATTTACTAAGCTATATGGTAACGTACTTTGATTTAAAAAAAAATGTAATTCTGGTCATCCGTTAATAAAAGAAACTGTTATTTGTAAGATTTTCTCAATTACAGTCCTAATAGGTTAAGAAAAACCATAGATTAATCTTTGATCAGACTTTCAAAAGCATTTCTGACCATACCCTTCAATCTTCTGGTATTTCCATTTTTAACTATGAATTCCACAAATTAAGCTAATAAACAATTAACATTGTACAAAGTAGTGCAAGTTCTCAGATATTTAAATGAAAGATTGAAACAAGCATGCTACTGGTTTTTTCTTTTCAACTGGCAATTGCATTTATTCAGATTCAGAAACATGGTTTTTGCCTAAATGCTGTGGAAGAAGAAGAAAAGAATGCATAATTTTCCCATGTAATGGATGGTCCAAGAGCAGATTTAAATACCAACTTCACTTTCTCTTCCATTGCTTTGCCTCGAGTAATACTTACTGCATGTTAAATATTAATGCTTGCCTTGCTGTACGACCATCAACCATCTAATCAAAAAGGGTAAACATTCTCCTTCAGATTTGAAGGACACGAGAGAAGAGATATTAGTGATCCTCATAGGAGTGAAGCACTGGGACTTCCCAAGAGGCCACTCATTGTAGTACTACTCTAACTCAAATGTGATTAACCATGGGTTTCATCCACACTTAAGCCCACTTAGCTGACTACCCCCATTTGTAGGGACAACCATCAAAATAACAATGAACAAACAAAAACCCACTCTACATTGGACTCTAATTCTCAGTAACTCTTGCATTTATATCCTTTGAAGTGATAAATGATTCTTTAATATGAATTATGTCAATTCACTGTGAATTGAATGGTTAAAATATACACTCCCCATAGAAGGTCAGGAAAGCCTGACAAACTTTCAAATTTAAGTGGCATGGTTGAGGTGAATCAATTATGGGGCATATTCAATAATGAACCATGTTAACGAACCTTAAGAATGTTGTCCAAGCTTACGCCTCACTGTGTTGAAGGCTGACAATAACCACAAGCAAGATTTACCAGCAACAAAAAAAATATTGAGGATCAATATATAAATAAAAAATTGCCAAGATTCCTAAACATCTGGAGATTTGCCAGGATATCTGAACTTGTAAAAATGTAATAGTCCTTCCGAATTTCCCCTGTTTTATATCATTCTAAAATAAAGAACCTTATGTTCATAATCTCAAGCATTTTAAACCCAGACTAAACTTCTCTATCAGATCTTGAAAACTTACTCACCCTTCTCAAGGAAAAGGCAAACGTGTAGGCCTTTACAAAAAATACTGCTTGCATAAGCAGATCATCAGATCAAATCAACTATTTTAAAATGCAAAATGAAGCCACTGGGAGCAGCCGTTCTTTAAGTTTAAGCTATCAAAAACCATTTCTTGTAAATGGCAATTAACAACTCACAAGATCCATGAACTAGTGCATAAAATGACAGAGATCCTAGATCACAGTACCTTATAACATAACTAGTAAACCAAAACTCACAAAATCTTCCCTGTAGAATTTCTTGGACTGAATGGATTCTTCTTATTTCAAAAAGAAGGGGAAAAATATAACGAGATTGGTGTACAGGATTGAATTTTCCAAACCAGTAGATAGTAGCCCAAATTCAAGGAAGACAAACATTTTCTACCCACACAAAATCTAAAATCTTGGTTGGGAATGCACTTACCAAGAACTCAAATTGCAGAAACCCGCAAAGAGAGGGATTAAAAAGAAGGAAAAGAAATCCCATCTCAAATAAACAACCTCAAGAAGAACCCTTCTAAAAATTGGGTTATGATATATGGAGAAGTGGGTATTGTAATTGATTAAAAATTCGCCCTTTCCATATACAAAGAATTTCAGAGTGCATAATTGGGGACGATTTTCTAATAAAAACAGAAACTGGCATATCAGAACTTCAAAAATTTCAGCAAAAACTGACCTTGTTGAGCAACAGCAAGATGTTGGTGATCAAGCAAACAAAAGATCTTATAACAAATTTCGGCCGGCAGATTTTCCATTGCTAAAAAATCAAGGAGATCGAAAGCACCCAGCCAGATCTGATCTCAAAGTTTGCAGTTTACACTGAATTAGAAGAAGTGTTTGAAATTGAATGGCTGTGAAATTGAACCCACATTGACAAATATATTCAGAGTCCTGCAAAAGCCAACCAAGAAGACGGCTCCATCTACCTGTCCATGTCGCTTTTTGAATTTTCAATTTTGGATGGTGTTTACTTGAGGCTGTGGCACGTGTACCAATGCTTGCCTCAATGAATTTGATCCCGTGTGCGTGCCTTCCTCCAACTGTTCTTTGGGGTAACCAACCCAGAAGATTGTTACAACTTTACCATGTGTTCTTTCGCAAAGGATGATCCTAGTCACTCATGTTATTTTATTTTTAATGCTCGGCAAACAAACATGTCAATCAATCACTTCTAAAAATTAAATAAGGCATTTCTTTTGAAAACAAAGTATGGACATTTTGTGAGCGGGAAGTATAGAGGTTTGACACCCCTCAAACTTAACTAATAATAGTGGAATAATGAGTACACATAAAACTATAGTGGAAGAAGCAAAGAGGGATCATGAAATAAGTACAAATTTTCTTTTGCTTTATTAATTGGAATGCACTTTATGAACTACAAATAGTGAGGAGATGGGTTACACAAGTAGCTAAAATGTCTACCCATCTCTTCAGGGTTATATATGCATTGTCTTGTGTCTTTGTATATCGTTGGAAGTTAAACATCGGGGTGGTGAGGAGACACACAGGTTTGCTACACATCGAACCCGTGAGATTGTAGTGAACATCAAACTCTACCAATCAATGTCTCTGATGTCTAATTGGCACTCTATCAAGTGTGAGCCCTTGTGATCTATGGATTGTCAAAGCCCAAGTCATCATATTAGCAGACAACGATAAGAACAACGAGTAACTTGAACAATTGGCACAAACTGTGGGTCATCCAAACCCCATAGGGGTCGACATAATGTTCAAACTTGACAGCAATGAAACTTGGTAGAGTTGGAGGCCTACATTCACTATTATATATAGTAGTTGCAACTTTCCCTCTAGTGCTCCATTGATAAGACTACTTGGCTTTAGCAACTATTTGGCAATGGAGCCTTTATTGTCGATCCTATGTAGAAGAAAAAATCTAATATCTCCAAATTTTCAGCCAAGGCCATTTGACCAAATAAACATGACTTACATTCCCAAGCCCCTACTTATATGACCAAGGGTGAACCGAGGGCTCAATCAATCATAGTTTTCAAATCAACGCAAGCAAAATGATTTCGATAAGAATTGCGTGATAATTTTTGAATCAACATTTTGGATCATACTCGAATAAAATTAGAAAATAAAATAAAATAATTGCCTCATCTTGATGAATTATGGAACATGATGCAAAACATTGATGCAAAAATTCTCTCACAAATTTTACCAAAAACATTTTGATTTATTTTGTTGTGTAGAAAAGAGTGATCTAGCCTAAGGAGTTAAACTAAGTCAAACCCTCTTCTACAAACATTGGGGCACAAACCGAGCTTGGCTTCTACCCATGAAGGAGAGCCAAACTACATGGGTTCTGCCCTTTTGTTGTATAGAGAAGAGTCAACCAAATCCAACCAAGATCTAGCAAACAATCTAGGGCAAATGGCCAAACCCTAAATGGCAAAGATCTACTAATAACTAACTGTCGGAAACATATATCAGAAATCCAAAAGTACAGCAGAGATCAAGAAGTAGAGCAGAACCTGGATTTGGATTCAGAGGCACCAAAGACAAGGGCGCTTGGGCGCCCTAGACCCTAATTAGAGTTTAGCAAAATCTCGGGGTATCACCAGACCTGTACCTGCAAGCTCTTTCTTCTTCCTAGATCTTGCCCTCAAAAACCTATATCTCTAACATGCATACAAGAAAATAGGAAAAAGGTTGTGTTGTATATGAGGGCTTGCCTTAGTCAAACTCTGTGTTGGTGTTTCCACCTCCACTACAGCAATGATTAGATCCAAGAGTGCCTGCCCTAGGAGGGCAGAAGCCATATTTGTAACATATGATAGAAATATGAATGAAAATGATGATGATTACCACAAGATGTGAATCCCTAGTTGATAGAGATAACTCGAGATCATGTGCCAACAAGGAGAGTGATGGAGAAGGCTTGAAACTTCCTTCAAGACCTACAAACAAACTTCATAACATCCACAAGTAGATAACACTTCCAAGCATGAAGAACACTTTAGCATAGAAGATCAAAACATGTGAGCAAACTCTAATTTTGCATTAGGCATCTTAGTATTCTCTTTAGGTACATAAAAATGAATTGCAAAACTCCTTTATATATTCATTCCTGCTCACAAACGATGAATAAAACCAAATGGTGTCGACTGACATATACAAACTAGGGAGGTGTCCTAAGTCGACACCACAAGAGAGGGGCTAAAGAACCCATCTGGGACCAGGGCGCCCGACCCCACAAACTTCGTGGAGTGTCAAATGTCATGGGCTTAGGCCAGTCCTAAGTTTATTCTGTCGGGTTTATTTATCGGAATCGGTATTTTATCATTTAATGCTCATAAAGGTGTTAAAATAGGTCCTGATTAATAAAGGTAACATTTTAGGTCCAACCAGATGCTAAACAAGGTGTAAAATGCTAGTGTACATATTTTACTCTATAACATTTAGCCCCCACTTTAGCATGGGTACGAACTTACGTTTGAACACACACTAAAGGAAGAAGAAGACAAATTTCAAACACACACACAGAAGCCAAAGAACTCCACCAAGTTGTGGACCATAGTAGCCCCCAAGCTTAGGATTCTAAGGTTGCAAACACATAAGCAAAGATATTTTCAAACACGCGAGACATTGCAACATAATTCACACATATGTGGAGTACTAAAAGTATATATAAGAATACACGTGAAAGACACGTAATACACAAAGGAATACATGTCATAAATAATGCATACACACTTGACACGAAGCATACACATAAGGTACAAAGCATATATATAAAAATACACACGGAAAACATGATGAAGACACATAGAATCATTAAAAGAATACAAGTTAAAACAATAGAAACAAACACACTAGGCACATGACTCTGATGCTAGCTTGCTCTATCGCTAGGAGTCATGTGAAAAGAAGTGCCTTCGTGGATCACACACTAGTAAGGATCATTGAATTACTAGGTGACCATGACAAGTCACATGAAGCGCATGGACTAGCCAACTTCATTGCACTAGGTGGCTCATGGACCAAAAGGAAACATCATGGGCTAGTGAGGACGACCGAATCACTAGGTGAGTTCCATGCCAACTATAATAAACAAGTATGTAATCAAAAAGAGAGCATAGCATGATGTATGCCCCCACCTTAAAGTAATTGCTAAATCCTATCAGGGAGCAATTGCTTTAAGGTAGAACAAACCACAGACAGGCATGAGAGCTTTCTGGAAGCACATGCCCATAAGACATGTGTTTCTAAAAAACTACATTGCAACAAGGGGTTACCCCCACAAAAAGGCAAACCAAGGCGATGCTTCAAGCATGATACACAATGGCTTGTGTAGTCATGGTATGACACTGAGCATAGCAACAAGGTGCCATGTAAATTAAAACATACAAGAAACAACAAGTTATACTAAGAAAAAACACAAAGGGGTCTATATATATTTGGAACTATCATCATCCGCTAGCTAGTAGAACTACGGAGACAAAGGAAGAAATATCACATGAAATCAAATAAAAATCCCTTGGGTCAACAAGGGAGAATGCCAAAACATCCTACGCCCTGCATCCTCCCCAAAGGAAACAACAAAAATACAACTTACGACATATAGAAGAATGATGATACAAATAGAGAGAATGTCACAACAGATTTCAGTCCCTTTGTATCCTTGCACCTACAAGGGTGTCAAGGGTCATCCAAAGAGAGTTTAACAACATAAATAAAATATCAAGCAACACATTATGGGGGAAAACAATCACATGCACTCATAACATAAAAGAAAATGTACCTCACTTGTGAGTCAACATAAAGCAAGTCATCCTCCCCCCAATCTTGCTCATCACCAATTTGGAAAGGTGGACAAGATGTAAGAGGAACTATAGCACGTGAGGTATAGGGAACAAGAGCCATACCTATATTATCTTCAGATTTTCTATTGGAATGTAGTACAATAGGTTCCATAGTGGATTGTGAAGCTTCATCTTTCTCTATAGGAGACAAATAGCAGTAGATGTCTCTTTCGTATTTGTTGATGATAAACGTTTGCGAGGAGGGAGATTCTCCTCTCCTGTGGTAAGGTGAGCCATAGCACGACAATGCTTCTTTATTTCTCTCTCAATCTTATTTTGCTTAGCTTTATTTGGGATGTTCGTTAAGGGAACTGTAGTATCTTCCATCATGGGTTCCTTTTCTTCCTTTGCTTCAAGAACATTAGAAGAAATAGGAGGAACCACTGAAGGCTGGGAGACTATGGGGGAAGGGTTCCTCAATGTGGGTTGTTCTTCCTCTCAACTTATGAAATAGGTGGAACTACATGAGCATCCTCAAGCGGTTGAGAAACCTCAGGAAATAACATGCGTGCAACCGATTGATTTCCACCAGTCTCTACAGGTGAGACAAAAGTAATATTGTGATTGTAGGGAGGTCTATTTTTTTTATCGAAGGTTGCCTCATTGTCCTTGAAGGGATGGAAGAGGGGGAACCTCAACATATTTACCAGACGCTCAGGGATGGGGAAGAATCTTTGATTCGAGCTTATCTTCATTCGCCACCTATGGGACAAGGGGAACTACTGTCATAGCCTCAGAAGATCGAGGAGGTTCAGGGACATCACAAGGAGGTGTGTTACTAAGTGATAATTTTGATATTTTCTTTGCTTTAAAATTTTGATATGACAAGAAGAATAAATCCTCTCTAGATCAAGCGACTCCAACTGGTTGTGGCCAAAAGTAGTCAATTGTAAAGTGTCCATGTCAAGCAACGGGCAGGTACTGGCTATGATGTACAACATGCACACATCCCTCAAATGGAAACTCTAAGCACTTGTGAATCATAGAGGGGATCGCCTTCATGGAGCAAAGCCATGGGTGACCCAACTTCAGATGAAATAAGTCCGATGTTGGAATGATGACAAAATTAACATCCAAGGTTCTTGGCCCAACCTTGACATAAAGGGTCAAGGAACCAAGAGTTGGAAGGATAGACTCGTCACGTGCTCTAATTGCCATCTTCGATACATCATAGGTATCTCGATGTAAACCATGCATGTAGAGAAACTCTTCAGTTACTACATTTACCATGCATATAGGATCGATCATAGCACCTTGAATAGGTTCATCATTGATTCAATTAGTAATGTAAAGAGGTCCATCAGGAGCTTCAATAGTAGCATCATGTGGAGTAAAAGATATAGCAGGTTCTAATTCCACTCGCCCTTTGTGAGTGCAAGCATACACCATGCAAATATCAGCTTCATAATCTTACTCTTGAGATAGATCTACAACATTAGATTCATGATGAGGTAAAGGATCAATATATATTTGAAGATTTTGATTAGGAGAAGCCACTAATTTATTCCCTTTGTCATTCACACCAACAACCTAGATGACATTGGAGTTGATGAGGTCTTGAACTTCATGTTTAAGATGCATACATCTTTCAATGTCATAGCCAACGGAGTGGTGAAATTGACAAGAGGCCTTTGAATCAAAGGAAGATGATTGCATCTTGCTTGGATCAAGAGGTCTAATGGGTGGAAGCTTAATGAGATTGTTGTTCAGAAGTTGTGTCATTATAGAGTAGAGGGACTTTGATAATGGTGTGAAGTGTCTTGTTTTTGGTTTCAATTTATACGTGGCAGGAGCAGGAGATGACACTGCCACCACATGTTTTCTTATGTTATTAGCTGAAATTGAATTGATCTTGATGAAGTTTTAGTTGTGTCTTTTGAAAGAATGATTGTGATAGGCTTCAGATTGACCAACTGGGGCCAACATGAGGGATTATGTTCATACTAACTAACTAAAAATTGGTAATCACAGAGAGTCGTACAAAGATGAGTGAAATAATCATATCGCATCAACAATATCTTATCATAGATGTGAGCTTGTAAGTTTCCAATAAATATTCTTTGTACATCAGCATCCAGAATAGAATATTGAACTTGTGAGAAAAGGGCTTGATAATGGCCCATAAAATCTATTATTTTTTCTTTCATTCCTTGTTTACAATGAACCAAGTCCGTCAAAGAGACTTGGGGTCCAATGTTCGCATGAGGTAAAGAGCAAAACCAATCCAAGGCTATGTCCTTGAGTGACCTAGGAAAGAGTTTTTCCAAGATTGCATCTTCAAAGAAGAAATAACTACACATAGTGGTAAAAGCTGCCACATGTTTGTTGGGGTCTCCCATCTCATTATATTTCTCAAAATGAGGTGTCTCAAACTTCTCGGGAATTTGAGTTCTTAGGATTGAATAGGACAATGGGCTACAGATGTAATGTGTTGTCATATTAGGTTTAGGTGGACTATTTCTTATGCTAGCCAATTATTGTTGGATGGAGGTCATTATTTTCAACTATTGGTTTATGATAGGGTCAGAAGTTGAATTAAGTAGAGATTGAAATGAATTGGAAGGACTAGGTGACAATGTATGAGTAGGCTTTTGGAAAGTGATAGGAGGTTTAGATGTAGGTAAAGTAACATTAGGTGTGGAATTTATGTAATTATATGAAATGATAATATAATGGCAAACAAGATTCCCAGTAGACAACCCAACACATGTGTAACACTATTACTTGGTTGTGTAGTAGTGGTGAGAATAGTAGAAGTATATGTAGGAATAGGGAGTGTTGGTATGGGTGCTAACACTTGAGTCCCTATTTGATTAGAAGAAGTGACATTAGTGATGATTTCAGTGCAACTAGATGCAGATAGAATGTTGTTATGTACTATATGAGAAAGGCCACGCAAGACTTCCAGTCCTTCTTGACCTTCGAGCAAAAGTCTTCTTAGACTCTCAACAATAGGGACGACATCCTCAGCTATGTGATCTGAGCTTACAAATAGCTGGAAATTAGCCAACTCAGTGTCTAATCTATGAATTTAATCTTCAAGAACATGAGTCACAAGGTCATCAATGTTGATGGATTCATGGAAGTTTGATGCTTCAGAAAGATGTGAAGTAGGGATATCAGGAAGAAGTGTTTGACCTTCTTGTGTGATAATACTAGGGATTTGGGGTTCCAATGTATTGGTATCATCATTATGCAAACAATTAGAACCCATAATTCAAAGACTTCTTCACACAAGAATGTTAGAATTGAGGCATCGGGTCATAAAGCTCATAAAGCGTCTACAAGCTTTAGTAACACATAAGATGCACAAATAGAAGAAATGAATGATGTAGGAAAAGAAGGGTTTGAGCTTTTGTTTAAGTGAAGCAATGTTTTGTTCAAATGTAAAAAAACATAATGCATAATATATCTTTGATCAAATTCAACTCTACTCAAATCCACTTAGATATCAATAATGCCAATGCTCAAATCAAACCCAAATTTCAATGCTTTTATCAAAATGCAACAACTCAAAATTGTTCCTAGTTTCATACTTCAATGAAAGACGACATTTGTAATGTTGTAGAACAAAGTAAAATTAGATTTTAAATGCAAATGACAGCAGCAAAATCTGAAACTAAATATCAATCACAAACCCTAGATTTCCACATTAACTAGGTTTTCACAAAATGCAACTTTTTTTTGACAAATTCTAGCAATGAACAAGATTAAAATGTACAATGTAACACTATGAAATTATTAACTATTGTAATACCAATCAGATCTGATGGTAAAAATCATAAATTTAATTCATGCTATGATAATCTAACCTTACCAAATGCAAACAAAGTGACAAATATGCTCTTTTCCAAATCTAGAATGAATTGTTTCTTTTCCAAATTTCAACTGCAAGGATGCAAGAATTTTTTAAACACCGAGAATGAAAAGGTACAACAAATGCAAATGTTTTAAACAAGCTAACAATGCAACAAGATCTGAAACAACTCACAAACTATCACCCTAGGCTCAAAACTAGCTAGATTTTCTAGAAGTGCAAGGTTTTTACACACCCTAGTTTTGAAACTATGCAAAAATTAACTATGTATGTATGCAAAATGATTAATGAACTCAATCCCAATCAGATCTAGGGCAAAAAACAACTCAGATCTGAAAGAAGAAGGATGCAAAAGTGCAAGACAAGTCGGGTTCACCAAAATGCTATGTAGAAAAGAGTGATCTAGCCTAAGAAGTTAAACTAGGTCAAACCCTCTTCTACAAACATTGGGGCACAAACCAAGCTTGGATTCTACCCATGAAGGAGAGCCAAAATACAAGGGTTCTATCCTTTTTTTGTATAGAGAAGAGTCAACCAAATCCAACCAAGATCTAGCAAGCAAACTAGGGCAAATGACCAAACCCTAAATGACAAAGATCTGCTAATAACTAACTGTCAGAAACATATATCAAAAATCCAAAAGTACAGTAGAGATCAAGAAACAGAGAAGAACCTGGATCTAGATTTAGAGGCACCAAAGACCAGGGTACTTGGGTGCCCTAGACCCTAATTAGGGTTTAGCAGAATCTTGGGGTATCACCAAATATGTACCTGCAAGCTCTTTCTTCTTCTCAGATCTTGTCCTCAGAATCCTGTATCTCCAACCTACACACAAGAAAAGAGGAAAAGGTTGTGCTATATATAAGGGCTTTCCTTAGTCAAACCCTATGTTGGTGTTTCCACCTCCACTACATCGATGATTAGATCCAAGATTACGTGCCCTAAGAGGGTAGAGGCCATATTTAAAATATATGATAGAAATATGAATGAAAATGATGATGATTACCACAAGATGTGAATCCCTAGTTGATAGAGATACTCAAGATCATGTGCCAACAAGGAGAGTGATGGAGAAGGCTTGAAACTTCTTTCAAGACCTAAAAACAAACTTCATAACATCCACAAGTAGATGCACTTCCAAGCACAAAGAATACTTTAGCATAAAAGATCAAAACATGTGAGGAAACTCTAATTTTACATTAGGCATCTTAGTATTCTCTCTAGGTATAAAAATGAATTGCAAAACTCTTTTATATATGCATTCCCACTCACAAACGACGAATAAAACCAAATAGGGCCGACATATAACTAATGAGGTGTCCTAAGTTGACACCATAAGAGAGGGGCTAAAGAACCCATCTAGGACCAAGGCGCTCGGGCAGCCTAGTCCTTTAGCCCCACAAACTCTGAGGATTATCAAATGTTGTGGGCTTAGGCCAGTCCTAAGTTTATTCTATCAGATTTATTCATCGGGATCGAGATTTTATCATTTAATGCTTAAAAAGGTGTTAAAATAGGTCCTTATTAACAAAGGTAACATTTTAGGTCCAACCAGGTGCTAAACAATGTGTAAAATGCTAGTGTACACATTTTACTCTATAACATTATTTACAATGGAATGAGGAGACATCATATCTACTTAAAGTGACTTTATAAATAAATATGTAAATAAAATAATACTTAAATAAAACACATCAAAGAATAGAAAAATTAGTATATTATAAATTATATATAGGACTTCTATTGTAATTTTAATATGTAAGAATTAAAAGGAAAAAAAGATTTTAAAAAAAGATTTCCATAATATATAAATATGTGAAACAAAAAGCATGTGTACCCACATTCTATTAATTTTAAATTCAAAAATTGGTTCATTAATATATTTTTATATAAATATGTGAAATAGGTTGTAGCGTCAAAATGCTTAGTGTCAAAACAAAAGTTAGATGAGAAAATTATTTCTTGCCCAAGTATAATCCAAATTTTGTGCATCTATTAAGGTTGAAGCTATCCAAACCAAAAAAGTGCTTTAGAAGAACAAAAAATGAAGATAAAATCAAATAACACAATTATACCTTTTCTTCAAATGCAATTTCGTCTCACCGATCGAGCATAATGGAGTGCACCCAAGCTCCAATGGATATGCTCCTTTGATTTGAGTGATCTAATATGTGTAAGTGGATTGCTCTCATTAGCATAACCTTGGCATATGATAATGGAGATAATGAATGATAGGAATGAGACTCAACAACATAAATTTGCAATAATGAATGTGGATGAATTTGGCTTGAGAGAGAATTTATTTATAGTTTTCTAGAAATCATTATCAATGGTGGAGGATGATTTAAGAGATCAATGGCTAAGAATTATTAAGAGGATTTGGAGGAAATTAGAGAGTGGCAAGTGTCTTTGTTTTCTCATGAATTATGAGAGTTAATAGGATTGATTGACTAGTTGACTGGATTGATTGATTTGTCATCTGAATAGATTGATTAGTCAACTATCTTGATTGATTTGTTAATAGAATAGATTGAGAGTGATTGATCGAGTTATGAAAGAAAATTATGGTGAGAGTAGATAATAGGGAAATTAAATAAATTAATTATTTAATTTCATGTGCAAAAAAATAAAATATTAAATTTTATTTATTTGGAGGAAATAGAATATTAGTTTTAATTAAATAAATCATTCAAATTTATTTAATTAATGTGTGGAGGGAAATTAGCTTAATCAAATAATTAGAAATTATTTAATTAATATGGAGGAATAAGATAAAAAAGACTAAAGAGATGGATGAATTTAATTAAATAATTAAGAATTATTTAATTAATATGGAAGAATGGAAATCAAATAATTAAGTCGAGAAGTGATGCGAATGCAATGCAGTGATATGAAAATACATTGGTGAATTTTAAGTGTCTACATTTTGCCCCTCTTTGAGACAATGTTTTGCATAACATTGTTTCAAAGAAAATATGGTAATGGTGAAATGCCCCAACGAAGCGGTGACCTACCCTGGTGAAATGGAGGAGTGATAGAGATGATGTCCCCTTGAGAGATTAGTCAAGAAAATAATTTTTTTAAGGTAAACTCTCAAAAAAGGAAGAAAAAGGGTCATTAAGGGTGAACTGGTAGAGAGATTAGGCTGATAGAAGAAGAAACATGAAAAAATGATGAAAGAATGGAGAAAAATAGGAAAAAAATGAGGGCTAGGGGGAAATTAGAGCTAAGGGTTCTATAAATAGGGGTTTGGGGGTCCACAATCCTCATTTGCACTCATCCTCCTTAAAAACCTAGAGCAAAGAAGAGTAGAGCAGCAGTGAGAAGATGACAGGCATTCCAATGGATAAGCATCATGTGGAGCACTTACGGACACACCAATGGCCAATTGGGTTAGGCGATGCGGTATGTATCCTATCCTTGTGTTCTTGAGGTATACGTAGGTGCAATAAATGTTAGGGAAACTAGGACAAACAAAACTAAGCTTTTAGCGATTTGGCACAATTGTCATGGGATTTTCACTTTTGTAGAATATTTTGGTGCTTTTGCTTTAGTTTGGTGCTATTGTTGGCTAAATGTGTGCTACTTTTGTAGTGATTCACTTTTGTAGTTTAAATGTGTGCTATTGTCATGTATGGCACAAATGTAGCATGAATATGCACTTTTGTAGGAATGATGTGCAAATGCAGGGTAAAATGGCACAATTGCAGAAGCAATGCGCTATTGTAGGATAGATTGGTACAAATGCAAAAATGGTACGTGGTTGTAGGATAAATCTATGCAACTACTTAAGGATGCACATATGTAGGATAAAGTTGTGCAATTGCAACACTGAAGTGCAATGGTAGGGTAAAGCTGCACTTTTGCTAGAAATTAATGACTGATGACACATGTGGCATGGATGTAGATTTTACTAGACCTGATCATGTCACAGGAGCACTGATCACCGATGATGGCATTGAGACCAGACCTGACTGAGATGGAGATAGAGTTTCTAGGAGCCACTGGATTGTAGCAAATCACATTCATGCCTAAGATTCAGTTACATCATACGATGATGACATCATTGGTGGAGAGATGGCACAATGAGTGGAGTGCTTTCATCTTTCCTACGGGCAAGATTACTATCACACTAGAGGATGTCTAGAGGATACTACGCATTCCCATTCATGTTGAGCACATTATTTATGACATGGTAGGGGGTGAGGAAGCCTTGGAGAGGGTATTTATGATGGATGATCTAAGACTTGATGAGGGAGAGTTTGATCTACAGAGTGGGATGTTGTTTGATACACTACCATCAGTAGTGGCAGGGTTGATTGGCGGAGTCCTGGTACCAGACAAGAGATCACAAGGGTTTTCTGCTAGATGGGGACAAGTTCTAGAGAGTATGCTTACATATGCAATGGTGTACACATGTGGGCCATGTGTACTGGCATGACTTTATCATGGTATGCACACAGTAGTATACATGTCAAGATAGAGCTCAGGCTGTGGTGTTACACTTCTGCACATTTGGGCTTGGGAGCATGTTGCTATTACATGCCAAGTTGCAGATAGGATGAGAGGGCTAGGATTACCTTTTGTATACATGTATGGTGGGATTTTGTGACATCAATGGTTAGGAGATGGTGTTTACTGGAGGCGGATGCTAGGCAAGCTTGACACATTGATTTGGAGGCTATGACAGCGATGTGATCCATGGGATGGAGATGAATTTCACTTAGCATATATTAGGCAGCTGAGATATATCATGGGGTGCACGCCTTACATTATTGAGTGCTACATGCTAGACTAGGTACAACGATAGTTTAGGGTACGACATACCAGTGCTCCAGTGCATGAGGTAGTGTTTGCTAGGACTGTGTGAGAGGAGGAGGATTGGGGTCGAACAATGGATCCTAATGTGGTGATTGTTGAGTTTGAGGGGCTGGTACTAGTGGGTGAAAGTTTAGAACTGTGTCACACTTTTATAAGGGAACGACCAACACAAACATATTTTCCCAATTTAAACGTAAAAAAGGTCATATGTATGTTTTGAATTTTAAAATGACAAACTAATGAAATGTAGAATTTTTATTGTAGTTTATTCTTATAATTTTTAATTTTTTAAAAAATAGGTGGATATTTTTTTTTTATAAATTTAATTGATGAATTTTAAATGCTGATATTTTTCAAAAAAAGTGACATCGATGGGAGGTCAAGAAAAATATAGAAAAATTAATTTTTTTTCTTTAAATTATTTTTCCTAATTAGCCAACTCAAATAACTAGTGCATGGAATTTTTTTTTTAATAAATAAATAAATATATATATATATATATATTAATAATTTTTTAAAGTCAATTTTAATTAGAATAGAGTAGTTTCCATGGGACATCAACTTTTTTACAATATAAATATTTTTTTAAAAAAATACCCTTTTGGAGAGGATTCTCTCCTCTAGTGAACCATATATTTTTCAAATTTTTTGAATATGTTTTTCCTATTTATTTTTAATTTCTAATCAGTTGCACGTTTGATTATAATAACCTACTTGCAATAAATTTAAAAATAACCTAATAAAACTTATCAAAATATATAAAAATATATATTTCTAAGATCTAGACTCTAATATCTACCAAAGGGTATTTTTAGATTTTCATGAAAATGCCCTTTGGTTGGAAAAATTTACAATTGAACTTGAAGTTTTGTTTAATTTGTTGTAAAAGGGGGGTTGGATGTCACATGGGATGCCACATAGACAATTTCAGGCGGAACAGTTCTGAGTGGAATAGTTACGAGCGAAACCCTTCCAGGCGGAACCTTCAATGCAAATTTGATTTAAATTTTTAAAAAATGTGTTTATTTACATTAAAGGTACCACCCGAAAGGGTTTCGCCCTGAACTATTCCGCCTGGAACTATTCATGCCACACAATGCCACATAAGTGCTACGTGGTTCCAAGTGGAACCCTTCCAGGTGGAACCATTTCTATAGAAACTATTTATTTGGATGAAAGTGGGACACAGGTTTGAACTTTTACCCTAGTGCACTGGGTTAGAGTTATAGATGTGGAGGATGTTGGTACGACTCGAGAGTATGATGCATGGTGGGTGACCAATAGGCTGGTACGATTGACTATTTCAAGAGTGATAGGAGGCAAGAGGAGGCGGGGGGAGGTTGGGGAGGGTGGAGGGTGGAGGGGAGGGTAAAATCATAATACTTGGTCTCAAACTTGGGACATGAAAAATTTGGGAGGGAGGGGGAGAAAAAGCATCAAATACCTTCGTTCAAAGATATTTCTTCGAACAAAGGTACCTGTGACTGAAGGTCACTGCGAAATAATTTTCTTTTCAAGAAATATCTTTGAATGAAGGTAATCTTCGAACGAAGCTTATTGATTATTAAAAAAAAAATTAAAATAATACCTTCGAACGAAGAAAATCTTCATTCGAAGGTATTATTCTATTTTTTTTAAATCGCTCTATGAGCTGACAACTTTATTTTGATGGCTCATTTTAGCGAAAGAGACTTTGCATAAGCTATGGATAGTGGACCTACTAGCAAAGGGAAGCACTTGGTGGAGCCCGCGGTCAGCGTTTGAGGGAGCTACAGACATCTATTTGAAGATATTATTATGCATTTTGAGGTAAGCACATTCTGCTACGATTTTCATGGTGGCAGACTGTGAACTGCATTTACCCTAATTTTAATTTGGTGTAAACCCTAATTTTGGGCGTAATAAGAAATTTTTGTTTTTTCTTACTTGATGAAAATTTTAAATCTTGACTGGAGGTTTCATATGAAAGAAGAGATTTTGGACATACTGTCAAAATTCATATATACGGGCGATCTTATGATGATATATATATATATACACATTCAATGATATACATACTGTCAAAATTTATATACCTAATTACATGATATATATATATATACTGTCAAATTTTATATACTTGATTACATGATGATATATATATATATGATATATATACATGATGATATATATCATCATAATCAGGTAGATATAAATTTTGACAGTATACATATATCATCGTGTGTATGTATTGAATGATATATGTATATATCACATTGATATATATATATATCAGATCATATGTATATAGTCCTTATACTGGCAACATTATTCATTAAAAAGTTTAATAATGATTTGGTTACTTTCCTTATGTAATCTAAGGGGCTCATGCATTAGGTATTGAATTATTATTATATTTATAAAATATTATGCATTTAACAATACTTGTATTATATGTGTTAATAATTGATTTGAATGATGAAAAAAGTGAAAATTTCCTTAAGCTTGAAATAAGTGATTCAAAAAAAGTGATGAAACAAGTGATAATCTTGAGCTTAACCAAGTATTCAATGTTGGTACGAAATGGGGAGATCACAAAAACCAAAGGGGAACTCTATTTAACATGTTCAATCAAGAACTAGGGAACACCATACATGCACGCCTATTCTTCGACAAAAAAATGAGGATATTGTATGGCTATCTAACATTCAAAATTTGGCAAGAAAAGTACTCAATAAGAAAAAGTAGAGAAAACTTCCAAGGTTGGTAGCAAGAAATCATTAATTGTTCATGTGAATTTCTATTTCAATGTGGTATCATGGGAATATAGTATATGAAAGAACCTAAGAAAATGGAAACTTCTAAATGAGAAGAATAAAATTTGAAAAATAATCTTGATGCAATTTGGAAAGAAATTCCATAAGACTGGAGTAAATAAGTCGTAGACTCTTGTGATTGATATATTAAATATTAGATTTAAAGTTATCTCTTTCTTGTACTCTTTAAAAATTGAATTCCTTTGAGTTCATTTCAATTGTCTATAAATGGGGAAGCACTATTAGACTGGAACCAAAATTGTGTTAGATAGATGCAATGTAAAAATTCAAGGTAAAACTAGATACAAAAGTTCTAGAGGCGTGCCTTCATGTCAAAAATACACAATGTTCTTGAATAAGAATAAAATGAGCTTGAGGAATATATATGATGTTCATGGTTATGATTAATATCATAAGGGTGCAAATTATACTTTGAGAAGAAACAAAAATAAACCATTGACAACATTAACCCTAGTGAATTTCTCTCACATTTCATCTAAATCTTAATGCAAGAAAAAATCAACCCCGCCAAAGGGATCGAATGTATCCCAATAATAAAAAGGAAATATACAACCACCCAATATGGACAACACCTTAGATCAATAAAAGACCTATATTATAACATAGTTGAGGACATAAAATGAACTAAAGAAAACGTGTCATTATTTAATGTAATTCAACTCTAATGAAAAGAAAATTCTAAAATTTGAAGCACTGACATGACCTAAGGAATTAATCCAAAATATATAAAACATTGAATATTTATATGACCTAAGGAATCAACCAAAATATATAAAACATTGAATATTTATATGATCATAACTATACCTGAGAAAAAATTAGTCACCTCTACTCTTTCTTACCATTAGGATATTTGGAAAGAATTTAATCTTGACTACCTTAAACTGATTTGGGTACATTTATAAATGTGATGCCATATGATATCTATTAAAGGCTTGGCCTAGTACCATAGTATGGTCAATTCAAAAGGTATATGGTTGGGGAGATGAATATCATTCCCATACATTTATCGATTATTTAATTCTCAATTTAGATAGAACATGTATATTTAAATTATGGATACTCCTAACACCTTTGTCATGCTCATGAGCTTAGACTAGTGTTAAATGCTCAATAGCTATATAATGAGACTAATTTATAACATATGCACGTCTTCCGTGGTTCAGGTGATTCATAATAAAATTAGGAAAAAAAGAAACGCAACATAAAACATCTCATCATAGAATACAAAAAACCTAATGCTCTTATGTTCATTGTACACTTGAGCTAGGAATCTATATACTAGAAATCCAAAAATAGAACTAGATTCTAGCTATCTCAATTGTATTGCTAAGTGAAAATCATACCCAAGCAGATCCAATGGGTAAAGTTAGATTTTATGTGTTGAAATAATCTTCATAGTCTACAATAAACTAGTCAACCCCTCCAAGTTATTAGACATGGGATACCCAAAATAAATTTTCATTGTAAATGAACTCACTCCTTGAGGATAAATAGTTATTGGGATTATTAGAATATTTTTATGTGGAGGGTTTAGAATATAAATATAGAATTTGAAAGTGAGAAAGATCTACTTTGTATGAGCACATGTATGAAAGAAGAGACTTGAATTTTAAGGATCGCCAATCATCATTATGGAATGTGTTAGAAGAAGGCAAGTGACCTTGCAAAACATCACTTATGCTTGAGGTGATAATAGTGCAAATTATTTAGCTTAAGAAGTGGGTATGAAGCTACAATTAATAGAAAATGTAGAAGGAATATCCTAATGACCAAGATCCAAATCTATTAAAAATTTTAGAGAGGATGTGGATCAACTTTGATTGTAAACTTTTTATTGTTAGGAAAAAACCTAATAGACTAATGGAAACTTTAGATGGGACTACAACCATAGTGTGAATCCATGATCTACCCAATAGTAGAAATGATAAATCTAAAATGACATAATACAGAGCCTTAGATTATTTTTTCTAATTTAATCAAGTGAGATACACAACAATGGTGGCATGTTATTGTCACATGGTTGGATGAGAAAGAAATCATATCTAATTTTGTTGCACTAAATTAAATCCTCAGATGAGGGAGGATCTATTTCCTCAAGGAGGAGATGGTAGTGGCCCTCAGATAACCCTTTTTTGGCCTAAGCTCACATTTCCCTCATCTACCTACACACAAACATTTTTGACCATCTAGACATATCCTAATCATTTTCTCATATAAGTGGACAATAACCTTTTTTCTTCCTCTTGAGCTCTTTTTGAATCTATTCATGATAAAGTTGACCAACTATGTAATTGTCTACCAAAGCTCAATTCAAAGAAATGCTAGAGTATAATTGGGAGATTTTTGGAACATGCACATAAGTTTCAAACAAGAGTTAGTCCTCTATCAATACATAGATGGATTCATGTCTCAAAATTAAGGTAATTTCCTATACCCCCCAAACTAGAATTTCCCAAATTTGATGGTATTGATCCTACCAATTAGATATATAAGGTAGACCAATATTTTGTAGTAAATATAAAGTTCACCATGATCAAAATCTCTTAAGTGCTTCTTTCAAAGTAGAAAATGAAGCCATTCAATGGTTAGATAAAACTCAATCCTTTCTCACATGGGAGATTTTTGCACTTGGAAGTCTTTAGCTCAATTTCTCTAAATGTGGTTATATGTGTTTGATTCAACTATGCATTAACATTCATACTCGAGCTCTTTGGATCAATCTAGTTAAGTGCATTTAATCTATTCATGATAAATTGAAATCCTAACTTATCGTGTTCATTTATGTTCAATCATCATGTTCTAGAGCTAATTCATTTACCGGTTTAAAGGTTGATTTATGTTTCAATGTATATGCATTTTTTAATTATTCTAAATTAACATTAGGTAAAGTTCATTTTTCAATGACTATTTTAATTATGAAAATTTATTTGATTTAACATCATACCTCTAGTTTCACTTTAGGGTTTAATTTTTTCTTCATTAGTTTTAGGTTAAATTATATTTATGCTTTCTAAAATTGTGCGTCATCATTATTTTTAGATTTAGGAAAGGATGCAATATTATTTTAGACCTATGTACATGTGCTTGAATTAAAATTAGAACTTAATTAATTTTTGTACACAGTGCACACCAATATGGATATGCTTTGGACATGTATTGATTCTAAGATTCAGAGATTGAGACAGATTCTAGATGACCCTTCTACCACTCGGGTGTATAGAAGTAATTGTAATATGACTTTACAGAGTTTAGTCACCATTAGAGATTCATTAGGGGGTCTCCATGCATATTCTGGGGAGATGTTAGCAGCTATCCTTGCCCAAATGAGGGATCAAGTATTAGGTGATGTTCCTTTGAGCACAGTCCAGAGCAGAGTGCAAAGGAAACTATCAAAATTCAATGTTTTCCCCGGTACTCCACTAGATCTCAGGTTAGGGCATATTAGGTGACTAGGTGCATATGCTCTTCGATGGCCCCTTTGATATATCCATGATTTCCTGTAGCACACGGTCGTTATTCAAATAATGACCAAATTTCATTATATTTTGCACAACAATTATACGCTGAGGTCCATTTAGGCCTCAACCTTAACTATTTGGATTTACCAGGTCATTTGGGGCATGGATGTGGTAGGGTTTGTGATAGGGATGCTTACCGTCATGTAGATCAATAGTCCATAGATTACAAGGCCTTGGTTGGGCAAAGGATGCCTGCCGTCTCTCTAGCCATTAGCCCTATTTCCGATGAGGTTGTCATTTCCTCCCAATGGGAAGTAATTGACAGCATTCCTAATATTGCAGTCCAGGCTCAACACATATCTACAAATTGCATGGCTGATACCTGATGAGACATCCACATAGGTCACTTATTGATTCAGATGCATATGCTATGATAGGCATCCCATCTCTGGATGATATAGACCAAATTACATGTGATGCCCAGATTTTAAGGGATATAGGTTATAGATTATCTAACGACTTGATGAGAGATTATCGTGTGATCTCATCATAGTTGGGGATCCCCTTAGCAGATGTTGCTTCATTTTGGGTCAGTGTTATGGAGATTTTCTGACTCCTATAGCTCAGTCCTGGCATTCTAATGTGGATCCTACTAGATCATCTGGTGGGGCACATGAGCCACCTACCTGCCACCATTCTACCGATTCATCATAGGTGCATCCACATGCTAATGATTATGCTGCTACAGGTGTCCAGTCATCTGTTGCTCTAGGTGCCCAGTCATTTGTTGCTCTAGGTGCTCAGACATCTATTGATACACTTGAGCAGGCTGTGAGAGGTCTATGTTTTATGGAGATGCTCTCTTCAGGGTCGATGCCATCTCACTTGCATAGTCTACTACACACATCATTGGTAGAGCTAGTCCAGGGTAGGACTACAGAAGAGTTGGTAGATTATATGATTGCAGAAGGTGGCATTGAGGATGCAAAGGTGACTCAAATATATATGTACATATAATTTCTAAGTTTTTTAAGTTTTAAATAAATACATGTAGTATGTATCTTCATTGGAACCATGTACAATAGATTTTTATAAATTATATAACTCAAAATTAAATTTTTTTTTTTTTATGTATTCATGCATATTTGTCTAGGTGGAGGTAGCACATGTGACTCCTAGTTTGAGGGGAGAGTGTGTACAAACACATTCTTTGCTTGACCATGTCAGTGGATAGGTGAACTTTAATTTTCATTTAAGTTAACATATATATGTACATGTTCACTTATTCATGTGTGTGTATATATATTTAATATAATTTTCAATTAATTACACAAGTTTGTATATGTATATATATGTAGGGCTCAACGCATTTATCGTATGCTCAGGATTCATGCTCAGATGACCGCTTGATTAGGAGCCGAAATGATGACCCGGAGACTAGATGACCTGCACTATTTTATACACGTGTTTATTACATTTTATGTTTCTTACATGGACATTTTATGTTTATTACATGGACATTTTATGTTTATTACATTTTGTGTTTATTACATGAACATTTTATGTTTCTTCTCACTTATATTTCATAGATCTACTCTAGACATATTTATATATCGATTCCAGACATTTGAGTTTATGTAAATATGTTTTAGATCTATTGATGTATGTGCACATGTGTACATTTATGTTATATATATATATATGACATTTGTGTTTATGACTTCTTATGTTTCAGAGATGTATATATGTATGTGAAGATGAAAAAGATTTAAAGGACACAAAAACATGAAAGGAAACTCAAAATGAAAGCATTATATCTTCTAAGAGCCTTGAAATCTCCTCCACTCCTTGATAAGGTTGAGGAGAAGTGCACCCAAGCCTCTCCTAGCTTTACCCAAATAGAGATGAAGTATGTGGATTGCTCTTGTATTCAACACAATATGGATCGAATGAGAGATTTGGCTAAGGATTGAGATAAAATTTTGGCATGGTAAGGATAAGGAGAGATGAGATGAGAGGAAATTTTGGCATCATAAGATTAGGATGAGAAGTGTTGTAAAAATGCTTGGAAGAGCCTTGTATTTATAGGCATTTTGGAGGGGATTTGAAATCAATGGTTGAGATTGAAAGTTCAAATCCAATGGTGGAGATGAAAAGATGAGATGGAGGGTTGAGATTTGATCAACAAGATTGGATGGCTCCCATTATTTATGAATTTTAAATTCACCTTGGGAAGGGTTTGATTATGACTTGTGAGGAAATAAAAAAATTAATTTCCTTGGGAGAATGTGGAATTAAAAATTAAGATTTATTGGTGAGTGTGAGGACATGTGACACATGTGCTCATTTGGAAGACACATGTGTGATCTCTTTGAATTAAAAAGAGCTCTAACATGAAAGAGGAAAGGTGATGTGGAAGGGTCATGTGACTCTTTTGAATAAAAAGTAATTTTTATTCAAAGGGTGTGGGGGAAGGTGTTAAGAAAGGTTTGACCAAATTAATTACGTGCTTAACTTAATTAATCTAGCTGTTGGAAATTAGTGAGTGGGTTAATGAGAGGTTAAAATTAATTAAATAATGATTTATTTAATTAATTTGGGTCTAGGGGCTAGGTAGGTTAGAGTAGCTAATTAAATAATTGGTATTTATTCAATTAGGCTAGGTTTCGGTCATAGGCTAGGGAAGATTAATTAAATAAGCATGTTTTATTTAATTAACCTAGGTTAGGGGATGAAGAAATTAACCAAAAAATATTTAAAATATTTATTTAATTAAATGTGAATGATGTTGTAAGGTTTAGTTTAATAAATTAAACGAAATAATTCATTACTAGGAATGAATTTGGGATGAATGGCTAAGGGCTAATGGTTAGAGATAAATTAATTAAATAATTTTAATTTTATTTAATTAATTAAAGGAAGGGATAATCAGTAGTGCAAGGATGCAGGAAAGTGGCTTGTGGGGTCAA
This sequence comes from Cunninghamia lanceolata, assembly GCA_027924645.1. Classification (NCBI taxonomy): domain Eukaryota; kingdom Viridiplantae; phylum Streptophyta; class Pinopsida; order Cupressales; family Cupressaceae; genus Cunninghamia; species Cunninghamia lanceolata. The sequence continues at coordinate 460,658 of BSBN01001673.1, forward strand.
GACATTTTTAGGTGTCTACATTTTGCTCCTCTTTGAAATAGTGTTGCAATTAAGCAACATTATTTCAAAGAAGTTTAAGATATAGTGTTGGATTGGATAGAAAAAGATTTTGATTTAGAAGGATAGGGTTAGGCTTAGGGATGATTGGTAGAGGTGATGCCCCCTCGAGAGGATAGTCGAATTGCAAGAACACGGATGTGCTCTCGAAATGGATGAAATGGATTGGTTAAGGGGGAATGAGGATAAAGGATGGAATGGAAATTATTTGTTTGGATGAGGTGGTTGATGAATTGATTTGGGAATTGGTTGGGGTGGGTATCGTGTTGATATATTTTTAGAGAAGTCCTAAGTTTGTTATAGCAAAGAGGATATTTTTACCAAGGTATAGAAGACCATGGTGATGATGTATATCCATTCTTTGCATGGACAAGACACACAAACAAAAGAAGTATCCCTATACACAGTGTAATACAACCTTGTCTAAACACAAGATATGAATATTAGCTATAGTGATAAGAATATCCAATAGACACGCCAAAATCTATGCCCCATTCTCTGCTAATCGTCACACACCAAGATATAAATGGATCTAGGTGGCTTTGATAAAGCATAAAAAGGAGATAGAAAGATAAAAAGAAAAACAAAAGACCAAATGACAAAACAAGTCACATAGCCATTGTATCTCCTACCAAAGATTTGATGTTTGAATAGATGATAGTGTGTTGTTTCAAACAAGGTATTACCCCTGTCAAGCTGTAAATTGATAATTGATTGATTGATTGAGATAGTGTTGTCATTACAGGGAATGATATATCCCTAGATCAACACAAGGATGCGGGAATGATATATCCCATTGATAATGATGATTGATTGATTGGGTTGACAGCTTGATTGGAACAAAACCAACGATGCGATCGCATGATTTGGCTAGATCTGTTGCATTTGGATTTGTTGCTTGGATGTTTGGTATATTTTGATTTTTTTAGAGTTTTGAAAGGTTTTGGATTTTTTTAGATATTTGAAGGTTTTTTGGATAGGGTATGGTTTTATTATGGGATGGTGCATTGGATTGTGTTTGGATAGCCTAGGTGTTGGATACTAATGATGTGGGAACACCAAGTCTAGAGGTGAGGGTAAAGAAGGTGATAGGATTGAATGGGGGGATTGGTGATGGAAGGTGATAGATAGGAGATTCATGATAGATGGATGGATACAAGGGGATGCAGGATAGGATGGGGGATACATGGTGGATGGATAGAGGAGTTCATGATGATTTCCAAAGACTATGGTGCTTAGGAATCATATGCCCCATTCTAGGTATGATGCTTAGGACTTTGTATAATGGGTGAATGTTTGGAAGGGATGGACTTTGTAGAAGATGGATGGATGGAGGATATGCTTGGAAAGGAATGTATGCTGAGAGGTGTCCAAAGCATGTTTTTGATATTTTGCCCCTATCTTTATCAAGATCTAAGGAGGAAGATATAGTAGATAGGATAAGGAGGAAGGTATAGTAGATAGAATAGATATGAAGATGGCGGATTGGAGTATGATAGGGTAAGGATACATAATGGATATGGTATGCAAAAGGATATAATGGATGTTGATGAAGGGTATGATTTTGCCCCCAAACATGGGATACAAATGGATGGGAAAGGGATTACGCATGACACCCACAAGGGGTTTTCATCATGGTACTTGCCCAAGGCGCCACAAGGAGTGGTTTTCACCATTGGACAAATTTTTCTCTTTACTATTTTTTTTTTCTTTATTTTTTGATTTTTTTGCTTTTTTGATGGAATGGGGACTCTAGCATCTATCTCTGTAGGAAGGAGAATGTTGTCCCATGTTGGATGGTTGTCACACATGGATCATGTGAAAATGGATGGTGGATAGTGGATTATGATGTGGATTATGCGGATTATGATATGGATTATGTGGATTATGATATGGATTATGTGGATTAGGATGTGGATTATGATGGATGGAGGATGATGGATTATGATGTGGATTATATGCGGATTATGATATGGATTATGTATAGCATGGACCATAGGGGTGTGATGGGGAAGATCTGTGGGATAGGGGATGTAAGATGGGAGGATGGGGGTATGTGGAAATGCCATGTGGTGGAGGGGGATCACGACCAATGGTTGCACACACAGTGATGCATTTTGAATCTTATATTTTGGATATGGAGTAGGTAGTAATAGGAATTGGGATAGGGAATTTTTGAATGGCCGATTTGGGGTTTTAGGTGTTGGTATGTGGTGACTGATCATGCAAGTAATGTACACTATACACTAGTACTTTCTCTCTTTTTTGCACGATCAGAGTCGGTTGTTAATTTTTGTTAACTGACAAAAGAAAAATGACATTACAAAACCCTAATTCTAGAATCTTCCAAAAAGCTTGTAATAAGAGGCTAGAATGTATGTTATAGCTATGTATTCACGAGATTGTAATTTGTTTTGCACTGGATAATAAAATCATTGGATGGCTAAGTTTCTGTGGATGTAGCCCATATTGGGTGAACCACGTTAAATTTTTGTGTTGATCTCTTTTGTGTTATTCCTCATTGTTATATTTGGGTTATTTAATCTGCATATAATTGTTAGTGTTTATTGCTCCAATCTACCCTAACCCTAACAACTAGTATCAGAGAGGGTTGTGTTTGATTATCACCTACAGGAAGGTCTCACGGTTGAGTGGGAGTCTCATGGTTAAGTGGGAGCAATGGCAGATGAGGGTAAATTGAAGGTAGATAAATTCAATGGGAAGAACTATCAATTATGGAAGATGCAGATGGAGGATTATCTCTATCAGAAGGATTTATGGAGGCCGTTGGAAGGAATAGCCAAGAAACTAGTAGCAATGACTGATGAGGATTGGAATCTTCTAGATAGAAAGGCACTGGGAACCATTCGGTTGTGCCTGGCACCATCTGTGGTGTTCAATATAACAGAAGCGAAGACAACAAATGAACTGATGAAAGCTTTGGCTAAATTGTATGAAAAACCCTCAGTCTCAAATAAGGTATTTCTCATGAAGTGTTTGTTTAATCTGAAAATGATTGAAGGTGGATCTATGTCAAATCATTTAAACGAGTTTAATACAATTACCAATTAGTTAACTTCTATAAAAGTGAAATTTGATGAAGAGGTGAGGGCTCTCTTGGTTTTATGTTCTTTACCAGAAAGATAGAATAGCTTGGTAATGGATGTAAGTAACTGTGTCTCTGGTTCAAATACTTTGAAATTTGATGATGTTGTTGGTGTTATCCTTAGCGAGGAAATGTGACAGAAAAGCACAGGTGAGACTTCAACATTTGGTAATGCTTTGACTGTAGAGAACAAGGGAAGAACAAAGGAAAGAGGAAAAATCCCTACAAATCGTGGGAAGTCACAAGGGAAGTCGAAGAAAGGTAGATCTAAATCCAGAGGAAGAATGGATTGCTGGCACTATGGAAAGCTAGGACACTTGAAGAAGGATTGCTGGTCTCGAAAGGGCAAACAAGGAGACAGACAACATGATGATAGTAAGGAAGATAATGTTGCAAGTAATAAATTACAGGATGCTTTAATTTTGTGTTTAGACAATGCTAATGATTCCTGGGTAATAGATTCAGGGGCTTCATTTCATGCCACACCCCATAGGAAATATTTTGTAGATTATGTTCAAGGTGATTTTGGACAAGTATATTTGGGTGATGATGAACCTTGTCAGATTGTTGGAAAAGGAAAGATAAAAATCAAGTTGTAGAATGGAAATGAATGGTTGCTACATGAGGTAAGGCATGTTCCAAATTTGAGAAATAATTTAATTTTTGCAGGACAACTGGGTAGTGAAGGCTGCATAGTTACCTTTTCAGACAAAATCTGGAAGGTCACTAAAGGTGCATGAGTAGTAGCTAAAGGTGAAAAGGTAGGCACATTGTATTTGTGTACTGGTAATACTTATTCTACCTTAGCTGCTACAGAAATAGTTGCTATTGAGACAATTATAACACTTGCTGCAGGGACATAAACATAATTGTGGCACCATAGACTTGGGCACATGAGTGAGAAAGGGATGAAGATCATTCACTCTAGAAAGTTGCTTCCAGGTCTGAAGAAGATTGACTTGGAGTTTTGTGAAAATTGTGCTTATGGAAAATAGAAAAGAGTCTGATTTCTCAAAGTTGGGAAAGAGAAGAAGAGTGAGAAATTAGAGCTTGTGCATTCATATGTATGGCGACCAGCTCAAGTATCTTCTCTTGGTGGCTCTTGCTATTATGTTACTTTTATTGATGATGCAACTAGGAAAACATGGGTGTATTTCCTAAAACAAAAATTAGAAGTATTTGAAACTTTTAAAAAGTGGAAAGCTTTGGTTGAGAATGAGACAGGAAAAAAGTTGAAGTGTCTCAGATCTAATAATGGAGGCAAGTATTGCAGTAGAGAATTTAAGAATTACTGTTCATATAATGGAATCCATAGGCAGAAAACAATTCCTGGAACCCCACAAGAAAATCGTGTGTCTGAGAGGATGAATAGGACTATTATGGAGCATGCAAGGAGCATGAGATTGCATGTTGGACTACCCTTACACTTTTGGGCAGATGCTGTACATACCATTGTATATTTAATAAATAGGGGACCTTCAAATCCTTTGGATGGTGGCATTCCAAAGGAGGAATGGATGGGCAAAAAGGTAAACTATTCATTTCTGAAAACCTTTGGTTGTGAAGCTTTTTGTCCATCTTGATATTGAAAATAGAACCAAGCTTGAGGCTAAGTCTAAAAAATGTACCTTCATTAGATATGGAGTAGATGAATTTGGTTATTAGTTATGGGATTATGAGAATAATAAAATCATTAGGAGAAGAGATGTTATATTCAATAAGAAGGTCATGTATAAGGATCAGCTACAGGAAAAGAAGCATGAACATGCCAAAAAGGAATATGTGGTGCTGGATGAGATTCACGAAAATAAAATACTAGTGGTACCTGATGCTCAGCAGCAATAAGTTATCCCAAAGACTCTTGTAAGTGTTAGACATTCTACAAGGGTAACTAGACCTCCTGAAATATTTTCTCCATCATTATATTCTATATTATTAACTGATTCTGGTGAACCTGAAGGTTATGAAGAAGCAATGCGGGTAGATACCAAAAAGCAGTGGGAGCTAGGCATGAAAGAGGAAATGGATTCCTTGCTGCAGAATCAAACTTGGGACTTAGTTCAATTGCTTGCAGGTAAAAGAGCATTGCCAAATAAATAGGTTTACAGGTTAAAGGAAGAAGATGGAGGCAAGAAAAGATATAAGGCCAGACTCATGGTAAAAGGTTTTGCACAGAAAAAAGGTATAGACTTTGACAAAATATTTTCTCCAGTTGTAAAGATGACTTCTATTAGAACTATTCTAAGACTTGTGGCTGCGGAAGACTTGCATCTTGAACAATTAGATCTAAAAACAACATTTCTCCATGGGGATTTGGAAGAGGAAATATACATGCAGCAACCACAGGGATATGAGGTCAAGGGTAAGGAGGATTTTGTGTGCAGGTTAAAGAAGAGTTTGTATGGCCTGAAGCAAGCACCTAAGAAATGGTATTTGAAATTTGATAGTTTTATGGCTAAACAAGGTTACAAAAGATGTCATTTTGATTATTGTGTTTATTTCAAGAAATTGGGTAATGCTAGCTATATTATCTTGTTGCTTTATGTTGATGACATGCTTATTGCCAGGTCTAACATGTAGCATATTAATGAATTTAAGCAGAAATTAGCAAATTCATTTGCTATGAAGGATTTGGGTGTAGCAAAACAAATCCTTGGTATCAGGATCACACAGGATAGGATAAATAGAAAATTATTTTTGTCCCAAAGTGAGTATGTAGAGAAGGTGTTGAAAAGGTTTAACATGCATAATGCAAAAGCAGTTAGTACACCTTTGCCTAGTCATTTTAAGTTGACTAAGGAGATGTGTCCAAAGACACAAGAGGAGGAAGACAAAATGTCTAAAATACCATATACATCAACAGTTGGCAACTTGATGTATGTAATGGTATGGACAAGGCCAGATATTGTACATGCAGTGGGAGTTGTGAGCAGGTATATGAGCAATCCGAGAATGGAACATTGGAATGTTGTAAAATGGATTCTCTGATATTTGAGAGGTACTACCTCAAAGAAACTATGTTTTGGAGGAACAAATTCTGATCTAAAAGGATATGTTGACTCTAATCTGGCGGGTGATATTGATAGCAGGAGGAGTACTATAGGGTATGTTTTTACTGTAGGAGGTACTGCAGTCAGTTGGATTTCAAGACTACAAAAGGTTGTTGCACTTTCAACCACTGAAGCTGAGTATGTTGCTGCTACGGAAGCTAGCAAGGAGATGATTTGGTTACAACATTTTCTGGAGGAATTGGGGTAATGACAAGAAGTTATCCCTTTGTACACTAATAGCCAGAGTGCCATTCATCTTTCTAAGAATTCAGCTTTGCATTAAAAAACTAAGCACATATAGCTCAGATACCACTTCATCCGGTTAGTTTTGGAGGATGGGCAGTTAAAGCTAGAGAATATTCACACAAGTTAGAATCCTGCAGATATGTTCACAAAGGTAGTTACATGGGAGAAACTGATTTCCTCATCATTTTCTGTTCACCTTCATGACTGATAATGGTGGACATAAGAAACCAGCCAGGCATGTAATTTAGTGGGAGCTGCAAGCACATCGGTGTCGTCCAGGATTAGTCTCCAAGTGGGAGATTGTTGGTATGTGGCAACTGATCATGCAAGTACAGTACACTAGTTATGTATCCTCACAGGGGTTTGGGGGTGTAGCCCCCAATTTTTTTTTTTCCCTCTTTTTTGCACGATCGGAGTCAGTTGTTAATTTTTGTTAACTGACAAAAGAAAAATGACATTGCAAAACCCTAATTCTAGAAGCTTCCAAAAAACTTGTTATAAGCGGCTGGGATGTATGTTATAGCTATGTATTCACGAGATTGTAATCTGTTTTGCATTGGATAATAAAATCATTGGATGGCTGAGTTTTTGTGGATGTAGCCCATATTGGGTGAACCACGTTAAATTTTTGTGTTGACCTCTTTTGTGTTATTCCTCATTATTATATTTAGGTTATTTAATCTACATATAATTGTTAGTGTTTATTTCTCCGATCTGCCCTAACCCTAACATTAGGGACCAAAATGGACTTAGGAATTATGGGATTTTTAGATGGGAAGTTAGATGTTTGGGATTTTAGGAATTGTGACATACTTAAGATAGACTAACATTCTTAAGCAAGCTTGGATAAAGATTGATAATGATCAACTAGGGTCTTGATTTTTGATTAGATGGATTGGATTATGGATGATTGTGGATAAGCTGAGGAGCCTTTGAAGATGAGGGATTTTTGATAATGATGTAGATAATTGTGATTGGGATTTGAATGAGAGTTTGAAGGAGACTAAGTCCTTAACCAATTTTTTATTTTCAAATGATAATTTGTTGATTAAAGATTAGGGGTTGAGATGTTTGATTGAAATGGATAATGGATGATGGGTGGTTGATGTTGGATGAAGGATGAATAGATTAGATTAGGATTGGATGAAATGTGATCAAGTGGATAAGAGAATTGGATTAAGATGATTATGATGAATTAGATTAAGGATGATAGATATATAGAATGGATAGATTAGGATGATTGAGATGAATAGGATATGATGTGTGAGATGAGTTTTGGATAAGTTGGACAATTGGAAGATGCATAGGATATGTGGTTAGAATGATGATGTGGTTGATTAAGGATGAGGTGGATATGATTAGGATTGGATTGGATGATGTGGATGAAAGTTAGGAGATTAGATGGATAGGATAAATGATGGGGATGATGATTAGGGGTGATTAGAGGGATGGTTTGGATTAAGATTAGGGATGGAATTAATTTGGATTAGATGGTGAAGATAGATTAGGAGGATGATTTGGATGACTAGGAAAATGATTAGGATGAAATTGGATAATTGAATGAGTGATTAGGAGGATAAGAGGATTGGATTAAGAGGATATGAGGTGATTAAGATTGGATAAATGGATTAGGATATGGAGTGGGAAGATGGATGCTGATTAAGGATAAAATGGATGATTTTGGATATGGGAACCAAAGGCACTAAAAGGTGAGCCAAAGGTGCTAACAGATGAACCTTAGGCACTGAAGGATAAGCCTAAGGCACTGACAGAAGATACTATGCTTCTAATAGACAAGCCAAAGGTGCTAGTAGAGAGACCAATGGAGCTAAACAAGAAAGAAAATGTAATGGCTTGACTTCAAGGTATGAAATTAGATTCTGGCTTATACAAGTTTTGACAAAGAAAGCACACCATTCACATGAACATCCTAGAAGTTATTCAAGTGGGATTGTCACATCTAACGGACCCACTCAGGTGTGGTCTCAATCTCCACTTTTAGAAAATAGTGATTTCCACCCCCTTGATACCATCTACCATTTCTTGGTTGGATAGAGAATGCAAGGTCATGGACCACCTTACACCTCTTACCTTGGAGATGAAATGTCTTGCCCAAGATTTATTCCAACTCAAGACAATGGAGGTAATAGTATGGGCTCTTCTCCTCCTATGGTAACAATGCACGGTGGATGTGATGTCTGAAGGTCTTATACTAGGCTTGAACAAGCTTCTAGGGAGTCCTCGATATACGCAAGGTATGCGAGGCAAAAATTGTGAATACTAGTCCATTGAAGGGATGTGGCACAAGTGATTAAGCAAGCACCACTTCACCTTGTGTCTGGAATCACCCAGGGCCCCAAGGCTGTCCCAATGACAATGCAACTAGATTGGGGTACAAGTTTCCTTCTCCCCCCTTTGATATACCCTACCTGTACATGTGGTTGATTTCATCCCTTGGGGGGATGAAATCCCCAAGCAGACCTCCTAAGATGAAACCACTCCTTGCTTTTTATCACCTAAGATCAGACAAGGCGCAAGGGGAGAGCATACACAAAAAGAGTGACCCTTTCGAGATACAAATAGACAAGAAAGTTTGCAAGTAGACTTTTGATCCCCAATATCACCCTAAGGTGTGAGGGGAGAGCATACATCTACAAGAAAACAAGACACGAGAAGCAAAGTTGATTTACCCCTACTTTAAACTTAATGTGAGACTAATGCTAGTGATAAAAGACAAAGCTTTTGCTTTGAATCTACACAAAAGATGTTAGTAGTTTGGATAAAGATACTTGGATAGACATTTTGGATACCTGCAAGAATGAGTTAGACCCCTGCAAAAACTTGCAAAAGCTGTCAGATAGAAGGCACTAAAATGAAGGATATATGCCCTGACAGATAGATAAGATGTGCTAAAACAATAGATAAAGGTATTGATACAAAGAGAGATGGCACTGATACAAGAGTAGATTGTACTGATATAGAAGCTAAATGAGCTAAAATAGGAGTAGATTGTGCTAAAGCAGAGGATAAATGCACTAACATAGAAGATAAATGTGCTAAATTAGAAGCACAATGCACTAAAATAGTGATTAAATATAGATTTATACCTCGGACTATCTGTCACAAAGGCTGATGGCACTGTTCTAGGTGCTAAAGGCGCTGAACTGACATATTAGAGATAACCTACACAAAAATAGAGTTATTTCTCCCACAAAATGATCACATAAAGTGCTAAATAGGATGCAAGGTTAGTTCAACAAGATTAAGCAACAATTTTGAACTCAAAAATAGAACAAATGATGAAAGATATGCAAGGTTAGACTAGCCGTAAGTGTTTTTTCAAAATGAGATAGGTTAAGTGATATTTTAGAAAACTTAAGGCCTAGAAACTGTGAAAAGTGAGAAACTAAAACCCTACAAGTACATAGTAAGTGAAAATCAGATGTTAGAAGTGATTTTAAGACATATTTTTTTGCTACTGTCATGAATAGAGGAGCTAAACCAAAGATGGATGGTACTAAAACAGGTCCCAATGGTCCTGACATAACTACTGACAGTGATGACAGAGTAGTTGATGGCACTAAACAAGGAGCTAAATGTGTGACTACAGAGATTGAGTGCGCTAATCCAAACTACATGATAGAATCTTCAAAAAACTTGCAAAAAAAGATTAGATACAGGGACAGAGGTCCCACTTGGCATGCCAAATGAGGATGAAAAAGATTTAAAGGACACAAAAACATGAAAGTAAACTAAAAATGAAAGCATTATACCTTCCAAGAGCCTTGAAATCTCCTTCACTCCTTGATAAGGTTGAAGAGAAGTGCACCCAAGTATCTCCTAGCTTTACCCAAACAGATAGGAAGTATGTGGATTGCTCTTGTATTCAACACAATATGGATCGAATGAGATATTTGGCTAAGGATTGAGATGAGATTTTGGCATGGTAAGGATAAGGAGAAATGAAATGAGAGGAAATTTTGGCATCATAAGATTAGGATGAGAAGTGTTATAAAAATGCTTGGAAGAGCCTTGTATTTATAGGCATTTTGGAGGGGATTTGAAATCAATGGTTGAGATTGAAAGTTCAAATCCAATGGTGGAGATGAAAAGATGATATGGAGGGTTGAGATTTGATCAACAAGATTGGATGGCTCCCATTATTTGTGAATTTTAAATTCTCCTTGGGAAGGGTTTGATTATGACTTGTGAGGAAATAAAAGAATTAATTTACTTGGGAGAAGGTGGAATTAAAAATTAAGATTTATTGGTGAGTGTGAGGACATGTGACACATGTGTGCTCATTTGAAAAAAAACATGTGTGAGCTCTTTGCATTAAAAAGAGCTCTAACATGAAAGAGGAAAGGTGAGGTGGAAGGGTCATGTGACTCTTTTGAATAAAAAGTAATTTTTTATTCAAAGGGTGTGGGGGAAGGTGTTAAGCAAGGTTTGACCAAATTAATTAAGTGTTTAACTTAATTAATCTAGCTGTTGGAAATTAGTGAGTGGGTTAATGAGAGGTTAAAATTAATTAAATATTGATTTATTTAATTAATTGGGTCTAGGGGCTAGGTAGGTTAGAGTAGCTAATTAAATAATTAGTATTTATTCAATTAGGCTAGGTTTAGGTCATAGGCTAGGGGAGATTAATTAAATAAGCTTGTTTTATTTAATTAACCTAGGTTAGGGGATGGAGAAATTAACCAAATAAATAGCTGGAATATTTATTTAATTAATTGTGTATGTTGTTGTAAGGTTTAGTAATAAATTAAACGAATTAATTCATTAATAGGGATGAATTTGGGATGAATGGCTAAGAGCTAATGGTTAGGGATAAATTAATTAAATAATTTTGATTTTATTTAATTAATTAGAGGAAGGGATAATTAGTAGTGCAAGGATGTGGGAAAGTGGCTTGCAGGGTCAAGACATTTTCAGGTGTCTACAATATGTTTATATATATGTAAATTTAAGATATTATGTATGCCTCAAGGACATAATTTATGTTTACATGTTTATGTTTATGAAATTTTATGTTAAATGAAATGAGTGATTTAACTAAATAGATATATGTACATGATGTGCAGTACTATGAAATTTGGTTATCTATATATATATATAGTTAAATTTGGTCAATAGAATGTAAATTGGCATATCATAATATTAGAATTACTAGTCATTCTATAAATGCATTATAAGAGAATACATTGATCATCACAATCATATTGCATCCTTTCCTACACCATCATTGATCTTGGTTCATTATCACTGAGTTGATTTTTTTTGGGGCATAACTAAGTAGAATATGATCCTCACTTAGTGCAACTTCCCAAATGATGTATATATAAACCACCCCACTTTAGACATAGGTACAATGAGATGAGGAAAATCTACTATAACCATCCATCCCTACTATTTCACTTTTATAAATTGAAGTTCAATTGTGGGTTAAAATACATGTGGATTTGAATTAAAATGTAACAAAATCAAAGTATAAATTTTAGGGTGTTCATCTAGGCAAGGCCATAATATTAGCACATTGGAGAATCAAAAGTCTTACCATATTTGAGAGTATATGACCTTTTGTTTTACACCACTTGATGTATGCATTCAATTATGTTAGATTAAGGGGACCCTTCTAGAATTAACTAATAAAGATGAATGATATCAAAATCCTTAGGTTGTTTTAGATATTAATTTTAAGGAATGAGAGGTAAATTAATTGAGTAAATGATGGTAATGTAATGTCTTGGCCTCTTGCTAATATTTAATGCATATATGCCCCACAAGATCTTATAAGTTACTTGTTGTGAATTATGGTCCACAAGAGAGGTAGGAATATGAGAGACATAACAACATAAACTAAACTCATTAAATTTAAATATAAAGATTTTACTTGAGATGCATCCTATCATGTTGTAAAGCTCCACCACTTGATTCTAATATAAAATTGAACTAGAATGATCAATAACATAACATCACCTTTAATAATATAATTTAAATAGAAATAGAATATGATAACTTTTACATGTAAAGCTTGGCATCCATAAAACCATCATAATCATCACATAAAAAGTTATTCACTAAGGCTCATGTATTATCATCATATACATAATGAGAAAGGTGTAATATAATTTATCACTTGTCATTTGTATGCATCCAATCAAATTATAACTTGCTCTAACACTTTATCATTCTAATGTAAAATTATCACTAATTAATTTATAACATATAACATCACAGATAATTGTTGAAATGCACCGAACAACTGAGAGGGGGGGGGGTGAATCAGTTGTTACAAAAACTTAACTTCATATAAATATCAAACCATCAACTACTTAATTACTGATAATCAGATTTAACCATGAAAGTATGAAACCATAGACTTAATCACAATCACACATTTAACACAGGAGACACCAAATTTTTACACAGAAAACCCTATAAGGGAAAAACTGCAGTGGGTATTAGCCCATAGAAAAATATAAGTTATACCAATACCGAAAACCAGAGGCTCACTACCTACTGGCTCACTACCCAAATTGTTCACTGCAAAGAACGGATCACTGCCAAGAACGGCTCACTGCCAAGGGGCATCTCACTACCAAGGGGTGGCTCATTGCAAAGGGGTGGCTCACTGGCAAAGATTTTTGAACTAATTTGATAGCATCTACTCTATGCATGAGTTCAGTTCCATTGAAGCGCAATATTCTTCCCCTACTGTGCTCTTCTTACTCATCACACTTATCTCCTCATTTTGCACACTCACACTTTTTTCACAATTACATTACAAGTATTTATACAAGTCATCAACCTTGGAATGTACATCAAGGTTGGCAATACATTCTTCAACCGATGGAAAAATCTCCAAGGTCGGCATTACAAAAACATACATAGAACGAGGTCTGGACCTAATACAGAAATTAGCTATGAGAAAGATGTAAAGATGTATGCTGATCACACCATGCCTTAGCTGGGACTCAAATGTAATCCTTCATGCCATGACACACTTCTACAATCTTCAAGGCAACTCCACAAATAGTAAAATCAATCAAGTCGGCCAAGACTGGTGAGAACACTAAGTCTACTAAGAACATTCTTCATCCACAATCCAATTTTCTCTTTACGGACCAATCCAAGGGTAGGAACATGATCAGGAGACATCCACAAGCACATTGAAATCATTAGGAACAACCGCACAACTTCTAACCAATCTGTTAAGAAGATTCTTCAAACTAGAGAGCATAAACACCACTGCCAGCTACTGTCATAAGGAAAAGATCACTTACGGACCACCAGATCACAAACCATTATAGTCAAAGATACATAACATCATCTTTGACTTAACTCTAGAACTGCAGACAAAAATACTTCAATGCGGAGGAATGTAGAGTATAACACTTTCTCCCTGTCACCACCAAACATACAAAAAAAGTAGTTTTCACTCTGGTGAACATAACTCACTCAAATATTCATACCAGAGGCTCAAACTTGGAACATAGCATCTTCAGACAAACCTCTAAATGACTTCCAATCCATAGACAAGGATATTTAATCTATAGGAAATGTGGAGCAATCTGTTTGATTGTTCTTTTGTAGACAAAGATACTCTGCAACACACTGTTTCTACTAGAGGAGCAAATTTTCTCAATATCCTCAATATCAGGCTTTCCAACACTTACATAGGAAAATACAAATTATCTTGCTTATTACAAGCAAGCAACAAAATAGGAGCACAATTGACATCAATGACAACACTGATATGTTGACATCAATGACAACACCGGTTAGGCACATACTTGCAGCAATCTCCCCCTTTGTCATTGATGGCAACATATGATGTGAAAATCTGTAAAGACCATCAAGACAAGATTCTCCCCCTTTCTCTTTACACATCTACACTCTTTCTTTTCTATGTTTTTCACATGATTTCTCTCTCCCTTTGACATCAATGGCAAAGGACACATTCTTTCACTGTTCTGAATAATCCCTCTTAGGAGTGTACTTCAAGCTGTATCAACTCTTATTTTAGAGAACCTTAGAATTTACACTAATACTTCTAGAGTAACATATCTTGTCTTCTCAAAGCTTCATACTGGATTTGGCACAAATCAAGGTATGACATCCAATCACATTTTTTATCAACCTTCATGTCAGCTTATTAAAACAATGCATATTTTGACAATATATCAATGACAACATATAGAGCTAATATTTTCCTTGGATTAGTATTCATTTGTGGCTCTTCCTATCAACGGTTACTACTACCAACTTCTGAGAGACATCTATTATTGGTCTGGGTGAAACAATACATTCTTATCTGCAGATATAGGGACATATTCCCAAGTCTAGTTTTTTGTTCTTCTACATAGCAGGCTTCTTGCTTTTGTACAAGCTCTTCCTTTATCCTTGACTTAGACCTTTGTTGCAAATCTTTGATCTTGTCTTTTTGTACTGCTAGGTATCAACATCAATCCTTTGGCAGGGGAAAAAGATTTTCAATAATACTCCCCTTGAGCCAAAATTTTAGTCTCAATTTCCAGAGTGAACATCTGCACCAGATACCTATGCAAATACTTCCTTAATCTCTAACACATCCTTGTTTACCCAAATCTTATTCGTCTCCTTTCTGATATCTGCTAGATCAATCTTTTCCACTAGCTTCTTTAACTCTACTTGATTCTCCTTCTTCTTGTTCTTGCTTCTGCAAGATTTAGCAACATGTCCAGGTCTGTTGCAATTTAAGCACACAATATTCCTCTGTCCATGATTCATTCTGGATCTGCATTGGTTGGGTCTGTGTCCAAATCCATTACATGTATGATAGTATCCATTGAAGGGGTTTACCATTCTGTTCCTGCACTCATTTGTTCTATGACCAAACCTTTTGCATGCAAAGCACTTTCCATTAAGAGTTTGAGTTTTTTCTTATATTGTTGAAGCCATTCCTTATCATACCTCTACATTCACTTGCTATGTGACCAATTATTTTGTAGTTGAAAAATTGACCAGAGAAAGATGGAGCATCTTGATTCAATCTACTTCTACATTGAGTAGCCTTGTGGCCAAATTTACTACATGAATGACAATAACCATTGAAAGATGGATACCTTTGTGCATTTGGTTGCTTGACTGGAGGTCTTTTTGATCTATTCCTTTGATCCTGAATATGTTTGCCTTTGTCCTTCTCGACCTCAAAATTCTTTTCTTGATCTATTCTAGAACTTTCATCTTTCTCAGGTCTTATACTGTTTATGTCATCAGGATTTTTCTGACTTGCTTCAACCATTATTCTATCAAATTTGGTTGCACTTACACTAAATTTGTCTTGTTGAACCCATGCATGTTTCAAATCAGCTTTCAGATCCACAACTTCTTCTTCAAGCTTTATGCAATCATTTGTTTTGTTTTTCAAGCATTCTTCAATTTTTGTTTTTTCTTCATTTGCTAACTTCAAATCTTCACTATTTTCCTCAAGTCTTTACTTAAGCTTCTTGATTTGGCTTTTTAACTCTTTAATGTATTCATTTGCTTCTTTTATATCTACTTTTAAGTCCATGTTTTCTTCTTCAGATTTCTGAAGATTTTCAAGAGCAATTTTGGATTCTTCACTGTCAATGGAGAGATATTTATCTTGAGAGGAATTTATATTGTTGCAGGCTTCAGTCACCGATTTTGATTCAACATTAGCAATCAAACACCAATTCATTTGTCCCTTTGCTTCATACTAGTGATCTTTCTTCATTTTCTTCTTCTCAGTATCATCTTCTTCTTTGGTAAATACCTTTTCCCCTTTTGTATTGTAAGGAAGCCTATTTGAATCTGATCCATAATTGTTGATTTCTGAATACTTCTGTATGTCTTCATAAACCCTGACATTTGCACTCTCAATGATTTTTTTTAATCTTTTATTGTAACACCGGTAGGCCTTACTCTCAGTAGAGTATCCAAGGAAAGTTCCTTCATCATACTTAGCATCAAACTTGCTTAGCTCTTCTTTTCTTTTGATATAACATTTGCTTCCAAAAACTTTCAAATATTTTACTGAAGGTATTCTTCCATACCACAATTCGTAAGGCGTTTTAGTATCATTACCTTTGACTTGAACTCTGTTTTGAATGTAGACAACAATATGTATAGCTTCTTTCCAATATGCTTTTGGTAGGTCAGCTTCCTCTATCATTGTTTTTGCAGCTTTTTGAATAGACCTACT
The DNA here is from genome assembly GCA_027924645.1 of Cunninghamia lanceolata. Lineage (NCBI taxonomy): Eukaryota > Viridiplantae > Streptophyta > Pinopsida > Cupressales > Cupressaceae > Cunninghamia > Cunninghamia lanceolata. The sequence continues at coordinate 477,330 of BSBN01001673.1, forward strand.
CATTATTTCCATCACTCTATTCTCTCTGGATAGCTATCGTTTTATTCCATGAGTCTCACACAACATATTGAATTTATCAGATGTAAACTCTTCTCCTTTGTCAAACTTCAAACATTTGATTTTCACATTTAATTCATCTTCAACCATTGTTTTGAAGGCTTTAAATGCATCCAGAGCTTCTGATCTTTCTTTGAGAAAACTAACCCAAGTCATTCTAGAATAATCATCAACAAAGAACATAAAGTACCTGTCATCTTGGAGAGTTTTCAATCTTGTAGGTCCACAAAGGTTTGTATGAACTAATTCCATCAGTCCAGTTGAGGATCTTTCTTCATCCTGTAAACTTCCTCTTGCTTTCTTCTCAACTTGACACTTCTTGCAGGTGATGTTGCTAAAATGTATCCTCTTTGGCAGACCTTTCACAACTTGAGCTGAGGTTATCCTTGCTAGATCATTAGGATTGATGTGACACAATTTCCTATTCTAAATCCAACTTTCATGATTATGAGTTATAGAGCAGATAATGTTTCCTTCTCTAAGATGATAAAGATTTCACTCTGTCCCTTGTCCATCAGCTATTACTGCTCCAAATTTATTTCTGATTTCAAAGGTATCATTTTGAAATTTGAAACTGTAGCCATCTCTGCACAATTGTCCAATGCTCAGGAGATTTTGTCTTAGGCTTTCAACATAGAGAACATCATCTCTATGTTATCTTCCATCAAAACTAATTGAACCTTTTCCACATATTTTAGTAGTATGGTCATCTCGAAATCTAACTAACCCTTCTTCATTCTTTACAAGATTAATAAACTTACCTTTATCACCAGTCATATGATTTGAGCAACTACTATCAATAACCCAATAGTTCTTTATATCTTCATTGTCAGTACTTACCTCTGGATCAAAACTTTCATCATATTTGTAATTATCATCCTTTGAATGAAAGCAACCATCATCATCTTCATCGTCTTTAACATCATAGGATGTTTTCTTGGTCTTTCTACTTTTACCTTTTTCATCATAATAATTTTTTAATTTTCTTTTTGAACATCTGGATGCACAATGACCAGATTCACCACAATTGGAACAATTTGAAGATAGTTCATCCTTTTGTGACATCCCGAATCAACCTCAAACTATCAGGCTTTATTCAGAAGAACCCTCGCTCTGATACCAATTGTTGAAATGCACCAGACAACTGAGAGGGGGGTGAATCAGTTGTCACAAAAACTTAACTTCATATAAATATCAAACCATCAACTACTTAATTATTGATAATCAGATTTAACCATGAAAGTATGAAACTATAGACTTAATCACAATCACACATTTAACACAGGAGACACCAGATTTTTGTGTGGAAAACCCTATAAGGGAAAAACCATGGTGGTTGTTAGCCCATAAAAAAATATAAGTTATACCAATACTGAAAACTAGAGGCTCACTGCCCAAATTGCTCACTGCAAAGAACGACTCACTGCCAAGAACGACTCATTGCCAAGGGGTGGCTCATTGCAAAAGATTTTTGAACTGATTTGATAGCATCTACTCTATGCTTGAGTTTAGTTCCATTGAAGCACAATATTCTTCCTCTGCTCTTCTCTTCTTACTCTTCGCACTTATCTCCTCATTTTGCACACTCACACTTTTTTTGCAATTACATTACAAGTCTTTATACAAGTCATCAACCTTGGAATGTGCATCAAGGTTGACAATACATTCATCAACCATTGGAACAATCTCCAAGGTCGGCATTACAAAAACATACATAGAAATAGGTCTGGACCTAATACAGAAATTAGCTAAGGGAAAGATGTAAAGATGTATGCTAACCACGCCATGCCTTAGCATTTTCCAAAAAGTGGAAGTGTTTTCTCTGATTTTTAGAATTTGTCACATTTTACCTAAAAATTTGAAGCACTTAAAGGTGGAATCTTGGAAAAAGTCACTAAATATGAAATGTAGTACTTGGAGTCTAGTTTCTAAATATGTAATTTTTTTCAATACCCAGATGATAGAAATTGATTTTGAATAGGCGTTTCAAAAAACTAAGGTTTAAAAGTCCCTTTTTTTTACAATACCATGTACGTGTACGTCATCCATATTTTGACCTAAATAATCATATTTTTCAAAATCTTTTTGGGAAAAGATTTGTAACTCACTGAAGCACGTTTTCCATATTTTTTTGTAATTTTTTATTGAATATTTTTTTTTTATTAATTTTTTATTGGGCATTTTTGGTCTTTTAAAAAATTATCGTGTATGTCATGCATAAGATGACCTAAACTTAACATTTTTTGAATTTTTTTTTTAAATTTAAAAGAATTGTCTAAATTATATTTTCGTACAATTTTTTTTACAAAAAAATATTTTAATAAAAAGTTATTAAAATACTAAAAAACCATGATAATTTAAGTTTATGGACCTATTTCATCAGAAATTGATTAAAAAATAGAAAAAATAATCCAATTGTAAAAAAATTACATTTTTGGAATCTACACTGTCTCATCTATAATGGGTTTTAATTTCGTCAAAATATTCTACAAAATAGACCTTCAGATATATGCCCAAAGTCACTATTTTGTTATGACATTGATAGGACCTTCAAGTTGCAGGTCAAACTAGGTCTAGAGGTCAGGTTCAGGTCCCCAAAGCATTTCCTGAACTGGGTTACAAAGCAAAACCTGAGCTTAAAATTTAAATTTTAAATAACGGGATCCCATTCCTTACTCTATCGGTGCAAAATAAAACGGTATCCTGTTTATTATTTCTCTATTTTTTTTAATGAGACTGTGACTGTGACTGTCAACCCTACAACTTGCTCTACAGTACGGCTGACAATGACATTTGCAGCATTCTCTACTATCTTTTTTTCTTTTGCAAGTCCATCAACTTGGAATATTGTTTAAATTTTGATAGAAGCCATCATTGAGACATTGGTTGAGTGAAATTTTGTTGAATTGCTACTTGTTTGAAGGACTTGAACAAAGAAGAAAGGCTTTCAAGTTTTTGACATTCATTTGTACATGCTTCATAAATTTTTTAATCATGGGATCACAAAGTCATAATAAGAGGAAAGATAGGAAGCTATTAACCCCTAAAGAAATTGAAGCAAAGAGAGAGAAGGAGACAAAAAGACAAAGAGATAGAAGAGTAAAGATTCAATCAATGAATAATGCTAAAGCATCCAATTCCACAACTATTGAAGATAAAAATATTGAGGAGACCATGGATGTAAACGATGCAAATTTGCAAGAGGTGAATGTGGAAACTAATACGATTATACAAACTACTCCTGGTATGTCTTCAAATCCCTCTGTCAATGCTATGGAGAATGTTTCAATAGGCAGAAATCCAGGTACTTCAAATCCACCTTTGAATGAAATGGAAATAGTGTTGATATGAGATTTAAAACAAGCTAGATATAACAATGTTAAGATTGATAATATTCGTAGAGATTAAAATTTGAAACAAATTGTTGTTGAAAATAAAAATGAAAATCCTTTTGTTGATGAAAATGAAAATGAAAACCATTTTGTTGTTGAAAATGAAAACGAAAATCCTTTTGTTGAAAATGAAAATGAAAATCCTTTTGTTGAAAATGAAAATGAAAACCGTTTTGTTGTTGAAAATGAAAACGAAAATCCTTTTGTTGAAAATGAAAATGAAAAGTGTTTTGTTGTTGAAAATGAATATCGTTTTGAAATTGAAAATGAAAATAAAAATCCAAGATGTGATGTTGAAAATGAGAATTTTTTTTTCAAAATTGAAAGAGATGTTTTGGATAATCTTCCTGGTAAAATTTCTTGGAGACAAATAAGAACACACGCCAATAGATTATACAAGGAATTTTTTATCATAAAAAACTATCATTTCAATGTCAACTAATGATGTAATTAATGAGAATGTGAAAAATGAGGAAAGTAATGAAAATGTTAGGCATTTTTGCTAAACCAAGAAGAAAAGATCAATCACTAAAACATGCTATGTCTACTGTTGCTAGTGCCATTGAGTCTATTGGAAGTAATAGTCAATCCAAAGATAAGAATATAGCAAGACGAGCTATAACAACTACTATAGTGAATAAAACAACTTTGAATAGAAGAATGGTAAGCAATATTAGTGGAATTCTAAAAATACATCCTAAAACATTGGTAAGAGTGGAAAAAAAAGAGAAAGTATAGAAAATGATCCAATTAACCAATGTTGGAGTTTTAGTGGTCGACTCCCGAGATCTGACATGAAACTGAATGTTGAAATCAAATTTTTGATCAAAAAATATTGGCATGATAATACTAGGGTATCATCTAATGCTACAGATGTTTTAAAATTAAGAGTGGGGTCCAAAGTTCACAATCCTCATCCAAAACACCTATTAGATACAACGCAAACTGAATTTTATAGAAAATTTTGTGATGAATTAGTGTTACCTGGTAATATTAAAATAAGTCAAAGATCTTTTGAAAAATGTAAACCATGGTATGTAAAGATTAATAAGCAATGAATATCTTGTTGTTGTAAAATGCATATTTAATTTCATTATTATTATGATGTGTTTCAATATATACGTTGTACTTTATATAGTAACATGATTATACAGGAATGTGATATTAATATGTCAACTGAAGCAATAAAAGAGTTTATATCAAGTTTGTTCTGTGAAAGATCTAATGAAAAATTATTTTATTTAAGTTCATGTATTTCTGGATAATGCACTAGTTGTGGCAATCTTTCTTTGTTAAGAGTTTGTATGTATGAAAGTGTTGAAAATGATTTTGGACAACAATTAGTGGATGTTAAAAGATTTAAGAATGTTGGATATTCTTTAAAAGATGGAAAATTTGGAAAGCGTTGTGATTTAATTACAGAAAAGGTTAGTGTGCATACATTCATATCAGAGTTTAAGAGTAAAATTTTACCAAAATATGTCAAGCACTCTCAACAAGCTCGATGGCTTGATGGACAATTTCGTGAATGTAGAAACACATTTCTAGTTGGTACTATATTATTAGTGGTTGATTTTGAAGAAAAATATGCTTTAGCTCTGTAAGAGGAAATTCAATCACAATATTACAATTCAGTGCATGTTGCTATGTTTGTTCATATTGTTTATAGACATGCAGATGATAGCACAGAGAATGATAGAAATGTTTTGAGGGAGTATCATTTCTATTTGAGTGACAACCGGTTACACTCATCAGTGTTTGTTCAATATTGTTTCAATATATTTTATACAAATTTAAGAAAAAGAGGAATCTAGATGACTGAACATCTTATATGGTCAGATAATTGTACAGGGCTTTTCAAGAATGCTCAAATGTTCTGTTGGTTAAGTAGGGTTCACAAGAAGAATAATGTCCAACATATGTGGAATTTTTTTGAAGCTGGACATGGTAAAGGAGAACATGATGGAGTTGGTGTGTGTGTTAAAAAGAATTCTTGCTAGACAACAATTGAAATTTGAGGATGCAGTAAAATTTAAAGATGCACGTGGGATTGTAGATTGGTGCAATACAAGATTATGTACACCTGGATCAAGTGAGTACAGTATAGTTTGTTGATTCTTTTGGTTGGTTGAAGAAGAAAACATTCTACCTAGACTTGATTGCCAGACAATCAGTGGATCTACTAAATGGCATTCATTTAGGAGTTCAAATGCAAGTACATGGACTATCTGGACAAGGGAGCTTGCATGTTTTTGTCAGTTTTGTATTTCAGGAGATTGGGAAGCATGTGAGAATACAGAATGGGTTGAAGAGTGGAAGCAAAGACCATTGACACTTGCACAAGCACACGATCAAAGTGAAACAACAATTGAAGACAATGATCAACTGTTTGCATCAGACGATTATGACCGTGTTTCAGACCTTATACAAGAAGGTAATTTAATTCAAATTATTTCATTTTATTTCACTTCATTACTAATTTGTAGTGCTTTTATTTATTTATATGTGTACATATGAATGCATGTATGTTGATTGGTCAAATTTTATGGACATGTGCAAGTTATTGAATCAAAATTTGTTTGCAGGACATGTGTATGCTGTTGTTGCACCAAAGAAGAATGAAGAGGAAACATAATATTGGTTGGCTCGTTGTGTGGAGACTAAACATAAGTTAATAGCACCTCGAGAAGATGATGATGGCTTTCCTTATCCAACAGGTTTGGTGATCCCCTTAAGACATCCCCTTAAGAAAATTTTGATAACAAGTCTTTGATCCCCTTAAGCAAATTTTAAGAACTTCTTTGATCCCCTTAAGCAAATTTTAAGAATTTCTTTGATGATGGCTATCATTATCCAATAGGTTCGGTGGTGGTTGTTGGCACTTGGTTACAAAAATACCTAATAAGGAAGAATGGTTTGCCTGCATTCAAAGATTATGAAACACATAAGAAGATTATACACTACTCACATTTGGTGTTGGCAACAAATATAAAACTGGAGAGGTATCGTGGAAAACCTACAAATAAAGAGTTATAGATAATTTCTTTGGAAGACCATGAGACAATCATTGATGCGTTGGAAAAAAGAGAGGATGGAGATGGTACAATGGAATAAGTAAATACAGGTAAATAGAGTTAAATAGATTTATATTGTTCTTTTAAATACATTAAATACATGTTTTGATATTTCTTGTGCGTTATTAGTTTAAATTGATTTAAATTGTCCTTTTATATCCTTAGGCCATCATCACAAATTCATCACATACTTTGAAACAAAAACTTGAGAGGATGCAGATTAAACCTATATCTACACATGTGTGAGGCACTTGTAGATACATGTACAAATTCTGTATATCTAGATAGTTTTATATAAATTAAAATACATGTTTTGATGATATATTGATAAATTGCTTGTATTATTTTTATATTAGGTGGCGTGAAGACCTGCTACATTCCCCACAAGTTTTGGATTTTCTTGAGATGGCATAACCACATTTTGTAAACATTATTTTGAGTTGGCATATATGTACATACACAATTACATTATTACACATTTTGTACACAAATTTGTATACATGTGTATGTACACAATTTTATACTCTACACTTTTATATATCAAAATTATTATTCTATATATTTTATTTGTTAAATGCGCATGTTATTCTACTTTGAATTTACTTTAAATTTGATTTTATTATATTGTTAAATTTGGTTGCCTTGGGCAACTTCACCAAATTTTGAGAACTTAAGATGTCCCCTTAAAACATCGTAAATTAGGACCCCTTAAGACATCCAAAAAGTTAGCATCTTTGTAGGTTAATTAACATGGCCAATTTGAAGTTGTTAATGGACCATAGTACATCCTATGTGTAGTTATGTTACTTCTATGTTTCAATAACCATATATCTCTCAATCCAACCATTACACTATCATCTTCATTCTATCCTTAAAATTTTGTCTTTATTTGACATGCTCAATAATGAAGATGAACTATTATATGTCCATGATGTGAATCATGCATGTATATGTCCTCTCTATGTTAGAAATGATATGAAATTAACATATGTCACTACATCTAAGAGAGGGACTCAAAACTACATGGATATCACCTAATATACCTTCATCAAGTCTAAAAATATACATCATATCTAGAATGATGTAATTAATTAGTAGTGGTCCTCAATTGCTTTCAATTGCTGAGTAAGAGTGGCTTTGATTAGATTTGTCTACTCAAAGATTCAAATTGAAGGATAATATAAAAAAAGATCATTCACACCCTTCTCCTTCTCACCTTTATTTTGCAATTTTCTTATAAAATCTATTAGATTGGGATTAAAATTAGTATTCTAGATTAGTATCTAGTCTAAGATGTTAAATTTTTACCATGTTTGAAATTGTTAAAATTCCTTGGTAGGACTTGTATGTATTCATGTATGAAATTATTAATGAATGTCTAAAACTGAGCATGTACATGTTTGCTTTATCTTTCTTGCTAAGTAACAAGAATAGTTGCAAGCAATGCCTTGTGTTTCATTCCTTTGATTTCATTGGAGCCCCTCATATGGGACAATCGACATCTACTACTATGTTATTCACACAAACCAAATTTTGTGATAAAGAACCTTGGGGGAAGAAGTTCCCTTTCAAGTAGGGAACAACTAGTTTCATATATTATTGTGTCAAAATATGCATCAACAAGTGGTGAATCAATTTTGCACATCATCAACATTATTCTTCTATTGTTGATATTAGAACTAAGTAATTAATTCCTCATTTAATTATCATATTATTACTATCAATTTATCAACCTGACTCTAGATTTTATCTGGTTTAATAATGCTTAATTATTTGCATTAGATTAATTAGCCTAGATAATTTATGTAAACCATTTATTTATTTACATTTATTAGTGAACCCAAGATTGCTTACATGACTTAAGGTTCCCCCTTACGGTTTCTCTTTCATTAGGGTTTTTTAGATCAATAATTTCTAATTAGTTTATCATATTTGGATATCTTGTTAGGGTTTATATGCTCTATTCTATTGTACTTTATAGTCATATCTTTATTTAGGTTTTCACGGATCATTGATATATCTAGTCTTTTACCCACTCTAACCACCATTACTTTAGCCTTCAAGGTTTGAAACCTCTTGCACTCATGTCTACTTGTGAAAATCAAAGTAGTTGGGTTTTTTATTCATAACAAACTTTGCATATAATTTTCTCAAAAAATATAAAGGAACCTCACAATTAGCATGAGGTGGATAATCAAACACCATCCACCATCTGTCCCAAAAATTGGTAGACATTCCTTCATGCCTACACCACCTGATTGATATTCTTTTCTTATTTGCAGGAATAGGTTCATTTGTAATGGGATGTCTAAAATATTGCGCTAAATGAGCTTTTGTGATTTTAAGATCCAAAATAGCCTTATAGGAGAGGCCATCAACATAAAATTGGCTCCTCTCCTCTCTCCATTCCTGGAATCCATTAAAGTCTGAGTCAATAGACCTCACAGAATCTACAATGTTTTGCATCAAAGCTACAAAATGTACCACATGAGGTGGCATGAATTGTTCATTGCGAATGGGATTCAATTTTTCTTGTATGGAATCCACATTTTCATTAATTATGGCTCGCAAGTGAGCCTGGTCAGTTCCAGGTGGGGGTGGAGGTGGGGCATCTGGAGCTAGGGGTGGGGGCGGGGGTGGGGCCGGATCATCTTGTGCATTGAGGAAGTCCTCAACATCAAAGTGAATATCATCCAGATTCATGATATATATAAAAATAGATATGTTCACCTGCATATATACATATAAACATACAAACTTGAGTATAAATTTAAAATTAAATCAAGAATACATACATATATATATATATAAACATATAATGTACATGTTCAAAAATTATAAATTATATGTATGTTTCAAGAAATTACACTTGGAATAAATTTAAATTAAACATATAGATACCTACATGCATGTACAAATTTCAAAATGTAAGAGAGCTATTATATAGTGAACTAGATGTAATTTTCAAATTGAAATCAAGGGATTTTCATTCGAGACCTAAATTTTGATTCTTATAGTGAGGGAGACAAGAAAGATTAATTTAATACTATACATATCAATTTAATAGTAGGGCTATTAGGACTACCATAATGAATTTGTTCTCAAGGTTTGTTATCATATGTTAGGTCCAAGGTTTCAATTTTGTTAATTTTTTTATGGAGTTGGCTATTGGTTTGATGTTAAGTACTCATTCTAGGAGATCCAACATTTCCTATGGCAAAGCTACAAATAGTTTGTAATGGTTTTGGATGAATTTCTCTAACTAAATATGACTAATAAGCTTGGCCAACAAACAATAGTCATGCTTGCATTGGTTTGAGCATTGGATCAATCATGAATTCATAAATTGGATATGTGTTTGAGTATGTGAAAATTTGAGTGAATCCTTACCATTTGATAGGAAAGAGGAAATCATCATGTGAACTTTAGTATCTTGTATAATGTTGTCATGACCATTAAGGACTGAACATTAATTGTTATTAAATTCCTAGATTGTTATATAGACCTTTAAGATAGCCTTAAACCAATAATAGACTTGTCATGAGGGACAATGAACTACAAAGGGACAATGAAATTGTTGTTAAGATGTAAGACTCCTCTAGAGATTCAATTGCATTATCTAGATAATCAAAGAGACATAACCATGTCCAGTAATGATTAAATCTTCCACTTTTAAGATAGATAATGAGGTAAGAAGGTTAGGATGCTTTGTTTAACTTGTGATTGTAGGGATGATCTAGCTAGAAAAAAGATATTAGTTGATGGTGAACTAGCTTGATTTTGTTTCCTATTTCCTATTTGCAATTGTTGTTTTCTATTTAATTGTTAGTCACTTGACTCTTATGTGTGTTATTTAGCTTCAGACTAAGCCCATTTAATTAGTCTAAATAGTCTTAATTTGCACTAGATCTTAACACTAGATGATTGTTCCAAACCTTAAGAACAATTTAAAACTCTATTTTAATATCAATATATATCAATGAAGGGTGAATGTATAGGATTAAGTGGATGGATAATAGGAGGAAATGGATTAGGATTGGGAATGATCAAGTACTAGAGAGGGATGGCATATAGGTTTGTCTTTGTAATATAGTTCATAGTATCTATAGAGGTTATTTAAGAGAGGTGATTTAAATTTAGGATGTGAAGTTGGAAGATTAGATGGTGGTGAGGGTAATGAAGGGATTGATGGATTAGAAGGTGGATGGACCAATGAATTAGGATTGGGATTACATGGTGGTGTTGGGATAGGACTAGTAGGCTCTTGGATAGGCATTCGATTGGATGATGATGAAGGATACCCATAGGATGCATAATCTAGAGTGGTGTTCCCCTTGTCAAAGGTAACATAAGGACTTAAGGACACTTGATCTTGGTGAAAAGGGTAACTTGGACTTGCATGTTCTTGTTGCGAAGGAACTTGATAGTCAAGTGTAAATGGATTTGATGATGAACTGAAATGTTGGAATAAGTAGTTGGATGATCTTTGGGTATGGACTGATATGGATATTGGTTGATATTGAAATAAGTGGGATAGGTTGATGTGTAATTGACATGATATGTGGATGGACTAGGTTGGTATGATTATGGAGGTGACACATAGGATTGAGGTGGAATTTGTTGATACATTGTGGTTGTGTTTGTTGGGTTTGGGATTGGTGGGTGGCTAGGAGTTGTTGAATGAGGGCTTGTTGTTGTGCTCAAAATTGTTGTTGGGCTAGGATCTTTTTCTCTTGTGTTGGGATGGATTTCCACATATGTTGAAGTCTTTGTATTTCATCTTGTTGTTCAAAATATGCATCATGATCTATAAGGTTCTCATGATCACTGGGAGAAAATTGGGGACCACTTAGGATTGTGACTTTGGGTTTGGCATTGTCAACTTGGAGATGTTGTGTGGCTTCTGATTTCTCTTTCAGAAAGGTAACCCACATCATCCGGGAATGATCATCAATCAGTAACATGAAATATCTATCACCTTGCATACTCTTGATTCTTGTCAGACCACATAATCAGTATGAACTAATTCCAATAATCCGGTACAAGACTGATATTTGCTTTTGAAGGAGACTCTGCTCTATTTTCCTAGCTGACATTCTTTGCACAAACTATTTGTAGGTTTCACCAATTTTGGAAGATCTCTTACAGCCTGAATATTGCTTATCTTGATGATGTTATCAAAATTTACATGACACATCCTTCTATGCCATAGCCAACTCTGATCAACTTGAACAAACAGACAACTTTTATTTGAACCAACCAGATGGAAGATGTTACCTTTTGTTTGAGTACCAGATGCAATCTCAGTTCCGGAGCTTTCAAAGATCCTGCATCTTCCATTTTTGAACCAGAGATCATAACCTTTGTCCACTAACTGTCCAACACTGAGAATATTGTGCTTCAATCCTTCAACATACAGTACATTACCAGTTTTGCTCTTTCCATCAAAAGAAATAGTTCCCCTACCTCTGATCCTACCTGCAAAATTGTCACCAAACTTTACCATTCATCCTTCATACCTTTCCAAATCTAAGAACTTGTTCTTGTCACCTGTCATGTGGTGAGAGCATCCATTGTCAATAACCCAATCATCCTTTTCTTCAACTTGGGCAACCAAAGCTCTTTCTACAACCTTATGATTGACAGATTCAGAGGACATTGGTTCTTCTTCCTTGATGGCAATAAACACCCATACACTCCAAGTTGGTTCCATCAAACTTTGGACTATCCTTCTTGTATGACAACATCCTAGATCTCCTCAAGCAGTTAAGCTCCTTTTAGAGGAACTTGGCTCTGATATCAATTGTTAGACCTAGGGCACATAACTGAGAGGGGGGGTGAATCAGTTGTACAAAAACTTGCTTCTACTTCAAACACTTGATTCTTCTTTGTTAGTTAATAGCATATCAGTTAACTATTCATGAAAGCATAATGCATAAACACAGGAGAAGATAAACATCAACATATTGGACACCAAGATTTTGACGTGGAAAACCCGGTTAAGGGAAAAACCACGGGGTGATTAACCCAAGGATTATTCTCTGTTAGAAGAATAAGAAAAATGAATGGCACATGCCTATTAGGGCTCACTGCCTGAGCACACTACTCACAAAGAGGCACACTACCTACAAGAGACACACTGTCTACAAAGTGATAAGAATCACAAACTTGAACTGGAGATTGACAGCTTTACCATGTCTGGATCAGTTCCATTTAAGCCCGAGATACTTCTGCTCTACCCTTCACTCTTTCGCTATACCACACTCATCCGCTCCATGACACACTTTGAAATGAACTCACAAACCTTTATTTATACAAGGCATCGACTTAGGAACAATCATCTAAGTCGGCAATCATCCACAAGAACATTCGCAAGTCGGCAATCATCCATAAGAACATTCGCAAGATGGATAACTCATTCGGTTAGCCAGTCTGAACAAGAATATCTTCATCCGGAAGAATATCTTCAATTCTGGGCTCTAATACTGATGCGGATCGACAACACAACCTCAACATGATCCAAGAACCTTCACAAGCTTGCCTGAATGACCAGGTACATCCGCACTTCCTCTACTCACTGGAATCTCTTGTCCTCTTCATCTGGAACTTCAAGAACATAGTCTGTCACGACTGTCAAACTGAAACAGGTTCTTCCAGACCTCCAAACTTTGTATAAACCGAGATGACACATCACAAGGACATCCCAAACACTCCTTCCAATCCGCAGAGTCTGACAATGCACCTCCGGATCTCACCGGACCTTTTTGTAACACCCTGTCACTCCGGAGCATCTCCCAGAACCGGTTCTACTTGACCAATCACAACTTTTTCATATCTTCATGCGGACCTCTGAAATCTTAACTAGATCATCTCAAGACTCATATCTACAAACCCTTTAATCTGCATCCTCTGATCCTTGACCTATTGAGTACATTTGCCTTCTTCTCATCACCGTTCTTCACTGTTCCTGATTGAGACTAATTTTCTCAATATCCTCAGCACACAGCTCATCCAATCCTTCTTACCAATGCAATATGAGTATGTTGACATCAATGACAACACTGGTTAACCTCATACTTGCAACAGGTTGTAGGATGGCTAAAAGCATTCACATGACGATAATGTTCAAGTTTATCAAGATATGCATCATGGTCTACAAGGTTCTCTTGTTCAAAAGGTTCATCATATTCTACAAGGACCTCACAATCATTGGTACCAAATTCAAGACCTCCTATTATGACCCAGGTTTCCTATTGATTATGAGTTCAATAAGCTTCTTTTTTATTCTCACAACCATTTTGGACAAAAGAAATGAATTAGAACAAATGCATCTATGCTATTGAATGATTTCATAGAAACCAGTGGACTATCATACCACCTAGGTAGAATCATAATGAACATCTGCTTGAGACTATAACTAGACTTGGAAAACTACCTTGAGGTGGATATCTTGTGCATGCCACATGATCTGAAAACCTAAATTTGGTGAAGTTGCCTATGGCAACCAAATTTGATAATGGAGATCTAGGATTGACTACTAGTTTCCTAGGACTAATCTGAGTATTAAGATGAATATATTCTGATGATTTGTGATTTAAATTTAATGCATAATTTGATGCTTTGATTAACTTGTGATTGTAGGGATTCAATCTAGCTAGAAAAAGATATTAGTTGATGGTTCTAGCTTGATTTTGTTTCCTATTTGTATGTATTTGCAAAATTATTGTTTTCTATTTAGTTGTTAGTCCCAACTCTTATGTGTGTTATTTAGCTTGAGACTAAGCCCATTTAAAATTAGTCTAAATAGTCTTAAAATTTGCACTATCTTAACACTATGATTGTCCCAAACCTTAAGAACAATTTAAAACTCTATTTTACTATCAATATATATCAATGAAGGGTGAATGTTCAGATGCATCTATGCTATTGAATGATGTCATCTAGAAACCAATGGACTATCATACCACCTACGTAGAATCATAATGAACATCTACAAGACTATAACTAGACTTGGAAAACTACCATGAGGTGGATATCTTGTGCATACCACATGATCTGAAAACCTAAATTTGGTGAAGTTGCCTATGGCAACCAAATTTGATAATGGAGATATGAGTGACTACTAGTTGCCTACCTAACTAATCTAAGTATGAAGATGAATATATTCTGATGATTTGTGATTTAAATTTAATGAAGAATTTGATGCTTTGTTTTTAACTTGTGATTTTAGGGATTCAGTCTAGTTGAAAAAGATAAATTAGTCAAGATGGTTCTAGCTCGAGTTTGTTTCCTATTTCCTATTTGCAAAATTATTGTTTTCTATTTAGTTGTTAGTCTTGCAACTCTTTCCTTTTAAGAAGTATATCAAATCTAATTATATGCACAAAATTTTGAAGTTAATTAGATGCATTTTCATCAAGAGGACCAAGTATCAACAAATTCAAGAGTACATATGGATCATAGTGTTGGAGATCACAAGTGTTATTATCCTAGAGGATCTTATGTAGTAGACTACTTCTACATATACAATTTTCTATTAGGAGAAAATATATTTTACCAAATTTGTATAGAGTTGTCTATATTGTGTTCCAGGGTAATCAAATGATGTAAGTCACAATTTAGAGGGTTGAGGGATAAGTTTGTGTTGAGTCTATAGGAGGTGTTTTCTTACATAGACCTCTCCATAATCTAGGTGTCTCTATGTCTAACTCAAATATTTCAAGAGATATTATATCTAGATTAATGATAGCATTTTATATATGGCTATGAGATCCATGATCATATCAATGTTTGCTAGAGAAAAGTTATCTTTAGGGTATCCTTTTTTGATGTCTCAAAAGTTAGTGCAAACATGAATTCCCTTAGTTTTCTTACTAACTAAGACCACATTAGAGACCAATTTAGGATAAGTAATAGCCTGAATGAACCCCACATCCAAGAGTTTATACAATTCTTCTTTGACCAAGAGGGCTACTTGGGGGTGCATTTTGCGTAGCTTTTATTGAATAGGTTCAACATTGAGGTGAACCACAAGATGATGCATGACTAAAGATGGAGTCTCAAGGCATATCACCATAAGACCACATGAAGAAATCAGTGTAATATTTAAGGGTGATGGTTATGCCTTCTTTGATGTCAAGGTCCAGTGGAGCTGCTATCTTAGAGAGTTTAGGGTCCTCTTCTATTCACAGGTTGATGTCTATAGCATCCTCAACAAGGAGAGGGGAGTCATCTTGTATCTGGGTGGTATCTAATGGAAGGTGAAGTTTGTCATTGAGGAGCTCTTGGGAAGTGTCCATTTTTATTGTATCATTTTAATCGATCACAAGTTTCTTCTTATATCTTGTTGCTATTTTGCCTACTAGGGTGCCTTAGGACTAAAGGGTTCTTCTTTCTCTCCAAAATAAGCATAGGTGTTAAGTATGGTGGAAAAGTCTTTCTTATGATTACCATGGGGATGTGGTCTTGACACTTCATAAGTTTCATGATGGCTTCATCATTTTGGAAAACATTGAATCATAAAGAGCCGTGTTCGTCCCAATCGATAAGCTCAAGGTATTATAGGTCTAAGGAGATGGTGAGGATAGTGACCTATCATGAAAGAGGTTAGTGGTGGCAAGATATTCATAAGGATCATGAGTGGGGCCTACATCAATGTCATTAAGATTAGGGGAAACATTACCAATGAGGTTAGGCTCGTATCACAATTAACATCACGATGTTCATCCCAGGGGCATAACCTAGCTAGTGAGGACAACTACAATTGTCTCTAAAGTTACATTTGTTGGCTTGATTTCATTCTTGATTAGTTGGCTATCACAAAAACTATAAAATCTTCTCAATTCTTGATTATTGTCTCTAAAGGTTTGATTATGAAGGAAGTGATAAAGGTTTTATTATGGTTTGTTGTAATTTTTTTACATGACAGTTACCTATTCAATAATGCCTATGAAATACAATGACATACATTGATATAAGTAAATTTTATAAAAACCAAATATATATATCATCCCAATGCTATATAAATTTTGACAGTTTGTTCAAAATCTCTCCTTTCATATGATACATTCGTTTCAAAATTTTAATTGTATTTTACAGCTAAAATGTCTAAATATAGCTATTCAACACTCAAATTGAAATCAAATTTTGACAGTTTGTTCAAAATATCTCCTTTCATATGATACAGTATTTTCAAATTTTCAATTGTATTTTACAGCTAAAATGTCTAAATACAGCTATTCAATTCTCAAATTTAAACAAAATTTTGACAGTTTGTTCAAATTCTATCCTTTTATATGATATAGTCTTTCAAAATTTCAATTGTATTTTACAACTAAAATGTCAAAATATAGCTATTGAAGTCATAAATAGAAACCCTAAATAACAGTTTACATTATAAATTTTGATTGTATTTTACACAAAAAAAAGGGAAACTTCAAAAGATTCATTGCCAAATTGTAGAAGTGGAAAAATCCACTTACCTAATGTTTTGATGGTGAAAATCGTCTTCCTCAACTCGGGATCCCATTCTCAGCTGTTGCCTGTAGCTGGGAAAAATGGGGTTGCAGCCATTTTTTAAAAATATAATACTTTTTAAAAACGGGATCCTGTTTCATAAAACACGATCCCATTTTTTGGTTCTAGGCTCGGGATCCCACTATGGAACGGGATCCCGTTTTGGATTTTAGGCTCGGGATCCCGATCTAAAACGGGATCCTATTTTATAGAAACGGGATCCTATTTTTAGTTATCCGATTTCAGATTTTTTTCTAACTCTGAAACTTCCACCTTAAGTGGACACAACTTCTTGCATTTACCCATATAAGGCCAGACTCGTGATAAAAGGTTTTGCACAGAAAAAAGGTATAGACTTTGACAAAATATTTTCTCTAGTTATAAAGATGACTTCTATTAGAACTATTCTAAGTCTTGTGGCTGTGGAAGACTTGCATCTTGAACATCTAGATGTGAAAACAACATTTCTCCATGGGGATTTGGAAGAGGAGATATACATGCAGCAACCACAGGGATATGAGGTCAAGGGTAAGGAGGATTTTGTGTGCAGGTTAAAGAAGAGTTTGTATGGCCTGAAGCAAGCACCTCGGCAATGGTATTTGAAATTTGATAGTTTTATGGCTGAACAAGGTTACAAAAGATGTCATTCTGATTATTGTGTTTATTTCAAGAAATTGGGTAATGGCAGCTATATTATCCTATTGCTTTATGTTGATGACATGCTTATTGTCAGGTCTAACATGTAGCATATTAATGAACTTAAGCAGAAATTAGCAAATTCATTTGCTATGAAGGATTTGGGTGTAGCAAAACAAATCCTTGGTATGAGGATCACACAGGACAGGACAAATAGAAAAATTATTTTTGTCCCAAAGTGAGTATGTAGAGAAGGTGTTGAAAAGGTTTAACATGCAGAATACAAAAGCAGTTAGTACACCTTTGCCTAGTCATTTTAAGTTGACTAAGGAGATGTGTCCAAAGACACAAGAGGAGGAAGACAAAATGTCTAAAATACCATATGCATCAACAGTTGGCAGCTTGATGTATGCAATGGTATGGACAAGGCCAGATATTGCACATGCAGTGGGAGTTGTGAGAAGGTATATGAGCAATCTAGGAATGGAACATTGGAATGCTGTAAAATGGATTCTCTGATATTTGAGAGGTACTACTTTAAAGAAACTATGTTTTGGAGGAACAAATTCTGATCTAAAAGGATATGTTGACTCTGATCTGGCGGGTGATATTGATAGCAGGAGGAGTACTACAGGGTATGTTTTTACTGTAGGAGGTACTGCAGTCAGTTGGATTTCAAGACTACAAAATGTTGTTGCACTTTCAACCACTGAAGCTGAGTATGTTGCTGCTACGGAAGCTAGCAAGGAGATGATTTGGTTACAACATTTTTTGGAGGAATTGGGGCAACAACAAGAAGATATCCCTTTGTACACTGATAGCCAGAGTGCCATTCATCTTTCTAAGAATTCAGCTTTGCATTAAAAAACTAAGCACATATAGCTCAGATACCACTTCATCCGGTCAGTTTTGGAGGATGGGCAGTTAAAGCTAGAGAATATTCACACAAGTCAGAATCCTACAGATATGTTCACAAAGGTAGTTACATAGGAGAAACTGATTTCCTCATCAATTTCTATTGGCCTTCATGACTGATAATGGTGAACATAAGAAACTAGCTAGGCCTATAATCTAGTGGGAGATGCAAGCACAGCGGTGTCGTCCAGGATCAGTCTCCAAGTGGGAGATTGTTGGTATGTGGTGACTGATCATGCAAGTACTGTACACTAGTTATGTATCCTCGTAAGGGTTTGGGGGCGCAGCCCCCAAATTTTTTTCCCTCTTTTTTGCACGATCAGAGTTGGTTGTTAATTTTTGTTAACCAACAAAAGAAAAATGACATTGCAAAACCCTAATTCTAGAAGATTCCAAAAAGCTTGTTATAAGAGGCTGGGATGTATGTTACAGCTATGTATTCACGAGATTGTAATTTGTTTTGCATTGGATAATAAAATCATTGGATGGCTGAGTTTTTGTGGATGTAGCCCATATAGGGTGAACCACGTTAAATTTTTGTGTTGATCTCTTTTGTGTTATTCCTCATTGTTATATTTGGGTTATTTAATCTGCATATAATTGTTAGTGTTTATTTCTCCAATCTGCCCTAATCCTAACATTAGGGACCTAAATGGACTTGGGAATTGTGGGATTTTTAGATGGGAAGTCAGATGTTTGGGATTTTGGGGTGGATTGGGATGTGGATGCCTCATTAGGATTGCTTGATTTTTGCTTGGGGACCCACATCATTTTTGTTTTTGCTTTTTCTTTTGATGGTGTGGGCTTTGATAGCCTTTTGTATTTTTAATTTTTCTTTGACGGTAGAGCCTCTTTAGGCTTTTGTGCTTTATGTATGGAGGCATTATAATTTTTTCTTTTAAATCCCATGGGTGTTTTGGGAGCTTCTTGTTTGGATGATGCATGCTTTTGTTGGTCATGATGAAGGATTTTAGGGGATCAAGATTTATGGGATGAGGATTTATGGATAGGAGTTGGAAGGATGGAAGGATAATGGGATTGGAGGATGGGGATATTATGAGTTGGGAGGATGGGAGGATAAGGGGATTTGAAGATAGGGATATTAGGATTTGGGAGGATATGTATGGTCACATGCTTTTGTGAATGATATGACAATGGAGGAGGGATGGCAACATATGATTTAGAGGTGTGATGAGGTGCACCAGGTTTGGGGTTATAAAGAGTAGCTTTATGAGGTGTGTGGGTGGTACTAACATGTTTAGATTTTTTTTCTTGGGATGTATAGCCAAGGCCATGTGATCCTATATGGAACGTGGTGTGGATGGGCTCCAAGATACCTTGTTCATGAAGGCCTAAACCCTTTCCTTGATAGTTCATGTTTTGGAGTATGCGATGTGCAATGGGATGTTTGGTGCTTTGGAAACAAGATGCGAGTCCATTATTTGTTGGGGAAAGATGGGTGATGGATGGAAGTTGTTCACCTCCTATGAGAGAGCCATCACATATGAAGGCACTTTTTCCAAGTGGGTAGGAGGATAGATTTGGAATGGGATTGGTAGGTGAGGGTAAAGGATCAATGGGGGATGATAGAAGATGGTGTGGGATCAATAAGGGGTGTTATGGTAGAGGTGATAGGGTTGATGTGGAGGGGATTAGGGATGGGATTAGATGTGATGCTTAGATCTTGATTAGGATAGGAGGTTGATGCTTCAACAGGCTTTGGATTTGAGTTTTGACATAGCTCGTGCATTTGAATGGAAGTGTAAGTGACTTGGATGGATGTGATAGGTTCTTGGATGGGCTCTTCAACATAGCTACATGATGGCTCTTGACTTGCACTTATGATAGGAGATGATGGTGTTTGATTCCTTGCTAATAGCTATTAGGTCACATCCTTCATGAGTGTATGGGTTGATGGATTAGGAGAGGCATGAGGTGGATAATATAATGGATGGATAATGATATTCGATGTTGTAGGATTAGGATTAGGATCAGGTAGATGGGTGATGGGATTACATAGTGGTGGTTCTTGGGTAGGCTCAGGTATGGGATGCCATAGGATGAGTGGATTTGGAGGACTCCATAGCTTTTCTTTTGCTTTCATTTTTTGCTAATACTCTTTGGAGGAGATCCTTCAAGGATTCTATGGTTGACGGCTTAGGATTTGGAAGGTTTGATGGTGGATTAGATGGTGAATTAAATGGTGGATGGATGATAGGGATTGATGGATTGGGAGATAGGTAGATCAAAGGGTTAGATGTAGGAGGATTGGAGGGGTATGGTGATGGGAGTATAGGGATTGATGGATTGTGAGGTACATAGGGTAACAGATTAAGGTTGATAGGATTGGAGGGATATTGTGATGGAGGGATTGGAGGGATTGATGGATTGTAAGGTGGGGGATGTACATGGGAAAATGGTTGTTGATGTATCTTTCAACTTAGGCCATAAGGTGTGTTACGTTGGTGTTCCCTTGATCAAAGGTAGCATAAAAATGGCTAGGGGATGGATAGCTTGGAGGTAATGATAGGTTGGATAGGTATGAAGGCATGGTCACATAAGGGGATGAAGGTCGATACGAGGTTGATGGGGATGGCATATAGGATGGTGATGTGTATGTAGTAGAAGCTTGGGAATCTCCAATGATGAAATTTGCTAAGGGGATATTACTAATGTTATTTTTGTATTTTTCCTTAGTGATAGGATCAAAACCCTCATAGGTATGTTTAAGTCTTTGTAGTTGTTATATTTCTTCATGAGGATCCATGTTGTTGGACCAGAGATATGAGATGATGTAGGATAATGGATGGGTGTGATGTATGATGTGATAAGATTTAAATGGTATAAAGCTTATGAAGATAGGATCATGTGTGATGTATGGGTGTGATAAGGGTTGATTGGATGACATACTTAAGATAGACTAACATTCTTAAGCAAGCTTGGATAAAGATTGATAATGATCAACTAGGGTCTTGATTTTTGATTAGATGGATTGGATTATGGATGATTGTGGATAAGCTGAGGAGCCTTTGAAGATGATGGATTTTTGATAATGATGTGGATAATTGTGATTGGGATTTGGATGAGAATTTGAAGGAGACTAAGTCCTTAACCAATTTTTGATTTTCAAATGATAATTTGTTGATTAAGGATTAGGGGTTGAGATGTTTGATTGAAATGGATAATGGATGATGGGTGGTTGATGTTGGATGAAGGATGAATAGATTAGATTAGGATTGGATGAAATGTGATCAAGTGTATAAGAGAATTGGATTAAGATGATTATGATGAATTAGATTAAGGATGATAGATATATAGAATGGATAGATTAGGATGATTGAGATGAATAGGATAGGATGGGTGAGATGAGTTTTGGATAAGTTGGACGATTAGAAGATGCATAGGATATGTGCTTAGAATAATGATGTGATTGATTAAGGATGAGGTGGGTATGATTAGGATTGGATTGGATGATGTGGATGAAAGTTAGGAGATGAGATGGATAGGATAAATGATGGGGATGATGATTCGGGGTGATTAGAGGGATGGTTTGGATTAAGATTAGGGATGGAATTAATTTGGATTAGATGGTGAAGATAGATTAGGAGGATGATTTGGATGACTAGGATAATGATTAGGATGAAATTGGATAATTGAATGAGTGATTAGGAGGATAAGAGGATTGGATTAAGAGGATATGAGGTGATTAAGATTGGATAAATGGATTAGGATATGGAGTGGGAAGATGGATGACGATTAAGGATGAAATGGATGATTTTTGATATGAGAACCAAAGGCACTAAAAGGTGAGCCAAAGGTGCTAACAGATGAACCTTAGGTACTGAAGGATAAGCCTAAGGCACTGACAGAAGATACTATGGTGCTAATAGACAAGCCAAAGGCACTAGTAGAGAGACCAATGGAGCTAAACAAAGGGTTAAAGGTGTTGATTGTCTATTCAAAGGTTAAAATTGTTTGATTTTTGTGGAAAATTTTTAATCTTTTTGGCTCTAAGACTCTTTGGAAAGAGATTAAACAAGAAAGAAGATGTAATGGCTTGACTTCAAGGTATGGAATTGGATTTTGGCTTATACAAGTTTTGACAAAGAAAACACACCATTCACATGAACATCCTAGAAGTTATTCAAGTGGGAGTGTCACATCTAATAGACCCACTCAGGTGTGGTTTCAATCTCCACTTTTAGAAAATAGTGATTTCCACCCCCTTGATACCATCTACCATTTCTTGGTTGGATAGAGAATGCAAGGTCATGGACCACCTTACACCTCTTACCTTGGAGATGAGATGTCTTGCCCAAGATTTATCCCAACTCAAGACAATGGAGGTAACAGTATGGGCTCTTCTCCTCCTATGACAACAATGCACTGTGGATGTGACGTCTAAAGGTCTTATACTAGGCTTGAACAAGCTTCTAGGGAGTCCTCGATATATGCAAGGTCTGGGAGGCAAAAATCATGAATACTAGTCCATTGAAGGGATGTGGCACAAATGATTAAGCAAGCACCACTTCACCTTGTGTCTAGAATCACCCGGGGCCCCAAGGCTATCCCAATAACAATGTAAATAGATTGGAGTACAAGTTTTCTTCTCCCCCCTTTGATATACCCTACTAGTACATGTGTTTGATTTCATCCCTTGGGGGGATGAAATCCCCAAGCAGGCCTCCTAAGATGAAACCACTCCTTGCTCTTTATCACCTAAGATCACACAAGGCGCAAGGGGAGAGCATACACAAAAAGAGTGACCCTTTCAGGATACAAATAGACAAGAAAGTTTGCAAGCAGACTTTTGATCCCCAATATCACCCTAAGGTGTGAGGGAAGAGCATACATCTACAAGAAAACAAGACATGACAAGCAAAGTTGATTTACCCCTACTTTAAACTTAATGTGAGACTAATGCTAGTGATAAAAGACAAAGCTTTGGCTATGAATCTACACAAAAGATGTTAGTAGTTTGGATAAAGATACTTGGACAGACATTTTGGATACCTGCAAGAATGAGTTAGACCCCTGCAAAAACTTGCAAAAGTTGTCAAATAGAAGACACTGAAACAAAGGATATATGCCCTGACAGACAAACAAGATGTGCTAAAACAATAGATAAAGGTACTGATACAAAGAGAGATGGCACTGATACAAGAGTAGATTGCACTGATATAGAAGCTAAATGAGCTAAAATAGGAGCAGACTGTGCTAAAGCAGAGGATAAATGCACTAACACAGAAGATAAATGTGCTAAATCAGAAGCACAATGCACTAAAATAGTGATTAAATATAGATTTATACCTCAAGCTATCTGTCACAGAGGGTGATGGCACTGTTCTAGGTGCTAAAGGCACTGAACTGATAGAGAAGAGATATCTTGCACAAAAATAGATTTGTTTCTCCTACAAAATGATCACATAAAGTGTTAAATAGGATGCAAGGTCAATTCAACAAGATTAAGAAACAATTTTGAAATCAAAGACAGAACAAATGATGAAAGATATGCAAGGTTAGACTAGCCCTAAGTGTTTTTTCAAAATGAAATAGGTTAAGTGATATTTTAGAAAACTTAAGGCATAGAAACTCTGAAAAGTGAGAAACTAAAACCCTGCAAGTACATAGTCAGTGAAAATCAGATGTTAGAAGTGATTTTAAGACATATTTTTTTGCTACTGTCGTGAATAGAGGAGATAAACTAGAGATGGATGGTGCTAAAATAGGGCCCAATGGTGCTGACATAACTACTGACAGTGCTGACAGAGTAGCTGATGGCACTAAACAAGGAGCTAAATGCATGACTGTGGAGACTAAGTGTGCTAATCCAAACTGCATGATAGAATCTTCCAAAAACTTGCAAAAAAAGATTAGATACAGGGACAGAGGTCCCATTGGGCATGCCAAATGAGGATGAAAAAGATTTGAAGGACACAAAAACATGAAAGTAAACTAAAAATGAAAGCATTATACTTTCCAAGAGCCTTGAAATCTCCTTCACTCCTTGATAAGGTTGAAGAGAAGTGCACCCAAGTCTCTCCTAGCTTTACCGAAATAGAAATGAAGTATGTGGATTGCTCTTGTATTCAAGACAATATGGATCAAATGAGATATTTGGCTAAGGATTGAGATGAGATTTTGGCATGGTAAGGATAAGGAGAAATGAAATGAGAGGAAATTTTGGCATCATAAGATTAGGATGAGAAGTGTTATAAAAATGCTTGGAAGAGCCTTGTAATTATAGGCATTTTGGAGGGGATTTGAAATCAATGGTTGAGATTGAAAGTTCAAATCCAATGGTGGAGATGAAAAGATGATATGGAGGGTTGAGATTTGAACAACAAGATTGGATGGCTCCCATTATTTGTGAATTTTAAATTCACCTTGGGAAGGGTTTGATTATGACTTGTGAGGAAATAAAAGAATTAATTTCCTTGGGAGAAGGTGGAATTAAAAATTAAGATTTATTGGTGAGTGTGAGGACATGTGACACATGTGTGCTCATTTGAAAAAAAACATGTGTGAGCTCTTTGCATTAAAAACAACTCTAACATGAAAGAGGAAAGGTGAGGTGGAAGGGTCATGTGACTCTTTTGAATAAAAAGTAATTTTTTATTCAAAGGGTGTGGGGGAAGGTGTTAAGAAAGGTTTGACCAAATTAATTAAGTGTTTAACTTAATTAATCTAGCTGTTGGAAATTAGTGAGTGGGTTAATGGGAGGTTAAAATTAATTAAATAATGGTTTATTTAATTAATTGGGTCTAGGGGCTAGGTAGGTTAGAGTAGCTAATTAAATAATTGGTATTTATTCAATTAGGCTAGGTTTAGGTCATAGGCTAGGGGAGATTCATTAAATAAGTTTGTTTTATTTAATTAACCTAGGTTAGGGGATGGACAAATTAACCAAATAAATAGCTAGAATATTTATTTAATTAATTGTGTATGTTGTTGTAAGGTTTAGTAATAAATTAAACAAATTAATTCATTAATAGGGATGAATTTGGGATGAATGGCTAAGAGATAATGGTTAGGGATAAATTAATTAAATAATTTTGATTTTATTTAATTAATTAGAGGAAGGGATAATTAGTAGTGCAAGGATGCAGGAAAGTGGCTTGCAGGGTCAAGCTTTCAGGTGTCTACAATATGTTTTTATATATGTAAATTTAAGATATTATGTATGCCTCAAGGACATAATTTATGTTTACATGTTTATATTTATGAAATTTTATATTAAATGAAATGAGTGATTTAACTAAATAGATATATGTACATGATGTGCAGTACTATGAAATTTGGTTATATATATATATATATAGAGAGAGAGAGAGAGAGAGAGAGAGTTAAATTTGGTCAATAGAATGTAAATAGGCATATCATAATATTAGAATTACTAATCATTCTATAAATGCATTATAAGAGAATACATTGATCATCACAATCATATTACATCCTTTCCTACACCATCATTGATCTTGGTTCATTATCATTGAGTTGATTTTTTTTGGGGCATAACTAAGTAGAATATGATCCTCACTTAGTGCAACTTCCCAAATGATGTATATATAAACCACCCCACTTTAGACATAGGTACAATGAGATGAGGAAAATCTACTATAACCATCCATCCCTACTATTTCACTTTTATAAATTGAAGTTCAATTGTGGGTGTCAAATCAGTTTAAAATACATGTGGATTTGAATTAAAATATAACAAAATCAAAGTATAAATTTTAGGGTGTTCATCTAGGCAAGGCCCTAATATTAGCACATTGGAGAATCACAAGTCTTACCATATTTGAGAGTATATGACCTTTTTGTTTTACACCACTTGATGTATGCATTCAATTATGTTAGATTAAGGGGACCCTTCTAGAATTAACTAATAAAGATGAATGATATCAAAATCCTTAGGTTGTTTTAGATATTAATTTTAAGGAATGAGAGGTAAATTAATTGAGTAAATGATGGTAATATAATGTCTTGGCCTCTTGCTAATATTTAATGCATGTATGCCCCACAAGATCTTATAAGTTACTTGTTGTGAATTATGGTCCACAAGAGAGGTAGGAATATGAGAGACATAACAACATAAACTAAACTCATTAAATTTAAATATAAAGATTTTACTTGAGATGCATCCAATCATGTTGTAAAGCTCTGCCACTTGATTCTAATATAAAATTGAACTAGAATGATCAATAACATAACATCACCTTTAATAATATAATTTAAATAGAAATAGAATATGATAACTTTTACATGTAAAGCTTGGCATCCATAAAACCATCATAATCATCACATAAACAATTATTCACTAAGGCTCATGTATTATCATCATGTACATAATGAGAAAGGTGAAATATAATTTATCACTTGTCATTTGTATGCATCCAATCAAATTGTAACTTGCTCTACCACTTTATCATTCTAATGTAAAATTATCACTAATCAATTTATAAAATATAACATCACAGATAATTGTTGAAATGCACCGGACAACTAAGAGGGGGGGAGGTGAATCAATTGTCACAAAAACTTAACTTCATATAAATATCAAAGCATCAACTACTTAATTATTGATAATCAAATTTAACCATTAAAGTATGAAACCATAGACTTAATCACAATCACACATTTAACACAGGAGACACCAGATTTTTACACGAAAAACCCTATAAGGGAAAAACTGCAGTGGGTGTTAGCCCATAGAAAAATATAAGTTGTACCAATACCAAAAACCAGAGGCTCACTACCTATGGGCTCACTGCCCAAATTGCTCATTGCAAAGAATCGATCACTGCCAAGAATGACTCACTGCCAAAGATTTTTGAACTGATTTGATAGCATCTACTCTATGCCTGAGTTTAGTTTCATTGAAGCGCAATATCCTTCCTCTGCTCTGCTCTTCTTACTCTTTGCACTTATCTCCTCATTTTGCACACTCACACTTTTTTCACAATTACATTACAAGTATTTATACAAGTCATCAACCTTGGAATGTACATCAAGGTCAGCAATACATTCATCAACCGTTGGAACAATCTCCAAGGTCAGCATTACAAAAACATACATAGAAATAGGTCTGGACCTAATATAGAAATTAGCTAAGATAAAGTTGTAAAGATGTATGCTGATCACACCATGCCTTAGCTGGGACTCAAATGCAATCCTTCACGCCACGACACGCTTTTACAATCTTCAAGGCAACTCCACAAATAGTGAAATCAATCAAGTCGGCCAAGACTGGTGAGAACACTAGGTCTACTAAGAACATTCTTCATCCATGATCCAATTTTCTCTTTACGGACCAATCCAAGGGTAGGAACATGATCAGGAGACATCCACAAGCACATTGAAATCATCAGGAACAACTGCACAACTTCTAACCAATCTATCAAAAAGATTCTTCAAACTAGAGCACATAAACACCACTACCAGCTACTGTCATAAGGAAAAGATCACTTACGGACCACCAGATCACAAACTATTAGAGTTGAAGATACATAACATCATCTTTGACTTAACTCTAGAACTGCATACCAAAATACTTCAATGCAGAGGAATGCAGAGTATAACACTTTCTCCCTGTCACCACCAAACATACAAAAAAATAGTTTTCACTCTGGTGAACATAACTCACTCAAATCTTCATATCGGAGGCTCAAACTTGGAACATAGCATCTTTAGACAAACCTCTAAATAAATTCCAATCCATAGACAAGGATATTTAATCTATAGGAAATGTGGAGCAATCTATTTGACTGTTCTTTTGTAGACAAAGATACTCTGCAACACACTGTTTCTATCGGAGGAGCAAATTTTTTCAATATCCTCAATATCAGGCTTTCCAACACTTACATAGGCAAATACAAATTATCTTGCTTATTACAAGCAAGCAACAAAATAGGAGCACAATTGACATCAATGACAACACCGGTTAGGCACATACTTTCAACAATTTCCCCCTTTGTCATTGATGGCAACATATGATGTGAAAATCTGTAAAGACCATCAAGACAAGATTCTCCCCCTTTCTCTTTACACATCTACACTCTTTCTTTTCTATGTTTTTCACATGATTTCTCTCCCCCTTTGACATCAATGGCAAAGGGCACATACTTTCACTGTTTTGAATAATCCCTCTTAGGAGTGTACTTCAAGCTGTATCAACTCTTATTTCAGAGAACCTTAGGATTTACACTAATACTTCTGGAGTAACATATCTTGTCTTCTCAAAGCTTCAGACTGGAATTGGCACAAATCAAGGTATGACATCCAATCACATCTTTTTATGAACCTTCATGTCAGCTTATTAAAACAATGCATATTTTGACAATATATCAATGACAACATATAGAGCTAATATTTTCCTTGGATTAGTATTCATTTGTGGCTCTTCCTATCAACGGTTACTACTACCAACTTCTGAGAGACATCTATTATTGGTCTGGGTGAAACAATACATTCTTATCTGCAGATATAGGGACATATTCCCAAGTCTAGTTTTTTGTTCTTCTACATAGCAGGCTTCTTACTTTTGTACAAGCTCTTCCTTTATCCTTGACTTAGACCTTTGTTGCAAATCCTTTATCTTGTCTTTTTGTGCTGCTAGGTATTAGCATCAATCCTTTGGCAGGGGAAAAAGATTTTTAATAATACTCCCCTTGAGCCAAAACTTTAGTCTCAGTTTCCAGAGTGAAATCTGCACCAGATACCTGTGCAGATACATCCTTAATCTCTGACACATCCTTCTTTACCCAAATCTTATCCATATCCTTTCTGATATCTGCTAGATCAATCTTTTCCACTAGCTTCTTTAACTCTGCTTGATTCTCCTTCTTCTTATTCTTTCTTCTGCAAGATTTAGCAACATGTCCAGGTTTGTTGCAATTTAAGCACACAATATTCCTCTGTCCATGATTCATTCTGGATCTGCATTGGTTGGATTTGTGTCCAAATCCATTACATGTATGATAGTATCCATTGAAGGAGTTTACCATTTTGTTCCTACACTCATTTGTTCTATGACCAAACCTTTTGCATGCAAAGCACTTTCCATTGAGAGATTGAGTTTTTTCTTATATTGTTGAAGCCATTCCTTATCATACTTCTACATTCACTTGCTATGTGACCAATTATTTTGCAGTTGAAATATTGACCAGAGAAAGATGGAGCATCTTGATTCAATCTACTTCTACATTGAGTAGCCCTGTGGCCAAATTTACTACATGAATGACAATAACCATTGAAAGATGGATACCTTTGTGCATTTGGTTGCCTGACCGGATGTCTTTTTGATCTGTTCCTTTGATCCTAAATATGTTTGCCTTTGTCCTTCTCGACCTCAAAATTCTTTTCTTGATCTATTCTAGAACTTTCATCTTTTCAAGTCTTATACTGTTGATGTCATCAGGATTTTTCTGACTTGCTTCGGGCATTAGTCTATCAAATCTAGCTGCACTTACACTAAATTTGTCTTGTTGAACCCATACATGTTTCAGATTAGCTTTCAGATCCACAACTTCTTCTTCAAGCTTTATGCAATCATTTGTTTTGTGTTTCAAGCATTCTTCAATTTTTGCTTTTTCTTCATTTGCTAACTTCAAATCTTCACTATTTTCCTCAAGTCTTTGCTTAAGCTTCTTGATTTGCCCTTTTAACTCTTTGATGTATTCATTTGCTTCTGTTATATTTAATTTTAAGTCCATGTTTTCTTCTTCAGATTTCTCAAGATTTTCAAGAGAAATTTTGGATTCTTCACTGTCAATGGACAAATATTTATCTTGAGAGGAATTTATTTTGTTACAGGCTTCAGTCACTGATTTTGATTCAACATTAGCAATCAAACACCAATTCATTTGTCCTTTTGTTTCATATTGGCGATCTTTCTTCATTTTCTTCTTCTCAGTATCATCTTCTTCTTTGGTAAATACATTTTCCCCTTTTGTATTGTAAGGAAGCCTATTTGAATCTGATGCATGATTATTGATTTCTGAATACTTCTATATGTCTTCATCAACCCTGACATTTGCACTCTCAATGATTTTTTTTAATCTTTTATTGTAACACTGGTAGGCCTTACTCTCAGTAGAGCATCCAAGGAAAGTTCCTTCATCATACTTAGCATCAAACTTCCTTAGCTCTTCTTCTCTTTTGATATAACATTTGCTTCCAAAAACTTTGAAATATTTTACTGAAGGTATTCTTCCATACCACAATTTGTAAGGAGTTTTAGTATCATTACCTTTGACTTGAACTCTATTTTGAATGTAGACAATAGTATGTATAGCTTCTTTCCAATATGCTTTTGGTAGGTCAGCTTCCTCTATCATTGTCTTTGCAGCTTCTTGAATAGACCTACTCATTATTTCCATCACTTTATTCTCTCTAGATAGCTATCATTTTATTCCATGAGTCTCACACAACATATTGAATTTGTCAAATGTAAACTCTCCTCCTTTGTCAGACTTCAGACATTTGATTTTCACATTTACTTCTTCAACCATTGTTTTGAAGGCTTTAAATACATCTGGAGCTTCTGATCTTTCTTTGACAAAACTAACCCAAGTCATTCTAGAATAATCATTAACAAAGAACATAAAGTACCTATCATCTTGGAGAGTTTTCAATCTTGTAGGTCCACAAAGGTTTGTATGAACTATTTCCATCAGTCCAGTTGAGGATCTTTCTTCATCTTGTAAACTTCATCTTGCTTGCTTCTCAACTTGACACTTCTTGCAGGTGATGTTGCTAAAATGTATCCTCTCTAGCAGATCTTTCACAACTTGAGCTGAGGTTATCCTTGCTAGATGATTAGGATTGATGTGACACAATTTCCTATGTGATGTAGAGCACGTAGTGAAGCGGTGAAAATAGTTCACAAATACTAAACTGTTGCTATGGTTGAACCTTTGAACCTCTTGAAACCTCCAAGTTCATTGAATCCGTGAACCTGTCGAACCAAATGAACCCCTTGAATTTGTGATTCGGGTGAACTCATTAAACCAAACGGACTAAATGAACCGTTGAGCCATTTATACCATTGAACTGTTGAACCTTCAACTATTGGTTCAATGTACTTCCATCGCACAGTCTTAACACTGTCGGCAACTATTGATTGAACCGATTGAACCCATCTATGCCTTGTTGAACCAGTGAACCAAACGAACCTTGGTATCTCGTTGAACCCGCTGAACTCTTTGAACCGTTGAACTGGTTCAATCGTCGGTTCAACTATCAGCAACACTTACTACTATTGGCCAACCCCGAATACCTCCGGCCAATTCACCACTTACTCTGATGAACCAATGAAGCTATTGAACTCTTTGAACCTTTGAACCGGTTCAACCGTTGGTTCAATGAAATGATTTCAGCTTGATACTCTCAACTTTGAATATGCATGGTTTAACCTCCTATCGCCGGTCACTCAATAAATCTTCACACACTTTGACCGCTATAGCCGGTCGACCCTTGTATCTTACGAAATGTAACTTACGACATGCAAATGCAGTATACTCATCGAATGTCACTTGCATACAACTGTAATATACACACAAACTATCTTCAATGTACAGTTTTAGGATATACACAAAATGTATTCTGATACAATTGTGATATACACAGGAAATATATCTTCCCTGAAACAATACCGAATCTTACGCCGAGAATGTCCTCCGCAACCAAACTCGTCGTCTCTAGTTTGTTGAGTCCTAGCACATAGAGATGCTAGGCTCTCTACTGCGACAACTCTTCCAGAGTTTGGATTCCCTGTTCCATTCTACCATAAACATGAACAAAAAGAAAATGAAATAGAAAACTATGTATAGGGTCCATTCCACTAATTTCAAAGAAATCCACCAGTGGAATAGTCTTCAGTCTTGCATCTTCGACCACAGAAAACTAGATTAGGTAATGAACAATTTGCTACAGAGAATATACACAAAACAATTCAATACATAGAAATTTTACACAACACCCAGAATTTGTCTACACAAATTGATAGAATT
The DNA here is from genome assembly GCA_027924645.1 of Cunninghamia lanceolata. NCBI lineage: Eukaryota > Viridiplantae > Streptophyta > Pinopsida > Cupressales > Cupressaceae > Cunninghamia > Cunninghamia lanceolata. The sequence goes on from BSBN01001673.1 coordinate 509,931, forward strand.
TCTATTTCTTCAATCAAACTTCATTCTCTACTCTCTTCTTCCAAAAATGTGTTTATATCTCTCCCCATTCAGTTCCAACCAGAACACCAGAAGTTGGAGTCGTTACAACTTCCAACTAGAATACTAAAAATCACACGACACATGTTTGGCATACGACATGATTTAAACACATTAACAAGACACCTAAACATAACGCACTTGATTTAATCATCCACATACCCCAATTGTCCAAGATGTCCAAATTGGCTTATTAGGATGCCAAATTTGTGACACTTGTTCACATGGTGGGGTCTTTATTACAAACATGAAATCATGACACAAATACTACATGACAACATGAACATACATAGAAATGCATAAAACATAACAACATATTAAAACCTTAGTGTTCTCCCTCAGATGTATATTTGTCTTGTTGAAGGGGTGCCCTACACCATACTCCCCAGGAGAAGAAATCTCAAGCCCACTTGAGATGAGGGATTGAAAATCTACACCGTGGTTTGTGATCTGATCTTTAGTCATCCAAACTACCTCTGAATCAGGTTTTCCCTGCCAAGCCACCAAATACTCCATGTATTTTTTGTTCCTTGTCTTCTTTGCCACTCTTGTGTCTAAAATCTTCTTCAATTTTGGTGGATCATGCTTAGGAATATCATCATCTGCTATACCCTACAATGGTTCTTGTCCTCCATCTGCATTGTGCTTGTATGGAGTTAAATCACATACATTGAAGATGGGTGATAATCTAAGATTAGGAGGAAGTTGGATCTCATAAGCATTCTACCCACACTTCTTCAAAATCTGATATGGTCCAATCTTCCTCTGCATTAGTTTGGTATGTTTACCTTTTGGGAGCCTTTCCTTCTTTAGATTAATGCACACCAAATCTCCCACATCAAACTATACATCTCTCTTCTTCTTATCAGCATATGCTTTGTACTTCAATGTAGTTTGTTGGAGTTGGGTCTTGACTTGATCATGCACCTCTTTGATGGCTAATACAAAAGCTTCTCCATCTGCACTAATAGACTCTCCTGTAGGTAGATCTCTCAACTCCAAAATATCCCTTGGATGAATACCATATACCACTTGGAAAGGTGACTTCCCTGTACTCCTATTGATAGTGTCATTATAGGAACATTCTGCTTGTGATAGAATGTTATCCCACTTCTCTCCATGCTGCCTTGTCAAACACCTTAATAGATTTCCCAATGAATGGTTAACAACTTCAATTTGACCATCTGTCTGAGGATGGTAGGCTAATGAGAAGGATAAGTTTGTGCCCAGCTTTTTCCAAAGAGTCCTTCAAAAGTGGCCAATAAATTTCACATCTCTATCTGACACTATGCTCAATGGCAATCCATGTATCCTTACTATCTCTTTGAAAATCAAATCTGCAACATATGAAGCATCACAAGTGGTTTTGCATGGCAAGAAGTGTGCCATTTTACTAAATCTGTCGACTACAACAAAAACACTATCATATCCCTTCCTTGTCCTAGGAAAACCCAATACAAAGTCCATGCTTATGCTTTCCCATGGCCTAGAAGGAATGGGTAGTGGCTGATATAAGCCTGCATTAGTTGATCTCCCTTTTGCTTTCTGACATATTTCACATGCCTCCACAAATCTCCTCACATTTGACTGTAATTTAGGCCAATAGTAATGCCTCTTCACAAGATCAAGAGTCTTATCTAGACCAAAATGTCCTACCATGGCCCCACAATGCTTCTCCCTAATGATATTCAGCCTCATAAAACACCGTGGAATGCACAACTGTCTGCCCTTGAAAAGTAATCCATCTTGGATAAAAAATTTAGAGTATTAACATGATATTTATCACCAAAGGAAGTACATACCTTGTATATCTCCCCAAAATCTTCATCAGCATCATACATGGCCTTCAAAGAGTCAATGCCAACAATCTCCAATTGGATCTAATTTATGGTTAGAGCCCTCCTGCTCAAAGCATCTGCTACCTTGTTCTTGACTCCTTTATTGTGCTTGAGTGTGAATGTGAAAGCTTGCAAAGTCTCCACCCACTTCATGTGCCTATGGTTCAGCTTCTCTTGACTGTTTATGAAACTAAGGGCCTGATTATCTATGAACACTATGAATTCTTTTGGCATTAAGTAATGCCTCCACTTTTTGAGTGACTGTACTAGAGCGTACATCTCCAAATCATATGATGAGTATCTCTTCTTTGCATCATTTAGTTTCTCACTGAAAAATGCAATAGGCCTACCTTCTTGACTGAGTACTGCCCCAATTGCCATGTGGCTTGCATCACAATCTACTTGAAAAATCTTGTTGAAGTCAGGAAGTGCAAGGACTGGCTGCTCTGCCACCTTCTTCTTCAGTGTTTCAAATGAATCATCTGCTTCCTTTGTCCAAGTGAATCTGCACTTCTGTCCTCCTTTTATGGTGTCAAGCATGGGTACACAGACATGACTAAACCCCTTTATAAACTTCCTATAAAAGGTTGCTAACCCATGGAAACTTCTAACATCATTCATGGTTCTAGGAGTTGGCCAAGACAATATGGCACTTACCTTCTCTTGATCCATTTTCAGTTTTCCCTGTGAAATGACAAAACCCAAATAGGTGATCTCCTCCTGCATGAACAAACACTTCTGAAAGTTGATCATTAGCTACTCTTCATGTAACCTTTTGAGGACCAAGTCTATATGTTTGAGGTGCTCTTCCCTTGTATTACGAAAAATCAGGATGTCATCTAGATATACTATGACAAATTTGCCTATGAATTCCCTCAAGACCTCATTCATCAACCTCATAAAGGTACTAGGGGCATTGGACAAACCAAAAGGCATGACCTTCCACTCATATAACCCCTCATTGGTCTTGAATGCAGTTTTCCATTCATCTCCTAGCCTAATCCTAATCTGATGATAGCCGCTCTTTAGATCTATTTTTGTGAAATATTTAGCACCCCCCAAATAATCAAGCAAATCTTCTATCCTAGGAATGGGAAACCTATACCTAATTGTTATTTTATTAATAGCTCTTGAATCAGTACAAAGTCTCCAAGTGCCTTCCTTCTTAGGTGCTAGGACAGTCGATACTGCACATGGGCTTAAACTCTTGCCAATTAGGCCTGTCTCCAACAACTCCTCAATCTGCCTTGCTACCTCTGCATTCTGTTCTGGGGTAAGCTTGTATGCTGCCTTGTTTGGAAGTGTAGATCCTGGGATCAGATCTATGCAATGGCTGATGTCCCTTATAGGTGGTAGGGACCTTGGTATTCCATCAGAGATGATGCCTTTGTACTTGTCCAATAGCTCTTAAACAACAGGATCTATGAACCTTTGTCTCTTCTCTCCCTTGAATTATTGCTACTGCTCCTTGTTCACCTTTAGGCATGGAATTAGAGCATATGCAACTGCACCTTCTTCTACTAGTTCTTTCATGAATTGTTTGCCTTCTACCACCATCACCTTAACTTCTTTCCCCTTTGATTCTACCTCATTCTCTATCAATGGTAGCAACTCTATCACCTTACCATCCTTGGTGATTGAATATATGTTTCTAACTCCATCATGTTGTGCTTTCAAGTCATATTGCCATGGTCTTCCAAATAGGAGATGGCAAGCATCCATCTTAGCAATGTCAAACAATAATCTGTCCTTGTATGGTCCAATTTAAAACTCCACCCAAGCCTGTTCTTCCAGAACTGTTTGCTGACCTTGGGTGAGCCATGAGACCTTGTATGGGAAAGGGTGTGGCAGTCTTCTAAGCTTAAGCTTTTCTACCATTTCAATGGACACAAAATTTTCAGTGGATCCAGAGTCAATCAAAACTTTACATACCTTTCCTCCTGCCTTGCAAGTAGTTCTGAAGAGAGACTTTCTTTGTTGGGGTTCTTTGTCAGGCACCTTCATGGTGGTCATTACTCTCCTAATCATCAAAGATTCTCCCTTCTCAGGATATCCATAACTGTTCAGAGCATTCACACTTTGAAAAGTGTTTGAGCTTGTTACACTTTGACAATCAGATTCTTGGATTAGATTTGTCCTCCTTTCTCCCATTGAACTTGTTGCCTTTTCTAGACATCTGCTGGCTATGTGGCCTTCTTGATTGCAATTGTAACATTTGAGAGGTCTTCTACCCTGGGATCTCCCTCTAAATGGTGGTCTTCTGCCCCTAAAGTTTCCTCTTTGATTGTAACTTCCCCCTTGATTTTGACTGCTATCTCCTTTGCTGTTCTCTTGATTTGATTCACCTTGGTGTACAAATCCATTTCCTCTGCCTCTGAAAGGATTTCTTCCCCCTCTTTGTTGTCTCCCTCTTCCTCTACTATTCTACACTTGTCTTCTCTTTAATTTCTCTTCCACTTTGAGTGCCAATTGGTAGCACTTTTGGACTGTATCTGGGTTATGCAGATTTAAATCTTCTTGGATGTTAAACCTCAATCCATTGAGCTACCTTGCTACCTTCTCTTCCTCACCCTCCTTTACCTTTGTCTTGACACAGTTTCATTAACTCTTCCATGTATGAACTGACATCTAACTCCTTCTGCTTCAAATTTTGTTTCCTCTTATGTAATTGGATGTTGTAATCCAATGGAACATAGGCCTCCTTCACTAAAGCCATCATCTTCTTCCAAGTAGCAACTTTGCTCTTTCCCTCTTTCACCCTATCATCTTGGATGAAATTCCACCAAGTTAGTGCAGCCCCTTTCATTTTGGATTGAGCCATCTTCACCCTTTGGTGGTCTGGTATTTCCTCGGTCTCAAAGAAATTATTCAAGGAGTCTATCCACTCCATCATGGAATTAGGTTCCATTTTTCCTGCAAACACGGGCAGCTCTATTTTCATATCCATGGTCCTTCTCTCCATGGACTTGAGGACATTAAGTAAGGGTCTCTGGTCTGTAGGAACCTCTATCTCTTCCTGCCTAGGGATCTCCTCTTCATCCCTGTCTTCTCACTCACTAGAATCTTCTTCTCCCTTCTCTACTCTGTCCTTCAACTTCTCTAACTCTTCTTTCAAGGCCTGATTCTGAGCTCGAGCTGCTCTGCTCTCTGCCATTTGCTTCTTCACTAAGATAGCCAACTCAGCATTGGTCATCTTTGCTGGGTACTCTTATGACCCCTCTCCATCTGACATCTTGTCTTCGTCTTCTACCCAAAGGATACTCCTTTGCTCTGATACCACTTGATGCAGAGCACACAGCGAAGTGGTGAAAATAGTTCACAAATACTGAAATGTTGTTGTGGTTGAACCTTTGAACCTCTTGAAATCTCCAAGTTCATTGAACCTATGAACCCATCGAACCAAATGAACCACTTGAATCTTTTGAGTCAAGTGAACTCATTGAACCAAATAGACTAAATGAACCATTGAACCGTTGAACCTTCAACTATCGGTTCAATGTACTTCCATCGCATAGTCTTAACATTATTAGCAACTATCGATTGAACTGATTGAACCCATCTATGCCTTGTTGAACTGGCGAACCAAACGAACCTTGGTATCTCGTTGAACCCGCTGAACTCTTTGAACTGTTGAACCGGTTCAATCGTCGGTTCAACTATCGGCAACACTTACTACTATCGGCCAACCTTGAATACCTCTAGCTGATTCACCACTTGCTCTGATGAACCAATGAACCTATTGAACCCTTTGAACCTTTGAACCGGTTCAACCGTTGGTTCAATCAAATGATTTCATCCCGATACTCTCAACTTTGAATATGCATGGTTTAACCTCCTATCGCCGGTCACTCAATGAATCTTCATACACTTTGACCGCTACAGCCGGTCGACCCTTGTATCTTATGAAATGTAACTTACGACATACAAATGCAGTATACTCACTGAATGTCACTCGCATACAATTGTGATATACACACAGATTGTCTTCAACGTACAATTTTAGGATATACACAAAATGTATTCCAATACAATTGTGATATACACAGGAAATATATCTTCCCTAAAACAATGCCGAATCTTACGCTGAGAATGTCCTCCGCAACCAAACTCGTAGTCTTTAGTCTGTTGAGTCCTAGCACATAGAGATGCTAGACTCTCTAATGTGACAACTCTTCCAGAGTTTGGATTCCTTGTTCCATTCCGCCATAAACATGAACAAAAAAAAACGAAATAGAAAACTATGTATAGGGTCCATTCCATTGATTTCAAAGAAATCCACCAGTGGAATGGTATTCAGTCTTGCATCTTCGACCACAGAAAACTAGATTAGGTAACGAACAATTTGCTACAGAGAATATACACAGAATAGTTTGATACACAGATTTTACACAATACCCAGAATTTGTAAACACAAACTGACAAAATTTCTATTTCTTCAATCAAACTTCATTCTCTGCTTTCCTCTTCCAAAAATGTGTTTATATATCTCCCCATTCAGTTCCAACCGGAACACCAGAAGTTGGAGTCGTTACAACTTCCAACCGGAATACTAAAAGTCACACGACACATGTTTGGCATACGACATGATTTAAACACATTAACAAGACACCTAAACATAACGCACTTGATTTAATCATCCACATACCCCAATTGTCCAAGATGTCCAAATTGGCTTATCAGGATGCCAAATTTGTGACACTTGTTCACATGGTGGGGTCTTTATTACAAACATGAAATCACGATACAAATACTACATGACAACATGAACATACATAGAAATGCATAAAACATAACAACATATTAAAACCTTAGTCTTCTCCCTCAGATGTATATTTGTCTTATTGAAGGGGTGCTCCTGCACCACTATGCTAAATCCAAATTTCATGATTATTAGTTATAGAGCAGAGAATGTTTCCTTCTCTAAGATGATAAAGATATCCCTTTGTCCTTTTTCCATCAGCTATTACAACTCCAAATTTATTTATGATTTCAAAGGTATCATTTTGAAATATGAAACTGTAGCCTTCTTTGCACAATCGTCCAATGCTCAGGAGATTTTGTCTTCGGATTTCAACATAGAGAACATCATCTCTATGTTGTATTCCATCAAAACTAATTGAACCTTTTCCACATATTTTAGTAGTATGGTCATCTCCAAATCTAACTAACCCTTCTTCATTCTTTACAAGATTAATAAACGTACCTTTATCACCAGTCATATGATTTGAGTAGCTACTATCAATAACCCAATAGTTCTTTATATCTTCATTGTCAGTACTTACCTCTGGATCAAAACTTTCATCATATTTGTAATTATCATCCTTTGAATGAAAGCAACAGTCATCATCTTCATCGTCTTTAACATCATAGAATGTTTTCTTGGTCTTTCGACTTTTACCTTTTTCATCATAATAATTTTTTAATTTTCTTTTTGAACATCTAGATGCATAATGACCAGCTTCACCACAATTGGAACAATTTGAAGATAGTTCATCCTTGTGTGACATCCTGGATCAACCTCAAGCTGTTAGGCTTTCTTCATAGGAACCCTCACTTTGATACCAATTGTTGAAATGCACCGGATAACTGAGAGGGGGGTGAATTAGTTGCCTCAAAAACTTGACTTCATATAAATATCAAACCATCAACTACTTAATTACTGATAATCAGATTTAACCATGAAAGTATGAAACCATAGACTTAATCATAATCACACATTTAACACAGGAGACACCAGATTTTTGCGTGGAAAACCCTATAAGGGAAAAAACATGGTGGGTGTTAGCCCACAAAAAAATATAAGTTATACGAATACTGAAAACCAGAGGCTCACTACCTATGAGGCTCACTGCCTAAATTGCTCACTGCAAAGAATGACTCACTAGCAAGAATGACTCATTGCCAAGGGGTGGCTCACTGCGAAAGATTTTTGAACTGATTTGATAGCATCTACTCTATGCCTGAGTTCAATTCCATTGAAGCGCAATATTCTTCCTCTGCTCTTCTCTTCTTACTCTTCACACTTATCTCCTCATTTTGCACACTCACACTTTTTTTGCAATTACATTACAAGTCTTTATACAAGTCATCAACCTTGGAATGTGCATCAAGGTCAGCAATACATTCATCAACCGTTGGAACAATCTCCAAGGTCAGCATTACAAAAACATACATAGAAATAGGTCTGGACCTAATATAGAAATTAGCTAAGGGAAAGATGTATAGATGTATGCTAATCATGCCATGCTTTAGCTGGGACTCAAATGTAATCCTTCACACCATGACACACTTCTACAATCTTCACGGCAACTCCGTAAATAGTGAAATCAATCAAGTCGGCCAAGACTGGTGAGAACACTAGGTCTAGTAAGAACATTCTTCATCCATGATCCAATTTTCTCTTTGCGGACCAATCCAAGGGTAGGAACATGATTAGGAGACATCCATAAGCACATTGAAATCATTAGGAATAACCACACAACTTCTAACCAATCTGTCAAGAAGATTCTTCAAACTAGAGTAGATAAACACCACTACCAACTACTGTCATAAGGAAAAGATCACTTGCGGACCACCAGATCACAAACCATTAGAGTCAAAGACACATAACATCATCTTTGATTTAACTCTAGAACCACAGACCAAAATACTTCAATGCGGAGGAATGCGGAGTATAACACTTTCTCCCTGTCACCACTAAACATACAGAAAAAGTAGTTTTCACTCTAGTGAACATAACTCACTCAAATCTTCATACCAGAGGCTCAAACTTGGAACATAGCATCTTTAGACAAACCTCTAAATAAATTCCAATCCATAGACAAGGATATTTAATCTATAGGAAATGCGGGGCAATCTGTTTGACTGTTCTTCTGTAGATAAAGATACTCTACAACACACTGTTTCTACCAGAGGAGCAAATTTTCTCAATATCCTCAATATTAGGCTTTCCAACACTTACATAGGCAAATACAAATTATCTTGCTTATTACAAGAAAGCAACAAAATAGGAGCATAGTTGACATCAATGACAACACTGATATGTTGACATCAATGACAACACCGGTTAGGCACATACTTGCAACAATAATATATAATTTAAATAGAAATAGAATATGATTTTACACATATAAAGAGGCATCCATAAAACCATCATAATCATCACACATGTATTTTAACTTTATGAACACTAAGGCTCATATTATCATCATGTAATGAGAAAGACACGTAATAATTTATCACAATTTCATTTGTACATGTATCTAGCAGCTTAGGAAAATATATAGATTATCCATGTGTACATTTCAATGAAACAAGAAAAATCACATATAATGTACCCAAATGTTATAGATCTCTAAGGTGCGTGCACTTATTGTTCTTAATTTCTTAAATGTATTATTAAATTTGAAAATACTTTCAAAACTATGACCAAGATAATAGAACTACTCGAACTAAGCAAAATTTTCATTCCTGGACACCTCGCTCATTCATGTACCACATCCATTGGTTCAGATCGCTCTTCAATAACTTTTAGTATTCTCTGATGATCATCTCTATCTAGTCTCCACTTATAACATCCACGTACACGTGGAACTTGATGAAGAGATAGGCCAGTAGCAATTACTAGGTGGCTATACTGATACACCTTGTTTTCAAGATGGTAATCAATAAAATGAATCCCATTTTAAATAATTTTGACATGTTTGAGATATATCCCTTGCACTACAACTAAACCTGTGGGAAAAAACATTCCATTGCTTGTTTATGGTTTTGTTAACTTCATCCTCTCCTCTGTGCAATGTAATAAATAATAATGAACACCTTCTATGTTTCCAACCACTTCTATGAGCGCAAAAACATCTCCTGTACACATATATACAATGTTCAATTTAAAAAAATTAGAACCAATCTTTAATTGTAGAAAAAATTTAATAAACAAATTACAATTAATTTTTTTCTAAATAAACAAATATTATAATTTATATTTATCAATCTAAAGTTACAAAATTTGCAAGAATTTATATATATGCACACGTACCTTTTTTAATCAATCCTGAAATGTGGTCATAATCAATTGAAATCAAAGGAATGTCTTCAAATATTTTGTATTCATCTTCATTGTATGTGTTAGTAACAACTAGTGGCATCGAATTCCATTCACTGACATATCCACATTCTTGGTTGTTGCAATTCACACAATTTCCCAAAATGCATTCATAATAAAAACAAGAGTAATCCCTAGTCCACAATGTTCATGGGTACCTATCTGTACTTATGACACAATGTAAAGATCTTGTTTTCTCTACCCTCTTACATCCATGCATTGTTCTTCTATCCACACCTACAAATTATATATATAATTCAAAATAAAATAAATATAGAGTTCTTAAACTTAAATTTTAAAAAACACATGAAACTTTTTTCAAACAATAAATTACATACCTGATATCTCCCAAAACACTCTATTTGGACATGGGTTCCTCCCTGAAGATGTGCCAACATCACATGCAAAGTGGTTCTTACACTATTCAACAACATCATGTGCATCATTTATATGATCTCCCTCATAATTCATTTGATGTTTTCATAGAGCATGTTTGATGCAAGCTCCTGTGCCATCATGTTCACCCTTCCATCCCCACTCTCAAAGAAACTCAAAACATGTGGTATATTATCGTGTCGATGATATCTACATAGCGCATAAAATGGCCTTGATGATTTGAATTGTGATGCACACCCATTAGACCATACAAAATATTTTTCAATCTTCACACCTCTTCTTACCAAATCTTCAAAAAACTTCTTAAAGCAATGTTGGACAAAAGGTGTGTCATGCTCTTTATCATCACTAATATAAAAGTGATATTCTTTCTTAATGACTCATTTTTTATATGTACTATCAAAACCATCCAAATCCAATTGTGCTTACATCAATAACACACATGCACCATAATAGTGACCTTCTTTGAATAGTAATATTGTGTTTGAATCTCCTTTTGATGGGTAAAAGAGTAATTTTCTGCAAAGTCAACTATTGATAAAACTGTTCCAAGTGGGAAAGTATCTCTTAACAACTGAAATTGTGTTACTTGCTACTTATCATCTTTTCCTATTTTTTGTGACATCTAAACCCATTAATTGTAATGGCTCTTTTAGGTTATCATGAAGAAGCAATGTTGATAACAGTTGGGCTTGACCAAGTGTATCATGATTTTTGAAATAAGCCTCAATTATTTTCTTTGAAGTTCTTGTCAATGCCCTCTAAGTAGTTTGACTAGGTTGTTCAGTATAAAATTTCAATTTCTCTATATCCATTTCAAGCAAATGATCTATATTTTTGTAAGAAAATTTTCCCTTCACCTCTTTAATTAGATTCATAGTATGAACATCGGTAGAAGGAAGCGATCCTGACCCCTATCCAACATCAAATTGTGTATGGGCCTCCTCTTTAACATCAATTATTTATGCTTGGGTCTCCTCCCTAACATCAACTATGTGTGCTTCAGCCTCCTCTATTCCAGTAACTAAATTAGGCTGGACCTCTACTCCAATTTCCATATGTTGAGCCCCTACACATATCGTATAAAAGAGAAGATTTTAGAATATATAAAAGTTAGATTATTAAACTATGGATAAAGCATCAAGGTGATTATGAGTTTAGAATGAGAAAGTGTTAGGGATGTAGTATTCATCCTTACAATTTTCTCCAACTTTGAATTACAATTAAACTACTGATCAAGTGCATGCATGTCAAAGTATTTGTACAAGAAGAGAAAATGAACATGTAAATGGAAATAACTTCTAGAATGATATGTCCATATGGATGGTCATGTGCACAAGTTCCATCTAAAGTTAACTTTTCATGTCCTATTTATGTTACAATCAAAAAATTCTAGGAGTATCATCTAATCAAAATCTTATAAGATCATTAACAACTACTTGCCAATTTGTCAAATTATAATTTATATGTAGTTCAAGTAAACTTATAGGTACATATTCAATTACTAGATCATTTAACCTAAAAAGAGATTCAATGCAATAAATATTTAAGTGTGTACCTACAAAATTATAGATCAATATATATATAGATAGATATATAAAATAGTAGTAGAGGAGGAGATAATATTACATGTTGCATGAATAATGTTAACTACATGTCCTATGAATAAATAATCAATCTTAGAACCATGGTGAATGTGGTGCAAAATTCCTAGAGGGCTACAATAATCATATGCATGTATATAAAATATTAGTTCAATATATTATATGTATGTCCCCTCTAAGTGGTTTTGCACAAATTATCTAAGTGATTAAACATGTGAGTGGAGAATAAATGAACCTGGTAAAAATATAACATGTTGTAAGATAAATAATCATGTAATGTACAACCAAAGGAAAATTCATGAGATATCACCATTATTGCACCAATCTAGTTCGCTTGGATAATGAAAAATCCATCATATATAAGGACATGTAGAAATAGATAAATATAATATAAAATATTTAAGCATGTGTACAAGTAAAAGAACACATGTAGATTTAAAACTCAATAATATTTAAGGTAAATAAGGTTTTTTTGAACACCCAGAATACTGAGAGGCGGCTAAATCAGTATTCTCTTAAACCAATTAAGCATAAAACATTTCAATCCATTTAGCATATTCAATTGTAGTGCCGTAAATTATGCATGAAACATGAAACCATAAACCATAACACATAGACACCACGATTTTTACGTGGAAAACCCAAAAAGGGAAAAACTATGGCGAGGATTAGCTCACAATATATATTATGTAGTAGCAACACCGAATTACAAAAGGCTCACTTCCCAAAGGACTCACTGTCCAGAAGAAAGAAAGAAAGAAAGAAAGAAAGAAGTGGTGGCTCATTGTAAGAGTTTTGAACTACTATAATTGCATCTAACTTATGCATGGAGTATAGTTCCACTGAAGCTCAAAGTAATATTCAATACTTTGTTCTCAAATATCAGATTATACTTCTTTGCCTTTACTCAATTCACATTCATGATCATTTGTTGCATCATTCGAATCAAACACACTTCACATCACTTCAAAGATATCGAAAACATTCCTCTATATATATCTGCAACATCCACAGCACCAATTAGATTAGCCTAATTGAATGTAATGGTCAAAATATCAAACTTGCAAGCAGTCGACCCCAAATCTTCATGCACACGCTTTGCACCAAGATTCAAACTATGAAACAAATTCAAATAGGTTGAGATGGACCTAAAATAGCTCCCACTTATCTCCACAAAACATATTTACCCTCCGCAAAACATTAGCACAATCAGGTCAGCCACACTAGCAAGACAACAATACTGGAACCTATTTGTCATTTCACAAACTTGTATACAGACCTCTAGAATGCTTGATACTTTGAATATGCATAGTACAGACATCCATAGTCTTATCCTCCAATCCGCAAAACAAACCATTCAATTGCGGAGGAATGCAGAGTAACTAAAATCATCACTGTCACTATCAAAGGACTATCCAGTTAGAGTGCAATACTTAGATAATTCTATTTATCAATCCGGAGGATGTCAGAACTTAAAAATTTGCATTTACAATATTTGGACATGTGTTTACAACACCTTACAACTGCATAGCATAATGTTCTATACCAGAGGAATGCAGACCAAAATACTGAAGCTCTATTTACTGAATACAGTACACTGACACTTAGCCAAAAATCTCAACAAGTTCCTTACCAGATCAATTCTCTTTGCACAGTTGACTTCTAAGAGGGAATAGGTGAGGATGTATGAGAGAGGATCAAACCCTCTTGCAAACCTTCCATTCAAACTGCTCTACACAAACCTACAACTGTTGTTGCCATCAATGACAACATTGCATAACATCATGCTCTGCCTTGTCTTCTGTAGCTAACAATCTCTTCATCAATGATGTTACCAACAATCTCTCCCTTTGGCATTAATGCAAACACACGATGTGAAAAACCATCAAGATCAAAATCATTCTCCCCCTTTCATTTAGCACATCTTACATCCTCTGCAAAACATTGTTTCTCTCCCCTTGACATATATATGTCTTTTTTTCACATATCTCTCTCCCCCTTTGACATCAATGGCAAAGGGCATATACACCAGACTTCAGTTACCAAACCTCCCCCTGTCAAATATATCCAGGTATATACATGCTAAAGGATTGACCTAACTCCCCCTGAGAAGTATATGTACAAACTGAAATGACTCCCCCTTAGATCAGAACAATACCAAAAATTTTGTATCGGAAACCTCTTCATATACTCCGCATATTTACAAGAAATCTAAAAAAAAGAGTAGAAAATGCATAAAGAGTGAAAACTATTTTTAACTAGATGAAGTTTGTGCCTGTAGGTTTTGCACCTGAGTCTGCACTTCCTATTTTCCATCATCCCAAGCCTTCTTGGCTTCCTCAAGAAGTCTGCACTGGGTTGCAAATTCCAATAGAAGCACTTCTCCTTCTTCTGGAGTGATGGGTACTAGATTCATCTATGATTCTTTGGTGGCATTCACTAGAGCTCTAAAAACAATCAAGAGTTTGGGATTTACTAAGTCCTTTATTTCACCAAATTGCAAGATAATGTGCTATTTTTGAGCTTGTAATTGAAAGAATTTCTTGTGCAAGTCTTCTATTGTTTCCCTTGTGGTGCCATCAAGATCAAGTGCTGAATCATAGGCATAGGAGGCATTATTGATTTGAGACTCAATGGAGTCCATTTCTTTAGCAATTCTCTGTGTGGCTCCGGGCCATTTCAATCCAAATTTATAGAGAGCCTTTGCCTCTCCTACATAGTCTTGTATATCTTTCAATACTTCTTGGACCTTCTTATGCACAAGAGCACATTTCTCAAATATCTCTAGCATTCTCTTATCATTTGTTTTCTTCTCTACCTCAACTTCAATCTATTCTTTAAGATCAGAGGCATAATCTTTAAAAGAATCAATTAATGATTTCAAATTTTCCATACCAGAGAGTGATGTGTCAATGTTTGAATTAGGTATGAATTCTTGCAATGATTTCACTGCCTTATCAATCAGATCTCCACTCTTCTGATGAGCCTCTATGACCTCTTTTCTGGTGAATGTATGGAATAGATCTCCTAGTTGTAGCTTATGAAGGGGAGAAATCTTTCCCAGATCTATACTACCCTATTGCATTGGCAGCTAAAGTAGTTGTGAGGATGCAATAGGTTGAAATTTTAATTGTATATTTAGTAGATTCTTCAAGGAGTCTCCAGAGGAATCTAAAGGACCACCAGAAGTCTTTGTAGTCTCCGTAACATGCTTCTCCAAATATTTACCTTCATCTTTATCGGAGTCTTCAGGATTTGCTTCCTTAGTCTCTGCATCTCTGGAAACTTCTTTGTTCCTATCTGCATCTTCTTTGACACCTTCTAGTTCCTCTTTATTCTCTTCCTTATTGATTATTTCTTCATATTTCTTTGCATCTTTTGCTTTAGGGGCTTTCTCAGTGTTGTCCAGAGGAGAGGTGGATGTTTCTTCTATTGTTCTTTGTTCACAAGTGACCTTATTAGTGTTATCTGGAGGAGCATGTGTCTCATCTTATCCAGTGGCTACAACATTCTCCACATTCTTCTCATCTTCTGCAGTCACCTCAACTATTCCTTTTGCTTCCAGAGATTTATTGTCATCTGATATATGCTCATGTTGAGCATCAACCTTCCGTGCATCTGCTTCAGGACCAACCATCTCCTCTTTCTTATTCTCAGGAGTCATTCCTAGCCTTTGTACTAGGTCTGCAACTTTGTCTATTGTCTCCTTCTGTAGTTTATCAAAATCATTTTTTTCTTTGCCCATAAGGGTATTTACCCTTTGCTTTGTTCTCAATTCTTTTGAGTACAATTTGGCCAATGTGGCCTTATTCTCCTCTGAGAGTGAAATGCCAATATTCTTCAGTGCATATTCTTTTATTTTTCTTTCTTTCTCAAAAGCTTCTTTTCTTCTATCCATCAAAGTTTCCCAGACCTCTACAGGGATTTGACTTGTAATATTTTTCATGTTAACTTCATATACTATGATATATTTTATTATGGCCTCAATTATAGTAGCCTTATCTATCTCATTTGCATCACTATACAAATTTGCAATACCTTCTAATGCATCATGTTGAGCAATTTTAGAAAATAGAGCTTCCAACCTCATGGAAGAGTGTGGGCTTACCAGATCTGAAGGTTCTTACATTTGAATTTCATCTGGAGTACCTTCTTTTCTTGTTTCTCCTTTCATCTTTCTCATATGGACAGTGAATTTCACCTTTTTTTTCTATTTCTTCTTCACTATCTATGTCAATAATATCAACTTTTCTTCTCTTGACACTTGCCTCGCTTTGAAAAGCATCACCTCTTCCTTTTTGGACCAATTGTGGTCCTTCTTCTTCCTCTTCTTCTTTCAACTTATACACCTGTATACTGCCCCCTGGTATCTTTTCTCTTGACTCTTTTCTTCTCAAGATCAACAAATTTTGCTATCGGAGCACCCTTTCCTTTTCCAATCCTTACACTTTGCCTTATCGGAGAGGACTTTTCCTTTACTGGTGCACCTGATTTCTTTATAGGGGCACTGGTCTCTTTTCTTTTCAATCCACTAGTTGTAGACATAGTCCCAGAGGACTTTTGAGTAGCAGGATGGGCGGTAGCTGTTCTACTAGATTTTCTTGAGCCTTCTGCACTCTCTGCAGCACTTGATTCTTCCTTTGCTCTTACTTTTGCCCTTTCCTGTTGCACTTGTTCCTTTGAGATGCCTATGATTTCTGCATATTCATCAACCCCCTTTTGTACTTTCTTCTTGATTTGGGGCATTCTTTGCTCCATATAGATTTTTAGAGATTTTTCCTCATATGTCCCAAATCTTTCTTCATTGGGGTCCTTAGGACTTTTCAACAATATGTCTGCTAGACCAATTATTTGATCTGGAGGTACTTCATATCCAAGTTCAAGTATCCATACAATTCTAGGCTCAATGGCCTCCATTATGCATGCATCTTTTGTTACCAAAAAGGTAATGTCTTTTTGATACCGTTCTACTAGTTGCTTCAGTATCCTTTCTCTTGCCTGCATCTTCTCTTGAAATGTCTTGAAGAAACCCCAGAGGGCCTTCTTCTGTGCTTCTGCATCACCCAAAACATACAAGTAATTTGTGATCTGATGGGCTACAGGTCTATCTGATAGCCACACTGCATTTTTGGTTCCAGGAACTTCATTTAGAAAGTAAAACATCAAACAAATAATCAAAGTACCAAATTTGAAAGCATATTTAGATTCTTTTGTTTTTTTGTAGATTTTCCATCAACTGTAGTTTTAATAATTCACACAAGTCAAAATTATCTCCATTCTCTACCATCTCATATGTTGTATTGATGGTAGTTACAGACACATAATTTTCCTTGTTTGAATAGTATAACTTATAGCCTATCATCATGGATGCGTACTTCATAGCTGGGATTTTTATATCTTTTATAGTCAAAGCTCTTTTGTCATACTTTGCTAGGATTATCTGCTCCATTACAATCTCATTCTTGATGTATTTGAGCACCGACACAGGTCCAGTTGAGTACAAACTAGTTACAACCCTAATTGCTTCCTTGTTAATGAAGTGTGGAGTGTCCAACCAGAAGAACTTGTCATGCATTCTGCTCAAGGTGTACCTTACCCACTCATCCACATAACAGAGAACAAGAATTTTTTTTTTCCGTCAAAACCGTATATTCTGGTTTTCGCTCAAGATCATTACCAATAAGTTCATTGAACCATACCTCATTCAGCTTTGTGTGGTTGTACTCTTCCATCTTGACATGAATGTATGCCCTAACATCCTCAGTGTACAATACTCCAAACATGATGTGTGAAAATGCACCTTTCGGATCATCATTCAAGGATTTGTTAGGATGCCTCTTGAACTTAAGTCGTGGGTGCTCAGAGACCGCAACTACTTACCATGTAGCCATTTCTAATGAATTCAAAAAGATTCAATACAACATTCATAATGAAATTATGGTAGACCAAAGAGTACCTTTTCTTTGCTTGCTACACTAGGGTTTGAAAGCAGTGAATCTCAAAATGCTTTGATTTCTTCTTTGTTGCATACTGCTCTGCTCTTTCTCGCTTGAAAACTCAATTGCAAAATGAATTTTTATCAAGTGTAATCACTTATAACCAATTTTTCTTCATTACCTAATCCATCATAAATGCCCTATCTGATAAAGCTGTTAACACTTTTTTCTGATGACAGTCAATTTTAATTGCTCCACAATCTTCCACAATAGGATGTATTTCACCAGAAGTTTCTTCAAATGATCAAGTACATCGGTCTTTACCTTATATCTTTGTGCTGAGGCATCAACACCATTCCTTTGGCAAAGGGAGAAAGATTCACATTAAAGCTCACCCTGACCCAAAGCTCTTATCTCAGTTTTCAGAGGAAACATCTATACCAGACGTCGGTACTGGTTCACCATTAACCTCAGTTACTTCCTTCTTTATCCAAATCTTACTCATCTTCTTCTTAGTCTCTACTGGATCAACCTTTTGTACTGGTTTGTTCTTCTCCGTGAGATAATTCTTCTTCATGCTTCTGCTTCTACAAAACTTTGAAATGTGTCCAGGTTTATTACAATTATAACATACAACATTCCTCTAACCGATATTCTTTCCATTCATTCTGGATCTACATTTGTTAACTTTGTGCCCAAATCTATTGCATGTATAACCATAGCCATTAAAATATTGAGTCATTCTACCATTGTTATAGCCATTCATCCTTTGACTTCTACACTCATTAGCTTTATGACCAATTTTCTTGCATGTAAAACATTGACCAGAGAAAGATAGAACATTTTGTTTTATTTTGCTCCTACATTGTGTAGCCTTATGTCAAAATTTATTGCAAGAATAACAATAACCATTGAAAGATGGGTACCTTTGAGCATTAGGTTGTCTGGCCAATGGTCTTCTACCTCCTTTCTTTTGATTCCAAATCCTTTCCATTGTTCTTCCTCTTTTTAGCTTTTGATGCTTGACCTGATTTTGAACTTTCACCTTTTTCAAACCCTAAGCCTTCTTTATCATTGGGATCTTTCTGGTTTGCAATCATCTCATCAAGCCTTGTAGAACTTATTTTGAATTTTTCTTCATAACTCTTTGCTTTCTCCAGATTTGATTTCAGTTTCACCACTTCTTGTTCAAGCTTTATATATTCTTCAGATTTGCCTTCACCATTGAATTTAGATATTCCTCAATCCTTGCCTTTTCTTCAACTTGCACTTTCAGACCATTCATAGATTCATTTTCCAACCTCAATTGTTCACTAACCTCCTTATGACTTTCTTTGAACTTATTGACTTGTTCTCTCAATTTTATGATACATCCATCTACTTCTTTGACATTCTCCTTTAGATCTTTGATTTCTTCTTCAGTTCTCTCTAGGTCTTTAAGAGCAATCTTGAGTTCTTCACTATTGACAGTCATGCATTCATCTTCTAAAAATTCAACAGTAGGAATCTCTTCTAGAGGAGTAGGAAACTTTCTAACTCCCATGCATTCAATCTCCAAGATCTTCCTTGAGCGGTTAGGCTTCTTCCAAAGGACTTGGCTCTGATACCAATTGTTGAACACCCAGAATACTAAGAGGGGGGGGGTGAATCAATATTCTCTTAAACCAATTAAGAATAAAACATTTCAATCCATTTAGCATATTCAATTATAGTGCAGTAAATTATGCATGAAACATGAAACCATAAACCAGAACACATAGACACTAGGATTTTTATGTGAAAAATTGAAAAGGGAAAAACCACGGTGAGGATTAGCTCATAATATATATTATGTAGTAGCAACACCGAATTACAAAAGGCTCACTACTGGAGGGCTCACTGCCTAGGTCTCACTACCTAAAGGACTCACTATCCAAAAGAAAGAAAGAAAGAAAGAAGTGGTGGCTCACTGCCAGAGTTTTGAACTGCTATAATTTCATCTGACTTATGCATGGAGTACAGTTCCACTGAAGCTCAAAGTAATATTTAATACTTTGTTCTCAAATCTCAGATTATACTGCTCTGCCTTTACTCAATTTGCATTTCTGATCATTTGTTGCATCATTCAAATCACACACACTTCACATCACTTCAAATATACCGAAAACATTCCTCTCTATATATATCCACAACATCCACAACACCAATTAGGTCGGCCTAATTGAATGTAACAGTCAAAATATCAAACTTGGAAGCAGTCAACCCTAAATCTTCATGCACACGCTCCATACCAAGATTAAAACTATGAAACAAATTCAAATAGGTTAGGATGGACCTAAAATAGCTCCCACTTATCTCTGCAAAACATATTTAACCTCCGCAAAACATTAGCACAATCAGGTCGGCCACATTGGCAAGACAATAATATTGGAATCTATCTGTCATTTCATAAACTTGTATGTGGACCTTCAAAATGCTTGATAATTTGAATATGCATACTATAAACATCCATAGTCTTATCCTCCAATCTGTAAAACAAACCATTCACCTGCGGAGGAATGCAGAGTAATTGAAATCATCACTGTCATTGTCAAAGAACTGTCCAGTTAGAGTGCAATACTCAGATAATTCTATCTATCAATTTGAAGGACTTCAGAACTTGAAACTTTGGATTTACAATCTTTGGACATGTGTTTACAACACCTTACAACCCCATAGAATAATGTTCTATACCAGAGGAATGCAGACTAAAATACTAAAGCTCTGTTTATTGAATATAGTACACTGACACTTAGCCAAAAATCTCAACAAGTTCCTTACCAGATCCATTCTCTTTGCGTAGTTGACTTCTAAGAGGGAATAGGTGAGGTTTTATGAGAGAGGATCAAACCCTCTTGCAAACTTTCCATTCAAACTACTCTGCACAAACCTGCAACTGCTATTGCCATCAATGACAACACTGCATAACATCATGCTCTACCTTGTCTTCTATAGCTAACAATCTCTTCATCAATGTTGTTTCCAATAGGTTTAGGGTTTAGGAGTCTAGGGTATATAAAAAACTCTCACAAGTCTTTAATTTGTAACTATAATTTATTTTGACATTACAACTTTAATTACTTAATTATTATTTAAATTTATGTTGTATACAATACATTCTAAATTCCTAATTTATGTGTGTAGATTTAACTCAAATTATAATATTTAAGGAACTTATGGATTAGGGTTTAGGGTTTAAGACTTAGGCAAGTTAATACTAGGGATGTTTTGAGGATAATCAAATTACGCATGTCTCAATTGGGGCAGGGTCCTAGATAGGACCTAGGGTTTATCATAGATTCACTTGGCAAGTAAGGTAGAAAAATATAGTAGAAAGGAATTTGATTAGTTAATTTAGTGGAAGAAAATTTAGCCAAAACATCTAATCATATATTTAGCTCAATAATATTTGGGGTTTAGGATTTAGGGTTTCTAGGGTAAATAGGGTTTAATAGGGTTTAGTTAAGTAGACTTAGGGAACATAGTGGTTTTAGTAGAGGACTTAGGAATGGTAATGGGATCTGCAACATTTAAATAATTGAATATATTTAAAACATACTTGAATTGAAATAATCACTTCAATTGAAAACAATTTGATCTTATTGATCCTAATCTTATCTAGAAGATGATTTAATTGAAAAAAAACATATTTTATATAAAATATACATACCTTCTCTTTGAGCATAATATCTTTGCATCCTTTCTTCATGCAGTTTTTGTTCCCTTTTTGCTGAATGATATCGTGCAGCCTTATTTTTCCTTGTCCTTTTATTTCCCATCTTCTTCAAGGATTTGCAAAATATGATCTCGATAATTTCTTTGCCAATTCCACATTCTAAATTTGTAAAGCACTTGCAAAAAATATGACCTTTCAAATAGACCTAGCAAATTTTCCTTTATTTTTTTATATTAAAATCACAAATTACGACCTTGTATATATACATGTAATTCGAATAGACATGTTTTTTTAAATGTCAGCTAAAACTAGCCTTCATTCGAAGGTCGACTGCTAAAAATCCATGAATATTTTTTTATTCAGTGACCTTTATTCGAAGGTATTTAAATATTAATTTTTTGCCAAAGTTTTTGGAAGGTACCTTCGTTTGCAGGTACCTACGAACGAAGGTAAAATCTTCGTTCGTAGGTACCTTCGTTCAAAAGACCTTCGAACGAAGGTGCTTAGCTAGAAACTTTATGTGTCTGCTTCAAAATTTCCTCAGAAAATCTAGTTTCAAGCCTTAGGTTGGACCTTCAAATGTAATTAACTTGACAAGGTAATTTGCAAGATTGTAGTCCTCGAAACGAGCTTTCCAACAAGTATAATTTTGATATATTTTCATTTTATTATGTATTTAATTTTTAATTTTTATTGAACATAGGTTTTTCACCAAACATTAAGTTCTTCATTATACACAGGTGGAAAAATAGTGAAACATTGAAATTTTTTTCCAAAAAATACCTTTACACTAGGTATTAATGTCCTTGTTTCACCAAAAAATAAATTGAATTTCAATATATACACAACAAGTTATGCTTGACGACATACACCTATGTCCAAATTATAGTTACCCTGACTTCAAAAATTAATTAAAAAAAAATATGTAGCAAAAAATTATGAAAAATATCCATGCACTAGATATTGATGTTAAAAACCTATATTTTAAAAATTAGAATTTTATCCTTTATAGCATACTTTTTGAAAATGTTGTTTACTATTAAAAACTAGTTATTAAAAGAGATGTTGAAAGATTCATGATTTATTTCAATATATATATATATATATATATATATATATATATATATATATATATATATATATATATATATATATATATATATATATATATATATATATATATATATATATGAGTATGTATACGTATACATATACGTATATATATATACCTATACATATACATACACATACACATACACATACACACACACACACACATATATACTTAGAATCTACACACAAATTGCCACAAATCAATAGTTCGCATCATCTTCAAATTAGATTAACGCTTTAGCTGCTATAGGTCTCAGAAAGTGAAGATTTAGTTAAAATGTTGATATCAATGTCCATCTTGGCCAAAAAGTGGGACTCATTATTGTGGGATTACCCGGGAGATAGTGATGAGGAGGGGAGGGGTCAGCGATGGAGGAGGGTGGAGATTGGGCAGTCCTTTGGAGCACAGGTAGGTGGAGGTGGAGGGGGTGATGGAGGGGTGGAGGTGGCTATTGCATAGGTACAAACATTGGGAGGGGATGGGGGAGTGGATGGCGGTGATGATAGAGGTGAGGAGGTGGGCTGAGAGGAGGAGGCTAAGAGGGTGGAGATAGTTGGTGGGGATGTGGGGGAAGGTGCGATTGGAAACAATATTGTTTAAGAGGGATGCCTTAGTCATCGAGAGGGACTAGGCTCAGAGTGAGTTACAGAGAGTGTAGGGCTATTAGCACAGAGGACTACAAAGAGAGATGCTAAGATAGTTTGGAGGCATCATGGAGAGACATTGGTAGTGAGGCTCTGACAGGAGAAAGATTCTGCTAGAGAGATGGCACAGATGCAGGCACCTCTAGATGGAGAGATTATTCATTTGACAGTAGAGAGAGATGTAGCGGTGGCCCTGAGGTAGAGGACAGAGACACAGATGGCTTGCTACATGTAAGAGCAATATTCTGTAAAGGCTTTATTAGGTGGTGGTCATCTGATGCGACAACTTGTGACAGAGTTGTCATGGTTGCAGAGGGAGACTACACAATTGAATCAGGAGGCTGAGTATTACAGAGGTCTATATGAGAGTGTGATTCTTGCCGATCGACGGGATTTGATTATTTCTACACGAAGTCATTCAGGGGCCTCGACATCAGGATGGTCAAGGGGTTCAATGATGGGTCCACCACCACTAGGGGCACAACCATCACCTTCAGGAGCACAACCTTCACTTTCAGGGGCATAGCCTTCACCTTCTGGAGAGGGGAGCTCCAAGTAGACACCATGTACTTTATTGTATATGATGATGAGCCTATGGGCCTTGTATTGTTTTTTATATTTATGACTCATGTAGCCCCTTATATAGACATGTATCATGACACATTTTTTAATGTATATATGAGATGAGATGGACTATTGGCGAAATATGTGATGTTTATGGCTTTTATGTTTATGATGATTACTTTGATATGATGTGCTAGATGTAATTTGTGGATATATGATGTTATGGATGGTGTTTATTATGGTCATGGATTTATGATGATGTGTTATTATTTGTAATGGCTATATGATGTATGCATGATGCGATGACTTTATATGATGTATGCATGATGTGATGATAAAATGGATTTATGATATGATGTTATGGCTAATGGGTTTATGTTATTGTATGGATGATGTTACCATGATGTTGTTAGTTATGATAATGATGGGATTTGATCATGATTTCATGGATTTCTAATGTAGGCTTTGCATCAAGATAAATAGTCAGATGATGCACAATAAGGGATAGATCCAAATCAGGCATGTCGGCATATGGCCATGCAAAGTTGTGAGCTTGCTTCTGAAAGAAATCTGTGAAATCCTTTTTTTCTTCTAATGATAGAGAAGCAATCAGAAATGTTATCTTAGGGGCCTCTACCACACCCAAATTAAGCTCTTGATATTATTCAACCAACATTGGAGATCTTTCATGATAGTGCTCGCATCTTTAGGAAGGTCAAATTCCCCATCCTTCGATGCCTTAGAGAGGTTTTCACTATCGGATGTGTCCTTTATTTTTATTTTTTTATGATCCAATAGTGCCACAGTGGTTTTCACTAGGGGATCTTTTTATTATTTTACTTTTGTGAATGGGGGATTTGGCCCATTCTCTGAAGTATGTTATAGTGTTAAGCTCTATGATGAATCTAGCTCTATGATCCCCCAAAGGAATGTGTTCTCGTAGTCCCATGAGTTCTAAAAATTGCTTCATCATTTTGAATAGTGTCCAAGATGGGGGTACCTTGTTGTTCCCAATCAACTAGTTGGGAGTAGATGAGTGGTAGGTCGGTGGATGTAAATGAAATGGTGGAGGATAAGGTATAGATGGAAAATTCATGGAAGAGTTCGGTGATGTGTTCGAAAGAGTCTTCATGGGTATCTTCATTGGTGGTCTGGAAAAGTTTTGGCTACCTCACTGAGAATAAATTTGAGATCTAAGGACACACACTCAGTTGACCCATACCCAAGTCCTTAAGATCCATGTCTTTTGTCATGATTAAAGGTTCTATGGTACCTTGTTCATGTAACTCAAGTCCACCTTGTCCTTTGTATCCCATATTTTTGACAATGCGAAGTCCTTTAGTGTATTTCTCTATAGGTAATGGGCCTTGTTCATCTTCATATTTATACAACCATTTGGATACGTCCTCCTCAATTGATTATTTTTCTAAGAGTCCCCAATGCTCAAATGTTGTTGGTTTATATTTGATGACCAAGGTTGATACTAAGCTTGAGGGTTGAGGTTTTCCATGTGACTTCGGAGAGAGAGGAAGTTGGCCTACACAGAAGGATTCTTATAGGTTATACTCCCCACACCCCTTGTCATTGATTTGGACCTTGATTTCTGGGATGGGAGTTTTTGAAGTGGATGGTGAGGATAGCAAAGATGGGTCTACATAGGATGAGGATGTTTGTTCAACATCGTTATTAAGACAAATATTGGAGTTTTTGTATCTTACTTCCATCATCTTGTAGTATTGCAATGGATGGGGGTCGGTGGAAATAGTGACTTCAGAGCCATTATGGGGAAACTTTATGCATTAGTGGTAGGTAGATGGGACAAATTGCATGGAATGTATCCATGGGCATCCTAGGAGAATGTTATAGGTAAGATCGATGCCCAAAACTTGACATGTAGTTTCCATTATTACCGGACCAACTTAGATAGGTAATTTGATAATACCTATAGATTCTCACTCAACATCGAGTTGATAAAACCATTAGAATATCCCAACTATCTTATTAACCTTAGAGTTCAAAGATTTAGACCTGATCCACCATCTATTAGGACTCTCTTTATTTTATTCTTATGGATGAATACCTCTAGGTGAAGGTCATCATTATGGGAAGGATTATCAGAAGGGAGATCCTTTTTAGTGAACACAAGATATTGTGGTGAGGATAAGTGTCCTATCATGGCTTGGAACTGATTAGTATTGATATTATTGGGGAATGTACTCTCAAAATCGTGACTCCAGTTGCCTAGGGTTGTCAGGTCAGATTTCAACACGCACATGGACCCTTCCCTCCTTGCCATGGGGCAATTCATCACGTCACTCTCACTCTCGTGGAAGTAGCTAGTCAAGAGGAGGCGAGACATGGTGGGGGTCTGGCTTGTTGGAGAGTTGGACTTCATGGAGAGGGGTCAGCAAGTTCTATGGCCTTTGTTGTTGTGTGCTAAGTTGAATGTTTCATTCAATGGTAGTTGTTGTTGAGATAACCCTATGACCCAAAGGGTCACTAGTTTCTCTTCTCCTATTGGGGTTTCTTCTATTCCACCTTTTTGTGGGTAAGTAGTTCCTCTCATTTATGTCCTCTTGTCTTTCAATGCATTGAATGAGTTCTTGTTATATTTGGAGTTGTCTTTGTTCTTCGATTAACAAGAGGACAAATGGGTCTTGTTGTGGTAAAGTAAATGTCTCTTGTTGTTGTCGTGGATTGATTTCCTCGATCTCATTGAGGATATCCCTCACCCACTCTACTCTCACTCCTAGGCACATTCGTGAGCCAAGATAGAGGTAAATATATGATGACCACCCTTAACTAGATTTAGGGTTTTGACCTAGGGTTTGATTATGCTTTGACTTGTGTTTACCTTGTGATGTGATCAAGGGTTCAATTGAATCGTTTATCATGGTTTACCTCGTGATGGTATCGAGGGTTTGTAGGTTTGTCTATTTCTAGGGTTTCTATATGCATGCAAAGCTAAATGATATGCAAACGTGTTTTTGTGCTTTTTTTAGCATTTTGGAAATGAAAGTGCTCTTTAATCTATGAAAGGGAAATATGAATGCAAGCTAATATGACTTTTCCTAATGCAAGTTTAATCTATGTTTTTGGGTTTTCGATTGTTTTGAAATAATCTAATCTATGAAAGGAAATTGCTTCTTCAAATAATCTAGATCTAGGAATTTGAAAACAATTATTCTAACATGCAAGATCTAATCTATCAAGGAAAAAGCAAAGATTTACTATTCCCAAGAGCAAATTTGGTTTTCTAATTACTATGAATTGAATAAAGCAATAAAGGAACCTAAAAGAATGAAGATTTGTGACTCCACTACCCTCAGAAATACTTGATGTTGGCAACCTCGAGTCCTTTTGCAGTAGCTGGAAGACCTCTTGATGACAAAATGACACAAAGAAGCAAAAAGAAGCTTGTTGAAGCTTGAAAGAGCTCAATGAAAGCTTTGGTTGAGAACAATGGCATTGAATGAAGTAATGTAATGATGCTTGGTTGAACAATGAATAAAGCAAAAGGCACCTTCATTCTTTAAGAGCATTAGAATACTGATTTGGAGAGCAAAAACTGGCAAGAGCTGTGTGCACAATGAATTTTCCTCCCTTTGTGCTTGAGGGAGGGAGGTATTTATAGGTTTGAAGAATGGGATTGATTGAGAAGTTAACTCATTTGATTGATGAGTTAACAATGATTGATTGGGTTGTTAAAAAGGTTGATTACCTAGTGAACTCAACTAACTACGGAGTGATAAATCAATAATAGCTTATCACTCAAGAGGAATTGGAATTGAGAGGATGCATGAGATTGATTGAGTTGTTAATTTAGATCAAATGGAGTTAATTATGCATGTGTGGGTGCATGAAATAGTCAACTCCATATGAGGCACCAAAAATCATGCGAACTCAAAATTCAAAACGGGCGAAAATGGAGCTAAATTGAGTGAGAAACTCAAGTTGTTCCATGGCTAGAGACGCGACAGGGTTGCCCCTTTCGTCAGTAGGGTCACCCCTATGCAACCATGGGTCACCCGGGGGCAGCCCTACGTCGCCCGAGGGAGATCCGAGCATGATAGGTTTTTTGAAGAACTACAGGGTGGGAAATGAAAGAAGAGAGGAAAAGGAGGTGTTCTACCTCTGGAAATAGGTTAGTCATGTGCAAGAATCCAAATCTCCACTTGCACTTGCAGGATCTCCCAAGGGAGATTAGGAAATAATAGGGGGAGATTTGGATTGGTTGAGCGAAACTGAAAACTGAAAGTGGGAGATGGATAGGGGGGACCTCTAAAAGGCTTCTAGGGGGTGCAAATGATGAAAAACATAGGGGAAAGGTGAAAAATCACCTACAAGATGCTTACAAGGCTTAGGAGCAAGGTTGAAAGCTTAGAAAACACAAATCAATAAGTGTCTCAAAAAGTGTCGAAAAACGTCGCAAACAGGGAGAGGGGGAAATCGACAAAGAGGAAACAACACAAGACAAGAAAGAAGACACGTCATCAAGAGGTTTGCTTCTTAGAGGAAATTATTTCATGCTTACATGTACATGACAAGGATTTGAATCATCATAGGGGTCCTCGTGGAGACTATACGTGATTTTTGTGCTTACATATTTGCACCCTTGAGGATGGTAGTCTACATGAAAGGTAGGTACTGTTCCTGAACTAGGCCTTACCTATTGTTGATTTTCCCACAATTGTACCTACAATAACTAGTATTAGTTTGGCATTTAAATGCATCAAAATGAATAATGAAAATTGACATGATGAACTTACTATGGAATGTTCGAGTTTGACTAGTTGCTTGCCTTTGTCAGTTTGGACCTGTAGGAATGAATGCATGCAAAATGACACATGGAAGAGATGCATAAAAGAAAAGAACTAATCTAAAAATGCACAAATGAAACTAAGCTAAGGGCAAACAAAGCAAGTCAAATGGTGAGATCAGAGCGAAACGGTGACGAAGTCGATTGTGAGAGCATTCGTTGGAAAGGTATCGTCGAGGAGATTGCAAAGATGGCTACCTCTTCTTCAGCCACAGAGAATCATGTATACAAATAGTGAAAAAGCCTTCTCTAAACCCTAGTTTAAATTTTGTAAAAAATCTCTTGAATTGTCTGTTTTTGCCAATTTTTCTTGTTACATTGTCTCTGTTTCGTCGTTTAGAGTAAAATAGATTTTTTGTTTTCTAAAATTAGCCAAAAAATGAGGTTTTTAGAGAAGTTTTAGATCAAGTGATCTCCCTCTAGGGTCACCCCTTTTGTCAGGCAGGTCACCCGGGGGAGATCCTGCTAAATAACAGGGTCACCTGGGGGAGATCTGGCAAAACAACAAGGTTGCTCAGGGGAGATCCTGCAAAACACTTGGGTCGCTCGAGGGTGACCCTATTGGGCTGATTTTGACTGAAATTTCAAGTTGTTTGACGCTTGTTCCACTCTGATCTGACTATTGCAATTTTGAAGGGTTATATGCTTTTTTTGTGTAAGGTTTTCTACAATTTTATGATTTTTAGGGATTTTTACGAGTTTACGAGATCTAATCTAAAGTTCTCTTCTAATTTTGTAGGACATGCGTATCTGATGGAATGCCTGCTGAGAGCAGAGATGGCTCTCAGGGATGTTTGCTTCACTAAGTAATGAGGACCGTACCATTTTGAGGAGAACAGGTCTGGGTAGAGTTTGTCACGTGCATGTTATTCACCCTGTGTCTTGTATATGCTGTGATATTCTGACTTACTGGGATGTAGAGAGAAACACATTCAGGTTCCCACAGATCTCTGGAGAGTGGACCATCACTCTATATGATGTGTATCATATACTTGGAGTTTCTATGAGAGGACATCCTCTAGTCCTTCCAGCTAGCGAGTCCTTCGAGGACAAGGCATCCTGGGCAGAGTTCATGGGGGTTAGTCACCCCAAGGATCGGATAGGATTCCAGCTCACTTATGTGCCTCAACTTCGTATCCCACTTATGAGGAGATTCTTGATCGGTTTGATTGCCTCGAGGCTGTCAGGAGACAAGGCCTCAACTTGTTTAAGATGGTGTTGGGCACCCATCATTCATGGTATTAAGAAGGGCATAGTCTATGCTTGGGGATCGGATATCTTGGCCATGGTCTATAGGGATTTCTATCATATTTCGCGATGAGGGGCTCTAGCTTTTAGCCACTCTTCCTTGATCATGACATGGATATTTGAGCACATAAGGCCCTATTCGAAGCTCATTCTGATTCTAGATAGATGTTTAATGAGAGCAGCTAGGTGGATGCAAGTTGGTCACTTTGATGCTTCTTTACCCACTGTTGCTACTCTTACAGATGAGGACATGGTCTTCGATCCTTATCGTGATATGGAGGGATACTAAGCTCATGATGATGAGGTCAGAGAGTATTGTCGTGGAGTATCTAAGATTTTAGATTGTAATGGTCTAGTTGATGCCCATCATGTTGACCGTGTTTCACAACAGTTTGGCGAGGACTTCCCTGAGGAGTTGCCCCCAGTGTCCACTTGTTATAGGACTATTCAGGAGATAGGTGAGATTGGATAGAGGTTAGTTGTTTGGATTCCTTTGACTCCTAGAGTCTTCATTACTAGAGTTCTGAGAGGAGGACAGAGGGTAGGGAGAGGAACTCCTTTCCGATCACTCATTGTTGTTGTGGATTTAGAGTCCACTGACAAGGACTATGTTCCTGATGGTGATGATTCATCAGATGAGGGCTTGCTCGAGGATGCGTAGGATGAGGGTCTTGATGATGCTGATGATGCTTCTGACATCCCTGAGGGTCCTCCTATTGTTCCCAAACCTCCTCATTCAGATGAGGTGATGCGACAACTTGACCCTGATTGGCAGCCAGGTGATCCACATGAGTTTCATTTGTTTGTTTTTCACACTTTTGTCCTTTCTCTTTTCATGGGGAACTAACTTGTCTTTCTCTTTCGATTCTCTCTTTCAAGTAATGTTAGAGAGTGGAGCGATTTTGTTCACAAGATTAATGTTGGTTTGGCTTCTCCCTTCACTAGGATGACTCGAGACTATCTTTTAGATGATCTTGGTGTGCCCCCTGCTGCTGGGTGACACAGACATTTTCACTCCTATCTACCATGGATCTTAGGATAATGCAGACTTGAAGGCCCAGATTCACACCCTTAAGGGTGAGAATCAGGTTCTTTGAGAGATGGCTTGTCTTAGTTTTGGGTGACAAGATGCTAGTACAACGGGGCTTTCACAATCACATGCTCACAGTAGAGCACCTCGCTCCCATAGGTCTCATGGAGCGACTAGTGGTATTTGTAGACAAAGGAGCCAAAGTCTTGAGGGTTCCGTTGGAGGGAACCGACCTTGATTTCCTTTCTTGAACTCGTGCCCCCTTGCATGGGGAGCCTCTACTTCTTTTGAGAGCATTTTGTCCTAGCTCTTTGATACTCTTGTATATGTAAACTTTAGATGTATCTATGAAGGTTTATCATTTTATGGTTTTCGCCTATCAGATTTGTACTCATCTCTTGTGCATGTTTGGAAGTTTTAGAACTTTTTGATTATGTGTTTGACCTTTTCAACTCATTAATGATGCAAGTATGATAATGATGACTTGTTTTTGTAATTTTTTATGGCATATGTATGAGATGCAGTTTACGATATGAAAATGCAAGAATACAAGAAAATCTAAAATGAAACATTTACTTCTACTAAACATCATGAGATATGACATTTGAGTTTATTTCTTTGAGACTCTTTTTTTGATTTTGGTACGAATGTATTATGGAACAAACAATGTGACTGCTCTTAAATACGATTTTCAACTCAAGGGATTGCGAGTTGTCCTGATATAAGAGACCTATTCAAGGCTGTGAGATAGGATTTTTAACTCAAGTGGGGAGCGGGAGTGAAGATGGAGCGTTTCTGATTTTTGGCTTTGTTAAAGGCTAAACACTGATCCTTATCTAGATAAGACAATCTGATAAGCTTTCAACTTAGACAAGTAACAAATTTTATTGGTGTTCGCTAGACTTAGATCATAGATGGCAAGCAAAGTAGACCTGGGGTAAAGGATAAAATAGGAAAGAACAAGAGTCCCTAGGTAGAAGATGATCCTAGAGAATACTACACTCTCGGCTTTGCTCAGCTAGTGTGTGTGTGTGCTTTGTACCTTTCTTTCTCTGTTAGAATGTCACCCTTGAGGATTCGAGCTTAGACTGATCTCCACCCAAGAGTACGGACATTCAACAATCTTCTCTCTTTCACTCTTTTTTGTATCTCTTTTTTTTTTGTATTTTTCACTTTTTTTTTGTATTTTCCTCACTTGATTTTTCTCATTTTTTTGGATTTTTGACTTTTCAAGAAATGAATGCTTTTTGAAATTTTTTGATATGCCTGCTTGATCTCTCAATACTCCTATTTTGATCACTCATTTTTTTATTCACTAGAATTTTAGATTGCTTCCTTCAGAGTTTTGATCCCCCTGACATTTTTGGCCAGGAAAGATAAGGGGTTGAGTGCCACCTCAAGTTGTTGTAATATGTTTGGACTTCTCTAATACTAGGGAAGAATTGGGAAGGTCTACTTGCAAGCTTCCTTTGAACACTATAGGTTTGAATACTGACTTTGTTTAGACCTAACATCTTGACTCATTAAGACTGGCATCAGTGTAAATCTAAGAGCTAGGCTTTGATTAGAATCACTGGGAATGAAAAGGGGAATTGTGAAAAATGGGGAATCTCTAGGTCCTGAAAGGATGACGTATATCTAGGCAACCTTAGAGTCCTTAATGAAAAGAAAATAGTACAAGAGCAAATCACTGACTGTAATGCAAGATGAATAGAATGATACTGAAATGCAAGAAACAAATTGTTTTTGACATTTTGATTTTTTTTTTAATTTTTTTTAATTTTTATGTTTTATGACCTTTTTTTGGTTTTTAGACATAGTATTTCTTGAGGTGAAAGGCATTGACTATTTCTCCAAATTCCTCTCCCTCCATTGTGCACAAGAGATAGGCACCATTTCCAACATCTTCTTTGACCATGTAAGGACCTATCCAATTGGGTCTAAATTTTTGTCCTTCACCAGCTCTTTTATCGATCAAGTTGTTTATCCTGAGTACTAGGTCTCCCACTTGAAAGGGTCTTGGGACAACCTTTTTATTATATTGCTTTTTCATTCTTGCTAGGTAAGAATCATGTCTTCGAACAACTCTCAAGTGTGTTTCATCCATCATTTCTAGTTTGGCCAATCTTACTGCTTTATATTCTTCGTTGTCCAATAATCCTTGTAATGACACTATCAGGCTAGGAAACTCTACTTCCAATGGTAATACCGCCTCTAACCCAAAAGTGAGGGCATAAGGGGTGGTTCCAATTGGAGTCCTAACACTTGTTCTGTAAGCTCATAGAGCCGGATATAGTTGTAAATGCCAATATCTTTTAGAGTCCTTCACGATCTTGACCAGTATTGACTTCAAAGTTTTGTTGGTAGCTTCTGTTTGTCCATTTCCTTGAGGATAGTAGACTGAGGGAGAGTTGCGATTGATATGGAATCTCTCACATAGTTCTCTTACTTGTGAATTTTTGAATGATGAGGCATTATCTGTTACTATCACTTGGGGGATCCCGAACTGGCAAATAATTTGATTCAATATGAATTTAGCGATTACGGTCCCTGAAACTGTAGTGAGAGGCATGGCCTCCACCCATTTTGTGAAATATTCTATTGCGGTAATGATGAAAAAATGTCCATCCGTCGATGGAGGAGATATCTTCCCCACCAGATCTAACCCCCAGGTGGAAAAGGGCCAAGGGGTAACAACTGGTTGTGAATCTCTTGTTGGTGTGTGGTGAACATGCGTGTAAGCCTAACATTTTGGACACATCTTTACGAATTTAATCACATCCCCTTGTAAACATGGCCAGAAGTATCCCATCCTGTGTATTTTCCTTGTTGTGGCATGACCACCAAAGTGTCCTCCATAGATTCCGCTATGACACTCCTCTAAGATTTTACGTGCTTCTTCTTTGTCAATGCACCGAAGCAACATTCCATCCAAGGCCCTTCAATAGAGCACATCATCTATTAAAACATATCTTGCAGTGAGGACTCATAATCATCTTTTTCCCAAAGGGGTCATGTTTTCGGGGTAAGTCTTATTTGCAAGATAGTTCACAATATCTCTATACCAATATGAGGATTCATACTTCTATAGTTCACAATATCTCTATACCAATATGAGGGTTCATACTTCTCCAGATCAACCACACAAATCTCTTCATCAGGGAAATCTTCATTCATGAGTTCCTCTTGGGGAACCAGATTGTCTGCTAACCAATCTGCGATTATCTGTCCTTTGACTAGTTTTTGATTGATGTAAGTTAGTTCAACTCACTCAACAAAGTTATGAATCAACCAACTCTTCTCGAGAGCATGGGTTGATTTAAGAAAGTTCTCAATTGCTCGGATTGTATCATAACTTTAGTCTCTTGATTCAACATGTAGTGTCATAGCCTTCAAGCCACAAAGACTATGGCTAGACATTCTTTTCAGCTTGGGTATAGTTCTTCTCATATTCCAACAAGGTTTGACTTATGAAATAGATGGCTCTTTCTCTTCCTCCTTCATCTTCTTGAGCTAGCATGTATGCTACAGAGATATTGGTTGCTCTGAAGTATAAGATGAAGGACTTGTCATGTTTTGGTGGCATCAACGTGGGCGGGGTTAGTAGAAATTTCTTCACTTGTTCAAATGCGTTTTGACAGTCCATCGTCCAAGTAATGCCAACTTGTTTTTTCAATAACTGATTGATTAGATGAATTTTGAAATTCATGTCTGGTATGAATCCTCTAATTGCGCCTAATTGTCCCAAGAAGGCTCTTACTACTGTCTCACTCATTGGCAGGGTTGCATTTAAGACTACTTTGACCTTGGTTGGGTCGACGTCTATTCCTCTTTGTGAGCTAATGAATCCCAACAACTTTCCTGTCGTGACTCCGAAAACGCATTTCTCAGGATTCAACCTTACTTTATACTCTCGAAGTCTATTGAAGATTTTACGAAGCTCCTCCATGTGTCTTGACCTTTGTTCTAACTTGGCCAGAAGGTCATCAATGTAAGTTTCAACTATCTTGTGGATATAATCATGGAAGATATGCATCATTGCCCTTTGGTAGGTTGCTCCTGCGTTCTTCAACCCGAATGGCATGACTATGTAATAGAAATTCCCCCAAGGGGTGGTGAATGTTGTTTGGTTTATGTCAACTTCTGCGATCTTGATCTGGTTATATCTTGAAAATCCATCCATGAGGGAAAGGACCTCGTATCCTATCGTTGAATCGACAATCTGATCGATGGATGGCAAAGGAAAATTGTCCTTTGGGCAAGCTTGATTGATGTCTCTAAAATCGAGGCATATCCAAATTTTTCCATTCTTCTTCAGAATTGGGACAATGTTTGACACCTAATTTGAATAGTCCACTGGTTTGATGAAGCCAACATTTAATAATTTTTTTAGTTCCTCCTTCACCATTTCAGCCACTTGTGGCTTTATGGGCCTTGGCTTTTGTTTCACGGGTTTTGCATCTGGATTTGTCACTAAATTATGCACCACTACTTTTGGATCTAACCCTGGCATGTTTGAATACGCCCATGTGAATATGTCAAAATATTCAATGAGGAATTATGTGTACTCCTCTAGTTTTTCGTCATTTAGTTCTCCTCCTCGTTTTAACATCCTAGGTTTTTTGGGTGTTCCAACATTAATATCAATCATGCCCCCAGTTAGGGATGGGTGTCCTTCCTTAAACTTTTGAGGAGCCGACGGTAAATCTGAGTTTGTTTCGATTTGAAGGATTTCTTTCTTGTTCCCAAAATAGTCCTCTAGATGAGGGAGGAGCATGTATCCTTTTTTGTGGTGTACTCTTGGAAGTCCATTGTAAGCATGTAGATATTCAAGGATAGCTTCGTCATTCTCAGCATAGTCTCAGGTTGGTCTCTCTTCTTGACCCATAGCGTAATTCAGGATATTTGGTAATTCTTCACTTTCCAACAATGGCTCTTCATGTATTGACACAATGTATTCTAAATTTTGTAATTTAGCATGTGGCAAAAATAACGTGGCTAACATAGCCATTGAGTCTGCCACTTGATTTTCTTCTCTAGGTATGGCTTTTATGGAGAAGAAGTCAAAGAATTGAACCAACTTCCTGATGGTTTCTTTATAAGGTCGTAATCGTTCTGATTTTGTCTCATAATTTTTTACAACTTGGTTAATTATCAATTGAGAATCCCCAAAGGTAGAGATCTTCTTGATCCCCATTATCATGGTTAGCATGATTACTAGGGATAGGGCTTCGTAATTAGCGATGTTGTTTGTGCAAAAGAAGTCTAGTCTAAAGGCAAAGGGAAGGACTTTCTCTTTGGGAGATGTCAAGATTATGCTCGTCCCTACCCTTGTTTTGCAACTAGCTCCATCAAAATGTAGGGTCCATAAGATTTGATGGTTTTGTGATTGAGATATCTTTCCAAACTCATAAGTGGAAGTCTATTTTTCTTCTTTTTCATCTCCTTCTTTGATGATTTCAATTGTTCCAACCAAGAGGTTTTTGAGATCCCATTCATTGATACATGGAATGGCTGCTAAGACGAATGGTGCATGGGACTTGGTGGTATGTGGATCAAAGGGGAATTCCCAAAGATCATCCATCCTTTGATAAGATATATTGTGAGTGCTTGTATTTGTTTAGACATCTTGAGCTTCCTCTTTTTGTTTCTCTTGCGTCTTTAACTTTTTGTCTTTTTCTTCTTGTTCCTTTCTGTAGATATTGAAAGGATCAGGATCCGCTTTGATAATGGTGACCTTTCCCAAATGATGGAAATGGATTTCTTGGAATAAAGTGGAGGTGATGGCCTTCATGGCATGAGTCCAAGGTCTTCCAAGGATCATATTATAATTTGTTTCTTTGTTGATAACATAGAAATCGACGGAGATGGTTATACCCATCAGAGTGAGTGGTAGATTGATTCTTCCAATTGTTTGAATGTCATGACTATCGTATATCCTTAGTGTGGTAGTTTGTAGTTTGATTCCCATTTTTCTATATCCCATTCTCCACAGGAATGAGATTGGCAAAAGATTGACTGCCGATCCTTTGTCCACCACTACTATTTTTATAGTAACCTCTTTGACTTAAATATGTATGTATAGAGGCGAATCCTTTTCCTTACTTCCTTCATTTTGGGATAGTTTGGAAACATTGAATGTGAGAGGAGCTGATTCCTCCTATGTTGAACATCCTACTTCCAATACTTCTAAGAATGTCTTGCGGTGTGAGGGAGAGGCTCTCAACAGATTTATTACTTATGAAAAGATGTTTTTAGTTTGATCCATTTGTTCTTCCTCATGAATCAAAAACACTTCTTGGTTTAGTTCTACATGATTGGAACTATTTTGATCAGCCTCCCCTTTCTCAGTTTGAGGTTCCTTCTCCTTTCTTTGGGATTGGAGGAGTTTGAGGAAGTTTTTTTGTTGATCTGGAGTAAGTTTGGAAATAGCTTTATTGTATCCATAACAAGTCTTAGTTTCATGACCCTTTGTTCCATGGAACCAACAATAAGCATTGGGGTCGTATGAGGGTTGGCTTGATCCTTGATTTCCTTTTTATCGCCATTTGTCATTACTAGGATTGCTTTTTACGACATTAAAGTCTTTCTCTTGAGGCACATTGTTGGATGTGGTCTTTTCTGTACCCTTGGGTATCCTAAGTTTTCCATTGGTATCGTAAGCTTTCTGACCACTGTCGATTGAATGGCTTGGTCAATCCTCAAAGCACTTTCCAATGCTTCCTCATAGGATTTGTATGGCAGTTTTTGAACGTCTTCTCTCATGTTTTTGTTAAGGGCATGCAAGAAGAGGTCGCATAGTTCTCGGTGATCCATGTTTGAAGCACTACTCGAAGAGTAAAGGACTTGCCTCCATTGAGTGACAAAATGGGCTATGGATTCATTTGGCTCTTGTTTCATTGCGAGGAATTCTCTGATCCTTGTTTTAATGAGTTTGTTCATGTCGAATGCCATGACAAACTCTCTGATTAGTTGTCTGAATGAGTGAATTAAAGCTTCTAGTAAGCGATAGTACCAGTGCCGAGCTATGCCTTCAAGAGTTTTTGGAAAGATTTTTGCTACAACCCCATCCCAAGGGAGGAGTTCTCTTATTGCCGTGGTGTAGGCTTTAATGTGGGAGTTTGGATCTCCTTCTCCTTTGAACTTCGGGAGATCAGGCAATGGTTGAGGTAGTTGCACACTTCTTATGTTTTGATCAAGAGGTTCTTTCAAATACTCAAGATATGTTTCGAGAAAGGCACTTTGAGATTGCGGGATTGATAGCAATAACCCTGTAGGTGGGTTTTGATAACCTATTGTCAAATTTATTTGTTTGTTTTGAACAAGAGGATTCCCATTCAAACATGTATCATTGCTAGCATTTCGTGAATAGTAATTGAGATAGGGGGGATTTTGTGATGCCCCCTGGTCCTGTTCATGAGAATTTTGTCTTCTTTCTGGAGCAGCCCTCTCTGCTTCCAAGATTCTAATCCTTTGCACTAGAGTTGTGATTAAGTCTATAGGAGTTGTAGCTCTAGGTGTTTCTTCGTTTCTAGGATTTTCTCTTCGAGTATTTTTATGGTGATATGCTTCTTCGTGTGTAGCATTTTCTTTTTTCTCTTCTCGCAAGGCAATCCTTAATGCCTCTTGAGCGTCTTTGGCTTCTTGCAGATGTTTTTCTAATTGTTTGACTTCCTCATCAAGATGAGTACTTGATGCACTTGTGGAAGGTTGATTGGGTAGATGTATTTCTGACCTTATTGTTCTAGCTTTATGTGGCGCATTTAGTATGGCCAAGTTATTTTCCCAAGCTGGCTTGTTGAAAGACAGAGAACACCTGGATTCTCTTTGATCTTGTTCATAATAAAAAATTTTCATAGTTATAACAGTTGCTGATTGGTGCATAAGGATGCGGCAGCACATACCTATTGAAGGAAGGAGTTTCTGGTTCTCTTGAGGGAATATTCCCTTGGTTTAAGTTAGGTTCTATCATATTCAGGGGTACCATAGACACCACAGAACAAATGGAACAGATGATATTGTAGGTGATAGAAGCTGAAGCGGCTAAAGCGACTATGAAGAGTAGTGTGAAAATGTTTTGAAGCTTTTTCTAAATGAATATTTGAAGTTGGAATGCAAAACTATTCGTCTTGGAAGGATTTGTAACTTCACGTCAGGTTCACCAAAATATGTGCACTCAAAATTGTGACTCTGGTTGCTTAGGGCTATTGGGTAGGGTTTCAGCATGCACACGGACCCTTCCCTCCTTGCCACGGGGCGATCCGCCACATCACTCTCACTCTCATGGAAGTAGCCAGTCGAGAGGAGGTGAGAGACAGCGGGGGTTTGGCTCATTGGAGAGCTGAACTTTGTGGAGAGGGGTTAGCAAGTTCTATGGCCTTTGTTGTTGTGTGCTAAGTTGAATGTTTCATTCTATGGTAGTTGTTATTGAGGTAACCCTATGACCCAAAGGGTCACTAGTTTCTCTTCTCCTGTTGGGGTTTCTTCTATTCCACCTTTGTGTGGGTAAGCGGTTACTCTCATTTATGTCCTCTTGTCTTTCAATGCATTGAATGAGTTCTTGTTGTATTTGGAGTTGTCTTTGTTCTTCGATTAACAAGAGGACAAATTGGTCTTGTTGTGGTAAAGTAAATTTCTCTTATTGTTGTCGTGGATTGATTTCCTCGATCTCATTGAGGATATCCCTCACCCACTCTCCTCTCACTCCTAGGCACATTCGTGAGCCAAGATAGAGGTAATGTATGATGATCACCCTTAACTAGATTTAGGGTTTTGACCTAGGGTTTGATTATGCTTTGACTTGTGTTTACCTTGTGATGTGATCGAGGGTTTTATTGAATCGTTTATCATGGTTTACCTCATGATGGTATTGAGGGTTTGTAGGTTTGTCTATTTCTAGGGTTTCTATATGCATGCAAAGCTAAATGATATGCAAACGTGTTTTTGTGCTTTTTTTAGTATTTTGGAAATGAAAGTGCTCTTTAATCTATGAAAGGGAAATATGAATGCAAGCTAATATGAATTTTCCTAATGCAAGTTTAATCTATGTTTTTGGGTTTTCGATTGTTTTGAAATAATCTAATCTATGAAAGGAAATTGCTTCTTCAAATAATCTAGATCTAGGAATTTGAAAACAATTATTCTAACATGCAAGATCTAATCTATCAAGGAAAAAGCAAAGATTTACTATTCCCAAGAGCAAATTTGGATTTCTAATTACTATGAATTGAATAAAGCAATAAAGGAACCTGAAAGAATGAAGATTTGTGACTCCACTACCCTCAGAAATTGTTGATGTTGGCAACCTTGAGTCCTTTTG
This sequence comes from Cunninghamia lanceolata, assembly GCA_027924645.1. Classification (NCBI taxonomy): domain Eukaryota; kingdom Viridiplantae; phylum Streptophyta; class Pinopsida; order Cupressales; family Cupressaceae; genus Cunninghamia; species Cunninghamia lanceolata. The sequence goes on from BSBN01001673.1 coordinate 550,298, forward strand.
TAGTAGTTGGAAGAGCTCTTGACAACAAAATGACACAAAGAAGCAAAAAGAAGCTTGTTGAAGCTTGAAAGAGCTCAATGAGAGCTTTGGTTGAGCACAATGGTGTTGAATGAAGCAACGTAATGATGCTTGGTTGAACAATAAATAAAGCAAAAGGCACCTTCGTTCTATAAGAACATTAGAATGCTAATTTGGAGAGCAAAAACTGGCAAGAGCTGCGTGCACAATAAATTTTCCTCCCTTTGTGCTTGAGGGAGGGAGGTATTTATAGGTTTAAAGAATGGGATTGATTGAGAAGTTAACTCATTTGATTGATGAGTTAACAAGGATTGATTGGGTTGTTAACAAGGTTGATTACCCAATGAACTCAACTAACTATGGAGTGATAAATCAATAATAGCTTATCACTAAAGAGGAATTGGAGCTGAGAGGATGCATGCGATTGATTGAGTTGTTAATTTTAGATCAAATTAAGTTAATTATGCATGTGTGGGTGCATGAAATAGTTAACTCCATATTAGGCATCAAAAATCATACGAATTGGAAGAAAAATGGGCAAAAATGGAGCTAAATTGAGTGAGAAACTCAAGTTTTTCCATGGGTAGAAATGTGACAGGGTCACCCCTTTCTTCAGTAGGGTCACCCCGGGGGGCTAGGTCACTCGAGGGAGATCCGGGCATGACAGGGTTTTCTGAAGAACTGCAGGGTGGAAAATGAAAGAAGAGAGGAAAAGGAGGTGTTCTACTTCCAAAAACAGGTCAGTCATGTGCAAGAATCCAAATCTCCACTTGCACTTGCAGGATCTCCTAGGGGAGATTTGGATTGGTTGAGTGAAACTAAAAACTGAAAGTGGGAGATGGATAGGGGGAACCTATAGAAGCCTCTAGGGGGTGTAGAGGATGAAAAACATAGGGGAAAGGTAAAAACTCACCTACAAGATGCTTAGAAGGCTTAGGAGAAAGGTTGAAAGCTCATAAAATGCAAATCAACAAGTGTTGCAAAAAGTGTCAGAAAGTATTGCAAATGAGGAGAGAGGGAAATCGACAAAGAGGAAACAACACAAGACAAGAAAGAAGACACGTCATCAAGAGGTTTTCTTCTTAGAGGACATTATTTCATGCTTACATGTACGTGACAAGGATTTGAATCATCATAGGGGTCCTCATGGAGGCTGTGCATGATTTTTGTGCTTACAGGGACACGTGACTCCTATAGGGCTTTATGTTGAGGATTTCCTTATGCACTGGGGAAGCACGAAGTAGTTCTAAAATGGAAATCTATGCAAAGGTCTTTTCCAGGTGATCTAGGATATTATATTTGACAGGGGTTTGAGAAGAGGATGGTGCTCCTTGAAGGACAACACGACCACAAAGGGTAGTTACAGCATAACTGGATCCTTTTGGTACGATGGTGATGATCACAACTTGGGGATGTAATTCTTTGATACGCCCTACGACAGAGTCATATGAAGTAGAGGCATTGACTTTATTAGTGTTATTAGATCCATTATTCTTATTGGTGGACTTATCTTTACCATGTTCTAGAAAGAAATCTTGATATATACCTAAGTTTGCATTAGATGACTTTGTAGGATGTTATTCAACCACAATCTTGCCTTGGTCGATGAGGTCTTGAATGTAGTGTTTGAGTCTCATGCAATTGGAGATTTTATGGCCTTATACCCTATGGTATTCAAAATAGTCATTCTCCTTATACCAAGTGGGTTTGACTTGAGCTTCCTCATATTGTCTTATGGCTGGTAGTTTTATGAGGTTAGATTGCACTAATTTTCATAAGGTTGATTCAATGGGTTCATTTAAGGGAGTAAAATGTCTTTGAGATGTGAATCTTTGTTTAGATTGACCCTGATTGGTAGGTTGTGAGGATGATTGTGTGGGAGTGTGAACGTTTTGGACATTCTTGACATCAGTCACACCCTCATTAACAATGTTTTTGTTCTTAGCCCAGAATCAAGGTTTCTCATTGGTTTGGGTGTTGTTAAATCCTGTTGTCTTTATAGATCTTAACCAAACCTTTGGCTATAAGGGATTTCTCAATGGTCACACCTTTGTCTATGATATCCTCAAATATGTTTACACATTGGATTTTGTAGGTGGAAACTCATCTCCTCATTTAAGTTTAGAACAAATATCTTAACGAGTTGCTTTTTAGGGATGGGATAAGAAAATTTACTTGCAAACTTGTTAAGGATGAAAAAGGTGAATGATAACAACTAGCACACTAGATCAAACCATCTTTCACAATAACATTCAAAGACAAGATTGAGCCAAATCACTACCAAATGGAGGTGGACTCATCTACAGATCTTGAACTCAGGAGTGCTATAGAAAGATCAGATTTAATCAAGCCTCTTTATCAAACCCTAGGTCAATAATGCACTTAACCCTAGTTCTATGATGATCTGATTATAATAGATGTATAGAAAATCTCCAGAAACTAATTACATAGGGAAGATCAGGAAGATGATAGAACCTATGTCCCAGAAGCAGAGATGTTAGAGGACTATTTCGGGACCACCCAAGTCCTGAATGGTTGAATTTGTAGAAGCTGTAAACTGGAGAAATTATGTAGAAGCTGCCTTGATGCCAAATCTAGAGTTAGTAGGGGTAGAAAGACTAGGGTGCCACCACCCAAGTCTTGCACAGAGGAATATTCTTGAATCACTGTCAGATCTCAACACCATAATCCTTGCTTAGTCTTCTTGTATCTTCATATTTTGCGGATCTCACTCTTGCAACCTGCACATAAGAAGAAGAGAAGGGGTTTGGGGTTATGGTGTTTAGGGACTTTCCTCAGTCAAATCCTGGGATATCATTCAAGCTTCCCAATACTGTTGATAGATAAAGAGAGCGTGCCCTTATAGGGCAGAGGCTAAATACAATAATAATATGATGAATTAATTGATGATAAATAACAATGATATCACCTATATGATGAAACCTTTAGGAGGATGAATGGCCTTCAACTTATAAGGAGAGATAAATGATAACTTCAAACCTACAACAACACACACAATAACTATTGAAATACACTGGACAACTGAGAGGGGGGGTGAATCAGTTGTTGCAAAAACTTAGCTTCATATGAACATCAAACCATCAACAACTTAATTGCTTATAATTAGATTTAACCATGAAAGAATGAAACCATAAACTTAATCACAAACAAACATTCAACACAGTAGACACTATATTTTTACGTGGAAAACCCTAAAATTGAAAAACCACGGTGGGTGTTAGCCCATAGAAATATATGAGTTATAACAATATCGAAAATAGAGGCTCACTGCCCAAATTGCTCACTCCAGCACAAAGAATGGCTCACTGCCAAAGAGGTGAACTGATCAAGTAGCATCTACTCCATGCCACGATTCAATTCCATTGAAGCACAATATAACTTCTCTGCTTTGCTCTTTCACATCTTCGCACTCATCTCTTCATATTCACACACTCACATTTTCGCTACTATTACATGCTTTTATACAATTCATCAACCTTGGAATGTTCATCAAGGTCGGCATTACATTCATCAACCATTGGAACAATCTCCAAGGTCGGCATTACAACACATACACAGAAATAGGTCTAGACCTATTACAAAATTTAGCTAAGGAAAGATGAAGAGAAGTATGATGAACACACCATGCCTTAGCTGGGACTCAAACGTAATCTTCCATGCCACAACACACTTCTACAATCTTTAATGCATCTCCGCAAATAGTGAAAACAACCAAGTCGGCCAAGATTGGAGTTAACACTAGGTTTTCTAAGAACATTCTTCTTTCACGATCCACACTTCTCTTTACAGACCAATCCAAAGGTAGGAACACGATCAGGAGACATCCAAAAGCACATTTTAATCACCAGGAACAACCGCATGATCTCTAACCACTCTGTCAAGAGGATTCTTCAAACCGGAGCACAAGAGCAACACTATTAGCTACTGTCATAAAGAAAAGATAGCTTGCGGACTGCCAAATCATGAACCATTGGAGTTGAAGGCACTTAACATTATCTCAGACTTATATCTAGAACTGTAGATCAAAATACTTTAATGCAGAGGAATGTAGAGCATAACACTTTCTCCCTATCTTTTCCAAACATACAGAAAAAGTTGTTTTCACTCTGGTGAACATAACTCAATTCTTGACACTGGAGGCTCAAACTCATAACATAGCATCTTCAGATGGACGTCTAAATAACTTCCAATCCTCAGACAAAGATATTCATTCTACAAAAAATGCAGAGCATTCTTCTAGACTATTTTTCTATATGCAATACATTGTTTCCACTGCAACTCACTATTTCTACCGAAGAGGCTAATTTTCTCAATATCCTCAACATTAAGATTATTTAGATAAGTAAATACAAAGCATCTTACTCATTACAATCTTACAACAAGATAAGAGCACAGTTGATGCCAATGACAATATAGATATGTTGACATCAATGACAACATCGTTAGGCACATACTTGCAACAATCTCCCCTTTGTCATTGATGGCAACACATGATGTGAAAAACTGAAAAGACCATCAAGACAAGATTCTCCCCCTTTGTCTTTACACATCTATATTCTTTCTCCTTCTGAGTTTTTCACATGATTTCTCTCCCCCTTTGACATCAATGGCAAAGGGCACATACTTGTATTCTGCTGCTCTGATCCAACTGAACTATTACCAATACATTTAGCTACTCCCCCTGAGAGCTAGCCCTCAAAACATCAATCCAAATCAAAAAGTGAGACTTTGAACACCACTAGATTGATGCATTCTCATGCATCTTAATTTAAGGCAGGAGGAGTAATGACCCTAACTTTCCTCTAAGATACTCAAAAGTATCCTTAGGCAGAGGCTTGGTGAAGATATCTGTAATCTGATCCTTTGTGGACACATATTCTAACTTTACTTTATTCTTTGTCACCTTCTCTCTCAAAAAGTGATACCTTATAGATATATGCTTTGTTCTTGAGTGCATTAATGGATTCTTGAAAATATTTATGGCACTTATATTGTCACACAAGATTGCAATTGGATATTCATAAACAACTCATATATCCTTCAAAGTCTGCTTCATCCATAACACTTGAGTACAACAACATGCTGCTGCAATATACTCTGCTTCTGTAGTTGACAAAGAGATTGAATCTTGTTTCTTGCTCATCCATGAAACCAATCTATTACCCAAGAAGAAGGCACCTCCACTTGTACTCTTCCTGTCATCAACATCTTTAGCCCAATCAGCATTTGTATATGCACTAAGAGTGAATTCATTATCCTTTGGACACCATAAGCCATGATCTGGAGTGCCTTTTAAATAACTCAGGATTCTCTTTATTGTCATTACATGAGATTCCCTTGGATCAACTTGAAATCTTGCAACAAGACACACTACATGCATAATATTAGGTCTGGTTTTAGTTAGATAAAGCAATACCCCAATCATGGATATGTACTTTTTCTGATCAGTCTTAGGTGATTCATCAGTTTTGCTCAACTTGCAGTTAGTCACCATGGGAGTACATACCGGTTTAGAGTCTTCCATCCCAAATTTCTTCAACAACTCTTTCACATAACTAGACTGAGATATGAAGATTCCTTTATCTGATTAATTAATTTGCAGACCAAGAAAGAAATTCATCTCACCAAACATAGACATCTCAAACACCTTCTGCATCTCACTAGAAAATTCCATACACATACTTTCATTTCCTCCAAAGATGATATCATCAACAAAGACTTCAACAATTAAAATTTGATCATCATTAATCTTGAAATAGAGATTACTGTCAGGAGTACCTTTATTGAGCCCTAATTGTAACAAGTACTTATCCAACCTTGCATACCAGGCTCTAGGAGCTTGCTTGAGTCCATACAATGCTTTCTTCAACCTGCATACCATATTATCTTGATCTGATAGCTAAAATCCTTCTGGTTGCTCAATGTAGACTTCCTCTTCCAATTCACCATTTAAAAATGCAGACCTCACATCCATCTGATACACTTTGAAATTTTTATGAGTTGCAAATGCCAGAAACATTCTGATTGCTTCAATCCGGGCTACTGGAGCAAAAGTCTCTTCAAAATCTATCCCTTCAATTTGAGAATATCCTTTGCACACAAGCCTTGCTTTATTCCTTACAATTTCTCCATTTTCATTCAAATTATTCCTAAAGACCCATTTGGTTCCAATAACATTTTTGTCAGTAGGTCTAGGAACTAATTCCCAAGTCTCATTCTTCTCTATCTGCATTAGTTCTTCTTCCATTGCCTTGACCCAATTTTCATCATTGTAGGCTCATTCACAGTCTTTTGTTCAACTGTACAGAGCAAACAATAATTCACTTGTTCTTATGCAACTCTTTTCCTTGTCAGTACTCATTTCTCTTTGTCTCCAATAATTTGATCTTCAGAGTAATTGATTCTTACATACTTGGGGGTCTTAGCAGCAACTTCCAGACCCTTCTCTTTTTCATCTTGATTGACTTCTTGTTCAACTTTTTCTTCATAAGTAGAAACAGATTCATTTGATTCATAGACATTCTAATCTAATGTTCTTCCTTTGTGTTCATGCACCTTCAGATTTATACTTTCTACAATCTTCTTCAACCTTTTGTTGTAGCACCGATAGGCCTTGCTCTTGGTAGAATATCTAAGGAAGATTCCTTCATCACATCTTGCATCAAATTTCCCTAGATCTTTATCTCTTCTGATATAACATTTGCTTCCAAAGACTTTGAAATATCTTATTATTGGAATTCTTCCATACCACAATTCATAAGGAGTTTTAGTACCATTTCCTTTTACTTGAACTCTGTTTTGATTGTAGACATCAGTATGTATAGCTTCCTTCCAAAAGACTTCCGGCAGACCTCCTTCCTTCATCATTGTCCTAGTAGCTTCTTGAACTATTCTATTCTTTCTTTCCACAACTCCATTCTGCTGAGGAGTCCTAGGTGCAAACAATTGCCTCTTTATTCCTTGCTCTTCACAATAATTATTGAATTCATTTGATGTGAACTCACCTCCTCTATCAAATCTCAGGCACTTGATTTTTAGCTCTATTTCATTTTCAACCATTGCCTTGAAGGATTTGAACTTCTCTAGGGCTTCAGATTTGTCTCTTAGAAAAGTAACCCAAGTCATTCTAGAATAATCATCAATAAGCAACATGAATTACCTGTCACCTTGTAGACTTCTTATCCTTGTAGGACCACATAGATCTGTATGTACTAGATCTAGCAAACTGGTAGAAAATTGCTCTTTGCTCTTAAAGCTTGTTCTTGTCTTCTTTCCCAACTGACATTCCTTGCAAATGATATTTGTGGGTTTCACAAGTTTTGGCAAATCCCTCATAGTCTGACCTGAACTTATCTTTACAAACTTATCAAAATTTATATGACACAACCTTCTATGCCACAACCAACTTTCATCTGCTTGGGCTAATAAACAATAATCATTAGTTCCTCTTAATTGATAGATGTTACCTTTGGTCTTCTTAGTTCCAAAGCTTTCCATTATCTTGCATCCATTGTCTTTGAATCTCAGATCATAACCTTTGTCACACATTTGACCAACACTCAAAATATTATGCTTTAAACCCTTCACATAGAGAACATTATCAGTGTTATGCTTTCCATCAAATGAAATAGATCCTTTTCCACAAATCTTACCAACTGCATTGTCTCCAAATCTAACCAGTCCTCCATCATATTTTTCCAAACTTACAAACTTACTTTTGTCACCGGTCATGTGATGTGAGCATCCACTATCAATAATCCATTCGTCCTTATCTTTCTCAACCTGAACAGCCAAAGCACTTTCTTCCACTGGTTTTTCTTCCTTCACACAACTAGTAGGATTAGTAGACATAGGTTCTTCTTTAATAGCAATAAACATGCATTCATTTGCACTAGTACTAGCATCATTAGACTCATCATCAATCACACCTTCATCATCAAAAAATCTAACATAGTAGCACTTCTTTGGAGCTTTAGGCCTATTCTCAAATCTTTTTCTATTCCTTTCAATTCTTTCAGGACATCTGGAAGCATAATGACCTACTTTACCACATGACAAACATTTGAAAGGTAATTTTCCTTTGAACTTACCGGAACCTCTTTGCAGTCTATCAACAAAGTTGGCTTCAATTTCATCAAGATCATCATCAGGTTCTACCTTGTACTTTTCTGCTTTGGAGATCTTTTCTAAAGTACTGAATTTGAAAGCAGTTTCTACTTTTGGTAGAGCATCACCAAACTCTCTCCTTTCAAAAGCAGTAATCTTACCAAGCAACTGATCGTTATTAATCTTCTTCATAGTTATTATTTCTTCAATTGCAGCTACCTTGTGTGCATAGGATTTAGGTAATGACCTAAGAATTTTCATCACAACTTCAGTTTAATCAATAGTTCCTCCCATAGCTTTGATTCCAGTAACAAGTTCATCAACCTTTTGCATGAAGGATGTTATGTTTTCATCTTCTCCCATTTTAAGACCTTCATATTTGGCTTTCAGTCCCTGCAATTTGGCACTCTTTACAGAATCGTCTCCTTCATATAGATTGCTCAGCTTATCCCATACTTCTTTAGCATACTCATAATCCATGACCTTTATTAAATTAGAGTCAGTTAATGCACTCAATAGAGCATCTCTAGCTTTTATATTTACCTCATATTCTTTGACTTCATCTTTAGTTGTCAGACCATTCTTCGGCATGGTATATTTAGTCTGTGTCGCTTGCCATACTTTATAACCAATGCAAAGCAGATGGCTTTTCATGTGAATCTTCCAAGTTGCATAATTCATCCCATCAAACTACGGAGCCTTCTTCTTGTAAGACATCCTGGATCTACCTCAAGCTGTTAAGCTTACCACCAAGGAATCTTGCTCTGATACCAATTGTTGAAATACACCGGACAATTGAGAGGGGGGGTGAATCAGTTGTCACAAAAACATAGCTTCATATGAACATCAAACCATCAACAACTTAATTGCTTATAATCAGATTTAACCATGAAAGCATGAAACCATAAACTTAATCACAAACAAATCAACACAGTAGACACCATATTTTTACGTGGAAAACCCTAAAAGGGAAAAACTATGGTGAGTGTTAGCCCATAGAAATATATGAGTTATAACAATACTGAAAATAGAGGCTCACTGCCCCAATTGCTCACTGCCAAAGAGGTGAACTAATTAAGTAGCATCTACTCCATTCTGGGATTTAGTTCCATTGAAGTACAAAATAACTTCTCTGCTCTGCTCTTTCACAACTTCGCACTCATCTCTTCATATTTGCACACTCACACATTTTTGCTTCTCAATTACATGCTTTTATACAATTCATCAACCTTGGAATGTTCATCAAGGTCGGCATTACATTCATCAACCATTGGAACAATCTCCAAGGTTGGCATTACAACACATACACAGAAATAAGTCTAGACCTATTACAAAATTTAGCTAAGGAAAGATGAAGAGAAGTATGATGAACACACCACGCCTTAGCTGGGACTCAAAAGCAATCTTCCATGCCACAACACGCTTCTACAATCTTCAATGCATCTCTGCAAATAGTGAAAACAACCAAGTCGGCCAAGACTAGAGTTAACACTAGGTTTTCTAAGAACATTCTTCTTTCACGATCCACACTTCTCTTTGTGGACCAATCCAAAGGTAGGAAAACGATTAGGAGACATCCACAAGCACATTTTAATCATTAGGAATAACCACACGATCTCTAACCACTCTGTCAAGAGGATTCTTCAAACTGGAGCACAAGAACAACACTGTCAGCTATTGTCATAAATAAAAGATAGCTTGCGGACTGCCAAATCATGAACCATTGGAGTTGAAGGAACTTAACATTATCTTAGACTTATCTCTAGAACCACAGATCAAAATATTTCAATGCGGAGGAATGTAGAGCATAACACTTTCTCCCTGTCTTTGCCAAACATACAGAAAAAGCTATTTTCACTCTGGTGAACATAACGCACTCAATTCTTCATACCAGAGGCTCAAACTTGGAACATAGCATCTTCAGATGGACTTCTAAATAACTTCCAATCCGCAGACAAAGATATTCATTCTACAAAAAATGCGGAGCCTTGGCAGTCGAAAGATCTGCGCTGAACTTACATCGGGTATATCCTCTTCATTCATCGTCAGCTCATACCCCACTTGAATTAAACACCTGCTACTACTGCAGCTTTGAAGGTTGTTCGAATTGATCTCTACTATTACCATTTCGTTCTTCTCCATCTAGATTTATTACGTTGATAGGTATTCCCTTGATGACAAGCATTAAATAAATTATATACATCATTGATGAAGATTTAAAAATCTAAAGAAATAAATAGTCCATCAAATTTATAATGAATAAATTGTGACTTCGCCAGTTTTTCTTTTCACCTGAAATTGTGGACTTTTTTTCTTCAGCGACCAGATTTTTTTCAATGAATACATTGTGACATCTAGCTTTCCTCACTTGAAATTGTGGAGTTTTTTTTGACTAGTTTCGTCCAATACACTCAGTCAAAAAGAACAACAAAGAAATACAATTAGACGAAAAATTGAAAGCTAACAAATATAAATCTACTGTGCAAAACAATATTAAAAAATAAACACTATGCTGTACTAGCAATCTTCATACATTTTGAATTATCGTCAATAAAAATTGGGTCAATAAACGTTATAAATGATTTCATCTCTTTTACTTAATTAATTGCAGTAATCTTCTCTTATTTAAAATTTGGCTCAAAGTCATCAGGGTTAGGTCGCGTGATTAGCAAAGCATTGCATCATCTCGTTAGACTTGTAAATCAGCGCACGGTATGGCTAAGACCTAATAAATTGTTCTCATTGTTCAATTGTCATCAATAATAACGACCTACGAGGGGAAGAACCATATGTCTATGGTTTGTGCTACAAAAAGTTTTGTAATGGTGATAAAGTGATTGCACTGATAGAAATAATCTTTTAATTGTCTATTTTATCCCTTTTTGTAATCGTTGTGTGTTAACTTGACATGCAAAGGTTTTGTCAAACTCTTGGTGTTATATTTAAAGAGGTAACTTTAGTTACACCAATAAATGTTTTTTTGGTGAAGAGTACTTGAACAAATACACAAATTGATGGTTGAAATTAAGCTTTGTGGATCTAGGGTTGGCCACACTTGATTCAAGGTGCATATCATGAGGCTTTGTTTAATTTTTCTTTTTAGTGGGTGTTTGTTCTTTGAACAATATGGTTAAGGTTAAGCACATTGTATGAAAAAAAAATGGCATTCACATATGATGTGCATTTAGTATATTATTTTTTTAAAAATTTGATGTCATTTTCTTTATAGAGTAAAAAAAATGATTATGTGAGAGGGGATATATTTTCTTATTGTTATTTTCATCAATTGGCTATTTTTCATTGAACTATAAAAGCTTAGGTTATGAGGAAAGCAAAATGTGGGTAACTAATTGAACAACTAGTGGAAATTCCAATTGATGATTGAATCTATGATATGATTATTGTGGTGGAATGTGTGATTAGGGTACGAGTGACTGGGGTGGTTTTAGACATTGGGGCTATGTAGAGATGGGACCCAAATAAGTGGTTGGTCTCAAGAAATGTAAGTCTTTCCAAAGAGTTGAAGAAGAAGTTTTAGGTGATTTAAGAGGCTTATTCAGGTTCATTTTTTGGTACCTACATAATAAATGAATATAATTTATTCAACATAGCATGTGTCAATATACTCAATTTGTAATGGTTCTATCTCAATCTAGTCAAAAAATGTGTCACAAAAATCAAATCTATTGTTTCATTATGCACATGTGGAGATGGTGATGATGTGTGATTATGATGTGTCTCTCTAAGAGAAAAAGTCTTTTACACATGTGAACTATCCTCTATTGAACAACCATTATGTACATGTGGAGATGGTGATGATGTGTCTCTCTAAGAACAAAAGTGTTGTATAAATGTGTCAATGTTGATGTTATCTTTGGAGAAGAAGGCTAAGATGTTTCTATTTGTGTTCCATATAAATTAGTAATTTGATATTTTCCAAAAGATGTTTCTTGGTTAGCACTTCAAACAAATTATCATGAGAATGTATGGCTAAATTTCTATCCTCTAAAAATTTTGGTTACATTGGATCTCTTGAGGTACCCTTGCTTCTATTGTAGTATTCATGGGAGTGAGCTATTGTTAATTATTTTCCTCTAATTAATGATGGCATCTTTAAATTTTTATAATTCAAATTCAACTTGTATAAGCTCACTGCACAGTCATAAAAAATGAGCCTTACTTTACTCTTGTTGATGTCCATAGTGCACATATCAACATTACCCATTTAACCTTAAAACTTTTGCTCATCCCACTTCCCCATCTCATTGCCTCTTCTAACATAATTGAATGTTTGATAACCATGAATGTTTTTACAACCCTCTTTTCCCACATGTATAAGAAACAAGAATCGACTAAAAGAATGCTAACATCAATTGATAGTCGAATAAGTTGAGTACATATAGGTGACAAGAGGAAGTTAGTTAGTTGAGGAAATGACTTCTCAACTATGAGTGGTGGCGAGCTGTCTCCCTAAAAATTAGCGTGAGTGGCTAACTTGGTGACACCTATCCTAACCGCCCAACAACCTTGACATCTCAATGAGGCATGTGTCAAGATTGTATAGGGGCGCACCTAGTACGCTTAAGCCTAATTGTATGAAATATATATACACTAACACAGGGCCCCTTAAGCATAGATTAGGTGGCTACAAGAAGGATGGGAACTCTGACTACTAGGCTTGGTGAGGTACCCATTTACAAAGTAATCTCTTATGAAGTGGACAAAGGTAGAAAACCCTGTGGGAAAAAAACTATCATCCAAAAGAGAAAAGATTCATGAAAATTATACAAGTGAAGAAGTACTACTTCTTTCACTAAGTACAATATACGATTCTCCCCATAGGAGAGAAAATGATAGAAGGTCTAAGAGACCCCTCATAATACATGTCCAACTATAATGAGGCTAGATAGTTGACAAAGGATACAGATGTAGATCCAAGAATGCTGAACAATGTTCCTTCCCTTCGGAAGAAATAGAATCACCTAAAGATGCAGGATATCTTCCCATGTGAGAAGACGTATGTATGATCTTGAATCATACTGAAGATGATCCAAGGATGATAGTGCCCATTGTGATGTCTTTGAAGAATTCTCAGATGTCCCCATGTCAATGCCGAAGGATACCGTAATCAAATCAGGGCATGCCCAATAGATGAGGATGATGATGATCTAAAACCATGTGTAGACTGATGTAGAGCATGAATATTTGAAGAGGATAATGGAGATGCAGCTTCATCGTAACTATCATCAAAGAGAAGACTGATGTCCTCAATGTGTTAATGCGAGACTCTACAAACAGACAAGTGATGTCAGGTAGAAATCTGTCCCAATTAGCAATGCTAGGAAGAATGATATCCTATTGCAAAGAAGCACCGAAAGTTTTCAAAGAAGCAACACTAGAATCTGATGAAGCAACAGTATGAGGTGGCAGAATATCTGCCAATGCAGGAGGTGTAGAGAGAGGAGATGCAAGTGGGTATGTCTTTGTGTCATCAGTATAGTCAAGACTTTCCCAATTCACAAGTTCCTCTTCAATATCATTGTCATACAAAGGATCATCAACATCATCTGGGAATTGAGGTCCATTGGGATCTCCATACATTTCCCATAGTTAGGTCCAAAGAGCTCTAGGGAAGTCGATGTGTGATAGAGGAACCCATTGAGTGTGGTTCATAACACTTAAGCCAATTAATCCCAAGACATGATTATTCTTATTTTTCCATACAATTTTCTATCAATATGTGCTTCGTTTAGGAATAAGTCCATACAAATGTGGCAGTAGGTGAATCCATCGACAGTGCGCCATGATACTATTGCACCAGGACTTGTAGTTACCTTTTTCCAAGGTAATTATAGATGGATGAATCGTTATCCCCATTAGTTGACTTAGATATTTTACCCCCTTTTGAACTTTATGTTAGTTCAATGATATACAGAATGCTTGTTAAATTCCTCCAGATTAATACATGAAGCAGTACTTTATAAGATTAGTGTGTTTTACAATGCAAGTAGGTCCAATGTGTGGGAAATAAGAAAAAAAATTAACATTTGCAAAAGACAGTGCTCATTTTCGAGCTACCGAGAAAAAGTTATTACAGAATCAATTTCCCACAAATGACTATTTTAATACATTTGCACTAAAAGGCAAATAATGCCTATGGCAAGAGGTACCCTAGCCGTCCAACCATTCATTAGAGTCAACAAAGATTGAAGAATACAATGGTTGACTTGTGAGGGGGAATTGGCCTCCTGCCAACCCGGGCCTCACCCTTCGTCTTTGTCCGGCGAAGATACAAGAGCTTATAAAAACCAATAATTTTTCGAAAGCAAATTTGCCCCAAATTTAAAACTCCCCCTAAGATTTGCTTAGATATTTTTTAGTGCATTTTTGACAATTAAAAAATTGCCTATCTTAACATTTATAAAAAAAAAATATAAATGCTTTTTGCACAAAATAAAAAGTCAAACTATAGAAACTCTAAATTTATAAAGCCCAAATTAGGGTTGGGGCAAATTAGGGTAGAAAAGCCCAAAAATGCAAGGTGGCCAAGGATTTCCACATAGATTTTTGTTAAAAAATCCAAAATTGCTGGGGTGAATAGTGGTTCGAAGGCTAAACAAGGCTAGCCTGGGTGTGCATCTAGTTTTTGCAATGCACTACACTTGACTTTATTGGATGTGCCCAAATAAAGGGTAGTGGAAACCTCAAGACTTAGCCCTAGGGATGACAAAGAGGCCACATACTTTGAAGGATTTGCCATATCTTGCATGATCCACCTTTAGCCTTACAAGGCATGCAAGGAGCAGGGGAGTCGACCCTTGCTTGGAGCAGGGGTGTCGAACCCTCTTCTTATTCCTTTCATTATGCATTGAGTGAGGTGTGAGGGCACGGGCAAGGCTTGGCATGATCTCTCAACAACAACCTTCCCTCTACAAACAAGCTGTTACCCAAAATAACATGAAACCCCAAATGATGAAGGGATGTGTAGAAAAAGATAACACCAGTCCACCTGGTAAATAATCCTCACAGTGGTCATCCTCTGCAATGGTGTCGACAAAAAACCTTCCCTGTCTCTGCAAATTGGCAACACACAGACAATACAAAGAGAAATATAATTTCAATGCAAAAGACATAGAGCAATCTTATAGCTTATGATCAACCTCCTCTTTCTTTCATACCATGTAGGATTCCCTAAGGAATAAGAAGATGAAAAACAAGCATAGAAGATTGCAAATAATACAAAGCATGAAAATGTATGCAAAATTGACCAAATCTACCATTGAATAACTTGGAGAAGTCGAGTAAATGTAGGTGATGAGAGGAAGTTAGTTAGTTGAGGAAATGACTCCTCAACTATGAGTGGTGGTGAGTTACCTCCCTAAAAACTAGCGTGAGTGGCTAGTTAGTGGGCAACTTGGTGACACCTATCCTAACCGTCCAACAACCTTGACACCTCAATGAGGCATGTGTCAAGATTGTATAAGGGTACACCTAAGTAGGCTTAAGCCTAAGTGTATGAAATATATATACACTAACAACATGGTTGTTGGATTTTGATAGTGAATTGCCTTAAGCCTTGGCCCCAAATCTTAATTCTAAAATTGAAGTTGAGGACCCCAATATGATAGATGTAACTTTGGAATATTTCCTTAATATAAGGGTTTCAAAATTTCAAAGTTGTGTCACACTTTTATAAAGGAAATGACCAACACTAATTTAACTTTTAAACTTGAATCACTACAAAGTGACATATATGTGGGTGATCCAATAATAGTGTGTCCCACTTTTTGACCAAAACAAGACATTGAAATCAATATTTTTAACCAAATTTTCACTTTCTATCACCTACAACAACTAAACTGTTAAGAATTTGAAGATGATGAGTGCCTACAAGAAGATGAGTCCAATTTTCGTGGAAGTCTTGTAGGTAAAAAAAGCCCAACAAAAATGGGTGCTTTTTTTGAAAATAACGGCCCCCAAGCCTAAATGAGAGCTCGTATAGAATGGGTCCCTATTTTGTAAATGACCACCTATTCATAAAAAAATATTTATTTTTTGGGTCCCCTGCGAGTTTATTTTTCACTATTTAAACACCAAATTCAAATGGAAACAACAAAACAAAATGGGTACCTCCATCGACTTAGCTCCCTAGCATGCCTCCATGACTCCCTACTTCATGAGAGCATCCTTCAGGTGTTTCTAAGTGGTTTTCTATTTTCATGTGTTTTTTTATTGTTTTTACTATTTTTTAATTTGTATTTAGTTTTGAAACCATTAACATTGGAAGCCACTCATACAAAACCCCAAAATTCGTGCTTAAAATCAAAACCCCAACCATAAAGGTCTTCAAACGTGAACCCTAAACTCACATCTTACAACTAAACCATTAAACATGAACCCTAAACTTGGAACCCCTAATCATGGAACCCTAACTCAAATACCCAATTTGGTCCTAAATCCTCACGATTTTCTTTAATATCTCCTCAAAGACTATATTCCCTTGATGGTCTAATGGGTGGTTGAGGAGAATCCTCCATTGATTCCGTACAATCCCTCTCAAGATCCTCATCTACAACATCATACACATCCATGGCCTTGCCATCTGCTAGCTACTACCTTACATCTCCTACTACTACATCTAGTTTTTAGATAGGTATGGACCTATTCTCAGCGGATCACTTGGAATATGCTAGGGTCACACACATACTAGTACCCCTCACACACATAATGCCAAGGTCTCTAACTTCTACAATATCTACGTAGATGCCTTAAATGGGGAGGCACAAAGTTTGGTAGATGTCCTTGAGATTCATGGTGAGCTCACTTGTGGATAGTTGGAACATTGATGCATATAGTTCCCACTGCTCCATTTTTAAATTAACATGCACTTATTGTAGCTCTCCTCTAGCAGTGTAAATACCTACTATAATATTGACTCTCATAGGTGTGTTATGTAATTAAATTCCATGTCTTTATTCATTTCAATTTTTTTAAATTTGAGCACCATGCGATTTGAAGTGGAAATGTCATCACTGCATGCTCCTCAATTCTAGTCTAAGGGATATAACATAACCCTAATCTTAAGAACTAATCTTAAGGATATAACCTAGCCTTAATATAAAGAACTAAGCTTAAATGTTATGAGTCTAATACTAAGACACTATAGTTTAAAGATTATTACTAAAGATCTATCCTATTATTCTTTCATTGCTACATCTTAGGATCTTCTAATCCCATGATCCATAGATGTTTGATTGATTATATATTACTCAATATAAATTATTCTAAACAATTAGCCATGATTGCTATACACGCACAACACATTTTTTATGATGTCAATCTTATGTGCATGATATATTTTAGTGACTTACATCTAGGTCTATTACCTCCATATGGTGATACATCTAGTGATGAGTTTGGAAATTATTTCCTTATAATTTGATAACATCTTCCTTAGTGTCTCTCTTCCCATTGATCATTAGCTTATTTTTTTTCATGATGTCCACGTATTATTAGGAAACCTAAGATGACCTTATTTGATAGAAATTCTTTGCACAATATTTCATTTCTTTATCTTATATGCATATGCATGATCTTACATACTTGGTTAATGCATTTGAAAAAAGATTATTTGAGCAAGCTTATTGACAAGTTAGATTTACTACCTTTTGATGCATTTTGTTAGATGATGGGTATGGCATCTAAATGGTCTTATTAGTAAACCTAAATTTTTTTTGAAAAAAAATAAAAAAAATTAAGGATACACACATAGAGATATTTTATAATTAAAACATAAAGAAATTCCTTACAATATTAGTATATATCTTGATATATTTGAGCTAACTTATTGAAACAATTAGTTAAAAGCCTAGCTCCTAATCTAGGTGAAATAACTATGTTGTTTTCTTTTTCTAACATGAAAATTAGTAATGTCATAAAACATGGTAACATGAAAATTAGTAATGAAAAGGGCCGATGGAAAGAAGACGTGGACTGTACAAACCATCTTTGGAGTCTAGCGATAGCCTTGGCAATCAGAAGATCCAAACTGAGCTTACATTGGGTATATCCTCTTCATTCATCATCAGCTCATATCCCACTTGATTAAATAGCTGCTACTACTGCAGCTATTAAGGTTGTTCGAATTGATCTCTACTATGACCATTTCATCCTTGTCCATTTAGATTTATTACGTTGATAAAAGGAATGCATAAATTATATAATTTAAAGATTTGTCTATCAAATTTATAATGAATATGGTGTGACTTCTCCAGTTTTTCTTTTCTAACTAAAATTCTAGACTTTTTTCCATCGACCAGACTTTATTTTTTGAATGAATACATTGTGATTGGCCGGTTTTCCTTCACTTGAATTGTGGAATTTTTTTCCATGGACCAGTTTCATGCAATACACTTAGTCAAATGTTTTTATCATTAAAAATAAGAACAAAGAAATACAAATTAACAGAAATTGGAAAGCTGACAATTATAAAATTGGGTCAACAAACGTTATAAATAATTTTGTCCCTTTCACTAAATTAAATATAGTAATCTTCTATCATTAAAAACTAGGCTCAAAGTCAACATAGATCGTGTTAGGTCGTGTGATTAGCAAAGCCTTGCATCCTCCCGTTAGACTTGTAAATCAGCGTGGTAGGCACCTCACGTAAACAGCGTGTCAGCTGTTTACAGAATTTTTGTCTTCGACCATTTCGACTTTGGACTTCGACCATTTCGACTCCCCTCTCTCTGACTATTTCGACTATGTTGTTTCTAGTTAACATCAAGAAAAATTGACCAGTTACTCAGATTTTGATGCCGGGATGTTTTACAACGTACTGGCTGTTTAAGCGCTTCCTGTGGTAGTGATAAGACAATAACTAGTATGTGCAACGGGTTTGCCGATAGGCAATTTTTGTCACATGAACATGGAATTCAAAAAGATGAGAGGCAATGAATTCTTTTGGATTCCACATGCAGTTACAACTATTGAAAAATATTAAGAAGTTTATGTTCTTGTTGGTAAAACCGTACTTTAAAATATATTTATAGCTAAAAACAAATTTCTTGCTCAATTCATTTTAGATTTGAGAGATTCAGTTGCCACACCCATGTGCATTTTTGTTTGCCTCTAGAAGGAGATTTGACATAGAAAGAACTATACGTTTGCTATTTTGTTCTGCCTTAACAAGTAAGATGGGTCGATCTTCACTTCTATACCATAAAAATACAAATAATAAGACTTTCAAGACATGCACATGAACTTGCAAAACAACTCCCAACTTAAAATAAAACTTGAGACCTAGGATAATCTTAATCAAGAAGCTCGTCCAACACTTCTAACTAACAAAATAACTTCTCATATTTTTGAGTTTGCAACAAAATGCAAGTTCATCAATGGTTGTCCCACCCTCAGTACAAAAATCTCATTAGCATATGCATATAAAATCCTTTTTTCAGTTAGATATATAATAAGAAAATTTTATTTCATCTTCTTGCTATTTTCATATAATTATTCCATTTATATGTATATTACAAAAACTTTAAGGTAAGTAGATTTTGAGTATCCCCAAACATTTGCTTGGTAGATTTGAAATAAGTGACTCAAAGCTCCTGGGCATTATAAGACAAAAATAATAGATACTTAACATAATTGAGTGGTATACCCAAACAATGTAAAACAACTTCTACACCCCAATTCCAAAGAATAGAGAAAGAACATTGATCCCCTTTGGATAATTAAGCTTCAAAATGTAAAGATTGCATCCCCTTCCAATCTACAAGAACATTTTCATTGCATACACAAGAGGGACCCCCTCCTCCTCCCACTTAAATTAATCTTAATTGGATTAGCCCAACATTTGTGGTTTTTCAAACTTCCTCAAACATCCTTTTGTACACGTCCCCATAAAATTTCAGTCTCATCACTACTTTTCCTCAAATCCCTACTTCAAATACAATAGTTATCATCACAAATCTTAAATTTTTTGCAAAACCTGGTTGGAGCACATAAATACTCTAAACATTCTTGTAACATACATTATCCATGACAAAAGTATAAATTAATGCCTTTTATATAAACTATATTTGATAGTCTCATGCATGTACACATATCCATTAAATTTTTTTTAAATGCCTCTAATTTAGTTAGGAAAGGCACTACATAAGGCAGGGATTGGTCTCGATAAGTATTAACTTATTTCTAAAAGATTTTTTTTTATATTTATAGGTATCGTATATTCACGATAGGTTTAAGAAGACTTTTACTCGGCTATGGGGTTTGAAGACAAGCATGTCCTGCATATGAATGCTATGTGGAAGCATAGAATGCACACACATACCCTTTTCAATGTGACAAATGTCCAGTAAAATATAAAATTAAAAATGCTTCTTCCTTCCTTTAATTGCTAAATATGCGGGCTCTCTAGTTGCTTGCTTTGATGCTTGCTCCTCTACTACTGGTGCTACCAATGCTTTTGCTAGTGAGGATGCTGCTTCCACTAGATGTGGATTTGCTTTTAGATCTTCAAATTGATGGATCTTTGATTGGCACATTCACTGGTTATGGGTAAACAAGGTCAATTGCTCGAGTGGTAAGGTCATCCATAAGGAAGATTCAGTTGCTAAGAAACTTATATCAAAATATCAAAAGATGGACATTCAAAATCTCATCTATAATTTAGAATAGAAAATAAATTGAATGGCTCTCAAATCACAAGCACCCAAACGAAATATGTAGACAGAGCAAACAAAATATATGCTTGCAAATTGAAATTATACTCAACATTAAGAACAAGGTTCTCTACTGAACTTAAAATTATTTGATATGCAATAGTTAATCTCCCTACTTGTCAAAAAGTAATAGATCCTAAGGAATAAACATATGTAGACCCTAATTTTAACAACAAATCACAACTTATCAATAAGAAGACATTAGATACTTTGTATATATAGAATGGTTATTATTATGTTAATTATTATGGTCATATCACAATTAGGTATGTCAACTAGGTCAACTGGTATAAACTACCGTAGCCTAGTTACCACTATATAAATTTTATTGTTTCATATAAAATGTGGTCATATATAGGGCCATTGGTGTGAGACGTACCCCTCCCTCTGACAAATACAAATGATGCATCATTCTCTTTATCATACACTCTTGTGTTTATCAGTACATGTGTTTTCTAATATTTCATAAACATTGCCAAAATAACTATAGCATTCACTAATTCCAGTCTTTGGACACTGAAAAGCTCACAGGGACACACATGAGTAGCAACTCCAAAGGATTGAATGGGCGAAGGAAAGAATGACATCAATCGACAAACAAAAGAATTATAGTCTTGAATTAGAACCCATAACTCATTGTTGATCAGAAAATACACTGGATGGAGTCAGGAAAGTGGACTAGTCATGATACAACATAAGGTAAGATGCTAGGAATTGAATTAGGAAAATGAATTCTAGAGGGATGAATATTTGACATATAAACAAACAATCAATCGATTTTGTATTCATGACATGCAAGGAGGATTCACAACTTGAGATTAGAACAACAAAAACTCAATATGTTCCACGACATTTTGGGCTTGACTTGAATAAGTGGAAGTCATCAATATACTATCTATACATAAATTGTAATAAAATAAAAGTCATATTCTTTTAACAAGCTTACGAAGAACTTAGATATTGTAATAAAACCATAATTCCAATCCTATAACAGAAATATGCAATCATCACTAATACCCAATAGTCATTGGCATCTAATCCTTAATGTGACTCAATCTACTGACCCAAAACAATTAAAATAAGCAGAACAAAATGAAAGAACAGAACTATGTGACAGCCTCAAAACTTACTTACCATTGAACTCCAAGATCTAAAAACATCCCCATCAGGCTCTCGCAGCACTGGCAAAGAAATATGGATCCATTGTGTTTCTCCGATTGTGCTCCCTCCCCACCATTGTGGTGTCCTCTCCTACCATGCTAAAAGAATTCCTCAAAACATACGATTTGATCTTTGTAACCAGACCAAACTTTACACTGGGGAAATACATATGCTATGATCATAAAGATGTGGGTATGGCTATTGGAAGGTGAAGTCCAACAGTCACCATGGGCTTTGCCTTCTCCCGCCAATACACACAATTTTTGGTCTTCCTTCTTTCAAATGTGGATAATGTAATAAGCATCAAATATATGCTGCTGTTGTATGTGTACAAGATAACAGAGATAAAAAAGTGATTTTCTCCTACTTCCCATGGACGCAGTCAATTTGGTGAACCATGTAAATTTCATGTTCATGTTCTATGTTTTGTCTTGCATTCTGTGTTTGAATTGTTATTCATTTATCTCCACTTTTACATCAACAATTGGTATCAGAGCTCGGTGAAGGAGCTGATTGGGAATTTGTGAAGAAATTCCAGAAAGATGAAAGAAGCAGATTGTACAAAACCAAGATCATGGAATAGACTAACAAGCACATGAATTGCAATGGAATCAACCAGTTTGTATTAGCTAATAAGGCGAGTATAAATAGAGTTGTAAGGTACCTGAATCTCCATGAAAAGAGGATAAGACTCCTCTACATGGAGTTGTGGCGAGTAACCTCCCAAAAACATAGCGCGAGGTGTCGATGCAAGTTGACACCTCTCAAAACAACTCCAACTACTTTGACAAGTTCAAATGAACATGTGACAATATGCCTAAGTAAGCTTAAATACAAATGTTGTAATATCCAAATTTTTTAATAACTCTAAATTCAAGTAATTACATGAAGTAAATTGGAAGAGATAAAAGGTGATAATTTTTTTTTTCTTTAACAAACATTGAAGTTTAATCAACAACTTATTAAGAAACATGATTGCATCATATTACACAATTTGTCTATTCATTTCCAAATGATTGATAACATGTTAAATTATACATAAAGAAGATTACATAAAGTAACTCACCAAAATATTACTGCATCTCGATTGTCGACCTCCATATCACAAGCCTTGGCTAACCTCTGGTTGAAGAGAGAGAAAGCATCTTCGGAGAGCTTTACCTCCAACCATAGACCGATGATCTCCCGCACACCTTCCTCCCCAGAAGTGGCCCTACCCTTCACGAAGAGTATAGACCTAAGATGTCCTATGATATTTGCCAACAAAGTACTAGTGGTGTATCGTACGTAACACTATTGATCATACAACCCTAGATACTCTCTAGCTAAGTATGATCATCCCAATAGGTTACGCCATCCCAGATATGGTGAACTATGTTCATATCTATAGTTTATCAATTCTAATTTAGTCTTTCTGTTTTCAACAGGTTTCCAAATATTGTCTAGGTTCTATGATCCTTATAGATTAACTTTCCATACCAAGATTCTCATAGCAACTTTGCAATACTCGAAATCCAAGACTTATCAACACTTAAAGGAGTTTAAGTCGATTCATTACAGCTAAATGGTTACCTTATCTAGGTTAAGCATTATAGTCAAGACAATTATCTCTTTTCACAAATAAGATCAAATAAACTTAACTAGGGTCCTTACCCCTTCGTTTAGTTATTCTAGACACAAACTTGTCTATACGGTAAATCCATTCCAATCAATCTAATTCAGATCAATCCTTAATCTAGAATATATTTACAATATGAGTCCATCTTTGCGTACTTGCAATCTCTAGGGTCTATGACCTCTTGTCCCTTTATTATCTATCTTCATACTATCATCCTTGAACAATTTACTAAGTTTTGACTTTTATCCAAGATTCACTTTAGGATTTATACAAGTACTACTAGACTCTTAATTTTTGACTCCATGGTTACTCAACCATATACTGTCAACTAGAGACAATGTCATATCTGACATAAGAGTTATAGGTTTCCTAAATACTTCAGGTTATGATTCTAGGGTTTAACTTCTCTAACCCAATGCATGGAATTATCAAATATTTTTCCAACTCAATAACATAAATATAACAAAACATGAGAACCAATACCTCTAGTCTTTCCTAGACCACTTGGCATCGCTTAAATTCACATTTCACGTAACATGAATAAACATAGTAATCGAGGTATACCTTCACCCATATAATATCTAAAAGAATACTATACTTTCTCAAAACTAATCTTTCGACTAATTTCAATCTATCAACCCTAAAAGGTTTGAATCATAAAAAGATAAGAATTACTTCCAACCTCTTAACCTCCTTAAGTTTGCTAACTTCCAATTTTACCATAGGCCATGGACACATATATAACATCCTTTGCATACATGTCCCGTAAACCTTTAACAACATTCATAACAATCGAATGGGGTTAAGTTTTAAATCTCTCAACATACCCAACTTGAAATAGATGAAAACAGAGATATGCAACATTTGGATAACTTCTGGCTTCTATGCACAAGTAGTTCCAAAATAAGTTCTATTAATTATATAATAAGAACTATAACTTCTATCTCCTAGTACTCCTATACCCTAGAGTTGGTTTAATAGTTTTAATCTTAACACAGGAGAAGTTAAATATGTCTTCGAGTATACCTTATCTCAAAATAAATCAACATAAAATAATAGTTGCTAATCAAAAGCAATCTCAGAATCTACATTCTTGGCTCACTGATTACCTTGGATTTGTATGACAAGAAGAATCATAATTTTCAAAAGGAAATCTATGTCTATGTCATCTAACAGTCATTTTTATTTTGTAATGACATTATCTCACCAAGGTCTCTATTCCGAAAGATAGCGAACAATTGCTTCCAAAAGGAAGACCACATCTATGGTTCTAACAAGGATAACTACTTACAACTTGATAAGTAGGAGGTATTTTTTGCAGCATGTCAAATTATGATATTTTATTTTAGGGTGTAATTGTGTAGTTTTTGAGTCAAACACATGACCCATAATTCATGACTAGTGGTTCACATGAACCCATCTCTCATGTTAATGAATGGTCCACTTAGTACTCATTGCATCTAGGTGATGCACATAGGGGTGAAGCATCGGGACTTCCCAGGAGGTCACCCATCCCAGTACTACTCTGACTCAAGTGTGCTTAACCATGGAGTTTCCCCCAAGATCAAGCCCACTTAGCTTGCTACCCCATTTGCAACTACTTACAACTTAATCAATTCTTGACAAGTTTAAGTTTATGATAAATTTATCAACCTTATAGGTCTTCTCAAGTCGATTAACTTATGCTATGAAGATAAAAGAACTAAGTTTGACCTACTAGGTCTTAAATTTGACTAATAGATTATTATTACTAGTTTACCCATCTCTAAACTAGAAAGAATATTATTTATCGATGATCTATCCCCTATAAGATTATTCAAGTCTTATCGACTAGTAAAAATCTTTCCCATGATAGAATACTTAATTATATTGACCATAGATTAAGTTGATAACAACCTAGATTGGTTGACTAGGTTCAAAAATGTCACAAAGACTGAAAAAGAGACTTAAATTGATTACAAATAATGTAGGTTTAAATAATTAAAAAAAATATGCTAGGGTTCCATTTCCTTTAAACCAAAACAACACAATAATATTAATAATGTAAATAATCTAAATGCTTAGAAAGGATAGCATTGATCCTTTTGAATTCAAAGTTAAGTTTCTCTTTCTCTTCCACAACTAGTGATCTTGAATAATTAATAAGCAAGTGATGAGGGAACGTTTCACCCTTTTCATCTAATAGAAGGTAATCCATATTGATAATACAATTGTGTTATAAGAGCATACGATACTATTATCATAATGTCCTACGTTTTACAAGATCTTCATTGATTGGATGTATAGTTTATACTGAAACTTAAAACATACTAGATCATAAAGACACATATACTCCATTTGTATAGTGTCATTCCAAATCTCTTTGCATGAATATATGTATATAGTTGACACAACCCTATCTGAGTAATTACACTCTTAACATCACTGTCAAATTCTATGATTCGTCTATGCACAAACATAGTTATAATATCTACTAATAAATAAATGATAGTGTTAATATCTCTCTTTTGGGTTTTCTTTTAAACATAATAAGCATTTACTATTATTAAAGGACAATGAAATCACCAAACATGAAGGCTATTTTCCTTAGAAATGTCGGCCTTTGTGCCAATATAAGACATCGGCAAGGAAAGAACCTGGATGATGGCTTTCTTGTTTTAACTTTTCACTCGATTCTATTGTCCTCTTGAGCTCTTTAGTCGCATTTCTTCTCTTCAGCTGTTGTGCTCCCCATGAAAACTAATCTTGTTGTCACTTGGATTGTCTCTTGAGGGCGACATGTTATCATTGAAAACTTCGTCCAGCTCCAAATCTTAGAGTCTTATTCTTTGAAAGATGTAACCCTCTATGTCTGCTAACCATGAGTTCGACGCCTATTTTCTTACAAAGAAGAGACTCTCTGAAACCCTTTCTTGAGCTCGGTAAGTCGTACTTATACATACTCTCCTCACATAGCCTCATACAAGGCTTAAATCCACTATCTTTCACTGCGGTTCAAGCTTCCTAAGAAAAAGCCTATAAATACTCTATAGTGGCTAGTAAGGTGTAAAATGGGATAGTTTGTTATCATGAACATTCTGAAGATGACAATAAAGAACTCCTCCTTATTCTCTTATTGATGGCGAGTGAAATAAATGACTCATAACCCTAACTAACCTACAGCTTTATCCATTTAGATAAGCATTAAGCTTGCTCAGCCTTCTACTGCCTTCCACGACAACCCACTAGCATTATTTTTCGGGCTCACGACACATTTGTTGTCATGGCTTTTAGAAAGGTGTGACATCCGCTAAAAGATAGTAGATTAGTTTCAAGACACAACATCCTTGTCATGGTTAGTTGTTAATATCACAAGATGCTTTAATGCTTAGCTTACATTATCATTCTAGCTTGAGCTTGATAATGATTATATTGTTATGGTATATAGTGACTATAATGAATAATAACTTATATCAAAACTTTTCGAGCATTAGCCCGACCACTACTAACACTTGGAAACCTTTACTTCTCACTTAGTGATCAATATATGACTATATAGTTTATTATACATTAATGTTACAATTTTTAATCGATGATATCACACTGTGCAAATCACATAGATTTATGGCATTGTTTTTGCCAGTTTCACGATGACAACCTATTTCTCAACATCATTCTTGTCGAATATACTTCATTTATGTCACATGCACATCAGATGTTATGATGATGATGACGTTGCCGATGACGATAGGGTAAACACACAACCGCAACAACTAAGTTTATGGTCGATATTTTGGGGTCGAGTTTTAATCTCCCCCTTTTGACAATGTATTGTTATTTTGTGTCAATTTTTGACTTGCTAACAAACATGCAAGCAAATATAGATGGGACAATTTAACCATCTACGTTTGACGATGTGAACACAATTGATTACGACATATTTGTCAAAATTTGCATTAGTTGCAAATGACGATGTCCTAAATAACAATGTCATTTTCACAAAGTGACACAACTGAAGGGCAACATACTCAAAAGATAACACCCATTGACCATCGACAATCCTGTCGAGACAATCTAGGAATTGGCCACAAAATGAGACTTACCTCAATACTAAAGTCCATTGTCAATTACACATCGTACTTAGTTAGCAAATATCATTTGGTAACCAAAGGTCTATATCCTTCTTCCCTAAAGATACTTTCTCTCCCCTTTGCTTCATGGAGAGTCTGATCCACCTGTTCCTATCAAAACATTCTCACATACAAATTGTGGTCAACATACCGGTATCTTAGTCAAAGCATAATATAATCATAACATTTCTCTTTTCCCATGAGCTTAAAACATATTCACATGTCTATTCTATCCATAAAACAAGTAAAAGTAAATAGTAAAAATTTGTCCAAAAAGAGGGATGTAACAAATGTGTATGCCTATAGATTAAAGCTATACACTAACACCCCCCCTTAAGCATAGCTTAGGTGAGTACTATGAAAAATGGGTCTCAACTATAAGCCTAGTGAGGTACCCATGTACAAAACAAAAGAAAATGAGTCCCGTCCATGAAGCCTAATAAGGTACTCAAGTACAATGCAAACTCTCAAAACAAGAGAAAGATAGAAAACCCAGTGGGAAAAAACTATCCTCCAAAAGAGATATTATATAGGTGAAGAAGGTCTACTTCTTTCACTAAGTATAATAAAAGATTTCCCCCATAGAAGAGAAAATGATAGAAGGTAGATATGAGACCCCCCCACAATACATGTCCTGCTGCAGTGATGCTGAATAGTTGACAAAGGATGCATATGTAGATCCAAGAACGCTAAATAATGATCCTTCCCTTGGGAAGAAAAGAAACCACCTGAAGATGTAGAATATCTTCCCATGTGAGAAGATGTATGTGTGATCTTGAATCATGCTGAAGCTGATCCAAGGATGATGGTGCCCATGTAGATGACTTCGAAGAGTGCTCAGGTGTCCCCATGTTGATCCTGAAGGATGCCATAATCAAATTAGGTGCATGTGCAATAGATGAGGATGATGACGATCCAAAACCATGTGTAGGATGATGTAGAGCATGAATATCTAAAGAGGACAATGGAGATGCAACTTCATCAAAACTATTATCAAAGAGAAGACTGATGTCCTCAATGTGTGCTTCCATGTCAGCAATGCAGGACTCTACAAACATACAAGTGATGTCAAGTAGAAATCTGTCCCAATCAACAGTGCTAGGAAGATTGATATCCTATTGCAAAGAACCATCGGAAGCTTTCAAAGAAGCAACTCTGGAATCTAATGAAGCAATAGTAGGAGTGATGACTTGTTCTATATCAATGGAGCATTTGGTTTCTATATCATGATTAGGGATGTGAGTTGTGATCAAAGAAGGATCATGTCGAAATGGAGAAACATTTGAGTCTTCGTATATCTCCCAAATTTTGTTCCATAATGCATGTGGATAGTCAATATCCATGATGGCATACAAAGTGACATCTGAAATATGTAAACTAATTAATCCAACAATGTGATCATGATGATTAAACCACTTAGCCTTCTAAGATTGTTTACTAGGTTCAGGGACAAGTCCATACAGATGGGGTATGAGATTATGGATCCTGATATGTTTTAGGATGCCTTCACACCAGGACTTATAGTTTCCCTTGTTTAGGTTGATTATAAAAGAGTGAGTTTCATATCCCATGATTAGAACAAGTTAATTCGTCTAGACAAAAGAAAGTCAACACATTAGGCAACCCAGATTAGGTGACCCCCCCAGTTTTGGCACTTTATAACTTAGTGCATGTTTAAAACCCCCTTTTCTTAATTCCCCCCTTAAATATGGCACTTTATAAAGGTTCTTAGTGCTTTTTAGACAATTAAAATGTCTATAATAACACTAACATTTGTAAAAGAACCTCTATATAACCCCTATTGTGTATTTTTTTATTTGCATGTAATTTTTTTAGCATACCTAAAAAAACTTGCAAAATAAAATAAAAAATACATTGTGAATGCCCAAAAAATTAGAAAGCCCTAGTTAGGGCATGTGGGCAAATGAGGGCTTAATGCCAAACAATATGATAGAGGAAATAAATAATAGGAGAAATGGGGAAAATGGCGGCCAGGCTTCTTTGTGTCTCCTCGTGCTTTCTTCACGCCTCTATGTAAGGTTGTTGCAGGGGATGTGAAGCAGTGCTAGGTGTAGATAACCCCCTAAAGGTAGAGCTGGTCTCATAAAAGACAAAGTACACATTCTTCCCAAGACAATCTGTAATGGCAAGAAGGGAGTGTCCTACAACAGTTATCACAAGGACAAGATAGAAGCTTGCAGTCACCGGGGTGAGGGGAGTTTGCTCTTGAAAATAGAGCACAATGAAGAGATTGCTCTTGAAGCAGAGCACACCAAATAGAGAGATGTGATTTGGTGCCTCTGCTAGCCACGCCCTGTCCTCACGTGTTGCCTCACTGATATGCCTCATAGATTGAATGTAGGCTAGCAAAGCCCACTCCCCTATGCCCTTTGCTCTAGCCGATTTGGTCTTTGAAGCCTTTGCAAACTAGGGATGTTGTTGTAAACTAGGAAGAATCACTATTCACAGTAGGAGAGATATGATTCACAGGGGAAATTATGTTGTTTGAAACAACGTTTCACCCAACACTCACACCGCTTCGACACTCTCTTCTGGACGCTCGTCCACCAATCAAGGAGATGCCTTAATACACCCAAGGTATTTTGGTTCTCTCCTGCCCAAGTGCCTCTTAACTTGCCTTCTGTGTGGCATTTGCTGTGGCCTTTTCGACGCTGACTGGCCTCACTTTGGCATCTCTGCTACAAGCTTGCCCTTGCAGGTCATCCGGAGCATGGGTTGGGTGCATTGTGGGAGGTGAGACAGAGCTCACACCTTCCTCTCATCGCCCTATGAGTGCTACTATTGTGGTGCATTTTCCTTCGCTGCTCCCTACAAAATCAACCGCAACAAATAAAAGACAATACAATTGTAATAAAAAATGCCTTACAGATTTAGAGCTTCACGAGATTCCAATGTTGGATACTCGTTAATGGGGGTGATTACAAAACAAAGCTTATGACCTAAAACTATTCCAATTAGCTCTAATACCATGTAGAAAACCAAGATCATGGAATAGACTAACAAGCACATGAATTGCAATGGAATCAACCAGTTTGTATTAGCATTAGCCAATAAGGTGAGTATAAATAGAGTTGTGAGGTACCCTAATCTCCATGAAAAGAGGATAGGAATCCTCTACATGGAGTTGTGGCAAGTAACCTCCCACAAACATAGTGCGAGGTGTCGATGCAAGTTGACACCTCTCAAAACAACTCCAAATACTTTGACAAGTTCAAATGAACATGTGCTAATACGCGTAAGTAAGCTTAAATACAAATGTGTACACCTATAGATTAAAGGTATACAATAACACAGATAAATGGAGAATTAAAAAATTCTCGGGAGCAAAATTATTGCAATGTGGAAAATGTAGATGGAATCATTGCTGATTCAAAGAGATCTCTCTATCGTGTTGGAAGGCAAATCCAAGATGCCAACTACGATGGATGATGAGGAGTGGGAGAGAATAGACAAGAAAGCAAGAGCAACAATTATCCTTTCTCTATCCAGTAATGTATTATTCAACGTTGCAGCTGAAAAGACTGTGAAAGGATTGTGGGACAAATTGTCTAATATGTATGAGTTGGTTTCAACTTCTAACAAGGTTTTTCTTATGAAGAAATTGTATAATTTAAAGATGAAGGAAGGAGGCAACATGATGAATCACTTGAATGAATTCAATACATTAATCAACCAATTGATTTCAGTGGATATAAAGCTGGATGATGAAATCAAAGCCATCTTATTGTTGTGCTCTCTACTAGACAGTTGGGAAGGAGTAGTGATGGCAATCAACACTTCGGTGTTCAGTAAAAACAAACTAAAATTTGATGATGTTCTTGCCACTCTTTTTAGAAAAGACATGAGGAGGAAGAATCCAGGAAACTCATTGGGAGATGCTTTGGTATCTGACAATAGAGGGAGCTCTCAAGAAAGAGGTAGAAATAATAGATCTAAATCTACAAAGAGATCCAAGTCTAGAGGAAGAAATGAAGGTTGCTAGTTTTGTGGAAAAGGACACATCAAGAAGAACTGCTAGTCATACAAGAAGGTACAAAATCAGCTAAAAGAAAATGAGGGTAACACTACATATGTGGATGATGGAGGGGCTTTAGTCTTGGCAATAAGTGAAACTACAGTTGATTTGTGGGTATTGGACTCTGGTGCTTCTTTTCATGTAACCTCATTTCGGGAAGTCTTTCAGAACTATCAAGAAGGTAAACTTGGGAGAGTCTTGTTATCCTATTTTCCCTCTACTCAGAGCCAAATAGTCAACCTGATATTTCCTTGAAAATCCTTTGAAAGGGTCCCTATAAGCAAAGGTGCCATTTTCCCCATGAAACCTTGCCTAAAAAAACCCTGACCATTGGAAAGAGCTTGAAAAAATAGGCAGGTTTGCTTTTTACATCATCCTGAAATTCAGCCAGACAAAGAAGTTATTCATGGTCAAGTTTGGGTCAACATGCATTTCAAATGTTCATTTGGCAAGCTTGTAGATCTCCATTGGCCTTAGAAGATGTTGAAAAAATTAGGTTTTATGCATTTTCTGAATGTATATCAGGCCCCAAAGGTGCATATACATTTAGGGAATCTTTCGCAGGTCCTCACGAATATTCCTGGTTTGTATATCGGCGATATACAAAGGGCCGAGATGCAAGTGAGACATACAAGGTATATTGTGCATCCATCACATATTCTTCAGGTTTCCCCTGTTGTATGTTTGGAGGGTTTGTATGTTTGCCTTGTATTTTCAACATACAAGCAAATATACATTCGCTGGAAGGATGCAAGGGCAAATACAAAGATGGAATATACATCACAGATCCCCAGAATATTCGCTAAATGTATATTGGGTCTGCATGTATATTTGGTTCATACAATGGAGATATACAAGGAAAGAGATATACAAGCAGGGGATGCATTGCAGGAATATTCCCTCTTGTATATCGGGTTTTCAAAATGCATGTTGTGTTGTATGTTTGCACATGCAACGAAAAGGTACAAGGTTTTCAAACATGCAGGTGCATCTGCTACAGTGGAATGCACATTCGGCTTTGTATGTTTCTTTGTATATTTCACTTGTATGTTTTTGAACATACATGTGAAACATACAGAGAAACATACAAAGGCCGAATGTGCAAGAGATGGGGCCCGCGCACATACAAGGCTGTTTATATATCAAACATACAAGGAACCCTCGCCTAAGATACAAGAAGAAATACATTTGCTACAGTGGCTTGTATTTTTTGCTTTGTATGTTTTCACACACAAAGCCGATATACAAAGGTTTATATACAAGCCAAACTCGATTGCATTTTTAACTTGTTTTATTAAAATTTTTGGGTCCGCTTTGTATAAGGGCGATTGTATATTGCGATATACAAGTCAATAATATACAAAGATCGAAGATACAAGCCAGACCTGACAGAGTAGTCAAATACAGTTAATGGTCAGTTTGGGGTCTGCAGCTTGTATGTTTGCAATTACAAAGGAGGTTAGATACAACCCGGATTTCAAAATGTTTCCCATCTACTTTTTAAGAGTTTGAAGTCCGTGACTTGTATATACAAGGGCGATTGTATGCATATACAAGCCGTGATTACAAAGGGCAAAATGCATGTTTGCATGTGCTAGTTGTTTGTATATTTGCTTGTATCTTTGCATATACAAGCCGATATGCAAGGGAGATTTCGGCCAGATATGATGCATCGGCAGCTTGTTTTTGGGTCTTTCCGAAGGCTGATGGAGGGTGCAGTTCTTCAATGACGGGTCCCAGTTTTAGTTCAATGGCAAATCAGGAAGTGCCACGTGGCAGTGGCGGATGCATATGCAAAGGCTATTGCATATACAAGTCATTTTCAAATGCATTTTTAAGAGCGACTGCAAGGGCCTTTTGGCACCAAAGGAGCAGGGATACATACAAAGTTTTCAAACATGCAAAGACAGGATCTGAGGTATTTTCAGAGGCCGATATATACACAGGTGTAGAAGCGACATATACAGGCAGTTGACCAGATCATTGACCGCTGATATCTTCCCCATTTTAGCGAATTTCGACATGCTGTAAGAGGCAAAAATGCTTGTTTTTGCCTCCTCTTTCATTTGAGCAGATTTTTGGGGGGATTTTCCAGTTTTCATTTTCCTGATCTGGCTTTGCATATTTTGCTCAATTAGACGTTTCAGCGGCCGTCTTGATGTTTTGAGGGGTTTTTCTCCTCACAGTGGCACAAGTTGGTGAATTTCTGCAGACGCATTCATGGCGTATGGGCTCTCTACCTTTCAGGACTCTTTCCTGCACGATGAACGACGACTTTGGAGGTTTTTCTCCATGCCCCATCCTTTCTTGTGTCCTGGCTGAGGTTTTCTACGTTTTGGTGTGGCAGAGGCATGGCCCCTATCCCTTTGCCATGCCTCTGCTCGTGCTTTCCTGCCTTTGGCATTTATGGCCTCGATTCTGTGATTCAGTGACTCCATGCCCTTCTGGCATGAATCTGGCCTATATAAGACAATGTAAAATCTCTTTTAAAGGAGATGGTATTTTTGGGGTTGTTATGCTGCTGAAATTTTGTAGTCAGTCCATTTTAGTGTAACTACAAGGATAAGGGAATGTGACTCACTGTGCCTGAATCTGGCCTCTACTATCTTCCTTTACCCACCAATGAGTGCAATTAGCTAAATGGGTGTAATTCTACTATGAAATGTTCTGCATTGTAACAGTTTTCTAGGCCTTCATGATTAATAGATGCTAATTTTTGCCTCTTTTATCTCTGAATTTCTGTGTTTCATTTGAAGTTTTAGTCTGCTCTGTGGGTAAAGCGGCCCCTCTGCAGGTTTAACCTTCATATTGAAGCCTCAAAACAACCTTAAACCTGTGTGAATCCCCCCTCAGCAGTGAAAGAATCATTGTTGTGTCCATACCTTATCCACCATCTCTCACTAAATTTGGTGTATCACCTCTTTTCCCTTTAGCTCTCCTAACTCTTTCCCCTGCAAGCTTTTAGCACTAGATTTAGTATCATCACTCTAAGTAATAGGTTTGGAGCAAGGAACCAACCTTCTCTGGAGGTCTGATCTCATAAAGCAAGGTCCCACACTTCAAGATCATTCCAATGTTACTCCAGGTTGCATGAGGTGTCACAGCTGCATGCGAAGGGTGCAAATCTGGGTGATAACAAGTCTACCTTGGTGACAATGAGCCATGTGATATCATTGGAAAAGGTGATGTGATGTTGAGATTAAAAAATGGAAACAACTGGTTGTTGTGGGATGTGAGACATGTTCCTAAGCTCAAGAGGAATCTAATTTCAGTGGGACAACTTGATAGTCAAGGGTGTAGTATTACCTTTTCTTCAAACACTTGGAAGGTGACCAAAGGATCTCTAGTCATTGCAAGAGGCAACAAATCAGGCACTTTGTATGTGCTAGAGTGCCATGCTGAAGTGGGAGCTGTGATGGTAGTTGTGGATAGCGGGGTGAAGCTTTGGCACAAGAGGCTAGGGAATACGAGCAAGCAAGGACTTGAAGTTTTGCTCAAAAGGGATCAGCTTCTAGGTTTGCAATCTTCTGATTTAGAGTTGTGTGAGCATTGTATCTATTGCAAACAAAGGCGGATCAACTTTCCTAAAACCAAACATGACAAGAAGACAGGGCCCTTGGAGCTTGTGCACTTTGACATGTTTGGTCCTACGGAGGTAACCTCCATTGGAGGGGCAAATTATTTTGTTACTTTTCTTGATGATTGCACTCATAAAGTTTGGGTTTATATGCTAAATAGAAAATCAGAAGTATTTAGCAAATTTAAAGTTTTCAAAGCCATTGTTGAGAATCAAACAGGGAATGAAATAAAGTGTTTAAAAATGGATAATGGAGGAGAGTTTTCCCCTTTGGAGTTTGATAATTTTTGTGTAGATAATGGCATCCATCATATTAAGATTGTTCTATTCACCCCTCAATAAAATGGTGTATCTGAGAGGCTGAATCGAACAATCTTGGACAGAGCTAGGAATATGCTCTCTAATGTAGGTTTGGGCAAGGAATTTTGGGTAGAGGCAGTGAATACAACAGTGTACTTGATCAATAGAGGCCCTTCATCTCGATTGGATCTTGACATTCTGAAGGAGAGATGGTTGGGAAGGAGGATTTCTTACTATCACCTATGGGTATTTGGTTACAAAGCATTTGCTCACATTCCCAAGGACAAGAGAACAAAACTGGATGCAAAATTGAAAAAATGTATTTTCGTTGGCTATGGAGAGGAGCAATATGGCTACCAGTTGTGGGATCTGATTGCCAATCAGATAGTTTGCAGTTACGATGTGATATTTAATGATAAAATGTTTCTAGGTCTGCAAGCACAGGGGATAAAAGCAAAAGAATATGTGCCTGTGGATGACATCTCAAATGAAAGTGATGTATTTTTGTAGTCTTCACATACAAATGTGGCACCAAACATATGTAGTGGGAGTGATTTGTGTTCTCTACCTTTGCCACAACCAAATGCAACTTCAATGTTGTCTTCAAACATTAATACGCAACAAACTTCAACTCAACCCCTTTTGAATTCCACACACCCCTGTTTGACTCCAACATTGCCTTCCTTACATTCTACACAACCTCCATATGTCACACAATAACGCAACCTATAACAGTTTCAACACAGCCACTTGACTCATATCCTTGTCCAACGATGCCTTTGGCAAAACTCACATAGCCTTTTGCAAATACAATTCAACCTCTTGAATATGCAATGCAAGCTCTTGTAAATACAACTCAACCTCTTGAAACTTCAACACAGCCTGTGGTTTTTTCAACGCAGCCTGTAAGGAGGTCAACACAACCTTGTTTGACTTTGCCTACACAACCTCTTTCCTATACTCCTATGCAACGACCTTTGAATATAGTTACTTCTCCTTTTAATACTCCCAATCATCATAATATTCCCATGCACTCTTTGGAACTTCTCTCACAACATAAACAAGGTGCTCCAAATGTGAGTCCGCCAAGTTTGGCGACAAGAAATTATCTGTTTACACAACAATAGGGAAATGTTGAATAGGGCTTGACGTATAGGAATGAGGTAATTTGTAGATTCAAGTTCCTCAATTAAGGAGGTCAACCAGAGAGAGAAAACCTCCTACAAAGTTTGATGATTTCATCTATTAATTGCTAATCTTTGATCAAACAAAGTCAACCACTTTCAAAGATGCTTGGAAAGACACTAATAGTGCGAATTGGATGGATGCAATGAGGGAAGAAATGGATTCACTATTAGCTAATCACACATGGGACTTGGTAAGTATTCCACCCAACTGAAGAGCATTGAAAAATCGATG
This sequence comes from Cunninghamia lanceolata, assembly GCA_027924645.1. Classification (NCBI taxonomy): domain Eukaryota; kingdom Viridiplantae; phylum Streptophyta; class Pinopsida; order Cupressales; family Cupressaceae; genus Cunninghamia; species Cunninghamia lanceolata. The sequence continues at coordinate 587,394 of BSBN01001673.1, forward strand.
GGTGTACAAATTGAAAGAAGAACAGGGAGGTAAGAAACGATATCGGGCTAGATTGGTCGTGAAGGGGTATGACGAGCAAAAGGGGATAGACTTTAATGAAATTTTATCACTAGTTGTGAAGATGACCACCATTCAAGTTGTTTTGGGTTTGGCAGTGATGTATGATCTTGAGTTAGAATAACTTGATGTTAAAGCTACATTTCTACATGGTGACATAGATGAGGAATTATACATACAACAACCCGAAGGATTTTTGAAAGGACAAGAAAATTTGTATTGCAAATTGAGGAGGAGTTTGTATGGGCTCAAACAAGCCCCAAGATAGTGGTACCTCAAGTTTGATTCCTTCATGGTTGAGCGATACTTCACTAGATGCGAAACTAATCCGTGTGTCTACTACAAAGTGTTGGAAAATGGTGAGTTTGTTCTTTTGCTGCTATATGTTGATGATATGCTAGTAACCGACACTAGCATGAGTGTTGTTCGTGAATTGAAGAAACAATTATCTCACAAGTTTGCAATGAAAGATTTAGGGGCAACGAAGAGGATTCTTGGTATGACTATAATTAGGGACAGACATAAAAGATAGATAAGATTGTCACAAGAGAAATACATCAATAAAATCTTGGACAGGTTCAATATGAGTGGTGAAAAGCTTGTAAGCACCCCGCTTGCTGATCATTTTCGTTTGTCCTCCAAAATATGTCCCAAGACATAAGAAGACCATGAATATATGAAGGGAATTCCATACTCATTCGTTGTTGGAAGTCTCATGTATGCCATGGTATGCACTTGTCTCAACATTGCCCATGCAGTGGGAGTAGTGAGAATGTTTATGAGCAATCCAAGTAAAACTCATTGGCAAGCAATCAAGTGGATTCTATAGTATTTGAAAGGCACTTCAAATCATGTTTCATGCTTTGGCAGGAAAGATGCGAAGCTGCAAGGTTTCGTTGATTCTGATATGGCTGGTGATTTGGATAAACGGAGATCAACTATTGGTTATGCTTTTACCTTTGCTAGGGCAGAAATTAGATGGGTTTCTAGGTTGCAACAAGTGGTTGCACTTTCAACTAACGATGCTGAATACATTGCTCTTGCTGAAGATGCTAAGGAAATGATATGGTTGCAACGATTGTTGGGTGAATTGGGATGCAAACAACATGTTTTCACTCTCTTTTGTGATAGCAACAACGCTATTCACTTGGCTAAGAATGCAACTTTTCATAATAGAACTAAGCACATTGAGCTGAAGTATCACTTCATCTGGAGTGCTCTTGAAGAGGGAAAACTAAAAGTAGACAAGATTCATACAAAGGTGAATTTGGTTGATGCATTGACAAAGATTGTTTCAAGGGAGAAGATCAAGTTTTGTAGGGCTTCTCTTGGCATTGTCAAGATGTGACAATAAGCTTGAAGTGGGGGAACATCTTTGAATAGCAGTAGTTGGACTTCAAGTGGGAGATTGTTGGAAGGTGAAGTCTAATAGTCACCATTAGCTTTTCCTTCTCCCGCCAATACACATTACTTTTGGTCTTCCTTCTTTCAAATGTGGATAATGTAATAAGCATCAAATATATGTTGTTGTATGTGTACAAGATAACAGAGATAATAAAGTGATTTTCACCTGATTCTTGTGGACATAGCCAATTTGGTGAACCACGTAAACATTGTGTTTTTGTTTTGTGCTTTGTCTTGCATTCTGTGTTTGAATTTTTATTCATTTATCTACACTTATACATCAACAATGGCCCCTATGGAGCGTAGATGAGAAAGTTGTGCACAGTGAAGAGAATTGAGTCTTTTAGAACTGTTTGAATTTTTGGTACTTATTTCTGCAATCACCCTCTAAAAATTTCTAAAAATTAATGATGTATTGAAATGGAGAAGAACATTTTAGAGTATAGAAAATACAAATATTTTGATAACATCAATCAAGTATTGTGGTACAAAGAAGAAGAGGAAATTAAGATCAAGGGTATAGTTTTTTTAGGTAACAACCAAGGCAATCATAAATCTAGTTTTGTGGAAGCTTAAAACTATCTTTGTTTCTATTTACCTTTTAGAATTATATCAAAGAGTGCTCAACCCATAGACATGTCTGAGATAGCTAGGCCATCGTCTTGAAAGATGTCTCGTCCTATGCCATTTTTGGACTGCACAATTTTGTGAAGCAGAGGAATTATTGGTGAAAATTAGCAATAAAATATCCATCCTTATGAAAGAAGCTTTATTGGCTTGAATTTTGGCTTGTAATATCTTGATGGAAAAATTATTTCATAAAAGATATAGTAAAAATCTACAATTCCAAAAATGTAAGACAAGGTTGTTTGGTTGTGAAGTCCAATCGTCATGACTTTCCAACTTCTCATGTTCTTTTGACTCTTCAGATCTACCCTAAAAGAGTGTAATATAAAACTAAAACTAAATCACTTGGATTGATTGATGAAACTTTATAATCTACTATTGAAAGTAATAATAGATATTACATTACTTTTCCCATGGATGTAACCAACATTGGTGAACCATGTAAACCTGTTTGTCTGTATACATTTATATGTGTGTTTCCTATTATCTTTGTTTTCTGTATTCGTTGTTTGGTGTTTTTAATCTTCTCCAATTAGTTAAAAACTAGTATCAGAGCTAAGGCAATTTGAGGGGAGATGGAGGAAGGTGGAATTGAAAAGTTTTTGGGCCAAAACTTTGAGATGTGCAAACTACAACTAGAAGCACTGTTAATTCAAAAAGACGTCTCAATTACACTAGAGAGAAAATCAAAGAAGCCTACTACAATGTTCGATGAACATTGAGACAAATTGAACAAGAAGGTAATGGTAACTATTATCCTCTCTTTCAAGTAATATTCTATTTAATATTGCATTGGAGAAGACAACAGAGTTTCTATGGGATCAATTGTTTGACATGTATGAGATGGATGTAACATCACAATTCATAATGTTCAATAATTAACATAAGTATTCATCTTAAATAAGAATTAGAATACATCACGATTATCTAAATCAGAGTTAACAAGAATAAATAATTATCATTACAATAATTAAGCATGTTATTCTAAACCATAATATAAAAAAACTTAGATTTACAATATTCAAATATATCTCATTAGTGAATAACCTTCACTATGCATGTACAAAGCTATGCTCAAGGCATCAAATATCAAATTATACATAATAACTGACTATCAAGTCATATAATGAAAAGCACTGCAACTGGAACTCTTGACATATGTCTTCATAAACCTCGACTTGTCTTATGCTTGGGAAGGAGAGCATCATTCGAGTGCTTTTCCTCCAACCACAAACCGGTGGTCCCCCACACAACTTCCTATCTGGAAGCGGCCCTACCCTTCACAGAAGGTATAGATATGAGGAACCATTAGGTTTTCCATCTGAGTATCTAGTGTTGTGTCCTTCATAATGCCTCTTGGTCATGCAACTATAGATCCACTCTAACTATGCACGACACTACTGGAGACATTATGCCATCTAAAGCACTGTGGACTGACAATGCATGCAGAGATAGATTCATTACTTTGGCCAAATATTTACATACTTGTATGTTACACAATGAATATCATCGTATGTCCACCACCCTGACTCAACTTAGAAGCTATCTCATCCTACAGTATTCATAATTTGACCTCTTTCTAGGTCTAGTAAAAGTGGGTTCATTTCGATTCATAATCCAATACCAGGACAATCGACTCCTATCTTAGGAGTATATCAAATGTAATAGGTTACTTTCACAATGAGGAACCCGTGACTCCTCGTCACTCTGTTCCATTTTCAACATGTTATAAGTCAACCAAGTTTTCCAACCTAGGTCTCCCATGGTTTACAGTTTCAAGTGAACTACCATATGGGTTATATTCAAGATCATAATATCATAGGTTTAGCTACCCATGCTTCACAGTTTCAAAGTGATCTACCATATAGATTAAATTCATGATCATAATATCATAGGTTTACATTGCCTTAACCAATTAAAATGGTCTTAATAATAGACAATAAATCATATACCCATGTGATTTTTAAACGTTAAATACTCCCTTCATGGAGTTCAACCATAACTAAAGAAATTGTTTTGATTTACATTATATTATATAAGACTTAACTGATAAGGGTTTCCATCTCACAATGTTATGAGCAGAAAGAAGAGAATCCTCTCTATTATCCCGGCATGCATGCAAATCTGCCATAAAGTAATACTAATAACTTTTATATTGCAATCCTCCTCTTTTAACGAGGGGTCGATATATATGCTGCATTTGGTTATCTTTATAACCCTTCAACAACAGTCAAGTTCTATGCATGATGTTCTCATGAATGTATTTAAGTTCCCTTAGCACGTTCAAAGGTTAAAGTTTTCAAAAGGTTATCATGACAGTTCAAGGATGGTGTATCGACCACATGCAGGCCAAAACCTTCAAACATATATCTTACACCATAGTTTTAAACATTAAATCTCATGAGCACTATCAGCTCGAGCTCATCATAGAAGATTTTGTGTTATCAATACACTATTATCATACTATGCCATGTCGGCACGCGACATGTGTTTGCTACAATAAGTTTTGGGCTTAGCCTTGAAGGTGTCGAGTGGTAGTTTAGATATACAGTCAACGTTAACTTGTAATGTATAACATTGTTGGCCCCGATGGCCTAGAGTATACCTCCAAATGAAAACATTAACAAGATTAGACATTGTAATATAGACCTTGAGGGTCTGAGGAATAGAGTTTATCTAATCGATGGCTAAGGCCTGAGGGCCTCAAACGATAATCACACAATTATAACATATGATTGTCGACACAATTGACACCATACAATAGTGAATTATTACTATTAACTATCAACATAATGAAAGCCCTTCCAAACTTTGATTCTTACCTGAGAAATTTCATTTTAGTGTTGTCAACATAGTCTATTGAAGAGTCTCAGCTGAAGGCTATCATGCCACTTCCTGTGGTCTCCCAAAGGCTTCTAGCTAACCGAATGTTTCCCTGTTCTTTCACTCTGTCTAGAGAGTACAGAACAACAACGATAATAATAATGAAAAATGATAAGACTTACTAAAGCTACATGTTTCAGTCTTCTTGGCATGCCGAGCATGCAATGTAACTAGCACCCAAGCCCATGAAGTGGACAGTGGTTTCTTGACTCCACCACCCGCGGCTTCTTAGGAGACACCCTATCCATAACTTGTTATATGCAAGTGGGCAGCGAGCATATATCCCTAATTGGTCCAAAAATGGCATCTCATCACTCCACTAACTGTGGGTGATGTCAACCAATACACATATCTCAAAAACATATTCATATTAACATGGGGTTCGATATAAGGTTTAAATAGTCATAGCATAATAAAATTACCATACATCTTCATGATGTATGAAGATACTCAAGACAACCAAGATGTCATCATACGACATCATCACCAACATGGCGACATGATCAAAATGCGATTTAGAGGTCAAGTACCACTCCCCCTTCTTTGCTATAAACCCAAAGCATAATATACCAAGAATAATAGATTCAAAGTCTCAGTTTGGGAATAAATAGAGAAACAAGAAAGTACTTTTCCAGTTGGCAAGACTATCTCTCATCTCACATTGATATTCTAAGAACGTCGTTTGGTCAAGTTGATGCAAACATTGTCAAAGTAACTCAATCGACAAGATGACACAAAAAGGAAATTGACTAACAAGGAAAAGATGAGACTTACGTCAACTTACAAGGGTTCATAAGGACATAAAATCTGATACTCAGATGGCAATTGGAACCATTTCCTGACATCTATCTCTTCCTCTCGGATGATACTCTCCTTTTGTCTCCAAAGGAAGATACATTTCTTGTTCACACTCACCATCATAAAACCATGATCAGTGTATCATCATCTGATTCTCAATTCATAATAATTAAATATTCACATAAACATGTAATTTTATATCTATCATTAGTCAATATCCTCATAATCAAACATTAAATCAGATATTTCCACAACATCTAATCATTAAACTATGGTTAATCCTCCTAATTACCACACAAAAAATAAGATTAAGCCAAATCATAAGTTGGGGATGTAACATATCTCCCCCCATAAAAATCATCATCCCTGATGATTAATTGTCTTAAAGGTTAACCAACATAATAAGAAAATGTTTTGAGAGCATATTAAGAAGTTTTTCAAAAAAGTTAAGGAAATCTCACATAAATGTCATCATAGTTTTCCCAGGTGGCATTTTCCTCTACATATTGGTCCCACTGGACCTTGCACTGTGTTATCTCTTTGTTACATAAGCATAGCTTATGTGTTTCGAGCACCTTGATGGGCTCGATCACCACCACCCCTGGGTCCTTCACCTATATAGCATTCCAATCAAGAATAGGAATTTGATTATCTGCAACATTAAACCTTTTCAAATAGGAAACTTGAAAAGCATTATGCATCATGATAAGAGCTGGCGATAGAGCAATTCTGTATGCAACTAGGTTGATTTCTTCGAGAACTTTGAAGGGATCCACATATCTAGGTGCCAGGTTGGATGTCTTTCCAAATTTAATAGAGCTCTTATGAGGTTTTACCATTAAAAGGACTTTCTCTCCCACTACGAAATACCTCTTGATGCATTTAGCATATGCATAACTCTTTTGCCTATCATTGGCCTCCGCTAGCCTTTTCTTAATCAGATGGACTTGCTCTTCCATTTCTGACAACATTTCTGGACCAAGGCTAACCCTATCTTCCAGCTTGTCCCAACTTATATGGGTTTGACACTTCCTTCCATATAATGCTTCAAATCGAAACATCTTAATAGCAGAGTGATAGGAATTATTATAGGAAAATTCCACCAGAGGGAGGTAATCTTCCCATTTGTATTGTTGATCCATGCAATACATTCTCAATAAATCCTCCAACACTTGGTTTACCCTCTCAGTCTAGCCTTCCATTTCAGGATGATAAGTAGAGCTTATATTCAACTAGGTTCCAAGTGAAGAGAACAAGGTTTTCCAAAACCTCGATGTCATTTGTGCATCCCTATCTGAGATAATCTTCTCAGGTATGCCATGCAATCTAAAAATCTCTTGAACAAATTTTTGGGCTATGATGGGTGCCCCATCCATCAAGTTCCTAGGTATAAAATGAGCGGCTTTGGTGAGTCTATCCACCACAATCAAAATAGAATTGTGCCTGTTCCTTGACATAGGAAGCCCTTGCACAAAGTCCATGCTTATAATTTGCCATTTCCACTCAGGAATTTCATGAGGGTATAAGAGTCCTGTTGGGTGATGGTGTTCTACCTTCGCCCTTTGGCATTCCATACATGTAGCTACAAAATTTGCAGCATCCCTCTGCATTCCTTTCCAAAAATATAGGGGTTTCACATCGGCAAGTAACTTTGTTACTCCAGGATGTCCAGAATATGGTGTAGAATGAAACTCCTTCCACACCATATTCCTTAACTCTACAAAGTTAGGTACATACATCCTTCCTTTAAACCTTAATAACCCATTCGGTTCAAGGTTAAATACTTCATATCTTGGATTCTAGGGGTTTTCCACAAGGGCCTATTTTACTTGCTCATAAAACTCATCTCCCTTAGATTTCTATAGTACATAATTCCTAAAATCAAAATGTATAGAGATCATTAAGTAGATGTGTCTTCTCCTACTTAGGGCATCTACCACTCAGTATTCCTTTCCTTGAATATATTTATCTCAAAGTCATAATCTGAGATGAATTCCAACCATCTTCTTTGACGAGCATTTAGATGTGGTTGAGTAAACAAATATTTGAGCCCTTGATGGCCTATTTTTATCTCAAAGGATTGACGAGCATTTAGATGTGGTTGAGTAAACAAATATTTGAGCCCTTGATCGTCTATTTTTATCTCAAAGGATTTCCCAAGCAAGTAGTGTCTTCACATTTGCAGTGCATGAATGACTGCTGCCAGTTCCAAATCATGTGGGGCATAATTTTTCTCATAAGTTTTTAGTTTTTGGGATTCATACGCAATGACTTGTCCATCTTGAACTAGTACACCACCTAAGCCTTCTCCTGAGGTGTCAGTGATGACTACAATTTGACCCTTTGGGTCAGGCACTTTCAAAATTGGTGCTGAAGTCAATTTTTCCTTCAGTAGGTCAAAGGCCTCTTGGGACTTTTCTAACCACTCAAATCTCTTGCCTTTTCTTTGTAAGGAAGTTATAGGGTATGCAATTTTTGAAAAGTTTTTCACAAACTTTGTGTAATAACCAGCAAGGCCCATGAAATTTCAGACCTCATGAACATTCCTCGGTACAGGCCATTCCAAAATAGCCTTAATTTTGCTGGGTCTACAGCTATTCCCTTAGTTGAAATTATGTGGCCCAAATACTGCACTTCCTTTTGAAAGAAAGTACACTTAGAGAGCTTGCCATATAGTTTATGCTCTCTTAACCTCTAAAGAACAATCCTTAGATGTTGAAGGTACTCTTCTTCATTCTTAGAATAGATTCTAGGATGTCATCAAGGAACACTAGGATAAATTTGTCCAAGCAATCCCTGAACACACTGTTCATTAGGTTCATAAATGCTGCCAGCGCATTCCTTAATCTAAAAGGTAGGATAGTAAACTCATAATGCCCATACCTTATCTTTAAGGCTGTTTTATGGATGCCCTCATCCTTTAACCTCAATTGGTGATATCTAGACCAAAGATCAGTCTTGGAAAACACGGTTTCACCTCTCATTTGATTGAAAAGATCATCAATGCGAGGCAACATGTATTTATTCTTGATTTTTGCTTTATTCAACATGCGGTAATCTATGCATAACCGCAAAGTGCCATCTTTCTTTTTCACAAATATAACTAGTGCTCCCCAGGGTGACAAACTAGGTCTAGTTAGTCCCTTATCCAGTAGTTCCTGCAGTTGAGCCTTTAGCTCCATTAACTTAGTGGTGGTCATTCTATAGGGGGCTTTAGAAATAGGTTTCGAACATGGAATAATATTAATAGAGAAGTCAAAATCTCTTTTAGGATGTAATCCTAGCAGCTCATTTGGAAATATATCCTCAAAATCTCTAAGAAGAGGATACATTTCCATATCTGATCTTTCTTGTTATATGGACTCCTTTTTCCCAACTTCATTGAGTTTTTGAGATTCGTAAAACATTAAATCATCTTGGAAATTGCTTTCCTTAGACTCATTTAGTTTTTCCATTTTGAAAACAAAAAGATGACATCCTTTTCTTTGATCTCTTTTCATTTGCAAGGTAGAAATTTGTCTTAGTTTGACTTCCCTAGGGTTCCCTTGTAGAAAAAGCTTGTTTCCTAAGTCATCAAAACATTCTACTATTTTGGCATAACAATCCAGTTTGGATCGATGTGTTCATAACCAATTTATCCCAAGGATAACATCGTATGAACTTAGTGGGGCTACATAAAGATTTACTTCCATGGAGAAACTCGAAAGTTCAACTCTAGCCTCAAACATGCATTGCTCTACCTGAGCCTTGGTTTAATTTGCATATTCAACTGACCATGTGTTTTCCATGAATCCAGCCTTTCTAGGAATTTTATTTACAACTTTAGGGGAAACAAAACATTCGGTAACACCAGTGTCAATCAAAACTGAAATTAGAAGACCAGATAAAATATATGTAGTTTCAATGGGAGTTATTTGGTATTTGTCTTGCTTATCGTCCAAGGCTGCATGAATGCATTGCTGGAACACCGCCTGCTAAGAGGGTAGAGGGTTCCCTCATGGTTGTGCTTCCCATGTCTTGTTAGGACACAGGTTGGCATAATGATCTCCGCCACATGTGTAGCACCCTCCCACAGGTCGTCGTCTCTCCTGTTTTCCAGAATTGTCTCCATTTATCTTGGAGTGATTATTTCCCTTCTTCTCTCCTTTGGACTTCGTTTGCTTATGCTTGGCCCCCTTTTCATTTCTCTAAATAAAATCCTACTTTTTCTCCTTTTTCTTAGAGGATTGAGAGGATTGGGACCAATTATAACTCTTTCAGTTCCTTTCTCTATAAGTCGACATAGATTTCAATTTTTGTTCCTATTTGATGGCCTTCTCATAGACCTAGACCATTGAAGTAGGACCATGTACATCAACCTTGCCCCTAATCTGGTTGTTCAATCCCATTATAAAATTCTAAATACAGAATATCTCATCCTATTGGTACTGCGGCACATACTTAAGAAGACGAGTGAACTTTTCCCAATATTCATTTACGGATAAATCCGCATGTTTTAGATTCTAATTTAAATCTATAATCTTATGGTCGTAGAATAGCTGACACAACCATCTTTGGCTAAAGAGTTCCACGAGCCTGTCCCAGGTAAGGATTGTAGAGCTCAATCCCAATTCCATCTTTTTATTCATCCACCATGTGGATGCTTCACCTGCCAGTTGGAATGCCCCCCATACTGCTTTAGTGATCTCATTATAGTTTCTAATTTTGAAATACTTTTCCATTTCCATAAGCCATGCCTCGATGGCATCTCCACTTACAGATCCATCAAATTTTGGAGGCATGACCTTTTTCATGTCTTGGAACAACTCCAAAGCCATATGGCTTCACTTATCCTCTTCCTGTCTAACCTCAAAGTTATTTTCTCTGTGCTCACATTGGGTTGTTTCATTATGATGTGTCTCATCATAACCCCCATCATAGGCATCTTGCTTGGGTCCTTGTTGACCCTTGACCTCTTGTTCAAGAGTTCCTACTTGTTGATCATGATGTTAGTCATAAACAAACATAGAATAAAAGTACACATTAACCCTTATTCATCTTCAAAGATACAATGAATTCAGAGAATTCATGATCTCAAGTCTTCGGTGATTAGGTCTTAATCTTCTGACGTTACTTAGAGGTTGATGTGTGTTGCTATTTCCATTTTGGGGCCTTACATAGATCTCATCAGTAAGATGATGTTTCCTGTAATGATGCTGCATAGATAGTTATTATACACAAGATATGCTTCAAATAATGCTTCTACCTTTAAATCTTTGCATGATATTTGTCATTTTGACATGCTTTAACCTTAAATATGCTGAATATGTTCAGTTATCTACGGGATGTCTGCATATTTGTATTATTTGCTTAAGATTGTCAATTATTTGCAATTGTGATGATGAAATGCTCTGAAATTGAAAGAAATTGAAAGAAATACTTCAAATTAATGTTGAACCTTCAGCTATTGAGCCACATATACATCAGATACAGTCATGAAGAGGAGAAATCAAACCATATGTTCACCAGGACATTCCAGAGCTAGATACAGTTGATGCTAACTTCAAAGGAAAAGGTATGAAAACAACACATGTAAGTAGATATGCACTCCAAGGGACGCATCAAATCACAACATGTATCAAGAATTCATACACTGATTACTCAAGATTTATGATGGATTGTAATCAAAAGAGTCTTCTCATTCATTAGGTATGCAAGAACATATATGTATACAACAACTTTGAAATGAGCCTTGAATACTTCAGCAAACAGATTTCAATTAAGTTTCAAATGTTTTAAAATGAGGCATCCCTGCACCTTTTATAGAACAAAGTGAAGGAGCCGTTACAATTGATATATGATCCAGATTTATCTAATAAAATCTACGGTATACATCTCATTGACCAAGTCAACTCCTTTCATGTGGCACAGGTTGCCAGCTGGCAACCATCTAGGTAACTCATATTTCTTAAGTACCTGATGCATATATTCCTTTTATGATGCATCTTCATCAGGTTCTTCATCTCCATCATCAGGAGCATCAGGATCATCGCTTTAAAAATATTCATCATCCTGATGAGCTTCTCCTCGTACATGGACCTGCATGGATGTCCAGATATTTTCATATGACTGTATTATCTTCTCTATCTCCCTGCCATCTTGAATTCTTGCTTTGATGATGGCGTGCCTATGCATTTGATATTTGCCTCAGAGATTCTCTAACTTACTTCTCCGGCCGCTAGATGTCTCATTGTAATTCTCCATTCTAACCCTGATCCTCATGATCTTGTCCATAGTTTCTTTTGTTAGGTGGTTTAGAAGATCATCAGCTACCTGCTAAAAATTGCTATGTAGAGCTTTAATGGCAAACTCCTCATCTTGATTTTCTATTTTGCCTTCTGCCTTTCCTTCTAATGCTTCCAAAATTTCAGCCTCAAACGACATCATATCATGCAGCTTCATGCTAATATCTCTTAGTTTACTATTGCATCTTTTAAGCACATCACACTCAAACCTGATGTCCTTGTACCATATATCAATCAATAAGGTTGTATTATTATTCAATACCTGATTCTTTACTAAAATCAGAGGATCAATCCTCTTTATTTCACCCAAAGTGCTCAGGACTTTCTCCATTTGAAATGACCTCCTCCCAATATCCATCTACAATTTACCTACCTTTTTCCGGGAGGTGCCTAAAGAATTCCACCTCTTCAAAGAGGCCTTTACCACTTCTTCTGCTTCATCAAATGTGGATAACATCCACTTTCTCATTATGGATGACTCATGTTTCATGAGATCCAATTTATTTACCTCATCTTGAGAAATAGCAGTCAATGAGACTACATGATCACCTGATGTATCCTCAGGGTTAATTAAGCCTTTTATGTAAGTGTGTAACTGAGCAATGTGCTCCTTGTGCTGTTTATTTTTCTCTTTCTCTCTTATCACCCTCTGAGTCAATGAATCGATTATATCCTTGCCTTCTTGGCCTTCCTAATCCTCATTGGCAAATCCCAAATCCACTGTATTAATCTGGAATTCATCCAGAGTGATCTTGCCTTTTTCTTTATCAGCTGTAGGAACGGCCACCTGGGCTGTCCTTCTACCCGTGACAGGATCTCTTCTTATTGCAGAGGTTATTCTAGCATTCCTCTTAGGCTTTATTAATGTTTCAGAAAACAAGGTAGATATATCAAATTCCTGTGTTTCTATACCTGATTCTGCACCAATTTCTTTCTCCAGTCACTGAGGAATTTGATCCTTTGACTGTTGGTCTCCATCATCATCATGATGATCACCCTGATCTCTGGTATCCACCCTCATGTTCGATGGGGAGGGTGATCTTCTTATCTCTTCTTCATGATGCTCCTCATGAAGGTGATCTTTGGGTATATCCTCCTGTTGAGGAGTTTCTTTTTCTGGAGGGTGATCCTACTGATCATCTGCATGTTCATCATGATCTTGATCTTTTACTTCCTCCATAGGTATCTCATCCACTTTGGTGATTTCCTCGTCATGAGGCATATTAGCTTCTGTGGATGTCATTGTGTCCACCTTTGGTGTACTGACCTGATCTGAAGCTACAATCTATTCCGTACCTGTAGTAATTACCTCTTGTACTTTTAGGGCATGATCAACTAATGTATCCTTTTCTTCCCCTCCCTTGTCTTGGACTTTAACTATCTTGGGTTCAACAAGTACTTCCTTTTGTTGTTGCTCACCCATATCTATAGTGTGACCTACTATTTCTGCCACCTTCATTTCCTCAACATTTTCCTCTTTATCAGAAACACCTACTTGATTTTCATGACTTGCATCCTTTCTATATGTAAGATCAATCATTGCAGGACTGGTTACCTGATCAATCAATGTATCAAGCCGCATCTCTTGGGCTACCTTTTCTGGGCTCTTCTCTTTTTCTGATTCAATTTGTTTCATCTATTCTCACACTGCCTGGACCGATGGTGTAGCTTGTGGAGTGATCCGGGTGCCAACAACGAGAGTTTCCATTCTTTGTGAAGCTACATCCTTTAGCACCTCATCATCAGATAGGTCAATTGTCTCATCTAATGAGACTAGACCACTGTGAACTACCTTAGAGGTTTCTTTCATTTGTTCCTCTATTTGTTCAGATTTAAACTTTACAATGGTGGGAAGTGGGACGTTATGTTGCAATTCCCTACTGAATACTTCTCCACCTGCCCCTTTTAGCATTATAGGGGTTTGTCTTATTTCACCTCTCATTGCAGTCCTTGGTTTCTTAGGTGTAGTTGCTATCACTTGAGGTGCTTTTCTTTTTCTGGTGAGGGCTTCAACATTTTTTTCTTCATCTTCCAGCTCCTCATCAAGAGGAATATCCTCTTCTATCTACTTATGTGAGGCTTGTCCCTCATATGTTTCCATAGTTTCAACAGCTGGCCTCTGAATCTTTTTAGTCTTTTTCTTATCTTTAGGAGGTGGTGCTGATGAGGCTGACACTAGTTCTGATGCTGATGCATATTTAGCTGTTATTATGACTCTCTCAATTATCACCCCTTTTGGTTCAGCATCTACTTTCTTACCTCTTGGAGGTCTCTTGCTTTTCTCAGGAGGTGGTGCTCTCTCTCCTTTGGACTTCCTCTTCTCATTATAGAAATCATCATATTCATCTTCAGGAATCTCCTATCTTTTCTTCTTATTATCTACCATGATGACAACACCTCTTTTCTTCAGTTTATTTATCTGGTCATTGACCCATGTTTGGGTCAGCTGCAATGTCCTGCTTGTAAATGGATCTAAGGAGACATCCTCCTATATGGTGAGATCTGGTGCTAAGATGGTATCATTGTATACCTTTTTCTCCTCATATTCATCAGCCATTACCTTTCCATCATCTTTCTTCAATTGTGCAGGAACTGAAATGCAGTCGAAGGTCCAGTTCTGGTTAAGGGTCAATCTTTGGTACCTTCTTCTTCTGGCTTCAGCTTCATCTTCACAATCTGCCCAAAAGTCCTCAAGATGTCTCCTATGGATAGGCTTCCCCATTATCTTCTGCATCCTCCCATATGGATCATACGATCTTTTCAATGGAAATAGTTGGAAATTCATCATATTTAGACCAGCTATGGTCTTCTTGATATTCTCAGAGTCTGGGCACATATACCAGCCCATTGTGACTGGAAACAATACTGGTGGAAGCTTGTTGTTAGCTTTGTAGGCATTCAGTATTGTGGAGATTTGTCTTAGAAATTCCATTAAGACAACTGCATCTGTAGGGTATCTTAGGAGCATGAGAGGCTCCTCAAAACCTTCAACTCTAATGTAAGAAAAGGTTGGAAATTGAACAAACCAGGCTCCATGCCTGTATATGACTTCCTGAGCTTCCATGATCAGTCGTTTATTTCTATCCTCCTCCATTGTTCTTACCAGATGCATAGAGAATGCATCATTCACTAATTTGTAATCTTGGAGGTAATTTGCTCTTTACAATTGGGGATGGTGATCCCATATATGTGCATCATTTGTTGTGCCACCAATTTTCCCATCTGTAGTCAGTGCATCAAATGTACCCTTGTAGGCACATGAATAAACTATGTATGATGTCATATAGAAGGAACAATCTGGACCTCCCAGATTCATCAGCTGCTCATCTAGAGCATCACTTATCATTTTAGCCCACATTCGCTTGTTATCTGTGTAAAGGCACATCAGGATGACTGCATACATCCAATCCTTAAAACTTCCAGCATCAGGTTGGCCGGTCACTCTGCTAAGCAGTGCTATCATGTATTGGTACTCATCGTCAAAGTCATACTTATATAAATGAACCGGAAGTTTAGCTGCTGCAGGATAGGGACTATTCTTCGCCCTCCATTGGTAAATCTTCTTCCTGGCAGACTTCTTGTTATTCTCATACTATACTTCTGATTTCTTCAAATCTATGTTGGCAACCTTCTTGCCCAATGGCAAACCAAATGTAGCAGCAAGACCCTTGATTGACAGATCAGCATATACTCTGCCATGCTTCTCTACTTTCCTTGTTTGAGGGTTATAGTTTCTTACACATTCAATGACTAGCTCAGGAGTTTCCATAGAATAAGGGAAACCAGCTGCACTCCACATTCCTGATACATAGACTGCATCCAGCAAGGTGTTGTGATTCTTCTCATCACTCATTTTGACTGACCAGGTAGCCAGATTCGTATTCCCTTGGTGCGTATCCGTGATGGCACCATATTTGAATTGGACTCCCTCAGGTTTAGCAAAAATGGGCTTTAGAAATTCTGCCTCTGACTTAGCTAGCCGTTTATCCACCATGGATGCCTGCAATTAACAAAATTGGTCTTACAATTGATACTTATAAGCATGCACATACACTGCATCTTCATTATTCATCATGCATACATCCTTTTCCATAGCTCATTTATCCTGATATACAAAACTAGAACTTCAAACCAGAAGACACGATGATACCTGGATATGCAGAATATGACAACCAAAGGGTTTCAATTACTTACCTGATGTGTTTATCCTCCTATTTAGGTTGATATCTGTGAAAGGGGTTCAATTACCAGTAGTGCTTCTCGTATATCGTTCTGGTACAAGCTGTATGCATCCACAGGAATCCTTATGAGGATTTGTAAGCTCAGAACTTTGTAAAAACTTGTTTTATCGCAAGATAAGTGTGAAATGAGTCTGTAAATCACTTTTAACCTCTTCACTAAGGCAAATTAGGGCAAATTAGGGAAAATTAAATGCAATAGCTGATTTCTTTGTACGAAACTGCCGGATCCCGCCAGGTGTATGTATCGGGTTCGTAATCGGCGGGAATCACCTACCACATTGGAGTGCATTTAATGTCATGGCAGCATGGCGCGGGGTGATCTTTGCAAGATAGGATGATATTCAAATATCGGGTGATATTTGGATATTGGGTGATGTTCAAATATGATCTCCCTTTTGAAGTAAAATGATCTCCTATTGAAATATCAGGATGACATCATCATGATATTGACTTAGTTCATCGTTGTCGCACTATGACGTCATCATCATGTTATGTATGGAGGGTCATGTTTGGAAATATACCTCTGTGAGGTAAAAAGGATGGTGATATCATCTTCATGTTTATTTCTTCGTTTATCGGGTTTGGATGACGTCATCAGGATATTGGTTCGGGGTGATATTGTGTGACAGGCCGATATTCAAATATCGGGGTGATATTCAAATGTTGGGTGATATTCAGAAATATGACCTTCACAAAATATATGATGTTGTTCTATGGGTAAGTGTCACTATCACATAAAGTTGACGTCCGGATGTTCGGAGCGCATGATTTTATCGGGTGATAATCTTATATCAGGGTGATCTTTTATAAGATGACTGATATTAAGAAATATGATCTTCTGCTTGTAATATCAGGTTTGACCAGATCTTTGACTCATCATAACTTTTGTTCTCTAAGGAATATCAAGGTGATCCAAAAGGCAAACCTGCATGGAATTTTGTACTCTATCCACCTATGAGGTTATTATCATGAAATATTAACTTTGAAAAACTGACCTCATCATGATGACCTACCCGGTCTCCTTTATGCAGGATCATTATACATTGACTTACTTTTATTGGACCGCCAGCAAGCAGAAAACAAAAGCAAAGGAAAGCAAAAAGTTGAGTCCCTTTTTTGTCAAGTCAAAATGGGGTGTGTTGTGTAACCACACAACAACTTGCCACCAAAGAAAACACTAAAATTCTAATGATTCAAGTGATGTGAACACATTCTAACATAGCGTTCTAGTTCTCTTTAAGCATAAGCATCATAATCTTTCTAAATGATAGAATGTCCTCATGGTAACAATGCTAACAAAGGATCATTAGTGTGCAAATGATTAATTATCCTCATCTTGAAAGCAAGTTGAAAACATAAGTAATTAGTGTTAAGCTACATAGTTGGAGATCATCCCTCATAGCCAACCTGGATAGAGCCTTGCTGCCAGCAGGCATTCATAGCCCCGACAAGGTTATCTATACAATCTTCCCAAGTAGAGCCCCACTGCCAGCAGGCATCTATAGCCCCGGTAGAGTTACTTAGATGGTCTAATTCTATTATACTTTTAGATTTTCAATATTTATACTTCATATATTTGATGTCATTATGTAAGCTCAGTGTGCAAGGTATGGTCAGTTGCTGTTTTAGGTTGGAGATTGCATTGGTAGCAAGGGAGTCCCTTTAGATTTTTCACTTACCACCTATACTTGTATTTTCAACAAACCCAAGGCTGTTAGGTGAGTCATTGTGAAGAAATCACTTTGGTTAAGGAAAGGTACCCTGATGACAGGATATCACAGACCTGATCATAAGTACTTTCTTAAAGTGGGTCACAACCTATATATAAATGTGTTCTCATCACTTGACTCTTAACAATTTTGTTATTTTCTGGGGTGATGAGTTGCATCATCTTTAGGTTAATAGGGAGGATGGGATCCACCCCATAGACTAAATGATAAGGTGAGTTTCCTAATGCAGCCTTGTTTCTGGTTCTGTCTACCCATAATGCATACTTCAGAAGTGTATTCCACTCCCTAGGTTTCTTGTCTATTAACTTCTTTATGATATTCAACAAATTTTTATTGGTGGATTCTGCCAATCCATTCCCTTGGGGATAATAATTGGATGAGAACTTCAGTATGATCCCATAATCAAAGGCCCAACTTGACAATTTGGTTGAAGCAAAAGCAAAGCCATTATCACTTACCAGAGCATAGGGAACCCCATACCTAGTGACTATGTTACTTTCCAGAAATCTAATGACATCTTCTGCATTGCAAGTCTTGCTGCTAGTGGCTTCAGTCCACCTGGTACAATAATCAGTAATTGTTAGCACATACCTGTGGCCTAAGGATGATGGAGGATTAATAGGTCCTATGAAATCCATGCCCCATTGTGCAAATGGGCGCACCTCCATTACTAGCTGCAAAGGTTGTGCAGCATATCTCTCTCTGTTGGTAGCTACCTGGCATACATGACAACATTTAATGTGCTCAGCCGTATCCTTGAAAATTGTAGGCCAATAATATCCTACTCTGAGGATAGCATGTGTTGTAGCCAAGGATGAGCCGTGTGCTGTTCCAAACTTGTCATGTAGTTCTGATAATACTTTGCTTTCTTCTGGCTTTTCTAAGCATCTCAAGTATATTCCTTCATAATTCTTCTTGAAAAGTACTCCTGCTTTCATCATGTACTTCTGGGATTTTATCCTTAAGGCTCTTCTCTGTGAAGCCTGCAGTCTAGGAGGACATCTTCCAATGATCAAGATGTGTTTGATATCTGAGTACCACTCTCCACTGTCCTTCTCATTAATAACATACTGCTGACTTGTGATATTTGGATCAATTTCGGATATCATTTGGCTTAAAGCCTATCCTCTCACCAGCTTCATGGGTGTGATTTCCATGTCATATTCTTGTAAAACTGTGATCCACTTAGCCCTTTTTTCACCAGGCTCACTTTGCATTAACAGCATCTTCACTACTGCATCCAGTATCACAGCAATCACTTTGCTTCTCAGAATGTAATGCCTGAATTTCTTTACTGCTCTGACCAAAGCAAGTGCCTGCCTTTCAATATCCACATATCTTAATTTAGCATCTTTGAAAGGATAGCTCATGAATGCTATAGGTTTTTCTTTTTTTTCTTTATTTCTCTGAGTTAGCACTGCTGCAGAGGTATGTTCTGAAGCAAATGAATAAATATAGAAGTCTCTGGTGTAGTTCAGATTGATGAGGATAGGAGGATCAGAAATAGCTTTCTTTATGTCTTCAAAGGCTGCTTTGGCTTCTGATGTCCACTCAATCTTGGCATCCTTTTTTAGCATAGCATTTAAGGGCTTGACTATTTCAGCAAAGCCAGTGATGAACTTCCTAACAAAATTTATCTTACCAAAGTAAGACTTGAGCTCTTTCTTGCTTCCTGGAAGCTGTAATTTTATAATGGACTCCACCCTATTAGGATCTATGATAATCCCATTTTTAGTTATTAGGTGGCCCAACAACTTTCCTATTGTCACCCTGAATATGCATTTCTTGGGGTTCAAGGATATCCCATATTCTTCACATTTTTTTAATACATTTCTGAGATCTGCTACATGGTTTCCTCTATCTTTAGAGAATACTATTAAGTCATCCATGTATATGACTATGCATTTTCCTATTAAGCCTCTGAAGGCTATGTCCATTGCTCGCTGGAATGTTGCTCCAACATTTATCAGCCCAAATGACATACGTCTATAAGCAAAAATCCCCCACTTTGTGGTGAAGGCAGTTTTTAGTTTGTCAATCTTGTCAACCATGACCTGATTGTAGCCTGAGAAGCCATCTAGAAAGGACATCATTTTTTCTCCATTAACAATTTGCAGAACTTCATCTAAGGAAGGCAAAGGATAATTGTCCTTCTCTGATGCTCTGTTCAGGTTCCTAAAGTCCACACATAGCCTAATGTCTCCATTCTTTTTTCTCACTGGCACTAGATTAGCAACCCAGGTGGAGTGCCTCACAGGAAATATGATCCTGGCATTTAGCAGCTTCTTGACTTCTTAAAAAATTATTGGTTCAAGCAAAGCATTGACAGGCCTTTGCTTCTATCTGAAGGGTTTAGCATCTGGTTTGAGGGGTATAGTATGAGTTATGACTGATGTGTCATATGTCTTCAACTCATTATAAGTCCATGCAATAACATGTATGTAATCTTTAAGGGCCTAAGTTATTCCTTCTAACTCTTCTGGGGTGCAAACCTTACCAATCAAGACATTTCTCTTGTCATCATTTTGCCCAATATTCACTTGTGAATACTGTCCTCCATCAGCTTTAGGAAGATCTTTCTATTTTAACATGTTATCCAGGTCAAATGCTCTTTCTAATTCAATCATTCCTTTGGGAATCTTATTACTGGGTAACTCTAATATTTCTTCATCTTCCCAGACATGCTCTTCCACATTGTTCTCATCTATGATCTGAGCATCAAATACATCTCTGTTAGAGATGAAATCCAGGATATGCTGATCATCATCAAAAACCTGGAGATTAGTAACATTATCAGGTACTAATGGTACTGATATCAGCTCTACTGAAAATCTCTTTAGGCCTGATATGGACAAAAGCTCTAATGTACTGGTGGCCTGCGCTAAGGCATCTGCCCTATGGTTCTGTTCTCTAGGTACGTGGGTGATATTAAAGGCATCAAAGTCTTCAATCAAATCCCACACTCTGTGTCTATAATTTGACAATTTCTTATAGTTGCAAGAGTAAATTCCTCTTACCTGTTTGACAACTAATTCTGAGTCCCCAAAGACAAGCAGAATTTTTACTTTCTTCTTAAGAGTAAACAATATCCCGTGTATCAGAGCTTCATACTCTGTCACATTGTTGGTGTAGGGGAACTGTAATCTGTAAGCAGCTAAGTAAGACTTCCCAAATGGATCAATGAGATCAATCCCTACTCCAGCTCCTTGTTTAGACTTGGATCCATCAAATCTAAGGATCCAGGGCTTATCTTCAGCAGGAAGCTTAGCTGAGCTTTCTCTCTTCTTTGCAGCTCTGGCAGCTGCTCCACTTGATATCCACTTTAATTTAGGTATTTCAACCTTCTCAGTTTTCATCTTTCCTTTCTTCTGGGTAGTTGATCTATCTGTTTTCTTTCCATCACCAGGAGGATGCTCTTCTGAACTAGGCACTATATGCCTCTTTAGAATATGCAAGCATAGTGAACAAGTAGTCTCTGAGTGAGGTGCCTCATGCAATCTGCACCATCCTTCAGTCAGTGCATCTTGTGGAGGTTTCTGCTGTTCTATCATCTTTTTAATTTCTCCTGATAAGAACTCCTCAAATCTGGTTAGGTTACTGCCTCCATCCTCATCAGACAGTTCATAATCTGACTCCATCAAACAATCACTCCCTGGGGTGATTTTCTCTTTCTTCTTAACATCTATCTGGTCATATACTAGAATTTCTTCTATTCTCAGAAGATGATCTTCGTCATGATCTATTACCTTTTCTATGGTTCCTGCAGCAGACAAATAGGAATCAGTATCATCATCATCACCAGATGCAGAACTTACCTTAGATGATGATGATGCCTCGCTGCACGTTTGTTCTAGCTTCATCATATCTAAGCATGTTTCACAAGTTTTTCTCTGAATGTGCCTCATCATGCAATCTGCACCAACCATCAATCAAAATGTCATGAACAAGTATATCTAATAATCGACAGTGTTCTATCTGTTTAGACAAGTATATTTTGAAACTTTTGAAATGATCTACTTCTGTTTCATCTCCATGATCATGACCAGATCTTAAGACTACAGTATTATCGTCACGAGGATGATCATTAAGATCATGATCATCATGAAAATCATACATCAGGACCTCCTCTATTCTGATAGTTTGAGGTCTAATAGAATATACGCTAGGTTCAACATTCACATACATGATCTCATTTGTTTTGTTATACTTAGTGATCATATGTTTCATTCTCGGTTCAACGTCTACCCTTATCTGGTTTGGTATACCTTTCCAAGGTAGCCACATGTGACTGAAGTCAGCAGACATGTATCCATTGAGGGTTTTAGACCAGTCCCTGCTAAGTAACATTCCATATGTATCAGGTATGTCTACTACTTGGATATCGATGTAGTACTGGATCCTAGGGTCTGCTGCCAATTGCATGTGAATATGAGTTAGCTCCCCTACTACATTCACCTCTGTCTTATCTAGTTGGGTTACCTTCTTCAAGGATTTAGTAGGATGTAACCCTAGAGTATTACATATAGATAGGGGCATGACATTTGTAGATGCACCTGAATCTACCAAACAGTTGTGTAAATTCTTACTAGACATCCTTATAGTAAGGAGGAAAGGTGGTGACTCACTCTTGTCCCTATATAAGGTCATGTGGGATGTTTCTGCAGCTTAGACAGTAGCTGGCACTTTATGTTTGACCATGTTATCTTTAACAATATGATCTCTATTGCTAGGCTGACCTTGGGGATGACTATCCTCTCTAGGAGCAGGATCATCTAGTGATTTCATGAATGCCTTCTTAATTGCAGGGGTTTTCAACAACTTTGATAGAGACAAACTGATCTTTACTTTCTTCATCTCATCTGCCAGATATGTGACTAATTTGTCAGATTCATGAGGCAGGCTAACAGCTTTTGATGCTGTGTTATGTGGTGACAGATACTGGGCATTTACCTTTGGAAATCCCAGATTGTTACTTGCCTTGGGATTAGGAGGTGTGTTAAAATTATTCAGAGGCAAGGAATTAGTTAATGGACCAGTAGGTCTGTTGGAATTACTTCTCAAGTTATAATTATGCTTACCCTGATACTGTTGCTAGTAAGCATGCACTTCTTTAGGCTCATTTGATGGCTCATTCTCATCTTCAAAGGGGAAGACATAGTTTGACTCAAAAACCATGGCTGATTCTTCACATGTCTGGATGTATTGTTGATGGGATGACATAGTCTGCTGATAAGGCTGATCAGTATAACTTTCTAATACAAATGCTGAGTCATATCCACAAGGGACAATTTCATTTCCCTCCACCTGAGGTGGATTTCCAGAAGTGTTAGACACTTCTGTCTGGAAAATACTAGCAGCAATTCTAAATTGTGGACAGTCTAATTCTGCATGAGCATTTGTATTGTGTATCCTACACCAATTAGTGAGGGCTGCCTCAACAAGATTAACTCTAGTAGTCTGTTTAGCTTCACTAGGAGGCTGATTATCTAAAGGTGATGGTAAGGAACCATTATTTGGCCTGGAGTTCCATACTCTAGGCTGTCTAGGAGGATTGTTGTTATTTCCACCATTATTGTTGAAGTTACTGTTGTTATACCCCCTATCAGGATAATTTGGTCTATCATTGTTATAACCTCTATTCTGATTAGGCTGAGAGTAGAAGTTGTGGCTTCTCAAATGAGTGATTTCAGTTGTAAGCTTCCTTAGTTGAGCTGATATTTCTTTGATTTCTTCTTTCTCCTCTTGGACCTTGGCTACCACATTTTTAGTCTGAGGCTTGAAGAAAGAGGATCCAGTGTTATTATTTTGATCCACACCCTGGGGCACTTGTGTCTGACTTGGATACTGTGGCATTTGACCATTTCCATTAGGAGGAGGAGGCATGATACTCAATGGAGATATCTATAATGGTGCTAGCATGACTGCTGGAGGTACTATAGCTCCATTATACTGTGGCTGGGGGGATATTGTGCAGGATATGTTGGATACATGCCAGGCAGTGTAGGAAAAGCTATGTTCGGTGTAGGAGCAGGGACTAACTGCTGATTCACTTTGATGGCTTCTTGAAAAGCTCCTGTCAAAGTTGTGATTTCAGGATGTGCTCTCCTGATGAACATGGAAGTCAAAGGATCCAGAGTTGAATAATAGATAATCCTAGCAGCAGCATCTGCTACAACATATGGAGCAACTAACTTGGATAGCATTTTCTGAAACCTAGCATTGAAATTGGCAATAGGTTCTCCCTCAAATCGCTTGATTGTGGCAAATAGGTGATAGTTCACTGAGGGATCTATTGGTACCTTGAACCTATCAGTAAAAGCTTTTTCTAGGATGTCCCATGATCCGACAGAGCCCCGACCAAGACTAATATACCAATTATAAGCCTCTTCCCCTAAGGAAAAAGGAAATAGTCTGTATACAACGTCCTGATGTTCTATTCTTGCCCTATAGCAAGCTTCTTTAAAAGTTCTGATGTGATCATCCGCATCCTGATAAGGATGATATTTTGGACAGAGTTTGTCTGGATTCTTTGGCAACTCGTGATATGCAGTGAAGGTTAATGGTGACTATGCTACAAAGAATGACATTGCAACCGGAGGAGGTTGAGCCTGTGGTACAGTTGGTTGAGGTTGGACCTGGGGTTGAGGTTGGATAGGGGGTGTCATAGACAACCCTGAAGGTACTCGCAAACCAATAGGAGTTACATGAGGAGACTCTGGTGATGCTCCTGATGCACTAGATCTTGGAGTGTGATGGATGTCTATAGTTCTAGGTCTGAGTCCTCTAATAGGTAATTCTTCAAATATTCCACTGGATCTAGACCTGGTATTTGGCCTGAGAGCCAGGATGTCTTAATTTTAAGCAAAATCAGCTGGATAACTGTAAAGATTGGTTGGAACTTACTAGCAAAGGCTGTATTTATGGTCAGAAAAGTGTACTGACTAGATATTTATGAAATATTTGCAAAGATGCTGCAAATATGAGGTAATATTTGAAGTTCTGCATCACAAACAGTGGGATATCAAGTTTTTAGGTTAACTACCTCAAAGATTTGGGCAAATTTACACGAGACAGGGCCTATTTCTACAAATTCATGATGATCTGCTGTAAAGCTTGCAATATTTATGGTTAATCCCAAAAACTTTACACAGGATTAGCATGTATAAGCTTAGAACAACAAATATTTGCGTTTGACTTGAAAATTTAGCTGCGTCTAAGCGTTACCTTTCATCTTTATCATCACCTAAGGTATTGATGATAATCCTCGTCCTGTGGCCCTCCTTCTAGCACCAATTTATGTTGATCATGATGTTAGTCATAAACAAACATAGAATAAAAGTACACATTAACCCTTATTCATCTTGAAAGATACAATGAATTCAGAGAATTCATGATCTCAAGTCTCCGGTGATTAGGTCTTAATCTTCTGACATTACTCAGAGGTTGATGTGTGTTGCTGTTTCCATTTTGGGGCCTTACGTAGATCTCATCAGTAAGATGATGTTTCCTGTAATGATGCTGCACATATAGTTATTATACACAAGATATGCTTCAAATAATGCTTCTACCTTTAAATCTTTGCATGATATTTGTCATTCTGACATGCTTTAACCTCAAATATGCTGAATATGTTCATTTATCTACGGGATGTCTGCATATTTGTATTATTTGCTTAAGATTGTCAATTATTTGCAATTGTGATGATAAAATGCTCTGAAATTGAAAGAAATTGAAAGAAATACTTTGAATTAATGTTGAACCTTCAGCTATTGAGCCACATATAAATCAGATACAGTCATGAAGAGGAGAAATCAAACCATATGTTCACCAGGACATTCCAGAGCTAGATACAGTCGATGCTAACTTCAAAGGAAAAGGTATGAAAACAACACATGTAAGTAGATATGCACTCCAAGGGACGCAACAAATCACAACATGTATCAAGAATTCATACACTGATTACTCAAGATTTATGATGGATTGTAATCAAAAGAGTCTTCTCATTCATTAGGTATGCAAGAACATATATGTATACAACAACTTTGAAATGAGCCTTGAATACTTTAGCAAATAGATTTCAATTAAGTTTTGAATGTTTTAAAATGAGGCATCCCTACACCTTTTATAGAACAAAGTGAGGGAGCCATTACAATTGATCTACGATCCAGATTTATCTAATAAATTCTATGGTTTACATCTCATTGACCAAGTCAACTCCTTTCACGTGGCACAGGTTGCCAGCTGGCAACCATCTAGGTAACTCATATTTCTTAAGTACCTGATGCATATATTCCTTTTATGATGCATCTTCATCAAGTTCTTCATCTCTGTCATCAGGAGCATCAGGATCATCGCTTTCAAAATCTTCATCATCCTGATGAGCTTCTCCTCGTACATGGACCTGCATGGATGTTCAGATATTTTCATATGACTGTATTATCTTCTCTATCTCCCTACCATCTTGAGTTCTTTCTTTGATGATGGCATACCTATGCATTTGATATTTGCCTCAGAGATTCTCTAACTTACTTCTCTGGCCGCTAGATGTCTCGTTATAATTCTCCATTCTGACCTTGATCCTCATGATCTTGTCCATAGTTTCTTCTGTCAGGTGGTTTAGAGGATCATCAACTACCTGTTGAAAATTGCTATGCAGAGCTTTAATGGCAAACTCCTCATCTTGATTTTCTATTTTGCCTTCTGCCTTTCCTTCTAATGCTTCCAAAATTTTAGCCTCAAACAACATCATATCATGCAGCTTCATGCTAATATCTCTTAGTTTACTATTGCATCTTTTAAGCACATCACACTCAAACCTGATGTCCTTGTACCATATATCAATCAATAAGGCTGTATTATTATTCAATACCTGATTCTTTACTAAAATCAGAGAATCAATCCTCTTTATTTCACCCAAAGTGCTCAGGACTTTCTCCATTTGAAATGACCTCCTCCCAATATCCATATGTAATTTATCTACCTTTTTCCGGGAGGTGCCTAAAGAATTCCACCTCTTCAAAGAGGCCTTTACCACTTCTTCTGCTTCATCAAATGTGGATAACATCCACTTTCTCATTATGGATGACTCATGTTTCATGAGATCCAATTTATTCACCTCATCTTGAGAAATAGCAGTCAATGGGACTGCATGATCACCTGATGTATCCTCAGGGTTAATTGACCCTTTTATCTAAGTGTGTAACTGAGCAATGTGCTCCTTGTGCTATTTTTTTTTCTCCTTCTCTCTTTTCACCCTCTGAGTCAATGAATCGATTATATCCTTGCCTTCTTGGCCTTCCTGATCCTCATTGGCAAATCCCAAATCCACTGTATTAATCTGGAATTCATCCAGAGTGATCTTGCCTTTTTCTTTATCAGCTGTAGGAACGGCCACCTGGGTTGTCCTTCTACCCGTGATAGGATCTCTTCTTATTGTAGAGGTTATTCTAGCCTTCCCCTTAGGCTTTATTAATGTTTCAGAAAACAAGGTAGATATATCAAATTCCTGTGTTTGTATACCTGATTCTGCACCAACTTCTTTCTCCAGCCACTGAGGAATTTGATCCTTTGACTGTTGGTCTCCATCATCATCATGATGATCACCCTGATCTCTGGTATCCACCATCATGTTCGATGGGGAGGGTGATCTTCTTATATCTTCTTCATGATGCTCCTCATGAAGGTGATCTTTGGGTATATCCTCCTGTTGAGGAATTTCTTTTTCTGGAGGGTGATCCTGCTGATCATTTGCATGTTCATCATGATCTTGATCTTTTACTTCCTCCATAGGTATCTCATCCACTTTGGTGATTTCCTCGTCATGAGGCATATTAGCTTCTATGGATATCATTGTGTCTACCTTTGGTGTACTGACCTGATCTGAAGCTGCAATCTGTTCCACAGCTATAGTAATTACCTCTTGTACTTTTAGGGCAGGATCAACTGATGTATCCTTTTCTTCCCCTCCCTTGTCTTGGACTTCAACTATCTTGGGTTCAACAAGTACTTCCTTTTGTTGTTGCTCACCCATATCTATAGTGTGGCCTACTATTTCTGCCACCTTCATTTCCTCAACATTTTCCTCTTTATCAGGAACACCTGCTTGATTTTCAGGACTTGCATCCTTTCTATATGTAAGATCAATCACTGCAGGACTGGTTACCTGATCAATCAATGTATCAAGCCCCATCTCTTGGGCTACCTTTTCTGGGCTCTTCTCTTTTTCTGATTCAATTTGTTTCATCTCTTCTAACACTGCTTAGACCGATGGTGTACCTTGTGGAGTAATCCGGGTGCCAGCAGCAAGAGTTTCCATTCTTTGTGAAGCTACATCCTTCAACACCTCATCATCAGATAGGTCAATTGTCTCATCTAATGAGACTAGACCACTGTGAACTACCTTAGAGGCTTCTTTCATTTGTTCCCCTGTTTGTTTAGTTTAGAAACTTTACAATGGTGGGAAGTGGGACGTTATGTTGCAATTCCCTGCTGAATACTTCTCCACCTGCCCCTTTTAGCATTATAGGGGTTTGTCTTATTTCACCTCTCATTGCAGTCCTTGGTTTCTTAGGTGTAGTTGCTATCACATGAGGTGCTTTTCTTTTTTTGGTGAGGGCTTCAACATTTTCTTCTTCCTCTTCCAGCTCCTCATTAAGAGGAATATCCTCTTCTATCTGCTTATGTGAGGCTTGTCCCTCCTCATATGTTTCCATAGTTTCAACAGCCGGCCTCTGAATCTTTTTAGTCTTTTTCTTATCTTTAGGAGGTGGTTCTAATGAGGCTGACGCTAGTTCTGATGCTGATGCATCTTCAACTATTATTATGACTCTCTCAATTATCACCCCTTTTGGTTCAGCATCTACTTTCTTACCTCTTGGAGGTCTCTTGCTTTTCTCAGGAGGTGGTGCTCTCTCTCCTTTGGACTTCCTCTTCTCATTATAGAAATCATCATATTCATCTTCAAGAATCTCCTGTCTTTTCTTCTTATTATCTACCATGATGACAACACCTCTTTTCTTCAGTGTATTTATCTGGTCATTGACCCATGTTTGGGTTAGCTGCAATGTCCTGCTTGTAAATGGATCTAAGGAGACGTCTTCCTGTATGGCAAGATCCGGTGTTGAGATGGTATCATTGTATACCTTTTTCTCCTCATATTCATCAGCCATTACCTTTCCATCATCTTTCTTCAATTGTGTAGGAACTGAAATGCAGTCGAAGGCCCTGATCTGGTTAAGGGTCAATCTTTGGTACCTTCTTCTTCTGGCTTTAGCTTCATCTTCACAATCTGCCCAAAAGTCCTCAAGATGTCTCCTATGGATAGGCTTCCCCATGATCTTCTACATCCTCCCATATGGATCATACGATCTTTTCAATGGAAATAGTTGGAAATTCATCATATTTAGACCAGCTATGGCCTTCTTGATATTCTCAGAGTCTGGGCACATATACCAGCCCATTGTGACTAGAAACAATACTGGTGGAAGCTTGTTGTTAGCTTTGTAGGCATTCAGTATTGTGGAGATTTGTCTTAGAAATTCCATTAAGAAAACTGCATCTGTAGGGTATCTTAGGAGCATGAGAGGCTCCTCCTCAAAACCTTCAACTCTAATGTAAGAAAATGTTGCAAATTGAACAAACCAGGCTCCATGCCTGTATATGACTTCTTGAGCTTCCATGCTCAGTCTTTTATTTGTATCCTCCTCCATTGTTCTTACCAGATGCATAGAGAATGCATCATTCACTAATTTGTAATCCTGGAGGTAATTTGCTCTTTGCAGTTGGGGATGGTGATCTCATATATGTGCATCATTTGTTGTGCCACCAATTCACCCATCTGTAGTCAGTGCATCAAAGTACCCTTGTAGGCACATGAATAAACTATGTATGATGTCATATAGAAGGAACAATCTAGACCTCCCAGATTCATCAGTTGCTCATCTAGAGCATCACTTATCATATTAGCCCACATTGGCTTGTTATCTGTGTAAAGGCACATCAAGATGACTGCATACATCCAATCCTTAAAACTTCCAGCATCAGGCTAGCCTGTCACTCTACTGAGTAGTGCTATCATGTATTGGTACTCATCATCAAAGTCATACTTATATAAATGAACCGGAAGTTTAGCTGCTGCAGGATAGGGACTATTCTTCGCCCTCCATTGGTAAATCTTCTTCCTGGCAGACTTCTTGTTATTCTCATACTCTACTTCTGATTTCTTCAAATCTATGTTGGCAACCTTCTTGCCCAATGGCAAACCAAATGTAGCAGCAAGACCCTTGATTGACAGATCAGCATATACTCTGCCATGCTTCTCTACTTTCCTTGTTTGAGGGTTATAGTTTCTTACACATTCAATGACTAGCTCAGGAGTTTCCATAGAATAAGGGAAACCAACTGCACTCCACATTCCTGATACAAAGACTGCATCCAGCAAGGTGCTGTGATTCTTCTCATCACTCATTTTGACTGACCAGGCAGCCAGATCTGTATTCCCTTGGTGCGTATCCGTGATGGCACCATATTTGAATTGGACTCCCTCAGGTTTAGCAAACATGGGCTTTAGAAATTCTGCCTCTGACTTAGCTAGCCGTTTATCCACCATGGATGCCTGCAATTAACAAAATTGGTCTTACAATTAATACTTATAAGCATGCACATACACTACATCTTCAATATTCATCATGCATACATCCTTTTCCATAGCTCGTTTATCCTGATATACAAAACTAGAACTTCAAACCAGAAGACACCATGATACCTGGATATGCAGAATATGACAACCAGAGGGTTTCAATTACTTACCTGATGTGTTTTTCCTCCTAATTAGGTTGATATCTGTGAAAGGGGCTCAATTACTAGCAGTGCTTCTCGTATATCATTCTGGTACAAGCTGTATGCGTCCACAAGTAGCCTTATGAGGATTTGTAAGCTTGAAACTTTGTAAAAACTTGTTTTATCGCAAGATAAGTGTGAAATGAGTCTGTAAATCACTTTTAAGCTCTTCACTAAGGCAAATTAGGGCAAATTAAATGCAACAACTGATTTCCTTGTACGAAACTGCCGGATCTCACCAGGTGTATGTATCGGGTTCGTAATTGGCGGGAATCACCTACCACATCCGAGTGCATTTAATGTCATGGCAGCATGGCACGGGGTGATCTTTGCAAGATAGGATGATATTCAAATATCGGGTGATGTTCAAATATGATCTCCCTTTTGGACTAAAATGACCTCCTGTCAAAATATCAAGATGACATCATGATGATATTGACTTAGTTCATCATTGTCGCACTATGACATCATTGTCATGTTATGTATGGAGGGCCATGTTTGGAAATATACCTTTGCGAGGTAAAAAGGATGGTGACATCATCGTCATATTTATTTCTTCGTTTACCAGGTTTGGATGACATTGTCAGGATATTGGTTCGGGGTGATATTGTGTGACAGGCCGATATTCAAATATTGGGGTGATATTCAAATGTCGGGTGATATTCAGAAATATGACCTTTGCAAAATATATGATGTTGTTCTACGGGTAAGTGTCACTATCACATAAAGTTGACGTCCGGATATTCGGAGCGCATGATTTTATCGGGTGATAATCTTAAATCGGGGTGATCTTTTATAAGATGACTGATATTAAGAAATATGATCTTCCCCCTATAATATCAGGTTTGACCAGATCTTTGACTCATCATAACTTTTGTTCTCTAAGGAATATCAAGGTGATCCAAAAGGCAAACCTGCATGGAATTTTGTACTCTATCCACTTATGAGGTTATTATCATGAAATATTAACTTTGAAAAACTGACCTCATCATGATGACCTACCCGGTCTCCTTTATGCAGGATCATTATACATTGACGTACTTTTACCAGATCGCCAGCAAGCAGAAAACACAAGCAAAGGCAAGCAAAAAGTTGGGTCCCTATTTTGTCAAGTCAAAATGGGGTGTGTTGTGTAACCACACAACACTACTCTCGCTCTTGTGTCTTAAAGGAAGGCAATAATCTTATCAAGTTTAGTTTCGGAGTGCCCTAAAGGTTGTCCTCTATCCTGGATATCTCCCATCCTAGTTCTTATCTAAACCTTTTCTACAATCTACTTCTTCCTGAAGTTTGCAGATTAATCATGGATTAGTTTTCTATATCACAAAATCCATTCTTAACATAAATCTATTCTCATTCATGTAATCTTTAAAAAGAAAGGAAAGATTTGTCAGAGTTTTTGTTCTCAATTGCATTATAAGTTTCCATGGATTACATATAATCCTTCTCAAAATTAAAAAAAATTGTTTACACCTTGCTATTGCAAGTCATTTTTAGTTTGGGATAACTTCCCATGTTCATTTCTCAACTTTGAGGTTTATCATTTTAGTTTTAGGAGGTGGACGTACATGTAGGTACTCTTCCACAACCTCCTTCATTACATCAGAAACCTTAGGATTGCTTTCCATAGCTGATGATTTAGGTGCAGAGGGTTCGCTGATGCATCATTAGAGCTAGGAGTAGCATTACTAACTATTTTCCTCAACTCCTACTTAATGCACTTTATAACATCAACGAAGGTCTCCTCATCAGTTAACCATGCTCCCACTAAGCAACCAGTTTGTTCAAGTCATTTCATTCTTGAGGCTCGCTCCCTCAAGACATTTTGATAATGTAGGTAACATCCATATTCCATTACCTTCTTTCTAGGTGTTGTTCTAATTCTTACCATTCTAGCATAGAACATCCAAACATTAACATCAGTTAATGTTGGATAAAATAATCATCAAGTAGTGAGCTCATAGGTCCATGTATTGACCCTGGTAGCTCTAATACCCTATGTAACATCACAATTCATAATGCTCAATAATTAACATAAGTATTCATCCTAACTAAGAATTAGAATACATCAAGATTATCCAAATAAGAGTTAAACAAGAATAAATCATTATCAACACAATAAATAAGCATGTTATTCTAAACCAAAATATAACAAAACTTAGATTTACAATATTTAAATACATCTCATTAGTGAATAACCTTCACTATGCATGTACAAATCTATGCTCAAGGCATCAAATATCAAATTATAGATAATAATTGACTATCAAGTCATATAATGAAAAGCACTGCAATTGGAACTCTTGACATCTATCTTCATAAGCCTCATCTTGTCTCATGCTTGGGAAGGAGAGCATCATCCGAGTGTTTTTCCTCTAACCATAGATTGGCAGTCTTCTGCACAACTTCCTATCTCGAAGCGACCCTACCCTCCATAGAAGGTATAGATATGAGGAACCATTAGGTTTGCCATCTGAGTATCTGGTGTTGTGTCCTTCATAATGCCTCTCGGTTATGCAACTATAGATCCACTTTGACTATGCATGAAACTACTAGAAACATTATGCCATCTGGAGCATTGTGGACTGACAATGCATGCAGAGATGGATGCATTACTTTGGCCAAAGATTTACATACATGTACATTATGCGATGAACATCGTCGTATGTCCACCACCCTGACTCGACTTAGAAGCTATCTCATCCTATAGTATGCTTAATTTGACCTCTCTCTAGGTCTAGTAAAAGTGGGTTCAGTTTGATTCATAGTCCAATACCAGTACAATCGACTCCTACCTTAGGAGTATATCAAATGTAATAGGTTAGTTTCGCAACAAGGAACCCATGACTCCTCATCACTTTGTTCTATTTTCAACATGTTATAAGTCAACCAAGTTTTCCAACCTAGGTCTCCCATGGTTTACAATTATAAGTGATCTACCATACATGGGTTATATTCAAGATCATAATATCATAGGTTTAGCTACCCTTAGTTCAATATAGGTTAAATTTAGGATCATAATATCATAGGTTTACATTGCCTTAACCAATTAAAATGGTTTTAATAATAGACAATAACTCATATACCCATGTGAGTTTTTAACGTTAAATACTCCCTTCATGGAGTTCAGCCACAAGTAAAGAAATGGTTTTGATTTACATTATAATATATAAGACTTAACTGACAAGGTTTTCCATCTTACAATTTTATGAGCAGCAAGAAGAGAATCCTGTCTATTATCCTGACATGCATGCAAAGCTACCATAAAGTAATACTAATAACTTTTATATTGCAATCCTCCTCTTTTAACGAGGGGTCGATATATATGATGCATTTGGTAATCCTAATAGCCCTTCAACAACAGTCAAGTTCTATTCATGATGTTCTCATGAATGTATTTAAGTGCCCTTAGTATGTTCAAAGGTTAAAGTTTTCAAAAGGTTATCATGACAGTTCAAGGATGATATATCGGTCACATGCAGGTTGAAACCTTCAAACATATATCTTACACAATAGTTTTAAACATTAAATCTAATGAGCAGTATTGGCTTGAGCTCATCATAGAAGCTCTTGTGTTATCAATACACTCTTATCATATTGTGCAATGTTGGCACTCGACATGTGTTTTCTACAGTAAGTTTTGGGCTCTGCCTTAAAGGCCTCGAGTGATAGTTTAGATATACAGTCAATGTTAACTTGTAATATATAACATTGTCGACCTCGATGGCCTCGAGTATACCTCCAAATGAAAACATTAACAAGATTAAACACTATAATATAGACCTTGAGGGTATGAGGAATAGAGTTTATCTAGTCGATGGCTAAGGCCTGAGGGCCTCAAATGATAATCACACAATTATAACATATGGTTTTTGACACAGTCGACACCATACAATAGTGAATTATTACTGTTAACTATCAAAATAATGAAATCTTTTCTAGACTTCAATTCTTACCTAAGAAATGTCATTTTAGTGTTGTCAACACAGTCTATCAAAGACTCTCAGCTGAAGGCTATCATGCCACTTCCTGTGGTCTCCCAAAGGCTTCCAGCTAACCGAATGTTTCCCTATTCTTTCTCTCTATCTAGAGCTTATAGAACAACAACGATAATAATAATAATGAAAAATGATAATACTTACTAAAGCTATGTTTCGGTCTTCTTGGCATGCTGACCATGTAGTGTAACTACCAGCCAAGCCTACAAAGTGGAGGGTGGTTTCTCCACTCTGCCGCGCGTGGCTTCTTCGAAGACACCCTGTCCATAACTTGTTAGATGTAAGTGGGTAGCAAGCATATATCCCTAATTGGTCAAAAAATGGCATCTCATCACTCCACTAACTGTGGGTGATGTCAACCAATACACATATCTCAAAAACATATTCATATTAACATGGGGTTCAATATAAGGTTTAAATAGTCATAGAATAATAAACCTACCATATATCTTCATGATGTATGAAGATACTCAAGGCAACCAAGATGTCATCATATGACATCATCACCAATGTGGTGACACAATCAAAATACGATTTAGGGGTTGAGTACCACTCCCCCTTCTTCACTATAAACCCAAAGCATAATATACCAAGAATAATAGGTTCAAAGTCTCAGTTTGGGAATAAATAGAGAAACAAGAAAGTACTTTGCCACTTGGTGAGACTATCTCTTGTCTCACATTGACATTCTAAGAATGTTGTTTGGTCGAGTTGATGCAAACGTTGTTGAAATAACTCAATCGACAAGACGACATAAAAAGGAAATCGCCTAGCAAGGAAAATATGAGACTTACATACAAGGGTTCATAAGGATAGAAAATCTAATACTTAGATGGCAATTAGACCCATTTCTCGACATCTATCTCTTCTCCCAGATGATACTCTCTTTCCTTCTTCGAAGGAAGATTCATTTCTTGTTCACACTCACCATCATAAAACCATGATCAGTGCATCATCATCTGATTCTCAATTCATAATAATTAAATATTCACATGAACATGTAATATTATATCTAACTATCATAAGTCAGTATTCTCATAATCAAACATTAAATCAAATATTTACACAATATCTAATCATTAAACTATGGTTAATCCTCCTGATTACCACACAAAAATAAGATTAAGCCAAATCATAAATTGGGGTTGTAACAATGGATTTCACATCAAATAAAGTTTTCTTAAAGAATAAATTATACAATTGAAGATGAAGGATGGCGGTAATGTATCAAACCACTTGAATGAATTCAACACATTGATTAGCCAACTAATTTCTGTTGATATCAAATTGAAGGATGATATTTAAAGGCTATCTTGCTATTGTGTTCTCTACCTGATAGTTAGGAAGGAGCTGTTATGGTTGTTAGCAACTTGACATCTAGCAAGAAGGGAAGCATGCTAAATTTTGATGATGTTGTAGGGATTCTTCTCAGTGAGGACATAAGAAGAAAAAATCAAGGAACCTCATTGAGAGACGCTTTAATAACCACTAGTAGGGGAGATCACAAGAACATGGGAGGAATAACTATAGAAGAAGATCCAAATCTAGCAAGAGATCAAAATCTAGAGGTAGAAATATAGGTTGCTGGTTTTGTGGTAAAGAAAGTCACATAAAGAGGAATTGCTAGTCATTCAAGAAGGTAGAAAGTCAATCAAAGGAAAATGAGGTAAATGCAACATATGAAGAAGATGCAGGTGCACTTGTTTTATTTATAGGTGAAACTACAACAAATGTTTGGGTGCTTGATTCCAAAGCATCATTTCATGCCACATCATGTGGGGAGATTTTCAAGAACTATCAAGAAGGTAATTTTGGTAAGGTTTATCTTGGTGATGAGGAACCTTGTAATATTGTTGGAAAAGGTGATATTTTGTTGAAACTAAAAAATCGTAATAGATGGTTGCTACGAGATGTTAGACATGTCCCTCAACTCAAAAGAAATTTGATTTCAGCCAAGCAGTTGGATGCTCAAGGCTGCACAATCACTTTTGAATCAAGTATGTGGAAGGTGACTAAAGGAGCCTTGGTGATTGCTAGAGGTAGAAAATCAAACACTTTGTATGTGCTAGAGAGTCAAGATGAACTAGGAGCTACAATTGCAGTTGTACATAGTAGTTCGGAACTTTGGCACAAAAGACTTGGTCACATAAGCAAGAAGGGCCTTGAGATTGTGGACAAAAAGAATCAACTTCTAGGTTTGGAATCGGTTGATCTAGAGTTGTGAACATTGTATATATGGCAAACAAAAGAGGACCAAATTCTCCAGCAAAGAACATGACAAGAAGACACAACCATTGGAGTTAGTGCACTTCAATGTCTTTAGCCCCATGGAGGAAACTTCTATTGGTGGGTAAAATTATTTTGTTACTTAAATTTAGATGATTGCACTAGGAAGGTTTGGGTTTACATATGGAAGAATAAATTAGAAGTTTTTGGCATGTTTAAAAATTTTAAAGCACTTGTAGAAAACCAAACAAGTAACAAAATCAAGTGTTTTAAAACTGATAACGGTGGTGAATTTTGCTCTATAGAATTTGATTAGTTTTTTGCACATAATGGTATTAAAAGGATTAAAATTGTTCCTTTTACACCTCAAGAAAACGGTGCAGTAGAGAGGTTGAGTAGAACAATTTTAGAGAGAGCTTGCAACATGCTCTCAAATGTAGGTTTGGGAAAATAGTTTTGGAAGTTGTTAATACAACAGTGTATTTGATTAATCGAGGTCCATCCTCTTAGTTGGATTTTGAAATTCTAGAAGAGAAATGGTAGGGAAATAAAATTTCATACAGTCATATGCGGGTATTTGGGTGTGAATCTTTCGTTCACATCCCATAGGAAAAAAGAACAAAGCTAGATGTAAAATCAAAACAATGTGTTTTCATTGGTTATGGAGATGAAAAATATAGTTATAGATTGTGGGATCTAGTTTCCAAGCAAGTCACATGCAGGCAAGATGTAATTTTCAATAAGAAGGTAATACCCTGTCTAATAGAACATGGGACACAAGAAAAATAACAAGGAATATTTGTTAAGGAATATGTGCCACTAGATGACATCACAGATGGAAGTGATGTGGTTAATAAAATGACACCTCAGACTATGCCACATCATACATCTCAAAGCTTGGTGCAGGGGTGTCCAACTTTAACGCAACCTTTGAATATTTCTCAAAATTTAACGGTGCCTACACCTCCAAGTCTGGCACCATAACAAAATTTAATCTTTCCATGTAGCACTTGTCTAAATCTGCTGCTGAATATTTAAACTAGATTAGCTTCTATTTCTCAGAGCCTATCACCTAATATTCCTTCAAACTTATTGCCTCATATCACTTCAAATTTTCCTCCATATTGTGAGACTAGCTTCACGTAGGATATTGCTTTAAACCTACGGCCCAACACACTACAACTGTCACCTCATTCTTCAAGCCTACCACTTAGTAATCCTAATCAGTCACCCAATATTATTCAACAAAGTCTGCCACTGAATAGTAGTGCATACCCTAATATATATCTACCAAGTTTAGCGTAGGAACAAGAAGGAAATCATTCTCATGAGCACAACAATTCATAGGAGTCATTTCCTCAACTGAGGAGGTCCACCAAGGAGTGTAGGCCTCCATCTAAGTATAAAGATTTTATTCATTATTTGTTAATTTTTGACCAAGCTAAACCTACCACATTTGAAGAAGCCTGCAATGACAAAGATAGTTAAAATGGATAGATGCCATGAAACATGAGATGGGATCTCTAATGGAAAATGACACTTGGGATTTGGTATGTCTTCCACCAAATTGGAAACAATTCATAGGAGTCATTTCCTCAACTGAGGAGGTCAACCAAGGAGTGTAGGCCTCCATCTAAGTATAAAGATTTTATTCAATAGTTATTAATTTTAGACCAAGCTAAACCTACCACATTTGAAGAAGCCTGCAATGACAAATACAGTTAAAAATGGATGGATGCAATGAAACATGAGATGGGATCTCTAATGGAAAATGGCACTTGGGATTTGGTTTCTCTTCCACCAAACTGGAAATCATTAAAAACAGGTGGGTTTACAGTCTGAAGGAAGAAGGAGGGAAGAAATGGTATAGGTCAAGACTAGTGGTCAAAGGATATGACCAACAGAAGGGCGTTGACTTCACTTAATTTTTTTCTCTTGTAGTTAAAATAACTTCCATTAGGGTAGTTTTGGGATTAACTTCTATGTATGCCCTTGAATTGGATTAGCTTGATGTCAAGACCGCACTCCTACAGAAAATGCAGAGCATTCTTTTGGACTATTTTTCTATATGCAATACATTGTTTCCACTGCAACTCACTGTTTCTATCGGAGAGGCTAATTTTCTCAATATCCTCAACATCAAGATCATTTAGATAAGTAAATACAAATCATCTTACTCATTAAAATCTTACAACAAGATAGGAGCACAGTTGACACCAATGACAACATAGATATGTTGACATCAATGACAACACCGATTAGGCACATACTTGCAACAATAACAACACAAATCTGCTCTAGAATCACAACGAATGCTTTGAATGGTCTTTACTCCAATGCTTCAATTTGGACATCTCTATCTAGGTTCATAATGAATTCAAAAACACACATATATATGCTTTCCCTCTAACATTCGTGAAATTAAACCAAAAGAGCCGACAAAGAGAAACCTTTTTAAAGGTCCTATGCTAACATACATTTGAATTTGCCCTGACCAATCAGGAGAGACTTGGGCGGTGGCACACAAGTCTTAGGGCTTCTTTTTAGTCTAGGGTAAGATAAAACATTGGCCCCTTATTCCCAATTTACATTAGTTTTGGGGAATTTTGCATTGGGATGAATATTTTTAGAATGTATAATGTAATCACAAGGCCCTAGGAGCTAAACAAGGAGGTAAAAAGACATGTGGATACTTTTTACTCCATAACAAC
The DNA here is from genome assembly GCA_027924645.1 of Cunninghamia lanceolata. Classification (NCBI taxonomy): domain Eukaryota; kingdom Viridiplantae; phylum Streptophyta; class Pinopsida; order Cupressales; family Cupressaceae; genus Cunninghamia; species Cunninghamia lanceolata. The sequence continues at coordinate 627,190 of BSBN01001673.1, forward strand.
AAGGTTCCTCCATCATTGTATGAAGGAAGCGAATGATTCTCCATTTCTTTTCTTGGATTCAAGGGGAAGTTGTAATAGAGCAAAAGATTGTAGAGAAAATTCTAAGATCTCTTCTTCTAAAATTTGATCTTGTGGGGATATCCATTGAAGAAATAAAAGATCTAACCACATGTTCAAAGTGGTAGAGTTTCTAGGTTCTTTGCAGTCTCATGAGGATCATATGCAACATTCAATGGAGAGTTTGGTGCAAGCTTTCCAGTCTATAGTAAGAATTTAAGAAAGATCTACAACTCCTCTTTCTCAAACAAATAAATATCAAGGGGAGCCTTCTACTAGTAGAGGATGTGGCAGAGGAAGAGGAAGTTTTGTTAATTGTAGGGGTAGATGCAAGAAGTTGTGTCCACTTAAGGTGGAAGTTTCAGAGTTAGAAAAAAATCCGAAATCGGGGAACGAAAAACAGGATCCCGTTTATATAAAACGGGATCCCATTTATATAAAACGCGATCCCATTTTGCCTCGGGATCCCAAGCCTAGAACCAAAAACGCGATCCCGTTTTTCCCGGGATCCCGAACCTAGAGGCCATAAACGCGATCTCGTTATATAAAACGGGATCCCATTTATAACGGGATCGCGTTATATAAAACGGGATCCCGTTTTATAAAACGGGATCCCGTTTTTGAAAAGTATTAAATTTTTTAAAAAATAGCAGAGACCCCATTTTCAACAGCGACAGGCGACAGAGGAAAACGGGATCTCGAGTTCTCAGAGCATCCATCCAGGTAAGTGGATTTTTCCACTTGTAAAAATTACCCATCAATTGTTTATACCTTCCATTGTTTGTTTTGATGTAAAATACAATCAAAATTTAAATTTTGAATTGTTATTTAGGGTTTAGGGTTTATAAAATCAGTAGTTGATTTTTGACAATTTAGATGTAAAATACAATTGAAATTTTGAAAGACTATATCATATAAAATGTTAGACTTTGAACAAACTGTCAAAATTATGTTTAAAATTGAGAATTGAATAGATATATTTAGGCATTTTAGCTGTAAAATACAATTGAAATTTTGAAAATACTGTATCATATGAAAGGAGAGATTTTGAACAAACTGTCAAAATTTGAGTGTTGAATAGTTCTATTTAAACATTTTAGCTGTAAAATAGAATTGAAATTTTGAAAATACTGTATCATATGAAAGGAGAGATTTTGAACAAACTGTCAAAATTTGAGTTCAATTTGAGTGTTGAATAGCTGTATTTAAACATTTTAGCTGGAAAATGCAATTGAAATTTTGAAACGATTGTATCATATGAAAGGAGAGATTTTGAACAAACTGTCAAAAATTATATAGCAAATTGGGATGATATGTATATTTGGTTTTTATAAAATTTACTTATAACAATGTATGTCATTGTATTTTAAAGGCATTATTGAATAGCTAACTATCATGTAAAAAAATTACAACAAACCATAATAAAACCAAGTTATCACATCCTTCATAATCAAACATTTAGAGACAACTAGAACTAATCAAGAATTGAGAAAATTTTACAGTTTTTGTGATAGCCAACTAATTAAGAATGAAATGAAGCCAACATTTATGTAACTTTTGATATACTCAAGTAGCTGTCCTCACTAGCTAGGTTATGCCCCTAGAATGAACATCGTGATGTTAATTGTGATACGAGCTTGAAACCTCATTGGTAATGCTTTCCCTAATCTTAATGACATTGATGTAGGCTCCACTCATGATCCTTACGAAGATCTTTCCACCACTAACCTCTTTCATGATAGGTCACTATCCTCACCATCTCCTTAGACCTAGAATACCTTGAGCTTATCGATTGGGACCAACATGACCCTTTATGATTTGATGTTTTCCAAAATGATGAAGCCATCATGAAACTTATCAAGTGTCAAGACCACATCCCCATTGTAATCATAAGAAAGACTTTTCCACCATACTTAACACCTACATATATGCTTATTTTGGAGAGAAAGAAAGAACCCTTCAGTCCTGAGGCACCCTAGTCTAGGCAGAATAGCAACAATCTATATAAGAAGAAACTTGTGATCGATTAAAATGATATAATAAAAATGGACACTTCCCAAGAGCTCCTCAATTTGACAAACTTCACCTTCCATTAGATACCACTTAGATACAAGACATGACTCCCCTCTCCTTGTTGAGGACATGCTATAAACATCAACCTGTGAATAGAAGCTTGGACCCTAAACTCTCTAAGATAGTAGCTCCATTGGACCTTGACATCAAAGAAGGCATATATAACCATGTCACCATGTTAAATATTACGTTGATTTCTTCATGTGGTCTTATGGTGATATGCCTTGAGACTCCATCTTTAAAGTCATGCATCATCTTGTGGTTCACCTCAATGCCAAACCTATTCAATAAAAGCTACGCAAAATACACCCCCAAGTAGCCCTCGTGGTCATAGAAGAATTGTATAAACTCTTGGATGTCCAGGGTTCATTCAGACTATTACTTTTCCTAAATGGGTAGATCTAATGTGGTCTTAGTTAACAAGAAAACTAAGGGAATTCATGTTTGCACTAACTTTTGAGACATCAAAAAAGGATCTACCCCAACTTAGATAACTTTTCTCTACCAAACATTGATATGGTTGTGGATCTTGTGCATAGCCATATATATAAAATTTTATCATTAATCTGGATATAATATGGACCAAGTTGAAACATTTGAGTTAGACATGGAGACACCTAGATTATGGAGCTCGGTCTATGTAAGAAAACACCTCTTATAGACTCAACACAAACTTATCCCTCAACCCTCTAAATTGTGACTTACATCATTTGATTACCCTGGAACACACTATATAGACAACTCTATACAAATTTGGCAAAATATATTTTCTCCTAACAGAAACTTGTATATGTAGAAGTATCTACTACTACATTAGATTTGATATACTTCTTAAAAGGAAAGAGTTGGGACTAACAACTAAATAGAAAACAATAACTAGTTTTGCATTTTCTAGGAAATAGGAAACAAAATTGAGCTAGAACCATCTTGACTAATTTATCTATTTCTAGCTAGATTGAACCCTAATTCTATATGCAATTCCAACCCTAACCCTAACACTAATTCTAACCCTAATCCTAACCCTAATTCTATATGCAATTCAAACCCTAACCCTTATTATAACCCTAATCATAACCCTAACCCTAACTCTACTTGTAATTGTAATTGTAACTCTAACTCTAGCCCTCACCCTAACCCTAACGAGCTACTTGTAATTGTAATTGTAACCCTAACTCTAGCCGTAACCCAAACCATAATTGTAGCTCTAATACTTACCCTAATTTAGCAACCCTTGAATTCTAATTCTAACCCTAACCTCAATTCTAACCCTAAGCCTGATCCTAATTGAAACCCTAACCCGAACTTTAATTAATCATGAGTCATGCTACAGGGATTTCTTCTACATATTTTGTATGCATGTGTTATTCCCTTATTGCATGTGAGTTCACCAATTATTTGGAAGTCTCCTAACTGGGAGGCAGGCTTGTATTCAAGCCCTATAAATTTTGTGTTTATAGGTGTTATGTTTAAAGCTATATGGAGACTTGTAATAGGAGGTCTTGAATTTGGTACCAATGATTGTGAGTTCCTTGTCTAGAATATGATGAACCTTTTGAACAAGAGAACATTGTAGACCATGATGCATATCTTGAAATTTAAACTTGAACATTATCGTCATGTGAATGCTTTTAGCCATCCTACAACCTCCTATCACCCTTCATCCTCTTATAGGGATATGCCACACAACCTCTCCAAGTTGACCATGCCAAACCCAAAGTCACAATCGTAAGAGGTAAAGAATCTTTTGGCCCCATTCAAGTCGACTCCCTAATAGGAGTGATACAATGCTAATAGGGTTGTGAAGGTAATTAAGTTCTTGATTAGCATGTTGGGTGTATCTAAGCATAATGATGATATAGTTAGTCTTGATTTCATTAATCTTAAGATCATTGAGCTAGAGTACTTAATATATATGGTATAGTTTTGTTCAATCAATAGTGGTAGGGAAAATTAATATACTACAATGACATGAAACATAAACCAATAGGTGTCTTAAGATATATTAGTGGTAGGGAAAATTATAGTGGCCCTAACCCTAGTAGAGTAATAAGTTGAAGTAGTGTTAGAATTACTAATAAACTAAAAAACTTTATCCTAGGGTGGTGGGACAAATTACACAAGCCTTACAAAGCCTCTACCACTTCCTTGACATTTTTAACATTGTTCGAATTTGATTGGAGGGATTTATGTCACATCCTCCTCATCTTAATTCTCATAGTGGATAGAATCATCCAATTTAGCATCAAGACATGAAGGTTTATCTTCATTATCTTAGAAATATCCTCCAAGGCTTTATGCATATGCTCATGCCACACATTGAAGATGTGGAATTTATCTAAGTAGCAATATAGAAATCCTTAGCCTAACCTTCTACCCCTTCAATATCATTGTATAGAAGGTAGATACAAGTAACATTTGATAGCATGGAGGCACAACTTAGGGATTTCAAGTTGAATGTAAAAAAAATATTCTTCCCAACAAATGCTAGATGTCTAGGAGCAATTTAATGATTTCTTCCATTATCTGCCTAGTCTAGAATATAATTACCTTTTATTTTGATATGTTTGAAGGAGATAGATTTAAACAAGTATTCACCAAGTTTCTAGGTTCCAATATATAATAGTTTCCAATAACCACAAGCTTCATCTATGCTTTTTTATATGATCAATGTTGATCTTGGAATCTCCTTCCACACTAAGGGATATCTTGTTTAGTTTCCAAGTCATCTTGAGGCCCTGGATATCATGGCCCTAGAATCTACCATATTAGTGTTCTTGACACCAAAATCATAAGCTTTAAGATAGGTAGAGGTTTTCCCTTATCATCTCTTAATAACATACTCCTCCTACTTCACTAGGATTACCCTTGGCTACCCATCAAAATTTCAAGCTTAATCCATCCCAATGTAGGTGTGGACCAAAGGGTGTGAATATCAACATGGGTATCTCCTTGTTTTAACCTTATTCAAAGCAACCTTGGCCAATTATGAGCCTAATCAGTGCCTCTTCTAGCATGATCATATATTCCTCTTTACCCCAACAATCACCAAGTTCCTAAATGCACCATATTTCTTTAAAATAGTCCAAAATTTGGGATGCATATTCACATTTAAGAATTACATGATGATTGTCTAGAGAAGTTTCCTTACTTAAATGCACATTGAAATTTTGAAATATATATTGCCCATTGTATCAATCATTATGGTAGTCCTAATAGCTCGCTTACATTTTGAAATTTGTACATGCATGTATACATTATTTGTATGTTTTTAATTTAAATTTATTTCAAGTGTAATTTCTTGAAACATATATATATATATATTCTTGATTTAATTTTAAATTTGTACTGAAGTTTGTATGTTTATATGTATATATATGCAGGTTCATATCTAGATTTTTATATATACATCATGAATCTAGATGATATTCACTTTGATGTTGAGGACTTTCTTAATGCACAAGATGATCCGGCCGCACCCCCACCCCCACCCCCACCCCCACCCCCACCCCCAGCGCCAAATGCCCCACCTCTAGATGCCCCACCTGCAGATGACCCGCCTCCACCTCCACCTCCACCCCCACCTGGAACTGACCAGGGTCGCTTGCGAGCCATAATAAATGAAAATGTGGATTCGATACAAGAAAAACTGAATTCCATTCGCAGTGAACAATTCATGCCACCTCACGTAGTACGTTTTGCATCTTTGATGCAAAACATTGTAGATTCTGTGAGGTCTATTGACTCAGATTTTGATGGATTCCAGAAATGGAGAGAGGAGAGGCACCAATTTTATGCTGATGGCCTCTCCTATAAGACTATTTTGGATCTTAAAATCACAAAAGCTCATTTAGCACAATATTTTAGACATCCCATTACAAATGAACCTATTCCTGCAAATAAGAAAAGAATATCAATCAGGTGGTGTAGGCATGAAGGAATGTCTGCTAATTTTTGGGATAGATGGTGGATGGTGTTTGATTATCCACCTCATGCTAATTGTGAGGTTCCTTTATATTTTTTGAGAAAATTATATGTAGAGTTTGTTATGAATAAAAAACCCAACTACTTTGATTTTAGATCATTCCAGGGTGTTGGTGGTGGCATGCCACAATAGAGGTTGGGGGCACGGGTTGATCCCCAACGACTGGTGCCTATTCAACCTCTTATTGACCCTCCTGTTGCTGCCATTCCTTCGCCCTTCGAGCATCGTGCAGTGGTATCCACACTAGGCACATTGAGTGCACTCTCAGGTAGCCTACATGAGCAGACTTCTATGATGGTAGCTTGAGTTAGAGAGCATGGAGGAGTTGATGATGGAAGTGGTCCTAGTGCCACTCCACATGTGTCGATGCCTCATACATGTACGAGTTGCAATCGGTTGTGTTATGGACCTGATCAGGCAGTTGCACCCACTTCAGCTACACATGCATCATCTGATAATGTGGGCACTGAATCATTTGTTGATTATCTATTTGCTGAGGATCATCCCACTGATCATTCAACATAGGTATATATAGGTTATGTACACATGTTGAATTTAAAACAATTTTTTAACCACGTGTTTTTAATCAACATATAGATGATCAATTAAATTGTAATATTTTAACAATCGAATTGTTTGGTTTGGTTGGTGTAGATGATGGCAACAGGGGTCACAATTGATCGAATTAATTTTTCATCGACACCTGTTCATCTCGGGCACCCATTTGGTGTACATTTTCAATGATTTGTAATTTTGTAAAATTCAGTCTTGAATGTGTGTACAATTAAATATTTATGAACTTATTTATGAACTGGTTCAGGGTTCTTCCACATTGAATCCTCCATCTCAGGGTGTCTCGAGCGCTCCTCCATCATTGGGCATCTCACATGACACTCTTACAGTATGTACACATATTGTTTTAAAAAACTGTATATATATACTTCAATTTTTCTATTTTGATAGATACACACATTTAAATATTTATGAACTTATTTATGAACTGGTTCAGGGTTCTTCCACATTGAATCCTCCATCTCAGGGTGTCTCGAGCGCTCCTCCATCATTGGGCATCTCACATGACACTCTTACAGTATGTACACATATTGTTTTAAAAAACTGTATATATATACTTAAATTTTTCTATTTTGATATCAGTGTATCTAAAAATGTGCACATGTACTATTTAATATTTTATAAATATGTCTATGTAGGTTGACACAACTATGAGGATGGGCATTGTAGCACACTTGGATAATCCAAGTTTATATCAGGAGTCGACTGCATTTCAGGTTGTTGAAAAACATATTTAATAACATGTACACTGTAAGTCAATTATATATATGTTTTAAAACCTGATTTGTACACACATGTGCTAACTTAAATATAAATGACATTGTAGGAGCTTGTTAGTGACACGTTTCATGAGCAACACACAGCACATGCAGAGCAGGAGGATAGAGGAGATGGGCAACCTGATACGGTATAATTTAAAATTTAGATTAGATTTAAATTGAACAATTAAAATATACGTTGTGAACTTAAAGTAAATTTCTTGATAGATATATATATATATATATATGTTGATATGCACATTCAAATTTTTTTTTTCTTAAATTATAGCTCGATACATGTCATGGAGCTAAGCCTGTAGAGACAGGTCCTGGAATAGAGGATTCACAACAAGTTCCTCTTACGGTATAATAATTTTTAAATATGATAGTTCTTATAAATTAAATTCAATTAAATCATTTTTAAAATCGTCAAGTATATCTAATTTCAACTTGAACTTTCTCTTGTATTAAATAGATTGATTCAGAGCATGGAGACACAGGTCCAAGTGCACCAGAGCATGCCTCTCAGCCTCACACGGTAATTTAATTTTATGATATAAATTATAAATTTAAAAATTGTCATTAAATTATCTATTTCCTTATCATCTTACATCTAATTTCATATAAATCTTTCTCTTTTGCAGAGTGATTCAGGTCATCTGAGTAGTTCGCATGGTGTGAAGAGGACTCTTGATGATAGAGATAGTATGTGATATGTTATTTCAAACATAGGCTAGATGTATAATTTGACTATTTCATGGACTATTTGTTATATACTATTTGTCATGGACTTTATATATATATATATATATATTGTTGAACACATGGACTTTATATATTTTTTTGAACATGGACCTGGACTTTATATATTTGACTATTTCATGGACTATTTGTTATATACTGTTTGTCATGGACTTTATATATATATTGTTGAACATGTGGACTTTATATATTTTTTGAACATGGACCTGGACTTTATATATATATTGTTGAACCTGGACTATATATTTTTACATGTCACACAATAAATGCAATCTTGTCATAGTTCAAAATCATACACATGTCAAAGTAATAATCATGTAAAACCATCATGTTAGTTTAGGTGCATCCATATTTATATATATGTTATCCATGCATACATACATTGCATATACATCATAAACTATAAAAGCATAACATCACATACATATGTATATACAAGCATCCCTAAATTTAATCATAAATCAAACACTAATCTAGAACCATGTGCATGAAGGAAAAGAAATGTAAACATTTGAGATCAACCATAATAAGATATATAGATTGACATCAATAGAAATAATCAATTGTCATATATAAATCTACAAGTGTCAGAGTGTTGATCTAGATTTGCGCTTAATGAAGAAATTGCATTGAAAGAATTTATGTAGTGATGAGGTCCTAATAAAGTTCCTCCATTCATTCACGGTATGCATATTTAGGTCCTGGTCAAATTTTAAGCAATAAAATGGTAAGCAAATCAAAACAAAGCATTAAAAAGTGAGATAAGTTCATGAGGATCTCTTGCCTACTAGGAGGGATCAATCTCTCACATCTTCTCATCTAGAGATCAACTAAGTTATATTAAATGATCCTAGCATGGTTATAGTTATATTTATCCAAGTGCCTTGGTGCTTGAACATCTTGTGTTGATCATGTAATTTAAGATGTCTTAAGGGGTCCTAATTTACGATGTCTTAAGTGGACACAACTTCTTCACCAAATGGGTGGAGGAGTGCCTACAAGGATAATTGTTGCTAAAAAAACATGTGAACTATAACTTTGGAACTAGGCCTACAATTTATTAGTGGAGGTGGGAATTTCATTGTAGCATAAATGACACAAATTAGGAATGAAGTTAGTAGAAATCTTCCCCTTTGGTAGCCTACAAAAATTACCTATTTAGAGATCTACAATGATCTCAACTCCCCATAGTTATGAATCATTAGCCTTTCCAAAATCACATGTCTAATAATGACACCCATCTAGCATTTAAATGTATTGAGTCTTTGTTCCCAAATAGTTTGCACATCATAATCATGGCCTCTTTCATTTCACTAGGAAAACTTACAATTGTGTAATCCTCCACATTCCTTAACTTTTTAAATCCACATTAGGACTAGCCCAATCTTTTAACACTTCAATTACATTATACTCTTGAGACCATTACCTTGCAACTATAACATTGTACCTCAAAGTGGGTTCAAGTGAATTCAACATTTATTTGAAAACTACTTATCTCACCATTATTATAGTCTAATTTTCTACATTATTGATATAGTCTACATTTATGGTACAATGCCTAAAAGTATCTAGCAAGATATCTAAAAAGTTAAACACATCAAATTTTCTATCCAGCCTATGTAAGTAGGATGCTCTAACCTACCAACATTTGTGACTACATCTCCTTTGTCCTCTAGATAATCTATGAAGAAATATTATATTAAATTAAATCCCAAGGCCTTATGTGGGTATCATGGAGTGTCCTTGCAATCTAGTAACTTAGATTCCATTTATGCTTCTACACAAACTATTTATAGTTGAATAAACTCTCATCACTTTGGTTCTAGTTGACTTCTTATTTTGTTTCACAGTCTTCTCCACAATAAGATTCATATACATGTATTTGAGAAATAATCATGAGAAATCACTTGATTTGATAAGTTGATTAATAAACAACTTAATTTACAAGACAAAAGATTTCATCATAGATTTACTTCATTAATGCAAAGAAAATTGATGGGATATTCCAATATTTTACAAAATGAAACCTTAGTGTAACTTTAATTAGGATTTGTCAACTTTAATTTCAAATCTTAGTGTAACTACTAAAATGAGAACTTCCCTTAGTCCTTTTAATACGATCTTTAGTGTCCATTAGGACTCAAGGAAATCTTGTGCTTGGCATGTTTCATCCTATGAACACAAACTCAGGATGTGAATCAAATTTTAAAATAAGTTTAGGTCTGCAGGAACTTATAAGATCTTAATACTTTACATTTTTAGACAAAAGGCCCTGGATCTCATCTATTTCTCCCCTCCACTTCCTAGCTATGGTCCCATATGGTTCTCCCACAATTTATATTCCTTTGTATCTTCCCTTCCCTCCACTTTGTGAAAGCTAGATTAACTTTAGGATATGATTTATCCCATCCCACTTCCTATCCTATTGTCTAGTTTTACATCATTTCCCCATAACATCGAAACACTCATTTCTTCCTAATTGTAGAAGCCTAACTGCCTTGAAGAAATCATTCCTTTCTTCAATTCATTTCATCCAATTCCCACTTGAAGTTTTGTAACATTTTTTGCAAAAGTTTGCCAAGTTCATATACCCTGTCCCAAGTCAAATTTTTACAACTTCTTCAAAAGATTCCACCCACCCCAAGTACTCCCCTGCATGACTTAGGACCACCATTAATGACTTTCAATGGACATGATATGATGTAATATTTCCTCCAAATTCCTCTTAACATCGGTGGACCCCTCAAAAATATGATGAGTTCAAAATAGAAATAAAGTGAGGAAAAGCACAAGTTAGCACAAAAAATGGGAGTTAAAATGGGTTAAAAATCAAGAAGAAAAGATAAAAATATGAGTTATTTCATGCATTAAAAACCACAAGGTCACCCACTTTAGGAATAAGGTCACCACTTTTACTAATTAAGGTCACTCAAGTAACCTAGAGACACTAGGGGCAACCCTAAGACACAAAGAGGTGACCCTAAGTAGGAAAAATGAAGGGGGCACTAGGTAAAAATGTGAGGTAGGGAAGGTCAATTTGGGGGTTGAAAAAGATGCTCAAGAGGGGGAAGAACACACAGGACATGCCACCAAGAGTGAAACTACTGGTAGGAGTGTAATTCACACCTACATGACTATGATTAGGACTTATTTATCATCATCAAATTGTCATGTAGGCTTGATGTGATTTTACTACTTATAGATACCAAATGTTAGGAGTTTCAAGCCACAAATACTAATTCCACATAACCTTAATGAGAGAAGCTATGCTAACTTTTTGAATGTCTTAAGGGGTCCTAATTTACGATGTCTTAAGGGGACATCTTAAGTTCTCAAAATTTGGTGAAGTTGCCCAAGGCAACCAAATTGAACAATATAATAAATCAAATTTAAAGTAAATTCTAAGTAGAAAAACATGGACATTTAACAAATAAAATACATAAAATAATAATTTTGATAAATTTAATACTGTAGAGTATAAAATTGTGTACATACACATGTATACAAATTTATGAACAAAATGTGTAATAATGTAATTGTGTATGTACATATATGCCAACTCAAAATAATGTAAATACAAAATGTCGTTATATGCCATCTCAAGAAAATCCAAAACTTGAGGAGAATGTAGCAGGTCTTCATGCCACCTGATATAAAAATAATACAAGCAATTTATCAATATATCTGAATCAAAACATGTATTTTAATTTATATAAAACTATCTAGATATACACAATTTGTACCTGTATTTACGAGTGCCTCTCAAGTTTTTGTTTCAAAGTATTTGATGAATTTGTGATGATGGCCTGAGGATATAAAAGGATAAATTAAATCAATTTCAACTAATAACGCACAAGAAATATCAAAACATGTATTTAATACATATTTAAAACAACAATATAAATCTATTTAACTATATTTACCTGTATTTACTTATTCCATTGTACCATCTCCATCCTCTCTTTTTTCCAACGCATTGATGATTGTCTCATGGTCTTCCATAGAAATGTTCCATAACTCTTTATTTGTAGGTTTTCCGCAATACCTCTCCAGTTTTATATTTGTTGCCAACACCAAATGTGAGTAGTGTATAATCTTCTTATGTGTTTCATAATCTTCGAATGCAGGCAAACCATTCTTCCTTATTAGGTATTTCCGTAGCCAAGTGCCAACAACCACCACCGAACCTATTGGATAATGATAGGCATCATCAAAGAAATACTTAAAATTTGCTTAAGGGGATCAAAGAAGTTCTTAAAATATGCTTAAGGGGATGTCTTAAGGGGATCATCAAACCTATTGGATAAGGAAAGCCATCATCATCTTCTCGAGGTGCTGTTAACTTATGTTTAGTCTCCACACAACGAGCCAACCAATATTCAGTTTCCTCTTCATTATTCTTTGGTGCAACAACAGCATACACATGTCCTGCAAAACAAATTTTGATTCAATAACTTGCACATGTCCATAAAATTTGACCAATCAACATACATGCATTCATATGTACACATAAATAAATAAAAGCACTACAAATTAGTAATCAAAGTGAAATAAAATGAAATGATTTGAATTAAATTACCTTCTTGTACAAGGTCTGAAACACGGTCATAATCGTCTGATACAAACAGTTGATCATTGTCTTCAATTGTTGTTTCACTTTGATTATGTGCTTGTGCAAGTGTCAATGGTCTTTGTTTCCACTCTTCAACCCATTCTGTATTCTCACATGCTTCCCAATCTCCTGAAATACAAAACTGACAAAAACATGCAAGCTCCCTTGTCCAGATAGTCCATGTACTTGCATTCGAACTCCTAAATGAATGCCATTTAGTAGATCCACTGATTGTTTGGCAATCAAGTCTAGGTAGAATATTTTCTTCTTCAACCAACCAAAAGAATCGACGAACTGTAGAGTACTCGCTTGATCCAGGTGTACATAATCTTGTATTGCACCAATCTACAATCCCACGTGCATCTTTAAATTTTACTGCATCCTCAAATTTTAATTGTTGTCTAGCAAGAATTCTTTTAACACATGCACCAGCGCCATCATGTTCTCCTTTACCATGTCCAGCTTCAAAAAAATTCCACATATGTTGGACATTATTCTCCTTGTGAACCCTACATAACCAATAGAACATTTGAGTATTCTTGAACTGCCCCGTACAATTATCTGACCATATAAGATGTTCAGTCATCTGGATTCCTCTTTCTCTTAAATTTGTATAAAATATATTGAAACAATATTGAACAAACTTTGACGAGTGTAACCGGTTGTCACTCAAATAGAAATGATACTCCCTCAAAACTTTTCTATCATTCTCTGTGCTATCATCTGCATGTCTATAAACAATATGAACAAACATAGCAACCTACACTGAATTGTAATATTGTGATTGAATTTTCTCTTGCGGAGCTAAAGTATAGTTTTCTGCAAAATCAACCACTGATAGTATAGTACCAACTGGAAATGTGTTTCTACATTCATGAAATTGTCCATCAAGCCATCGAGCTTGTTGAGAGTGCTTGACATATTTTGGTACAATTTTACTTTTAAATTCTGATATGAATGCATGCACACTAACCTTTTCTGTAATTAAATCACAACGCTTTCCAAATTTTCCATCTTTTAAAGAATATTCAACATTGTTAAATCTTTTAACATCCACTAATTGTTGTCCAAAATCATTTTCAACACTTTCATGCATACAAACTCTTAACAAAGAAAGATTGCCACAACTAGTGCATTGTCCAGAAATACATGAACTTAAATAAAAACTTTTTTCATTAGATCTTTCACAGAACAAACTTGATATAAACTCTTTTATTGCTTCAGTTGGCATATTAATATCACATTCCTGTATAATCATGTTACGATGTAAAGTACAACGTATATATTGAAACACATCATAATAATAACAAAATTGAACATGCGTTTTACAACAACAAGATATTCATTCCTTATTAATCTTTACATACCATGGTTTGCATTTTTCAAAAGATCTTTGACTTATTTTAATATTACCAGGTAACACTAATTCATCACAAAATTTTCTATAAAATTCAGTTTGCGTTGTATCTAATAGGTGTTTTGGATGAGGATCGCGAACTTTGGACCCCACTCTTAATTTTAAAACATCTCTAGCATTAGACGATATCCTAGTATTATCATGCCAATATTTTTCGATCAAAGATCTGATTTCAACATTTAGTTTCATGTCAGATCTCGGGAGTCGACCACTAAAACTCCAACATTGGTTAATTGGATCATTTTCTATACTTTCTCTTCTTTTTGCCGCTCTTACCAATGTTTTAGGATGTATTTTTAGAATTCCACTAATATTGCTTACCATTCTTCTATTCAAAGTTGTTTTATTCACTATAGCAGTTGTTATAGCTCGTCTTGCTGCATTTTTATCTTTGGATCGACTATTACTTCCAATAGACTCAATGGCACTAGCAACAGTAGACATAGCATGTTTTAGTGATTGATCTTTTTTTCTTAGTTTAACAAAAATGCCTAACATTTTCATTACTTTTCTCATTTTCCACATTCTCATTAATTGCATCATTAGTTGACATTGAAATGATAGTTTTTTACGATAAAAAAATTCCTTATATAATCTATTGGCATGTGTTCTTATTTGTCTCCAAGAAATTTTACTAGGAAGATTATCCAAAACATCTCTTTCAATTTTGAAAAAATATTTCTCATTTTCAACATCACTTCCTAGATTTTCATTTTCATTTTCAACTTCAAAACGATTTTCATTTTCAACAACAAAACGGTTTTCATTTTCATTTTCAACAAAAGGATTTTCGTTTTCATTTTCAACAACAAAACGGTTTTCATTTTCATTTTCAACAACAAAACGGTTTTCATTTTCATTTTCAACAACAAAAAGATTTTCATTTTCATTTTCAACAAAAGGATTTTCATTTTCATTTTCAACTACAATTTGTTTCAAATTTTGATCTCTACGAATATTATCAATCTCAACATTGTTATATCCAGCTTGTTTTAAATCTCCTATCAACACTATTTCCATTTCATTCAAAAGTGGATTTGAAGAAGTACCTGGATTTGTGCCCATTGAAACATTCTCCATAGCATTAATAGAGGGATTTGAAGACATACCAGGAGTAGTTTGCATAATCGTATTAGTTTCCACATTCACCTCTTGCAAACTTGCATCATCTATATCCATGGTCTCCTCAATGTTTTTATCTTCAATAGTTGTGGAATTGGATGCTTCAGCATCGTTCATTGATTGAATCTTTACTCTTCTATCTCTTTGCTTTTTTGCCTCCTTCACTCTCTTTGCTTCAATTTCTTCAGGGGTTAATAGCTTCCTATCTTTCCTCTTATTACGACTTTGTGATCCCATGATTAAAAAATTTATGAAGCATGTAATGTCAAAAACTTGAATGTGTTTCAAATCCTTCAAACAAGTACCAATTCAACAAAATTCCACTCAAATAACGTCTCCATGATGGATTCTATCAAAATACCAACAATACTTCAAGTTGATGGACCTGCAAAAGAAAGAAATATGCCAAAGAATGCTGCAAGAGTCGCTGTCGGCCGTACTGTAGGGCAAGTTGCAGAAATGACAGTCATAGTACAGTCTTATTAAAAAAATGGGCAAATAAAAAATGGGATCCCGTTATATAAAACGGGATCCCATTATATAAACGGGATCCCATTTACTACGCGATCCCGTTTATTAAACGGGATCCCGTTTTATTCACGACCGATGGAGTAGTAAACGGGATCCCGTTTTATAAACGGGATCGCGTTCTATAAACGGGATCCCGTTATTCAAAATTTGAATTTTAGGCTCGGGTTTTGCTTTGTAACCCGCTTCGAAAAATGCTTTGGGGACCCGACCCTGACCTCTGGTCCTAGTTTGACCTGCACCTTGAAGGCCCTGTCAATGTTACAACAAAATAGTGACTTTGGGCATATATTTAAAGGTCTATTTTGCAGAATATTTTGACGAAATTAAAACCCATTATAGAGGAGACAATGTAGATTCTAAATATGTAATTTTTTTTACAATTAAATTATTTTTTTTATTTTTTAATCAATTTATGATGAAATAGGTTCATAACCTTGAATTATCAGGGTTTTTTAATATTTTAATAACTTTTTATTAAAATATTTTTTTGTAAAAAAAATTGTATGAAAACGTACTTTAGACAATTCTTTTCAATTTAAAAAAAAAAATTTCAAAAAATGTTAAGTTTAGGTCATCTTATGCGTGACGTACACGATGATTTTTTAAAAGACAAAAAATGACCAATAAAAAATTAATAAAAAAAAATTATTCAATAAAAAATTACAAATAAATATAGAAAACGTGCTTCAGTGAGTTACAAAGCTTTTCCCAAAAGGATTTTGAAAAATATGATTATTTAGGTCAAAATATGGATGACGTACACGTACATGGTATAGTAAAAAAAAAGTGACTTTTAAACAGTGGTTTTTAGAACGCCTATTCAAAATCAATTTCTATCATCTGGGTATTGAAAAAAATTACATATTTGGAAACTAGACTCCAAGTACTACATTTCATATTTAGTGACTTTTTCCAAGATTCCACCTTTAAGTGCTTCAAATTTTTAGGTCAAATGTGACAAATTCTGAAAATCAGGAAAAACACTTCCACTTTTTGGCCAAAAAGTGGACACAACTTCTTGCACACACCCGTAGAAGCATCTAGTGCAGGTATTGTGAACATTTTGGACACTAAGTCTGAGTGTAGAAAGAAGAAATCTAACTTGAATAAGTCAAGAGCCAAATATACTAAAGAGTCTTCTAAAGATGCAAAACACTGCACATTCTTCACATGTAAAATAGAAAAAGAACATCATAAAGATGCGTGGTTCTTGGACAGTGGTTGCTTAAATCGTATGACAGGTAAATTTGATCTCTTTGTCCAATTAAATTAATCAATGAGAAGTCAAGTAAAATTTGGTTATGATGAAGAGGTTGATGTGATGGGAAAAGATACTCTTGCTATAAAGACTAGGCAAGGAGGAACTACTTATATTCATGATACTTTGCATGTGCCAAAATTACAACATAATATTTTTAGTATTGGGTAGCTTGTAGAAAAAATATAAAGTTGTGTTTGAAGATAACTGCTACAAAATATTTGATAAATAAATTAAATATCATCTTGTAGCAAAGGCTCTTATGATAGAAAATAGGTTATTTCCTCTCACATATATTTCCACTAATGTGCATGCCTCAAAGCAATCAAAGATGATTAATGGTTATGGCACAAACATTATGGACATCTGAGTTTTCAAGGATTGAGTTTGCTTCATAAGAAAAATATGGTGAGAGGACTTCCAATGATTTAGGCAGAAGAAGAAGTTTGTTTAATGTGTGCACTTGGAAAGCAACACCGAAATATTTTTCCAATGGACATGATGGTGTTAGGTTGTCATTGATGTCAAAAGTGTTCAGGAGCATGAGAAATCATCTTGCAGATATAGAGAATGGTGTTATACTTCACAGGTTTGATCTTGCATCATCAGGAGTACATCATCTTGTTTGTTGTTGATAGGAGCAGGAGCATGAGACATCATCTTGTGTGATCTTCATTCATGGTTTACTTGGTTCATACAATCAGTTGGAGAGATGTGTTCTTCACAATGTCATGATTTATCAGTGAACATGACATATTCTTAGGCATGGTCTTCATTATTCATCAAGTTGTTGACAAGGTTGATGATATCAGTTGTCGGTATTACATGAATACACTTGATGTTTGGTGTTGGTGTTATGATGTGTGTTGCATAGAATGTCAAAAGGTTGATAAGGGAGTTCATTGATGTTTGATTGAAGTTTTAGTTGATTAGTTGGCATATCAATTGATTAGTTGGCATATTAGTTAAATATACTTGACAGGTTAATAATGATTGATGACAGAGATAATGTTAATGGTTAAGGTATGATCTTTGTGACAGTGGCATTTATATGACAGGAAGCTTCAATGATCTTGCAAGATTGTTTATGCAGTAATATGAGTGCTACAAAGAGATTGAGTGTTGATTTGTTTTTGATGGTGTTCTCAAGAAAAATGCAACTCTTAATGTTGTTTGTTACCATGGTGTTCTTGTCTCATCTGAATAGGGTGGTTTATTCTTTGGTGACTGTCAGAGGTAAAATGATTAAAACTTTGTTTGTTGCAGTCTGAGATCAAATGTTAAGGTGTCATCCTTAATATCTCTCATACTTTAAAAAGGGTTTAAAACTAGAAGCTCTTTTATAGCCCTGTTTGCCAGTCGCACTTTATGTTCTATTTGAACATTGACCTGCAAGAACAGGTCAGTTCACTTACGCCACCTACTAGAGGGGTCACCTTTCATTGTTTGTGACCGGCCCCATCCACCTCCTTACCAGTTGCACCGGTTCTATCCTTTATGCGAATGGGCGGCAAATGTGATCAAAGGTCTTCTTTGAAAGTTCATCGGGCGCGCATTTAAAATCAACGGGTTGAGTTTAAATTGAAGCCCCAACTTATTACCATCTACTTTGACGGTCTCCCAAACGTCATAACTGTGTGTTGTATTTAGAAAATTGTTTAAGGCAGCTTTTGTAAAGATTTATTTCTATTTTTCTCTCACGTAGAAGGCAGATTCTATTTTTTTAAACCAAGGAAATGCAAGTTTTTTTTGAAGATATTATTGATGTTTTTGATTTGTGCTTTTCACAAATTGAAAGTGAAGGATTTTTTTTGGAGGATGAAGTTTTTGAAGTCTAATTTTTTGTATGGAGATTGGAGTTTGTTTTTTGAAAAGATTGGTTTGAGAGAATATAAATATTTTTGAGAAGAAAACAAAATGTTTGTTTTGAAGAAATGTGTTTATGAGATCTAAAAATTATTAGATGATTTTATTGGAGATTAGTGAAGTTATTTTTGCAGAGATGGAAGATGGATATTTTTATTTACAGGAGAAGATCAAGAGATTTGTTGAGAAGAGGATCTGGAGATATTTTGTGTGAGAAATTTATTGAAGAGAAGGTGAAAAGTTTTATTTCAAGAGATTAATTTTATTTTTACATCTGAAGATGAAATTGTCCTTGCAGATAAAGATAATGTTTGGAAGAGATTTTATTCTCTTAAAATGCAAATTTTTTATTGCAGAGAAGATTGATTTATTCTTTGTAGATTAACAATTTGGTGAAGAGTTAATTTTACAGATTGAATTTGAAGGGGTTACTGAAGAATTGAAAATGCACAGAGAAATATGAAAAGATTTTTCGGAAGAAAAGAATATGAAAAGATATTCAGAATTTGTATATAATGTTTTAACAAGTACATTGACGATGAGTGTGGATTAACAAGATGAGGTGAGTGATGTTGTGCAGATTGATGATGAACTGACAGGGATCAAATACAGATATAGAGATTGACAAAGTGATTAGAAAGACAATATGCAATTGTAATGACAATCAGGTGCATGAATCATGAATTTGATTGATCAAGACATTGAAACTAGTAAGATAGAGATGAAACATACAGTGTTGTGAAGTGTTGTTGAAAATCAAGCAGTGTTGTTGAGAATCAAGCAGTGTTGGTGTTGTAAAGTGGATCATGATACAGGATTGAAATATCTGATTTTGTATATGATTTTGGAATGATCATTTGACAGACACATGAGAGAGAATAAATGTTATGTATTGAAATAGAGAAACCCTCTGAATTTATGTTTTCAGTTTGTTCTGTAATAGGGGTTGGTGCTCCTTGAAGCTGGTGCTTCTAAACAGTATGCCAGTGAGGCTTGTAGGTCAGTGAGACCTTAACATTTGTCAGTGAGACACATATTGTAGCCAGTGAGGTTTCTTTGTAGCCAGTGAGGCATGTTTGATCAGTTAAGCCAGTGAGGCAGTTTAGAGTGGTTTTTCTACTCCTGGAGGGTTTTCCACTCATGCAATTCTTGTGTCATAATCTTCTCTCTGTGTGTATGATTTACTTATGAAGTTTTGTTCTCTTTCTGTATTCACATTCATATGCATATGTATTTGACAGATCAATGCCTTCTTTCTCTCCTTGTACTCTGAAAGTTAAAGTGTGTAAAAAGATTTGAAAACTCACACAACACTGATTCACCCCCCCCTCTCAGTGTTGATTGTACTCCTACAGGACAAATCATGGAGGGCAAAAGTTTCTCTTGAGATTGTGCATGCTAACATCTATGGTGATAAGAAAGAGCCATCCTTGGGTAAGAATCTTTATTTTTCGAGTTTTATTGATGATTTTTCTCACCACACATGGATCTATTTTCTTAAGCAGAAATCCAAAGCCTTTGAATGCTTCAAGAAATCTAAGGCTATGGATGAAAAGAAAAGTGGGTATTATCTCAAAATACTTAGAATAGATGGAGGGGGAGAATTCACTTCAAAAGATTTGTCTAATTTTTGTAACAATTATGGTATTAAGAGATAGCTTACTACAACTTATATCCCCTAGAAAAATGTTATTGTAGAAATAAAGAAATGTACGATTATGGAAATGGCACAAAGTACGTTGCAATTAAGAAACCTTCCAAATTGCTATTAGGGAGAAGCAGTCACAAAAAAATATACATCTTCAATTGAAGCCCCACAAAATCAGTTCAAAACATCCCTCCAAAGGAAGCTTGAAGTGGTCTAAGCCTTTTGTGGCTCATTTTCATGTATTTGGTTGTCTAGCATATGCTTATACTATAGTTCAGAAGCATAAGAGGTTGGATGCAAAATACCAACTTTGCATATTTGTGGGATATTTTGATGTAGCTAAAGGATACATATTTTATAATCCTGACACAAAGCAATGGATTATAATTCAGGATGTAGTTTTTGATGAAGGGGGAGTATGGTAGTGGCAAAAAGGTGTACAATAAAAAACACCAGTAATTATGAACATAGAAGATGACAGTGCTCCTCCTCTCCCCACAAGCTCAAGCTCCAAAAGGAGCTCAAGTTTGAGTTCTCCAAGCTCAAGTTCACCAAGTTATCGTAATAGCACAGTTTCATGTGATTGTTCAAGTCCAGCATCAAGTCCAAGCTCTTCAATAAAGGTTCAAAGTTTAAATGAAAATATATCAGTGGAGTACTAATATGAATCTAGTTGTTAATTTTTATTTTCTTAGTCAAATTCAAGTTGAACCCTCTATGTATGAAAGTAGTAAAAGAGAAAGTATGGATTGATGCTATGAATGAAGAGATTGAAGCAATTGATAAAAGTAATACATGGGAATTAGTGCATCTTCCAAAAGATAAATAGGTGATTGGTGCCAAATGGATTTATAAGGTGAAATATCATGTTCATGGTTCTATGAAATGGCACAAGGCATAATTAGTTTCCAATGGATTTACACAAACAACTGGAGTAGATTACTCAAAAACTTTCACTCCACTTCAAGACTTGATACTAGTAAGATTATATTAGCAATTGGTACACAAAACAAGTGTCATGTATATCAAATGGATGTAAAATCATCCTTCCTTAATGGTTATATAGATGAGGAAGTCTATGTGGAATAACCCATGGATTATGAAATTCCAAGAAAAGAGCACTTAGTTTAAAAGTTGAAGAAAGCTCTCTATGGGTTGAAGCAGGCCCCTCATGCTTGGTATGAAAGGATTGATAGTTATTTCTTGAAAAGGGGATTTAGTAGAAGCCACTTAGAGCCATCCTTGTATGTCAAACATGTTGGTAATGATATTCTCATTATTTTCCTGTATGTTGATGATCTTATTTATATAGGTAACAACACAACTCTCTTGGAGAAATTTCAAGCAAAAATGAAACAAGAATTTGAAATGTCAGATTTGGGACTAATGCATTATTTTCTTGGTGTGGAAGTGCAACAACAACTAGAAGGTATATTCATTTCTCAAACCAAGTATGTAGCTGATTTATTGAAAAAGGTTAGAATGAATTCATACACAACAGTTACATCTCCTTATTGCCTTGGTGAGAAATTAAGAAAGAATGATGCAAGTTCCGAAGTAGATACCACTTTTTATAGTAGTTTGGTTGGGAGCCTCATGTACCTCGCTACAACTAGACTTGATATTATGTATGATGTGAGCCTCATCTTCTGGTTCATGCAAGATCCACGTGAGTCTCATTACTAGGTTGCAAAAAGAATATTAAGGTATGTGAGTGGAACTCACAATTTTGGACTCCATTATTCTTCTCCTAAAAATGTGAACTAGTTGGTTACACATATTCTGATCAGGCTCATTTAGTGGATGATAGAAAATCAACATTTGGTTATGTTTTCTCAAGTTTGGTTTTAGAGTTGTATCTTGGAGCAGTAAGAAGCAAGCAACCTTGACTCTTTCTTTAGTCAAAGAAGAATATATTGCTACCATAGTAGTAGGTTGTCACGCAATCCAGATTAGACAGATCTTGGAAGATCTACACTTCATACAAAAACATCCAACTAGTTATTTTTGTGAGAACATTAGCACCATTGCAATGACAAAAAACCTTGTTTTTCAAGCTAGATTAAAACACATAGAGATCTGACATCATTTTATTTGTTATTTTATACAAGATGGGCAAGTAGAGTTGTAGTTCTATCCTACATCTAAACAAATTGGTGATATCTTGACCAAAGCTCTTCCTACCACTACTTTTTTCACTTTGATAGACCAGTTAGGACTCATCCTCATTGATCATCTAGGGGGAGATTGAAGGAGTATGCATGATTAACGGCATGATCAGTTGCATAATTCACAAGATTTAATTTTCTTGCATGATTCCTTATCCATGCAGTTAGTGCATTAGAAACAATTTTAAGACATTTTTTATTCTTTCTTTTCCATGCAACTTGTTTCCATGAAGATAAAATTTAGTTTTATTCATCAATTTTTTTTAGAGTAATACATGGAGATTCAGTTTTATTTAGGCTACTGTAAACTCTATTTATACTGTATTGTGTTGTTTTTTCAATGTATGAATTGTCAATTCCAGAATTGAATAAAAAATAGTGTACTTTTCTTTTTTGCTATTCTGATTGTTCATATGAATGTGAAGATTTACTTTTTTCATCTTTGCAATTTTGTTGTTTAGAATTCCTCAATATAACTTTTGGTACTTTATTTCTGGAATCAGCCTCTGAAAATTTCCAAGAATTAACAATGTATTGAAATGGAGAAGAATATTTTAGAGTATAGAAAATACAAATATGTTGATAACATCTATCAAGTATTATGGTACGAAGAAGAAGACGAAATTGATATAAAGGGTATAGTTTTTTTAGGTAACAACCAAGGCAATCGTCAATCTAGTTTTGTGGAATCTTAAAATTATCTCTATTTTTATTTACCTTTTAGCATTACATAAAAGAGTGCTTAGCCCATAGCCATATCTGAGATAGCTAGGTCACCATCTTGAAGGATATCTCGTGATATGCCATTTTTGGACAACAAAAAATTGTGAAAGCAAAGGAATTATTGTAAGGAAGCAAAGGTGTGCGGAAACGCTTCCTACACTAACCATGAGAGGAGTATTATGCAAATTTCAAATCAACTATTACAGAGATTTCAAGAAACACATGAAATAAAATAAACAGAATAACAATAAACCATAACTCAAGGATTTACATGGGGAAAACCCTTTCGGGGAAAAACTCCACACTCCAAAACTTGCACAATGTATTATCAAATCTTGAAACATATTACAACACACTTGCAATGCAAGTTCTTATAGGAGTCTTCAGCTCAACTCAATCTAGAGGAATTTTGGAAGCATTCCAGTAGCATACAAACTTGCAAAATAAACTCTCACCAAATGAATATCTCAAAGTACCATTATATATAATATTACATTGCATATGAGAACCTTCTAGAGATAAAGCATTCCATTTTAGAAACATTTAATACAACAGATAGTGTCACCCGTCATAAATCTCATAGCCAACTTATCTCTATCTCCATGCAAAAGATACTTCTCAAAATAGTCACTTTGCACATATCACAAAATCTTCTTTTCTTGGCTTGCTTTGCTTTTATTTCCATGCAAGGCTAAGACACTTTTTTTTTTTTTAAAAATAAATTTTTAAAGCGCTTTATTTCTAACATTTATTGGTGAAAATTAGCAACAAAAGATCCACCCTTATGAAATAAGCTTTATTAGCTTGAATTTTGGCTAGTAATATGTTGATGGCCAAATTCTTTCATAAAATATGATAGTAAAATCTACAAATCCAAAAATGTTAGACAAGGCACATTACTCGTTTGACAGAATGCCTCAAACAGATTTGTTCTTCTGAACTACAGTGATTGCGGGATATGTAGAAAACACATTTGTTCAACAGGGTTTACATACTCTACATAGGGTTGTTGATCATGGTCATTCTAACAATCATATCAACAAAAAGAAAAAAAAATCTATGTAAATTTTTACATCTATTTTCTATTCTTATTGATAAGCTTTTGTACAATATATGTCTTTTTCACAACATATAAAGCCAAATCTGTCATAGACTTCTATATGATTGGCTAAATAAGTAAAATTTAAAATCTTTTCTGTGACCATGAATAAAGTCTTCATCAAGATTAGGAAGGCACTCTACTTAAATACCACACTTTTCCAAAGTCAAATGGTCAATAATATTTTACATCTCATGTATACCAAAAAGTAGTCCTACTTTTATCGACCAAAATTTGTAATTTAAGAATAGCAACAGAGTCAACAATTATACAATGATGACAATTGAATCGTTGAAAAACTTAATACATTTATTAGAAATTCTTGCCGTTAATTTCCGTTAAAAGAAAGTCTAATCCTATAGAGACAGAAAAGAGGAAGAGAGGTGGATTTCAAGAGGACCGGGGGTTGCAAGTAAAAAACAAACAGAAGAGTTGTGCCACTGTCATCAGAATTAGCAGCACTGCAGCCATGGAACCAGCGAGCAGCCATGGCTTGGAAAAATAAGCACTTACAAACTCACTCCAGAGTTTCTTGTACTTTCTTCTCCTGTACTTATGCAACGCCGTTCTGACGTCATCAATAGTTTTGCAGCCCTCAACATGGGTAATCCCTTCAGCCAAATTGAAAAGATCTGCCACTTGTTGGTTGCTTCCAAGGTAGTTGTTAATCACCTCTGCGTTTCTTAGCACTGCAACATCCTCCTCATTGTCTATCAGCTCATCCATAAATAACACAAACTGAGTCATTGGTTTCGGACCGTACCCTCGAACGGCCACTTCCATTGCAACAATGCTTCCCATCACTGAATATAACTGTGATGTTACTCTTATTTGTGGTAAGTAAAGCGTTGATGTTTTCTTATCAAATCTTATCCATCGAATGGCTGAAGAATAATAATGCCATCTTGTTGGATCTTGCTGGATTGCCCTTTTTATATCTTTAAAGACCACTGGCTCGATCTTCACTCCTGCGCGTGCCAGTTCCAGTGCTGTTGGGAGCTTTAGATAGACCATATCGACCTCGTTGCCAGGGCTTTTTTTTGAGGAGGAAGGACACAAAGAAAGATTACACCAACGTCCACAAATGGCCTTCATTGAATCAACCCATTTCTCAAAACAGATCTGCCTGCGATTGCAAGACGAAGCCGGCAATTGTAGCACTTCACTATCTGCGAAGGAGTTAACATCCCTGCCGACCATGCACTGGTAGACTACTTCTAGGACATGTTTCTTACAATACATTTTGTAACAAACTCTAGCGTTCCACATAAAAACTTTATGTCTGTCCACACGCCAAAGTAACATATTCATTAGGTTTTCCACTTTTCTTTTTGCGGCTTCTGCAGAACCCATCTGGAATTTAAGGAGATCCTTCAAAACCCAGAGAGGTATTTGGTTTTCAAATAAAAGGATATCACTCATTAGTCTCTCTCTCATGGGATTTTGAAGATCGACATCAAAAACTGCATCATATTTCCACTTAAATGCAGTCACTTCCTCTTCATAAAAACGCTCGACATACTCAAATCGAGCTACTTGAGTTTCATATAAATGCCAATCTTTCTTATTAACTTTTACATAATTAACAAGAAATTCATAAACAAAACATGCATCCCTGACGACCATCCATGCTAATTCTATAGAAGTAAAGGGAATATGTTCACCATAGAACTCCCTAATCTTCTTGTCCTTGAATAGTATGCGCTCTTCAACAATTGACTTGATAGAAGCGTGTGGATTACTCCTCTGGATCCTCTTTTGCATCCTTCGAACTGCCTCAGATTTGGACTTCTCCATGCCTTCCAATTCCTTCTTCCCATAATGAAAAGGGCCGATGGAAAGAAGATGTGGACTGTACAAACCATCTTTGGAGTCTCGGGGTAGCCTTGGCAGTCGGAAGATCCGAGCCGAACTTACATCGGGTATATCCTCTTCATTCATCGTCAGCTCATACCCCACTTGAATTAAACACCCGCTACTACTGCAGCTCTGAAGGTTGTTCGAATTGATCTCTACTATTACCATTTCGTTCTTCTCCATCTAGATTATTACGTTGATAGGCATTCCCTTGATGAGAAACATTAAATAAATTATATAAATCATTGATGAAGATTTAAAGATCTAAAGAAATAAATAGTCCATCAAATTTATAATGAATAAATTGTGACTTCGCCAGTTTTTCTTTTCACCTGAAATTGTGGACTTTTTTCTTCAGCGACCAGATTTTTTTGAATGAATACATTGTGACATCTAGCTTTCCTCACTTGAAATTGTGGAGTTTTTTTTTCATGGACCAGTTTCATCCAATACACTCAGTCAAAAAGAAGAACAAAGAAATACACTTAGACGGAAAATTGAAAGCTAACAAATGTAAATCTACTGTGAAAAACAATATTAAAAAATAAACACTATGCTGTACTAGCAATCTTCATACATTTTGAATTATCGTCAATAAAAATTGGGTCAATAAACGTTATAAACGATTTCGTCTCTTTTACTTAATTAATTGCAGTAATCTTCTATTATTTAAAATTCCGGTCAAAGTCGTCAGGGTTAAGTCGCGCGATTAGCAAAGCATCGCATCATCCCGTTAGACTTGTAAATAAGTGTGATATGGCTGAGACCTAATAAATCGTTCTCATTGTTCAATTGTCATCAATAATAACGACCTACGAGGGGAAGAACCATATGTCTATGGTTTGTGCTACAAAAAGTTTTGTAATGGTGATGAAGTGATTGCACTGATAGAAATAATCTTTTAACTGTCTATTTTATCTCTTTTTGTAATCGTTGTGTGTTAACTTGACGTGCAAAGGTTTTGTCTGACTCTTGGTGTTATATTTAAAGAGGTAACTTTAGTTACACCAATAAGGGAGAGGGGCCGGTTGCCACCCACGCCCCAATAACCGCTATGTTTTTAATCACTTGACCCCCCAATTAATGTTTTTAAAAAGAACCAATACATGTAAAATACCAACCAAATAAATTAACACAAATGCACCAATACATGTTCACAACATTTGTACATGTTGACAAATGCACCAATACATTTGTAAATTAACCAATGAAATTAAGACAAGTGTACAAATGTGATGGCAAGCGGTTACCGGCACATCGGTGCGGATGTATGGGGCGAAATGTTGAAATGACCATTTTTCGACCCATGTGCACATAACACGTCCTATAGGGAAATGTATAAGTGCCCAGAAGCCGAAAGAATAGCTTTAAGCTCTTCAGTCGCATACGGAAAAACCAAAAAAAAAATCGTTGAAATTTGATATGTCTAACTATGTGCTTGATGTACACGAAGTTAGGGTGGGCGGTTACTGGCCCCTCTCCCTTAAATGTTTTTTTGGTGAAAAGCACTTGAACAAATACACAAATTGATGGTTGAAATTTAACTTCGTGGATCTAGGGTTGGCCACACTTGATTCAAGGTGCATATCATGAGGCTTTGTTTAAATTTTCTTTTTAGTGGGTGTTTCTTCTTTGAACAGTATGGTTAAGGTTAAGCACATTGTATGTAAAAAAAATTGGCATTCACATATGATGTGCATTTAGTATATTATTTTAAAAAAAAAATTGATGTCATTTTCTTTATAGAGTGAAAAAATTGATTATGTGAGAGGGGATATATTTTCTTATTGCCATTTTCATCAATTGGCTATTTTTCATTGAACTATAAAAGCTTAGGTTATGAGGAAAGCAAAATGTGGGTAACTAATTGAACAACTAGTGGAAATTCCAATTTATGATTGAATCTATGATATGATTATTGTAGTGGAATGTGTGATTAGGGTACGAGTGACTGGGGTGGTTTTAGACATTGGGGCTATGTAGAGATGGCACCCAAATAAGTGGTTGGTCTCAAGAAATGTAAGTCTTTCCAAAGAGTTGAAGAAGAAGTTTTAGGTGATTTAAGAGGCTTATTTAGGTTCATTTTTTGGTACCTACATAATAAATGAATATAATTTATTCAACATAGCATATGTCAATATACTCAATTTGTAATGGTTCTATCTCAATCTAGTCAAAAAATGTGTCACAAAAATCAAATCTATTGTTTCATTATGCACATGTGGAGATGGTGATGATGTGTGATTATGATGTGTCTCTCTAAGAGAAAAAGTCTTTTACACATATGAACTATCCTCTATTGAACATCCATTATGTACATGTGGAGATGGTGATGATGTGTCTCTCTAAGAACAAAAGTGTTGTATAAATGTGTCAATGTTGATGTTATCTTTGGAGAAGAAGGCTAAGATGTTTCTATTTGTGTTCCATATAAATTTGTAATTTGATATTTTCCAAAAGATGTTTCTTGGTTAGCACTTCAAACAAATTATCATGAGAATGTATGGCTAAATTTCTATCCTCTAAAATTTTTGGTTACATTGAATCTCTTGAGGTACCCTTGCTTCTATTGTAGTATTAATGGGAGCGAGATATTGTTAATTATTTTCCTCTAATTAATGACGGCATCTTTAATAATTCAAATTCAACTTACATTTAAGCTCACTTCACAGTCATAAACAATGAACCTTACTTTACTCTTGTTGATGTCCATAGTGCACATATCAACATTACCCATTTAACCTTAAAATTTTAGTTCATTCCACTTCCCCATCTCATTGCCTCTTCTAACATAATTGAATGTTTGATAACCATGAATGTTTTTACAACCCTCTTTGCCCACATGTATAAGAAACAGGAATCAACTAAAAGAATGATGACATCAAAATATAAGTTGATTGATATTCGAATAAGTCAAGTACATATAGGTGACGAGAGGAAGTTAGTTAGTTGAGAAAAGGACTCCTCAACTATGAGTGGTGGCGAGTTGCCTCCCTAAAAACTAGCGTGAGTGGCTAGTTAGTGGGCAACTTGGTGACACCTATCCTAACCGCTCAACAACCTTGACATCTCAATAAGGCATGTGTCAAGATTGTATAAGGGCACACCTAAGTAGGCTTAAGCCCAAGTGTATGTAATATATATACACTAACACCGAGCCCCTTAAGCATAGCTTAGGTGGGTACAAGAAGGATGGGTTCCGACTACTAGGCCTAGTGAGGTACCCATTTACAAAGTAATCTCTCATGAAGTCGAGAAAGGTAGAAAACCTTGTGGGAAAAAAACTACCCTCCAAAAGAGAAAAAAGATTCATGAAAATTATACAAGTGAAGAAGTACTACTTCTTTCACTAAGTACAATATAATTCCCCCCATATGAGAGAAAATGATAGAAGGTCTAAGAGACCCGTCATAATACATGTCCTATTGCAATGAGGCTAGATAGTTGACAAAGGATGCATATGTAAATCCAAGAACACCGAACAATGTTCCTTCCCTTTAGAAGAAATAGAATCACCTGAAGATGCAAGATATCTTCCCATGCAAGAAGAGGTATGTATGATCTTGAATCACGCTGAAGATGATCCAAGGATGATAGTGCCCATTGTGATGTCTTTGAAGAATGATCAAGTGTCCCCATGTCAATGCTGAAGGATGCCATAATCAAATCAGGGCATGCCCAATAGATGAGGATGATGATGATCTAGAACCATGTGTAGACTAATGTAGAGCGTGAATATTTGAAGAGGATAATGGAGATGCAACTTCATCAAAACTGTCATCAAAGAGAAGACTAGTGTCCTCAATGTGTTAATGCGAGACTCTACAAACAGACAAGTGATGTCAGGTAGAAACCTATCCCAATTAGTAATGCTAGGAAGAATGATATCCTATTGCAAAGAAGCACCGAAAGCTTTTGAAGAAGAAACACTAGACTCTGATGAAGCAATGGTAGGAGGTGGCAGAATATTTGCCAATGTAGGAGGTGTAGAGAGAGGAGATGCAAGCGGGTTGTCTTTGTGTTATCAGCATAGTCAAGAATTTCCCAATACACAAGTTCCTCTTCAGTATCATCGTCATACAAAGGATCATCAACATCATCAAGGGAAATAAGTATGTGTATAGCGGGATCATCTGGGAATGGAGGTTCATTTTGATCTCCATACATTTCCCATAGTTTGGTCCATATAGCTCTAGGGAAGTCGATGTGTGATAGAGGAACCCACTAAGTGTGGTTCATAACACTTAAGCCAATTAATCCTAAGACATGATTATTCTTATTTTCCCATACAATTTTCTACCAATATGTGCTTGGTTCAGGAATAAGTCCATACAAATGTGGCAATAGGTGAATCCATCGGTAGTGTGCCAGGATATTATTGCACCAGGACTTGTAGTTTCCATTTTCTAAGGTAATGATAGATGGATGACTCGTTATCCCCATTAGTTGACTTAGATATTTTATCCCCTCCAGAATAATACATGAAGCAGTACTTTATAAGATTAGTGATTTTTACAATGCAAGTAGGTCCAATGCGTGGGAAATAAGAAAAACATTAACATTTGCGAAAGACGGTGCTCAATTTCGAGCTACCGACCAAAAGTTATTACAGAATCAATTTCCCACAAATGACTTATTTTAATACATTTGCACTAAAAGGCAAAAAATGCTTATGAAAAGAGGTACCCTAGCCGTCCAACCATTCATTGGAGTCAGCAAAGAGTGAAGGATACAATGGTTTACTTGTGAGGGGGAATTGGCCTACTTCCAACCTGGGCCTCACCCTTCATCTTTGTCCGGCGAAGATATAAGAGCTTATAAAAACCATTAATTTATCCAAAGCAAATTTGCCCCAATTTAAAACTCCCCTAAGATTTGCCTTTGATATTTTTTAGTGCATTTGTTACAATTAAAAAATTGCCTTTGTTAACATTTATATAAAAAGATATAAATGCCTTTTGCACAAAATAAAAATCAAACTATAGAAACTCTAAATTTATAAAGACCAAATTAGGGTTGGGGCAAATTAGGGCAGAAAAGCCCAAAAATGCAAGGTGGCCAGGGATTTTGACATAGATTTTTGTTAAAAAATCCAAAATTGCTGGGGAGAATGGTGGTTCGAAGGCTAAACAAGGGCCAGTCTGGGCGTGCATCTGGTTTCTATAGTGCATTGCGCCTGACTTTATTGGAGGTGCCCAAACAAAGGTAGGCATAAACCTCAAGACTCAGTGCTAGGGGTGACAAAGAGGCCGCGGACTTTGAAGGATCTTCCATAGCCTACAGGATCCACCTGCAGCCTTACAAGGCATGCAAGGAGCAGGGGCGTCGACCCCTCTTCTTATTTCTTTCATTATGGCTTGAGTGAGTTGTGAGGGCACGGGCAAGGCCTGGCACGGTCTCTCAACAGTAACCTTCCCTCTAAAAACAAGCTATTTATTACCCAAAATAACATGAAACCCCAAACGATGAAGGGATGTGTAGAAAAAGATAACACCGGTCCGTATGGTAAATAGTCCTCACAGTGGTCATCCTCTGCAATGGTGTCAACAAAAAACCTTCCCTGTCTTTGCAAATTGGCAACACACAGACAATACAAAGAGAAATACAATTTCAATGCAATAAACATAGAGCAATCTTATAGCCTATGATCAACCTCCTCTTGCTCTGATACCTTGTAGGATTACCTGAGGAACAAGAAGATGAAAAACAAGCATAGAAAATTGCAAATAATACAAAGCACGAAAATGTATGCAAAATTGACCAAATCTGCCATTGAATAACTTGGAGAAGACGAGTAAATATAGGTGATGAGAGGAAGTTAGTTAGTTGAGGAAATGACTCCTCAACTATGAGTGGTGGCGAGTTACCTACCTGAAAACTAGCGTGAGTGGCTAGTTAGTGGGCAACTTGGTGACACCTATCCTAACCGCCCAACAACCTTGACACCTCAATGATGCATGTGTCAAGATTGTATAAGGGCACACCTAAGTAGGCTTAAGCCTAAGCGTATGAAATATATATACACTAACAACATGGTTTTTGGATTTTGATAGTGAATTGCCTTAAGCTATGCCCCCAAATTTTAATTCTAAAATTGAAGTTGAGGACCCCAATATGATAGATGTAACTTTGGAATATTTCCTTAATATAAGAGTTTCAAAATTTCAAAGTTGTGTCACACTTTTATATAGGAAATGACCAACACTCATTTAACTTTTTAACTTGAATCACTACAAAGTGACATATATGTGGGTGATCCAATAATAGTGTGTCCCACTTTTTGACCAAAGCAAGACATTGAAATCAGTATTTTTAACCAAATTTTCACTTTCTATCACCTACAAAAACTAAACTATTAAGAATTTGAAGATGATGAGTGCCTGCAAGAAGATGAGTCCAATTTTCGTGGAAGTCTCGTAGGTAAAAAAAGCCCAACAAAAATGGGTGCTTGTTTTGAAAATAACGGCCCCCAAGCCGAAATGAGAGCTCGTATAGAATGGGTGCCCATTTTGTAAATGGCCACCTATTCATAAAAAATATTTATTTATTGGTTCACCTGCAAGTTTATTTTTCACTATTTAAACACCAAAGTCAAATGGAAACAACAAAACAAAATGGGTACCTCCATTGACTTAGCTCCCTAGCATGCCTCCATGACTCCCTGCTTCATGAGAGCATCCTTCAGGCATTTCTATCCTCATCTACAACATCATACACATCCATGGCCTTGCCATCTGCTAGCTACTACCTTACATCTCCTACTACTACATCTAGTTTATAGATGGGTATGGACCTATCCTCAATGGATCACTTGGAATATGCTAGGGTCACACACATACTAGTACCCCTCACACACATAATGCCAAGGTCTCTAACTTCTACAATATCTACTTAGATGCGTTAAATGGGGAGGCACAAAATTTGGTAGATGTCCTCGAGATTCATGGTGAGCTCACTTGTGGATAGTTGGAACATTGATGCATATAGATCCCATTGCTCCATTTTTAAATTAACATGCACTTATTGTAGCTCTCCTCTAGCAGTGTAAATACCTACTATAATATTGACTCTCATAGGTGTGTTATGTAATTAAATTCCATGTCTTTATTCATTTCGAAGTTTTTTAAATTTGAGCACCATGCGATCTGAAGTGGATATGTCATCATTGCATGCTCCTCAATTCTAGTCTAAGGGATATAACATAACCCTAATCTTAAGAACTAATCTAAAGGATATAACCTAACCTTAATATAAAGAAGTAAGCTTAAATGTTATGAGTCTAATACTAAGGCACTATAGTTTAAAGATTATTACTAAAGATCTATTCTATTATTCTTTCATTACTACATCTTAGGATCTTCCAATCCCATGATCTATAGATCTTTGATTGATTCTATATTACTCAATATAAATCATCCTAAACCATTAGCCATGACTACTATACATGCACAACACATTTTTTATGATGTCAATCTTATGTGCATGATATATGTTAGTGACTTACATCTAGGTCTATTACCTGCATATGGTGATACATCTAGTGATGAGTTTGGAAATTATTTCCTTAAAATTTGATAACATCCTCCTTAGTGTCTCTCTTCCCATTGATTATTAGCTTATTTTTTTTCATGATGTCCACATATTATTAAGAAACCTAAGATGACCTTATTTGATAGAAATTCTTTGCACAATATTTCATTTCTTTATCTTATATGCATATGCATGATCTTACATACTTGGTTAATGCATTTGAAAAAAGATTATTTGAGCAAGCTTATTGACAAGTTAGATTTACTACCAAGTTTGATGTTTGTTGTTAGATGATGGGTATGGCATCTAAATGGTCTTATTAGTAAACCCAAAACAATTTTGAAAAAAAATAAAATTTTAAGGATACACATATGGAGATATTTTATAATTAAAACATAAAGAAATTCCTTACAATATTTAGCCGATAGGCTATTAGTGGGATCTTTTTGCTCCCGGAAAAATCGGACGCCGAAAAAGTCGGACGCCGGTAAACGTTTTTGCGGTTAGCTTTTTTGTTTTCTCCAGCGGGTAACTGATTTTCTAAGGATTTGCTTTGGTTTCCAGAAATTTGAGTTCTGTTGTTGGCATTTGCTACTCTTCATTGTTCTGTTGTAGGCAGTATATGCACGAAACGAGACTCAAAACTTGAAACAACGCAATTAGCAGGGGTTAAACCAAATACCATGACTTATTTTTGCCTTATAATTCACTTGCCTTGCTTTCAAATTTTCAAAAAGGCCTGCAAATCACTTGCCGTTTTGTTGTAACTCAGATCGTCGCTTGTCGTTCGTCGTTTTCAATTTTCTTTCGCTGCATTTGGTGAAGAATCGATAGATTTTTGCGCCCACCATTGTTGAGGCTCTAAAACTGGTACGCAATATACAACAATATATTTTCTTTTCAGTTTGAGTTTGAAAATTAGGAGATTTGGGTAAGTTTTGCCATCTTAAATTTTCATGTGTAGAGTTCTTAGTTGAAAATTTCTGCTCAAAATTGGGGATTTTGTTCCAGTCCTGCTGTTATAGTTCTACTTGGTGTTTCTTAGGCAATTCTTTGTTAAGGTTTTTAGAAAAATAAAATAACATTATATGTTGTCTTATGGAAGCCTGTTTGGAGTTTAGAATCTTTACATTCTGATCTGTTTTGTGGCAGCTTGTTTAGAGCTTAGGTTTCTAATTATACATTGTTTTATGGCAGCCAGTTTGGAGCTTAGGTTCTTTTTAAGGAGACCCCCAGATTTGCCCTATTTTTTTGACCCTTTTTCTCCAACAGATTAAAGGTACGAAATTTCTTTGTTTTTTTTAACTTATTTTGGATGAATTATCTCTTCTTCTACATTCATTTCGAAAAGAACCATGGCGGTTTCGTTATATTGCTATAGTGTAGCTTTCGATGAGATTTAAGATCAATCTTCTTGAAGATTAGAAAGCAACATACTTCTCAATCACGGGGTGCATTGCTCTAAAAAAGATTTGATCCTATAGATACAGTTAAGATGTTTGAATAGTATATTGGGTGACTTAAAAAGTGCAGATTTTTAGACAAGCTAAGTTTTTTGGTTATGGCTCATGGGGTAAGTGCAGTAATAAGCAATAAGATTTGAGAGCTAATTACTCGCAAAGCCAATGATTTTTTAGAAGTTTGGGATTTGTTATCTATTTCAAAACGGTTGTAGGTTTTGCAATTTGGGTCTCAGCCCTTATGAGTGAAGATTGTGTCTTTCCTGTGCAACTAGGAAGAGGATTTTGGGTGGGCGTCAAATTGAGTAGGTCATCTTGTTTGGGATATAGATTAGTAAATGGTACCATACTAATTAAACATCACTTCAGGCTTCAATGTAGCTTCATGTGCATGAATTGCCTGTCAAGGATATGTTTTTGTCAGTACCCTCTAAAAAAGAATCAACAAATACTATTCATAAGTAGCATTTGAGTAGAAAAAAAACATTACTCTTCTCCATTTTCAAGCATTAGAGATCAATTAATATCTTTAATAAAGATGGGTAGCTGCTTAAACTTGTGTGTGCAGGGGATTTTCATGGAGATGTTCTTTTAGGATACTCTCTTTGGCCAAAATCATCAGGGAGTCTTGAGGCATTTGTCTGGTAGCCTAATTGATAACCTCATCAAATAGCAGTATTCATCCATACTCTTAGTCTTATCCATCCTAATACAAATAGAACATTGCATCCTCAACAAGGCTTATTGAAAGCATTAACAAACATGAATGTTCCAAATAATGGTCAAAGGAATTAGCTAATTGAAAGCATTAACAATCATGAATATCAAAGATAAGTGCTTGTTTTTACCCCTTTGATAATTCAACAAGTTGTGGGTACAATTCATTCTCTCTCAAATTGACAATTGATGCTGATGTTGTATTTACAGCCTGGTGTGCATCTAGTATTTGAGATTGCAGTACACCTACAACTGTTCTTGTTTTTTCAATCTTCTTGTCCTCTTTTCCTTTTGATTCTTGATGGTGCAACAATGCCAATTTCTTCTTCTAATCTATTCGTGCAAATTCACAACTCTGTAAAACCATTTAAGGAACCAAATAAAATTAACAAATGCTTGCATCCATTCAAATTTCAGACCTAAGACTATCAGACCAAACCATGAACCAATATCCATGAGAGAGAAAAGGTAATCTATTGACCAATCCTTGTAAACTAGTCTTCTAATCTCAATAAAAAAGCTTCTCATACATACACTTAATGTTGTTTGTTAGTTGGCTTTGAACTCTACTGGTTTCTTGGATTAGCTTATTGAAATTTCTCTCTATTCAATATAGTTTACAACTTAATAGAACATAACCCTTTCTCATCAATGTGGGCTAGCATTTGATCCCTGAGCCTCGCTTAAAATCAAAACAATTACAATTAGTAAAGTAGTCAGTTTAAGTATCAACCTTCAAAGTTCCCAAGCAT
This sequence comes from Cunninghamia lanceolata, assembly GCA_027924645.1. Classification (NCBI taxonomy): domain Eukaryota; kingdom Viridiplantae; phylum Streptophyta; class Pinopsida; order Cupressales; family Cupressaceae; genus Cunninghamia; species Cunninghamia lanceolata. Next base: position 664,155 of record BSBN01001673.1, read on the forward strand.
CGATCCACCCAAACACACCCTTCAAAAGTCCAAGATGTTGTGGGATGTAAAATGTGACTCTTAAGACAAAACAATCTTCTCCTCCCAGTTCTTATGCATTTATAGAGAGGGAAAAAATAGATGTTTTAATTAGATCACCAAGAAAAGTAAAAGAGGGCGAGAGAGAAAAAAGCAAGTATCACTATCACATATGCTTCTATTGCCATGATATAGTACTTCTTTTGAAACAAGAAATATATGTCATCAACAGGTGGCATTTTATAGCAGAGATGATTTAACTAACTGAGAGTGTGCCCATTTTACCAACTAAAAAACATTTACATCAAAGGAAATACCTAATACGAGGATATTGCAAATTTTGTATTCTCATTGACTCACAGAGTTATGGTATTATAATTTGAGATTGTAGTATGCCTACAACTGTTCTTGTTTTTTCAATCTTCTTGTCCTCTTTTCTTTTTGATTCTTGATGGTGCAACAATGCCAATTTCTTTTTTTGATCTATTCGTGCAGATTCACAACTCCGCAAAACTATTTAAGAAACCAAATCAAATTAAAAAATGCTTGCATCCATTCAAATTTCAGACCTGAGACTATTGGACCAAACCATGAACCAATATCCATGAGAGAGAAAAGGTAATCTGCTGACCAATCCTTTTAAACTGGTCTCCTAATCTCAATAAAAAAGCTTCTCATACATGCACTTCATGTTGTTTGTCAGTTGGCTTTGAACTCTATTGGTTTCTTGGATTACTAGCAAACATAAGCATGATATACATTATAGAAATAACTATATTTGCCTTCAATATCTACATTTGAATCCCTCTCCCTCTCTATGTAAATATTTGTCACTACCCTGTATTGCAACTGTTTATTCTATAATGTAGATATGACTTGTTTATCTATCAAAAGTTGATGTTATATATGTTATTCTCATTCCTCAATGTCAAGATTTGATCTTTCTACTACCTTCTCCTTAAAAATAGTTGATTGTTTATAATAAATGTTTGTAATATTTTAACATTAAAAATAGTTCATTTTACTGATGGTATTTCAACATTATTTTTTTTTACCCTCTTAACAGGGTATAAAATTCATGTGCCATTCTTTAAAATATGTTTTAAATATCATCTACTCGGGCCAAAAAGGGATTTTTGAACATAATCTGTTATGCATATCAATTACCGAATAAAACACCAATTTATGTTTAGAATGGGGGTTTGGCAATCTATAAGAAATATCCATCAATTTTTTGGCAAGTGTTATGAATTGGGTCACATTATTAATTTATAACTATGAAAGTTAGTGTTGGGGTTTCATATAGCAAGCCAGGACCCAGGGGAAGTTCACATTTCTATATAGTAAAGTAATTTATTTCTTTACTTTTAATGTATGTCTTGTTTAAACACCTAAATCCATTGGAACTATGCAGGATATAGCCAAAAAGGAGGTTGCAAATGAGCTACTGAAATATAGAGACACTTTTACAAAAATAGGGTACACAGCATTAGCCAAGCCAAAACTTGAGGTACCAGAAGGACTTAGTATGGAGAATTTTTCTTGCAAATATAAATAAAATCTTAATAAGATATTCTATCTTGGACAAATCATGATGAATTGACCTTTTGCTTTCTCAACCATGACAGCCCCTAGTCTTGATTATCTGGAAAGTGCTTTGGAAAAGTTTGATGATGGGCCTTTCTTCTTGGGTGAGCTCAATTTGGTAAGCCATCTGATCTTGCATAGTTATTTCTAGGACTTTTGATCCTTTATCCTTTTGTGTTTATCGCTTTTAACAACAGTGAGATGTTGCATGAAATTTATGTAGGTTGATCTTAGATATGCTCCTTTTGTCCAAATATTTTATCTCGTGTTTTCCAAACCTAAGAATAATGACATAACAACTGGCAAGCCAAAACTATTGCAATAGAATAGATTCAGGGAAGAACAAATTCTACTTTTTCCATTTTTGGCTGTATGATGAATTATATTATCATTCTAAAAATCATGTACTATATACACAAAGCAAATCACAACACATAATTTTTTTTCTTTCTGACAAGTAGTTTTCTTTTTGTATGACATAACATGTTGGTTTAACTATAGGAAATGCAAAAAATTGATGCATATGGAAAAAGCAAGACTTGACCTAGAGCAAGTTGTTTGAAAAATACAAGACCTACAATATCTCTTCTGTGATACTAAGAAGTATTTAAGATACACGATACAAGATTTTTATATTGCTTGGCTTCTCAATACCTGAAAAAGAAAAATGGATTTGTTAAAAAACATAGTAATGATTATTTTCATCCTTATGCATGCTAATTAGATTGTTGGACGCAAATGAAGTTAATATTAAAATTCAAAAGACAAGTTTACATTAAAGATTGAATGTTAGTCCTCTGATAACAATTACCAAAAGCTAGTAGTGAAAGAAATATAGATGAGATAAATTTAGCATTTCTAGAAACCATAGATCATGAAAAGAAGAAAGACTGATTATCCATAATTTCATTGTATTAATTTCCTTGGTAGCTATCACTGGAGAATGTCATCACTGTGAACACAAGAATAAAGAACCAGTAAATATGATAATGTACAAGAGCCAACACTATGCCAAACAAACTTCCATGAATATGACATTAAAATAAATACACACCAAAAAAGCATGGACAAATGAATGATGTGGTACTTGCAATGTTTAAAATACAGTCGTGAAACTGAAGATAAATTCAATACATGTCTCAACCACAACAGGATAATCAGAGGTTCAAAAAAATGTTAAAATACATTAGAGAAAAAATATTCAGGTGTAATTTGAGAAATAGATAACAATATTTTTCAAGCAAATATCCAAAGCATGCAGACTGCAAATAATTTCAATGACACAATTTTCAAATTAGGGCAAAAAATTAGGAAATAGTTAAGTTGATTAAAGAGAGATAAATTTGGAGATTTTTGTGATTGTGGTTATATTACGGTAGAGATGAGCAAAAGTCTTTTACACATGTGAACTATCCTCTATTGTTCCATTATGTACTTGTGGAGATGGTGATGATGTATCTCTCTAATAACAAAAGTGTTGTATAAATGTGTCAATGTTGATGTTATCTTTGGAGAAGAAGGCTAAGACGTTTCTATTGTGTTCCATATAAATTAGTAATTTGATATTTTCCAAAATATGTTTCTTGGTTAGCACTTCAAACAAATTATCATGAGAATGTATGGCTAAATTTCTATCCTATAAAAAATTTGGTTAGATTGGATCTCTTGAGGTACCCTTGCTTCTATTGTAGTATTCATGGGAGCAAGCTATTGTTAATGAACTCCCTCTAATTAATGATGGTGTCTTTAAATTTTTATAATTGAATTTCAACTTGTATAAGCTCACTTCATAGTCATAAACAATGAACCTTACTTTACTCTTGTTGATGTCCATAGTGCACATATCAACATTACCCATTTAACCTTGAAACTTTTGCTCATCCCACTTGCCCATCTCATTGCCTCTTCTAACATAATTGAATGTTTGATAACCATGAATGTTTTTAGAACCCTCTTTGCCCACATGTATAAGAAACAAGAATCGACTAAAAGAATGCTGACATCAAAATCTGAGTTGATTGATAGTTGAATAAGTCGAGTACATATAGGTGTGAGAGGAAGTTAGTTAGTTGAGGGAAGGACTCCTCAACTATGAGTGGTGGTGAGTTGCCTCCCTAAAAACTAGCGTGAGTGGCTAATTAGTGGGCAACTTGGTGACGCCTATCCTAACCACTCAACAACCTTGACATCTCAATAAGGTATGTCAAGATTGTATAAGGGCACACTTAAGTAGGCTTAAGCCTAAGTGTATGAAATACATATACACTAACACCAGGCCCCTTAAGCATAGCTTAGGTGGGTACAAGAAGGATGGGTTTTGAATACTAGACCTGGTGAGGTACCCATTTACAAAGTAATCTCTCATGAAGTGGAGAAAGGTAGAAAACCCTATGGGAAAAAACTACCCTCCAAAAGAGAGAAAAGATTCATGAAAATTATACAAGTGAAGAAGTACTACTTCTTTCACTAAGTACAATATATGATTCCCCCCATAGGAGAGAAAATGATAGAAGGTCTAAGAGACCCCCCATAATACATGTCCTACTGCAATGAGGCTAGATAGTTGACAAAGGATGTAGATGTAGATCCAAGAACACCGAACAATGTTCCTTCCCTTAAGAAGAAATGGAATCACCTGAAGATGCAAGATATCTTCCCATGCGAGAAGATGTATGTATGATCTTGAATCATGCTGAAGTTGATCCAAGGATGATAGTGCCCATTGTGATGTCTTTGAAGAATTCTCAGGTGTCCCCATGTCAATGCTGAAGGATGCCATAATCAAATCAGGGCATGCCCAATAGATGAGGATGATGATGATCTAGAACCATGTGTAGACTAATGTAGAGCATGAATATTTGAAGAGGATAATGGAGATGCAACTTCATCGAAACTATCATCAAAGAGAAGACTGATGCCCTCAATGTGTTAATGAGAGACTACAAACAGATAAGTGATGTCAGGTAGAAATCTGTCCCAATTAGCAATACTAGGAAGAATGATATCCTATTGCAAAGAAGCACCAAAATCTTTTGAAGAACCAACACTGGAATCTGATGAAGCAATAGCAGGAGGTGGCAGAATATCTTCTAATACAGGAGGTGTAGAGAGAGGAGATGAAAGTAGGTATGTCTTTGTGTCATCAGTATAGTCAAGACTTTCCCAATACACAAGTTCCTCTTCAGTATCATCATCATACAAAGGATCATCAACATCATCAAGGGAAAGAAGTATGTCTATAGCGGGATCATTTGGGAATGGAGGTTCATTGGGATCTCCATACATTTCCCATCGTTTGGTCCAAAGAGCTCTAGAGAAGTCGATGTGTGATAGAGGAACCCACTGAGTGTGGTTCATAACACTTAAGCCAATTAATCCTAAGACATGATTATTCTTATTTTCCCATACAGTTTTCTGCCAATATGTGCTTGGTTTAGGAATAAGTTCATACAAATGTGGCAATAGGTGAATCCATCGGTAATGCACCAGGATACTATTGCACTAGGACTTGTAGTTTCCATTTTCCAATGTAATGACAGATGGATGATTCATTATCCCCATTATTTGACTTAGATATATTACCCCCTTTTGAACGTTATGTTAGTTTAATGATATACAAAATCCCTGCAAAATCCCTTCAGAATAATACATGAAGCAGTACTTTATAAGATTAGTGCATTTTACAATGCAAGTAGGTCCAATTCATGGGAAATAAGAAAGAACATTAAAATTTGCAAAAGATGGTGCTCAATTTCGAGCTACTGAGCAAAAGTTATTATAGAATCAATTTCCCACAAATGACCTATTTTAATACATTTGCACTAAAAGGCAAAAAATGCCTATGGCAAGAGGTACCCTAGTCATCCAACCATTCATTGGAGTCGGCAAAGATTGAAGAATACAATGGTTTACTTGTAAGGGGCAATTGGCCTCCTGCCAACCCGGGCCTCACCCTTCGTCTTTGTCTGGCGAAGATACAAGAGCTTATAAAACCTAGTAATTTCTCCAAAGAAAATTTGCCCCAATTTAAAACTCCCCCTAAGATTTGCCTTTGATATTTTTTAGTGCATTTTTGACAATTAAAAAATTACCTATGTTAAAATTTATATAAAAAAATATAAATGCCTTTTGCATAAAATAAAAAGTCAAACTATAGAAACTCTAAATTTATAAAGCCCAAATTAGGGTTGGGGCAAATTAGGGCAGAAAAGCCCAAAAATGGAAGGTGGCCAAGGATTTCCACAGATTTTTGTTAAAAATTCCAAAATTGTTGGGGAAAATAGTGGTTTGAAGGCTAAACAAGGGCTAGTCTGGTTTCTACAGTGCACTGTGCCCGACTTTATTGGAGGTGCCCAAACAAAGGGCAGCGAAAACCTCAAGAATAGAAGAAATGTAGGTTTTTTTTATATAGCAGAACATAACATAGGTTGCATTATAACGTGAGCACGTTATGGCTTAATTTTTTTTAAAAAAAGTTGGCCACTTTTTGGCTCCCCAAATTTTTGTATGGGTGCCCCCTTTTGTTAGTAGGGTCATCCCTGGGTGACCATGGGTCGCTCGAGAGGCGACCCTAGGTTGCCTAGGGGAGATCTGAGCTTGATAGGGTTTTGTGAAGAAATGAAGGGTGGGAAATGAAAGAAGAGAAGAAAAGGAGGAGTTTGCCTCTAGAAACAGGTCAGTCATGTGCAAGAATCCAAATCTCCACTTGCATCTGCAGGATCTCCTGGGGGAGATCTAGAAATAATAGGGGGAGATTTGGATTGGTTGAACAGAACTGAAAACTGAAAGTGGGAGATGGATAGGGGGGCCTCTAGAAGGCTTCTAGGGGGTGCAAAGGATGAAAAACATAAGGGAAAGGTGAAAACTCACCTACAAGATGCTTACAAGGCTTAGGAGCAAGGTCGAAAGCTCAGAAAATGAAAATTGACAAGTTTCGCAAACGGTGTCAAAAAGCATCTCAAACAGGGAAAGACAGAAATCGACAAAGATGAAACAACACAAGACAAGAAAGAAGACATGTCATCAAGAGGTTTTCTGCTTAAAGGACATTATTTCACGCTTACATGTACATGACAAGGATTTGAATCATCACAGGGGTCCTCGTGGAGGCTGTGTGTGATTTTTGTGCTTACATATTTGCCCCCTCGGGGACGGTAGTCTACATGAAAGGTAGGTACCATTACTGAACTAGGCTTTACCTATTGTTGATTTTCCCACAATTATTCCTGCAATAACTCATATTAGTCCGGCATTTGAATGTATCAAAATGAATAATGAAAACAGAAATGACAAACTTACCATGGATCATTTGAGTTTGACTAGTTGTTTGCCTTTGTCAGTTTAGACCTGTAGGAAAGAAAGAACATAAAATGACGCACAAAAGAGATGCATAAAAGAAAAGAACTAATCTAAAATGTACAAATGAAACTAACCTAAGGGCAAACAAAGTGAGTCAAATTGTGAGATCAGAGAGAAATGGCGACGAAATCGATCCTGTTAGCAGTCGTTGGAAAGGTATCATCAAGGAGATCACAAAGATGGCCACCTCTTCTTTAACCATAGAGAATCGGGTATGCAAATAGTGAAAAACCCTTCTCTAAACCCTAGTTTGAATTTTGTGAAAAATCTCTTGAAATTGTATGTTTTTGTCAAATTTTCCTGTTGTATTGTCTCTGTTTCATTGTTTAGAGTAAAATAGGTTTTTCATTTTATAAAATCGGCTAAAAACTGAGCTTTTTAGAGCAATTTTAGCTTGAGGGATCTCCCTCTAGAGTCGCCCCTTTTGTCAGGCAGGGTCACCCAGAGGAGATCCTGCAGAACAGCAGGGTCGCCCAGGGGAGATCCTACAGAACACCTAGGTCGACTGGGGGCGACCCTATTGGGCTGATTTTGATTGAAATTTCATGTTGTCTAATGCTTATTTCACTTTGATCTGAGATGTTTTAGCTATTGTACTCACTTGTTTATTACAATTTTGAAGGGTTATACGCTTTTTTTGTGAGTTTTTCTGTAATTTTACAATTTTTGGGGATTTTGACGAGTTTACGAGATCTAATCTAAAGTTCTCTTCTGATTTTGCAAGACATACATATCCACTGGAATGCCTACCGAGAGAAGGGATGGCTCTCAGGGATGTTTGCTTCACTAAGTAATGAGGACCATACCATCTTGAGGCGAGCAGGTCTGGGTAGAGTTTGTCACGTGCCTATTATTCACCACATGTCCCATTTATGTTGTGATATTCTGACTTACTGGGATGTGAACAAAAACACATTCAATTTCCCACAGATCTCTTGAGAGTGGACCATCCCTTTGTATGATGTGTATTGTATACTTGGAGTTCCTGTGAGAAGACATCCTCTAGTCCTTTCAGCTAGCAAGTCCTTCGAGAATAAGGCATCCTGGGCAGAGTTCAGGGGGGTTAGTCGGCCCGAGGATCAGACAGGAGTCCAACTCACTTATGTGCCTCAACTTTGTATCCCACTTCTGAGGAGATTTCTGATTGGTTTTATTGCCTCTAGGCTGTCGGGAGACAAGGCCTCGGCTCGCTTGAGATGGTGTTGGGCACCCATCATTTGTGATATTGAGGAGGGCACATTTTATGCTTAGGGACTGGATATCTTGGCCATGGTCTACAGGGACTTCTATTGTATTTCACAGTGAGGGGCTCTTGCTTTTAGCCACTCTTCTTTGATCATGACATGAATATTTGAGCACATTAGGCCCTATCAGAAGCTCATTCTAATTCCAGATAGACATTTATCAAGAGCAACTATGTGGATGCATGTTGGTCACTTTGATGCTTCTTTACCCACTGTTGCTTCTCTTATGGATGAGGACATAGTCTTTGATCCTTATCGTGACATGGAGTGATCCTGGGCTCATGATGTCAAGGTCAGAGACTATTGTCATGGAGTATCTGAGATTTTAGACCGTAATGGTCTAGTTAAGGCCCATCGTGTTGACCGTGTTTCACATCAATTCGGTGAGGACTTCCCCAAGGACTTGCCCCTAGTATCCACTTGCTACGAGAAAGTTCAGGAGATGGGTGAGATTGGACAGAGGACTATTGTTTGGACTCCTTTGACTCCTAGAGTCTTCATTACTAGAGTTCCTAGAGGACGATAGAGGGGAGGGAGAGGAACTCCTTCTCGATCACTCATTGCTGCTATGGATTTAGAGTCCACTGACGAGGACTATGTTCCTGATGATGATGATTCATCAGATGAGGGCTTGCCCTAGGATGCACATGATGAGGGTCTTGTTGATGCTGATAATGCAGATAATGCTCCTGATATCCCTAAGGGTCCTCCTGTTGTTCCTAGACCTCCTCATTCAGACGAGGTGATGTGACAACTTGATCCTAATTGGTAGTCGAGTGATCCATGCGAGTTTCATTTGTTTCTATTTTGAACTTTTGTCCTTTCTCTTTTCATGCGGAACTAACTTGTCTTTTTCTTTCGATTTGCTCTTTTAGGTAATGTCAGAGAGTAGAGGGACTTTGTTTTTGAGATTAATGTTGGCTTGGCTTCTCCCTTCACTAGGATGACTCATGACCGTCTTTTAGATGATCTTGGTGTGCCCCCTACTACTGGGTGACACACACATATTTTCACTCATGTCTACCATGGATGTCAGGAGAATGCAGACTTGAAGGCCCAGATTCACACCCTTAAGGGTGAAAATTAGGTTCTTCAAGAGATGGCTCGTCTTAGTTTTGGCCGAAGAGATGCTATTATGGAGGGACCTTTAGAGTCATATGCTCATAGTAGAGCGCCTCGCTCTGATAGGTCTCATGGAGCGACTAGTGGTACTCGTAGAGAGAGGAGCCAAAGTCCTGAGGGTTCCATTGGAGGGAACCAACCTTGACTTCCTTTCTTGAACTTGTGCTCCCTTGCACGAGGAATCTCTACTTCTTTTGAGAGCATTTTGTCCTAGCTATTTGATACTCTTGTATGTGTAAACTTCGGATGTATCCATGAAAGTGTATCCTTTTATGGTTTTTGCCTATCAAATTTGTACTCATCTCTTATGCATGTTTTGGAGGTTTGAGAACTTTTTGATTATGTTTTTGACCTTTTCAACTCTTTAATGATGCAAGTATGATAATGATAATTTTTTGTGGCATATGTATGAGATGTAGTTTACGATATAAAAATGCAGGAACACAAGAAATGATGAAATGAAACATTTACTTCTAAATGTTGGCAAGAGACACAATATGGATTCATGGTTGTTGTCATTGATGGAAACAAAGGTCATCCCACATATCCGCAAGTCATGGTGTGTCTCTACCGGAAGTCAGAATGAAGATTGTTGTGGTCCGATGAATAAGAACAGAGCATGTGGCAAGGTCCGACAGATTGGTCCGGATCTCTCTGAGGAAGTGTCTTGGTGCAGTACAAATTTGGGGAAGTCAAGAGGACTACCTTGAGTGGTATATTCCAAGGATCTAGCCTCTGGTGATAGATGAGGAAAAAGATATGAATAGTTGAATACCGGATTCCTGAGTGACAGTGTGAACAGAGGAAGAACTGACTGACAGAACATTAGACTACTTTCCGGATGTGTTACTGATGGTGTTAAAGGTTATGAAGGCATGAATCATGCTTGGCCGACATGATTAATAATTTTTACAAGTATATGCTTGATCCGCATTACTTGATGAGCAAGGATTCAGCCGACTGAACAGAGTTTGTGAGAAAATAGACTGTTTCGGATGCCGACTAGAAAGGTGATGAAATTACTTGTGCGGATATATATGCACGATGGATTTAGTTGTGAAAAGTGTGAAGTATGATGATAATGCGCGAATAAGTATGGAGCAGAGCAGAAACAGCTAGAGAGATTTGGTATGTGAAAGGAAAGTAGAACAAAGAGAAGAGGAAAGATGAAGTGCAGCAGATCAGTATATTGAGCCTAACCGGAACTGAACTCTAGCATATGTGGATGCTTCTAATCAGTTCAAGTATTGTATGACATTCCTTTGTAGACAGTGTGTCTCCTTGTAGGCAGTGTGCCTCTTTGTGAGCAGTGTACTCGGGCAGTGAGCCCTAATTGGCAAGTGCCATTTTGTAATTTCTTATTCTTCTAACAGAGAATAATCTTTGGGTTAATCACCCCGTGGTTTTCTCCCTTAACAGGGTTTCCATGTCAAAAATACTGTGTCATGTGTTTTTCATTTCATGGTAATGTTTGTTTGATTGATTCAATGTTGCTTTAATTAATAAGAAAGTTTAAAAGAAGAAAGAAACTAGGATAACTGATTCACCCCCCCTCTCAGTTATCAACAATTAGTATCAGAGCTAAGTTCCTCCTAATAGAGCCTAACAACTTGAGGAAGATCTGGGAGTTCAAATGGATGCATATGGTTTAAGGGAGCAACTCAAGACTGCCCTTGAGGATCTTGAACAGTCAAACTCTGAAGTCACTGAATTAAAGGAAAGACTTAAACAGGCTGATGAATTCATGAGAGAACTAAAGGAAAAATTAAGTCTCTCTATGAAAAAAAGAAAGGAGCTACTCCAACAACTGGCAAGACAAAGTGAAGAAAGTAATACAAATGAAGAATTGACTGAGAAAACCAAGTTATGTGAAAAATTATCAAAAGAAGTCATTATGGTAAGACATGAAATGGAATCAGGAGTTATAAAGTTTACTCAAGAGATTGAAGAGAAAAGAAAAGTTGAAGACAATCTAAGACAATCCCTTAAAGAGAAATCAGAAGAATGCCACCAGATGGATAGGATTATCAGACATCTTGAATCTGATCTTGAAGATGCCAAAGATAATGAAGAAAAACTTGAGGATCAAATTGTCTCTCTCAAAAGAGACCTTCAAACAACAAATGAATATAAAGAGAAATTCAAGATAAGTTCTGCTCAGCTTGAAGTTCTTCTTGGAAGTCAAAAAAGGATAGATGACAAGTATGGTTTGGGATATGAGAAAGGAGAAAGCTCCGGATCCGGTCAAAAGAATTTTGGACCAGAAAATCCAAGGAATAGGCCTAGAAGATCTCCGGTAAGACAGCCCAATGCTCAAAGATATCCATCCTTCAATGGATACTGCCACAGCTGCAATCACTTTGGTCACAAAGCTAATCAGTGCAGGAAGAGAATGAATCAGACTAATCCATCCTTCTCTGGACAGTGCTTTAGCTGCAAAAGGTATGGACACAAGTCTCATGAATGCAGAAATATGCAAATAAACAAATCATTCAATGGTAGATGCTTTGCATGCAATAGAATAGGTCATATGGCTAATCAATGCAAATCAAGAGGTTATCATTCAAATATGCAAGGAAATGTTATTTGCCAAATCTGTAATAGGTCCGGTCATAATGTAAAAGTCTGCAGAAGCAAGAGTCAGGACAAAAGAGGTCCGGTGCATAATCACAATCAAGACAAGGGAAAACAAAAGATGAATGTGGCTGAAGTTAGGAATCAGATGAACAAGATTTGGGTGAAGAAAAGTTTAGAAAATATAGAGGTTGGATCTGCACCAGACTCTGGTGCTGATATTCCTTCCGGAAACTAAAAGGTGAGCTTTGGCTCAGGGGGAGACTCAAAGAAAATCTTGTTCCCTCAGCCAATCAAGTGGTGCCAGATGTGGCACATGATGCGGAGTAAAGGGTTAGTAGATATAAGTCTTGAGATGATCCAGATAAGATTTTAGAGGTCCGCATGAAGATGTCAAGAAGTTGTGATCGATCAGGCAAGACCTGTTCCGGGAGATGCTCTGGAATGACAGAGGATTACAAAAAGGTCTGGAGAGATCCGGAAGTGCATTGTCTTATTCTGTGGATTGGACAAAGTGTTTGGGATGTCCTTGTGATGTGTTATCTTGATTTGTTCATGGTTGAAAGTTCTGCACGATGTTCATAAACCAGGACTGATCCGGTTCTTCAAGTTATCTGAATAAGGCAAATCAGAATAATGTAGGTCGAGCATTTATTGCCATCAGATATTAGGGTTTGCGGAGCAATATAAGGGATTTCTCATAAATCATTTGCTCATTCTGCACTCAAGAAGAAGCGAAAAGTGGAGCTCTGCAACAAGATTCATCAAGCACACCAAAGATCTCCTGCCGAAGTCATTGCATAAAGAAATCAATCCAACCACTCCATGCAAACCGAAGGCGCCTAAGGTATTTTCTGTTTTCGATATCTTACTACAAATCTGTTGAGAAATGGCTACTCTGAATATAGTAAAGATCTCAGACAGGCCCCGACCTGAATTTAAGAAACACCCATACAAGTCATTGGAGGTAGATCCCTTAGGAGCATTCTCTAGTGTTCCTCATGGCGTTTTACACACAGAAGACATTAGGGTTTACATACATGCAAGCATTGAGGAATTCGGGGAATTCAAATTGAGAGATTTGTATCACAAACAACTGATAGACAATGCTTTTGAGCTTAAACCTGAGTATAAGGGTATCCAGAAGAAACAGTTTGATCAATTCATTCATTTCCCCTGCTTTGAAGAAGATGAATGGGTCCGGTATGTATTGAGTAGGATGCATGACAACTTCTTATGGCTGGATAGACCCTGCAAGATCACAAAAGAGGCAATTAGGGCAGTGACTGGTCTATATTCTTCCGGAGGGATACCTATCCTTACATCTGTCAAAAATAACATTGTAACTGAGGCCACCGGATCAAAATTTGATAAGAGGGCAATGACCATTGAAGATATTTCTGATCCGGATATCAAGTATGCATCCATGATAATAGGATACAAGATCTATCACTCCAGTAGGGAGAATTCTGTATCTGGAACTGCAGTATATACTGCCTATGAAATGCTGAGGAAGAATGCAGACTATGATCTCTGTGAACTTCTCTTAAGCCAATTAATGGAAAATATACAGAAGATCAAAAAGGACAAAAAGAATTCTTTTAAGTATGGTACTCTTATATTATGTCTGTTCTTCTACTTCATGAATGAACTACCCAGATCAAGTGGATGGGTATGGCAAAATGACAAACCTATTGCAGTCCAGATCAGAGATTACTTACATGGGCTTGGGGATGCCAAAGTAAGAAATATAGCCCTGTGGGGATACTTCAAAAACTTCCAAAGCACAATGCAAGCAAGAGAAAGAATTCCCCAGTCTATTGTTGAAAAATATAAAGACTCAGTCTGCTTTATGGTGGATACTGATCAATGCCTAATGGAGGCAGTGGAGCCAAGGACAGTCTGGATCATGCCCATGGGGTATGAGGTTGATGAACAGATTGTGGAACTGCATGTTCAACACATGCTTAGTCAACCCAAAGATCCAAAAGAAGAAAGGTTTGGAACCTTTGAGGAGTTGAGTGTGAAGATCCATGTGGAGCTCAGAGAACCTGAGACAAAAAGGAAAGTTAGAAAATAAGTTGAACATATTGCTCAAGGCCTAGGCATCTCAAAAGAGGTACTTGATGCCAATCGGGAAAAGAGGAGAAAGGCTGAAGAAGAAAAGAAAGAGGCAGAAAAGAAAAGCAAGAAAAGTGCTCCGGTGGAAACCTCAACCCGGACCAGATCATCAAAGGGATCTACACCTGTCACAACCAAAGGTTCAAAAATGTCAAAACCGGAAGGTCAGACATCTGATAAAGGAGAGAAAAGATCTAAAATAAAAGCCACAAGGGCTTACACAAGTCAGAAAGATGAAGAGGAAACTGAGTCAGATGAGGGAGTAAAGGAAATAAAGAAGCAGAAGAAGAAAGGATCTGGTAAACCCTCCACAGGCCAAGACAAGGATGAAATGGCAGAGGTATTTGTTGAAAAGCCCACTCTGTCTCTAGAGAGTGTAATCAAGTCAGTCACGGTGGATGGAAACCTTCAACCAATGACTGAATTTTATGATGACTACAATGAGGCTGACCAAAAGATTCTGCAGGAAGCCACAATCAAGTATCTGAACATATACAATAAGGCTTTCATTGAGATCATATCTCTAATTCCTAAAAGCCTAGAAAAGGAATTAGAAATAAGAAAGAATAATGCTCAGGAAAAAAGATCTTGAGATCCGGGAGCAGATAGCTATTCAGCTATATCCTCAAATTGATCCCAAGACAATGAACATAATATTCAAAGACTGCAAAGATGAGTTCAGAAGTAAAGCAAGGATGAATCAACTCATGCTTGGTGAGACTGACAAGGTGGCCAAAGAGACAAAAGAGATCCTCCGGAAGGCCTTCAAAAGGTTCAATCTTCCTGTTGTAGAGGACTTAGGTGCAGAAACAACTATGGACTTGGAACCCTCTGCTCCGGAAGAAGTGGCCCATGAACAAACTAGCATCTCTCCTCCGGTTTCCCCTACAGTCTCTAGATCCAAAGAAGAAGAGAAATTACAGGAGAAGGAAGCAACGGTGAAAGAAAAAGAGGTTGACAGTACCAAGGGCGCAGAGAAAGAGAAGACTCCATCAGAGAAAACCACGACTGATAGTGGTAAGAATGTGGAAGGAGAGAAAATCCCAAAGGACAGTTCCAAGACTGTAGAAGAAAAGAAACATCTGTCTCCGGAAAGAGACACTGCACAAACTGTTCAACAATTTTTGAGCAAAGAAACAATAGAGATCGATGAACCGGAGCTACTACAAGGCCCATTCAACTTTGATTCCCTCTCTCCGGTGCAGACAATGAAGATAGCCTCATTTGCAAATGCTAAGGCAAATGAAAAGCTCCTAAAGTCTCATATGGAAGACTGTGAGTTGATAGAGGCTGCTTCCAGAGTGCTTGAGAAGATTATACCATCGGTCCAGATAGATCCGGTAGCCTCCTCTTCCGGTAATCTCAAAACCTTAGTCAGTAGTGTTGATACACATTTTGATTCTCTAGAAAAATTAGCTGAAGAAAAGGTCCGGAAGGAGTTTTTGGATAAAAGATTTTCAGAAATACTAGGATTAATCTCTAATGATAGAAGAAATATGAGTATTGGAATAAAGAGCTTAGAAAATGCTCTTAAGGATGGCGGTGACATTTATAAATTTTGTATATCCTGGTCAAAGGCAACAACAGAAATTGATAAGAAAATAAAAGAGGAACAGGACAAACTACAAAGTTTGTCTCAAAGTTTTGATCCTCTCTCTTCCTCCATAGTAAACCAAGAATGTCAAACTATTGCAATCACAAATGCAATAAAGAACTTTGCAAAGGAAAGGAAGAATATAACTAACCGGATGGGAGAACTTAGAAGGATTATAATCCCTAAGTTAGAAACTATGCATGAGGCCATCAGTGATGCTCAAACTACCGCCCAAACAAATGATCTGACAGATCTCAAGAGGGCAGAAGCTTTTGCATTTTTATTGAGTGGTCACACTTCAATTTTGGATAGAATGAAGCAAAGTTGGGCTACAGAACTGGTCCAATTGAAGACATCCTTTGCAGACATTCTTCAGTTTATGTGAGTATGTAATATGCGGCTAAGTTTAGTAATTTTTTGAAAATTTTGATGTGCGGACCCTACCCTTTGCCATTGATGTCAAAGGGGGAGTGAGGAGCAGTGAAAAATGAGGAATCTAACTAAGGGGGAGTTCCAGAAATTGTATATAAAGATAGAGCATCAGCCAAGGGGGAGCATAGTGTAAACACTTAGTCATTTTTCACTAAGTGTTGCCATCAATGCCAAAGGGGAAGATTGTTGGCAAGAGACACAATATGGATTCATGGTTGTTGTCATTGATGACAACAAAGGTCATCCCACATATCCGCAAGTCATGGTGTGTCTCTACCGGAAGTCAGAATGAAGATTGTTGTGGTCCGGTGAACAAGAACAGAGCATGTGGCAAGGTCCGACAGATTGGTCCGGATCTCTCTGAGGAAGTGTCTTGGTGCAGTACAGATTTGGGGAAGTCAAGAGGACTACCTTGAGTGGTATATTCCAAGGATCTAGCCTCCGGTGATAGATGAGGAAAAAGATATGAATAGTTGAATACAGGATTCCTGAGTGACAGTGTGAACAGAGGAAGAACTGACTGACAGAACATTAGACTACTTTCCGGATGTGTTACTGATGGTGTTAAAGGTTATGAAGGCATGAATCATGCTTGGCCGACATGATTAATGATTTTTACAAGTATATTCTTGATCCGCATTACTTGATGAGCAAGGATTCAGCCGACTGAATAGAGTTTGTGAGAAAATAGACTATTCTGGATGCCGACTAGAAAGGTGATGAAATTACTTGTGCGGATATATATGCATGATGGATTTAGTTGTGAAAAGTGTGAAGTATGATGATAATGCGCGAATAAGTATGGAACAGAGCAGAAACAGCTAGAGAGATTCGGTATGTGAAAGGAAAGTAGAACAAAGAGAAGAGGAAAGATGAAGTGCAGTAGATCAGTATATTGAGCCTAACTGGAACTGAACTCCAGCATATGTGGATGCTTCTAATCAGTTCAAGTATTGTATGACATTCCTTTGTAGATAGTGTGTCTCCTTGTAGGCAGTGTGCCTCTTTGTGAGCAGTGTGCTCGGGCAGTGAGCCCTAATTGGCAAGTGCCATTTTGTAATTTCTTATTCTTCTAATAGAGAATAATCTTTGGGTTAATCACCCTGTGGTTTTCTCCCTTAACAGGGTTTCCACGTCAAAAATACTGTGTCATGTGTTTTTCATTTCATGGTAATGTTTGTTTGATTGATTCAATGCTGCTTTAATTAATAAGAAAGTTTAAAAGAAGAAAGAAACTAGGATAACTGATTCACCCCCCCCTCTCAGTTATCAACACTAAAGAATGTCATGAGATATGACATTTGACTTTATTGCTTTGAGACTCTTTTTCTAATTATGACATGAATGCAATGTGGAACAAATGAGGTGACTACTCTTAAATACAATTTTTGATTCAGGGTTGTCCTGATATAAGAGACCTATTCGAGGCTGTCAGATAGGAGTTTATAACTTAGGTGGGGAGTGGGAGTGAAAATGGAGTGCTTCTAATTTTTGGCTTTGCTAAAGACTAAACACTGATCCTTATCTAGATAAGACAATTGGACAAGTTTTCAACTTTAGACAAGCAACAAAATTTTATAGGTGTTTGTTAGACTTAGATCATAGATGGAAAGCAAGGTAGACCCGGGGTAGAGGATACATGGGAAAGAACAAGGGTCCCTAGGTAGAAGATGATCCTAGAGACTACTAGACTCTTGGTTTTGCTCAGCTAGTGCATGTGTGTGGTTTGTACCTTTCTTTCTCTGTTAGAATGTCACCCTTGAGGCTTTGAGCTTAGACTGATCTCCACCCAAGAGTACGAACATTCATCAATCTTCTCTCTTTCACTATTTTTTTTGTATCTCTTTTTTTTGCCTTTCACTTTTTTTTTTGTATTTTCCTCACTTGATTTTTCTCATTTTTTTTTTATGTTTGACTTTTCAAGAAATGAATGCTTTTGGAACTTTCGATATGCAATAATTTGATCTCTCATACTCTTATTTTGATTACTCATATATTTATTCATTCAAATTTTAGATTGCTTCCTTCAGATTTTTTATCCTCCTGACATTTTTATCCAGGAAAGATAAGGGGCTGAGCGCCACCTAAAGTTTTTTGTAATCTAGTCGGACTTATCTACTACTTGGGAAGAATTGTGAAGATCTACTTGCAAGCTTCCTTTGAACACTGTAGGTTTGAAAACTGACCTTGTTTAGACTTAACATCTCGACTCATTAAGACCGAGATTAGTGTAAAGCTAAGAGCTAGGCTTTGATTAGATTCACTAGGAATGAAAATGGGATAATGGTGATTATGAAAAATGGGGAATCTCTAGGTCTTGAAAGGATGACGTATATCTAGGAAACATTAGACTTCTTACTGAAAAGAAAATATTACAAGAGTAGGTCACTAACAGCAATGCAAGATGAAAAGAGTGGTGCTGAAATGCAAGAAACAAATTATTTTTGACATTTTGATTTTTTTTTTTTGTATTTTTATGTTTTATGATTTTTTTTTTAGACAGTGTTTCTTGAGGTGAAAGGCATTGACTGTTTCGCCAAATTCCTCTCCCTCCATTGTGCACAAGAGATAGGCACCATTTCTGATGTCTTTTGTGACCATGTAAGGGCCTTTCTAGTCTTCTGAAAAAGCTCTCTTTCGTCTTCTTTTCTTATTCTTCATGCTACCTCTTCTTAGGACAAGTTCTCCTATTCTGTAAGGTTTGTCATTTGATTCTATTGGCACCAAGTCGGTGGTTTCTCTTGGCAGTGTGAGACGAAGTAAGTCTCAAAAGGCTTGTTGGTGAGAAGGGGTCCAATACAGGACTCCATCATAATTTAGTAATTCTGCTAACAGATCGAATTGTTCTTGCATGTAGATTTTCACATCTGGTCTCTCTTGGATTCTTTGCAAAAATTGGAACAACTCAAGGGGAGTTTACGGCTCCCTTTGCTCATTAGGAGGGACAAAGCTTATACATGTCCTCCTATTTGGTTCTGGTCTTAAGTCCATGGCATATCTGATGTAACTCTTTGGCAATTCAAAAATGACAGGGTCATCAACGTCAACTAACACTCTCATCTTCCATTCTCTGTGAAAAATACCTTCACTTCCTTCACCCTCATCGGGAAGTCTTTCAACCATTTCGATTTGTACTAGAGGTGCCTCCTACTCGCTGAGTTCATTTGATTGAACCGAGGCAAAAGTGGTTGGATTCTCTTGTGGCTAAGACACCATGCACATCCTAGGTAGCATTCCTATGGCATTAGTTGATTCATTGTCAACAAAATGCACCTCCTCCATGGGTGTCAATGGTTGATATGAATCCTCTATTTGGGTAGAGGCTCATAAGATTCCATTTCTTCTGGTGTCTCAGGGACACGTGATTCACTTAAGGGTGTCAGTGGAGTGTAACTTTTTGTCATGTCTTCCTCAACATCTGAGAAAATGTGTGGGTTTGCATTTCTCAAGTCTAACGTGGTTGTCTCAAATATTAGACCTTCAGTTCTATGTGGTTTTTCTCCTATGCAAGGGAAAAGCTTGTAGACTTCTTGGATGTCAATCATAAGTACTTCTAGGGGAAATTGGAGTGGTCCATCCCACTCTACCCATTCCATGATCTTAATTGTTTTTTCTTTAGGGACCATTTCCTTTTGTTTTGGCAATGCATCATTCTCTAAAGTTTTGATCTCTGCAGCATTTATGGTCTTTTCCAAAAATTCCATTTGTTTGATGCATATTGACTGAGGTGTAGGACTAGAGACGGTTAATTTTTTGGAAGGGAGTTCATAGTCTATGGGGATACCTATACGTTTGTTGGGTGTGTTTGATTTTAACATGCTAAAAGGTTCTGGGTCTCCCTTTGCGACATACACTTTCCCGAAGTGCAAGAATCGAGCTTCTTGAAATAATGTGGATGGCACAACTTTCATTCTGTGTACCCATGGTCTACTAAGAAGAAAATTAAATCCCGTGTCTTTGTCTATGACATAGAATGTGGTAGGAATGGTTTTCCATCCCAAAGTTACTTGAAGGGTAATTTTACCTATCATGGAAGCTTTTAGATTGTCGTATCCACTCAAAGTATCTTGTGAAACAGTGATATTTGTGTGTCCTAACCCATCCTCTCTAGAAGGGAGAATAGAACTATGTTCGCTGTGGCCCCATCATCAACTAAAGTTCTCTTAATGCAACTGTCGTAAATCCAAACTTGTAAGTATAACATAGGATATCCTTTTTTGGTTAGCTCAGCCTCGGAGGGCATTTGCTTTAAATCGAAGAAGAATCCTAGGTCCTTGAGTTTTGAATTTGGTGGACAGAGGTCGTAAGCCACGTGATTGATTTGCTCACTAGGTGGTCGTGTAATTTGGTCGAGGTATTTAGGCCTATTGCTTTTAGTAACACTGAGCGATGTGAAGGGGAGTTCCTGAGTAAGTCGATGAATGCAATGTGAGAATATGTCTTATTTAAATCTTCTATTAGTTCATAAGGTCCAATTGGAGCTGGTATAGGTTCCATTACTGAAATAATACCTCCATATGGTTCTATTTGTTCATTTTCATGCTTAGGGTCTTCCTCATCCTCTTCATTGTGCATAATCTCGACTAATCCCATCATCCTAGCTTCTCCTTTTTGTCCTAGTTGCAGAGGGACTTTAGGGTTACTATTTTGAGCTACTTCATTTCAGTTCATTGTTTCTGTGTCTTTATGTGTGGGGAATATTTGCATTTTGTGGTGCTATTGGAGCTTGATTTTGTCTTGTATCTTTGTTATTGGGCGTGACCTCCTGTGGGTTCAAGAACATCTCTATGAACAAACATTGTTGGTCTTCTGGTAGCCTTGCTATGAATCTGTTATATTCTCTACAAGATTATGTGTTGTGCCCCCTTGTTCTATGAAAAGAACAAAACTATTGAACTCGTATGGGGGTCTTTCGTATCTTCATTGTTTCCATTCCCATTCCCATTGCGGTTCCAACTTTGGTAATTGTCTCGAGGGTAGTACCTATTATTCTGAGGTCGCTCTATGGCATTTACATTAGGAGGATAGTAATCTCTCCCATTGTGGTCATCTCCTATTTTCTTGGTTGGGGGTTGATCTGTCACCCCATCTATAGTTGCACTCCTATTGTTTTTAAGGATCTTAGTTAGAGAGGCATTGTTTCCTGTGTCTTCCTTTGTCAGCTTTCCATTTGTCCCATAGACCTTTCTACCACTGTCAATGGCGGCTTGGTCAATCCTTAAAGCACTTTCCAATGCTCCCTCATAGGATTTGTATGGCAATTTTTGAACGTTTTCTCTCATGTCCTTGTTAAGAGAATGTAAAAAGAGGTCGCATAGTTCTTGGTGATCCATGTTTGGAGAACTAGTCAAAGAGTAAAGGAATTACCTCCATCGAGTGAGAAACTGGGCTACATATTCATTTGGCTCTTGTTTCATTGTGAGGAATTCTCTAATCCTTGTTTTGACGAGTTTGTTCATGTCGAATTCCATGACAAACTCTTGATTAGTTGTTTGAACGAATGAATTGAAGCTTCTAGTAAGCGATAATACCAGTCTAGAGCTAGGCCTTCAAGAGTTTTTCAAAATATTTTTTCTACAACCCCATCCCAAGGGAGGAGTTCTCTTATCGTTGTGGTGTAATCTTTAATGTGGCAGTTTGGATCTCCTTCTCCTTTGAAGTTCGAGAGATCAGGCAATGGTCGAGGTAGTTGCATGCTTCTTATGTTTTGATCCAAAGGTTCTTTCAATACTTAATATATGTTCTAAGAAAGGCACTTTGAGTTTACAAGGTTGATAGTAATAACCCTGTAGGTGGGTTTTGATAACCCATTATCAGATTTGTTTGGTTGTTTTGAACAAGAGGATTCCATTCAAACATGTGTCATTGCTGGTGTTTCGTGAGTAGTAATTAAGGTAGGGGGATTTTGTGATGCCCCTAGTCCTATTCATGAGATTTTGCCTTCTTTCTAGAGCAGCCTGCTATGCTTCCAAGATTCTAATCCTTTATACTAGAGTTGCGATTAAGTCTGCAGGAATTGCAGCTCTAGGTGTTTCTTCATTTCTAGGATTTTCTAGTCGAGTATTTCATGGTGATATGCTTCTTTGAGTGCAACATTTTCTCTTTTCTCTTCTCACAAGACAATCCTTAATGCTTCTTGAGTGTCTTTAGCTTCTTGCAGATGTTTTTCTAATCGTTTGAGTTCCTCATCAAGATGAGTACTCAAGATGTGCTCGTGGAAGGTTGATCGGGTCGATGTATCTCTGACCTTATCCTTCTAGCTTTATGTGGCACATTTGGTATGGCTGGATTGTTTTCCCAATCTAGGTTGTTGAAAGGTAGAGAATTCCTAGGCTCTCTTTAATCTTGTTCATAATCAGAATCTTCATAGTCGTAACAGTTGGTGATTGGTGCATCAGGATGTGGCAACACATGCCTATGAAAGGAAGGAGTTTCTGGTTCTCTGAGGGAATATTCCCTTGGTTTAAGTTAGGTTTCGTAATGTTTAGGGGTGCCATAGACACCTTAGAACAAATGGAACGATGACGACGTAGGCGATAGAAGCTGAAGCGGCTAAAGTGAGTATGAAGAATGGTGTGAAAATGTTATGGAGCTTTTGCTAAAGTTTTTTAAGCTTTTGAAATGAAAACCAAAAGATTTTGTATTTCACGTCAGGTTCACCAAAATATGTATGCTCAAAATCGTGACTCTAGTTGCCTAGGGCTGTCAGGTTAGATTTCTGCACGAACATGGACCCTTCCCTCCTTGCCATGGGGCAATCTGCCATGTCACTCTCGCTCTCATGGAAGTAGCCATTCGAGAGGAGGAAAGACACGGAAGGCGTCTCACTACAACAAATCCCTGTGATTAGCTCCCCTTTTTTCTCTATTTTTTGCTTCCATCCACTGTTTTAATGTATTTTTCTCCATTTTTTTGAAAAAGTCAGCTCTATTTATTGGGATGGCACCATTTTTGGCATGTTTTGCATTGACCAGAACAAGTCGACACTAAATTAGGTGCCAATTAGTGCCTAATTTAGCTCCTACTGTTGCGCCTAATTCAACACCAAATTAACGCCTGATTTAGCGCCTATTGTAGCATCGTTATTAGTGCCTGATTAACACCTTATGTAGCACCTGATGTAGCACCTAAATATAGCACCTGATGTAGCACCTATTGTAGTGCCTAATTGAGTGCCTAATTTATGGTTACTTAGGTTTAGGAGTATTATTTAGGTTTAGGGTTTATGGTTTTGGATTAGGGGTTAAGGTTTAGAGGTTTAGGGTTTAGGATTTAGAGAGAGATAGAGGACCAATAGGGAGATATAGAGGAGACTGAGGGGAGAGATAGGGAGATAGTGAGTGAGGGACATGGCTAGAGACATAGGGAGAGAGATTGAGAGGTAAAGGGACAAAGGTGATAGGAGAGAGGGGAGAGATAGGGAGATAGAGGTTTAGGGGTTTAGGGTTTCTCAGGTTTAGGGGTTAGGAGTTAGGGTTTAGGTTTATTGTTTTGGGGTTAGAGGTTAGGGTTTAGGGTTTATAGAGAGAGGAATGATAAGGAGATATAGAGGAGACTGTGGAGAGAGATAGGGAGATATAGAGTGAGGCACATGGCCAGGGACATAGGGAGAGAGATTGAGAGGTAGAGGGATGATAGAGATAGGGAGATAGGGGATAGATAGGGAGATAGAGGTTTAGAGTTGCTTGGATTTATGGTTTAGGGTTGCTTTGTGTTTGGAGATTGCTTAGAGAGAGAGAGAGAGAGAGAGAGAGAGAGAGAGAGAGAGAGAGAGAGAGAGAGGAGAGAGAGAGAGAGAGAGAGAGAGAGAGAGAGAGAGAGAGAGAGAGAGAGAGAGAGAGAGAGAGAGAGAGAGAGAGAGAGAGAGACGAGAGAGAGAGAGAGAGAGAGAGAGAGAGAGAGAGAGAGTTGCTTGGGGTTAGTGGTCAGGGTTTAGGGGCATTATTAATTTAGCATTTATGAGTTTAGCATTGCTCAAGTTTAGGGTTTAGAGTTTACTACTAGGGTTTAGGGGCATTATTAATTCAGGGTTTAGGGTTTATGGTTTAGGGGTTAAGGTTTAGAGGTTTAGGGTTTAGTGTTTAGAGAGATCAGAGGACCAATAGGGAGATATAGAGAGTGAGGGACATGGCCAGAGACATAGGGAGAGATATTGAGAGGTAGAGGAATGATAGAGATAGGGCTAGATAGGGAGATTATAGGGAGATAGAGGTTTAGGGTTTAGGGGGTTTGCGGTTTAGGATTTAGGGGTTTAGGGTTTCTCAAGTTTAGGGTTTATGGCAGGTCAAGGCCGATTTAGGGCTTAGGGGCATTATTTAGGGTTTATGGGTTAGGGGTTAGGGTTTAGGGTTATTAGGGGCATTATTCAGGGTTTACAGATCTTCAAGGATGATCTAGATAGTGTGGCTATACACATTGCTACACATTTTGGTGGCTAGTTAGACACATGGAACATCAACAACCACATGTTATGCGTCCATGCACGTGTTCCACCTAATGACATTTGTACTGCAAAACATGATCATATAATTGGCACTGTATGCATCTGACAACACATGGTCATGATGTCCACGTATGCTACATGCCACAATGATCTACTAGTTGGCACCATACAAGTTTGAGTATATTTGTTCTCATCCCATCCATATAAGAAATGCACCATACAATATGTTGGATATTTGTCAACATCTACATGTAGAATAACTGATGGTATTCTTGAACAAATGCCTACTTTGTACATTTTGTAGAGTAAAAGCAAGGTATATATAACAAAATTTCATCTTACCTCTATGTATATTTCCTTTGTTCATTTTGAATAGAAGTGACATATATGTAATTAGAACCCTTCTATATTTGAATGTGTTTTGGTTTACATATCTATTTTCCTTTATGTATTCTATGATCTTATTACATTAATAGAAAATATAGGATTGTCCCTCAGTTCACCTTGGGATCGAATTAGATGAAATAACATCTGAAGTTGACTATAAATTAACATGGTGAGCATTTTGTTGATTTTCTTGCTTATTTTCACCCTCTTAAAAAATGAATTTTCCTATTGAAATTTTGAAGGATGCAGAGATCAATATTTAAGTGCATTAGACTTAAGAATTTGATAGTGTATCAAATTCATCATTAGGAATTTGATAGTGTATCTTTGTTGACAAAGTTTGAAATCCAATAACATAATCATGATTGCACTCATTAATTTGATCCTTGTTTGATGCTCTCCTATTCCTAACTCAATCTATCTTAATAGTGAAGGAAAATAAATACATGGGCAACCCATAGAGAAATTTGTCATCAATTTTGTTCCTCAAAATTGTCCCATGATATGGTGAAGGAAAAAATTACCAAAGATAAATTGTGTTCATTATTCATTGACCCAAAAACTAATGCACTGCTAGAAATGTAGACACCTAAATATTACCATGGCCTAACATCATACCAGATCTATCCCACATCTCCTCTTACAATATTAATTAAATAAATCATATTTATTTAATTAACCACTTTGATAATTCCTCTTAATATCAGTTTAATAAGTCACGCTATTTAATTAATAAATCTAACCGTTCTTCTGACATTAATTAAATATTAACCCTTCCTCTAAAGTCTCATCCTTAATTAAATAAATCCACATTTATTTAATTAAATCAATCACCCCCAACATTCCACCACAACTAAATAAATACATATATATCATGGCTATTGTGAAACAATCTTGATTATTTTTGACTATATGAGTGTTTTTGTTTATTACCGATGTCCCACAGGTTAATTGATTATCTTTTGTGATTATGCGGGAACAAGAGGAATGAAATATGGCACATACCGCATTCCCACATAGTGTAAAAGAATAGTTTGTGGCTTGGTGGTAGGAAGCGGTTGATATGAAGAAGCTACTGCTACCCTGTGGATGGTTCATATCACACTTACGGCTTGGTGGTGTTCATCTCACACTTGCGGCTAGTGGTGTTATTCTCTTCCCGCGGTCCTGCGGAGGTTTGAAAAGTAACTAGTGGCATTGTGGTAATAACACTTACCACGTCCCCACAAGGGTTCAATCGAGGCCCGTGGTAGAGCGGCAAGAGGAGAATGTAATAGGTTTTTTCCCCGCCATCCCGTGACGGTCATTCATAACATTTGCGGTTGGGCGGTAAATAGAAGTGTAGTGGTAATAATTTCCTGCGGTCCCGCAGGGGTCAATCTAAGCATTTGCGGTTTGGTGTAAATGATGAAATAGAAGTGTAGTGGTTGTAAGCCACCACTATCTCGCGATGGGCATTCATAACATTTACAGGTGGGTGGTAAACAAAAGGACATCAGGTAATAATCTCTCATGGTCCCGCAGGGGGCAATCTAAGCATTTGCGGTCTGGCAATAAAGGATGAAATAGAAGAGTAGTGGCTGTAAGCCCCCACTATCCCACAGCCAGTCTGGGTGAGCCTTGCAGCGACACGATAAAAGAAATAAATGGCAAGAACATTCAATGAGGGGTTGCAATTATCGAGAATTTCTATCAAATCTTGAGAAAGGAATTGAATGCTGAGATTTCATGATCTCATGGCACAAACCAGAGTAATGGTGATATGATGAACTCCTTGGCTGAATAAGATTCAAAGATTTCTTGGCATTTGCTCATTTTAGAGAATTCAGGCGTAACTTGGAGAAGGTGCAACTCATCTCAGTGTGTTTTCTGCAAACTGCAATTGACCAGGTAAGTTCATTCTTGCACTCTTTGATTAGAAGTTGGCGTATATTTTGCTCTATTTTTTAGTTGCTGGGGTTCTTGTAATTACATCTTTTGTTAATATAAAATTTATCTTTTAAAAAAAGGCTGGGGCTAAGCTTTTTTGTTATACAGTTCTTTTATTCCTATGTCTACCTACATTAATTGGCCATGTCAAGTTCATTTGCTCTTTCACTTTGTTTTTCAGTTGCTGGTACAGTAAGTTGAATTTTGAAAAACCCTAGCCTGTTCAATCATTAAACATGGTACCCAAGAAATCTAAGTCTGCCAGTAAAGGTGATGAGCCTGTAGTTCCCAAGAAAAGACCACTTCAACAATCTTTGCTAGAAATATTGCCTCAGTCCATAGACAAGGGTCCAAAGAAGTTGTTCACAGACGCAACAGAAGGGCATCGGGATGCTACAATCCCTCTCTCTGGGTGGGATTTGTTTTGGTATTTTTATGCAAAAAGGGATGGCGAGGGACTAGTGGGAAATCCATGGAAATTAGATTTGGCAAAGTTGGTGGTGCCCGCTATATTTGTGGATGTGGAATTAATTAGGGCACTAGGACAATTTTACCATCCTGCCACTAAAATAGTCAGAATGCCAAATGGATTGCCATTGGTGACAGTAGACAGGAATGCAATTGTTGACTATTTTATGTTGAACACGCAAGCTCTCACTCAAGTGGATTTGTAGAGATTTGAATGAGATTACACAAGCCTAAGGAAAACACTTAGGAGAGATGAATTACCAATATATATGAGAAGGGGGGCCAACAATAGAAAAATTAAGATTCCATCAAATGCTATTGAGCCTTTCCCTGTGGAAGAATTTGCTGTATATTTCAAGAGAACCTATTTTGCACTATGCCAAGTCTTGGGAATTGATGCACAAGGAAGAATGCCAACTAGCCTAATGATGATGGCTATGAAAATACAACATCCAAAGGTGAACGTTGAATATGACTTTGCATCTCATATTGAGAAAAAACTGCATGAAGGATTCTTATGTGTGAAGGAGAACAAGCAACCCTTAGATTTCAAATTCTATTCTTTATTGTGTCACTTGATTCTATATCAGAACAGAGGAAGATGGTCAAGCAAAATGGATCTGAGTATGGTTGATGAGAAAGGACAAAGATTGCCGACTCAGTTTCGATGTTATAAGTGGCATTCTTGTTGTCAGAATAGTGACTACATTGTATTTCATGATTTGTTTGTTGTCAAGATATTGAATACTCTTGGTATCTTGTTTCCTAGGTTGACTAAGGAAGTTAGGGTAATGCTAAGGCCGCTTGTACACAGACCAGAGCAGGGTCACAAACAAAATTTTGCTGATTGGTTTTTTATGCCAGATCATACTATAATTAGAGTGTATGGTTGCCCCCAGCCACCTTACATATTGCTAAAATTTGTATTAGACATAATTGTATTCATGGAGTTTATGTGACAAATGATGTGGATGGAAAAGGAGGTAATGAAAAGATAAAAGAAAGGTACATTTCTACCTGATGCTACATTTTTTGGTGATTGGTCTATTGGCTCTCACACTCTTGAAAATTTGCAAGCCTTTTTAAAGGTGAAATATTCTTTGAAATTGGGTATCGAGAGGAATTGTGACCCTGAGGGTCATATGAATCTTGTGAGACAATCAGTTCTGACTAAAATGGCCGTATCCCATCAGGTCCTATTTGTTGAGGATGTGATAAGAAATCTTGTCACTTTTGATGAGGTATACAGTAGGAAGAGAAAATGGCATATCTTGACAAAAATTGAAGATGAAAAGAAAAACCAGAATCCCCTATTTCTTGGATTCTTTGTTGAAGAAAAAGACCCTTTTAAGAGAATTGATGCAATCATTGATAATTTTGAAAGTATTTATGGTAAATCTGAGAAGCAGCCTGCTAAAGCTACTAAACTTCCAGTGAAAAGGTCTGCAAGGATTCAGATTCATGAGTGTGCTCTTGATGTTATGTCAGTGCAAGATCCACAGGTCCCAGAATCACCACCAGCAAAGAAGCAGACGACATAAGAGGTATCTCCACTTGTCCCCTATGAAATGAATGAAGAGGTGGGGGATACTAATGAGGTGGCTAACATCTTGAGGCACATGGGAGATGAGCAAGAGGTTGATCAACCATTGGTTGGTCAACCCACTGATTTACATAAGCCTGAGGCTAGGAAGGGTGAGAAAACCCAAGTTGAACCAGAGTTGGAGGAGGGGGATGAAAGGATTATAGCATCGATGAGGTTCATAGAAGATGACAACTTCATCAAAACTCTAGAGTTTAAGGATTTTGGCTAAAAATGAAAATGAAAGAATATAATGAAAAAGTTGCAATAAATAAAATGGGTGCTGATAAAACACAACATGATCAAATCATTACACAAACTTTCAAAGAATTGAAAGTAGATGAAATTGATGTGAGTCCAGAGGAGGCAAGACAAATGGTGTTGAAAAGGAATATGCTCATCATCCCTAGCCTTGAATTGAAAAAGGTATTTTTGCTTGACCAAGTTAGAAGTCAGGATAATCTACAACTTGTTTCAGAATTTGATTATGAAGATGGCATAAGTGGATGTGGTTTTAATCCAAAGATAGAGACCCTTGCAATCTGGACTACTCAGAAGAATACAAGCAAACCAAGATTGCTTGATATTGTTCAAGAAATGAGGGGTACAGTTGTGGTAAAGACTTTACAAGATATGTCAACAACAGAAGCAGCTGCTCTCAATGTTCATACTACTATGTTTACTCAAGCTGTTGTGAATAGGTTAGAACAAAGGCTAACAGATTATGAGCAAACTTAGAAAGTAATGAATGATGAAGTAAACAAATTGTATTTTGAAAATGTGAAATTAAAGAAATAATTACAAGCTATGAATTCTTCTCAAGGTCAAGCAATTGTACCCTATCAGCTCCCTATGCCACAAATAGCCAGTGATGTCACAATGTCTACTGAAGAATTTAATTCAACAAGATTGAAATTTGAAAAGGAAATTGAAAGTTTGAATAAACAAAATGAAATGACAAAGAATGAGGCAAAGATGAAAGTTTTTGAAATTTTTGAGAAAATTTTGGAGCATAGAGTAAAATTGGTTGTGGATAAGGTTGGGAGTGTGCATGATTGCTACTCTTCTTTATCTTAGGCCATTGAACAATTGAAGATAAACTTTTTTGTTTGGATTTGTTGTTTAAAAAATGGCAACCCTATCATCACAATTTGGTTACGATGTGCTTAGTAGTGCAAAGGAATCTTGATGCTCCTATAGCTTTGAAGCCCACTGAGAAAATAGTCAAAATGATCATTTATGAATACCAATATGTGAATGGGGAAAGCCAGAAGATGCAAGCAAAGGTTGATTCTTTTACTATGTTCAAGCATAAATTTACTCCTTTCATACTGACAGAAGAAGAGAAAATCAAAAGTCTTGACACATGGAAGATGGAATTCGGCCAAACAATATTCCAAGTTATGGATTATTTGAAGAAGGATGGAGATGTTAGCATTCTCAGTTTCAACATGATATTGGACCGAGTAATTGCGTTAGATGCTGGGTATGCAAAATTTGTGATGGATGTCAGAGCTTTGCTTGATAAAAGATGGAAAGATCACCAGAAGAACTTGCTTCAGATTCAGGCTTACCAATTGCCTAGTGATTTACAATATATAAATAGGAGGAGAAATATCTTAGAGATGAATCATCAGCAACACAAGTTCAGGAGCAGAGGAGCAATGAGCCATATGATGGCGTTAACGAACACCACCACATCTTGAACACTCTCTTTTTTTCTCTTTATGTTTTCTTCATGTTTTCAAAATGTATTCAAATATATTTGAAAATCTAAATTGGACTTATAAAAGACAAATATTGTAATATCAAGGGTTAGGAATACAAAGAGCCATTTTGATTGTGAAAGGTTTGAAGCTTGTTTCTTCCTTTATAAAAGGAAACCAAGACCTTATGGCTCAGAATCTATCTGGGATTTTGATTTTTTGAAAGAGACATTGCATTGCCTATACTTTGAAGCAAATCAATATAAAAGTTGCTATTCTCTGGTGGTCAACTTTTGGTTCTCATTTGTTTGTTGAATTGGATTGCTAATAATTTATCTGGTTGTCTCCAATTTACTTTTTCTTTGTTATTCAAATCAAAAGAGACCCCTGCATTAACATTACAAAAGAGGATAGGTGATATTTATCAAACTAAAATTATAAAGTAATAATTTATATCTCAAAAGATGTTTATATTATTTAAAAATGAAGGAAGGATATTCTACTGTAGAACATTTTGACACCTTTAATATGATTTTGAGTCAAATAGGTTCAATAAATGTTAAAATTGATGTGGAAGACAAATGTATCTTCTCACTTTTTTCTTTACCCAAAAATTAGGAGAACATAATGCTTGTTATAAATGGTAGTGTTGCAAAGGTGACTATGGAATCCTTTATTGTTACAATGCTCAATGGAGATATGAGGAGAAAGTCCAATGATGAAGGTTCTAAGGATGCCTTGCATGTTTTGCAAAGGCCCAAGGACAAACGTGGATCTAAAGGGGACCAATCCATGTCAAGAGGAAAATCTAGAATCCCTAGGAAGATAAGAGTAAAGTTTTGGAAATATGGAAAAAGAGGACAAGTGAAGAAGGAATGCAAAAAAATACTTAATCATTGCCACAATCTCATGATCATTATTCTAGTAGAAAATCCTAGTTTTCATTCTTTTTTCATAATGCATTAGTTAATCACACACTTCACATTTGACATCATGCTAAAAAGATCAAATAAGTTTTGTATTTCTTCTCAACTATTTCATTTCTCTATCTTAATTACTTAATATCTGAATAATTTATTTTATTACTTAATATTATGATCATGATGTCTTTATTAAAAGTGTTGAAAATGAATAGAAACATGAGATCGTTGATAAATTGAAATATATGTGCAATCAATTAGCTAATATAGATGATAATATGTCCACTTCATTTTTCATTGATGGTCTTACTCAAGTACTTCTCACAAGATAACATGGCATAAATACAATTAAGGATATATATGAAAAATAATTAAAGATAAACAAACTCCTCATGTGCCAGGCACCAGTCTTTCCCTTTTGAAAATCATTCCTTTGTATATATTTTCAAAATCCAAATTTGTTTTTCTATTTTAGGAGCAGCGTTTAAAGATTTATAGAAAACATTAATCCAAATCATATGCCAGATTGGGTTAAGTGAAGTGGATTATTTAATTGACAAAATTACATAAGATCCTTAATCTGTTCTGAAGTCACCAGGAAACTTGAAAGTAAATTGTCATTGGTGAAACAAGGTAATGCCCACTATTTAAGGAACTTGATGAGCTTATCCTTTGACCTATATCACTTAATACTTCCATCACATAAGGATTATCCATTAACAAGTTATGAAGAACATCAATCAATCAATTTAATTAACATTATTGCCAATAATTCATACCAAAGATTGAACAATTTAAAGATATTGCAGTAGGTAATTTGTCAACAATTGAACAATCCATTTAATTAACATTATTGCCAACAATTTAATCATCCTTTTTTAAACATGGATTGCAAATAATTTTGAAAATTTAGAAGTCTTAGTCATTAACATTATTGTCTACTACAATGTCATCTAGTGTATCATTGTCAATGTTCATATGTTCTTTCAAGTATTTAATATTATCATCATCCTCATCTTGACCTACATCATCTTCATCATCATTGAAATCTGACTGTAGACCATCTATATTTTTACCAGATGTATTTGAATCATCATTTTGTATACCATCCATATTGTTGTCTTCCATAACATCATCCAACTCTGGATTGTTGTCTTCTTGTGCTTAAACATAACCATCTTCAACATCATCATGGATGTCAATTTCTTCAATGTTATCTAATCCCTCTCTCTCCATTTGTTGGCCATCATTTTTTTGCTCAGTATCCACTAATGCATCATCAAATACATGCCTTAATCTTGGATCATAATGTATGACAAATATCCATTTTGGGTCCAAAATATCTTCATGGAAAAATACCTGCACATGAACGACATACATATATTAGATGTATAGTATAACAATTTTATTGATTAATAAACACATGTATATATTCACAATAAACTATGAATTAATAGATTAATGATCACTACCACTTCTTGTTTGAGTTAAAGAAATACCTGCTTATAATGAATTGGTAGAACATAAGGCTCCTTATCCTCCAGTAGGAAACATGAGGAATCTATAGAAAACAATCCACTATGGGTATCATGTCTTCGTGTCCTGTCAAATGCTTCATACCAAGTACACTTAAAAATACAACATTTAAAAGAGTGGTAATCCAACTCAATAATTTCTTGTATTTTCCTAGCATATTGTAGATTCCCTTCAATTATATTCTTATCTTTTGAGCTTGATCGACTGGATTGCTTGAAGTCAACCATGATGCCACAATCGAAGGATCGTCTCTTTACATCTACACTTTCTACACGATAATGTCGACCATATGCCCACATTGTTGGATATTTTCTCACCTTTGAAAGACCATTTATTTTAGTGAAAACAAATATAATGACAAATATTAAAATAGTTAATAGTGTCAAAACTGTAAGGAGATAACATTTTGTAAAATTCCATCTGTACCTTCCTTTCACATCCTCTAGAAATGTTGATTTCATCTTCTGTTATGTTTGAATCTATACTTGCATCTTCTATTTGATTTTGAATTTGTTCAGTAACCCATTCTAGTGTGCAATATTTGCCCCATTCCCCAAGCAGATCAGTGGGAAGTGGAGTATTCCTTGGGTTTAATCTCTTAAACTATTTCCTTGCTTCTAACACTTCTTCTCTCTTTTTATCATATAGATCAATCCATTTATTGATAAAGTGCATGTGGTACAGAATGAACTTGTCGAGTATAGAACTTTCGTCTACTCCTATTACATGTCAACATGTTTATTTCAAACTCCAAATGTCATGCTGTTAATTTGACAAATAAATTACAGAGTAAATTAATGATTGCAAGAAAAAAACCACACTGATCATGAATTTACTTACTAATTTCTACTTGAACACCATTAGATTGTGGTTTTTCTCCATCAATAATATTTGATGCTCGTTCTTCATCCCAAAAGTGTGGCCCATCTTCAAAATCCTTTCCAAGGAATTCACACAAGAAGA
The DNA here is from genome assembly GCA_027924645.1 of Cunninghamia lanceolata. Taxonomy (NCBI): domain Eukaryota; kingdom Viridiplantae; phylum Streptophyta; class Pinopsida; order Cupressales; family Cupressaceae; genus Cunninghamia; species Cunninghamia lanceolata. The sequence goes on from BSBN01001673.1 coordinate 698,139, forward strand.
AAAATGCTTCATTCAATACATACCCTTCAGCCATGCAACCCTCTGGATGTGCCTTTTGTTGGACATATCTTTTTAGAGTTTTCATATACCTCTCAAAGAAAAACATCCACCTCGTTGATATGACACCTGCCAATTCAATGTCATCGACTAGGTGTATAAGTAAATGGCCTTGTAGGTCCATGAAACTTGTAGGGAGCTCCTTCTCAAATACACATGCAATTTCTGCAATTTCCTTCTTCCATTTTGGCACTTCACATTCGTGGATCTCCTTGGAGGTCACCCACCTAATATAACAATAGTAAATTAGTATGAACCTTTAGTCAAAAATTAAAATGCAATATAATATCTCTATGTCTCTCACACATGAACATTTCATATAACCACATACCTTGTAAATGCTGACAATCAACTTATGGAAATCCTTAAGTCAACTATAAGACAAGAATCCCTCCTAATTGCCAATGGCATGATATGCTATCAAACACATTTATGAAAAGGCCATTAGTAATTTTTTCTCACACAACAAAATATCAAAATATATTTAGTACTTAATCAATGTTACCAGTAAATGTTAAATGATGATATATAATACCTTCATAAAATTATGAAAAATCATGTGTTTTAAATCCTGTGATATGTCCATCAACTGTAAAAGCTTTAGCCAATGATGACCCCTAGCTAGTAGGTGTCCTTATTGAACAAATGACATTTTTTAGTTGGTCTAGCTCTTTTTTTTTTTCATAATCTATGGAGCTTCTGCATATGTTTCATTTTCCCTGTTTGGCCACAAATGTTTTCTATCAATTTTGGTACGCGAAAGAGCAATATCTCTCCTCAAAGACAAGGTGTCCTCTTTGCCTAATATATGTCAAAATATAGAATCTAGGGCATTTTTGAAGGCATGCATAGGATCTAATAAGTGAGATATTAATAGATCCTTCCAGTAAGGGAGCTCATAAAATATGGATTTCCTTTTCATTCCTTCTGGCATATTAACTACAACTTGTTCTAGTTCTTCAATTGAATCACCCCGATCAAAAAAATCCTCCCAACCTTTCAATTCAGCATCTTCATACTTCTTAAGCCAATCACCTGGACCCATAATCATGGGACGGCCTCTATTTTCAACTTTTCCATCAAATTGATTCTTCAGACGATTTCTAAACTTATGATCTAGTGGTAGAAAAACCCTGTTGTTTGCATAAATAAATTTATGTAGATCTTTAGAATACCCCTTGAAATTGTTCTGCACATCTTGGACATGCAAATATCCCTTTTGTTTGAAGCCCTAAAGTTCAATAAGTAATATTAATAGCATCAAAAAAATAGTATAAAACTAAGTATGAAAGTTGGGATGAAAATAAATTATGAGTGTAAATACGTAAATATTTTATCTTACCAGAACAAACACCAAGTCCTGGGAAATCATGAATAGTCCAACATAGCACACCATACAACATGAAGGACCTATTTGATGGGGGACATGATATGTCATACATTCTTATGCCTTTCCATAGCAATTGCATCTCATCAATAAAAGGCACAAGATAAACATCCATGTTTTTAACTTGATGTTTTTCTGGAACAATGAGAGTCAGCATAAGGTGCTCCTTTCTAACACTCATCCATGGGGTAATATTGTATACTATAAATCTGACTGGCCAAACACTATAATTTGAGCTCAGAAAAGAGAATGGGCACACTCCATCAATTGCAAGACCAAACTTGATACTATGAGGTTCATCTTTGAATTTTCTTGGCCATTTTTCCTCTATGTGTTTCATTGCTTTAGAGTCGGTTGGAATTCACATGAATCCATCTTTACTCCTATTCTTTGCATGCCATTCCATCAATTGTGCAAGTGACTTGCAACGAAACATTCGTTGAAGTCTAGGTATAATTGGCATGTGACGTAAAACCTTCTTTGGAATTGTAGGACCTTGTACATCTGTACGATATCTTTTCTCTTTGCATATAGGGCATTCTACCTTATTTTGATATTCATCTTTGTATCATTTTTACATGAATGAATTTGCTTATATTCAATCCCCAACTCAACCAACAACAGACGCACCTCTCTGCAAGTTGATGGCAACACATTCTTTTCAGGGACTATTTAGTTTTTAGTGCCCTGTAAGATTGCTAGAGATTAAATAAATTGAATGTTTGACTTATGATGAGCATGTTTGATATGCCAATCTATACTAGGACTGTTTATGTACAATATATGGTTTTAAAATCCCCTTAAAGAAATATAAACGAAGTTGATGAATGTTTACGAATTATGTACACCAATTGACAATTGCAAAGTAAGAAATAGATTTCAACTCACTTCAGTAGGGTAGTGAATCCTTTGTTTGACCAACCAAATAGTGACTTGATTTCTAATAATATTAATGTGCATGCTAGTTTTGAGGTTCTACTTGCACCCGATTTGAACACGGGTATCTTTGCTGCTTGCTTGATGGAGTCTTTCAGGTTGTTATCATCAACATTACATTGGTGGTATTACCCCTACTATCATCGTTACTGTCAACCATATGATCATTATTGTTATCATTGTTTTCATCCCCAAAGAAATATGTAAGAATTTCATTCAATCCTTCTTCATGCACTGCATTTTCACTATCATGATCATCATCATTAAGCCTAGCTGGCATGTCATCAGTGTATGCAGATCTCATCATCTCTTCAAATTTCTCAGCTGGTAGTATTCTCTTCAATAATTCTCTTTTCACCCTACTATTGTTTAAAGGATGGTTTGGATCATCCTGTCCAAATCTTAATAACCCAGAACTTGGATCTTGGGTATTAGTATGTGTTTCATCAACATCTTCTACCTATCAATAAACACAAGCATTATTTAATGTTTGGCAACAATTGGATAAATCATAAATGTATCAATTTCAAAGAAATATAATCAAATATGGCTTAACAAATAAAAATATAAATTGTATGAACATATATACATCAATTGAATAATGGAGCATTATTTTATAGACTACCTTTTTTATACAATAATTTAAATAAAACACAATTTTGACAACATAGTTTATAAAACATCAGTCCACACTCATTATTATTCTTTGGTTTTTGACCCTTGAGAACTTCCTTAGGGAGACCTTGTTCTTCCCTCTTCTTTTGCGCAGGAGTGCATTTTAAGAAGGGGTAATCAATCAATAACTCATCCCCAATGGTAAGGTCCATAATAGCCTCAACCATTATTAATCTATCAATCTCTCTTTTCATATCTCCATATTTATCATTTATAACCTCAACAAATTGACAATTTGGTCTTATAGTAGGGTCCCTTCCCTTACTACTATTTATAAATCCTGCAATATTTTTGTCTGTGTATGCACGTCCATCTATATACATAAGATGACCTTTATTCATTTCTTTTCCACTTTCCAATTGGAGACAATGTCTATACATATTTGAATTTAGACCATATACTGACATGCTAGGATTATATTCTGCTAGCCTTCTCCATTCACCACTGTAATATGATGGACCATAATATGGCATTAATCTCCTAGTGGTTTGTTCTGAATTGTTTCTATGTTTAGATCCCACATTTACATTTTGGACAATAAAGAGGTCTAGATTCACTCCATGAATATTGGAGGGTCGTATCATGTAGCTGTATCCCCAAAATTGAAACACCTTGTACACTCTAGGTAGTTGTTGATCACTAGGCGAAGCGTAATATAGTCGACAATCAAATGTCTCTTTGTAAATTGATCTCAAACTTAGGGGCAAGTCATAATCTCCATCACATTCATTCTCATAGGGTATGTAGTCCACCTTCCCCTTGTCTTTAAGAAAATTATGCATCTTTAAACCGGTTCTTGTTCTGTTGCTTGTTTTCATCAATTCCTCATCTTCCGAGTTGGTATATTGGCACATATTTTTGTTAGATGTATTATCTAATAAATGATCATTTCCCTCTAGGCTAGAAGTCAGTAATCCAGGAAACTTTAAACCAAGAACTTTATCCTTCAAGTATCCATTAAGAAAAAAATTAGTTATTTAAATAGTATAAAACAATGTTTAAACGAAGTTTACATGTTATTTATATCAATTTAGAAAATTCCTTACCACAATTCCTATTGGATTTGAATCGATTGTAGGAGGCATACTACTGACTAGAAGCTCATCATATATGTAATGTCTTTGTACAATCACTCATTTGAATTATTTCTTTCCACGACATATAGAACATCCACAAACAACAATTTTCTCAAAGTATTCATCCCATGTACCATAGTCCTGACCAACCTCTTATTCAGTGCAATCATTTGTTGTGTCTACAAGATCCATTGTCATATCCTCTTCCACCCACTTTCGTCTACGTGATTTAATAGTTTTAGGTCCACGTCCATGTACATACATTTTTCATTTTCTAGTTGAATGCTCAGGCTCTGCATTTGCTCCAATCTCTATCTAAAATAATCAACAACATGCATTAATTTATGTCAAGATTGGATAATACATTATAAATTTCAATAATACTGTGAAAAAAGATGGACGTATCACAAAATGCCATTAGCTCATTACTTCCTAAGGAAATTCGATTTGAGTACCTGATTTCCCGCTTCATCCATTGTGTCCTCATTTGATATGATACGATCTGTTGCCATGGCCTCATCTGGCCCCTATAATACACAACATAGTAAATAATGTTTAGTACACCAATTATATCATTTCAATGAATATGCTATCCAACACAAAACCTCAATTTAGTCATATATTTGACATATTGATAACATGTTTTGGCCATCCTAATTTTCAAACTTTTGCCTCGATCATAGAATCACATTTAATCACCATTCCTCTGCATTTTCAACCAATAAGTTTGACCTCAGAGGCCTCGTGGACAGAAAAATGACTTTATCTCCTCTATGTTGTAGTATTTGTGAATTCATAAACACCTTCCTCCTTTGGTTGAGGTTGCTTTCTCTTCCTACCTCTATTGTATCTGCAAATTCCATTGTCATATCTATTTCCACCCACTTTCCTCTCTGCGATTTAGTAGTTCTACACCATCCACATCCTCTCTCCATGGCCTCTAGATACTGTAATACACAACAATGATAATAGTCACATAAAAACTATGCACCAAGAGAATATTCTTGAATTTATCTTGTTAATACACTCACTTTTCATTAAGACACACTATGAAAAACAAAATAGGACATTGCAACATTTTGCTCTTCAAAAAAAGTTTACACGCGGAATCTTCACAACTAGAGCTCAAATCTTATGATTATGAGATGACTACAAATTCACATCAAAAAGATATTTATTTCATATTTGACTCTCCTTTTTCTTTTATGGGTCATTTTAAGGTAATCTATATCTCTCCAAGTGGCCGTAAAACCCTCAAAACTATCACAAAATGCTCAAAACAGTCTCAAAGAGTCTTTGACACCAAAATTTTAAATTCTTGATGGAGGGAAGGATAATTTGGATGTTAATTTTGAAATCACGTCATTAGATCTTCGTTAGGTTAATCCTAGCCATTGGATATTATTTAATTATAGGGACTTTATGTCATATTTCACCATTACCTTCCACTCCAAAATTAATGGTTTCCTTTGAAAAGAAAACCCTCCATTAGCTATCATAACCCCAAATATCTATTGAAGTGAACTTAAATATTATGTGCAATTGTCATTTCTCATATTAAGCACCTACCCCCCTTCTTAGTGGTCCCACATGTGTGATGTATGTGAATGAGTCATATGGTACTTGCGCTAAATGTTTAAAGTTTGAATTTTGTTCATATTGTTGGAAAAAGGCCCAAAAAGACCTTTGATTTTTGAGCTTTATACTCTATAACATGCATCTCCTTGATATTTTCATCTAATCTATGACATGTTGTCTTTGCATTTCAATGAGATCAATTCTTGAAAAATGACAATCCAGAGGTTAAATAGACAAGTTGATACCTTACCTAAGTTGTCATGTTCTTGAAACTTTGTCACTATAACGAGGAGATATCTAGAGAGTAATGTCACAAGGACATAACCAAGGCATGCACTATCATGAGCCATAGGGACAACTTACTACACCATCCAAAACTCCATTTGAACTAGCTACTATCAATAATTCACATTATTGGGGACTGTCATAGTCAAAGTGGAGAGGATTGTCTAGTCATTGTATGACTGCCATAATAGTTAGCCATGCTTAACCTAAAATAGGTTAATGAGAACATAGAAATGAAAATCACAATACCATAAGCACACTCCATATGCTGCCACTACAGTCCCAATATCATGTCATCATGATAGTAAGAGAAGAGTTGTTTGGTTTTTCCAAAGCCATATCACTTGCATAAGGATTGTCACCAACCATCTCTGTAAGGTCATGAAAGAGTGAGTCATTATTGAGCTAATCATAAGAGAAGCATGAAGTCAAAATGCTATCATGGAAACAAGATATAGTTACTTGTTATAAGGACAATCCAAATTTGGTGAGGTTACTTTTTTTTATCAATTTCCAATCAAAATACATCATTTTGCACTGATTGGCACTAAATTAGGTGCACTTTGCACCGCCTTTTGCACCCCAAAATGATTACATTTAGGCCTAAAAGTTGGTGCTAAAGTCAGCGGTAACAACTCCAACTACTAGATCAAAAAAAATTAAAAAATTCCCACCTGCGCATATCCCAAAACAAAAAAAAACAAAACAAAACTTTATTGTTTTTTGGTGTTCATTTTTTTTTGTAGATCGAGCATTTGGGTTTTTTATGTTCACCTTTATTTTGGTTTCTCCATTAAATCAAAAAATAAAAAATAAATACTTCCTGCCTGAATGAGAAATTCAATAATTACAGGAGAAAGATGATGCGTGAATTAGAGGAGAAAAATGCCGTGTGAATTAGAGGAGAAAAAAATAGAAAAGACACCGCGTGAAGAGAGGAGAAAAAGGGAAAAACAAGCAAGTAGATGAGAAATTCAATTTAGTTTGCGACACCATAGGTAAGGTGACAATTACAATAAAAAATTTTCTTTCCCAAATATATTTTTGTTTCAATTAAATGGAGAGGATTGTGAAGAAAGGGTTGTGAATATTGTTTTGTTTATAGGCAAATCGTTCAAGTCTCATGTGGTTTCAAAGGAGGAGGGTAAAATTGTAGACATTGAATTATTTCCTCTACATCCAAGTGTAGTGAACGCATTTTTCAAACCCCAATGCCCAAGTTCACTTATCATTACCATCAATCCTTCCTAAAAAAGTAGTCGAGTGCTTTAAGACAAGTCTATTGTGAGTAAACTAAAATTAGGGCTTTTGAGAAGAGGGTGAGAAAACTAAAACAGAGGTTGGTCGAGACAATACGAGGAGATAGGGCTTTTGAGATGAGGGTGAGAAAACTAAAATTAGGCCTGAAACTATAGATTCCCTCCCAAGGCACCAATTGATTCATAGGAAAATAGCTTCATGATTTGCTCTACAAAGTAAAGGTCAAAAACCTTGAGGAATACATAAAAAATGGATGAAAACTTTCATACCTGGCAGTGTGTACTTCATTTGCCTCCACAGACTGAACAAAAATAATTTGCCCTAGGTTGCCTCAAAATGTCAAGCAATAGAGGGAAGAGAGCAAAGGGAGCAGACTTTGGCCACAATGAGGTAATTCATTGTCAATTTATAGATTTGTAAATGCTCCCATTGTTTCTTTGATTTTTAGTTTTTAGTTTTTTATTTGTAAATTTAAAAGAAGAAATATATATATATATATATATATATATATATATATATATATATATATATATATATATATATATATATAGGAACATGAGACTGACAAAGATAAAGAGACATTGGCTTCCATATTGGGGGTAGAGGCAGTGAACAAATTGGATAGTGTGGACTTGACAATGCTTGCCAGATACATAGAAAAACAATTTGGTAAAGCCCCTAAAACATTACAACCAAATCAATAGTGTCAAAGGGAATCAATTGATTCCCCAACCAATCATGGATCGAGTAAAAGATCCAGGAGGGAATCAATAACAATAACCTCTAAGAATGTGGAATAGGGAACATAGGCTTCCAATGTCCCACCCACTCCTAGGATACAGACTTCTTCGACCACCACGCCATGTTTTGCATCTTGCATTGGTACCTACAATACCAAGATAGAATACGGCGTGGTTTTAGGGGAAGTCTGAATGACAGATGCTAGAAAAACATTTGTGAATAGGTTGAAGGAATCATGCCTTCAATGGTTCAAAGACCATCTACATTTGCCATTCTCAAAGATACCCATGCACCTGCAAAAACTAGTTATCCAAGACATGGAGACTGAATTTGGCACAGGTTGGTTTGTAAAGAAGATAAAGCTATGAATGTCTCAAAACTGCAAGAGATTTCGGTGCAACCAAACAAAGAAGATAAAAAACTCCCTCCCAAGCAAAGGCTAAAAAAAAGGCCAATTGATGTAAGTTTGAAAGTATGGAAAGAGCTTGTAAAAGCATATGAGAAGTCCAATGCATGGAGGAAGTCTGGTGAGTAGAGTACATAGGTATTTGAATTTTCTCATAAGATTATATCAAATTTATGAAACAATTTTTAAATTTTATTTGTGCATAGTTAAATTGAATTAGTATATGTTTTAGGACAAGGCCTCCAAGGCTAGGCTTGACAAACTTCGTGGCACGCATCATAGTGGCCAGAAAGGTTTACAGGCCTTGATCTATACATTTGTAAGTATATTTAATAAGTTAAATGATATATTTTTTTTAAATTTCCTAGGAAAAACTAAATGATTGCATATTAATTAGTTTAACTAGTCCATGTGCCATGTTTTGACAGGAGGAGAAATATGGCCGACATCCAAGCCAATTTGAAAAGGAAATGTTACAAAGAAAAAAGTGGGACGATTTTGTAATCTGGATGGAGAACGAGGTATCAATAATTAACTTTCAATAACTTAGTTGGATATTGTTGTGCTAATATGTCAATTTGAATTTCTTGTGTTGAGTTATTTATTGATGCATAGGATGAGTTCTAAAGTGCTTCTCTGTTGGCCCTAGCACCCTTAAATGTAAGATTTATCTTAGATGATAAATGATTACTCTTATATCTTTGGGGACCCTTCTTGGTGCCATTAGGATCATAATGAGTATACTAGTCTTATGCTTGCTTACAAAAAGTAGTTGCAATTAACCTAGTCTTGTGGTCATTATCGACAACATTTTGTGTGTGCCATGCTATCTCATATGCTTAAGTTTAACGGGCTAATAATGAATAGAAAACCCTTGTTTGCTTTCCTCCAACTAATAGACTTGTTCAAATCTAAAATTTCCTACCATTTTTTGCAAAAAAATTAGGTTCCCATGATGAAAAATCTGATTGTAGCACTTAAAATGCACCTGTACAATATACTCCAGTGGCCTACTTTGAAGGGTTATAATTTGAAGCCTATTCATTTTTATGCCAAACCACTTGGTAGGCATACTTATTTGTCATATATGAGGGTACATGCTTGATTTTAGCTTCCCACGATCAGATTGGACAAGGTTTTATAGTGCCAAGTTAAAGGGTTCCGGTGGTATCTGGTGGTACCCACCTATGGTTAGGGTTTTAAGTCGAGTCTGCAAACCTATATTTTTATTCCTTTAAACCGCTTAAGCCCTTAAGTTTTCTTGTCCTTTCACCTTTTGCACTTTATCTTTTAAAACTGCATTGACTTCCTGTATTAAAGGGCAATTGTCTTGAGGTCTTCTTAGAGGGGTGATATGTGACTAGGGTATGAAGACTAAAACTTTGTATGTAATCTTAAGCCCTCCTTTTGGATTTGTTGGAAGCCTTCTTCACTGATACATAAGGACTATCAAGACTCCTATGATAGTGCATTAGAGAGGCATTGAAATCACAAATGAGATAAATGTTATTAGGCCATCACCCAATGTAGAAGGGATTGCCATAAAGAGCATGATAGTGTTACCTTGTCATAGTCACAAAGGGGATAGTCTTTGTGGTGGTAATTAAAGTCACTAAGTTTACATCCACCTTCCTAGGGTCTGCATAAATGCCTAAAGTTGAATATGCCTATTTTAAAGATCTTGCCATGAGTATTTTCCATATTTTTACAAATGGAGACCTCCCCAATCCTCATCTCAAGTTTCAAATGCACAATGAAACGATGGAGGACAATCATAACTGTCATAATAGTACATTAGCATTTTTTGTCTCAAGGTGGCCCTTGAGACTACCAAGGGGATGGATATAGAGTTGGGATTATGGTTTTTGTTTAAAAACCTTGTGTCATTGACCTAATATTTATTTGTGGCAAGGATCCCAATAGTCTAAAGATTACAAATTGTTGTCAAGAAAGGACTATCATAGTTATGTGTGGTACAATGATACAATTTCATCTTGGTTGAGTATTGTATAAATCTCAAGCTATTTAGAATGCATGGGGTATTAGGGTGTGGTATCACTATATAGGTAACCATCAAGTGATTTCTTCAACCCAATCTTGGCCTATATAGTACCCAGTGTGAAGAACAAGATAGTGTTGTCCAAGAACCTTGTTACGATCACAAATGAGGGCAGTCTTAGCTATTGTAACCATAGTTGGAATCCCTTGTTGTTACCATAACATACGTGACCTAAAACCATGACTCTATGAGTATGAGTTGTTTAAAAGCCAAATTCCACAACCTTTGCCACCATCCTCCCTGCCTGTGTCAAAATGGGAGCTTTGGAATAGGGTATGGACATCCATCAATACATAAAGGATAGAGGAATTTTGTCAGATGTTGTAGTTGCAACTACCCTGTTAAACATGTATACAAAATGTGGAAGCATAGACAAGGCACGTGAACTGTTTGACAGAATGCCTCAAAGAAATGTGGTCTCATGGATTGCAATGACTGCAGGATATGCACAAAATGGATTTGTTGAAAAGGCTTTAGAAATTTTAAAGCAAATGCAATTGGCTGGTGTAAAGCCAAATTCCACAACCTTTGCCACCATCCTCCATGCCTAGGTTATGGACATCCATCAATACATAAAGGATAGAGGAATTTTGTCAGATGTTGTAGCTCCAACTGCCCTGTTAGACATGTATGTAAAATGTGGAAGCATAGAAAAGGCACGTGAATTGTTTGACAGAATGCCTCAAAGAAATGTGGTCTCATGGACTGCAATGACTGTAGGATATGTACAAAATGGATTTGTTGAAAAGGCTTCAGAAATTTTAAAGCAAATACAATTGGCTGGTGTAAAGCCAAATTCCACAACCTTTGCCACCATCCTCCCTGCTTGTGTCAAAATGGGAGCTTTGGAATAGGGTATGGACATCCATCAATACATAAAGGATAGAGGAATTTTGTCAGATGTTGTAGTTGCAACTGCCCTGTTAGACATGTATGCAAAATGTGGAAGCATTGACAAGGCACGTGAACTATTTGACAGAATGCCTCAAAGAAATGTGGTCTCATGGACTACAATGACTGCAGGATATGCACAAAATGGATTTGTTGAAAAGGCTTTAGAAATTTTAAAGCAAATGCAATTGGCTGGTGTAAAGCCAAATTCTACAACCTTTACCACCATCCTCCCTGCCTGTGTCAAAATGGGAGCTTTGGACCAAGCAATTTGTGGCACTTAAGGTTATGTAATAGAATTTACAGTTGATAGTTAAATTTATAACAATTTTTTTTATGATCTTTACTAATGTTTATTAGAATTGTTGCATGTTTTACATCATTGGAATGACATATTAGCTGTAACTTTTTTGAAATTTTATTATGGTATGTGCACTTTGATATGATGTAATATGATTATGGTTTAGTTTCATATGTTGTAATATTAGATATATAACAGAAAAATAAATTATTGCATGAAATAAATAATAACTTTTCATTTTAAATGTTTTTTTTGCAGAACACGGGTCTTCTAGAAGATCAAGATGATCCTCATGATAGAGATCCAGATTATGTTGGTTCTAGTATAGATCACATGGTAGAGGATGATGATGATGCAGATATAGAAGACACCGAGGCCGATGACGATGATGATCATGATGATGATGATCACGATGGTGATGATGATGATGAGGCAGTTGCTCGTAGTAGCCAGTGACATTCGTGATCATATAGACTGCATCATGGATCATTATTGATATATCATTATGATGCCTCTTTTCATAGTCACTATCATATGTATCATTTTCATAGCCTGCAGTTCCATATTAATGAGTTGTATCATCAATTTATGTATCATTTTGACTTATATCTGTTACCATTTTTTGACCACAGCTCAAAAAAAAATTGGCTGTGCAATTAAAACATTTATCATTTTTGAATGAGGTCTGATTTATTGTTGTTATGAGTTAGTTGCATAGTGATTATGTTTCAGTATTGGATGCAATTTAGTTGTTCAAGAAAGAAGGAGAGTTTTCAGATCAAATCATTGCACTACAGAACAGTCAAAAGAGATAAGTATTCATTCACCACAGTGATTGTTCATTTACAAATTTGAATACATAAGAGAACGAGCATTGCATTAAAGGAAACTAAGACATATGAGATGCCCCACACAAGCCATGGGTTATAGTTGAACTCATGCAAATACAAGTAAAACACTATGCATCTAATGAATAAGAGGGAAAGACATAGCCATCATTGCCTTGTTTGGGTTGATCTTCGTAGAAGCCTCCAGTTCTCACTCCCGACCTCGACATGTACCTAAAAAATTGCGAAAAGGTCCCGTTAGAAGCTCCGGTTATGAAAATCCTTCATCAATCAAGAGAGACATAATATTTTAGTTGTAATGCATTGATCAAATAAGAACATCCATATGTAGAAGGAACTGAAGAGAAACAAACATAAGAGCATCATTGTTTTATTCTAATCTGTTTGTTTCATGTGCAAGTATAGGACAAATCATGAAGTTGATTGAAGACATTCAGCATGTGGTGTCAAATGGGCTCCCACAAGGGTCGAGCCCAGCATGCTGCTGCCCCTTGTTCTCAAAAGGGATGAATAGAAGAAGAAGATCATGTGACAGGAGCAATTAAACTAGTATGATCATTATCCTTATGCTACATGATATCATGCTATGACAAATGAAATAAATAAGTGTATGGTTGTATCTATGGTTAAGTGAGTTCAAATGAAGTTAAATTATAAGAAGTGATTTGCCAAAACTAGACATCAGACACAGTGGACCTGATCATGTCCTACAGGACATCTCATATGATGCATCTGATAAGATAGAATATAGTCAAAAAGAACAGCAGAGGTTTATCATATGTTACAATTGATACAGAACAAGAAAGTGTTGCCTTCATGTGTTACAATGCCAACATATCATGATACAACTAGGTCATCATCATGCATGAAAAGTGTGTATGCACAATCCACTGAATGGACAAGTAAAAGATATAGGAATAAAGACATATTTTCTGCTATAGTGGAGCGGTTCAAGTGACAATATCATTCCATATGCCATGCATGCTATAGAAAGAAGTTTCTATGCTCAGAAAAGAACAAACATTGCTTCAGTTTTCAAATCTGAGTGTATACAGTGAAAGGAAAATGCAGATACATTCATAAGTAAGGTTGAGGCATATAGTGCTTTATGCACTCATCTTTTCAAAAACCCACATCGACTTTCAGAACCAATACATTTTGGAGTGTTAAGAGAAAGAGAAATGATATTGTAAACTGTCTAGACATGCCGAAATGAGTTTATTATTTATACAAAACAAAGAAATGAAACCCTTATCGGGTAAGAATGTCTTCTTTCTTTTCACAGTCAAGTAAAGTCAAAATGGAGTTTTGAAGACATGGCCGCGGTGAGGAAAGAGTTCTGTGTGTTTAAAAAAAAAAATGTAACCCTTATCAGGTTTCAAAAAGAAGTCTTTTCTTTTTACTTTCAACCAAACAATGTAAAAGAAGCTTCTGTGTAAGTATGGCCGCACATAGAAAGAAGGTTTAGTGCCAAATAAAAATGAAACCCTCACTGACAACATAAGAAACTTTACATTTTTACATCAAAATACAAAGGTGAAGCTACAGAATGCATCACAAGGAGCGGTCGTGCCTTATGAAGAGATATTTCACACACCCAGTTGACAAAATGAAACCCTCTTCACAGTTTCAGATATGTAGAGATAAAGAGTCCACAATGCAAGTATTGACAAAGAGGAACAGTGGACTTACCATATAATGCAGCTGAGAAAAGGATAATAGTCGGTGGCTAGTTGAACAAGCCTTTTATCATTTTGCCATTTTTCACAAGTTCAACACATAGAAGAACCAAACAAAGGCACATCAAAACTTAGAGACTGAAGAAGCAGCTAATGGCTGCGGCCATTTGAAAGAAAGTAAGCCAACAAAACATAGCAAATACCATTTTAAAGTTTAGTTTCAAACTTACCAGAGGCGGCCTATCATTTTGGCCAAAGAAGTGCATAGTTTTCGACCACAAAAGACCATCAAATGGAGCAAGAGAACACACAAGAGCATGAAACCCCAAGTCAGCGGCCATAGTTGCAGAGCCAACTCAATGCCAACAATAGCAAAATGAAATGACCGACATTTTAGGGTTCTCATTTACTTTTGTTTCAATGTCCCTTCCACATTTTTGACCATGCAACATTTTAATTATTTTTATCCAAATGGGGTCAGGGTCAACACTTTGTGTTGATAAGTTTTTAGCAATCATAAGCAGAGGTGGCCGACAACATATAGAATATGGCTCGATGTGTTAAGTCAAATGAAGACATTATCATAAGTGGACAAATGTGCCTTTAGAATCTGCAAGGCCTTAACATCATTGGTGGTCGACTCATATTGGAGTCAAGACATTATAATGCATGTGGTCAAGTGTCTTTGACCTCCCACATATACATTTTATTTATTACTCCTTCACATATTTCAATGTATGCATAAGATCAAACCAAAACCTTGAGAATGTGAAGAATATGCTAGATGAAAATATGGTCAAAAGAGGGTCAATACGATATGATGGCATTATAGATGCAGGAAGTTGGAATTTTTTCAAGCCATATGGATGATGGTGAGGTGGCAGAATATTGACACTTAGAGTCCATGGAGTCAAGCCTTTTAAGGCTTTTATTTAGTTTTTGCAAACATGTGTAATAGTTCATATTTTTTTATGATTTTTATAGAAAATCATTAATGATATCTTGTAAATATCTTGGTGAAATTATAAACCAGATATCATTTTATTTTTTGCAAAAAATCATATCGATAGGATATTGATTAAAACTACCAAGTCATGTAAAGTTAACTTTAAAGGAGTGAAATTATGAATTGCTTTTAAAGTTTAATTATTTTTAGGCAGTTAAAGCATTTTGATTCCCTTGGGCGAAATTGAGCATAAAAGGACAAAAAAATTTCTTTTATGAGGCAGATTGGATAGATTTGGATGCAGATTTGGTGGGGACCACCTAGAGGATCAAGTTGGTAGTTTTATTTTGTAGTTTGGAGGCAGTTTGAGGCTATTTTTGGTAGCTTTTTTCTGAAACTTGAAAATGGAATGCAGATCTATTTTTAGGATCCTTTTTTAGATTTTTTCACTAGAGATCATTTGGAGACATTTATAGGAGAAAAACTTAGTTTTTCTTAGTCAGTTAGCATCAGTTTCTTCTCTCTTACAGAGTTGTATACAACAGTTGGCTCACACATTTTATTTTTTATGCATTGTATTCCTTTCAGTTCTAATAGCAAATCATCTTGTTTCACATACATTTTTGTAGTCTTGATATGATGTTATATTGTGACTATTTCAGTCCTTTATTTTGTCTTAATACTGTTAAAATTTAGTTTCTTCCTGGTTGTAGTTTGTGTTTGACACCAAATCTTGTTGCAAATCACTCAAGGAGTAACTATTAGTGGAATTATGAGGGTTTATGTTAGAGGATTTGCTTGTGAGTGATAGAACTTCATCTAGTTTAGATTTCAGAGTTAGTTTACATTTCAATTACATCCTTCTATCCCTTTTCCCCTCAAATTAGTAGTTTAGAAGTTACAAGAGAACCATCTCACTCTGGAGATTCGTTCTCATGAAAAGAGTGTTGAAAACAAGGCAGATAACTGAGAGGGGGGGTGAATCAGTTATCTCAAAATTTCCTTAATTTTTTTTTCTTTCGTTATCTCAATATTTAGTGTTATATCAAAACATGAAAGCCTATGTAATAATAAGAGCAGAAATAAAATCAACACACATAACACAAGAATTTTTATGTGGAAACCCTATTAAGGGAAAAACCACGGGGTGACTAACCCAAGATTGTATTCTCTATTAAAAGAATAAAAGAGTACAAAATGGCACTTGCCAATTAGGGCTCACTGCCTGAGCACACTACTCACAAGAGGCACACTAGCTACAAGAGACTCACTATCTACAGAACTTACAGAAGATAATCAAGTGTTTGAACTGATGAGAAGCATCTACAAATGCAAGAGTTTAGTTCCGATTAGGCACAATATACTGATTTGATGCACTTCATTCTTCCTTTGTTCAATGTTGTTATTCAGTCACATATCGGACTTGAATTGTTGTTCTCACCCTTATCCCTACTTTTCTTCACACCTTATTTCTTCACATCTTCAACACACACTATTACATGCTGGAATCCATTTGGTATATATATCTGCATCAAGGATTTTCATCAACTTTCTAGTTGGCAACAAGAACACTCAAGATATTTGTAAGTTATTGATCTGTTGGCTAAATCCATGCTTGATTTGTGATGCGTATCAAAAGATTAAGCATAGAAGTCATTAATCATGTCGGCCAACAATGTATAATCTCACAAATTGCTTGATCAACACCTTTTATTCATCCGGATTGAAGTCTGATACTCTATCAGTCAGTTCTTCCTCTGTTTGCTCTGCCTGACTGGAACCAAACACTCAGATGCTCATATCTTTTTCTTGCTTTATTACCGAAGGTTAAATCTCTGGGATATAATAGTCATGATACCCCTCTTGTCTTGTCCAAGTCCACAACTTACTGAGTTACACCATCTGAGAGATCCGGACCTGATTGTCAGACCTTGTTACATACTATGTTCTTGTTCACCAGACCAAAACAATCTTCAATCTGACTTTCGGTATAGGCATACTATGTACTGCAGATGAGTGGGATAGACTTTGTTACCATCAATGACAACACTTATGAAGCCATACAGTGTCTCTTGCCAACAATCTCCCCCTTTGGCATTGATGGCAACACTTAATGAAAAATGGCTAAGTATCGCAGCAACTCCCCCTTGGCTGATGCTCTGTCTTTTGCACTATTTTACTAGAGCTCCCCCTTAGCTGGACTCCACATTTTTCACTACTCTTCACTCCCCCTTTGACATCAATGGCAAAGGGTGGAATTTGCATACCAAAATTTTGCATAAATTATTCTATACATGGCCGCATAAGTATATATAAATCATATGTTATACTTACATATACTTAAGTATATCCGCAAAAGTAGTCTTCAGCTGTACAAACTCTGTGGCCTAGCTCTTCTTAATCCTATCCAAAATGGAGATGTGACCACTCAACAAAAATGCATATGCTTCTGCCCTCCTTAAATCTGCTGGATCACTAGTCCAGGCTGTGGTCTGAGCATCTGTCAAGGCCTCATGCATTGCCTCTAGCTTAGGGATAATTATCCCTCTGAGTTCACCCATTCTATTCATTATGTTCTTCTTTTCTTTGCCCAGTCTCTTTATTTTGTTTATTATAACAATATCTTGGCATTCTTGATTCATTAAAGATGAGGAAAGAGGATCAAAATTATGAACTAGGCTTGATAGTTTTTCTTCTTGTTCTTTTACTTTCTCCTCAATATATTTTGTCACTTTAGGCCAGGTCAGACAAAATTTGAATGAATTCCCACCGTCTTTGAGAGCATTTTCAAGGCTCTTTATTCTAATGCCCAGGGTCTTTCTATCATTAGCAATAAGTCCTTGCATCTCAGTGAATCTTTTCTCAAAAAACTCTTTCCAGACCTTTATTTCTGCTGATTTCTCTAAAGATTCAAAATGAGTGTTAATAGAATTGACTAAGTTTTTCAGATTATCAGATGGTGAGGCTAAAGGATCCTTTTGATAGGTTGGCATGATCTTTTACAATATCCTAGATGCACTCTCCAATAGCTCACAATCCTCCATATGTGATTTCAAAAGTTTCTCTTTAGCCTTGGCCTGAGTGAATGATGCAATCTTCATCATCTGTACTGGAGAGAGAGTGTCCAGATTTTGATGCAGGAGCATCCAGTGGTGTAAGGGCAATCTTGCATCACCCAAAAAGAAGTTAATTCAAAATCATTGTAGTTGTTTTCATTTCTTTCCATAATTAGTGTTTCTAGTTCCATAATATCCAGAATAATGATGTAGGACTTTCAGTTTTTCCAAAACTGCTAAAAATAGCAGCCTGCCTATTTTGGAAAGTGTACCTGCCATTTTAAGAAAGTTTGCATTTGGGCATGGATTGAAGCAAAAACTTACAAAAAGTTACATAACAGAAATATAAGACCTTTGGCCAAGGAATTAGGCAAAGATCATTTGTGAGATAAAAGATATTAAAGTTTTTGTTTTCTGAAAAGCCCCTAAAAATTTCTAGAACAAGATATGAGGCACTAAAACATCCCATAACATCTCAAAAAGTTGATAGAAATCTATTTACAAATTTTTGGCGTGATAGTTCACATCGCAAGTTTTTCAATGCTTAAAACGGTTTGTCAATCGGACACCTGGATCAAAAATTATGCTTCTCGGAAGTTGACCTACTTTTGGAGGGTGTTGCAAATTTTGAAATTTAGATGGAGGCCGCCAAAAAGTGCTATTTATGACTATTTTGGGAACCCTGGGAAGTAGTAGAGTTAAGGGGGCAAGTGTTGAGTCAAGAATAGGTGGGAAAATAGAAACCCTAGCTGATTTGGGGTTACAGAAGACAGAAGATTCTAGAGCCTGGTGAGGTGTAGTTGTAGTGTGTTACAGCCTGTGGAGGATTGATTCCTCAGATTGTAATTGAGCTTCTGTAATGTAATGAGTTGCCTAGATCAATAAAGAAATATTATATTTTCTATATTCTATTTCTGTTGTTGTGTGTTTTATGATTTACCCCCTTCATCAAGTGGTATCAAAGCAAGGGTTCCTGAGTGTGTAGACAGATCACCGACCATGAGGCAGTTTGCACCAGGACCTGAGGTTGTGGGTTTGCTGTGGAGACCAAGATGCCTCCACGAAGAAATTGTGTTGGGAGAAATACTTTGTAGGAAGAGGGTTTTAGAGCCCTACAAAGGCAAATTGATGCATTGCAAGAGGAACTACGAAGAGGGTTTGAGCCGAGGACAAGAGAAGAAAGTGAAGATGAAGCTAAAGAAGAGCTATCTGAGGAAGAACAAGAAGTTGCTGGAGATCTTGCAGAAGTTAGGTTGTTGAGGGCCATTTCAAAGATTGGAAAGAGGCCTAGGATCGAAGTTTCTACATATTCTGGAGATTTGAATCCAGAACATCTTATTGATTGGATCAATGACATGGAGGAGTATTTTGAGTATGAAGATGTGGAGGACCCAGATTAGGTTAAGTTTGCAAAAACAAAGTTGAAGGGCCACGCCAATATTTGGTGGAAGGAGGCCCAATTAGAGAGGAACAAAAGAGGAAAAGGAAAGGTCACCAGATGGGATCAGATGGTGGAGAAACTGAAGAAGTAGTTCATTCCTGTGGACTATGAGATGGAGTTGCTGAAGAAGCTGCAAGGACTAAAGCAAGGTAACAAGTCTGTTAAGGAGTATATAGAAGAGTTTTATAAAATTACTATCAGGACAGACCATGCAGAGCCCAACAAGGAGAAGGTAGCCTATTACATTAATGGGTTGAGGCTGAGTATTCAAGAGGAGCTGAGACTAGTCAGAATGACCACCATAGAAGATGCATACTAGTTTTCCCTGAAGGTGGAAGAGAAGATGAACAAAAGATTTGATAGCAAGCAAAGGTGAAGAGGTCAAGGTGGAAGGACTGGTGGAAGACCCTATGGAGGCCGTAACAAAAATCAAAAGAAAAGTGAAGAAGTAGGCATTGGTAAATCAAAGAGGGGATAATACCTACCACCCTCGTGACCAGAACAATAGTGAGCAAAGAGGAAGAGGAAGAAGCAGACCTGGGCAAGGACCTAGAAGAGGAGGTTTTAGAGGAACCTGTTTCTAATGTGGAGAAGAAGGGCATCGAGCATACAAGTGTCCCCAACATCAAGGAAGGACAAATAGGAGACCTGAAGGTAATGCACGAGTTGCACATGTAGATGAAGGTGCACATTCTGAGCATTCTGAAGATGCTGAAAGGGGAGAAACCCTAGTTGTCAGAAGAACCTTGTTGAATGAGGAGAAAGAACCAAATCAGAGGAAGAGTTTATTCCACACAAGGTGCAAATGTGAAGGTAAGTGTTGTGATATTATTATTGACAGTGGAAGCACTGATAATCTTGTTTTAGAGGAGATGGTTGACAAGTTGAAGTTGACAAGAAGAAAGCATCCACATCCATATCGGATTGCATGGTTGCAGAAGGACCACCAAGCTTTGGTCAATGAGCAATGTTTAGTGAAGTTCAAGATTGGGGACTACCATGATGAGGTGCTGTGTGATATCATACCGATGGATGCATGTCATATGCTATTGGGGAGGCCATGGCAGTATGATAGGAGCGTTGCCCATGATGGTCTTGCAAACACATATTCCCTAACAAAGGATGGAGTTTGCCATAAGTTGAAGCCCTTAAAAGAGGTGGAAGAAAAGGTATGTAGTACTGCCAAAATTTTCTTGGTAGATGGTAGAAATTTTTTGGAAGCATGAACGTCATTGCTTTGCATTAATCCCTAAGATTAGTCAGGAGAAATATGAAGATGTACCAGCAGAAGTCTTAGTTATGTTGGAAGAATTTTAGGATATTATCTCTGATAATGTACCAAAAGGTTTACCACCAGTAAGGAAGATAAGTCATCAAATGGATTTGATACCAGGAGCTAGTTTGCCAAATAAGGCAGCCCACAGAATGCCTCTAATAGAGAATGAAGAGTTGAACAGACAGGTCCACGAGTTGTTAAGGAAGGGACTGATAAGGGAGAGCCTAAGTCCATGTGCAGTACCTGTAGTACTAGCACCAACGAAAGTGGAGAGTGGAGAATGTGTACAAATTCTTGAGCCATAAATAAGATCACGATCAAGTACAAGTTTCCATTGCCAAGAATGGATGACATAATGGATTGTTTGAGTGGAGCCAAGTACTTCATGAAGATTTACCTGAAGAGTGGGTATCACCAGATCCGTATCAGAGAAGGAGATGAGTGGAAGACAGCCTTCAAGACAAAGGAAGGTTTGTATGAGTGGTTAGTCATGCCATTTCAGCTAACCAATGCACCGAGCACATTCATGCAGCTCATGAACGAGGTATTGAAAGAATTTTTGGGAAGTTTTGTTATTGTTTATTTGGATGATATTTTGATTTTTAGTAAGAGTTGGGATGAGCATCTGATGCATATCAGAAGAGTTTTAGAGAAGCTGAGGGAGGAGAAGTTGCTGATTAATCTGAAGAAACGTAGTTTTGCAAAGGAGTTGGTATACCTAGGATTTGTTGTCTCAGAGGAAGGTCTTAAGATGGACCCAGAGAAGGTGAGAGCTATCCTTGAATAGCCTACACCAAAGAGTGCCATAGAGGTATGATCTTTTCCTGGTTTGGCAAGTTTTTACAGAAAGTTTATTAGGAATTTTAGTAGTATTTGTACACCCCTAACAGAGACAATGAGAGGGGATAGAAAAGAGTTTAGATGGACTAAAGGAGTAGACAAAAGCTTTGATACATTGAAGCAGAAAGTTACAGAGCAACCTGTTTTGGTACTTCCAGATTTCAATAAGGTATTTTAGGTAGACTGTGATGCTAGTGGTAGTGCTATAGGAGCTGTTTTGAGCCAAGAAGGTAAGCCCATTGCCTATTTTAGTGAGAAGCTTAATGATGCCAAGAAAAAGTATTCTGTTTATGATTAGGAATTTTATGCAATAGTTCAGGCTTTGAAGAAATGGAGGCATTATTTGTTGCCAAAAGAGTTTGTTTTATGTTTTGATCATCAGGCTTTACAGTATCTTAATAGCTAAGGAAAGTTGAATCAAAGGCACTTAAAATGGGTTGAGTTTTTGCAAAGTTATACCTTTGTTTTGAAGCATAGGAGTGGGAAGTCCAATAGAGTTGCAGATGCCTTGAGCAGAAGGCAAAATTTGTTGACAGAAATGAAGATAGAGGTTGTTGGGTTTGATGAGCTCAAGAGTTTGTATCCAAAAGATCCAGATTTTGCAGAGACTTGGAAAGCTTGTTTGGAACCTGTTACTTTGGACATGACAAAATGGTTGGATTTCATAATCCAAGATGGCATGTTGTTTAGAGGAAGCCAGTTGTGCATTCCAAAGAGTTCCATGAGAGAGAACCTGATTAAGGAGAAGCATAGTGGGGGATTGGCTGGACACTTTGGTTGAGATAAGACCATTGCTATTGTTGGTGAAAATTATTATTGGCCACAGTTGCAATAGGATGTGAGAAAATTTGTGCAGAGTTGCAGAGTGTGTCAAATGGCAAAAGGAACCAGTTAGAATACAGGGCTATATCAGCCATTACCTGTACCAGAGAAGCCATGGGATGATATTAGTATGGATTTTGTTCTTGGTTTACCAAGGACACAAAGAGGGCATGATTCCATTTTTGTGGTGGTAGACAGATTCTCAAAGATGACACATTTTATTCCTTGTAAGAAGACTAATGATGCTATTCATATTGCAGAGTTATTTTTTAGGGAAGTGGTGAGATTACACGGTCTACTAAAGAGCATAGTTTCAGATCCAGATACCAAGTTTGTTGGTTATTTCTGGAGGACATTGTAGAAGAAGTTGAAGACAGATTTGAAGTTTAGTTCTGTACACCATCCATAGACTGATGGACAAACTGAAGTGGTGAATATGAGTTTGGGTAACCTGCTACGATGCTTAGTAGGAGATAAGCCCAAGGGATGGGATTTGATTTTAGCATAGGCAAAATTTGCTTACAACAATTTGTCAATAGGAGTACTAGTAAATCACCATTCCAGATTGTATATGGGAATACTCCAAGAAATGCTTCAGAGTTAAGAAATTTGGACAAAGGAGAAAAGACAAGTGCCGAGGCTGAAGACTTTGTAGAACACATGAAGAATTTGCATGAAGAGGTGAAAAAGCACATTAATAAGATGAATATTCAGTACAAGGCTAAGGCAGATTAGAAGAGGAGATATAAGGAATTCCAGGTAGGAGATGAAGTCGTGGTTCACTTGAGAAAAGAAAGGTTCCCAATTGGAACATACAATAAGCTAAAAATGAGGAAATTTGGACCATGTAGAATTTTGAAGAAACATGATTTAGGAAATGCATATGCGGTAGAGCTGCCGAGTGGGATCAATATTTCCCCTATTTTTAAAATTGCTGATTTATCAAAATATCATGAAGGTGGAACAAAGGATGGACCAATAGAAGTGCAGTGGAGTATTCCGGCATCTACTTCAATGGAGGAGATAGAAGAGATCTTGGATAGTCATGTGGGAAGAAGTACTCAGAACAGGCAATATGAAGAATATCTAATAAAATGGAAAGGAAGGCCTATTGAAGATTCTTCTTGGTTGTCTAAGGTAGAGGTTGACCGTTTGGGTTTTCCTCACACAAACATCTGAGACGTGACAGGGTCACTTCTCAAATTACCCTGGGTGTCTGATGCAGGAGCATCCAGTGGTGTAAGGGCAATCTTGCATCACCTAAAAAGAAGTTAATTCAAAATCATTGTGGTTGTTTTCATTTCTTTCCATAATTAGTGTTTCTAGTTCCATAATATCCAAAATAATGATGTAGGACTTTCAGTTTTTCCAAAACTGCTAAAAATAGTAGCCTACCTGTTTTGGAAAGTGTACATGCCATTTTAGGAAAGTTTGCATTTGGGTACGGATTGAAGTGAAAACTTACAAAAAGTTACATAAGATAAATATAAGACCTTTGGCCAAGGAATTAGGCAAAGATCATTTGTGAGCTAAAAGATATTAAAGTTTTTGTTTTCTAAAAAGCCCCTAAAAATTTTTGGAACGAGATATGAGGCACTAAAACATCCCATAACATCCTAAAAAGTTGATGGAAATTCATTTACAAATTTTTGGCATGATAGTTCACATTGTGAGCTTTCCGACACTTAAAACGGTTCGTCAATCGGACACCCGGATCAAAAGTTATGCTTCCCAGAAGTTGACCTCCTTTGGGAGGATGTTGCAAATTTTGAAATTTAGCTGGAGGCCACCAAAAAGTGCTATTTATGACTATTTTCAGAACCCTGGGTAGTAGTAGAGTTAAGAGGGCAAGTGTGGAGTCAAGAGTAGGCAGGAAAATAGAAACCCTAGCTGATTTGGGGTTACAGAAGATAGAAGATTCCAGAGCCTAGTGAGGTGTAGTTGTAGTGTGTTGCAGCCTATGGAGGATTGATTCCTCGGATTGTAATTGAGCTTCTGTAATGTAATGAGTTGCCCAGATCAATAAAGAAATATTCTATTTTCTATATTCTATTTTTGTTGTTGTTTGTTTTATGATTCACCCCCTTCATCAGATTTAGAGGCCCTTGAAGCAGCTCCGGTTCATCTAACTCCACAACCTCTTTGTTCAGGAAATTCTGCACTATCTCTGTATTGTCTCTTGCTAATGAATCAAATTTCTTTCCTTCAGAGATATTAGGGCTGTCCAGTTTGGATGTGTCATTGCAAACCGTTTCTGCTTGTTCTTCTTCTTTTGCTTTGTCCTCCTTTTCTTGCATCTCCTTTTCTTCTCTTCTTCATTCCTCTTTTTCTCTAGTGCCCGGAAGATTTGTCTTGCCAGTTGTGGAATCCAGAGGAGTGATATTCCCAGTGTCTGCTGCTTTATGAACTTCCTCTACCAGAACAGAGGAGTCTAAGCCCTTAGACTTCTCTTCATCTATTTTCTTTAATCCTTCGACATCCTTGTCAGAAAGTTCTTCATTGATTACATTTAATCCTTCAACATTCATGGTAGAAGGTTCTTCATCTATTTCCTCTACAATAGGAAGATTGAATCTCTTCAAGTCATTTCAAAGGATATCTTTTATTTCTCTTGCTACTTGGTTAGTTTCTCCAAGCATGAGTTTGTTCATTCTTTCCTTGCTCCAGAACTCATCTTTACACTCCTTGAAAATCATGTCCATTTGTTTTGGAGTGAAGGAAGGATAAAGCTGAATTGCTATCTACTCCCGAATCTCTAAGTCTTTTGCCATTGCATTCTCTTTTCTTAGCTCAACTACCTTTTCTAGGCTCTTAGGAATTAATGATATAATTTCAATGAAGGCTTTATTGTAAATGTTCAAGTACTTGACAGTAGCCTCTTCTAGAGTTCTCTTGTCAGTATCACTGTATGCATCATAGAACTCAGTCACCAGATGTAGGTTCCCATCCATAGTAACTACCTTGATGATGTCATCAATAGAAAGAGTGGGCTTTTCAACAAATTCCTTTGCCTTCTCTTCCTCATTTCTGCTAGCAGAGAACTTTCCGGATGTTCTCTTCTTCTTCATTTTCTTGATTTCTTCATTTGATTATGTTTCTTCATCATCCTTATGGCTTGTATATGTTCTTGAGGCTTTGGTCTTCATTCTCTTTTCACTTTTTCCGGATGGCATGACTTCTGGTTTGGTAGCCCTTGAGCTTTTAGAAGTGATAGGTGCAGAGCTCTTAGAAGATCTAGTCTGGGAGGAGGCTTGCATTGGAACATTTCCTTTCTTTGCTTCTTGTCTCTCTTTCTCTGCCTTCTCCATTTTCTCTCTATTTACATCTACTACCTCTTTTGATAAGCCAAATCTTTTGGCAATTTCTTCAACTTCCTTTCTTACTTTCCTCTTCATCTTCGACTGTCTTAACTCTCTTTAGTATCCTTAGGCTGGCTTAGTAGGTGTTGAATATGCAGCTCCAAGATTTTTTCATCAACCTCATATCCCATAGGCATTATCAATATAGTTCTTGGCTCAACTACCTCCATTAGACATTGATCGGTGTCAACCATAAAGCAAACTATGTCCTTGTATTTCTCAACTATGGACTGTGGTATTCTCTCTCTGGCTTGCATCATGCTCTGGAAGTTCTTGAAGTAACCCCAGAGACTTGTGTTTTGGGCTTGAGCATCACCAAGTCCATACATGTAATCTCTGATCTGAA
This sequence comes from Cunninghamia lanceolata, assembly GCA_027924645.1. Lineage (NCBI taxonomy): Eukaryota > Viridiplantae > Streptophyta > Pinopsida > Cupressales > Cupressaceae > Cunninghamia > Cunninghamia lanceolata. The sequence continues at coordinate 724,404 of BSBN01001673.1, forward strand.
TTGCAATGGGTTTATCATTTTGCCAGACCTAGCCATTTGAGCCAGGTAGCTCATTCATATAATAGAAGAACAGACATAGTATTAGACCACCATATTTAAAGGAATTTTTCTTATCCTTTTTGATCTTCTGCAAGTTCTCCAATAGTTGATTTACAAGAAGCTCACATAGATCATAATTTGCATCTTCCCTCAACATTTGATATGTAGCATAGATTGTTGTACCAGACACATAATTCTCCCTACTCAAATGATAGATTTTGTAGCTGATTATCATTGAGGCAAACTTGACATCCGGATCTATGATGTCATCTATGGTCATTGCTCTTTTGTCAACTTTTGATCTGGTGGCTTCAGTTACTGTTTGGTTCTTCACAGATTTGAGTGCGGGTAACCCACCTGATGAATGCAGTCTGGTCACTACCCTGATGGCATCTTTACTTATTTTGAATGGCCTCATTAGCCACATAAAATTATCATGCATCCTACTTAGAACATACCAGACCCAATCGTCTTCTGCAAAACATGGAAAATGTATGCAATGTCTGAAGTGTTTGTCCCGGAGTGCCTTGAATTCAGGTTTGAGTTCAAAATTCTCATCTATTAGCTGTTTGTGATAAATATCCATCAATTTTGAGTCTTCAAATTCTTTAATGTTTGCATGGATATAAACCCTAACATCTTCTACATGCAACACTCCGTGCGGAATGCTAGAAAACACACCCAAGGGATCAACTTCTAGAGATTTGTAAGGGTGTTTCTTGAATTTAGGTCTTGGCCTATCAGAAATATTGACAACCATTGGAGTAGCCATTTTGCAAGAGATTCAGAGAGAGATTTTTAGAATGGATGTACCTTTTCACGCTTTAGGGTTTGAAGTAGGAGCCGGAATAAATCATTGGTTGAATTTGATTTTCAGTTGATCTTGAGTGAACTGTAGAATCTTCTTTGCAGAGATCTTTTCTTCTTCATGAGTGCAAATGTGTAAATAATGAGTGAAAGAACCCTTTTATCCTTGCACAAACCCTAATTTCCTTTTGTGATAAATGCACAACTTAAGTTATCCAGTTGCCCTGTTTTGAGAGAGATTTCCTTGAATCACTGCGCGGAACTTGGAATCATTGTCTATGAGGATTGACAATGTATCTTCTTTTCTTCAATCATGTCATGGGTCCGTAGATCAAAGCATTTCAATTTTGAATCATACCAGATCTGTCTGTGAAATTCTACTTTATCGGATAGCTGTCGGAACTAGATTAACTTAAGCGGTTATAAATCTTGCAAAATTCATGCGGACCTTTCACATTTTGACTGAAGGTTATTTGGAGGTTTTTTTGAGAACCCTTTAATCTGCAGCGTCAGATGTTTACTCAATGTACCAAATTTAGGCACTAGCTGACTGGCTGGGGGAAATTATTTTTCTCTGTGACTCCCCCTGATCCAGAGCTCACCTTTTTAGTTTCTGGAAGGAATATTAGCACCGGATTACGGTGCGGATCCATCCCAATATTCATTGTACTCCTTTTTACCCAAATCTTGCTCATCTCCTTTTGAACTTCATCCGCATTTATTTTACCTTTGCCTTTATCTTGTTTCTAATCATGTTCCACTGGACCTTTTCTATCCTGATTTCTGCTTCTGTAGAATTTGGCAATATGACCGAACCTATTGCAATTGTACCATACAACATTTCTTTGATTATTTAATTGATATCCTCTTGATTTGCATTGATTAGCCATATGTCCCATTCTATTTCATGCAAATAATCTACCATTGAATGAATTGTTTATTTGCATATTTCTACATTCATGAGATTTGTGACCATACCTTTTGCAATTAAAACATTGTCCAGAGAAGGATGGATTATTCTGATTCATTCTCGTCTTGCACTAAGTTGCTTTATGACTAAAATTGTTGCAATTGAAGAAGTATCCATTGGAGGATGGATATCTTTGAGCATTTGGTTGCCTTGCCAGAGGTCTTCTAGGCCTATTCTTTGATTTCCTGATCCAAAGTTCTTCTGACTGGATCCAGAGCTTTCACCTTTCTCATATCCCAAGCCACACTTATCATCTACCCTCATTTGGATTTCAAGAAGAACTTCGAGTTGGGCTGAGATTATCTTGAATTTTTCTTTGTATTCATTTGCAATTTGAAGATCTTGTTTAAGAGTGTCTACCTGATTCTCTAGTTGTTCTTCAGTGTCTCTAGCTTCTTCAAGATCAGATTCAAGATGCCTGATTATTCTATCCATTTTGTGGCAGTCCTTTGTTTTCTCCTTGAGGGATTGTTTTAGATTATCTTCTATCTTTCTTTTTTCTTCAATTTCTTGGGCAAATCTCATAACCCCTGATTCCATTTCATGCCTTACCATAATGACTTCTTTTGATAGCTTCTCACATAGATTATTTTTCTCATTCAGATCTTCATTAGTATCATTGACTTCACTCTGATTGGCTAATTTTTGAAGTAGTTCCTTTCTCTTTTTCATAGAGATACTAAGTTTTTCTTTTAGCTCATTTATGAAATCATCAGCTTGTTTGAGTCTTTCTCTCAAATTATTGACTTCAGAGTGGGATTGTTCAAGATCATCTAGGGTAGACTGAAGTTGTTCCTTCCTACAATATGCATCCATTGAGATTCCTAGATCTTCCTCAAGTTGTTAGGCTTTGTTCAGAGGAACCTTGCTCTAATACTAGTTGTTGAAAACAAGGCAGATAACTAAGAGGGGGGTGAATCAGTTATCTCAAAATTTTGTTAATTTTCTTTTCTTTCATTATCTCAATATTCAGTGTTATATCAAAACATGAAAGCATATGTAATCATAAGAGTAGAAATAAAATTAACACACATAACACAAGGATTTTTACGTGGAAAACCTGTTAAGGGAAAAACCACGAGGTGACTAACCCAAGATTGTATTCTCTATTAAAAGAATAAAGGAGTACCAAATGACACTTGCCAATTAGGGCTCACTGCTTGAGAACACTGCTCATAAGAGGTACACTGCCTACAAGAGACTCACTGTCTACAGAACTTACAGAAGATAATCAAGTGTTTGAACTGATGAGAAGCATCTACAAATACAAGAGTTTAGTTTTGGTTAGGCACAATATACTGATCTGATGCACTTCATTCTTCCTCTATTCAATGTTGTTATTCAGTCACATACCAGACTTGAATTGTTGTTCTCACCCTTATCCCTGCTTTTATTCACACCTTATTTATTAACATCTTCAACACACACTGTTACATGCTAGAATCCGTCTGGTATATATCCGCATCAAGGATTTTCATCAACTTTCTAGTCGGCAACCAGAACACTCAAGATATTTGCAATATATTGATCTGTCGGCTGAATCCATGCTTGATTTATGATGCATACAAAAGATTAAGCATAGAAGTCATTAATCATGTTAGCCAATAATGTATAATCCCACAAATTCTTTGATCAACACCTTTTACTCATCCAGATTGAAGTCTGATACTCTGTCAATCAGTTCTTCCTCTGTCTGCTCTGCCTGACTGGAACCTAACACTTAGATGCTCATATCCTTTTCTTGCTTTATCATCAGAGGCTAAATCTCTAGGATATAATAGTCATGATACCCCTCTTGTCTTGTCCAAGTCCACAACTTATTGAGTTACATCATCTGAGAGATCCAGACCTGATTGTCGGACCTTGTTACATACTTTGTTCTTATTTACCAGACTAAAACAATCTTCAATCTGACTTCCCATATAGGCATACTATGTATTGTAGATGAGTGGGATAGACTTTGTTGCCATTAATGACAATACTTATGAAGCCATACAATGTCTCTTGCCAACAAGGAGACCCATATCCAAGAACAATTCCATGTTTCAACAAGTAGTTAAGTTTTTGCAAAGCTTAACAAGGTGCATACTTGAATTGACAACAATATCATTTGGACATGTATCATCTTGACTTGTATCATTTTGAGTTACATAATTTATCATTTTTACTTATATCATGTTGTAAGTATGGGCCTAACCAGTGTTGTCATTGATGTCAACATACTCCTGGTGCATTAATGATAAGGATTGGATGAACTGTTTGTTGAGGATATTGAGAAAATTGGTCATATCAGGAACAATGAAGAATAGTGAAGACAGTAAGGTAAAAGTCCAAGATAAGATGAGGATCAGAGGATGTGGTCTAAAGGTTTTGTAGATATGTGTCTTAAGGTGATCCAGTCAAGATTTTAGGGGTCCGCCTGAAGATCTGAAGAAGTTGTGGCCACTCAAGTAAAACTAGTTCCGGTAGGTGTTCAGAGGTGATAGAGTGATACAGATAGGTCCGGTGAGATCTGGAAATGCATTATCCTGTTCTGCAGATTTGATGGAATGTTGAGGAAGTCTTTGTGAAGTGTCAACTCGATTGGTTCATGGTTTGAAGGTTTGCAAGGATCTATTCGTTTGTGATAGTGATGACAGACTATGTTCTTAAGGTTTCGGATGAAGAAGATAAGGATTTCAGTATGCAGATGAAGTGCGGATGTTCTTGGTGATTCAGGCAAGCTTGTGGAGGTCTTTGGATCATGTCCAGTTTGTGTTGGTGGTCCGCATTAGATTTTGAGCTCGCTATTGAAGAACAACCTCTGGATGATGGTGTTCTTCCTAAGTTTTGCTAACCGGATGTATTACACATCCTGCAGATGTTCTTGTAGATGTTTGCTAACTTAGATGATTATTCCTAAGTTGATGCCTTGTATAAATAAGGAGTTGTAAAGTCATTTCAAAGTGTGTGGTGTGGAGATGTGAGTGTGGTAGTGAGGAAGAGAGTGAAAGGCAGAGAAAAAGTATTGGGCTTAAATGGAACTGATTCAAGCATGGTGAAGATGCTATTCTCCAGTTCAAGTATGTGATACTTATCATTTTGTAGACAGTGTGCCTCTTGTAGGCAATGAGCCTCTTGTGAGCAGTGTGCTTGGGTAGTGAGCCCTAATTGGCATGTGCCATTTTGTTCTTTCTATTCTTCTAACAGAGAATACAATCTTGGGTTAATCACCCCGTGGCTTTTCCCTTAACCGGGTTTTCCACGTCAAAATCTTGGTGTCTTATGTGTTGATGTGTTTCTACTCTTGATTTAATGCATTATGTTTCCATGATTGATTTATTGATATGCTGCTAAAATCACAAAAGGATTTAAGTGTGTAATTGGAAAGAAAGTTTTTGACAACTGATTCACCCCCCCTCTCAGTTGTCTGTCCTGAATCTAATAATTGGTATCAGAGCCAAGTTCCTCTAAAAGGAGCTTAACCACTTGAGGAGATCCAGGATGTCGTCCTAGAAGAAGGATAGTCTGAATTTTGATGGAACCAATTTTAATCTTTGGAAAAGTCACATGAAATATCATTTGCAATGTATGGGAATGCAGTACTGGACCATGGATTCAACGAAGTATACTCTTCCACAGGGTGACCCGAAAGCCCCATATGAAATTACAGATGCTGAAAACAATCTGCGGACTATAGAAGCTCTTCTAAGCACATTATCTGATTCAGAGCTTTCAAATGTTGTTGACCTACCAACTGCTTTTGAGATTTGGGAAAAATTGGAACTTCTGCATGAAGGAGACAAGCATGTTAAATGTGCAAGGCTACAGAGTTTGAAAGGGAAATTTGAAAATCTGAAGATGAGAGAAGATGAAAATATCACTACTTTTATGCCAAGAGTCAATGAGCTTGTTTGTGGAATTAGATGTGCTGGTGGAGTCCTGGATGAAGATGAGATTGTTGGCAAAATTCTCAGATCCCTTCCTGCTTCTTATAAAATCTAGGTTGTTGCCATTGAAGAATTCAGAGCCCATACAACTGTCACAAGAGATCAATTGGCTTGTAAATTGGTTACATTTGAAATGACTAAGTTTGGAGATGCCCTCCAAGACTGAATCAACATTCAAAGCCAGTGCTTCTATAAAAGGAAAACAAAGGTTTGATCCGGGAGAGAACTCTTCAAGGAAACTATCATGGTATGAAAAAGCAAGAAAAGACTTGGAAGAAGAAGAAACTGAAACTACTCAGCTTGAAGCCCTTATTACAAAAAGACTGCCAAGAGGATCTGGTAAGTATGAAGGGAAATTGCCTTTTAAGTGTTTTAACTATAATAAGATTGGTCATTTTGCCTCAAAGTGTCTGGAAAGATTTTTAAGGCCAAATCCTAATAGATCAAGGTTCCAAAAGATTTGTTACTATGTTCATGAAGAGGATGATAATGAAGGAGTAACAGATGATGAATCAGAGACCGGAAACAAATCTGGAAGTGATTGGGTGTTTATTGCCATCAAGGAAGAAGATCCAATGCCCTCTGAATCTATCAATCATAAAGTTATAGGAAGAGCTCTGGCTGCCCAAGTTGAAGAAAAGGATGATTGGGTCATTGACAGTGGATGCTCTCACCATATGACAAGTAATAAAAATAAGTTCTTAGATTTGGAAAGGTATGAAGGAGTAGTAAAGTTTGGTGATAATTCTGCTGGTAGAATCAGAGGTAGAGGAACTTTTTCTTTTGATGGAAAGAACAAAACCAGTAATGTACTATATGTTGAAGCATTGAAGCACAATCTTCTCAGTGTTGGACAATTGGTGGACAAAGGCTATGATCTCCAATTCAAGAATGGAAAATGCAAGATCGTTGAAAATTCTAGAATAGAGATTGCATCCGGTACTCAGACAAAAGGTAATATCTTCCATTTAGTTGGTACTGGTAAAAGTTGTCTATTTGTGCAAATTGATCAGAGTTGGCTATGGCATAGGAGGATGTGTCATGTGAATTTTGATAATATCATCAAGATAAGCAACACTTAGGCTGTAAGAGATCTTTCAAAACTAGTAAAACCTACAAATAGTTTGTGCAAAGAATGTCATTTGGGAAAATAAAGCAAAGTCTCATTTAAAAGCAAAGAATAATCTTCTATCAGAGTATTGGACTTAGTTCATACTGATCTATGTGGTCCAGAAAGAATCAGGAGTGTGCAAGGTGATAGATACTTCATGTTACTAATTGATGACTACTCCCGGATGATGTGGGTAACTTTTCTGAAAGAGAAATTAGAAGCTTTTGAGAAATTCAAAATATTCAAGGCTACGGTAGAGAATGAAACCAGATTAAAATTAAAGTATTTGAGGTCTGATAGAGGTGGAGAACATCCGGTGAGTTCATAGAATGCTGTGAGAAACATAGAATAAAGAGACAGTTGTCTGCCCCTAGGACTCGACAACAGAATGGAGTAGTGGAGAGAAAGAACCGAACCATCCAGGAAGCATCTAGGACAATGATGATGGAAGCAAATGTTCCTCAGATCTATTAGAGAGAAGCTGTCAGCACTGCAGTCTATACTCTCAATCGAGTTCAAATCAGAAGCAATACCGGTAAGACTCCCTATGAACTTTGGTTTGGCATCACTCCTACTGTGAGGTATTTCAGAGTCTTTGGTAGCAAATGTTACATCAAAAGAGATGAAGATCTAGGCAAGTTTGATACTAGAAGTGATGAAGGAATATTCTTGGGTTACTCTACTCAAAGCAAAGCATACCAGTGTTATAACAAGAGACTGAGAGAGATCATAGAAAGTACAAATGTGAAGGTTGATGAAGGAATTGAAAAACCCTCAAGGTTTTATGAATATGATGAAGATGATTAGAATGGTGTTCTGATTCAAGGAGCCCAAGCCCATTCTGTAATTTAGATTCAAACTGATCCAATAAATCAGGAAGAAGAAATGAGTTTCAACGAGCCTGATCAAGAATCAGAAGTGCAAGAAACTCCCAAAATTCCCAGGTATGTAAAACTGAACCACTCTGAAGATCATATCATAGGTGATAAAAGCAAAGGTGTACAAACAAGAAGGAGGATTTCTCAAGATTCATATGAGTATTGTCTGATGTCAAAGATTGAACCTAAGACAATAAATGAAGCTTGCAATGATGAAAACTGGACTAAAGCAATGGAGGAAGAGCTGATGCAAATTGAGAAAAATCACACTTGGGATCTTGTTCCCAGACCTAGAAACAAGAATGTGATTGGAACAAAATGGGTCTTCAGAAACAAACTGAATGAAGTTGGTGAAGTAATCAGAAATAAAGCCAGATTGGTCTACAAGGGTTACTCTCAAATAGAAGGAGTTGATTTTGAAGAGACCTTTGCTCCGGTGGCAAGAATTGAAGCAGTCGGATTATTTCTTGCTTTTGCTGCCTTCAAGGACTTCAAAGTATATCAGATGGATGTCAAGTCTACCTTCCTGAATGGTGACTTGGAAGAAGAAGTATATATTGAGCAACTGGATGGATTTTAATTGTCTGATCATGGTGATATGGTCTACAAGTTGAAGAAAGCACTGTATGGACTCAAGCAAGCCCCTAGAGCTTGGTATGAAAGATTGGATAAGCATCTTTTGAAGATTGGTTTCAACAAAGGTACTGCTGACAGTAATTTATATTTCAAAATTGATCATGAAAACATCTTGATTGTTGAAGTGTTTGTTGATGATATCATTTTTGGAGGAAGAGATAGTATGTGCAAAACTTTTGCAAATCAAATGAAAAGTGAGTTTGAGATGTCCATGCATGGGGAAATTAATTTCTTCTTGGGTCTGCAAATCATTCAAACTAAGAAAGGAATCTTCATTTCTCAGACCAAATATGTGAAAGAATTGTTGAAGAAGTTTGGGATGGAAGAATCACAACTAATGTGTACTCCCATGGCAACTGGATGTAAATTGAGCAAAGATGATGACTCTCCTAAGGCTGATTAGAAAAAGTACAGGTCAGTGATTAGAGGATTGTTGTATCTCACTCAAACTAGACCTGATATTATGAATGTTGTTGGTCTTGTTGCTATATTCCAAGCTGATCCTAGAGAATCTCATGTCATGACAATCAAGAGGATTTTTACGTATCTAAAAGGGACAGTTGAGTATGGTTTGTGGTACCCTAGAGATCATAATTTCTCTCTCCATGCATATAAAGATGCAGATTGGGTAGGAGATGTGGATGACTGGAAGAGTACCAGTGGTGGAGCATTCTTTTTAGGGAAGAGATTGGTTTCTTGGCTAAGCAAGAAATAAGAGGCAATATCTCTGTCCACTACAGAAGCATAATATATTGCAACAATAGGTAGTTGTACTCAAGTTTTGTGGATGAAGAAAATGCTAAGAGACATAAGAGTGGAGTATGAGGAGCCTATCACAATCTTATGTGATAATTCAAGTGCTATAAATATATCTAAGAATCCAGTGTTGCATTCAAAGACTAAACATATATCCATCAAGTTTCACTTTTTGAGAGAGCAAGTGAACAAGAATGAAGTCAGATTGGAGTTTGTGCCATCCAAGGATCAGATTGCAGACATCTTTACTAAACCTCTACCTAAGGACTCTTTTGAGTATCTTAGGGAGAAGTTAGGGGTTATTGCCCCTCCAGTGATGAACTAAGGTGCACTGATGTGCATCATTCCGGTGGATATCATAGTCATATCTTGTGATCTGGATTGATGATGGGGAGCTGCTACTCAGGGGGAGCAGCTGATATGATTCTGAAGTGGTGGAATTGCAAGTATGTGCCCTTTGCCATTGATGTCAAAGGGGGAGAGAAGACATGTAAAAACAAGTGGTTGCTGATCAAAGGGGGAGCAAGAAAGGAAGAGAAGACATGTGAATGGTTGTTGCTGATAGGGGGAGTTGTGACAGTAAGGAGAAGTTCTTGTCTTGATGATCATAACAGTTTTTCACACCATATGTTGCCATCAATGACAAAGGGGGAGATTGTTGCAAGTATGGGCCTAACCAGTGTTGTCATTGATGTCAACATACTCCTGTTGCATTAATGATAAGGATTAGATGAACTGTTTGCTGAGGATATTGAGAAAATTGGTCATATTAGGAACAGTGAAGAACAGTGAAGACAGTAAGGTAAAAGTCCAAGATAAGATGAGGATTAGAGGATGCGGTCTAAAGGGTTTATAGATATGTGTCTTAAGGTGATCCAGTCAAGATTTTAGGGGTCCTCATGAAGATCTAAAGAACTTGTGGCTGCTCAAGTAAAACTGGTTCTAGTAGGTGTTCAGAGGTGACAGAGTGATATAGATAGGTCCGGTGAGATCCGGAAATGCATTATCCTGTTCTGTAGATTTGAGGGAATGTTGAGGAAGTCTTTGTGAAGTGTCAACTCGATTGGTTCATGGTTTGAAGGTTCGCAAGCATCTATTCCTTTGTGACAGTGATGACAGACTGTGTTCTTAAGGTTCCAGATGAAGAAGATAAGGATTTTGGTAAGAAGATGAAGTGTAGATGTTCTTGGTGATTCAGGCAAGTTTGTGGAGGTCTTTGGATCATGTCTAATTTGTGTTGGTGGTCCGCATTAGAGTTTGAGCTCGCTATTGAAGAACAACCTCCGGATGATGGTGTTCTTCCTAAGTTTTGCTGACAGGATGTATTACACATCCTGCGGATGTTCTTGTAGATGCTTGCCGACTTAGATGATTATTCCTAAGTCGATGCCTTGTATAAATAAGGAGTTGTAAAGTCATTTCAAAGTGTGTGGTGTGGAGATGTGAGTGTGGTAGCAAGGAAGAGAGCGAAAGGGAGAGTAGAAGTGTTGGGCTTAAATGGAACTGATTCAAGCATGGTGAAGATGCTATTCTCCAGTTCAAGTATGTGATACTTATCATTTTGTAGACAATGTGTCTCTTGTAGGCAGTGAGCCTCTTGTGAGCAGTGTGCTCGGGCAGTGAGCCCTAATTGGCATGTGCCATTTTATTCTTTCTATTCTTCTAATAGAGAATACAATCTTGGGTTAATCACCCCATGGTTTTTCCCTTAACTGGGTTTTCCACGTCAAAATCTTGGTGTCTTATGTGTTGATGTGTTTCTACTCTTGATTTAATGCATTATGTTTCCATGATTGATTTATTGATATGCTGCTAAAATCACAAAAGGATTTAAGTGTGTAATTGGAAAGAAAGTTTTTGACAACTGATTCACCCCCCCCTCTCAGTTGTCTATCCTGAATCTAACATATCATTTGTACATGTATCAATTTGACATGTTATTGATCTACTGACATATTTGACTTTCACTTGTTTTAGTTATATATGATGATGATCTTATCAATATTGACTTGTCAATTTATATATATTGAAAGTGGTCGATGATTTTTGGATGGATATTTATTACGTATGATGATTTTAATTTACTGCTTAGGATGGATGTTGTCAAATTAAATGAAATTATAGATATTTGACTCGTTTTAATTATAGATGATGATCATGTTATAATAATTATCTTGTTATTTAATCATATGAGTTAAATAATTAAATTACTTACTCTATTATCATATGAGTTATTTAAGAGGCATGATATATTTAACTAATTAAATTGAAATAAAACATATTAAATTATTAAATGTAAGCAAAACAAGAAGCATTTTTAGAAGCAAAAAAGGAAGCAACAATGGAAGCCAAACTAGAAGCAAACCAGGAGCAATCTTGGAAGCAAAGCTTGGTGTTATATAGGAAGCAAAAACATAAGTAATTCAGGTAGAAAACAAAGAAGTGATAATGGAAGTAATTTTAGAAGCAACAAAAGATGCAATAATAGTAGCCATATTAGAAGCAACAAAAGACGTAAAAATGGAAGCAAAATTGGAAGCAACAAGCGACATTATATCGAAAGCAAAATTGGAAGCAAAACTGGAAGCAACAGTGGAAGTAAAAGTGGAAGCAAAATTGGAAGCAAAATTGGAAGCAAAATCAGATGCAAAATTGGAAGCCAAACTAGAAGTAAAATTAGAAGCAAAACTAGAAGAAAATTTTGAAATGAAAATGGAAGCAAAATTTGAAGCAAAACCAGAAGCCAAATTGGAAGCAAAACCAAAAGCAAAATTGGAAGCAAACTTGGAAGAAAAACCAGAAGCAAAATTGGAAGCAACATTGTAAGCAAACTGGAAGCAATACCAGAAGCTAAATTGGAAGAAAAACTGGAAGCCAACTTGGAAGCAAAACTAGAAGCAAAATCGAAAGCAATAGTAGAAGCAAAATTGGAAGCAACAGTGGAAGAAAAACTAGAAGCAACATTGGAAGCAATAGTGGAAGAAAAATCGAAAGCAAAATCATAAGCAAAACTAGAAGTAAAACTAGAAGAAAACTTGGAAACAACACAAGAAGCAAAACCAGTAGCAAAATTGGAAGCCAAACTGGAAGCAACAAAATTTGGAGCTAAATCCGGCATTAAACCTGGCACTAACATCTGGTGCTAAACCCGATGCTACACCCGGTGCAAAACTCGGTGCTAAACCCGACGCTAAAGTGAGATGCAATTGGGCGCCGAGTTTGGTGATGGCAAAAGTGTCCAATTCATGAACTCAAATGCACTAAAATTTGGCGATATTTTAGGCGCTAATTGCCTATTTTGTTGTAGTGTCTAGCTTGTTGGAGAGATGGACTTTGTGGAGAGGGGTTGGTAAGTTCTATGGCCTTTGTTGTTGTGCGCTAAGTTGAATGTTTCGTTCCATGGTAGTAGTTGTTGAGGTAACCCTATGACCCAAACGGTCACTAGTTTCTCTTCTCCTGTTGGGGTTTCTTCTATTCCACCTTTGTGTGGGTAAGCAGTTTCTTTCGTTTATGTCCTCTTGTCTTTCTATGCATTGAATGAGTTCTCGTCATATTTGGAGTTATCTTTGTTCTTCTCTTAATAAGAGGACAAATCGATCTTGTTGTGGTAGAGTGAATGTCTCTTACTGTTGTCATGGATTGATTTCCTCAATTTGGTCACGAATAACCCTCACCTACTCTCTTCACTCCTAGGCACATTCATGAGCCAAGATATAGGTAAATGTGTGAAGATCAATCTTAACTAGACTTAGGGTTTTGACTTGTTTTTACCTTGTGATGTGATCAAGGGTTCGATTGAATCGTTTAATCGTGGTTTACCTCATGATAGTATCGAGGTTTTCAAGTTTGTCTTTTCTAGGGTTTCTATATGCATGCAAAGCTAAATGATATGCAAACATTTTTTTTGTTCTTTTTTAGTATTTTGGGAATGAAAAGTGTTCTTTAATCTATGAAAGGGAAATATGAATGCAAGCTAATATGACTTTTCCTAATGCAATTTTAATCTATGTTTTTGCATTTTTTATTGTTTTGAAGTAATCTAATCTAAAAAGGGAAATTGCTTTTACAAATAATCTAGATCTAGGAATATGAAAACAATTATTCTAACATGCAAGATCTAACTATCAAGGAAAAAGAAAAGATTTACTGTTCCAAAGAGCAAATGTGTTTTTTTAATTACGATGAATTGAATAAAGAAATGAAGGAACCTGAAAGAAATGAAGATTTGTGTGACTCCACTACCCTTAGAAATCCTTGATGTTGACAACCTCGAGTCATTTTGAAGCAGTGGGAGAACCTCTTGACGACAAAACGACATAAAGAAGAAAAAGGAAGCTTGTTGAAGCTTGAAAGATCTCAATGAGAGATTTGGTTGAGCACAATGGCATTGATTGAAGTAGTGTAAGGATGCTTGGTTGAATAATGATAAAAGAAAAAAGTACCTTCATCCTGTAAGAGCATTAGAATGCTGATTTGGAGAGCAAAAACTGGCAAGAGCTATGTGCACAATGAATTTGCCTCCCTTTGTGCTTGAGGGAGGGGTGTATTTATAGGTTTGAGGAATGGGATTGATTGAGGAGTTAGCTCATTTGATTGATGAGTTAACAAGGATGATTGGGGAGTTAACAAGGTTGACTACCCAGTGAACTCAGCTAACTATGGAGTGATAAATCAATAATAGCTTATCACTGAAGAGGAATTGGAGTTGAGAGGATACATGAGATTGATTGAGTTATTAATTTTAGATCAAATGGAGTTAATTATGCATGTGTGGGTGCATGAAATAGTTAACTCCATATTAGGCATCAAAAATCATGCGAACTGGAAGGAAAATGGGTGAAAATGAAGCTAAAACAAGTGAAAAACTTGAGTTTTTCCACCACTAGGAACACGACAGGGTCACCCCTTTCGTCAATAGGGTTGCCTAGGGGAGATCTAGGCTTGACTAGGTTTTGTGAAGAACTGCAAGATGGGAAATGAAAGAAGAAAAGAAAAGGAGGAGTTCTACCTCCAGAAACAGGTCAGTCATGTGCAAGAATCCAAATCTCCACTTGCACCTGTAGGATCTCCCAGGAGAGATTTGGATTGGTTGAGTAGAACTGAAAATTGAAAGTGGGAGATGGATAGGGGGACCTCTAGAAGGCTTCTAGGGGGTGCACAAGATGAAAAACATAGGGGAAAGGTGGAAACTCACTTACAAGACGCTTACAAGGCTTAGGAGCAAGGACGAAATCTCAGAAAACACAAATCGACAAGTGTCACAAACGGTGTCAAAAAGTATCGCAAATGGGGAAAGAGAGAAATCGACAAAGAGGAAACAACACAAGACAAGAAAGAAGACACATCATCAAGAGGTTTACTGCTTAAAGGACATTATTTCATGCTTACATGTATGTGACAAGGATTTGAATCATCATAGGGGTCCTTGTTGAGGTTGTGCATGATTTTTGTGCTTACATATTTGTCCCCTCAGGGATGGTAGTCTACATGAAAGGAAGGTAGCATTCCTGAACTAGGCCTTACTTGTTGATTTTCCTACAATTGTACCTGCAATAACTAGTATTATTCTAACATTTGAATGTATCAAAATAAATAATGAAAACTCAAATGATGAACTTACCATGGATCGTTTATGTCCGACTAGTTGTTTGCCTTTGTTGGTTTAGACTTGTAGGAAAGAAAGCACGCAAAATGACGCATGAAAGAATGCATAAAAGAAAAGAACTAATTTAAAATGCACAAATGAAAATAAGCTAAGGGCAAACAAAGTGAGTCAAATTGTGAGATTGGAGCGAAATGGCGACGAAATCGATTGTGTTAGTAGTCGTTGGAAAGGTATCGTCGAGGAAATTGCAAAGATGTCCGCCTCTTCTTCAGCTGTGGAGAATTGGGTATGCAAATAGTGAAAAACCCTTCTTTAAACACTAGTTTGAATTTTGTGAAAAACCTCTTGAAATTATCTGTTTTTGTCAATTTTTCCTGTTGCATTATCTCTGTTTCATCGTTTAGAGTAAAATAGGTTTTTCATTTTTTGAAATTGGTTGAAAATGAGGTTTTTAGAGTAGTTTTAGCTTGAGGGATCTCCCTCTAGGGTCATGCCTTTTGTTAGGCAAGGTCACCCGAAGGAGATCCTGCAGAACAACAGGGTC
This sequence comes from Cunninghamia lanceolata, assembly GCA_027924645.1. Taxonomy (NCBI): domain Eukaryota; kingdom Viridiplantae; phylum Streptophyta; class Pinopsida; order Cupressales; family Cupressaceae; genus Cunninghamia; species Cunninghamia lanceolata. The sequence continues at coordinate 739,679 of BSBN01001673.1, forward strand.
GCCCGAGGGAGATCCTGCAAAACAATAGGGTCGCCTAGGGGAGATCCTACAAAACAACAGGGTCACCCATGGGAGATCCTATAGAACACCTGGGTCGCCTAGGGGTGACCCTGTTGGGCTGATTTTGATTGAAATTTTGTGTTGTTTGAAGCTTATTTCACTCTAATCTGACATGTTTTAGCTACTATATTCACCTGTTTATTGCAATTTTGAAGGGTTGTATGCTTTTTTTTGTGAGTTTTTTCTGCAATGTTATGATTTTTAGGGATTTTTATGAGTTTATGAGATCTAATCTAAAGTTCTCTTCTAATTTTGCAGGACATATGTATTCGCTGGAATGCCTGCCAAGAGTAGGGATGGCTCTCAGTGATGTTTGCTCACTAAGTAATGAGGACCATACCATCTTGAGGCGAGCAGGTCTGGGTAGTTTTTATCACGTGCCTATTATTCACCCTGTGTCCCTTTTATGCTATGATATTCTGACTTATTGGGATGCAGATAGAAACACATTTAGGTTCCAACAGATCTCTGGAGAGTGGATCATCACTTTGTATGATGTGTATCGTATACTTGGAGTTCCTATGAGAGGACATCCTCTAGTCCTTCCAGCTAGCGAGTCCTTCGAGGATAAGGCATCCTGGGTAGAGTTCATGGGGGTTAGTCAGCCCGAGGGTCAAATAGAAGTCTAGCTAACTTGTGTGCCTCGACTTCGTATCCCACTTCTAAGGAGATTTCTGATTGGTTTGATTGCCTCTAGGCTATTGGGAGACAAGGCCTCAGCTTGCTTGAGATGGTGTTGGGCACCTATCATTCGTGGTATTAAGGAGGGCACAATTTACTCTTGGGGACCAGATATCTTGGCCATGGTCTACAGGGACTTCTATCGTATTTTGCAGTGAGGGGCTCTTGCTTTTAGCCACTCTTATTTGATCATGACATGGATATTTGAGCACATTAGGCCCTATCAGAAGCTCATTCTGATTCTAGATAGACGTTTACCAAGAGTGGCTAGGTGGATGCATGTTGGTCACTTTGATGCTTCTTTACCCATTGTTGTTCTCTTACAGATGAGGACATAGTCTTTGATCCTTATCATGACATGGAGTGATCCTGGGCTCATGATGGCGAGGTTGAAGACTATTGTCGTGGAGTATTTGAGATTTTAGACCATAATGGTCTAGTTGAGGCCCATCATGTTGACCGTGTTTCACAGTAGTTCAGTGAGGACTTCCCCAAGGACTTGCTCCCACTATTCACTTGCCACAGGACTATTTAGGAGATGGGTGAGATTGGATAGATGATCATTTTTTGGACTCCTTTGACTCTTGGAGTCTTCATTACTAGAGTTCTGAGAGGAGGATAGAGGGGAGGGAGAGGAACTCCTTCTCGATCACTCATTGTTGCTATGGATTTAGAGTCCACTGATAAGGACTATGTTTCTGATGATGATGATTCATCAGATGAGGCTTGCCCAAGGATGCAGATGATGAGGGTCTTGATGATGCTGATGATGCAAATAATGCTCCTAATATCCCTGAGGGTCCTCTTGTTGTTCCCAGACCTCCTCATTCAGATGAGGTGATGCGACAACTTGACCCTAATTGGTAGTCGGGTGATCCACGTGAGTTTTGTTTGTTTGTTTTTCGCACTTTTGTCCTTTCTCTTTTCATGGGGAACTAACTTGTCTTTTTCTTTCAATTTGCTCTTTTAGGTAATGTCAGAGAGTGGAGGGACTTTGTTCATGAGATTAATGTTGTCTTGGCTTCTCCCTTGACTAGGATGACTCGTGATTTTATTTTAGATGATCCTGGTGTGTCCCCTTCTACTGGGAGACACACATATATTTTCGCTCCTATCTACCATGGATGTTAGGAGAATGTAGAATTGAAGGCCCAAATTCACACCCTTAAGGGTAAAAATTAGGTTCGTCAAGAGATGGCTCATCTTAGTTTTGGGCAACAAGATGCTATTATGGAGGGACATTTATAGTCACATGCTCATAGTAGAACACCTCACTCCCATAGGTCTCATGGAGTGACTAGTGGTACTTATAGACAAAGGAGCCAAAGTCTTGAGGGTTCCATTGGAGGGAACCAACCTTGACTTCCTTCCTTGAACTCGTGCCCCCTTGCATAGGGAGCCTCTACTTCTTTTGAGAGTGTTTTGTCCTAGCTCTTCGATACTCTTGTATGTGTAAACTTTGGATGTATCTATGAAAGTTTATCCTTTTATGGTTTTCACCTATCAGATTTGTACTCATCCCTTATGCATGTTTTGGAGGTTTGAGAACTTTTTGATTATGTTTTTGACCTTTTTGACTCTTTAATGATGCAAGTATGATAATGATGACATGTTTTTATAATTTTTTGTGGCATATGTATGAGATGTAGTTTACAATATGAAAATGTAGGAACACAAGAAATGCTGAAATGAAACATTTACTTCTAAAAAATGTCATGAGATATGACATTTGACTTTATTGCTTTGAGACTCTTTTTCTGATTATGACATGAGTGCAATGCAGAACAAATGAGGTGATTGCTCTTAAATACGATTTTTGATTCAGGGGATTGCGAGTTGTCCTAATATAAGTGACCTATTGAAGGCTGTGAGATAGGTTTTTATAACTCAGGTGGGGGGCGGGAGTGAAAATAGAGTGCTTCTGATTTTGGGCTTTGCTAAAGGCTAAACACTGATCCTTATCTAGGTAATACAATATGACAAGTTTTTAACTTTAGACAAGCAACAAATTTTTATAGGTGTTTGCTAGACTTAGATCATAGACGGCAAGCAAGGTAGACCAAGGGTAGAGGATAAATGGGAAAGAACAAGGGTCCCTAGGTAGAAGATGATCCTAGAGACTACTAGACTCTTGGTTTTGCTTAGCTAGTGCATGTGTGTGCTTTGTACCTTTCTTTCTCTGTTAGAATGTGACCCTTGAGGCTTCAAGCTTAGGTTGATCTCCACCCAAGAGTACGGACATTCAACAATCTTCTCTCTTTCACTCTTTTTTTTTGTATCTCTCTTTTTTGCTTTTCACTTTTTTTTTGTATTTTCCTCACTTGATTTTTCTCATTTTTTTTTGGATTTTTGACTTTTCAAGAAATGAATGCTTTTGTAACTTTCGATATGCAATAATTTGATCTCTCATACTCTTATTTTGATTAGTCATTTTTTCTTATTCACTCAAATTTTAGATTGCTTCCTTCAAAGTTTTGATTCTCTTGACGTTTTTGGCCAGGAAAGATAAGGGGCTCAGGGCCACCTAAATTTTTTGTAATCTAGTCAAACTTCTCTACTACTTGGGAAGAATTGGGAAGATCTACTTGCCAGCTTCCTTTGAACACTATAGGTTTGAACACTGACCTTGTTTAGACTTAACATCTTGACTCATTAAGACCGGGATCAGTGTAAAGCTAAGAGCTAGGCTTTGACTAGAATCACTGGGAATGAAAAGGGGATAATGGTGATTGTGAAAAATGGGGAATCTCTAGGTCTTGAAAGGATGACATATATCTAGGCAACGTTAGACTCCTTATTGAAAAGAAAATAGTACAAGAGTAGGTCACTAACAGTAATGCAAGATGAACAAAGTGGTGTTGAAATGCAAGAAACAAATTGTTTTTGACGTTTTGATTTTTTTTTGTATTTTTTTTAAACAAAAGTGGTGAACCACTATAATAAAATATATTTATAAATAAAGGTTACAAAATCTTGGTTCAGAGAGCATATCGGTAGGAAAGAACCAGTAAGAAAACCTCCAGTTATAGCTCAATGTTTACAATTTTCCATTTAGGATTTACATGAATAGAAATGGGAGGAATTAAATCAAAACAAAAGGGAATTACAGTCCCTACAATTTTCCAGCACAAAAACATCTCCTACTAACACCTTAAAAAAGGAAGGAATTGAAGAATGTTCCATGAGATAACAGTTGATGAAGAGCAAAATAGCTTAAAGACTAGGCACCACTGAACTGTACATAACCTTGAAGGAGCAGACTTGCAAAAAGTAAACACAGAACCAGAGAAGAAATGCAAGTGAACATTTTAACTAGCAGCTGAATCATTCAGATCTTGCAACATAAAATTACCCTCAGCAGCATCTGGATCAACTAGTGACCCAGGAGGAGGAGAAATCTAAGGATGGAACTGAACCAGAAAAAGTATAGCATGAAATTTCTCTTCCACCCGATTCACTAGTGATTCACCCAACTCAGTTCTATGAGCATGAAGAGAGATGTTTAGGAAATCCTCATTCTCAAGCTGAATGGCCGAACCAAAGGCATTGAAAGTGTAATTATGAGCAGGAGAATGAAGAATATTACATTTTGTAAACAAACCACCAATTAATGCACCAGACTTAAACAAGTCATAATTCTGGAAGGCTTCAAGCAACAACTCCTCCGAATACAGAAAATGATGGGCAAAATTTGAAATTAATTGTCTTACCAGTGATGAATCCTGGACCAAGTCCATCACATTGGAAGCAAACATTAAAAAAATTTGAGAAGGGTAGAGAGAATGCACGCGGGAATCCAACAAATCATTCCCTACCACCTCACGCACCGCTTCTTGAACATCTTGATTTTCAATTGCGAACACAGAGGCTAAACCTTCTGCATTCACATTCCCAAAAAAGGTTGTTTCCCATTTCTTCATAGGGAAGTGAAGCCTACGATTCAGCTGTATCTCCATCTCGCACTTAGTAACAAAGAATGAATGAACCAAGTGTAGATTATGGTTAAATAATATGAGGGGATTAGATAATTATAGCTCAACATCATTACAAGTCCTCTCAAATGATGTCACATTCCACTAAGCTAAAAGGAAGTACTTAGGGATAGGATTCAGTGCAGATTTCCCTGCTACGAAAGGAGATCACAAAGCAGATGTCATCATAGGATAGTTAATACATACAAATTAGCAGCTTTAAAGCCGAGAAAGGATAAACAAGAAGTAATAAGATTTTTATGTTATACATGCATTTAAATCACACATGTGCTAGATTCTTTTCTAACTATGCTTAGAATATTAGGAAAACTTCTAATGTTTCTACTATCCAAAATCAATTGATCTTCCTCCAAATCAAAGGCTAAATTGGCTAAAGCATCTGCCAAAAGATTACCTTCTCTATAGCAATGCGAAATAACAAATTTATCAAATGATTGCAACAAATCCCGCGCCTCTTGTAAAAAAAAATTATCTTCCAATTTAAAGCAACATTATTCTTTAAAGCATTAATAATTACCAAATAATCCCCTTCTATATGAAGGTCAACAATGTTCACTTGCTTTGCTAGTTTCAAACCTTCAACCAAAGCCATAATTTCTGCTAGATTATTTGTGGACTTTGGAATTTTATTAGAGAAGGCCACCAAAAGTTCTCCCGAATCCCTTCTTAAAGCTCCCCCAATCAAGGTGGGACCTAGGTTGCCACGCAAAGCACCATCAAAATTAAGCTTTACAAAACCTTGTTCAGGATGCATCCATCTAATGATACTTCTATCAACTTTGAAGTTTGTAGAAATTCCCAAGTCTGGCAAAGGCTTTAAAAGTTTCCAAGATTTCAAAATCTGATCATCCCAGGAGGTAAAATTTAAATTTGATTTGTACCCTTCCTCTAAAAATTACTCATGACCACTTCTGAAATAGACTTCTCAATTTTTAACAAAATACTTTCACAAGTTTGGAATTCTTTTCTAAATATCCTCCGATTTCTTTCTAGCCATAAAATCCATATCACACCAAAAGGAGAGACTAACCAAATAGAAGAGAATGTTGAATCTTTATAAAGAATTGGCCAACTATGAAACAAATCCAAAATAGAGTTAGGTAAAGGAGCATACCAATTAAGCTTTGAAAACAACCAATACCAACAATCTGAAGCAAAAGAACAAAGCACAGAGAGATGATCAGGCTCCTCATCACACTTGCCACAAAAAACACATTTAAAAGGCTCTGCTATTCCAAGTTTACTTAACCTTTGACTAGTCAAAATTTTCTTCTGTAGAGCCAACCAAGCAAAAGCACCTGCTTTAGGAAGATAAGCAACATTCCAACAAAGAGAATAAGGCCAATCCAAAATCTGATTTCCTTGTTTAAAGACCAAGGATCTATATCCATCACGAACATAGTAAGAACCATTATTAGCAAAAGTCCATATTAATTCATCTTCTTTTTTAGAGTAAAAAATCCTCCTCTTTTGAAGCTAAATAGAAAGTAAAATTTTCTAATCTTGAGGAAAATCACATCCCTGAAAATCTTTCCACACAACTGAGGAGAAGGAACCATCTCTGATTACTGAAAAACAATCTCTCACCATTCTCCCCCAATTATGAATGAGGAAATCTTTAGCCTGATCCAAACCATGACAATGAGAGAGAGGAGAAAAACCATTCCATGAATCCTCCCAAAAGCAAGCCTTAGAACCATTAAAAATCTTCCAGGAGAGATTAGGGAGAATAACCCCCCTACAAGCCACTAAAAAATTCCACATACTAGATCCCTTAGGAGGATTCTCCACTATGAAAATTCTTTCTAGATCAAAAGAATCCAAATATTTATGTTGCATAAGTTTACACCATTTTAAATGAGGTTTAGAGTAAAGCTTCCAAGCCAGCTTAGCACCCAAAGACTTATTTTTAGCTTCTAAGTTATGAATACCTGCTCCTCCTAGAGATTTGGGAATACTGATCTTGTCCCAAGAAATCAATGGGATCTTATTGCTGTCTTCTGAACTACCCTTCCAAAGGAAAGACCTAAGAGATTTCTGGATATCCTCTATTATTCCTTTAGGAATTTTCAAAACTGAAAGCATATAGATTGGAAGAGCAGTCAAGACTGACTTAAGAAGAGTTATTCTACCAGATAAAGTAAGCCATCTACCCTTCCATAAGGCAATTCTATTATGAATTAACTTAGAAATCTTGGCCCAAAATGAATTCCTATTAGGTCCAAAAAACAAAGGAATGCAAATACTGACTAGGTAAAGAACCTAATTTATATTCAAAAGAGAAATGTTTCTATTCTAGATATTTACCTTGGTATTAAAAAAGAAGATTTTAGACTTCTCCAAGTTTACCTCTTAATTTGAAACTTCACAATAGTTTGAAACTGTATTCTGAATGCATTTGGCCTCTCTTAAAGAAGGATAACCAAACAATAAAGTATCATCTGCAAATAAAGTATGAGAAATAGGAAAAGAAACCCGAGGAATAACAATACATTTCCAATTAGATAGCTGACATTGATTAATAATTTCCTGACTGAAAGCTTCTGCCATCATAATAAAAAGATAAGGAGACAGAGGATCCCCTTGTCTAATACCTTGAGAGACATGGAAAAAATCAGTACGACTTCCATTTATCAAAACATCCGATCTTACTTTTGAGATGTAGGACCAAATCCATTACACCATTTTTTTGCAAAACCAAGTTTCCCAAGAACCTTCATCAGGAAATCCCATGAGACTCTGTCATAAGCCTTTTTTATGTCTAGTTTTAATATCATAGCTGGCAATTTCAATTCTTTAACAGAGTGGAGAACTTCATGAGCAATTAATGCTCCATCTGTTGTCTCCTTTCTTGGAACAAACCCTCCTTGCTCATTAGAAATAATTTTGGGAATCAAAGAGGCCAACCTCATTGTGATGGCTTTAGTGAAAATTTTATATAAAGTATTACACAGTGATATAGGTCTAAAATGGGCAAAAGAGGTTGGAGAACTGACTTTTGGAATTAGGGCTATAAAAGTAGCATTCAATTCCCTTAAAATATTACTGTTCTTCCTTGATTCTTCCAAAGCAAGCCAGACATCTCTGCCTACAATTTCCCATCTCTGAAAAAATAGGGGGGTGTAACCATCCAGGCCTAGGGCTTTATCTGGATCCATAGAGAAAACAACACCCCTAACTTCTTCCAAAGAAAACTCCTTAAGAAGGATAAAATTGTCTTCCTTTTCTACCAAACATGGGATATTATTCAATAAAGAATTACACAACTCTTCTGAAAAGGAAGAATTATTCTTAAAAAGAAGAGAGGAGAAGAAGGAGACAACCTCTTTTTGAATATCACCAAGATCAGACACTAATATCCCTTCTTCATTTTGAATAAGTTGAATTTTGTTTATATGTCTATTCATTTTTACTGAGGCATGAAAAAATCTTGTGTTTCTATCACCTGCCTCTAACCAAGTTTCTCTCAATTTTTGTCTCCAAAAAATCTCCTCTCTCAAAAGAATTTCCTCCAAATCTGACTACAACACTTTTTGGCATTCAAACAATTGATTATCCATCCCTTGATTGATAATTTGCTGATTAATAAATTGAAGTTTATCTGAAATAATCTCCTTCTCTTGAAAGATATTTTTAAAATGAGAAACATTCCAAGCCCTGATTTTAGCTTTTAGAAGATGAAGCTTTCTACAAATTTGAAACATTCGAGATCCCTTGATATAAGGAAGAGACTCCCACCACATTTTTATTAGTGGAACAAAATTAGGATCACGAAACCACATTGCTTCCAACTTGAAAGGTTTTTTAATACCTTGAAAAACTTCTACAAATTCCAAACTTAGTTGAACAAGAAAATGATTTGAACTAGCAAAAGAAAGAATCGAAGAAGAAAATGAACATTGATGGAAAATCCAAGAAGAAGAAAGAAAGAATCTATCCAATCTTTTAGCTATCTATAGAAAATCCTTCCTTCTATTCGACCAAGTAAATTTCCCATTAATGGGAATAGAATCAATCAGACCATTGTTAGTAACAAATTCTAAAAAATCTGCCATAGTCTTTAAAGGAGGGCTTATTCCACCTGATTTTTCATCTAAATTCAAGATTGCATTGAAATCACCTCCTATGATTAACTTCTCATTTTGAAGATCTTGCAAAATAGTACTTAAAGAATCCCAAAGTCTCTTTTTGTCTATAGTAGAAGTTGGACCGTAAACATTTATAATCCAAAATGATTCTAATCCAAAATGAATTTCCACTAGTAAGCAGTTAGAAGCTGAAGAAACAACTTGAACATCAATTGAAAGTTTGTTCCAGAGCAGGGCCAAGCCTCCTGAAGCACCAGAAGTTGCCACAGAAAAGAAATCCCACTTTTTCCATTTGCTAAAAATATTCTCTACTAAAGAAGCAGAAAGTTTAGTTTCTTGAAGAAAGACTAAGTCTACACCTGATAAATCCAACTGATGTTTTATCAGGCCTCTCTTGTTAGGGGTATTAATACCCCTAACATTGCATGTTATAATTTTCATGGATCTTGAGGAGAGCTACTAGCTCTCCTCACTGCTGATCTTGTTAACATTTTCTCCAAAGTTGTGTGAACTCCTGCTTGAATTTCTTCTTCTGTAATCTTAGATTTTGGTTTTCTTCCTCTAGGTTTAGTAGGAAGAGTTGGACTACTTCTTTCCTCCAAAGGAGTTTGAGAAATTGAAGATTTTTTTTGTATATTTATGTTTTATGATTTTTTTGTTTTTTTAGACATAGTATTTCTTGAGGTGAAAGGCATTGACTATTTCACCAAATTCCTCTCCCTCCATTGTGTACAAGAGATAGGCACTATTTCTGACATCTCCTTTGACCATGTAAGGGCCTTTCCAGTCTTCTGAAAAATCTCTCTTTCATCTTCTTTTCTTATTCTTTGTGCTACATCTTCTTAGGACAAGTTATCCTATTCTATAAGGTTTGTCATTTGATTCTATTGGCACCAATTCGGTGGTTTCTCTTGGTAGCGTGTGACGAAGTAAGTCTCGAAAGGCTTGTTGATGAGAAGGGGTCCAATACAGGACTCCAAAATAATTCAGTAATTATGCTAACAGATTGAATTGTTCTTGCATGTAGATTTTCACATTTGGTCTCTCTTGGATTCTTTGTAAAAATTAGAACAACTCAAGGGGAGTTTATGGCTCCCTTTTCTCATCATGAGGGACAAAGCTTATACTTGTCCTCCCATTTGGTTCTGGTCTTAAGTCCATGGCATATCCGATGTAACTCTTTGGCAGTTCAAAAATGACAGGGTCTTCAATGCTGACTAACACTCTTATCTTCCAATCTCTGTGAAAAATACCTTCACTTCTTTCATCCTCGTCAAGAAGTCTTTCAACCATTTCAATTTGTACTAGAGGTGCCTCCCACTTGCTAAGTTCATTTGATTGAACTGAGGCCGAAGTGGTTGGCTTCTCTTGCGGCTGAGACACCATGCACATCCTAGGAAGCATTCCTATGGCATTAGTTGATTCATTGTCAACAGAATGCACCTCCTCCATGGGTGTCAACGGTCGATATGAATCCTCTATTGGGGTGAGAGGCTCGTAAGATTCCATTTCTTGTAGTGTCTCAGGGACACTTGATTCACTTAAGGGTGTTAGTGGAGTGTAACTTTCTGTCATGTCTTCCTCAGTGTTTGAGAAAGCGTGTGGGTTTGTGTTTCTCAAGTCTAACATGGTTGTCTCAAACATTTGACCTTCAATTCTGTGTGGTTTTTCTCCTATGCAAGGGAAAAGCTTGTAGACTTCTTGGATGTCAATCGTAAGTACTTATAGAGGAAATTGGAGTGGTCCATCCCGCTCTACCCATTCCATGATCTCAATTATTTTTTCTTCATGGACCATTTCCTATTGTTTTGGCAATGCATCATTATCTAAAGTTTTGATCTCTATGACATTTATGGTATTTTCTAGGATTTACATTCGTTTGATGCATATTGACTGAGGTGTAGGACTAGAGATGGTCAATTTGTTGGTAGGGAGTTCATAGTCTATGGGGATACCTATACGTTTGTTGGGTGTGTTTGATTTTAACATGTTAAAAGGTTCTGGGTCTCCCTTTGCGACATACACTTTCCCTAAGTGCAAGAATCGAGCTTCTTGAAATAATGTGGATGACACAACTTTCATTCTGTGTATCCATGGTCTTTCAAGAAGAAAATTATATCCCGTGTCTTTGTTTATGACGTAGAATGTGGTAGGAATGGTTTTCGGTCCCAAAGTTATTGGAAGGGTAATCTTACCTATTGTGGTAGCTTTTAGATTGTTGTATCCACTCAAAGTATCTTGCAAAGCGGTGATATTTGTGTTTCCATAACCCATCCTCTCTAGAAGGGAGAATGGAAGTATGTTCACTGCGGCCCCATCATCAACTAAAGTTCTCTTAATGCAAGTCTCGTAAATCCAAACTTGTAAGGATAACGTAGGATCTCATTTTTTGGTTAACTCAGCCTCGGAGGGCATTTACTTTAAATCAAAGAAGAATCCTAGGTCCTTGAGTTATGAATTTGGTGGACTGAGGTCGTAATCCATGTGATTGATTTGCTCACTAGGTGGTGGTGTAATTTGGTTTAGGTATTTTAGACCTATTTCTTTTAGTAACGCTAAGCGATGTGGAGGGGAGTTCCTGAGTAAGTCGAATGAAATGTGAGCATATGTCTTCTTTAAATCTTTTATTAGTTCATAAGGTCCAATTGGAGCTGGTATAGGTTCCACTACTGAAATGATACCTCCATATGGTTCTCTTTGTTCATTTTCATCCTCATGGTCTTCCTTTGGGTTCAAGAACATGCTCATGTTTGCATTTTATGGTGCTATTGGAGCTTGATTTTGTCTTGTATCTTTGTTATCCAGTGTGACCTCCTTTAGGTTCAAGAACATCTCTATGAACAAATGTTGTTGGTCTTTCGGTAGCCTTGCTATGAATATGTTATATTCTCTACAAGATTCTGTGTTGTGCCCCCTTGTTCTATGAAAAGAACAAAACTAATTGAACTCGTATGGGGGTCTTTCATATCTTCCATTTTTTTCATTCCTATTTCCATTGCGGATCCAACTTTGGTAATTGTCTCGAGGGTAGTACCTATTATTCTGAGGTCACTTTATGGCATTTAAATTAGGAGGATAGTAATCTGTCCCATTGTAGTCATCTGTTATTTTCTTGATTGGGTGTTGATCTGTCACCTTGTCTGTGGTTGCACTCCTATTGTTTTTAAGGATCTTAGTGACAGAAGCATTGTTTCACATGTCTTCCTTTGTTAGCTTTCCATTTTTTCCATAGAAATTTCTACCACTATCAATGGTGGCTTGGTCAATCCTCAAAGCACTTTCCAATGCTTCCAAGCATAGGATTTGTATGGCAATTTTTGAACGTCTTCTCTCATGTCCTTGTTAAGGGCATGTAAAAAGAGGTCGCATAGTTCTTGGTGATCCATGTTTGGAGCACTAGTAGAAGAGTAAAGGACTTTCTTGCATCGAGTGACAAAGTGGGCTACAGATTTGTTTAGCTCTTGTTTCATTGTGAGGAATTCTTTGATTCCTGTTTTGATGAGTTTGTTCATGTCGAATGCCATGACAAACTCTTTGATTAGTTGTCTGAATGAATGAATTGAAGCTTCTGGTAAGCGATAATACCAGTCCAAAGCTATGCCTTCAAGAGTTTTGGGAAAGATTTTTGCTACAACCCCATCCCAAGGGAGGAGATCTCTTATCGTCGTGGTGTAGGCTTTAATGTGGGAGTTTGTATCTCCTTCTCCTTTGAACTTTGGGAGATCAGGCAATGGTCGAGGTAGTTACATGCTTCTTATGTTTTGATCCAGAGGTTCTTTCAAATACTCAAGATATGTTCCAAGAAAGGCACTTTGAGATTGCAGGGTTGATAGTAATAACCCTGTAGGTGGGTTTTGATAACCCATTGTCAGATTTGTTTGGTTGTTTTGAACAGGAGGATTCCCATTCAAACATGTGTCATTGCTGGTGTTTCATGAGTAGTAATTGAGGTAGGGGGATTTTGTGATGCCCCCTAGTCCTGTTCATGATATTTTTACCTTCTTTCTAGAGTAGCCTGCTCTGCTTTCAAGATTCTAATCCTTTGTACTAGATTTGCAATTAAGTCTATAGGGGTTGCAGTTCTAGGTGTTTCTTTGTTTCTAGGATTTTCTCATCAAGTATTTTCATGGTGATATGCTTCTTCGCGTATAGCATTTTCTCTTTGCTCTTCTCGCAAGGCAATCCTTAATCCTTCTTGAGTGTCTTTGGCTTCTTGCAGATGTTTTTCTAATCATTTGACTTCCTCATCAAGATGAGTACTTGATGTGCTCATGGAAGGTTAATCAGGTCGATGTATCTCTGACCTTATACTTCTAGCTTTATGTGGTGCATTTGGTATGGCTAGATTGTTTTCCCAAGCTGGGTTGTTGAAAGATAGAGAATACCTGGGCTCTCTTTGATCTTGTTCATAATCAGAATCTTCATAGTCATAATAGTTGGTGATTAGTGCATCAGGATGTGGTGGCACATACCTATCAAAGGAAGGAGTTTCTAATTCTCAGGAGGGAATATTCCCTTGGTTTAAGTTAGGTTTCGTCATGTTTGGGGGTGCCATAGACACATCAAAACAAATGGAACAGATGATGACATAGGTGATAAAAGCTAAAGTGGCTAAAGCAACTATGAAGAATGGTGTAAAAATGTTTTGGATATTTTGCTAAAGTTGTTGAAGCGTTTGAAATGCAAAATAAAAAAACCAAAAGATTATGTATTTCATGTCAAGTTCATCAAAATATGTATTCTCAAAATTGTGACTCCGGTTGCCTGGGACTGTTAGGTCAGATTTTGGCACGCACATGGACCCTTCCCTCCTTACCACGGGGTGATCCGCCATGTCACTCTCGCTCTCATAGAAGTAGCCAGTTGAGAGGAGGTGAGACACAGTGGGGGTCTAGCTTTTTGGAGAGCTGGACTTCGCATAGAGGGGTCGGCAAGTTCTGTGGCCTTTGTTGTTGTTTGCTAAGTTGAATGTTTCATTTGATGGTAGTTGTTGTTGAGGTAACCCTATGACCTGAAGGGTCACTAGTTTCTCTTCTCCTGTTGGGGTTTCTTCTATTCCACCTTTGTGTGGGTAAGCAGTTTCTTTCATTTATATCCTCTTGTCTTTCTATGCATTGAATGAGTTCTCGTTGTATTTGGAGTTGTCTTTGTTCTTCTCTTAATAAGAGGACAAATGGATCATGTTGTACTAGAGTGAATGTCTCTTGCTGTTATCATGGATTGATTTCCTCAATTTGGTCATGCCGATAGCCCTCACCCACTCTCCTCTCACTCCTAGGCACATTCGTGAGCCAAGATAGAGGTAAATGTGTGAAAATCAATCTTAACTAGACTTAGGGTTTTGACCTAGGGTTTGGCTATGTTTTGACTTGTTTTTACCTTGTGATGTGATCAAGGGTTTGATTGAATCATTTAATCATGGTTTACCTTGTGATGGTATCGAGGGTTTTCAAGTTTGTCTTTTCTAGGGTTTCTATATGCATGCAAAGCTAAATGATATGCAAACATTTTTTGTTCTTTTTTAGTATTTTGGAAATAAAAAGTGCTCTTTAATCTATGAAAGGAAAATATGAATGCAAGCTAATATGACTTTTCCTAATGCAATTTTAATCTATGTTTTTGGGTTTTTGGTTTTTTTGAAGTAATCTAATCTAAAAAGGGAAATTACTTTTACAAATAATCTAGATATAGGAATATGAAAATAATTATTCTAACATGCAAGATCTAACTATCAAGGAAAAAGCAAAGATTTACTGTTCCGAAAAGCAAATTTGTTTTTTTAATTACTATGAATTGAATAAAGCAATGAAGGGACCTGAAAGAAATGAAGATTTGTGTGACTCCACTACCCTCAGAAATCCTTGATGTTGGCAACTTCGAGTCCTTTTGAAGCAACGAGAGAACCTCTTGACGACAAAATGACACAAAGAAGCAAAAAGAAGCTTGTTGAATCTTGAAAGAGCTCAATGAGATCTTTGGTTGAGCACAATGGTGTTGTTTGAAGTAGCGTAATGATGCTTGGTTGAACAATGAATAAAGAAAAAGGCACCTTCATCCTGTAAGAGCATTAGAATGCTGATTTGGAGAGAAAAAACTGGCAAGAGCTATGTACACAATGAATTTGCCTCCCTTTGTGGTTGAGGGAGGGGTGTATTTATAGGTTTGAGGAATGGTATTGATTGAGGAGTTAACTCATTTGATTGATGAGTTAACAAGGTTGATTACCTAGTGAACTCAACTAACTATGGAGTGATAAATCAATAATAGCTTATCATTAAAGAGGAATTAGAGTTGAGATGATGCATGAGATTAATTGAGTTGTTAATTATTAGATCAATGGAGTTAATTATGAATGTGTGGGTGCATGAAATAGTCAACTCCATATTAGGCATCAAAAATCATGCGAACTGGAAGAAAAATAGGTGAAAACAGAGCTAAAACGAGTGAAAAACTCAAGTTTTTCTGTGGTTGGGAATGTGACAGGGTCGCTCCTTTCATCAATAGGGTTTCCCAGGGGAGGTCCGAGCTTGACAAGGTTTTGTGAAGAACTGCAGGGTGGGAAATGAAAGAAGAGAAGAAAAGGAGGGGTTCTGCCTCCGAAAACAGGTCAGTCATGTGCAAGAATCCAAATGTCCACTTTCACCTGTAGGATCTCCTGGGGGAGATCTAGAAATAATAGGGGGAGATTTGGATTGGTTGAGTGGAACTGAAAACTGAAAGTGGGAGATGGATAGGGGGTACCTCTAGAAGGCTTCTAGGGGGTACAGAGGATGAAAAACATAGGGGAAAGGTGAAAACTCACCTACAAGATGCTTACAAGGCTTACGAGCAAGGTCAAAAGCTCATAAAATGCAAATTGACAAGTGTCACAAATTGTGTTGAAAAGCGTCGCAAACGGGGAAAGAGAGAAATCGACAAAGAGGAAACAAAACAAGATAAGAAAGAAGGCACATCATCAAGAGGTTTTCTACTTAAAGAAGATTATTTCACACTTACATGTATGTGACAAGGATTTGAATCATCATAGGGGTCCTTGTGGAGGCTGTGCATGATTTTTGTGCTTACAGATACCATGTAGGATTCTCTAAAGGAACAAGAAGATGAAAAACAAGCACAGAAGATTGCAAATAATACGAAGTATGAAAATGTATACAAAATTGACAAAATATGCCATTGAATAACTTGGAGAAGTTGAGTAAATATAGGTGATGAGAGGAAGTTAGTTAATTGAGGAAAGGACTCCTCAACTATGAGTGGTGGTGAGTTACCTCCCTAAAAACTAGCGTGAGTGGCTAGTTAGTGGGTAACTTGGTGACACCTATCCTAACCACCCAACAACCTTGACACCTAAGTAGGCTTAAGCCTAAGTGTATGAGATATATATACATTAACAACATGGTTGTTGGATTTTGATAGTGAATTTCCTTAAGCCATGGCCCCAAATCTTAATTCTAAAATTGAATTTGAGGACCCCAATATGATAGATGTAACTTTGGAATATTTCCTTAATATAAGGGTTTCAAAATTTTAAAGTTGTGTCACACTTTTATAAAGGAAATGACCAACACTAATTTAACCTTTTTAACTTGAATCACTACAAAGTGACATATATGTGGGTGATACCATAATAGTGTGTCCCACTTTTTGACCAAATCAAGACATTGCCATCAATATTTTTAACCAAATTTTCACTTTCTATCACTTACAACAACTAAACTATTAAGAATTTGAAGATGATGGGTGACAGCAAGAAGATGAGTTCACTTTTCGTGGAAGTCTCGCAAGTAAAAAAATCCCAACAAAAATGGGTGCTTGTTTTGAAAATAACGCCCCCAAGCCTAAATGAGAGCTTGTATGGAATGGGTACCCATTTTGTAAATGGCCACTTATTCATAAAAATTATTTATTTTTTGGGTCACTTGCGAATTTATTTTTCACTATTTAAACACCAAAGCCGAATGGAAACAACAAAACAAAATGGGTATCTCCATCGACTTAGCTCCTTAGCATGCCTCCATGACCCCCTGCTTCATGAGAGCATCCTTCAGGTGTTTCTAGGTAAGTGGTTTTCTATTTTCATGTGTTTTTTTATTGTTTTTACTATTTTTTAATTTATATTTAGTTTTGAAACCCTTAACATTTGAAGCCACTCATTCAAAACCCCAAACTTGGTGCTTAAAATCAAAACCCCAACAATAAAGGTCTTCAAACTTGAACCCTAAAATCACATCTTCAAACCAAACCATTAAACATTAACCCTAACCTTGGAACCCCTAATCATGGAAGCCTAACTCAAATACCCAATTTGGTCCTAAACCCTCACGATTTGGTTTCATATCTCCTTAAAGACTATATCCTGTTGATGGTCTAATGGCTGGTTGAGGATAATCCTCCCTTGATTCCCTACAATCCCTCTCAAGATGCTCATCTACAACATCATACACATCCATGGCCTTGCCATCTGCTAGACACTACCTTACATATCCTACTACTACATCTAGTTTATATATAGATGGGTATGGACCTATCCTCAGTGGATCACTTGGGATATGCTAGCCTGGTCACACACATACTAGTACCCCTCACACACATAATGCCAAGGTCTCTAACTTCTACAATATTTACTTAGATGCCTTAAATGAGGAGGCACAAAATTTGGTAGATGTCCTTGAGATTCATGGTGAGTCACTTGTGGATAGTTGGAACATTGATGCATATAGATCCCATTGCTCCATTTTTAAATTTTCATGCACTTATTGTAGCTCTTCTCTAGTAGTGTAAATACCTACTATAATATTGACTCTCATAGGTGTGTTATATAATTAAAATTTGGATGTATTTATTCATTTCAAAGTTTTTTAAACCTGAGCACCATGCGATCTGAAGTGGAAATGTCATCACTACATTCTCCTCAATTCTAGTCTAAGGGATATAACATAACCCTAATCTTAAGAACTAATTTAAGGGATATAACCTAACCTTAATATAAGGAAATAAGCTTAAATGTTATGAGTCTAAGTACTAAGGCACTATAGTTTAAAGATTATTTCTAAAGATCTATCCTATTATTCTTTCATTGCTACAACTTAGGTTCTTCTAATCCCATGATCCATAGATCTTTGATTGATTCTATCCATCTAGTCATCTCATATCCCACTTGAATTAAACAACTGCTACTATTGCACTTCTTAAGGTTATTC
The DNA here is from genome assembly GCA_027924645.1 of Cunninghamia lanceolata. Taxonomy (NCBI): domain Eukaryota; kingdom Viridiplantae; phylum Streptophyta; class Pinopsida; order Cupressales; family Cupressaceae; genus Cunninghamia; species Cunninghamia lanceolata. The sequence goes on from BSBN01001673.1 coordinate 757,700, forward strand.
AAATTGATTAGCATTTCATCCATGTCCATTTAGATTTATTACGTTGATAGGCATTCCTTTACTGAAAAGGAATGCATAAATTATATAATTTAAAGATATTGTCCATCAAATTTATAATGAATATATTGTGACTTCTCTAGTTTTTCTTTTCTAACTGAAATTCTAGACCTTTTTTCATCAACCAGACTCTTTGAATGAATACATTGTGACATGGCCAGTTTGCCTTCACTTGAAATTATGGAGTTTCATGCAATACACTCAGTCAAATGTTTTTATTATTAAAAAGAAGAACAAAGAAATACAAATTAACAGAAATTGGAAAGCTGACAATTGTAAAATTGGGTCAACAAATGCCATAAATAATTTTGTCCCTTTCACTAAATTAACTACAGTAATCTTCTATTAATAAAAACTAGGCTCAAAGTCAACAAAGACCATGCTAGATCATGCGATTAGAAAAGCCTTTCATCCTCTTGTTTGACTTGTAAATTAGGGTGGTAGGGATGAGACAATATCTAGTATGTGCAATAGATTTGCCAATAGGCAATTTTTGTCACGCGAACATGGAATTCAAAAAGATGAGGTAATGAATTTTCTTCCATTTCACATGCAGTTACAACTATTGAAAAATATTAAAAAGTTTATGTTCTTGTTGGTAAAACCATTCTTTAAAATATATTTATAGCCAAAAATAAATTTCTTGCTCAAATCAGTTTAGATTCGAGAGATTGAGTTGCCACACCCATATGAATATCCATTTGCCTCTAGAAGGAGATTTGACAAACAAAGAACCAAACCTTTGCTGTTTTATTCCGCCTTAATAAAAAAATAGTAAGATGGCTCAATCTTCACTTTTATACCATAAAAATACAAATAATAAGACTTTCAAGACATGCACATGAACTTGAAAAACAACTTCCAACTTAAAATAAAACTTGAGACCTAGGATAATCTGAAACAAGAAGCTAGTCCTACAATTCTAACTAACAAAATAAGTTCTCATATTTTTGAGTTTGCAATAGAATGCAAGTTCATCAATGGTTGCCCTGCCCTCAGTAGAGAAATCTCATTAGCATATGCAAATAAAATCCTTTTTTCAGTTAGATATATAATACAAAAAATTTATTTCATCTTCTTGCTATTTCCATATAATTATTCCATTTATATGTATAGTGAATCATTACAAAAACTTTAAGGTAAGTAGATTTTGAATATCCCCAAACATTTTCTTGGTAGATTTGAAATAAGTGACTTAAAAGGAGCATTATAAGACAAAAATAATATATACTCAACATAATTGAGTTGTATACCCAAACAATGTAAAGCAACTTCTACACCCCCAATTCCAAAGAATAGAGAAAGAACATTGACCCCCTTTGGATAAATAAGCTTCAAAATGTAAAGATGGTATCCCCGTCCAATCTACAAGAACATTGTCATTACATACACAAGAGGGAACCCCTCCTCCTCCCACTTAAATCAATCTTAATTGGATTAACCCAAAATTTGTGGTTTTTCAAACTTCCTCAAACGTCCTTTTGTACACGTCCCCACAAAATTTTAGTCTCATAAATACAATAGTTATGATCATAAATCCCTACTTTTCCTCAAATCCCTACTTCAAATATAATAGTTATGATCACAAATCCTAAAATTTTTGCAAAACTTGGTTGGAGCACATAAATAATCTAAACATTGTTGTAACATACATTATCCATGACAAAAGCATAAATCAATGTCTTTTATATAAACTATATTTGATAGTCTTGTGAGAGAGAAATTCGCATATGAAGACAAATCAATGAAAATAAACTAAATAAGAAAATCGCACCTTCCCTTCGCAAACAAATTTGACCTCACCAATCAAGTGGATATGTGGATTGCTCATGTCGACAACATAACTTTGATCTCCCAAGATGAATGAAAAGTAGCAGCATAGGTTTACGAAAATGAGAGATGATTGAGAGGCTTGGAAGATATTCTACTTATAGATTTCCAGAAGTGAAGATCAATGGTGGAAAATGATTGGAGAGATTAATGGTTGAAGTTGGATGAGAGGTTTTGAATGAATGAGAGAGTGACAAGTGTCCTTGTCCTCTCATGAATCAGGGGAGATAACAGGTGAGTTGACTGTATTGATTAATCTGTTAACTGGATTTATTGATTAGTCAACTGATTTGATTGATTTGTTAACTAGCTCGATTGATTAGTCAACTAATTTGATTGATTAGTTAATTGATCTGATTGATAGTGATTTGAAGGAGTGATGAGAGAGAATCATGATGAGACAAGAGTGAATTATGGTGAGAGGAAATTATGGAGGAAATTAAATAATTAAATTATTTAATTTTTGGTGCACATGGATAATATTGAAAAATAAATAAAATATTAATTTTATTTATTTGTGGTGGAGAAAAATAGAAATTAATTAATTTATTTAATTAATATTAGAAGAAATGAAGAATTGATTAAATAATTGTAAAAATATTTAATTAATGCAAGGAAATGGAAAACTTAAATTAATTAAATAATTAATAATTATTTAATTAATGCAGAAGAATAAGGTAGACTGATAATAGATGAAATTAATCAAATAATTAAAAATTATTTAATTAATGTGAAGGTATGATAGATGAATAACTAAGTTGGGAGGCGAGACTAATTTTAGGTGTCTACATTTTGCCCCTCTTTGAGATGGTGTTGCGAAGTAACATCATTTCAAAGAAGTTTTAAACATAGTATTGTGTTGGATAGAAGAAGATTTTGGATTAGAAATAATGATGCCCCAGTTGGGTAGAGAAAGTACTTAGTGAGTTGAATGATAGAAGGAATATGATCGAAATAGAAATGATGATGCCCCAGTCGGTAGAAGTACTTGGTAGATTGAATGATGCCTCCTCGAGAGGACGAATGAATTTGGAAGAATATGGGTGTGCTCTCGATTGAATGGGTGTGAAGAAAAGGTTAGATAGAAGATGGAACATTGGTGAAAGAAGAAGAATAAAATAGAGAAAAATGGAGAAGATAAAAAGATGGATGCAAGAAGAAATGGAATCATTATGAGGAGTAGTTATGCTGACGCGATTAGAGCAATACTTTATTTAATATAGAAAAATGGATATTATGCACCAAGATATAAGGAACCAAGGTGACTTTGTATCATTTGCTTGGACTTGATGCTGCAAATAAAAGGATAATCTTATGCATGCGTAACATAATACAACCATGTCTAGACATGTGAGGAAGAAAACGTAGACCATGAGTCCTTAGTGAACAAAAGGTATTGCATAGCCTTAGATGCAAAAGGACAACATAATATGCAAAAAATTATTCCTACACATACAAGGTATGAATATTAGCTGGAGTAATATGATCATCCACCAAACATGGCACACGAAAATCAATGACTATGCCCCATTCTATGCCAATCTAAAACACACCAAGATATAAAAAGATTGAGGCAGCCTTTGAATAAGCAATAGATAGAGACAAAAGAAAAATAAAAAAGAAAAATAGCAACTGATAAAACAAAACTAGTAGCCATCATAATCTCTTGCCCCAAAAATGTGATTGATATTAGATTATGTCAGAAGCAGGAAGGATCTATCCTGTTGTAGGCACAAATCTAGGTGATATCTTGATATGTTGAGGAAAGGGATACTAAGGTATCAGGTTGTTTCAAAAGTGGTATGAACTATGATTTTTGTATGAAAGCTCTATGTTTACAATGTTTAGTTTGCTTTGCTTGGGTATCAAGTGTAATGGGTGCATATTTATTATGTGTGAAAATAGATGAAAAGTTGACTTAAATATGATTTTATTGCTTGGATTTTGTATGCTGTAATTTTTTTTTGTATTTTTTGGGAATATGTGATGTTTTTGTGTTTTGGGTACGTTTTGATTTTTGTTTATTTTTTTCTAAATAAGGTAGGTATGTTTATTGTGAAAAGTGTGAGTCATAATGGTAGTGATCCCTCTCTAGGCTGACTAGGTATATACTAAGAATGTCCCTAGTTAGGCACAAGAGTATTTATTATGGAATGGGATAGGTGATACATGTTATGAAAATGGATGAAGGTAGGATACTATCGATATCTATCAATTTTGAAGCCATGATAGTGGGATAAGTTCATAAATGGGAAAGATAATATATGGTGGATGGGATGGGGGAGAACCAGATAGATGGTGGATAGTAGCCTCTACACATGGCCCCTGTTTGCCAGGTTTTCACCATGGTACTTGTCCAAGGTGCCACTTGAAGTGGTTTTCACCATAAGACAGATTATTTCTCTTTACTATTTTGGTTTTTTTACTTTTTTGATTTTTTAATATTTTCTAAGTGTAGAACCACTTTAGATGAATGATGTTTACAGGTTCTTGAAGAGGCTGGCCCTCTGGTGTTGCAAGCAGGTAGGCACTTGATCCATATGTATCTATAATGACAAAAGGTCCTAGCCAGTTTGATTCAAATTTGCCCTTCTTCTTGCGTTCTTGGAGATTACACTGATTTTCTCTAAGGACATGGTCACCAATCTCAAAATGGTGGGCCATAATCTACGGTGGTAGGGGGGATGAAACCCCCCCTCCCCCCCATCCATATGTGCTTTTGCCCTTTGATAATAGCACTCAGCGCCTTCGAAATCCATACTCGCCTCTGTAGTCTTGAACTCGGCCACCGGTTGCATACACCCTCTGCCCTGCAAAAAAAATAAAAAGGGGATGAAACAAAACAGGTTAGTTTTGTGCATTTTTGAGTTAGGGTTTACTTTAAGTTTCAACCAATGGGTGCCAAAATGAAATAAAAATGTTGGCGCCCATATGATTAAAATAGGTTTGGCGCCCATATTATAATATATTATAATATTATAATATTATATTATTATATAATATTATATTATATTATAATATAAATATTATAATATAATATTATTTATATATAATATTATATTATAATATAATATAATATTATATAATATATAATATAATATATTGTATAATAATATAATATTATATAATATAAATATTATATTATATTATATTATTATTAATGCTCCTAACAAGAGGTGCTTGATTAAGCGTAAGATAGATTCCTCTCAAATGGGACTGATTCTCTTACAGGAAACTAAATTATCTAAGGATCAAGTGGAAAATGTTTTTTCAAAATGGAACAAATGGCAATTTTTTCACTCAGCTGCTTCGGGTGCTTCAGGGGGATTAGCAATTTTGTGGGATTCTAAGGTTTGTGATGCAGAATTCATTTGCTCTACTCAGAATTTTATTTTGGTAAAAGTTTCCTCAAGTAATTTGAGTTGTTGGGTTTTTAACATTTATGGTCCCACACCTACTTATGAGAAAAAGGTTTTGTGGGATCTCTTATCTGCACTTTTGACAAATTTGACAGAAGAGAAAGTCTTACTAGGTGGAGATTTTAATGCTATAACTAGTCTAAATGAGAAAATGGGAGGGACCATTCCACCACAAAAAGTAATGGAGGATTTTAATGATTTCATTTCAAATAATGCTTTGATTGACAATCTACCTATTAATGGTAGATTCACATGGACAAATAGAAGAAAAGACTTTTTCAGGATCGCTGAGAGATTAGACAGATTTCTTTTCTCTTTTGAATGGCTGAGTGATTTTGAAATTCCTCATACAAATATATTGCCCTTCACTAGCTTAGATCATTTTCCTATATGTTTGGATCTTTGTACCAATATGGTTAAAAGGAAAGGAAGATCTTCTTTCAAATTTGAAGCCATGTGGTTCAAGGACAATAGCTTCATTACAAACTTGGAATGTTGGTGGAAAAATGCTCCCTTTGTCTCAGGTTCTAGACTTTTTCAATTGAATGAAAAGCTCAAATATATGAGAAAGAAAATTTAGGAATGGAACAAGAATGTGTTTGGAAATATTTTCTTTTAGAAATCCTTCCTTCAAGAACAACTAATGCTAATTAATGAAAACATCATTAGAAATGGAATGGATCAGCATTCTTTTCAATATTTAAAACTGTAATCTATGAATCAAAATGAAGTCAAAAATGCAAAATCAAATGCAAAACACAAGTGATATACCTTCACGATGACCCACAAATCCAAGTAGGGTGGAAGGAGTTGCACCCAAGCTCCTTAGATTTACCCAAGTAGATTGAAATGTGGATTGCTCAAATGCATTCAACACAATGTAGATAAGGGATTGGATGATAGAGTGATAGATTAGATTAAATGGTTAGAGTGATTTTGGCATTATGATGGTATGATGAGGAGATTGAGAGAAATTTGGGCAGAGTTTGGATGCAAGAAGAAGTTCCCCCCCTAATAGCTTAGAGGAGGGTCTCATTTATAGAGTTTTGGTGAAAGGATTGGAGGGTGAAGATCAAAAGATGAGATCAAAGGCTAGGAATGAATGAGAGTTAGGGTTAGGATTGAAGCCATAGCCTTGTGACAAGTGTCATAAGAGGAGTGGATGAGAGAGATCAAGGGTTGAATCTTGGTCAATGGGATTGGAGTGCTCTCATTATTTGTGAATTTTAAATTCACATGGGGAAAGGTGTGGAGGACAAAAATGAATTAAAGATTCATTTTTGGGAAGAGTGGACATGACAAGTGAATTTTTAATTCAACTCATGGGGGAGTGTGAATTAAAAATTCACCTTTATGTGGAGATGTGAAGATGTACTCTTACATGTGTAAGAGGGTGATAAATGAGGGGTAAGGAGGATTTGACCCTTTGAATAAAAGATTGATTTTTATTCAAAGGTGTGTGGGAGGATGGGCTAAGCAAGGTTAATTAAGTGCTTAGCTTAATTAACTTAGGTTTAGGGGATAGGTAGGCTAGGGTAGATTGATTAGTAGGATAGATTAATTAGATAAGAATGATTTATCTAATTAATAGGGATTAGGGAGATGGACAAATTAGCTAAATAAATATTAGGAATATTTATATAATCAATGAGGATATAGTCCTAAGGTATAGTGATAAATTAAATGAATTAATTGATCACAAGGGATAGGCAGATGGTTAGGGATAAATTGATTAAATAAAATGAATTTATTTAATTAATAGGAGGGATAAATTAGTGTAGAGGTACGGGAAACTAGTTTGCAGAGCAAGCCAATTTTAGGTGTCTACATTTGCCCCTCTTTGAGATGGTGTTGCGGCTAAGTAACATCATTTCAAATAAGTTAAAACATAGAGTTGGATTGGATAGAAAAAAGATTTTGGCTTAGAAGAATAGGGTAAGGTTTGGGGATAATTGGTAAGGGTGATGCCCCCTCGAGAGGATAGGAGGGTTGCAAGAACACGGTTGTGCTCTCGAAATGGATGGAACAGATTAGTAGAAGTGGTTAGAGGATAAGGGGCGAGATGAAAGTGCAATAATGTTGGGAGATTGATTGGTGGATGATCATTGTGTTGAAAATGATTTAGAGCAATCCTAGGTTTGATATAGAAAAGTGGATATTTTCACCAAGGTATAGAAGACCAGGGTGATGATGTTTATCCAACATTTGCATGGAGTAGACACACAGACAAAGGGATGATCTCATGCATGCCCAAGCTAGTACAACCTTGTCTAGATGAGGGAAGGGGACTCATAACATAATCCCTTAATACACAAAAGATATGATGGACCTTAGATGCATAAGGAGATAAATACGCTAGAACCAACCCTACGATTCACAAGATATGAATACTAGCTTGGAGTAATGAAAGCAACCCACAAGCACAGCATAGAAAAGCAAGACTATGCCCCATTCTAGATGTTTTTGCCACATACCATGATATAGTGAGATCAAGGTAGCTTTGATGTGATCTTCGAATAGGACAAAAGATAAAAATAAAAAATGAAAAGACCAACGAACCAAACAAGTAGCCATTGTATCTCTTGCCAAGATGGATGATGATAGGATAGATTCTGCCTATCGTAGGAACGATATATTCTAAGGCAGGAACTGGTGGATGATTGGATCATGCTTAGTTGATGTTGTGAGATTGACTCAAGATATGATGGTGACAAGTTGTGATTGATGTTGATTTGATAGTTGATGATTTTGATTAAGGGATGATGCTTCAATAGGTAATGTGATGCTTGGATCTAGTGTAAGCTCAGCGGGTTGGATTGGTGCATCTTATGTACCTAAGTACTGGAAACTTCTTGCGTATTCCAGACTGCCTACATACCCTGTATCTAGGGATCAAGGCACATTAAGATGTAGGTGATAGAGTCAGGTTGTGATTGATGTCAAAAAGGTCTTGCAGGATTTTGGGTTGATCTTAGTTAACATCTGAAGGTCACTATATCAGGAATACATCATCTTGTATATCATCTTGTGTGTTGTTTTTGTCATGATCTTTACAGATGACTTGTAGTGGTAGTGACCTGGTAATTTGATCTCAGTAGCCTTCATCATGTTGTCTGACTTTCTCTACAATAAGGATTGGTTTCATTTTGTGTGGCATACTCTATATCAAGGATTGATAGAAATGATCATAAGAGTTATCATACCACTGAGTCTACAGATGCAGATATCAGTTGGATTTCATGCAAGTTTCTTTAAGGTGATGCAAGTTTCTTCAAGGTGATGTCGTCAGGTACTATGTGCTCTGATATAAGTTATGATGTAAAAAAATTAAAGTTTAGATAAGAGAATCTCAATTGGATCTCAGTTGAACAATACTTGATGTTATTTGATGTCATAATTATCAGTGATGTGTTGAGGATAGTCTTGTGCTTCAAATGTTGATCATACAAGAATCCAATGTCTCATATTACGTAGAAGTTCTAATGATCTTGCTTAAAGTTGTCATCATCATCAGGGATCTTCACAAGAGGATAGATGTTGTGTATTGCATATGGCAGATGTGTTAAGTTTTGTATTATAAACGACAGATGGCAGAGCACTTCATATGGTTATTCAAAACAATAAATCTCTCAAGTTTTCACAAAGTTCAAGTTCGGAGCTGAATGCTAATTTTTATACTGTTGATCTGTATGGTTATAAGTTTTCAATAGGCAAAAGGTCTCTATTATTAGGGCAGAGGTTTTGTACATATCAAGGCAAACTCTAAGGATATTAATGTGACCTAAAAATTTGTGAAACATATTTCAAAGCATTCATTTAAGTTGTCATGCACTTTATGTCTTATTTCTACGGTGACTTGGAGCACAGGTTAAAGGATGACTTAAGTCATCACTTGAGGGTCTCCATAACATACAATCACCAGCCCCTTTTGCTCTTTTTACCGATAGAGCAAGTCGTTCACATTGGCGGGCTTCCAAGTTTTTTGAATTTAAAACTACCTCCGCCAAAAGTCTAAGAGGGCAACGGTTTGGCCTAATGCCTTGGAGGTTTAAATTGGAGGCCGATTCATATTGCATGTAAAATGGAAGTTTATGCATTAAGGAAAAAGGAAAAGGCTTTTAGTCTTTCCTTGAAACTTTCAATAGTATTTAGAATCTTTTCTTTGAAGCCCGAAATCAAAGATAGAATTTCCTTTTTAAAACTTAAGAAATTTCCTTATAATATTTTTGGTCGGTCCTTTTTTTAAGGAGTTTTTTAATAAGGAAATTTTATTATCTTTATGAAGAGATTTTTTAAGAGGATGAAGTTTTCTAAGGACTAATTTTTTTTTGGAGATTTTTTTTGGAGATTGGAGATTATTTTTTTAAAAAGGATTATTTTGAGGTGATTTTCTTTTTGAAAGGCAGATTTGATAAAGAATTTGAATGCAGGATTTGCAGAGGAGATAAAAATGAAAAGACTAAATATTCAAACAGATTTTATTTTTCTCCTACAGATCCAGGTCCTGATTGAAATGTTGGAGAATATGAAATGATCTTGTCAATAATGTTGCAGAGAATTTAGAGCTATTGAAGAGATTGAAGAGTCATCTTCGAAGGAATATAAAGAGTTTTTGTTTATATAGAGAATATATTTTCTTTGCAGGATTAAATGAAGGGGTTTGACTTCTTGCACATGGAAATCAGAAAGAGATTTTATTTTTCTCTTTCAAGAGCAAATTGAAAAATCTTATTTCAATTTAAAGATTTTTCTTAATTATTGTTTTAGATGATTTGTCTGTGCCGAGTAAGTGAAAGGTTTCAAAATTTTTGAAGAAGATTTACATATTTTTGCAAGGGATAATTTGAGATGTCAAATAATATGAAAGGGTTCTAAAATGGACAGAGAAATAATATTTTTTTATTACAAGAGATTGATTTTTGAAATAAGAAAAATTGCAGAGAGAAGGTGAAAGGTTTTTGTTTGTAGGATATTCGTTGAGAGAAGATGAAAATGTTCATATAGAAGGGGAAAGGTGAAAAGATATTCAACTTATATAAAGTTGTTTTTCAGGTGCATTGATGTGTGAATTAAGAAGGACAGAGATGAAACATACAGTGTTGTGAAGTGTTGGATTAGAATACAGATTTGATATGCAGTGTTGTTGAATGGATCAGAATACAGGATTAATTTGCAGAGAAAATTGTTTATAGAGATTTGTATATGGAGCTTGTTTGCAGAAGTAAGAAAAAGAAAATGGTCTTGATTTGAAAATCAAACAGAAGGTATAAGGTTGTATACAATGGTGCAAATCCGATTGAACAACAATCATGTCTTGCACACAAAGATTGATGTTTTGTTAATAGGCATTGTATTAGCCAGTGAGGCTTATAGGTCAGTGTGACCTTAATATTTGTCAGTGAGACAATTTGTATTGCCAGTGAGGCATGTTTTTCAGTTAAGCCAGTGAGGCACTTCATGAGTGGTTTTTCTACCCAGAGAGGGTTTTCCACTCCAGTAATTCTTGTGTCTTGATTCATATTGGTCATCTTTCTATGGTTGTATGTTTTACTCATGAGTTTTGTTTATCATTCTCAATTATGTGCATATGTGTTTGACAAAGTTATGTGCATATGTGTTTGACAATTCAATGATTACTTTCTCTCCTTATGCTCTCCAAGTTAAAGTTTGAAAAAGATTTGAAAATTCACACAACACTGATTCACCCCCCCTCTCAGTGTTGTCCTTGACTCCTACAATTGGTATCAGAGCCAGTTTCCCTTCTACAGCTTAATCAGCTTGGGTAGGTCCTGTGTGTGGAGTTCAATGGGTAAGTGAAGGAGAAATAAGAACATAAGAAATGTTAAGATTCATTCTGGTAAAAAGACATCATCCATATCAAATCTAGAATTTGATAAAAAGTCAGTTGATAAAGTTGTTCTCCAAGTTGAATCTGATATTGTCTTAGAAGAAAATTTTTCAGATGTTCCTCAGTTTGATGGTTCAAATTTTTCAGTTTGGTATGTTAGAATGCAAGTGTATTTATCCTCCTTAGGATATGATGTTTTAATGTCAGTTGAAAATAGTATTTCTACGAATAACAAAGAAGCTCTTGAATGTAATGATATTGCAAAGAAGGCTATATTATCTGCTCTGTCTAATGATGTTATTTGTAAAGTTATGGATTGTGTTACAGCTCAGGATATGTGGAGGAGATTGAAAAGAATTTACCAAGGTAATGATAAAGAAGAGGACACTCTGGTATGTGAAGAAAGTAGCAATGAAAAGAGACTTTCAAATGAAGGAGTTGATGTTCAATACCAATCAAATTCAGAAGAAGCTAGCATCACAAGTGATAATGATCAGAGTGATGATGATCAGGATTATAATGAACAAGATTGTGAGATTGATTTGGAAGGAGAGCTCATATATGCTCTGAGTGAGCTCAAGAATTATAAGAAGGAGAACAATAAATTAATGATGCAGTTGCAGCAAGAAAGAGATTTAAAAGATAAAGCTCTTACAGATCTTGAAGATGCTAGAAACCTGATTGTAGACTTGAAGAATCAAGCAAGTGAATCAGATAAACTGGTTGTCAGGTTGAAATCAGAAATTGAAAAAGCTAAGAGGATAGCTGATGTCTCAATATCTAACCTTGAAGTTGCAAGGATTGAGAATCTAAAACTAGAAAGTGATATTATCAATCTGAGAAAAGAGTATGATGGTCTCAAAGCTTTATCTAAGAAGTATAAGGAGTTTGAAGAAAGCACAAGCAAGCTACATAAGATGCTTGGTAAACAAAAACTATATGAAGACACTACTGGACTTGATTTTGAAGAAGGAGAATGTTCAAAAGCAAGAGAGACTTCTAGAAGGAAAATTGATTCAAGTCATCATGTTGCTGCCAGAGAAAGTGAAAGGAAGAATGAAACAGAACAAAAAACCAGAGATGAATTTGTGCACAATCAAAGAAGGAATTTCAGAAAACCTGCTGCTATAAGACAAGCATACATGTACAGGTATAACTATTCTTTTGATGGTTATTGTTATACTTGTAATCAATTTGGACACAAATCAGTTAATTGCAGAAGGAATACCAATATTGTTTGTTACAAGTGCAATAAGGTTGGACATATTCAAAGGAACTGCAAAATGAATAGAATGAATGAATCTGCATGGAAGCATAACATAATTGCTCAGGAGATGACAAAAGGGTACTATCAGTCATTTGGTTATGATTATAGCATAGTTTGTTATAATTGCAAATCTTTTGGTCATAAAGCACACAGTTGCAGGAGAGCATCACCTAATTTGAAAGATTGGGAAAAGAAAAAGGTTGAAAAGGTTTGGAAAAAGAAAGCACCTGTAAAAGTGTGGAAGCAAAAACAGAGTCATGAGAAGGTAAATCCCAAACTTGTGCATCCTGCACAAGTTACATCATCTGTTGCATAACAAATAGCATAATGTGAGGGGGAGTTGTTCTTGTTCTATCTTTTATCCCCAAGAAGTTACAGGAGGAGATCAGTTGATCTTGTTTTGTTTATCATGATTGCCTAAAATGTTTGAAATGAAGTTTCTGATGTTTTTGAGTTTCAGTATATGTTAGGTGACATGTTTAAGTGGATCATATAAAGTGTTCAAAAGCTCTCTGCACAAAGAGTTTGATGATGTTGTGACATTGATCCTATTTGTATATTGTTTGATACTTACATGATTAAGTTGTCGTGATGCTTCTATTAAGATGTTCTCAAGGAACTCTCACCTAGATTTGGTTTTGCAAAGTGGTGTTACAGGAAGAGCTTGATGGTGAAGGTTGTGCAATTTTGATGGGCCAATTTGAATGATAAAATCAAGAAACAGGAGTTCTTGTTGATTGCAGTAGGTTTCAGATATGATCAAATTTGACAAAAGATGTGCAGGAACAACAAGATTGTGTTCATTCCTTTCATGTCAAGCAGGATAATCCATTCTTGGTTGCAAAATGAATGATCATTGAGAAGTGATCATTGGTATAATAATTCAATATGTTCTCTCTCATTAATATGATTCAGAAAGGTATGTGCAATTTGAAGTTGCTTATGACATTGATAGTGAAGCCTTGTATTTCATCAAATTCTTAAATCAGAGATAGTTAAAGAAAAGTTTTTGGGAAGGTTTTTCACAAGAGTGGTCTTCATATATTGAGATGTGATTGTGACATCCTTGCACAGTGTTTAAGTTCATCAAAGGAGATGGTTATTGAGTGTAGAGTTATGCCAAGTTTTCATCATCATATTTGTATCAAGAAGTGGTATTATGTTGAGGTTAACATACATGTTTCTTTCTAGCAGGATAGTGCTTCCTTGTGCAGTGATGTTTGCCCTTGTGAGTGATTGACAGTGGTATTGTGCTTCAGATTTAAGTTTTTTTGACATCTTTTTGCTCTCAAGTTTGAAATGTTGATGTTCAGGATAAGTTTAGCAAAATTGCATTCAGTGCTTTGAAAGGTAAGTGGTTCTTATTTTTGGTTGAAGATAACAAGATAACAGGAGTTTATGTCTTCAAGGTGCTCTTAATGCAATATAATTACAATTGTTATGTTCATGCTATAACATCTTTCAGTGGAGTTGTTCTCAGGGGGAGTTGTTTCAGGCTTTGTCATCAGATGTCAAAAAGGGGGAGAAAGAAAAATTGCATCAGGTGGTTTTTCCATCAATGACAAAGGGGGAGATTGATAGAGTCAGGTTGTCATTGATGTCAAAAAGGTCTTGCAGGATTTTGGGTTGATCTTAGTTAACATCTGAAGGTCACTATATCAGGAATACATCATCTTGTATATCATCTTGTGTGTTGTTTTTGTCATGATCTTTACAGATGACTTGTAGTGGTAGTGACCTGGTAATTTGATCTCAGTAGCCTTCATCATGTTGTCTGACTTTCTCTACAATAAGGATTGGTTTCATTTTGTGTGGCATACTCTATATCAAGGATTGATAGAAATGATCATAAGAGTTATCATACCACTGAGTCTACAGATGTAGATATCAGTTGGATTTCATGCAAGTTTCTTTAAGGTGATGCAAGTTTCTTCAAGGTGATGTCGTCAGGTACTATGTGCTCTGATATAAGTTATGATGTAAAAAAATTAAAGGTTAGATAAGAGAATCTCAATTGGATCTCAGTTGAACAATACTTGATGTTATTTGATGTCATAATTATCAGTGATGTGTTGAGGATAGTCTTGTGCTTCAAATGTTGATCATACAAGAATCCAATGTCTCATATTACGTAGAAGTTCTAATGATCTTGCTTAAAGTTGTCATCATCATCAGGGATCTTCACAAGAGGATAGATGTTGTGTATTACATATGGCAGATGTGTTAAGTTTTGTATTATAAACGGCAGATGGTAGAGCACTTCATATGGTTATTCAAAACAATAAATCTCTCAAGTTTTCACAAGGTTCAAGTTCGGAGCTGAATGCTAATTTTTATACTGTTGATCTGTATGGTTATAAGTTTTCAATAGGCAAAAGGTCTCTATTATTAGGGCAGAGGTTTTGTACATATCAAGGCAAACTCTAAGGATATTAATGTGACCTAAAAATTTGTGAAACATATTTCAAAGCATTCATTTAAGTTGTCATGCACTTTATGTCTTATTTCTACGGTGACTTGGAGCATAGGTTAAAGGATGACTTAAGTCATCACTTGAGGGTCTCCATAACATACAATCACCGGCCCCTTTTGCTCTTTTTACCGATAGAGCAAGTCGTTCACATTGGTGGGCTTCCAAGTTTTTTGAATTTAAAACTACCTCCGCCAAAAGTCTAAGAGGGCAACGGTTTGGCCTAATGCCTTGGAGGTTTAAATTGGAGGCCGATTCATATTGCATGTAAAATGGAAGTTTATGCATTAAGGAAAAAGGAAAAGGCTTTTAGTCTTTCCTTGAAACTTTCAATAGTATTTAGAATCTTTTCTTTGAAGCCCGAAATCAAAGATAGAATCTCCTTTTTAAAACTTAAGAAATTTCCTTATAATATTTTTGGTCGGTCCTTTTTTTAAGGAGTTTTTTAATAAGGAAATTTTATTATCTTTATGAAGAGATTTTTTAAGAGGATGAAGTTTTCTAAGGACTAATTTTTTTTTGGAGATTTTTTTTGGAGATTGGAGATTATTTTTTTAAAAAGGATTATTTTGAGGTGATTTTCTTTTTGAAAGGCAGATTTGATAAAGAATTTGAATGCAGGATTTGCAGAGGAGATAAAAATGAAAAGACTAAATATTCAAACAGATTTTATTTTTCTCCTACAGATCCAGGTCTTGATTGAAATGTTGGAGAATATGAAATGATCTTGTCAATAATGTTGCAGAGAATTTAGAGCTATTGAAGAGATTGAAGAGTCATCTTCGAAGGAATATAAAGAGTTTTTGTTTATACAGAGAATATATTTTCTTTGCAGGATTAAATGAAGGGGTTTGACTTCTTGCACATGGAAATCAGAAAGAGATTTTATTTTTCTCTTTCAAGAGCAAATTGAAAAATCTTATTTCAATTTAAAGATTTTTCTTAATTATTGTTTTAGATGATTTGTCTGTGCCGAGTAAGTGAAAGGTTTCAAAATTTTTGAAGAAGATTTACATATTTTTGCAAGGGATAATTTGAGATGTCAAATAATATGAAAGGGTTCTAAAATGGACAGAGAAATAATATTTTTTTATTACAAGAGATTGATTTTTGAAATAAGAAAAATTGCAGAGAGAAGGTGAAAAGTTTTTGTTTGTAGGATATTCGTTGAGAGAAGATGAAAATGTTCATACAGAAGGGGAAAGGTGAAAAGATATTCAACTTATATAAAGTTGTTTTTCAGGTGCATTGATGTGTGAATTAAGAAGGACAGAGATGAAACATACAGTGTTGTGAAGTGTTGGATTAGAATACAGATTTGATATGCAGTGTTGTTGAATGGATCAGAATACAGGATTAATTTGCAGAGAAAATTGTTTATAGAGATTTGTATATGCAGCTTGTTTGCAGAAGTAAGAAAAAGAAAATGGTCTTGATTTGAAAATCAAACAGAAGGTATAAGGTTGTATACAATGGTGCAAATCCGATTGAACAACAATCATGTCTTGCACACAAAGATTGATGTTTTGTTAATAGGCATTGTATTAGCCAGTGAGGCTTATAGGTCAGTGTGACCTTAATATTTGTCAGTGAGACAATTTGTATTGCCAGTGAGGCATGTTTTTCAGTTAAGCCAGTGAGGCACTTCATGAGTGGTTTTTCTACCCAGAGAGGGTTTTCCACTCCAGTAATTCTTGTGTCTTGATTCATATTGGTCATCTTTCTATGGTTGTATGTTTTACTCATGAGTTTTGTTTATCATTCTCAATTATGTGCATATGTGTTTGACAAAGTTATGTGCATATGTGTTTGACAATTCAATGATTACTTTCTCTCCTTATGCTCTCCAAGTTAAAGTTTGAAAAAGATTTGAAAATTCACACAACACTGATTCACCCCCCCTCTCAGTGTTGTCCTTGACTCCTACATCAGGTGATGATGATATGTAGTTCTGATTTGTGATGATGATGTGTGATGATGATGTGTTGGATGGTTTGGGTGATTTTGATGATAATTGTTTTTGGGATTTTGTGGATATTTTAATTTTTTGGATTTTTTGATTTTGTATTGTTTTTGGATTCTTTGATTTTGTATTGTTTTTGGATTTTTTGATTTTGTATTGTTTTTTGATTTTTTGATTTTTTATTGTTTTTGGATTTTTTGGATTTTTTATTGTTTTTGGATTTTTTTGATTTTTTTATTATTTTTTGATTTTTTGGAAAGCGAATGATTTATTATGATGGTTTCATTGAATGTCGTTTGGATAGCCTTTGCGCTACATACCAATGACAAGGGAACACCAAGTTTAGAGGTGAAAGTGATGGGGTTGGATAGAGGGATTGGCGATGAAAGATGATGGATAGCTGATTCATGATAGATGAATGGACAAGTGATAGTGATGCATGTTAGATAGATGGAAGATAGGGATGAGGGATAGGATATGTATGCATGATATATGGATGGGGGTTTTTTAGGATTTTCTCCAAGGGATAGGTTGCAAGGAATCATATGCCCCAATGATTAAAGAATTTTGCATGATGGGTTCACGTTTGAATGGATGGACTTTGTAGTAGATGGATGGAGGATGTACTTGGAAAGGAAGTATGCCGAGAGGTGTCCAAAGCATGTTGTTGATATTTTGCCCTTATCTTTATCAAGATCTAAGGAGGGGGATATAGTGGATAGAATGGATAGGGAATGATAGGATAAATAGGGGATGGTGGATAGGAATATGATGGGATACGGATAAGATAGTGGATAAGATGTGCAAAGGATATTATGGATGTGGATGAAGGGTATGGTTTTTCCCCCAAGTGTAGGGATACAAAATGGATGGAAAAGGGATTATGCATGATGCCCACAAGGGGTTTTCATCATGGTACTTGCCCAAGGCGCCACAAGGAGTGGTTTTCACCATTGGACAGATTTTTTCTCTTTACTATTTTCTTGATTTTTTGATTTTTTTTCTTTTTTGATGGAATGGGGACTCTAGCATCTGTTTCCATAGTAAGGAGAAGATGGTCCCATGTTGGATAGCATGTTGGATGACAATTGCATGGATGTTGGTAGATAGGAAAAGATGGAATGGATTACGATGTGGATTATGTGGATTATGCGAAAGCATGGACCATAGGAATGTGATGGGAAAGATATGTAGGATAGTGAACAAAAGATGGAGAGATGTGGGTATGTGGGAATGTCAAGTGGTGAAGGGGAACCAAGACCAATGGCTATACACACCGTGATGTATTTGGAAGCTTGTATTTTCGATGTGGAGTTGGAGTAATGGGGATCGGGATAGGGGATTTTTAGATGGTAGATTTGGGGTTTTAGGGACCCAAATAGAATTAGGTTTTATGGGGTTTTTAGATGGGGAGTGAGATGTTTGGGATTTTGGAGTGGATTAGGAGGTGGATGCCTCATTTGTTTTGATTGATCTTTGCTTAGGGACCCACATCATTTTTGTTTTTTCTTTTTCTTTTGATGATGGGGGTTTTGATAGCCTTTTGGATTTTTGATTTTGTTTGGAAGGGATAACATCTTTAGGCTTTTGTGCTTTATGATTCGAGGCATTCAAATTTTTACTTTTGAATCCCATGGATTTGGGGGAAGCTTCATGTTTGAAAGATGTGTGCTTTTGTTGGTCTTGATTGGGAATTTTAGGGGGTTTATGGGTGGAGGGGTAGAAAGTGAATTTTTGGATAAATGGATGAGGGGATTTGATGATAGGGATATTAGGAGTTGGGAGGATGGGAGGATAAGAGGATTTGTGGATAAGGATGTTTGGCGTTGGTAGGATAGGAGGTAGAGTGGATTTAATAGGTATATTTGGAGTTGGAAGTAGTGGAGGTAAATTTGATGGAGGAAGATGGATGGTCACATGCTTTTGTAAATGATATGATGATGTAGGAGGGATGGCGACATATGCTTTGGGAGTGTGATGAGATGCACCATGTTTGGGATTGGATGAATGGATTTTGGAAGGTGGGTGGATGGTATCAACATGTTTATATTGTTTGCCTTGGGATGTATAGCCAAGGCCATGCGAGGATGGATGGAATGTGGTGTGGATGGGCTCTAAGATGCCTTGTTCATGAAGGCCTAAGCCTTTGCCTTGATAGTTCATATGTTGGAGCATGCAACATGCAATGGGATGTTTGGTGCTTTGGAAACAAGACGCGAGTGCATTATTTGTTGAAGAGGATAGAGTGATAGATTAGATGAAATGGTTAGAGTGATTTTGGCATTATGATGGTATGATGAGGAGATTGAGAGAAATTTGGGCAGAGTTTGGATGCAAGAAGAAGTTCCCCTCGTAATGGCTTAGAGGAGGGTCTCATTTATAGAGTTTTGGTGAAAGGATTGGAGGGTGAAGATCAAAAGATGAGATCAAGGGCTAGGAATGAATGAGAGTTAGGGTTAGGATTGAAGCCATAGCCTTGTGACAAGTGTCACAAGAGGAGTGGATGAGAGAGATCAAGGGTTGAATCTTAGTCAATGGGATTGGAGGGCTCTCATTATTTGTGAATTTTAAATTCACATGGGGAAAGGTGTGGAGGACAAAAATGAATTAAAGATTCATTTTTGGGAAGAGTGGACATGACAAGTGAATTTTTAATTCAACTCATGGGGGAGTGTGAATTAAAAATTCACCTTTATGTGGAGATGTGAAGATGTACTCTTACATGTGTAAGAGGGTGATAAATGAGGGGTAAGGAGGATTTGACCCTTTGAATAAAGATTGATTTTTATTCAAAGGTGTGTGGGAGGATGGGCTAAACAAGGTTAATTAAGTGTTTAGCTTAATTAACTCAGGTCTAGGGGATAGGTAGGCTAGGGTAGATTGATCAGTAGGATAGATTAATTAGATAAGAATGATTTATCTAATTAATAGGGATTAGGGAGATGGACAAATTACCTAAATAAATATTAGGATTATTTATTTAATCAATGAGGATATAGTCTTAAGGTATAGTGATAAATTAAATGAATTAATTGATCACAAGGGATAGGAAAATGGTTAGGGATAAATTGATTAAATAAAATGAATTTATTTAATTAATAGGAGGGATAAATTAGTGTAGAGGTACAAGAAACTGGTTTGCAGAGCAAGCCAATTTTAGGTGTCTACAAAAACAATTATAGTCAGTATTGGAGGAGGTGTTGGCTAGAGAAGAATTGTATTGGAGACAAAAATTGAGAGACACCTGGCTAAAGGAAGGAGACAGAAAGACAAACTTTTTTCATTCCTCAGCTCTGATTAGAAGTTACATGAATGCAATTTTATCCATTACTAATTCAGTAGGGCAAATAATAAAGGATACTATTTCAATTCAGAAGGAAGGCATCAATTTTTTCAGAGGTCTTTTAAACAAAGATACCTCCCTAGTTTCATCAGTAGATTTTTCTCAGGCTCTTCAAAATATTCCAAATCTGATTAGTGAAGAAGAGAATAAAGATCTTATGAAAGAGTTTTCATTAGAGGAAACTAGAGCAGTGGTCTTTTCGCTTGATCCTGATAAAGCTCTGGGTTCGGATGGTTTTACTCCTTTATTCTTCCAGAAGTGTTGGGATTTTATTGGTAGAGAAGTTTGGCTGGCAGTAGAGGAAGCTCGAAGAAATAGAACAATGCTAAAGGAGATTAATTCAACTTTTATTGCTTTAATTCCTAAGACAGTAGCACCAATGACCTTTGCTGATTATAGACCAATTTCCCTTTGTAACACATTATATAAGATTATTACAAAAGCTATGACAATAAGATTAGCAATCCTTGTCCCTAAATTAATATCAGAAGAATAGGGAGGTTTTGTTCCAGGAAAGGAGACTGTTGAAGGGGCTCTAGTGGCACATGAAGTACTTCATTCTATTCACCAAAATAAGATCCCATTGATGTTATTAAAGCTAGACATGCTTAAGGCCTATGACAGGGTCTCTTGGGAATTCCTTCTACAAGTTTTGGGAAAATTTTGCTTTTCTAAAAAATGGTGTAAATGGGTCCTATCTTGCCTCTCAGGTGCAAGCTTTTCAGTGTTGATTAATGGATCTCCTTCAGATTTTTTCAAATCTTCCCAAGGCATTTGACAGGGGGATCCTCTATCACCCTTTCTCTTTATAATTGTAGTGGAAGGCTTAAGTAGAATGATTAAATTTCAAAATAGTTTGGATAATTGGAAGGGGATTTCAATTCCAAGAGTGCCTTTTGCAATTACTCATACTTTATTTGCTGATGATTCTCTTTTGTTTGGACAACCCACAATGGTAGAGGCTAAGAATATCAAGAAAGTGATTGATGCATATTGCCTAGCTTCTAGTCAAAGGTAAATGCTACTAAATCTAAAATATTTTTCTTTAACTCCACTCCCCTTGGTCAGGATAGAATTGCTCAGATGTTGGGCTATGAAGTGGCTTCTCTTCCTTGTAAGTATCTGGGGATTCCTTTATTTACTGGTGCTATTAAGGGAGGTTTCTGGAAAAAACTAATTTCTAATGTTCGAGGGAAAATAACCTCTTGGAAAGGTAAATGGATGACATTAGTTGGGAAAGTTTTGGTGATAAAATTAGTTCTCTCGGCTATTCCAATATATATGTTATCAGTATTGAAAATTCCAAAAGGTGTGGCTTTTGATTTATGCAATATTCTTAGAAAATTTCTTTGGAATGGTTCCAATTGGGAGGGGGGAAAAAGATTCCTTTTATATCTTGGGATACAATATGCCAGCCTAAACATTTTGGAGGGGTTGGTATTCATAATATAGAATATCAAAATAAGGCTTTAGGGGCTAAATTGGCGTGGCAAATGTATGCAAAATCATGCAAGCAAAATATTTAGAATCTCCTCTTCCAGAAAGAATATTTACAATAGAAAATCCAATTGCAGGCTCTAAGGTGTGGAACTTTATTATAGATTGTCGAGATGTTATGATGCCTTACTTGTCTTGGGCAATACATGATGGAAATTTAGCTTTGTTCTGGGAAGATTCTTGGAATAGCTATCCTTCGTTGTTTACTTTTGAAGGTTTAAAAGAGGCAAAGGAGGTGATGTGCCAAGTATGGTGTAATAAAGTGAAGCATTACATTTCAATGGAAACAAATCCTAATTCTTTTGGCTTCAGATGGAGAGATTTTTCAAATCTCCCTTTTCCCTCTGATCAAAAATCTTTTTTGAGCAAGATCTTGCAAGATAGAAAGGTTACTTTATCTAGGGGCCGGGATGAGTTAATTTGTGTCCCCTCCAAATCTGGAAAATACAATGTTAAACAAGGTTATAGGAGCATTGTTAATAAGAATTATGAAAATCTACAAAATTAGCCTTATTAGTTATGCTAGAGTGATGCTTGATTGCCAAAAGCAAGTGCATTTGCTTGGCTAGCCTTGAAAAATAGAATTCTCACAAGTGACAAACTATCCAAAATTGGTATTTCATTACCCTTCATGTGTCCACTTTGTTCTCAAGAAGAAGAAAATGTGAATCACTTGTTAATTGGATGTTCTTTCTCCTTTCAAATTTGGGCTTGACTATGCTCTAAATTGGGTTGGTTTGTCCCCCTCTAAAACACAATCTTGTAGGTATTCCAAAGCTGGCCTCTGATTTATAAAAATTCCTCTCTCTTTGTTCTCTGGTTGATTTCCCCTAGTATCTTGATTTGGAATATATGGCTTGAAAGAAATAATAAAATCTTTAGAAAAATAGAATGTTCTCTAGAACAAGTTTTGGCCAAAATTGAAAATTCAATGGTTGAAGTTGCTTCTACATACCTTCTTTTCAAAGATATTAGTTCTTTAGAGTTTTCTTTCTGGGATGCTCAAATGCTTAAAGAATGGAAAGGATTAAAATTACCGAGCTTTGGTTGCATTGTCAAAAAGTAGAAGGTGGATAGAGGCAATATCAATTAGAAACCCCCTCCAGATAATTACATTAAACTAAATTTTGATGGAGCATGTCGAGGGAATCCAGGGATTTCAGGTTCTGGGTGCATTCTAAGAAACTGTAGAGGTATTGTGGTTAAGGCTTTAGCTATGTATTTGGGAAATTGCACAAATAATGAGGCAGAAGCCCTAGCTCTGATTGCATGGATTAAATTGGAAATAAGAAATGGTATCAAAAATCTAATCATTGAAGGTGATTCTTTAAACATCATAAATGCAGTTAAAAATGTTTCCTTACCATGTTGGAAACTTGGATATCTTTTACAAGAGATAGATGCTTTACTAAATTCTTTTGACTCACTCCAAATCATGCATACATATAGAGAGGGGAATTCCTTGGCAGATTCCTTGACTAACTTAGCTCGTGATCATAAACTGGCTATAAAAGAATGGGATGCCTCTTCGATTTTAGAATTAATTGGAGCAATGGATATTTTAAAAAAGGAATCTTTGGCATCTAGTGGGAGCTCCATGGTGGCATCTTAAATGTACATTAATGACATTGGCGGCGGCAGAGATCAATCTTTTCAGCGATGATTATAATATTTCCTCTATCTTAGAGGAGTTCCCTTTTCCGCTAAATTTTTGATTTCTTGGCAGGCTTCATTGACATCATTTAGTATGATGAGGTGTTTTGTTTTGTGCATGTGAATTGGATGTGGAAGTACTAATGGGTACCTTATGCATTAATTAGAATTAGTTGCTTGAGCATTCAATGGATGGTTATTCATTGCACCTACAGATAATATGAGCTGGTCTCCCATGTGATCGACCTATTTTATCTTGCTTTGAGAGTTATTTTGTTCATTCTTTGCATTATTATCTCCTCTCTGCTTTAGTGTGTTTCAATTCTATGAATTATGGGGTCAGTTCAAAGAAACAAGAGGCTCTTTTTACCAATGCAGAAATGGGAGGTGCCGAGCCAGGGTATGTTGCACTCTAATCATTTGGCAGAGATTTTTAAATTCTACAATGGGGATGTAGAAAATGCAATTATTATGCTCTGTGGTAGGAATGTTTTACAATTCCCAAGAACTTTTTACCCCTTTCAGTTGGTTACTCATTTTCTTTCAAATACTATGGACCTCTTGCAAAATTTAGACTTGTTAAGGGGGATTACAGTTAACTTTGTGCAGGATGCCTTGTTTTCTAAAAATTAGTTTAATGAAGGGGTAGAGAATTATGATCTGCATACAGAGACTGCGTCGGTGGGGGGTCTGTTTCACCATGATCTTTTGAGCACACGCCCTGCAATGCATTGTGTTTATAGTGCATTTTTTCATGGTATTTAGAATGGTTGCATTCGTTCCCTTGAAAACTCTCTTCATTGCCATCAAGGAGAAATTGGTGAAGAGTTGGAGGATGCAGTTAGAAGTGTTTTTCAAGCTCTCCATTTTCTATTCCATTTCAATCCTCCTCCTCTAGTGGTTGCCCCAGCTGACCCTCTTGTGCAAGATCATCATGACTTTCTAATTGAAGATTTAAATGATCAAGCTTAATTTTTGTTTTGCTTATTATATGTGCTTAGTTTTGTTTTTGTAACAATTCAGAAGGTTTTTTTGTAAAAAGTCTGTTAGCAGGGTGCTTTCTCCCTTGCATTTTGTAGCCTTTTGATCTTTTGAGACTTGATGTAAACTTTAGTCTCCTATAGTCTTGAATCTTATCAGAATATGATCAGACTATAGCTATTGTAAATTGTGCTTCAGTTCCCTCTCTGGGACAATTTTGTAAGAACTCTGTATCTGCTAAGCTATAACTGGAGGTTTTCTTCCTGGTTCTTTCCTGCCGGTATGCTCATTGAACCAGGCTTTTCTGTAATTTTCTATTTAAATATAATATATTTTAGTGGCTTTCCACTTTTGTGAAAAAAAAATTATATAATATATATATATATATATAATTTAGTTGTGTTTTTTGCCCGATGACCAAATTAGTCATTTATTTAGTCATTTCAACCGATGACCAAATTAGTCATTTATAGCTATGTTGCAAAAAAAAATTGGTCACGTGAATAAATGTTTGGTCACGTGACTAAAAGTTTTAGTCACTTGGTCATTTATTTGCCATATTTCTACTAGTGTATGATCAGAGCCTCGTACTCAACAATGTTATTAGTGCACATAAATGCAATCATGAATGCCTTGGGGATGCAATCACCTTGAGGGGTGATGAAAAGAATTCCTGCTCCTAAACCATGAGAAGTGAATGATCCATGAAAGTACATTTTCCAATGTGTTGATGTGGTGACTGAGCATACAAATTCATCTAGGAACTCTGAAGTAAGTGGATGATCTGCTATGACCTTTCTGTTGATAACTTTTTTGTCCATATATTTGATATCAAATTCACTAAGAATTATAACCCACTCTGCCATTTTCCCTAAGTGTAGAGCTTAACTTGGTGATTGAGCATATAGTGTCTTAGTTTCTGGGAACTAAACACAATTACTAGACATGCTTTCTCCATGGAAGTATAGTTAAGTTTGTATCCTACCAAGGTTTGATTGATATAATATATAGCTTTTTCTTTGCCTACTTCATCGTGTTGTGCTAGTAGAGCCCCTAATGCTGTTGATATCACTGAAATATATAAAAGTAGGGGTTTTCCTTGAATAAGATGCATAAAAATTGGAGGAGAAGCTAAATATTCTTTCAACTTGTCAAAAGATGCTTGGCATGAAGCATTCCATTGGAATGTGACATTTTTGCGGAGAAGATGCATGAAGGGATGCCATTTGTTTGCAAGATGATCAATGAAATGATGAATGGCTTGAAGTTTCCCTTGTAAACTGTGGAGTTACTTTAGATTCTTTGGCAAAGGCATGTCAACTATGGCCTTTACTTTAGCTAGATCTACTTCAATACCTCTCCTTGATACTATGTATCCTAGTAAATTTCTAGCAGTGACACCAAATACACACTTTTGTGGATTGAGTCAGACTTGATATTATTCAAGGCAATCAAAGATCTTTGTTAAAACCTAGAGGTGTTATTTTCTCATTGTTGATTTACCAAGGAGATCATCCACATAATCCTCCATAATTGTATGAATCATATCATGAAAGATCACTGTCATTGCCCATTGATAGGTTGCCCCAGCATTTTTGAGACCAAACGACATGACTTGCCAACTATAGGTACCCCATGGCTAGATGAAGGTTGTTTTATGTTGGTCTTCTTCAACAATACAGATTTGATTATAGCTTGAAATTCCATCCATAAGTGAGAGCATTTCATGCCCTCTTGTGAGATCCATAATAGTGTCAATGTTTGGAAGCAGAAAGTTATCTTTAGTACATGCTTTGTTTAGATCTCAAAATTCAATGCAAATGTGGAAGGCCCCATTCGGTTTGGAAACTGGGACTATGTTAGATATCCATTTCAGATAATCAATGGGCCGAATGAAGCCTACTAGTAACAACTTTTCAAGTTTAGTCTTTACCAAAAGTGCAATATGTGGGTGCATCTTTCTCAATTTCTGCTTAACTAGTTTTGTGTCAGGATATACTGTTAGATGGTGCACCATTAAAGATGGATCTAGACTAGGCATATCAGCATAAGACCATGCAAATTTGTAGGAGTGTTTCTAAAAGAATACTGCGAAATCCTTATGTTCTTCTGATGATAAAGAAGCAGCTAAAAATGTGATCTTTAGGTCCTCTGCTGTGCCCAAGTTTAGCTCCTTAGATTTTTCTATCAACATTGATGACTTTTCTGGATAAAGAGCATCTCCTGGAAGGTCAAATCCCCCATCCTCTGGTGCCTTAGAGAGGTTTTCACCATTCGATGTGTCCTTTCTTTTTACCTTTTTAATGGTTCGATAGCACCACAAAGTGGTTTTCACTAGGGGACTATTTTATTATGTTACTTTTGTGACTGAGGGATTTGGCCTTCTCGTCGAAGTATGCTTCAATGTTAAGATCTATGATGAAACAGACTCTATGATCCCCTAGAGGAATGTGTTCTCGCAGTCTCATGAGTTCTGCAAGTGCTTCTTCATTTTGAATAGTGTCTAAGATGGCCTTGTTGTTCCCAATTGATTAGTTGGGGGTATATGAGTGGTATGTCAGTGGATGTAAATGAAATGGTGGAGGATAGGGTATATATGGAAGAGTCTTTGAAGATTTGGGTGAGGTATTCGAAAGAGTCATCGTTGGTATCTTCATCAGTGGTCTCCAGAGCGGGAAAACCTTTGACTACCTCACTAAGAATAAATTCAACATCTGAGGATGCACAGGCAGCTGATCCATACCCAAGTCCTTAAAATCAGGGTCATCTTGTTGTACTTATGGGTTCTATAGTACCATGCTCATGTAGACCTGTTAGGGTTAGCCGGCAGAAGATATCAATTAAATGCAAAATAAAGATTAAATAGAGAAATGGAAATACACAGAAATAATAATAGTGAGAGACAAGTTTTAACGTGGTTCACCCAAACTCGAGCTACATCCACCAACAGAGAGTCCAATATTATTATCTAGTAAATCAAACTGATTACAACCAGTAATCCTTACAACTCAATACCGCTGCAAAATGCTACAATACATCAATGGAAACCCTAACCCTTAGCCACTTTTATCAAGCCTTATGTTGGTTACAAAATAGGGTTTTTTATGTTGGCCAATAGAAAAATAACTCTCGCTACCCCTAGACCCCACAAGGGGCGCTTCCCCTTGACCCCGTTAAATAAGTTGGGGGGAAACCGCACCGATAAAAGTGGGGCAAATTTAACCTCTGAGTCTGATTAGGCTCCATATAACAACAATCTCCCACTTGGAGATGGATCAGATCCCACACCATATCATCTCCCACTTGGAGACTAATCACAACGCCACTGACCCTATAGCTCACACTGGAAATAAGCACCATGGACTCTGCTGTTATGATTTTTTTTGTTTTCAGTCTTGAAGACCAACTGAATTTGAAGAGGAGCTCAGCTTCTCCCTTGTCACTGCCTTCATAAACATATCTTCTAGATTTTCATCTGTATGTATCTTTTCCAGCCTTAATTGTCCATCATCTAACACCATCCAGATGAAGTGATACCTCAGCTGTATGTGTTTGGTGTTTGAATGCAAGGCATAATTCTTTGCAAGATGTATGGCACTCTGACTATTTGTATACAAAGAACTATTAGCCTGTTGTTTTCCTAATTCTTCCATGAAAGATTGTAGCCATATCATCTCCTTGCTTGCCTCTATTGCAGCTACATACTCTGCCTCCGTGGTGGATGAAGAAACCACCTTTTGCAACTTGGAGATCCAACTCACCGCTGTCCCACCTATAGTAAAGGCATAACCTATAGTACTCTGCCTGGTATCAATATCTCCTACCAAATTTGAGTCTACATAACCTGTTAAATAAGTATTAGAGCCCCCAAAACATAAGTGTTTATTGGATGTACCTCTCAAATATCCAAGAATCCATTTTACCGCATTCCAGTGCTTTAATCTGGGATGACTCATATACCGTCTTACAACTCCTACAACATGTGCAATATTCGGTCTTGTGCATACCATGGCGTACATTAAACTTCTTATGGCTGAAGCATATGGTACCTTGGACATTTTTTCTTCCTCCTTTTTTGTCTTAGGACACATCTTCTTAATCAATTTCAAATGACTAGGCAAAGGTGTGCTGACATCTTTTGCATTCTCCATATGGAATCTTTGCAACACCTTTTCAACATAATCAGCCTGAGATAGAGTCAATTTTCTGTTCTTCCTATCTCTGCAAATTTTCATTCCAAGGATTTGTTTTGCTGCCCCCAAATCCTTCATAGCAAATGATTGTGCTAATTGTTGTTTTAACTCTCTTATGTAATCCATGTTAGACCCTGCTACAAGCATGTCATCAACATATAAACATAAAATAATGTAGCTGTCATTATCCAACCTCTTAAAATAAACATAATGGCTAGAATTATACTCGCTGTAGCCTTGCTTAGCCATAAAACTATCAAATTTCAAATACCATTGTCGAGGTGCTTGTTTCAAGCCATATAAACTCTTCTTCAATATGCACATGAGTTTCTCCTTACCTTTGACCTCAAGTCCCTGTGGTTGTTCCATATAGATCTCCTCCTCCAAATCACCATGGAGAAAGGTAGTTTTCACATCTAGCTGTTCCAAATGCAAATCTTCAGTAGCCACAATACTTAAAATAATACGATAGAAGTCATCTTGACAGCTAGAGAAGATATCTCATCAAAATCAATACCTTTTTTTTGTGTAAATCCTTTTACAACTGACCTGGCTTTAAATCTTTTCTTACCTCCATCTTCCTCTTTCAGCCTATAAACCTATTTGTTTGATAAATCCTTTTTACCTGCAGACAACTTACATAATTCCCAAGTCTGATTTTTTAGCAAGGAGTCCATTTCTTCTTTCATTGCAAGCTCCCACTGAACCTTTGTATCCACCTACATAGCTTCATCATACCCTTCTGGTTCACCAGCATCTATTAACAAAATACAATACAAAGAGGGAGAAAACCTTTTAGGAGGTCTACCTAGCCTTGTTGACTATCTACCATTCACTGGAGTTTGTGGTATTTCTTGTTGCTGTTTCTGAGCATGAGGAACCACTGGAACATCACTATCTAGAGTATCATCGAACACCACATGTAATCCTTTTCTTTCTTCTCATGTTGTTGCAACTGATCTTTGTACAACACCTTCTCATTGAATACAACATCCCTGCTTCTCACAATTTTATGATTTTCAAAATCCCAAAGCCTATAACCAAATTCATCAATGCCATATCCAACGAAGGTACACTTTTTTGATTTTACATCCATCTTGGTTCTATTTTTAGAATCTACATGTGCAAATGCTTCACATTTGAAGGTTTTGAGAAAAGAATAACTCACTTTCTTACCTATCCATGCTTCCTCTAGAATACCATAGCCCAAAGGAATTGAAGGACCTTTATTAATTAAATATACAGTGGTGTTGACAGCCTCTGTACACATGTTTAAAGGCAGCCTAGCATGCAATCTCATGGTCCTTGCATACTCCATTATTGTCTTATTCATGTGTTCAGCCTCTCCATTCTCCTGTGGAGTCCCTGGAACCATTTTCTGCCTATGAATTCTATTAAAGGAACAATAATCCTCAAATTCTTTCCTGCAATACTCACCACCATTATCATATCTGAGACATTTTAATCTTTTACCCGTCTCATTCTCAACCAAGCTTCTCCATTTCTTAAATGTTTCAAATACATAAAATTTTTGCCTAAGGAAATAAATCCAAACCTTCCTAGTTGCATCATCTATGAATGATACCTAAGCTAGTCTCCATACATCTGTATGCACAAGCTCCAACTTTTTATCTATCTTTTGCTTCCCATCCTTGAGAAAACTGACTCTCTTTTGTTTGCCATACACACAACTTTCACATAAATCCATATTAATACATTTCAGACCTGGTAAAACTTTCTTATAATGAAGTACTTTCATACCTTTTTCACTCATATGCCCATGTCTATTATGCAATAGTGTTGTCTCAGAACCTACAGCAACTGTTTCAGTCTCTTCCTGTGAACTTGCAACAACTATTCCTGAACCTGTTTGTTTTTTCTCTGCAACAGCTGAAGTAGAAGGAACAATATGACCTATACAAAGATATAAGGTGCCTACTTTCACACCTTTTGCTAATATTAAGGCACCTCTTGAAACCTTCTAATTTTTATCACTGAAAGTAACTATACAACCTTCATCAGTTAGTTGCCTTGTTGAAATTAAATTCCTACTCAACCTTGGAACGTGCCTTACCTCTTGTAGTAGCCAATGATTCCCATTCTACAACTTAATCTTGATTCTTCCCTTTCCAACAATCTGATAAGGTTCGTTATCTCCTAAATAAACTAGCCCAGAATCCCCTTGGACATAATCAAGAAATAACTTCTATGGGGCGTAGCATGAAATGAGGCCCCTGAATCTAAAACCCATGAATCATCAACATTATCTAGGGAAAAAATTAAAGCATCATCTTTAGATTTATTACTTACCATATTTGCCTCTTTATTGCCATCTTGTTTGTCTCCTTTATTTTTTTGAGACCAGCAATCTTTCTTTAGATGACTTGGTTTCCCACAGTACTAGCAATCTTTTTGTCCTCTGGATTGGGACCTCTTGTCCTTTGATTTTCCTCATGACTTCCCATGACCTCCAGAACCTTTTCCTCTCTCCTTTGATCTGCCCCAACTTTCTGCATTCAAAACACTACCTGATGTGGACCCTCCTGAGCTTTTCCATCGCATTTCCTCACTAAGGATAACACCAACAACATCATCAAACTTCAAAGTATTTGAACCAGAGACAAAGTTACTTACATCGATTTCCAAGCTATTCCAACTTTCTGGCAAAGAACATAAAATGAAGAGAGCCCTCACCTCTTCATCAAATGTCACTTTTACAGAAGTTAACTGACTGGTAATTGTATTAAACTCATTTAAATGATATGTCACAGATCCACCTTCAATCATTTTTAGATTAAACAAACGCTTCATGAGAAACACCTTATTTGAGGCTGAGGGTTTTTCCTACAATTTAGCAAATCTTTCATTAGTTCATCTGTTGTCTTTGCTTCTGTTATATTGAATGCCATAGATGGTTCTAGGCACAACTGAATGGTTCCCAATACCTTTTTGTCCAGAAGATTCCAATCCTCATTAGTCATTGCTGCCAGTTTCTTGGCTATTCCTTCCAATGGCCTCCATAAATCCTTCTGATAGAGATAATCATCCATCTGCATCTTCCATAACTAATAGTTCTACCAATTGAATTTATTTACCATCAATTTACCCTCGTCTACCATTGCTCCCACTTAACCATGAGGCTCCCACTCAACCGTGAGACCTTCCTGCAAATGATAATCGAACACAACCTGCTCTGATACCACTTGTTAGGGTTAGCCGATAGAAGATAGCAATTAAATGCAAAATAAAGATTAAATAGAGGAATGAAAATACATAGAAATAATAACAACGAGAGACAAGTTTTAACGTGGTTCACCCAAACTCGGGCTACATCCACCAACAGAGTCCAATATTATTATCCAATAAATCAAACTGATTACAACTAGCAATCCTTGCAACTCAATACCGCTGCAAAATACTACAATACATCAATGAAAACCCTAACCCTTAGCCACTTTTATCAAGCCTTATGTCAATTACGAAAATAGGTTTTTTTATGTTGGCTAATAGAAAAATAACTCTCGCCGCCCCTTGAACCCGTTAAATAATTTGGGGGGAAACTGTGTCGATAAAAGTGGGGTAAATTTATCCTCTGAGTCTGATTAGGCTCCATATAACAACAAGACCAAGTCCACCTTGCCCTTTATAACGCATATTTTTGACAATGCAAATTCCAGTGGCATATTTTTCTACAGGTAATAGGTCTTGTTCTTCTTCCTCTTTATAATACCATTTGGATACATCTTCTTCAATGGACTCTTTGTCTAACACTCCCCAACGCTCAAATGTTGTTGGTTTGTATTTGATGACCACATTTGATACCGAACTTGAACTTGAGGATTGGGGTTTTCCATGTGATCGTGGAGAGAGTGGTAGTTGGCCTATGCAGAAAGACTCTTGAAACTTGTATTCTCCACACCCCTTGTTTTTGACTTGGACCTTGATCTCAGAAATTGGAGTTTTTGAGGTGGATGATAATGAAAGTGATGATGGGTCCAAATAGGATGATGATGAGGATGTGATATCATTGTTAGGACAAAGGTTGGAACTTTTTCCTTCCATCATCTAACAATATTGAAATGGGCGAGGGTCAGCGAAAATGGTAATTTCAGAGCCATTATAAGGAAATTTTATGCATTGATGGTATGTTGAAGGGATAGCCTGCATCGCATGGATCCATGGGTGTCCTAGGAGGATGTTATAGGGGAGATCAAGGTTCAAAAATTGGCAGGGAGTTTCCATTATTATAGGACCAACTTGAATGGGTAATTTAATGATACTCGTAGACTCACGTTCAACATCATCATAACCCTTGATAGTAGTGCTTTTTTGTGAGTCTATGACATTTTTAGAATATCCTAGTTGTCTTATAAATTTCAAAGTACAAAGATTGAGGCTCGATTTGCCATCTATAAGGACTCACTTTATTTTATGTTTGTGGATGAGTACTTCTAAATGGAGGGCATTGTTATGTGAAATGGTATCTAAAGGGAGATCTTTTTTAGTGAATACAATATGATGTGGTGAGGATAAGTGTCCTACCATGGCTTGAAATTGATTAGAATCAATGTTATTAGGGACACGGGATTCTTGTAGTGCTTTATCAAGGATTTGTCTATCTATCGGGGATATATAGAGGAGATTGAGGATAGATATTTGTGCAGAAGTTTTATTCAAATCATGGTCAAGGATGATATACTGAGGTAATGGTTGCGAAGTGGATGG
This sequence comes from Cunninghamia lanceolata, assembly GCA_027924645.1. NCBI lineage: Eukaryota > Viridiplantae > Streptophyta > Pinopsida > Cupressales > Cupressaceae > Cunninghamia > Cunninghamia lanceolata. The sequence goes on from BSBN01001673.1 coordinate 790,946, forward strand.
GGCTCCTTGAAGGGTTATTCAACCTTGATGAGTGGTCACAACACAATCAGATGTTTTTGGTAAAATGGTGCTAGTGGCAGCTTGAGAATGGCATTAATCGATATGACCTACAATGAAGTCATAGGAAGTAGAGGCATTGGTATTATTTGTGTTGTTGGAGCCCTTGTTTTTATTGTTACCATGTGTTGGGAAGGCATCTTGATATATACCCAAATCTACATTTGTTGTCTTTTGAAGGTGTCCTTCTACCACAATGTCTCTTTGGCCTATGAGGTCTTGGATGCAATTTTTGAGTCCCATGCAAATGGAAGTTTTATGTTCATTTACCCTATGGTACTCACAATATTCATTTTCATTAAACCATGAGGGTTTCACCTGATTTTCATCATGTTGTCTTATAGTGGTCATGTTTATGACATTTGATAGCACCAATTTATGTAGGATAGATTTGATGGGTTCACCTAATGGAATGAATCGTCATCTAAATTTAGATGTTTGTTTAGATGGTCCCTTAGGAATGATATTGTTGTTATTTGGGGTCTATGTGAATGAAGGTTTGGTATTTGGCAGATTTTAAATGTGTTTGACATCAGTTACTCCATCATTCGTGCAATGTTCTTATTCTTGGCCCAAAAATGAGGTTTGTCATTAGTTTGATAGTTGTTGTCTTTGTTATCTTTGTAAATCTTGACTAAACCTTTAGGTATGAGGGCTTTCTCAATAGTGACACCTTTGTCTATGATTTCTTCAAATGTATTCGCACATTGAATTTGTAGGTGAAAACCCATCTCTTGATTTAAGTTTTGAACAAATATGTTGACAAGTTGTTTCTCAGGGATAGGACAAGAGAATTTACTAGCAAGGTTCCTCCAGTGTTGAAGGAAGGCAACGAAAGATTCTCCATTCCTTTTCTTGGTATTGCAAAGTTTTATCATAGATACCTCATGTTTGATGTTATACAAAACTTGTGTAATGAAATGCTCGGTAAGTTCTTGAAATGTCTCAATGCCGTGAGGAAATGAGAGAACCATTAAATAGTCTGACCTTTGAGACTATAGGGAAAGAGCCGCATGAGATAGGTATCATTATAAGTGACTTACAAACAAGCTATGTAAAATTCTTTTAGATGGTCCCTAGGGTCACCTTTTTCCTTAATATTTGTCAAACTTAGGTATATCAAAGTTATGTAGAAATGGGATCATGACCAAGGATTTATTAAAATGATTGGGACATATCTCTTCAAAAGAGTATTTCTTCTTTGAATGTCCCATCTCCATATCTTGTACCTTCTTCCTCAACTCATCAAGTTCTTTGGTAAGGTTAATGGGAGAAGATGGATTGAGATTGGCATGTGGAGGTTGTTGATTGAGAAATTGTTGGATGAAGGAGTTTGGTTGTTGTGATTTGGTTGTGTTTCTAGTGTGATAAGGATGGGAATTAAAAGGCGGATTGGAGATTTGGAGGTTGATGTATGAGTATGAAGTGAGGAATTGAGAAGTTTGAGGATGGGTGAAAGACATTGATGATGAGTATTGGGAAGTTTGAGGATTGAGTGGTGGAATGGTGGTTGTAACTTGGGGGATGGAAATTGTCATTTGTGATCAACTATGATGTTGTGAAACAAATGTTGGAATTGAAGTTTGTGATACATTAGTATGCTTAGGTTGATGCAAAGATGAGGTGAGGGATTATCTATGGGAAGTTGTGTTGTTGATGGAGGATTGTGAGGATCATACACAAATGGATCTTGTGGCTTGAGATTGGAAATATCATAGTCCGAAGATAGTTGAGCTCCCTGTCGAGCCAATATGAGAAAATATTTATCAGGGTTCGCTTCAAGCATTCGCTGCATAAGTTCCATGCACTCATCATCTTGTAAAAATTCATGTAGGCATGGGGAAATAGGTTGATGACCTTGAGAAATTTGGTCTAAGATAGGTGTCTTTGGTGGTGATGGTTGAGAGATTTCTTTATAGGCACTTGGGATATAAGGTGACATTCCAAATTCGGGTACACTTTCCATGATAGGTTTTCGAGTAAGATCAACTTGAATGTTGGACTCCATAAGCTTTTTTTCTTGTGACCTTGTGAGTGGCATGAAAAGAAAGGACTTGGGTAAAAGAAAATGAGACAAAAAGACGTGGAAGAGGGGATGAGAATATGATGATGACTTGAGAGAGAAATTCACATACGAAGACAAATCAATGAAAATAAACCACACAAGCAAATCATACCTTTCCTTTGCAAACAAATTTGACCTCACCAACCGAGTAGATATTTGGATTGCTCATGTTGAAAGCATAAGTTTGATCTCCCAAGATGAATGAAAAGTAGCAGTGTAAGTTTATGAAAATGAGAGATGATTGAGAGGCTTGGAAGACGTTCTACTTATAGATTTCCAGAAGTGAAGATCAATGGTGAAAAATGATTGGAGAGATCAACAATTGAAGTTGGATGAGAGGTTTTGAATGAATGAGAGAGTGACAAGTGTCCTTGTCCTCTCATGAATTAGGGGAGTTAACAGGTGAGTTGACTAAATTGATTAATTTGTTAACAGGATTGATTGATTAGTCAACTGAGCTGATTGATTTGTTAACTAGCTTGATTGATTAGTCAACTAACTTGATTGATTAGTTAATTGATCTAATTGAGAGTGATTTGAAGGAATGATGAGAGAGAATCATGGTGAGACAGGAGTGAGTTATGGTGATAGGAAATTATGGAGGAAATTAAATAATTTAATTATTTAATTTTTGTGCCCATGGATAATATTGGAAAATAAATAAAAAATTAATTTTATTTATTTGTAGTGGAGAAAAATAGAAATTAATTTATTTGTTTAATTAATATTAGAAGAAATGAAGAATTAATTAAATAATTGTAAAAATATTTAATTAATGCTAGGAAATGGAAAACTTAAATTAATTATTTAATTAATAATTATTTAATTAATGCAGAGGAATAAGGTAGACTGATAATAGATGAAATTAATCAAATAATTAAAAAATTATTTAATTAATGTGAAGGCATGATAGATGAATAACTGAGTTGGGATGCAAGGCTAATTTTAGGTGTCTACAAGTCTCATGCATGTACACATATCGATACACAAAATTTAGAATGCCTCTAATTTAAATAGGAAAGGCACTACATAAGGTTGGGATTGGTCTCGATAAGTATTAACTTATTGGTAAAAGAAAATTCTTTTTATATTTATAGGTATTGTATATTCACAGTAGGTTTAAGAAGATTTTTACTTGGTTGTGGGGTTTGAAGATAGGCGTCCTGCATATGAATTCCATGTGGAAGCATAGAATGTGCACACATACCCTTTTTAATGTGACAAATGTCCAGTGCAATATAAAATTAAAAATGCTTCTTCCTTCCTTCAATTGCTAAATATGAGAGCTACCTCCTTTGCTACTGGTGCTACCAATGCTTTTTCTAGTGAGGATGCTACTTTCACTAGATGTAGATTTTCTTTTGGATCTTCAATTGATGGCTCCTTGATTGGCACATTCACTGGTTATGGGTAAATAAGGTCAATTGCTCAAGTGGTAAGGTCATCCATAAGGAAGATTCAGTTGCTAAGAAAGACAAGAGACTCTTAAGGGTGTTATTTTCTACAAAGAGTATCATAGTGTCATTGAAAGTTCTGAAAGTTTATTTTTTTCAATGGTTATTGCATATGCATTTAGACCTCTCAGATAATCATGTTTGTATTTCGATCATCAATGTCCATACTCATATTTTTTGTACTTATTTTATCATGATCATGCCTTTTCAATTTATCATGTTTACGGTCAGTTTCTATACACAAACTATCATGTTATCATGCTCTGTCTTTATCTAATATTTCTCTCTATCCTTGATTTAGGAAAAAATAAAGGTGGTATCTCATTACTTGAATTACACTCTCAGATCTTTATGTTTAATTCATAGGTTGACTCTAGATTGTTTCTCCAATTATTTTGCTTTTAATCGTGATTATCTTTTTTCATTTTAATTTCACATGCTTGCTCATGTAGATTGGCATGCATACTAAAGGGGCGAAATGTAAAGGTGAAAAGTGCATCCCTTACGCTTCTCCCCTTTGTTTTACACCACTTTGCATGGATTCCCTAAGCACATTACTAAAACACATGGTTTTGACTGATTTAGAGCTCCAACTAATTCACTAGTAAAAATATGGCAAATAAATGACCAGGTGACTAAAACTTTTAGTCACGTGACCAAAATGTTTTGCAACATAGCTATAAATGACTAAATAAATGACTAATTTGGTCATCAGGTAAAAAACACAAGTAAATAATATTATATATATATATTATTAATATTATATAATAATATATTTAATATTATAATATTATATAATATTATATTATTATATAATATATAATATTATTATTAATATATATATATAATATATATATATATTATATTATATATTATATAATATTATATTATAATATAATATTTATATTATAATACAAAATAATATTTATATTATATAATAATATAATATATAATTTTTATTATAATATAATATAGTATAAATATAATATAATATAATATCATATTATAATATTATAATATCGTATAATAATATATTATATTATATAATAATATAATATTATAATATATTATAATATGGACGCCAAACCTATTTTAATCATATGGGTGCCAAAATTTTCATTTCATTTTGGCGCCCATTGGTTGAAACCTAAAGTAAACCCTAACTCGAAAAGGCACAAAACTAACCTATTTTGTTTCATCCCCTTTTTATTTTTTTCACAGGGTAGATGGTGTATTCGACTGATGGCCGAGTTCAAGACTGCCGAGTCGAGTATGGATTTCGAAGGAGCTGAGCGTTGTTATCAAAGGGAGAAAACACAGATGGACGGGGGGTTTCATCCCCCTTGCCACCACAAATTAAGGCTAAGAATGGGGGGTGGGGCGGGGCTCCGCCGTCCCCCATAGGGTTTAAAACCCTATGGGGGGGGATGGCGTCCCATAGCCCCCCCCGAAACCCTTGCTAAAGTTTAAGACATGCGAATCTCCCATGGCAGCACCCCAAACAAAAGACTTCCCTCTTTTCTGAAATTTGCTTTAGAACCGCCTATTAGGGCTTGAAGCCCTAAATGCCAGTCGTCTACTATATATTTTTTTATTTTTATAAATAGCATTTGGTTAATTAAATATTTTCTTTTATAAACAACATTTCATATGAATAGAATGCTCAAGGGTTTATTATTTAGTCTATTTTTGAGGGAGAAGGGTTAGATTAAAGGGCATAATTGGGCAACAGTCTTTGATATACAACTTTGTGGCTAGAGACACCATTGTTCTCGCTGAGTATACGGAATTCATAGGGAATTTTACCAGTATTTTGTTTCATCTCCTTTTTATTTTCTTACTTTTATCAGTCTTGGCTTCTCTTTTTTGCTGTGAATGATTGGAGTTTCATCATAGTGCAGGTGGGGCATTTAAAATTTCATCATAGTGTAGTAGGTGGGTGATTGTATGCATGTGTTGCTTCTTGTTGAAACCCTAAAGGTAAACCCTAACTCGAAAAGGCTCAAAACTCTAACCTATTTTGTTTTAGTTCCTTTTTATTTTCTTACTCTTATCAATCTCAGCTTCTCTTTTTTGTAGGTGGGTGAGCTTAAGCTCTCAATTTCTTGATAAGCCATGGCGACCCAGATGAGAAAAAAGAGGAAAAAAGAGAAATTTGTTGACTTTGCTTGCTTGTTTGTATAAATTTCAGAAGGTTGTATTACTTTGTCAAGATTCTCTGAAATAATTAGAACAAAACTTAGGACAAGGTTAATTTTTTGGCTAATTTATAAAATATCAAACACAAATTTGGAAAAGTGAAAGTACAATTAATTTATTTTTTAGTTTAGGTTTGTACTGATGGATGCTCAATTATGTGGTTTTGGGTTTTTATATTCATTCTTTGTTATTTTTTTCATTATGGATAATGTTTGTTTTAACATTTTCTTAACTGTTATGGAATACTTGCTATGATTATAAATATATAGGTAAATTAAACTGAAAACAAAGGCTTTAAATGTTAAATGTATAAACTTCCAAATGAAATTTGTTGTATAGTTTATGTCAATTTTAGATGTGGTAACAGTTAAATTTTGAAACAACTCTAGTAAATTTTGTGTAATGGTTAATGATGCAAGGCTGTACAATTTATGTATGAATTTGAGCAACTCAATCAATGACTTTGTAGCCTTGGATCAATACGGGTGCACCCAAATAAATGAATAAACCATGACTAAATAAATGACTACAATGACTATATTAATGACTAAATATACTACCAAATTAATTACTAAATTAATGACTAAAATTTGTTTAGTCATAAATTTGGTCGTGAGATAAATGATCAGCAATAAACTACCAATGGTCAGGTGACCAAACTAATGGTCACATGACCATTTTTTGGTAGTTTTTTAAGTTATTTATTTGTATTTTTGTACTAGTGATTCCAAACATAAATTTATACTTAAAAACACCATTTTGCCTCTACTTAGAACATTCCTAGATCTTATTATAACATTTTCTTTGCTAGGTCCAAGAGCACATGTGTGACCTTGACCCACTTTATCAATTTTTAAAATTAAATATGACCCTAAGCTGACTCAGTCCCAAGTAGTTGTTATTTATCGACTCTTGTGCCAAAGCATTTTAAAAATTATGCACCTTAGACTTTTATAAAAGGATGTTAACCCTAGGCTATTTCAATCATCTTGGTATCCTATAACCATGCCACACCCACTATCATAAGGGGATCTTTTTAGTAGTCACTACTCATTATTTTACATTAGTCACAAGTTACATCATCCCTTACATCAACAAATGTCAAAACCCTAGTTCTTGTACTAGGTCACTTTGATAATTCATTGCATTGAATCTCAAGCACTTAGTCTCACTATGTTGCATCATTGTTACTCATTCACAGATCTATTCCATGCACTCCTTGGTGTGTCTTCTTCCAATTTTTATCAAAATTATTGAATTGGTAAATAGGGCTTGACTAAGGCACAAGGAGGGTAGCAAGTCAACTTCTCATCCCCAAAATAGAAAGCCACAAGGCCACAAGGGTGTTAATAAAAAAAAGTCCAAATTCTAAAGGCAACTTAATAAACACACAATTTTTTCCATAAAATCTTCAACTTAACAAAATAAATACACTTCAATATTGTGATTTAAATTGAACAATATTAATTATTAATACACCCCATGCCGATGAGATCATAAAACAGATGCTAAGGTCTTCCCAAAAATAGATGACACACATCTATTAATGCAATCCCACACATCACCTCATCATAATATGTTCCTATGTTGAACTTCACCAAGCACTATTATTCCACCAATATCTTGTCTCCCTACTACAACCATCCAATCCTTTATGAGCACGGATGCTTCATCCTCCTTAGTCCCAACTTTTCAACCATTTCCTCAAACACCAAATTATTTGTATTACTACTATCAACAACAACATTGCAACACATGCCCCCTACCTTACACCTAGTCTTGAACAAACTATTTCTTTGTATTGTTTCATCACTTCTCTCACATCTCAAGGATCTATGCAAGACAAATGGTTCTCCATGTTCTAGGTCTCTCCTCAAACTAGGTGACCTCTTATCCACAAATGTCATCCTTACACTATATTTTGTTCTCCTTCCTCTGCACTCAAATGCCCTATGGCCTTCTTCTCTACACTTGAAATAGGTTTCTCTATAAGATTTCTACCTTTTCCTCTCATAACCTCTACCCTACTAAGAGTATCTATAGTGTGTTTCCTCAGCTTCTTCATCCTTTTAGTGACTTTTACCAATATCTCTACCTCTATGGTGGGTATTGTTGTCATCTCTTTGCTCACTATGGTAGGAATTATCATCTTCTTTATCTCCAAAGTGGGAATTTCAGCTTCCTTTTTCATTGCAGTAAGGGGTACATCTTTATTGACCCCTTGAGTATACTCCTCTATCACCACACCTCACTCTTATATTGTGACATCTCTCCTCCTCTCTACTAATTCTACCTCTCTTCTAGCCTTTGATTTAATTTCCTATCTGTAGTGAGTGCCAAATGGTAGGGTTCTTCTACTGTATGGATATTCTACATACTCAACTTGTCCTAGATAGATTCTCTCAAACTATTTATGTATTTCACCTCTCTCTCATTTCCTTCCAGATGATGTCTAGATTGAATTATTAACTTATTCATGTTCCTCTACCACAAATTGTTCAAATCCTTCAATAAATCTCACTAATAATTCATTCGAATGAATTTGGAATTTAACTTCTGCACCATTTGATCTCACTTTCCAATTCTAGGTTTGCCTTTTCTATTCATCTCTAGCTAGACTTCCTTCCACCATATAGTAGCATGAACTTTCAATTTGGTATTTGTGAATTTTACTCTATGTAGATCAACAATGTCCTCATACTCAAAATGCTCTTCAAGATTAGTTATCTAATATATCAACTCCTCAAGGTTTACATTTCTAGAATAACTAGTAATGCCTACTCTAGTCTTGTTACTAATGTTGGTTATGGCTATTAGTATTCTTTACTCCTTATCTTATTTTCTTCTACTTGTTTTGATAACATCTCCTTATTCTTCATTCTCTCATTATCCCCAGGCTTAGGGTTCCTTTGGTGATCTTGCTCAAGTGCATCCATTCAATTTTGTATAGCCTTCAAAATCTCATACATCTCTTCCATTCCCTCAGCAACATTGATAATACCATTTCCTCTCTCTAGTTGCATCCTAACTTGATGAGAACTATCTTAGGTTGGTGATCTGACTACAAAGACCCCTACAAATTACCTCATAGTCAAAGCTACATTTATAGGATTCTTAAATGGACTACCATATTTTTGGATCTGCTCCATAGGGATCTTCTACCCAACACTCTCTTGTTGGAAGATAGCCTTTTTAATTCATAAAAACTATTAATTTACCTAGCTGGACCTTCCCCCCTTTTTTCAACTCATTCTTAGAGAATCACGTTGACCTGGTGTACTCACATCCACACCAACTCGCCAACTCTATTCCAATGATCAACCCTTGCTCTAATCCCACATGATGCAAACATGGCCAAAGGGTCCTATTAAGAACTATCTAGCCATGCAACCAAACATCAAACAACCTAAATGACAAAGAATTTCACAAATACAACAACATCCTCATTGATCTCATACTTTCACGATTACAACCATGATTACAAATTGACCACTATGGGCTTCTTACATGATAGGCCATGGCCACTTGATTACTCCTATACAATTATAATTATACCATAAAATTATAACATTCAAATCTTGTTGCATTGGCTACTCACATTACTATTATGAAATGATAATTTAAGTATAATTACATTACTAACTATAACACTATAACACTACTTTATTGAAATGACATCCACTATCTCCCTACATGCCACACTATCAAGCTCCTTCAATACTAGCTCCAACTTAGATCCTCATCATCCTGATTAGGCTCTCTAACTCCAAACTATGTTTTCATTTTCTCTCTTCTTCCTTACTTTCTCACTTTCTTCTAAACAATTCTCAACCATGTATAATAGTATTCCCAATCTTCATCAATGATTTGCATTAGCTACAAGGTGGCACAAAGCCCAATACCACATGAAATGTGTCATTAGCAAAAATTAATGAATTTCTAAATTCAAATGATAAAATGGTGGAGAACCTCTACACGGTACTCAACACACATGTAAAACAATTCAATAAATCTTTACAAATATTCCCCTATTGGCACAAACTCCAAATAACTTGTCACAAATGGAAAAGTTTATAACTATATAGAACTATCAATCTAATAGGTGTTCACGAATGAAACAATGATATTCCTTACATCTGATTCTCTTCAAATGTTAATATGACATCCATTCCTCACTTGACAAATTACTACTAAAATTGTGAAAACCAATTTCAAATTGTGCTAAAATGCTCTAACTTTCTGTATCAGAGAATAATAACCACAAACTAATAAACAAACAAACAACTTAAATAAACCACAAAATCCACTATCTTTGAAGGATACAAGATTTCCATGATGCCCAAGGATGCTCTTGTTGGCATAATAGTAGTATTACATTGTTAGTTAAATAAATATAAGTAAATAATTAGTTGGTTAGTTTTTGGGAAGTTACTTTCCTGTAAGAAGTTATATACGGGAATAACAAGGCTTTAAAAAGCTAATTCCCTACATTGTAATAGACATCAAAAAATCATCAATATACTATTATATATTTTTGTCATTTCTGTCCAAGGATGTAATCTGTAGGTGCTCACCATTGCTCAGTATGGTATCAGAGCAATTTTTGGTCATGGAGAATAGTATAGTTGATTTGTATAAGTGTTGAAATTTGCAGAGCAAGAATGATTTCTGTGTGGCTGTTGAAAAGAGCAGTTTGCCATCATGGAAAGTAACCTTGCAATGTTTTGAAGGCAGTTAGAAATCAAGTCGTGCATATCTTTGATCTGCTACCTATAAGTTGCCATATTCTCCCAATGTGAGGCATTTTTTTGGCGAGAAGCATGAAGCACATAGGTGTTGATGTTCGCTGATTTGCCAATGTCATGATTTTCTACAAAGCCAGTCTGCCATAAGAAGAAACCAGTGGAATCTGAAATGGTAGGCAGACATTAAAATTTGAAGGCACTTGCAATTAGAAGGCATTTTTGGCATGTTTGATGGCTGTTTGGTATTCTAGCACTTGAACCAAAAATGATAAAGGAAAGCACTGAGGAGACATTAGTGTGAGTGCTACCAGTGACAAGAGGAGATACTGCAAACGTAGACATTGTGAGTTATATTTTTAGCAATCATATATTGAATGCTTCCAACAGTAGCTGCATATTGGGTGGATGGTGCATATGAAAGTTGTTGTAGAAATTAGCACTGTTGCAGAAATTAGTAAGTTTCAGCGTTGGTTTTATAAGTAGTAGGGCCACTCCCTCTTTCCATTGTAGAAGGCAAACCTATAAGTGAAGTTTCCTGTTCAGCATTGCTGCTATTTTGTTAATTTGATTGTTGTTACTTTATGGAGACATTGTGTGATTAGGGAAAGGCAATTGTTTGGAAGTGTGAAGCAAGAAAAAGTTGCTTTTGGTTTCTATTTGACGTGGCAAGTGAATATTTTAAAGTGGTGGTCAGAAATTCAAAGAGGGATCTTAAATTTTGAGAAAGTGTGATAATTTTGTTATGGTCAAATATAGTGAAGGTGGTTGTGATATTCTAGAGTTTTTATATTTTTATTTGGAGTAATAGGGTGAAAATTGTTGAAGGCTTAATTTGATGAATGTTTAATAATATTTTGGAGATATAAGGTTGATTAATGTATGGGTCTATCATTGGTTCAAATTAACATTATCATCATGAATGCACATATGTCAAAAATAGCTTATGCTTTCAGGGCCATCTTTTCTATTCCTGATGAGGCCTCCAAAGACTCATCTAAGACATCAGTTGGTTAAAGTGTAATAGGGTCATATTGGAGGCTGGCGGCATCAGAGGATGGAGGATTTACCGTCATCTCAAGTTAGCTTCTCGCTTTGAGATGATACTTTGTATGAGAAGCATTTTTGGTTTTGGTTGTTTTGTTTTTCTTTGTTGATGCTGACGGAGCTGACAGATTTGAAGAATGTATGTTTTGTGAAGATTTTATTTGGAGACAGGTTTGGGATTTGGTGTTGAGCTCAATATGGATTGTTGTCCAGTGAGCTTCAAAGAGTATATGATCTTGAATTATACCCTTTTGCGATCACTAGACAACATGGCAGAGATCTGTCGTATCTCTTAGGGTCCATTGTCGAATAATTCAAGACTCTGTGATTTGAGAGCTTGGGACTAAAAATCTCAAGAACACAGCTTGAAGCTACACCTTTCCAACGGTAGACGAGACAGCATGATGGAGCCTTGCTTGGTTCAGGATTTGTTCTTTGGGGGAAGATCTTCTACAAAATATGTATTCATATTATGTAATCAGCTTTGTTGAGTTTTTTAGCATTGAGGGGGGTACCTTGGTACTATTGCAGGAACAATATAATAAGGGGGGAATGTTGGCATAATAGTAGTGTTACATTGTTAGTTAAATAAATATAAGTAAATAATTAGTTGGTTAGTTTTTGGGAAGTTACTTTCCCGTAAGAAGTTATATACGGGAATAACAAGGCTTTAAAAAGACAATTCCCTACATTGTAATAGACATCAGAAAATCATCAATATACTATTATATATTTTTGTTATTTCTGTCCAAGGATGTAATCTGTAGGTGCTCACCATTGCTCAATAGCTCTTGCATCAATATATGTAGAAAGAAATACAAGGACTTGCAACTTGTTGCAATCACTTCCAAGAAAGTGACCATTCTTTTGCATTGTATCTACTAAATTTGTCCATGTGTAATTGCATTATACATCCTACATCATCTTTGTGGGCTAAACCAAAACTAGGTTTAATATAGATCTAAAGCCCAAAGTGGAGAAGGGTAGAACAAGTTGCTTGGAGAAGAAGTTGTATGGCTTTGAATTGGTGTAGTCAAAACTTGTCATTGCATTGATGCCTATCATGGATCTTCTAGCCATATCATAATCATAAGCAACATCTTCTATTGTATCAAATGTTCTAAGACATTGACATTGCTTAGACTCAGGGTGCGTAATTTTTGTAGCATAACAACCCCATGGATGTCTCCTAACACATCTATATCTCCTTGCCTCTATAAACTGTTTGAATTTCTTAGGAGTCAAGTTTAGGTGTTAACTTCCTTGATTCTTTTCCCCAAAGTCTTGAGGTTTTAATTGGTTTAGAAATTTCTCCATTTTTTGTTTGGCTTCTCTAGTCCAAGACCATAATTTCATTAGGACATATTTCCACTAATAGTATTATAGTTTTAGTTTCCTATATTTGTGATTTCAATTTGGTTATTCATATTTGGAAAAAAAAATTGGAGTTGATTGCGGCTTATGCAAACAAGTAGGAGAAGACTAATACACTACATATGAGCAATATGAGGAAATGGGAAGTCTTCTTGACTAAGATGAGCAATAAAATGAGTATGGCCATTTCAAATATTATAATAGAAAACCCCAAGAGCATGACATCATCATAAACAAGGATATCCATCCTTTAGATAAGGTGGATTATTTTAGAATTTATAATGAGTATGACCTAAAATAACCAATTACAAGTACAAAGCATTATGTTCACCTTGTCATGCATAATTTGTGTATTTATTGTTTTGATGTCCTCTAGAAGGTGTGCTACAACAAATGAACCATTTCATCACTTGTTTTCAAAACAATTAATCTAGCATAAAAGAGTGATTGTAAACACTAATATGCAATTCATGATCATTGGATTGACCTTATGAGTTAAATCAAATGTATTTTACATTTGTACGAAAGAAGATCTAAGATTTGAAAATCTTAATAAAATTTCAAATGTTCACTATAAATTATTATTGTACTCTAAATTTATTAAAAGCATATATCTACTTTTTGAAAAAAAAGAGGATTTCTAATTTACATTGATTGACCAATAAGATTGTGCCTTCTATGTTAAAGCTTCATATTGTAAAAATCAAAATGGCATAGCCTTCAACTCTATATTAGGTCCTAATATATAGATATCACAAAGCCCCTCTAATTGTATTTCTTTATGGTAGTTAACATTAGAACACTATGCAATTTCAGTAGGTAGTTTAACCAATTTAAATTTTAGGGCTTAACAAGAAAATGACTTTTACAATATAAAGATGATTTGGAACTAAATGAACGAACCTTGTAAAAAATGTATAGCCCTAAAAGAATGAATAAGAGAACAATAATCATGCATCTAGTAAATGAAGCTACATACACAAAGGAAAACATTTAAAATAAGCCATACTCACTATGGATAAATCAATCAATGTCTATTCTTGATCATAGACTTAACACGTTGGCCCAAAAAAGTATTGTGAATCTCATATTTTAGAAACCCTAAGGCCTAAACTAATTTTGTAATGTTTTTTCCTCATTTTCTTAAGGCAACTTGGACCTCAACACTCTTGTCCTAAAAAATGATTCTATTGGACCTATTCTCTTCTCACCAAGTAGAAGTGGCAAAAGAATAGAATGAAAAAGATTTAAATTTTATATCTCTTTGGAATTTTTTATTAGAAAATTATCAAAGATATACAATTTTTGTTTTCCATTTGCAAATTGCTTAAACTTATATCAAAATATCAAAAGATGGACGTTCAAAAGCTCATCTATAATTTAGAATAGAAAATAAATTGAATGGCTCTCAAAGCACACGCACCTAAACGAAATATGTAGACAAAGGAAACGAAATATATACTTGCAAATTGAAATTATAGTCAACATTAAGAATAAGGTTCTCTACTGGGCTTGAAATTATTTGATATGCAATAGTTAGGCTTCCTACTTGTCAAAAAGTGATAGATCCTAAGGAATAAACATCTGTACACCCTAATTTTAATAACAAATCAGAACTTATAAATAAGAAGACATTCTATAATCTATATATAGAATGATTATTAGTCCCTGCCTTAGCATAGAACTATTGTTTTCACTCAACAAAAAGGGCATTAGTTTGCTTCGGGCTCCGTGCAACATGCAAAAGATTAAAGCCATAGCTAAGATTTGAAAAAAAAAAAAAATTTCTCTGAGTGATGTCATTTTTTCATTGGAGCATTATTATATACCCCTACTATTTTATTATATAACACAAACTCAGTCATTGGTTTCGGACCGTACCCTCGAACACCCACTTCCATCATAAAATATAACTCTGATGTTACTCTTATTTGTGGTAAGTAAAGCGTTGATGTTTTTTTATCAAATCTTATCCATAGAATGGCTGAAGAATAATCATGCCATCTTGTTGGATCTTGCTCGATTGCCCTTTTTATATCTTTAAAGAGCACTGGCTCGATCTTCACTCCTACGCGCGCAAGATAGACCATATCGACCTCGTTGCCACGGCTTTTTTTTTGAGGAGGAAGAGCACAAAGAAAGATTACACCAACGTCCACAAATGGGCTTCATTAAATCAACCCATTTCTCAAAGCAGATCTGCCTGCGATTGCAAGACGAAGGCGGCAATTGTAGCACTTCACTATGTGCGAAGGAGCTAACATCCCTGCCGACCATGCACCGGTAGACTACTTCCGCGACATGTTTCTTGCAATAGATGTTGTAAGAAACCCTAGCGTTCCACATAAAAACTTTATGTCTGTCCGCACGCCAAAGCAGCATATTCATTACCTTTTCCACTTTTCTTTTTGCGGCTTCTACAGAACCCACGTGGAACTTAAGGAGATCCTTCAAAACCGAGAGAGGTATTTGGTTTTCAAATAAAAGGATATCGCTCATTAGTCTTTCTCTCATGGGATTTTGAAGATCGACATCAAAAACTCCATCATACTTCGACTTAAATGTAGTCACTTCTTCTTCATAAAAACTCTCAACATACTCAAATCGAGATACTTGCGTTTCATATAAATGCCGATCTTTCTTATTAACTTTTACATAATTAACAAGAAATTCATAAACAAAACATGCATCCCTGATAACAATCCACGCTAATTCTATGGAAGTAAAGGGAATATGTTCACCATAGAATTCCCTAATCTTCTTGTCTTTGAATAGTATGCGCTCTTCAACAATTCACTTCATAGAAGCGTGTGGATTACTCCTCTGGATCCTCTTTTGCATCCTTCGAACTGCCTCAGCTCCTTCTTTCCATAATGAAAAGTGCCGATAGGAACTGTAGAAACCATCTTTAGAGTCTCGCGGTAGCCTCTTTAGAGTCGGAAGATCCGAGCAGAGGTTACATCGGGTGTATCCTCTTCATTCATCGTCAGCTCATACCCCACTTGAATTAAACACCTGCTACTACTCCAGCTCTGAATGATCTCTACTATTACCATTTCGTTCTTCTCCATTTAGATTTATTAAGTTGATGGGCATTCCCTTGATGCGAAGCATTAAATAAATTATATAAATCATTGATGAAGATTAAAAGATCTAAAGAACTATCTTAAAATAAATAGTCCATCAAATTTATAATGAATAAATTGTGACTTGGCCAGTTTTTCTTTTCACCTGAAATTGTGGACTTTTTTCTTCAGCTACCAGATTTTTTTGAATGAATACATTGTGACATCTAGCTTTCCTCACTTGAAATTGCGGAGTTTTTTTTCATGGACCAGTTTCATCCAATACACTCAGTCAAAAAGAACAACAAAGAAATACAATTAGACGGAAAATGGAAATCTGACAAATGTAAATCTACTGTGAAAATAATATAAAAAAATATACACCATGCTGTACTAGCAATCTTCATACATTTTGAATTATCGTCAATAAAAATTGGGTCAATAAACGTTATAAATGATTTCGTCTCTTTCACTTAATTAATTGCAGTAATCTTCTATTATTTAAAACTCGGCTCAAAGTCAACGAAGATCGTTTCTTCTAGTATCAGGGTTAGGTCGCGCGATTAGGAAAGCATTGCATCATCCCGTTAGACTTGTAAATCATCGTGGTATGGCTGAGACCTGATAAATCGTTCTCATTGTTCAATTGTCATCAATAATAACGACCTACGAGGGGAAGAACCATATGTCTATGGTTTGTGCTACAAAAAGTTTTGTAATGGTGATAAAGTGATTGCATTTATAGAAATAATCTTTTAGCTCTTAAAATTAAAATTTAAATTGGAAGTCTATTTTATCTCTTTTTGTAATCGTTGACATGCAAAGGTTTTGTTTGACTCTTGGTGTTATATTTAAAGAGGTAACTCTAGTTACACTAATAAATGTTTCTTTGGTGAAGAATGCTTGAACAAATACACAAATTGATGGTTGAAATTAAACTTTGTGGATCTAGGGTTGGCCACACTTGATTCAAGGTGCATATCATGAGGCTTTGTTTAATTTTTCTTTTTAGTGGGTGTTTGTTCTTTGAACAATATGGTTAAGGTTAAGCACATTGTATGTAAAAAAAAATGGCATTCACATATGATGTGCATTTAGTATATTATTTTTTTTTAAAAATGATGTCATATTCTTTATAGAGTAAAAAAATTGATTATGTGAGAGGGGATATATTTTCTTATTGTTATTTTCATCAATTGGCTATTTTTCATTGAATTGTAAAAGCTTAGGTTATGAGGAAAGCAAAATGTGGGTAACTAATTGAACAACTAGTGGAAATTCCAATTTATGATTGAATCTATGATATGATTATTGTGGTGGAATGTGTGATTAGGGTACGAGTGACTGGGGTAGTTTTAGACATTGGGGCTATGTAGAGATGGCACCCAAATAAGTGGCTGGTCTCAAGAAATGTAAGGCTTTCCAAAGAGTTGAAGAAGTTTTAGGTGATTTAAGAGGCTTATTCAGGTTCATTTTTTGGTACCTACATAATAAATGAATATAATTTATTCAACATAGCATATGTCAATATACTCAATTTGTAATGGTTCTATCTCAATAGAGTCAAAAAATGTGTCACAAAAATTAAATCTATTGTTTCATTATGCACATGTGGAGATGGTGATGATGTGTGATTATGACATGTCTCTCTAAGAGAAAAAGTCTTTTACACATGTGAACTATCCTCTATTGTTCCATTATGTACACGTGGAGATGGTGATGATGTATGGTTATGATGTGTCTCTCTAAGAACAAAAGTGTTGTATAAATGTGTCAATGTTGATGTTATCTTTGGAGAAGAAGGCTAAGATGTTTCTATTTGTGTTCCATATAAATTAGTAATTTGATATTTTCCAAAAGATGTTTCTTAGTTAGCACTTCAAACAAATTATCATTAGAATGTATGGCTAAATTTCTATCCTCTAAAAATTTTGGTTGCATTGAATCTCTTGAGGTACCCTTGCTTCTATTGTAGTATTCATGGGAGCGAGCTATTGTTAATTATTTTCCTCTAATTAATGATGGCGTCTTTAAATTTTTATAATTCAAATTCAACTTGTATAAGCTCACTTCACAGTCATAAACAACAAACCTTACTTTACTCTTGTTGATGTCCATAGTGCACATATCAACATTACCCATTTAACCTTAAAACTTTTACTTATCCCACTTCCCCAAATCATTGCCTCTTCTAACATAATTGAATGTTTGATAACCATGAATGTTTTTACAACCCTCTTTGCCCACATGTATAAGAAACAAGAATTGACTAAAAGAATGCTGACATCAAAATCTGAGTTGATTGATAGTTGAATAAGTCGAGTACATATAGGTGATGAGAGGAAGTTAGTTAGTTGAGGAAAGGACTCGTCAACTATGAGTGGTGGCCAGTTTCCTCCCTAAAAACTAGCGTGAATGGCTAGTTAGTGGGCAACTTGGTGACACCTATCCTAACCACCCAACAACCTTGACATCTCAATGAGGCATGTGTTAAGATTGTATAAGGGCACTCCTAAGTAGGCTTAAGCCTAAGTGTATGAAATATATATACACTAACAACGGGCCCCTTAAGCATAGCTTAGGTGGGTACAAGAAGGATGGGTTCTGACTACTAGCCCTGGTGAGGTACCCATTTACAAAGTAATCTCTCATGAAGTGGAGAAAGGTAGAAAATGCTGTGGAAAAAAAAACTACCCTCTAAAACAGAGAAAAGACTCATGAAAATTATACAAGTGAAGATGTACTAATTCATTCACTAAGTACAATATATGATTCCCCCCATAAGAGAGAAAATGATCGAAGGTCTAAGAGACCCCCCATAATACATGTCCTACTATAATGAGGCTAGATAGTTGACAAAGGATGCAAATGTAGATCCAAGAATGCCAAACAATGTTGCTTCCCTTCAAAAGAAATGGAATCACCAAAGATGCAGGATATCTTCTCATGCGAGAAGACGTATGTATGATCTTGAATCATGCTGAAGTTGATCCAAGGATGATAGTGCCCATTGTGATGTCTTTGAAGAATGTCCAGGTGTCCCCATGTCAATGTCAAAGGATGCCATAATCAAATCAGGGCATGCCCAATAAATGAGGATGATGATGATCCAGAACCATGTGTAGATTGATGTAGAACATGAATATTTGAAGAGGATAATGTAGATGCAGCTTCATCAAAACTGTCATTAAAGAGAAGACTAATGTCCTCAATGTGTTAATGCGAGTCTCTACAAATAGACAAGTGATGTCAGGTAGAAATATGTCCCAATTAGCAATGCTAGGAAGAATGATATCCTGTTGTAAAGAAGCACCGAAAGATTTTGAAGAAGCAACACTGGAATCTAATGAAGCAACAATAGGAGGTGGAAGAATATCTGCCAATGCAAGAGGTGTAGAGAGAGGAGATGCAAGTGGGTATGTCTTTGTGTCATCAGTATAGTCAAGACTTTCTCAATACACAAGTTCCTCTTCACTATCATCATCATACAAAGGATCATCAACATCGTTAAGGAAAAGAAGTATGTCTATAGTAGGATCATCTAGGAGTGGATGTTCATTGGGATCTCCATACATTTCCCATAGTTTGGTCCAAAGAGATCTAGGGAAGTCGATGTGTGATAGAGGAACCCACTGACTGTGGTTCATAACACTTAAGCCAATTAATCCTAAGACATGATTATTCTTATTTTCCCATACAATTTTCTGCCAATATGTGCTTGGTTCAAGAATAAGTCCATACAAATGTGGCAATAGGTGAATCCATTAGCAGTGCACCAGGATACTATTGCAGCAGGACTAGTAGTTTCCATTTTCTAAGGTAATGACAAATGGATGACTCATTATCCCTATTAGTTGACTTAGATATTTTAACCCCTTTTGAACTTTATGTTAGTTCAATCATATACAAAATACTTGTAAAATCCCTCCAGAATAATATATGAAGTGATACTTTATAAGATTAGTGCATTTTACAATGCAAGTACATCCAATGCATGGTAAATAAGAAAAACATTAACATTTGCAAAAGACGGTGCTCAATTTTGAGCTACCGATTAAAAGTCATTATAGAATCAATTTCCCATAAATGACCTATTTTAATGCATTTGCACTAAAAGGAAAAAAATGCCTATGGCAAGAGGTACCCTACTGTCCAACCATTCATTAGAGTCAGTAAAGATTGAAGAATACAATGGTTTACTTGTGAGGGGGAATTGGCCTCCTGCCAACCTGGACCTCACCCTTCATCTTTGTTTGGTGAAGATATAAGAGCTTATAAAAACTAGTAATTTCTCCAAAGAAAATTTGCCCCAATTTAAAACTCCCCCTAAGATTTTCCTTTGATATTTTTTAGTGCATTTTTGACAATTAAAAAATTGCCTATGTTAACATTTATATAAAAAAATATAAATGCCTTTCACACAAAATATAAAATCAAACTATAAAAACTCTAAATTTATAAAGCCCAAATTAGGGTAGAAAAGCCCAAAAATGCAAGGTGGTCAGGGATTTCCACATAGATTTTTGTTAAAAAAATCCAAAATTGCTAGGGCAAACAGTGGTTCAAAAAAGGCTAAACGAGGGCTAGTTTGGGCATGCATTTAATTTCTACAGTGCACTGTGCCTGACTTTATTGGAGGCACCTAAACAAAGGGTGGTGAAAACCTCAAGACTCAGTGCTAGGGGTGACAAAGAGGCCGTAAACTTTAAAGGATCTACCATAGCTTGCTGGATCCACTTGCAACCTTATAAGGCACGCAAGGAGTAGGGGAGTCGACCCTTACTTGGAGCAGGGGTGTTGACCCCTCTTCTTATTCCTTTCATTATGCCTTGAGTGAGGTGTGAGGGTACAGGCAGGGCCTAACACAATCTCTCAATAGCAACCTTCCCTTTGAAAACAAGTTTTTTACCCAAAAATAACATGAAAACCCAAATGATGAAGGGATATGTAGACAAACATAACATCAGTCTACCTAGTAAATAGTCCTCACAGTGGTCATCCTCTACAATGGTGTCAATAGAAAACCTTCCTTGTCTCTGCAGATTGGTAACACACAGACAATACAAAGAGAGATACAATTTTGATGCAAAAAACATAGAGCAATCTTATAGCGTATGATCAATCTCCTCCTGGTCTGATACCATGTAGGATTCCCTAAGGAACAAGAAGATGAAAAACAAGCACAGAAGATTACAAATAATACAAAGCATGAAAATTTAAGTAGAACTGACGAAACCCACCATTGAATAACTTGGAGAAGTCGAGTAAATATAGTTGATGAGAGGAAGTTGATTAGTTGAGGAAAGGACTCCTCAACTATGAGTGGTGGTGAGTTACCTCCCTAAAAACTAGCGTGAGTGGCTAGTTAGTGGGCAACTTGGTGACACCTATCCTAACTGCCCAACAACCTTGACACCTCAATGAGGCATGTCTCAAGATTGTATAAGGGCACACCTAAGTAGCTTAAGCCTAAGTGTATGAAATATATATAAACTAACAACATGGTTGTTGGATTTTGGTAGTGAATTGCCTTAAGCCATGGCCCCAAATCTTAATTCTAAAATTGAAGTTGAGGACCCCAATATGATAGATGTAACATTGGAATATTTCCCTAATATAAGGGGGCGGGTGCAAAAAGTTAGGGGGCCAAAAAGTGGCCAACTTTTTTTCAAAAAAATTAAGCCATAACGCAAGCGCATTATAACGTGCTCGCGTTATGGTTTGCTGATGATGAGCCTAAGGCTTGGAAAAACCAAGCCATAATGCACTTGCGTTATAACGCGAGTGCGTTATGTTTAACTATATAAAAAAAGTGCATTTTTCATGTTAATGTTGCACAAGAATAACATGGTTCATATGATGCAAGGTTCATGTTCATGGTGGATGTGGTTTTGTTCATGTAATAAGAAGTCTGACAAGACATAAGTTTTCATAATCATACTTCAATGTCATCATCAAGGAGAGTTATATTTATCAAGGGGAGTCATGAGTTTGATTTGAATGTGAAGTTGTTCATGTCTTAGAACCTTAAGCCTATGATAAGTGTCATACTCTAATGTCTTTCTTCTAATGTTCCTGAGGTCTTTGAAATGTCTTAGATATCTCTTGAAGAAAGTTAGAATGTTTAAGTTTTTCTTATTGATAGTTAGGGTTTACATATTGGGCATTAAACCCTAAACCCTCAACCCTATACCTTAAACCCTAATCCCTAAACCCTAATCCCTCAACCCTAATCCCTCATCCCTAAACCCTAAATGCTATGCATATTCCTAAACCCTCAACGAGCTTGATACTATACCTTAAACCCTAATCCCTTATCCCTAAACCCTCCAACCCTATCCCTAATCCCTATACCCTTGACACTCTACTTTAACCCTAATCCCTTGACCCTCAACCCTATCCCTAAACCCTCAACCCTCAAACCTCAACCCTCAACCCTCAACATCAAACCCTAATCCCTCAACCCTAAACCGTCAACACTATACCCTAAACCCTAATCCCTCAACCCTAAACCATATCACTAAACCCTATCCCTAAAGCCTCTCTCATTTTCTTATATCTTTCCCCTCACCTCTCTACCTATCCGTAAACCCTAAACCCTATCCATGAAGCCTCTACCCTTGACACTATACGTTAAACCATAATCCCTTAACCCTCATCCCTAAAGCCTCAACCCTAATCCCTTATCCCTAAACCCTAAACCCCATCCCTCAACCCTTAACCCTTAAAACTTAAACCCTAAAACCTATCCCTAAACCCTCGACACTCAACACTATATCTTAAACCCCAATCCCTTAACCCTCAGCCCTAAAGCCTCAACCCTCAATCGTTAAACCTTCAACCCTAAACCCTATCCCTAATCCCTCTACCCTTGACACTTTACTTTAACCCTAATCCCTTAACCATCAACCCTATCCCTAAACCAACTGTACTTTAGATTTAATACTCTACTATTGCATTGATTTAATTTTCTACTATTAAAGCTTAGCATTCACACAAATGCAGACATGTTCATATTATAGAAGACTGCATTATATTAGACTATTAGAGATCCCTAAGAAAAATGTAATAACAAAACTGCTTTGCCTTATGTTAGCTTACAATTAAACCCATTCTTTTTGACACTCTTCTCTTAATAAAGTAAGAGTAATAAGAATAGAAGGCAGAGAATTTGATCTTACTAGTATGCATGGTTGGTTTACATTCCGTGACTTCATTTTCATTGAATAAAAAGGTTTATCTAATTTGAAAGGTGGGGTAGAGTTCACTGTCATGTGATTTTCTAGATGATAGGGTCCATAATGTCCATGGTTCTTCAAAGAAAGGCTTGTAACAGAATTAAGTTTTGTTATACCAATCCTCTTGGTAAAGCTACAATTCAAATGCCTGCTTTGAAAGTTGAAATAAATTAAATTAGACTTACAATTTTGATTTTCTTCCATTGCTTCAACAACGTCATTGTTTTCTTCATCAAAAACCAATTCAATCAGCAACTTGCTACCCATTGGTTGACTTGAACTGCATCCTCTATTAGAAGAAGGGCATTTTTTATCTGTATCAATGTTGGTATTCATAAGATGAAAAGCATTCATATTTTTCACACACCCTATTCTTTGAGATATCTTAACCTTAAAATATGACTTGGATATGTACTTGAATACAACAAAATCTCCAATCTCCAGCCCATGATGATTCACAAATTTTTCATTGAATAAAAAGGTTTATCTGATTTGAAAGGTGGGGCAGAGTTCACTGTCATGTTCTTTTCTAGATGATAGGGTCCATAATGTCCAGGGTTCTTCAAAGAAAGGCTTGTAATAGAATTAAGTTTTTGTTATACCAATCCTGTTAGTAAAGCTACAATTCAAATGCCTACTTTGAAAGTTGAAATAAATTAAATTAGACTTACAATTTTAATTTTCTTCCATTGTTTCAACAACATCATTGTTTTCTTCATAAGAAACCAATTCAATCAGCAACTTGCTTCCCATTGGCTAACTTGAACTGTATCCTCTGTTAGAAGAAGGGCATTTTTTATCTATATCAATGTTGGTATTCATAAGCTAAAGAGCATTGATATTTTTCACACACCTTGTTCTTTGAAATATCTTAACCTTAAAATATGACTTGGATATGTACTTGAACACAACAAAATCTCCAATCTCTAGCCCATGATGATTCACAAAATTTTCCCAACCCTCCCTAAATTCTAGTTTATTTATGGTACCCCTTAATTTTACGTTCCTAAATGCTAAACCTTAATCCCTTAACCCTAATCCCTAATCCCTAAGCCATAAACCCTGATCCCTATATTTATAATTTATGGTACCCTAATCCCTAAACCCTAAACCCTAATCCCTTATCCCTAAACCATAAACCCTATCGATAAATACTCAACCCTCAACACTTAAACCTTAAATCCTAAACCCTATCTCTAATGCCTCCACCCTAAATTCTATCCATATTCCTAAACCCTCAAGCCTCGACACTATACCTTAAGCCCTAATCCCTTATCCATATCCCTCAACACTTAACCGTTAAAACTTGAACGCTAAAACCTATCCCTACACCCTCGACACTCGACACTATATCTTAAACCCTAATCCCTTAACCCTCATCCCAAAATCCTTAATCCTAAATCCTTAAACCTTCAATCCTAAACCCTATCCCTAATCCCTCTACCCTTGACACTCTACTTTAACCCCAATCCCTTGACCATCAACCCTATCCCTAAACCCTAAACCCTCAACCCTTAACTCTCAACATTAAACCCTAATCCATCAACCCTAAACCCTAATCCTTCAACCCTCAACCCTATCCCTAAACCCTCAACCCTCAACACTATACCTTAAACCCTAATTACTATCCCTCAACCCTTAACCCTTAAAACTTAAACCTATCCCTACACCCTCAACACTCGACACTATATCTTAAGCCTTAAACCCTCATCCCTAAAGCCTCAACCCTTAGTCCTTAAACCTTCAACCATAAACCCTATCCCTAATCCCTCTACCCTTGACATTCTAGCCCCAATCCCTTGACCATCAACCCTATCCCTAAATCCTCAACCCTCAACCCTCAACTCTCAACATTAAATCCTAATATGTCAACCCTAAACCCTAATCCCTCAACCCTAAACCATATCCCTAAACCCTCAATCCTCAACATTATACCTTAAACCCTAACCCATCAACCCTAAAACCTAATCCCTCAACCCTCAACCCTAAACCCTATAACTAAACCATCAACCCTCAACACTATACGTTAAACCCTAATCCCTCAACCCTCAACCCAAATCCCTCATCCCTAAACCCTAAATGCTATCCCTATTCCTAAACCCTCAACCCTCAACACTATACCTTAAACCCTAATCCCTTATCCCTAAACCCTATCCCTCAACCCTTAACCCTTAAAACTTAAACCCTAAAACCTATCCCTAAACCCTCAACGCTCAACACTATATCTTAAACACCAATCCCTTAACCCTCATCCCTAAAGCCTCAACCCTTAATCGTTAAACCTTCAACCCTAAACCCTATCCATAATCCCTCTACCCTCGACAGTCTACTTTAACCCTAATCCCTTGACCATCAACCCTATCCCTAAACCCTCAACCCTCAACCCTCAACTCTCAACATTAAACCCTAATCCGTCAACCCTAAACCCTATTCCTAAACCCTCAACCCTCAACACTATTCCTTAAACCCTAATCCATCAACCCTAAACCCTAATCCCTCAACCCTAAACCCTATCCCTAAACCCTCAACACTATTCCTTATACCCTAATCCCTCAACTCTAAACCTGAATCCCTTAACCCTAAACCCTAAACCCTATTCCTAAACACTCAACCCTCAAAACTATACCTTAAACCTCAATCCCTCAACCCTCAACCCTCAACCCTAATCCCTCATCCATAAACCTTAAATGCTATCCCTATGAACCTAAACCCTCAACCCAAGACACTATACCTTAAACCCTAATCCCTTACCCCTAAACCTTAAACCCTATCCTCAACCCTTAACCCTTAAACCTTAAACCCTAAAACCTATCCCTAAACCCTCAACCCTATACCCTCAACCATATACTTAAGCCCTAATCCCTCAATCATCAACCCTATACCTTAAACCCTGAAGCCTACACCCACAAACCCTCATCCCTAGACCATATAACCTCACCCTTATATCCTAAACCCTGAATATTGTGCCTCAACCCTATACTTAAATTAAACCTAAACCATACGTGTTCTCAACCCAAGTCACCCTATGCCTTATATACCCTCAATCCATATCATAAACCCTAAACCCAATATCCTAAAGCCTAATCCCCGTCCCTTACACACTTAATCTTATACACTCAACAACATGAATATTAACCCTCAACTGTAACCCTCAAGCCTCTAATCTCTACCGTCTACCCTCTACCTTTTACTTAAGCCGTAATCCCTCAACTCTCAACCCTCAAAACTATACACGCTCAGGTCCTTATATACCCTAAACCCAAAACACTTACATACATACATACATAAATGCATACATACAAACATACATACATACAAGCTTGCATACATATACATACATACAAGCATGCATACATGTACATACATACAAGCATGCATACATACCTACAAGCATACATATATACGTCCATGAAACATACTTATGAAACTTGAACATAACTCATTCAAAGGAAGACATAACATGAGCGCGTTATAACATGCTTGCGTTATGTCGAACTAGGAAAACATCAGCAAACATGCCAAAAAGGAAAAAAACACAATATAACGCGAGCATGTTATAACGCGCTTGCGTTATATTATTCTTTGAGAATCCCAAGCCTTAGGCTTGGGATTTTCTTTGGATTTCCAACCCAAAGGCTTGGAATGCCTTTTCAACATCCACAGACGTGTTTTTGCAAATTCTACAAGATTTCACATAATTTTGTTCATGCTAACCCTCAAATTTGCACGTGTTTCAAGGTCAAACAAATCAAACACCTAGGTAATGTTAGGCTTTCTCTTAGCTATTTAGTGATGTAATTTTTTCACATTTTGACAATGTTAAGCCTTTCATCTTTAATTTCTTTTGTTTGTGTGTCTGTTTTTGGGCAAAAACTACTGTTTGGTCTTTTTTCATTATAAATTAACCATTCATTGAAATTTAAAAAAAATTACATATTTAGAAACTAGACTCCATTCTACACATATTAAAAAAAATGATTTTCAATTAGTTTTCAAAATGTATAGGGGTAGCACAGCCAAAATTCTATTTTTTAGGATGTGTCCACTTTGAAAATTAGTAAAAAATCAAATATTTATCAAAAAATTATCAGAAAAATCAGGTATAAACTACATTCTGTTAGCTAATTTCTCACTAAAGCAATTTTAAAAATACCAAAAAAAACTTAACCTTTTGAGGGAGCCACAAAGCATGCTATGTTATGTTTTTTGACAGAAACAACACCAATTTTTGTGGCTCCCTCTTTTGAACCCCTTAATCTATACCATTTTCAAAAAAAAATTAGTAGTTTAGAAAGTAGACTCGGAGCACTACGAACATTGTTTTAGTTGCATCTCCAAATTTTGAGTGTAACTATGCTCAATTTCTCATCCAAGGCCAGCATTTCCTGATTTCAGAATGAAAGTGGCCACTTAAGACCCCTTTTTGGCCCCCCATCTTCTTGCACTTACCCAAGGGTTTCAAAAGTTCAAAGTTGTGTCACACTTTTATAAAGGAAATGACCAACACTGATTTAAGTTTTTAACTTGAATCACTACAAAGTGATATATATGTGGGTGATCCTATAATAGTGTGTCCCACTTTTTGACCAAAGCAAGACATTGAAATTAGTATTTTAACCAAATTTTCACGTTCTATCACCTACAACAACTAAATTGTTAAAATTTGAAGATGATAGGTGCCTGCCAGAAGATGAGTCCACTTTTCATGGAAGTCTCGTAGGTAAAAAAGATCAACAAAAATGGGTGCTTGTTTTCAAAACAACGACCCCCAAGCCTAAATGAGAGCTCTTATATCAATGGGTGCCCATTTTGTAAATGGCCACCTGTTCATAATTTTGTTTTTGCGTCACCTACGAGTTTATTTTTGACTATTTAAACACCAAAGCCGAATGGAAGCAACAAAACAAAATGGGTACCTCCGTCGACTTAGCTCCCCAACATGCCTCCATGACCCCGTGCTTCATGAGAGCATCCTTTAGGTGTTTCTAGGTAAGTAGTATTTTGTTTTCATGTGTTTTTTATTGTTTCTACTATTTTTTAATTTATATTTAGTTTTGAAACCCTTAACATTGGAAGCCACTCATACAAAACCCCAAACTTGGTGCTTAAAATCAAAACCCCAACCATAAAGGTCTTCAAACTTTAAATCTAAACTCACATCTTCAAACCAAACCATTAAACATGAACCCTAAACTTGGAACCCCTAATCATGGAACCCTAACTCAAATACCCAATTTGGTCATAAACCCTCATGATTTGGTTCCATATCTTTTCAAAGACTATATTCCCTTGATGGTCTAATGGGTGACTGAGGAGAATCCTCCCTTGATTCCCTACAATTTCTCTCAAGATCCTCATATACAACATCATACACATCCATGGCCTTTCCATCTGCTAGCTACTACCTTACATCTCTTACTACTACATCTAGTTTATAGATGGGTATGGACCTATCCTCAGTGGATCACTTAGAATATGCTAGGGTCACACATATACTAGTACCCCTCACACACATAATGCCAAGGTCTCTAACTTCTACAGTATCTACTTAGATGCCTTAAATGGGGAGGCACAAAATTTGGTAGATGTCCTCGAGATTCATGGTGAGCTCACTTGTGGATAGTTGGAATATTGATGCATATAGATCCCATTGCTCCATTTTTAAATTAACATGCACTTATTGTAGCTCTCCTCTAGCAGTGTAAATACCTACTATATTATTGACTCGCATAGGTGTGTTATGTAATTAAATTCCACATCTTTATTCATTTCAAAGTCTTTTAAATTTGAGCACCATGCTATCCGAAGTGGAAATGTCATCACTACATGCTCCCCAATTCTAGTGTAAGGGACATAACATAACCCTAATCTTAAGAACTAATCTAAGGAGTAAATCCTAACCTTAATATAAAGAACTAAGCTTAAATGTTATGAGTCTAATACTAAGGCACTATAATTTAAAGATTATTACTAAAGATCTATCCTATTATTCTTTCATTGCTACATCTTAGGATCTTCCAATCCCATGATCCATAGATCTTTGATTGATTCTATATTACTCAATATAAATTATCCTAAACCATTATCCATGACTGCTATACATGCACAACACATTTTTATGATGTCAATCTTATGTGCATGATATATGTTAGTGACTTACATCTAGGTCTATTACCTCCATATGGTGATACATCTAGTTATACATCTAGTGATGAGTTTGGAAATTATTTCCTTACAATTTGATAACATCCTCCTTAGTGTCTCTCTTCCCATTGATCATTTGCTATTTTTTTTTCATGATGTCCACATATTATTAGGAAACCTAAGATGATCGTATTTGATAGAAATTCTTTGCACAATATTTGATTTCTTTATCTTATATGCATATGCATGATCTTACATACTTGGTTAATGCATTTGAAAAAAGATTATTTGAGAAAGCTTATTGACAAGTTAGATTTACTACCTTTTGATGCATGTTGTTAGATGATGGGTATGGCATTTAAATGGTCTTATTAGTAAACCTAAAACAATTTTAAAAAAAAAAAAAAATTAAGGATAACATATGGAGATATTTTATAATTAAAGCATAAAGAAATTCCTTACAATATTAGTATATATCTTGATATATTTGAGCTAACTTATTGAAACAATTAGTTAAAAGCCTAGCTCCTAATCTAGGTGAATTAACTATGTTGTTTTCTTTTCTAACATGAAAATTAGTAAAGTCATAAAACATGGTAACTTGTTCACTTGGAACCAAACCTAAATAAACTACTTGGTAGACATCACCTTTTATGTCATCTTTAGATATGAAATCACCACTACTAGTGACATCTGGTGTAGAAGTATTTTTTTATATATAAGCATTCTCATCATTTACAAAATGTATTTGTTTAAGTTTATCTTTTTGTAATTGTAGTTACAATCATGTATTTATTTGAAAAATGTATTTATTTAAAGGAAAATGTATTTATGGAATTAAACACATATTTTCAAACATTTTCCAACTTTTAAATTTTTTTTTGGAAATTTTCCCTTGGTTTCATATGTATTGTTATGTAATTAAATGTTTAAATGTATTGTTTAAACCATGCAAATTTATATATTTCCAAGTTTGATATATGTGTAAACATGTTGTACATGCATTTAATATATAAAATTCCAATTCCTAACTCAACTAATTAATTTTTGTAATTGCATCTCTAGTTCTTGTATTTATATATGGCCCAGTTACAAGATTATGAGTTCTTGCTAGAACAAGCCCTACAAAGTGAACCCTCACCCAAAAACCCCTATGTAGAATGTTTTACCTAGTGACCATGAATAAAACCTTGATCAAGACCAAGGGTACATTTGACCATATTTATTGATTAATTGAAATTAAGAATCATGTATGCATGTTTGCCCTTATTTATTAATTAAAAAATAAATACATGATTCTTAATTTCAATTAATTAATAAATATGGTGAAATGTGCATCTTGTTTTATTTTATATGATGATTGCTTAAATAAGTAAAATTTAGAATCTTTTACCTGGTGACCATGAATAAAGTCTTCACCAAGACTAGGGAGGCACTCTACTTAAATAATACACTTTTCAATAGTCCAATGATCAATAATAATTTATCTTTGACCATTGAACTGAATGTAATTTAAGAATATGCCATGTGACAAAGTTAAACAATGATGACAATTGAATCATTGTAGACATGATATTTCCACAATCCATGATGATAGCTTGCACTACTTCTGAGAAAAAACTATGTTGCTTGTTTTGTCTCAACATTTTGGATCACACTCTGTGATCCATCATCAGAAGGAAAGGAAGAGAATACAAAAAATCATTGAAAAACTTAATACATTTATTATAAATTCTTACCGTTAAAAGAAAGTGTAATCCAATAGAGGAAGAGAGGTGGATTTCAAGAGGACTAGGGTTGCAAGTCAAAAACAAACAGAAGAGTTGTGCCACTATCATGAGAATTAGCAACATGACAACAATGGAACTAGTGAGCAGCCATGGCTTAGAAAAATAAGCACTTACAAACTCACTCCAGAGTTTCTTGTACTTTCTTCTGGTGTATTTACACAATGCCATTCTAATGTCATCAATAGTTTTGTAGCCCTCAACATGGGTAATCCCTTTAGCCAAATTGAAAAGATCCACCACTTGTGTTGGAGTACTTGGTAACACTAAGAGGAGGGGTGAATCAGTGTTACATGAAACAATGCAAATTTTCACACTTTATTATAGATTTGCACATCAAACATGATTTCTTATTATTGCATGAACCAGTGTGTTAAAGAGATAAGTAATCATGTACTATCAACTTATAAATCAAATAGTAAATATCAGAATAACAATATGAAACAGAGGACATATAACATAACACAGAGATTTTAGGAGTGGAAATCATCTGGGGTAGAAAAACACTCAGTAAAAGAACCTCACTGGCTTATGTAATAAAATTGCCTCACTGGCTATAATCATTGCCTCATTGGCTTTTCAACATTGCCTCACTAGCTTTTCAACATTGTCTCACTGACAATAGTGCTTCACTGGTTTGCTTTTATTACTGCCTCACTGGCTTATCTCAACCATTACAATGAATTGTGTAAATCAAATATAGAGGGACACTCTGTTTCACTGAACCACACTATCTTTGTTATAATGTCAATAATAATGTTCTCTCACACATCTATCCTTCATATTACATTAGAGATATATCAATATATTACACACTCTGTTCCATCCCTTCTTTCTCTCTACAAACAATTTGAAAAACATAACTATACTAGTGTAACTGTCTGAGGTCATTCTTAACTGACAAGGAGGTTATATCCAGTAAACTTTTTAACTGCTTCTTTAACCATGATAAAGTAATGTTCAAACTATGTATAGAGTTAAAGAAGGCTTCTTCATAACTACCAAGAATACCTGTACAATAAACCATAATGAAAGATGAAACAACTGATCAAACAACCACAAACAACTGAGGAGTTTCTCATCTCAACTGAATACAACTAATTTGCATTAAAAATAACATATACCCACAAAGGAAAATCAACTTGTATGTCTTTGTTTTGACTGTCAAGAAGAAAGAATGAAAACCCTCAACAGATTTCTGGCACAACAAAGTTTCATAAAAAATGTTGCATACCCATAAGTGGGTTTTAATAGATCTGGCCATATCATAGTAGAAGAGAACTAAAAACTCTATCACAATCACGTTTGAAACCCTATACATTATATTACCAAGAACCCATAACAAAAAAAAAATTCACGACTGCTTTCGAAGGCTTCAAACTATCATAAAATGTGTTTGCATTTGTTTACCTTAAACATATTTGCATTAGCTTTTCATTCTAAAAACAATATATACTAATGCAGGAAACAAACCACAATTAGAAAGAGAAATGAGAAACAAAGCCACCTATTTTATTCATGCCTTAGATTTGCTTCCACAGTCAGCACTATCATATCATACACCGGATAGCTCAAGAATTCCATCATTATCACCGAGTTGTCAAAGATTCGGTCAAGAAAAAACAAACTCAACTCCTTAATAACCTGCATTGTCAAATCCTCAAGATGTCATGATTATCACTGAAACATAAAACCCTAGCTCAACTTTTCATTTTGCAAAGTTAGATTATGCATAATGATCCAAAAACAAGGTCTTTTTGCCTGATACAAAAACATGCAACCTGTACTGTTGGTGAGCCCTAAAAGGGCCGGTGGAAGAAGAGTTAAATGAAGCCTTTTTCACATGTTAGAAACAGTCATAAGCTGCCCAACAGGTAATGTTGCTTTGGAGCCCGATATGAATACTTTTGTAAAGTATTATATTCACTAGGACATTCAATATGACCTCAAACCATGGTGAACACTTTACCACATATTTTTCAATGCAATAAATTATGATCCCCTTATAACAATAAAACAAATATCCTTCTCCTTTCATGCGATAAAAGGTGTGCCCGTGTATGCCTTTATAACCCCTCTAATACAAATGTGAATAAGGTTCATGCCAACCAAAACTTGTGCCTCATTTCAACTGTATCATAAGCCAAATTTGTTAGACTTAGGGCATACAACTGAGAGGGGGGTGAATCAGTTGTCCAAAACTTTCTCTAATTTTACACTTAAATCTTCTTAGTGATTAGCAGTATATCAATCATGAAACATAATATAATTAAACAACAAGAAGAAACTCATCAACACATAAGACACCAAGATTTTGACGTGGAAAACCTGGTTAAGGGAAAAACCACGAGGTGATTAACCCAAGATTGTATTCTCTGTTAGAAGAATAGAAAGAACAAAATGGCACATGCCAATTAGGGATCACTGGCCGAGCACACTGCTCACAAGAGGCTCACTGCCTACAAGAGACACACTGTCTACAAAGTAATAAGTATTACAAACTTTAACTGGAGAATAGCATCTTTACCATGTTTGGATCAGTTCCATTTAGGCCCAAAAAAACTTTTGCTCTACCTTTCACTCTCTTCTTCGCTACCACACTCTCATCTCCACAAGACACTCTTTGGAATGACTTCACAATCCCTTATTTATACAAGGCATCAACTTAGGAACAATCATCTAAGTCGGCAAGCACCTACAAGAACATTCGCAAGACATGTAATACATTCGGTCGGCCAGTCTCAGGAAGAACACCAACATCTGGTGGTTATTCTTCAAATGCAAACTCTAACTTCAATGTGGACCACCAACATGAACTGGACATGATCCAAAGATCACCACAACCTTTCCTGAATCACCAAGAACATCCACACTTCATCTGCTTGCTAGAATTCTTCTCTCCTTCATCTGGAACCTCAAGAACATAGTCTGTCATCACTGTCACAAAGGAATAGGTTCTTCCGGACCTTCAAACCATGAACCAATCGACTTGACACTTCACAAGGATGTCCTCGACACTCTTCAAATCCGCAGAATGGGATAATGCATTTCTGGATCTCACCAGACCTATCTGTGTCACTCTGTCACCTCTGAACTCCTGCTAGAATCGGTTCTACTTGAGTGGCCATATCTTCTTTAGATCTTCATATGGACCTATGAAAACTTGACTGGAGCATTTCAAGACTTATATCTACAAACCCTTTAAACTGGATACTCTTATCCTCAACCTATCTTGGACTTTTACCTTATTGTCATCATTGTTCTTCACTGTTCTTGATTGAGACTAATTTTCTCAATATCCTCAGCACACAGCTCATCCAATCCTTCTCATGAGTATGTTGACATCAATGACAACACCGGTTAGACCCATACTTGCAACAATCTCCCCCTTTGTCATTGATGGAAACATATGATGTGAAAAACCATCAAGACAAGAACTTCTCCTTACTATCCCAACTTCCCCTATCAGCAACAACCATTCACATGTCTTCTCTTCCTTTACTGCTCCCCCTTTGATCATCAACCACTTGTTTTTCATATGTCTTCTCTCCCCTTTTGACATCAATGGCAAAGGGCTCATACTTGCAACTCCAATACTTCAGAATCATACCTGCTTCTCCCCCTGAGTAGTAGCTCCCATCAATCTAGATCACAAGATATGACTGTGATATCCACCGGACTGATGCACCTTAGTGCACCTTAGTTCATCACCAGAGGGGCAATAACCCCTAACGTCTCCCTGAGATACTCAAAATAATCCTTAGGTAGAGGTTTAGTAAAGATATCTGCAATCTAATCCTTGGAAGGCACAAACTCCAATCTGACTTCATTATTGTTTACTTGCTCTCTCAAAAAGTGAAACTTGATAGATATATGCTTAGTCTTAGAATGCAACACTGGATTCTTAGATATATTTATTGCACTTGAATTATCATAGAAGATTGTGATAGGCTCCTCATATTCTACTTTGATATCTCTTAGCATCTACTTCATCCACAAAACTTGAGTGCAACTATTTGTTGCTGCAATGTATTCTGCTTCAGTTGTGAATAGAGATATTGCCTCTTGTTTCTTGCTTAGCCAAGAAACCAATCTTTTTCCCAAAAAGAATGCTCCACCACTGGTACTCTTTTGGTCATCCACATCTCTTGCCCAATCTGCATCTGTATATGCATGAAGAGAGAAATCATGATCTCTAGGATACCACAAACCATACTCAACTGTCCCTTTTAGATATCTAAAAATCCTCTTGATTGCCATGACATGAGATTCTCTGGGATCAATCTAGAATCTAGCAACAAGACTAACAACCTGTATTATATCTGGTCTAGTTTGAGTGAGATACAACAATCCTCCAATCATTGATAAGTACTTTTTTTGGTCTATCTTAGGAGAGTCATCATCTTTGCTCAACTTACATCTGGTTACCATGGGAGTATTCATTGGCTTTGAATCTTCCATCCCAAATTTCCTCAACAATTCTTTCACATATTTGGTCTAAGAAATGAAGATTCCTTTTTATTTGAGTAATTTGCAGACCCAAGAAGAAGTTCATTTCACCAAGCATAGACATCTCAAACTCACTTTTCATTTGATTTGCAAAAGTTTTACACATACTATCTCTTCCTCCAAAGATGATATCATCAACAAATACTTCAACAATCAAGATGTTTTCATGATCAATTTTGAAATATAAGTTACTGTCAGCAGTACCTTTGTTGAAACCAATCTTTAAAAGATGATTATCCAATCTTTCATACCAAGCCCTTGGGGCTTGCTTCAATCCATACAGTGCCTTCTTCAACTTGCAGACCATATCACCATGATCAGACAACTAAAATCCATCCAGTTGCTCTATATACACTTCTTCTTCCAAGTCACCATTTAGAAAGGCAGACTTGACATCCATCTGATATACTTTGAAATCCTTGAAGGAAGCAAAGGCAAGAAATAATCTGGCTGCTTCAATTCTTGCCACCAGAGCAAAAGTTTCATCAAAATCAATTCCTTCTATTTGAGAGTAGCCCTTGCAGACCAATCTGGCTTTATTTCTGATTATTTCACCAACTTCATTTAGTTTGTTCCAGAAGACCCATTTGGTTCCAATCACATTTTTGTTTCTAGGTCTGGGAACAAGATCCCAAGTGTGATTTTTCTCTATTTGCACCAGCTCTTCCTCCATTGCTTTAGTCCAGTTTTCATCATTGCAAGCTTCATTCACTGTCTTAGGTTCAATCTTTGAAATCAAACAATACTCTTATGAATCTTGAGCAATTCTCCTTCTTGTCAGTACCCCTTTGCTTTTATCACCTATGATCTAATCTTTAGAGTGGTTTAGTCTTACATACCTGGGAACTTTGGGAATTTCCTGCACTTTTGATTCTTGATCAGGTTCATCGAAACTTATTTATTCTTCCTGGTTTACCGGAGTAGCTTGAATCTGACTAACAAATGAGGCTTGGGCTCCTTGATTCAGAACACCATTCTGATCATCTTCATCATATTCAAAAAACCTTGAGGGTTTCTTAATTCCCTCATCAACCTTCACATTTGTACTTTCTATCATCTTTCTCAGTCTTTTGTTATAACACCGGTATGCTTCTCTTTGAGTAGAGTAACCCAAGAAAATTCTTTCATCACTTCTAGCATCAAACTTGCCTAGATCTTCATCTCTTTTAATGTAACATTTGCTACCAAACACTCTGAAATACCTCATAGTAGAAGTGAAGCCAAACCAAAGTTCATAAGGAGTCTTACCGATATTGCTTCTGATTTGAACTCGATTGAGAGTATAGACTGCAGTGCTGACAACTTCTCTCCAAAACATATGAGGAACATTTGCTTCCATCATCATTGTCCTAGATGCTTCCTGGATGGTCCGATTCTTTCTCTCCACTACTCCATTCTGCTGTGGAGTCCTAGGAGCAGACAACTGTCTCTTTATACCATGCTTCTCACAAAAGTCTATGAACTCACCAGATGTGAATTCACCGCCTCTATCAGACCTCAGACATTTCAGTTTTAATCTAGTTTCATTTTCTACCATAGCCTTAAAAATTTTGAACTTCTCAAAAGCTTCTGATTTCTCTTTCAGAAAGGTAACCCACATCATCTGGGAATGGTCATCAATTAATAGCATGCAATATCTATCACCTTGTACACTCTTGATTCTTGTTGGAACACATAGATCAGTATGAACTAAGTCCAATAATCTGATAGAAGATTGATCCTTACTCTTGAATGTGATTCTGCTCAGCTTACCCAACTGACATTCTTTGCACAAGCTATTAGTAGGTTTCACCAATTTTGGAAGATCTCTTACAACCTAAGTATTGCTTATCTTGATGATATTATCAAAATTCACATGACACATTCTCCTATGCCATAACCAACTCTGATCAACTTGAACAAATAAGCAACTTTTACCAGTGCCAACCAAGTGGAAGATATTACCTTTAGTTTGGGTACTGGATGCAATCTCTATTCCTGAGCTTTCAAAGATCTTGCATTTTCCATTCTTGAATCAGAGATCATAGCCTTTGTCCACCAACTATCCAACACTGAGAAGATTGTTCTTCAAGCCTTCAACATATAGAACATTACCGGTTTTGTTCCTTCCATCAAAAGAAATAGTTCCTCTTCCTCTGATTCTACCAGCAGAATTATCACCAAACTTCACCACTCCTCCTTCATACCTTTCCAAATCTATGAACTTATTTTTGTCACCTGTCATATGGTGAGAGCAACCACTGTCAATAACCCAATCATCCTTTTCTTCAACTTGGGCAGCCAGGGCTCTTTCTACAACTTTATGATTGACAGATACAGAGGATATTGGTTCTTCTTCCTTGATGGCAATAAACACCCATTCACTTCCGAATTTGTTTTCAGTCTCTGATTCATAATCTGTTACTCCTTCATTATCATCTTCTTCATGAACATAGTAACAATTCTTTTGGAACCTTGATCTGTTAGGATTTGGCCTTGAAAATTTTTCTAGACATTTTGAGGCAAAATGACCAATCTTATTGCAGTTAAAACACTTAAAAGGCAATTTTCCTTCATACTTACCGGATCCTCTTGGCAGTCTCTTTGCAATAAGGGCTTCAAGTTGAGCAGTTTCTACTTCTTCTTCTTCCAGGTCTTTTCTTGCTTTTTCATACCATGATAGTTTCCTTGATGAGTTCTCTCCTGGATCAAACCTTTGTTTACCTTTTACAGAGGCACTGGATTTGAATGCAGATTCAGTCTTGGGGGGATCATCTCCAAACTCGGTCATTTCAAAAGTAGCCAATTTGCTAGCCAATTGATCTCTTGTGATAGTTGTATGGGCTCTGAATTCATCAATGACAGCAACCTTGATTTTGTAAGAGGTAGGAAGGGATCTGAGAATTTTGCCAACAATCTCATTTTCATCCAAGACTCCACCAGCATTTCTAATTCCACAAACAAGCTCATTTACTCTTGGCATAAAAGAAGTAATATTTTCATCATCTCTCATCTTCAGTTTTTCAAATTTCCCTTTTAGACTCTGTAACCTTGCACATTTAACGTACTAGTCTCCTTCATGCAAAATTTCCATTTTTTTCCAAATATCAAAAGTTGTTGGAAGGTCAATAACATTTGAGAGATCTGAATCAGATAATGCACTTAGAAGAGCTTCTCTAGTCCGCAGATTGTTTTTAGCATCTGTGATTTCATTTACAACTTTTGGACCACCCTGTGGAGGTACATACTGTGTTGTAACCATGGTCCAGTATGCTATTCCCATGCATTGCAAGTGACACTTCATGCGACCTTTCCATAGATTGAAATTGGTTCCATCAAACGTTGGACTATCCTTCTTGTAGGATGACATCCTGGATCTCCTCAAGCGGTTAAGCTCTTTTCGAGGAACTTGGCTCTGATACCAATTGTTAGACTTAGGGCATACAACTGAGAGGGGGGTGAATCAGTTGTCCAAAACTTTCTATAATTTCACACTTAAATCTTCTTAGTGATTAGCAGTATATCAATCATGAAACATAATGCAATTAAACAGCAAGCAGAAACTCATCAACACATAAGACACTAAGATTTTGACGTGGAAAACCCAGTTAAGGGAAAAACCACGAGGTGATTAACCAAAGATTGTATTCTCTATTAGAAGAATAGAAAGAACAAAATGGCACATGCCAATTAGGGCTCACTACATGAGCACACTGCTCACAAGAGGCTCACTGCCTACAAGAGACACTGTCTACAAAGTAACAAGTATTACAAACTTGAACTGGAGAGTAGCATCTTTACCATGCTTGGATCAGTTCTATTTAGGCCCAAAAAACTCACTCTCTTCTTCGCTACCACACTCTCATCTCCACAAGACACTCTTTGGAATGACTTCACAATCCTTTATTTATACAAGGCATCGACTTAGGAACAATCATCTAAGTCGGCAAGCACCTACAAGAACATCTGCAAGACATGTAATACATCCGGTCGACCAGTCTCAGGAAGAACACCAACATCTAGTGGTTATTCTTCAAATGCAAACTCTAACTTCAATGCAGACCACCAACATGAACTGGACACGATCCAAAGATCACCACAACCTTTCCTAAATCACCAAGAACATCCACACTTCATCTGCTTGCTAGAATTCTTCTCTCCTTCATCCGGAACCTCAAGAACACAGTCTGTCATCATTGTCACAAAGGAATAGGTTCTTCCAGACCTTCAAACCACGAACCAATAGACTTGACACTTCACAAGGACATCCTCAACAGTTCCTCAAATCCACAAAATGGGATAATGCATTTCTAGATCTCACCGGACCTATTTGTGTCACTCTGTCACCTCTGAACTCCTGCCGGAGCTGGTTCTACTTGAGCGGCCATATCTTCTTCAGATCTTCATGTGAACCTCTGAAAACTTGACTGGAGCATTTCAAGATTATATCTATAAACCCTTTAAACCGCATCCTCTTGTCCTCAACCTATCTTGGACTTTTACCTTATTGTCATCACTGTTCCTAATTGAGACTAATTTTCTCAATATCCTCAGCACACATCTCATCCAATCCTTCTCATGAGTATGTTGACATCAATGACAACACTGGTTAGACCCATACTTGCAACAAAATTGTCACAAGAATCCATGTCCCAAGTAAAATCATTAGGAGACATGTAAACTGCATAAACAACTTGTGATGTCATACCATCAATATATGCATCAAGAGCAAGTGAAATTTATATGTCAAAGTGACAAACTATATCATAACAACCATCATGATATGAGATCACAACTGAAACAAGTGATACCATGCTATCAGTATCATGTCAATTGTGGTGATATCAAAATGAAATAGTATAGTAACTATAGCATCTGAGATGAGCATCAAATCCATATCAAATATCATAGATGTCCATACTTACAATACATGGCTGCAAGTCTATATCAATACAATGATATCCAACTGTCATCATCCCATACGAGCATAAAAGATCATCATACCAAGAGAGAATAAGAACACAGAAGATCAAGTGCATAGACAATATGAACCACGAGAACATATATGAACTATCATCAACAACAATATGATGTTGTGCCATGAGCATGATATACCACTGAGTGTGATACAATAACAAATTTGTGCCAACTATCAAGCATATACTAGAGCATGTGACCACTATATTCAATCATCATAGAGCTATCATAGAACATGCATGACTATGATCATACCATCAACAACCACAGGAGATAAATGGACTGTATAGATGTGACCATTAACAATAGCTGTCATAAAAAGCATTTAGAGGATCATGAGAAGTATGACTATCATAACATGAGAGTTGTCATAACATTACTATTACCATGATGCTAGAACCAATAACCTCTGTCAACATTACAAGCCAGATACCAACTGCTTGTAGAGAATAGTTAATGCCACAACTAACACCAACATGTTTGATTCTCTTCAAGTGAACAACATTATAAGCATAAACAAGATCATCATAAAGTATAAGCATAAAAGAACATCACATCATCAAGAATATAAGTTCATGCATCAAATGCTAAACCTCATGAATGCCAATGCTAATGCCAACAGTCATTGTACCAAGTTGTGTGTTTGTCATCAATGGACAACAACTGAGGGGCAACCAATAAACTCCCCCTTTGTCCATGATGGTAAAAACACAACTTCTCTCCCCCTTTTTTGTCATCAAGACAAAGGAAGAAATAAAAATGTGCCAATGCCTCCAGGAGATAACATAAATCAGAGATCAACAAATGCCTGAAATGAGAAACAAAATCAGAAAATATAAAACATACCAAACATACCATGACTTGTCCCATGAAGGAGAACTATCCAGAGCATCTAAAATAGAAACTGCATTGTCAGCACCATCAGTGACATAAAAAGAAGCATATACAAAGTAAGGACAACAACTGAATATTCTGATAGAAGAACACTGTCATCACTATCAATGATCAAACCCCAGAAGAATAGTTGAGTACATCACTGTGCAAAAAC
Source organism: Cunninghamia lanceolata (assembly GCA_027924645.1). Classification (NCBI taxonomy): domain Eukaryota; kingdom Viridiplantae; phylum Streptophyta; class Pinopsida; order Cupressales; family Cupressaceae; genus Cunninghamia; species Cunninghamia lanceolata. The sequence goes on from BSBN01001673.1 coordinate 832,631, forward strand.
CAAACACTAAACTAGCAGTCATAAAATAGTCAACATAATCATTGACATGCAATATATTGTCAAATGTGAAAGATACTATTATTTAGAGTAGATAGGACTATCCTGTCATTAACTTAACTCTACTGTCATAAATCTCCTATACTCAGAAACACACATTGTGATAAACAAACACTTGTTCTTTAAATACTGTTTTACTATCTCAACCAACTATCCTGTCAAGAAAATAATGACAAACTACACTTTCACTTGTCAGTGCCATACACAACTAGATCATGAAGACTATTGTCATAAAGACATTCTGATACTTATTATTATCTGATACTACTGATCATGACATGTTCTTACATAATGCAATGACACACTCTTACTCCCACTGAAACTATGATGAATTTCTTGAAAAATTGATACAGCAGGGATACTATTACACTGTCACAATGAAAAGAGATATGACATACATGACAACTTCAACACTTGTAACAAAGTGAACCTCTTCAACTTAGAATCAATGTCCATACATCAACTCAACTTCAAGCACTGTCAAAGCATCAAGCCTGTTATTTACACCAAAAAGGGCCAACCACAAAATAGTAATGTTGCCTCAAACATCATTGTTGATCAGAGTTAAAAGATAGTAGAGTATCATACTACTGCCCATAAGAAGTAATATATTCTTCTCTATTTCAAAATGAAAGATCTATCAAGCATGAATTCCCATCACCTTGTCTCCAAGAGACTCAAGCAAGAAAGTTCTTAAGAGACTTTGAAGTTCCCTTTACACATTGCACCTGATAGTAGTCATCACAAGAAAAGGATTGAAGAATAAAATCTTCAACAAGAACATCTAACCTTGATGCATGAAGCAACTCAAACAACACCAATCATCAATAGCAACTGGGGCAATAATTATGACATCTGATGAAAAGGATATCATCTCTTCTTTAAGCAACACTGACATATACCTTAACATGATGGAATCTACTCAATCACCTTGTAATCACAAACATTTGGTCACAACACCACTTAACAAGCCTACTCCTTCACAATCATTAATTAGAAATGACAAAGAATAGTTTAATAAACATGACTGAGATCAAAAGTACTGAACCACTATTAAAATCAGAGAAGTATAAGCACACAAGGATGTCCTTTCACCCTTTGAACAATAAACTAATCATGTAGCATATGCACACTAAAAGACATATCAAGCATACCAACATGAAGATTTCAAAACAACTACCATGTCCTGAAGAAACAATATCAAGCATCATCTTCAAATTATCTTGCAAGATCATACTCTTGTAAATGAGAAAGCTAACATGAATATGTACTGTACCTTGGATTATATACACTGTGTAATGATATAGATGATCATATAACTGCACCTCCATGAAGAAAGTGAACAACAGACATCAGACTTCTTTTGACAACATATCATGCTAACACCAACTTCTCTTTGTATAGAAACCTTGGGGATGAAAGATAAACAATAAGCATCTCCCCCTAACTTTAAGCTGGTTCTCATGCGAAGGATAATGTCTTTTGTGTAACATGCATGGGTTTTGGTTTTTTATCTCTTGGTTGTTTTCTTCTCCAAACTAGTATAGGATATTTATTTTCCTTGCCCAAGGCATTCACTTGCTTTTGCTTAAACATATAGCCACCAGATGGTTTTATCCTTCTTTTACATCATTGAGCTTTATGCCCAAAACTATTGCATTTATAACACAACACATTATAGTTTTGATCAAGAGGAGAATAGTTTCTTCTAGAGTCATACCTTACATGCATCCAATAGTTTCTTGTAAAATGGCCAATTTATTGCAGATATAACAAACATTATTGTAATTCTAATTTGACCAACCATAAGAACTTTTTTCTTTATTCCACCCAAAACCATTTCTTTTACAATCTCTGGCCCTATGACCATAAGCATTACATGCATAGCAATAACCATGGAATTGAGAGTAATTGTACCTGATAGATGGAGGTCTCAAAGACTCATTAGAAATATTAACTTTAGTTTTCTTTTTAGCTTCAAATTCAGGTGCAGCAGAATGAAATGTCAGGTCTATCTTCTTCCTAGGACCATTTCTTGTCTTAGAACATTCTCCTTTCTCATAACCCAAGCCAGTAGTGTCTCTGTAATACCTTTGATTGCTCAACATGTCATTCAGATAGTCAGTACTCTTTTCAAATTGAATATTCTTTTGCAATTTTGAAGATGCTTCTTCTAAATCCTTTCTCAAGGAGACTATTTATTTTTCTAACTTTAGACATTCTATTCTTTTTACTTCAAGATCAGAATTTGTTACATCTATTATTCTTTTGGCTTCCTCTATTTCAGTCTTTAGGCTAATAGTTAGCTTATTTGAATCTTCAACTTGACCTCTTAAATCCACAATCAAGTTTCTTGCCTCTTCAAGTTCTAAAGAGACTAGCTACAATCATTGCCTCACTGGCTTTTCAACTTGCCTCACTAGCTTTTCAACATTGTCTCATTGACAATAGTGCCTCACTGGCTTGCTTTTATTTCTACCTCACTGGCTTATCTCAACCATTACAATGAATTGTGTAAATCAAATACAGAGGGACACTCTATTTCACTGAACCACACTATCTTTGTTATAATGTCAACAATAATGTTCTCTTACACATCTATCCTTCACATTACATCAGAGATATATCAATATATTACATACTCTATTCAAGCCCTTCTTTCTCTCTACAAATAGTTTGAAAAACATAACTATAGTAGTGTAACTATCTGAGGTCATTCTTAACTGACAAGGAGGTTATATCCAATAAAATTTTTAACTACTTCTTTAACCATGATAAAGTAATGTTCAAACTGTGTATAGAGTTAAAGAATGCTTCTTCATAACTGCCAAGAATACCTGTACAAGAAACCATAATGAAAGATGAAACAACTGATTAAACAACCATAAACAACTAAAGAGTTTCTCATCTCAACTGAATACAATTGATTTGCATAAAAAATAACATATACCCATAAAGGAAAATCAACTTGTATGTCTTTGTTTCGATTGTCAAGAAGAAAGAATAAAAACCCTCGATAGGTTTCTGGCACAACAAAGTTTCATAAAAAATGTTGCATACCCATAAGTGGGTTTTAATAGATCTGGCCATATCACAGTAGAAGAGAAGTAAAAACTCTATCACAGTCACCTTTGAAACCCTATACATTATATTACCAAGAACTCATAACAAAAAAAATCATGACTGCTTTCGAAGGCTTCAAACTGTCATAAACTATGTTTTATTTGTTTACCTTAAACATATTTACATTATCTTTTCATTCTAAAAAAATATATATACTAATGCCGGAAACAAACCATAATCAGAAAGAAAAACAAGAAACAAAGCCACCTATTTTGGTCATGCCTTAGATTTGCTTCCATAGTCAGCACTGTCGTATCATACACCAGATAGCTCAAGAATTCCATCATTATCACCGAGTTGTCAAAGGTTTGGTCAAGAACAAACAAACTCAACTCCTTGATAACTTGAACTATCAAATCCTCAAGATCCCTTTCAAAATATGCAGAGATACCCACTGCATTGACCACACAATGTCATTATTATCACTGAAACATAAAACCCTAGCTCAACATTTCATTTCAGAAAGTTAAACTATGCATAATGATCCAAAAATAAGGTCTTTTTGTAGGAGTCAAGGACAACACTGAGAGGGGGGGTGAATCAGTGTTGTGTGAATTTTCTAATCTTTTTGAAACTTTAACTTGGAGACCATAAGGAGAGAAAGTAATCATTGAATTGTCAAACACATATGCACATAACTGAGAATGATAAACAAAACTCATGAGTAAAACATACAACCATAAAAAGATGACCAATATAAATCAAGACACAAGAATTACTGGAGTGGAAAACCCTCTCTGGGTAGAAAAACCACTCATGAAGTGCCTCACTGGCTTAACTTTGAAAACATCTTACAAAGCCTCACTGGCTGAATATTGTGTCTCACTGACTATTGAGGTCTCACTGACGTACAAGCCTCACTGGCATACTGTTTAGAAGCACCAGTTTCAAGGAGCACCAACCCCTATTACAGAACAAACTGAAAACACAAATTCAGAGGGTTTCTCTGTTTCAATACAGAACATTTATTCTCTCTCATGTGTCTGTCAAATGACCATTCTATTCAAAATCAATCCTTCATCCAGATATGCTCAACAACACTACTTTTCTCTGTATGTTTCATCTTTGCCTTACAAGTCTTACAATCAATGCACCTAAAAAATATTATATGCAAATTGGATGTCTTTACACCTTTCACATTCTGCAAATTCACGAAACCAAAATCCCATTTATATTTTCTTTTAGAGATGAAAGAATATCTTTTCATATTTGAGACCTTTCATTTCAATTTCTTCATCTCCCTGCAAATAAACTCTTTATCTTCACAAAATATTAACAACCAACTTCAATACATTATTTCCTCCCTGATTCATAAAATAGAATTCTTTATTTTTCTTACAAGACAAATCTTCTCCATGAAAACATTTTCAATACCTGCATAAAACCATCTAAAAATAGGATCATATAATATCAAACCCTATAGAAAAATCTTCATATTCTTTGCTCATATCTACAATCTCTGCATGATGTTTCATATTCTCAAAAAACACAAAACCCTTCAATCTGATTATCTTCTCTGTTGCATATTCCTTCAAACAAATTTTTCATTATCCTCTTCAAAAAAATAATCTTCTCAATCTGTAAGATAATACCAAATTGTCTTGTCATAAAAATATTTCATTTTGAAATTCCCTTCAATTTGCTCAAATTTTGATTCATATTCCTGCAAAAAAACACATTCTCATTCTCTGATTGCAAATAAATAAATAAATCTTCATTTATTTTCTCACAAGACAAATTATCTCCGAAAACCTTTCATCTTCTCTGTATCTCAAAAAAATCTTTATTTTGCAAAAAAAAACATTTCCAATTCTCCATAGATATTTTGCCTTCAAGAAGAAATCTCTTCAAAAAAATGTTGATGTTTATCTCTTTTCTGTCCTCACAAAAATCTCTTCAAAAAGAATTTTCTCTTTTAGAAAAAAATAATAAAAATCTCCTTATATAAAAAAAACTCCTTATTTATCACATAAGGGACCGACCAAAGATTTAGAAGGAAATTATTAAGTTTTAAAAAGGAAACTTATTCGGCCTTCAAACATTTCTAAATTCTTCACAAATTTTCAAGGAAATATAATAGCCTTTTCCTTAAAGCATGGAGCTCACATAAACCCGTGCCCTCTTGATTTTTTGGATAAGATTTTAAATTTAAAAACATAGAAATCCCGCCAATGTAGAGGACTTGTTCCATTCGGTAAAATGTGGAAAGGGGCCGGTTGCCCTATGGTCATTTTAACCCTTCTGCAGGTTTCCTTTAGTAAGGTGACCTGGGATATTAGGTCAACAGCAGATTAGAACAAAAGTGCTCTCCATGAATGAGATAAATGACTTGGGATATTTGATGTTAATCAATTTTTTTAGAACCCTTGATTATTATCCAATAAACTTCCTTGAAATACACTTACAATACTAACATCATGGATATCAACATCAAATGTTAGACAGATATCAAGCCTTCACCAACTCCACAATCTGAAATGTAAGTAGCTATGTACAAGCACAAAGAAACAAGAGATTATAAATCACTTGATTGGCATCATGTAATATTGAACACCAACTCTGAAGATATCATTCCATTAATGATCAACAGAGCTTCTAAGTAATAAGGCATCCTTGATGATCAACTGAGATTATATGAACATTTTGAACAATACCAACTCCTTGATGTCCTAGCAGTTCGACCTTAATGCATAACATCTATCCTCTGATAAAGATCCTTGATGATAATGACAACCTTAAACAAGATCATCAGAACTGCATTCCACCAATGAGAGTGAGATAATGTGAATATTCAACATTTGAAGCACAAGTATCATATATTGTTCAACTAAGATCCTCTCAACCTTTGATATCACTTGTCCATAATATGTGAGCATTAACAAATGATGTCAACAAGCAGATCAAAAAAGATAACCATGAGTCTTGTATCTGACATAACCTATATCTGTGAACATGAAACAACTCTGCATTAGACCTATTTGAGCTCCTATATGATCAACATCCTCAAACACATCACTGACATCCTGATGTAACTCAATCTTGAGAATAACAAGCTATGATATGACAATAGAAAGAACACATGAGATGATGTCTCCTGTACTCAAATGTTTACCAATATCAACCCTGCACAAGATGATGATCATATCAAAACAAGAACTAACATTATAACTCCTGACTATCTTGATGATATTGATGTCCTGATATGAAGATCAATCCCAACATCTATGACAACCTGAAAGAACACCTTTTTGACATCAATGACAACCTGACTCCATCACTTTTTGCCCGATACAAAAAAATGCAACCTGCACTATTGGTGAGCCTTAAAGGGCCGATGGAAGAAGAGTTAAATGAAGCCTTTTTCACCTATTAGAAACAGTCATAACTTGCCTAGCAGGTAATGTTGCTTTGGAGCCCAATATGAATACTTTTGCAAAGTATTATATTCACTAGGAAATTCAATATGACCTCAAACCATGGTGAACACTTTAACACATATTTTTCAATGCAAGAAATTATGATCCCCTTATAACAATAAAAAAAAAATCCTTCTCCTTTCATGTGATAAAAGGTGTGCCTATGTATGCCTTTATAACCCCTCTAATGCAAATGTGAATAAGGTTCATGCCAACCAAAACTTGTGCCTCATTTCAACTGTGTCATAAGCCAAATTGTCACAACAATCCATGTGCCAAGTAAAATCATCAAGAGACATGTAAACTGCATAAGCAACTTGTGATGTCATACCATCAATACATCCATCAAGAACAAGTGAAATCTGTATGTCAAAGTGACAAAGTATATCATAACAACCATCATGATATGAGCAAACAACTGAAGAAAGTGATACCATGTTGTCAGTATCATGTCAACTATGGTGATATCAAAATGAAACAGTATAGTAACGATAGCAGCTGAGATGTGCATCAAATGCAAATAAAATATCATAGATGTCCATACTTACAATACATGGCTTCAAGTCTATATCAATACAATGATATCCAACTGTCATCATCCCATACAAGCACAAAAGATCATCATACCAAGAGAGCATAAGAGCACAGAAGATCAAGTATGTAGACAATATGAACCATGAGAACATATATGAACTATCATCAACAACAATATAATGCTTTGCCCTGAGCATGATATGCATGATATGCCACTGAGCATGATACCATAACAAATATGTGCCAATTGTCAATTATATACCAGAGCATGTGACCACTATATTCAATCACCATAGAGCTATCATAGAACATGCATGACTATGATCATACCATCAACAACCACAAGAGATAAATCAATTGTATAGAGATGACCATTAACAACAACTGTCATAAAGAGCATTTAGAGGATCATGAGAAGTATGACTATTGAATAACATGAGAGTTGTCATACCATTACCATTACCATGATGCTAGAACCAATAACTCTTGTCAACATTACAAGCCAGATACCAACTTCTTGTAGAGAATAGTAAATGCCATAACTAACACCAACATGTTTGATTCTCTTCAAGTGAACAACATTATAAGCATAAAAGGACATCACATCATCAAGAATATGAGTTCATGCATCAAATGCTAAACCTCATGATTGCCAATGCTAATGCGAATAGTCACTGTGCCAAGTGGTACCAAGTTGTGTGTTTGTCATCAATGGACAACAACTGAGGGGCAACCAACAACTTGTTGGTTGCTTCCAAGGTAGTTGTTAATCACCTATGCATTTCTGAGCACTTCAACATCCTCCTCACTCATCCATAAATAACACAAATTGAGTCATTGGTTTCGTACCATACCCTCTAACGACCACTTCCATTGCAACAATGCTTTGTGGATTTTGAAACAGCCCTATCCCCTTAACAACTGATTGAATTCATATAACAACAGAAAGGAAAAAAAAGTTAATTTAGGAAAAAATAAAAAGCATAGCATACACAGTTGTCTTTGCAGGCTATCAAACTATTTTTTTATTATTGGAATTGATTGCTGATGTCCAAATATATAACAATGAACATATTACAAACTGCACCCGTTACATGCAAAAAACTAAGATTAAATTGAGACTTAACTAAAAAAGAACTGAAACAGAAATTACATGCATTTATTTCCACTATAAAATAAATCTAAAAATAAACTGCTAAAAAGAATTGTTCTCATGCGAACTAGTTGCATGGATAAGAAAGAATAAAATAAAGAAAAAGTCAATGCAATTCTAAATATCAATCATGCGACTTCATTGAATGATCATGCATGTGTTATGTCTGATCCAACATCAATTATCAACATACTCCCCCTTGATGTTGAGAGGGCTCATAATATGATCTCTAAGTGTCAAAAATTGATCCTTTGCAACTACCTTGGTGAATATATCCACTAACTGCTCTTTTGTACTGATGTATTTCAATTCTACTACCTTCTTCTGCACCAAATCTCTGATAAAATGATGTTTTAAATCAAAATGTTTTGTCCTGCTATGATGGACTAGATTCTTGGCCAATTTAATGGTACTAATGTTATCACAAAAAATCATTGTGGGCCAAACTTGAATCTCTCCAATTTCTTCAAGAAGTTTTCTAAGCCATAATTCTTGTGTACCTGCTAAAGTGACTGCAACATACTCTGCTTCTGTAGAAGAAAGGGAAACTATACTTTGCTTCTTTGAGCTCCAAGTAATCAAACCAGAACCAAAAGAAAAGTGATTACCAGATGTAGACTTTCGGTCATCCAAACTACCTCCCCAATCATAATCACTAAAACCAACAAGATTGAAGCTTTTAGAAGTGTAGTAATGAATACCGAAATTTAGAGTACCTCCCACATACCTCAAAATTCTCTTGGCTACCTTCATATGTATTTCAGATTGCTTTGTCATGTACCTTGAAACAAGTGAAACTGAATAAGCAATATCAGGTCTTGTGTGAGCTAAAAACATCAAACTACCAATAATGCTCCTATAAGCTGTCTCATCAACTATTTCAGCACCATCATCTCTACACAACACAACTCCATGAGCAACTGGAGTGGAGACTGGTTTACAATCAACCATATCAAATTTCTTCAACATATCTTTGGAATACTTTGTTTGACAAATGAAAATTCTATTCTCACTTTGATAAACCTCCATTCCTAGAAAATATTTCATGAGACCTAAATCTTTCATCTCAAATTCATTCATCATAGAAACTTTGAATTCATCCTTCATCTTAGAACTGCTACCCATATACAACAAATCATCAACATACAAACTTACAATAAGAATATCATCACCTTCTTGTTTGTAGTAAAGGGTAGGTTCACTCTTACTTCTCTTGAAGCCATTATCCTAAAAGTATCCATCAATCCTGGCATACCATGCTTTTGGTGCTTGCTTGAGGCCATACAAATCCTTCTTCAACTTGTAGACATGATTCTCTTTTCCTTCCACTTCATAACCTTGTGGTTGTTCCACATATACTTCCTCTTCTAAGTACCCATTCAAGAAGGCACTTTTCACATCCATATGATGTATGCTCCATTTCTTTTGAGATGCTAATGAAATCAACATTCTGATGGTCTCTTGTCTTGAAACTAGTGCAAATGTCTCTTCATAATCAAGTCCATACCTCTGTGTGAAGCCTTTGGTAACTAATCTTGCCTTATGCCTTTCAACACTCCCATCACTGTTAAACTTGGTCTTGTAGACCCATTTGGTGCCAATCTTCTTCTTGTCATGTGGAAGCTCTGTAAGATTCCAAGTATCATTCCTATGAATGGAATCCATCTCTTCTTGCATTGCTTGCATCCAAAGCTCATTAATACATGCTTCTTCAAAACATGATGGTTCAAAATAAGCCTAGGTAAATAAAGAAAAATAAACTATCTCACCTATTGGATTTTCCTCATGTGCTTGATTTGCACTCCTTTGATAAATATCACTCAATCTTCTTACCTTCCTTGTAGAACTTGGACTCGAAGATGGAATTGAACTTGGAATTGATGAGGGGCTACTTAGTGGACTTGTAGCTCTTGGAACTGAAATGTTAGTGGGCTGCTCATGATCAATATCATCAATAATAATATCATTTAAAATAGATTTTGACTTCTCCATATGGCCTTTTTGATAACCATAAACTCCCCCTTCATCAAAAATCACATCTCTTGACACGATAATCCTATTAGTGAGAGGATTATATAACATGTAAGCCTTACTTTCCTCACTATATCCAACAAAAATACATGACTCACTTTTGGAATCTAACTTTTGTCTCTTTTGATTAGGAACATGAACATAGGCTAAACAACCAAAAACTTTGAAATGATTAACATTTAGTTTTTTCTTATACCAGGCTTCATATGGAGTCATCATGTCAAGTGTACTAGTGGGACTCCAATTAAGAATATACACTGCTGTAGCAACTACGTCTCCTCAAAAAGAATTGCTTAATCCCTTTGTTTGTAGCATACTCTGTGCCATCTCCACTACTACATACGATTCTTCCTTTCAGCTACACCATTTTGTTGAGGTGTGTAGGTAGTGGTGAGTTTCCTTCTGATGCCATGCATATCACAATAATCTTGAAAGGCTCTTGAACAAAATTCTCCTCCACGATTAGTTCTTAAACATTTGATGTTGCACCCTTTCTCATTTTCCACAAGTGATTTAAACCTCTTGAATGTATCAAGGGCTTCATCCGTGGCCTTCAAAAAATACACCCAACATTTTCGTGAGTAATCATCAATAAAAGTGATAAAATATGATGGCTTACCCAAACTCTTCATTTGCATAGGACCACAAATATCTAAATGAATAAGCTGAAGTGGGTAATGGGCCCTCCATGCATTGCCCTTTGAAAACTTTTCCCTTGCATGCTTGTCTTTAGCACATCTTCACAAATCTCCTTGTGCTCTTCAACCTTGGGCAAACCAGAAACTAATGCTTGTGATATTAGAATCTTCAAACTGTGAAAATTTAAATGCCCATACCTGAGATGCCACAACCAACTTGTATTCTCATATGCCATATTGGCAAGGCTACTATTATGTTCACCAAACTTCAATGGGAACATCCTATTCTTTGTCATAGGCACAATTGTAACCACTCTATTGCCCTGATTCTTATCATAAATTATACATTGCTGATTTTCAAACACAACTTTATAATTCTTCTCACACAATTGTCCTACACTCAACAAATTATGCTTTAACTATGGAGTGTAATAAATGTCTTTAACACTCTTCATACCTTATTTTGTATGGACTTCCATAGCTCCTTTTGCAGCAACCTCCAATGTTTTATCATCACCAAGCTAGATATTGGATTTGAAACTTTCATCCATTGTTGAAAACAACTTCTCATTTCTTGACATATGGTTAGAACATCCATAATCTAAATACCAAACATCTTTAGTATCATTTTCAGCTTTACCATAAGATAAAAATAAATTATTTGGAGGAGCCTCATCACCCTCTTGATCATAATGAATATTATTACCTTCTTTTACTCTGCACTCTCTTTCAAAGTGGCCATACCTGTTACAATGGTAACATTAGACATTTCTTTTATCAAATCTGCCTCTGCCTCTACCTCTTCCTTTGTTTCCTTTTGAACAAATTCAGATTCCATTCTTGGGCTTGTCCTTGGTTGCTTTTACTACTAGCATCATCTTTATGTGCAATCTGCAATTTTGAAGAAAAAGCCTTCTCATCAATTTCAAATGAATCTCTTAATCTCTCTTCATGAGACATAAGAGATCCAACTAGATGATCAAACTGAAGGGTTGTCAAATCTTTGCTTTCTTCTATGATTATGGCAACATGATTCCATCTTGGCGTGAGAGTTTTCAACACTTTTTTGATCAAAGGCTCATTGTTCACAATTTCTCCAAGTGTAGCCATTTTATTGAACACATCTTTAGCTCTGACACAATATTCACTCACACTTTCAGCTTCTTGCATCTTCAAATTCTCAAATTCTCTTTTCGATGTTTGTAGCTTGACAACTTTGACTTGATCACTACCTTGGTAAGCTTCTTGTAGAGTCTTCCAGTCATCCTTGGTTGTCTTTGTACCTGCAATTCTTGGAAGTAAGCTCTTATCTAGAGCTATTTGAATGTAACATAATGCTTGAGCATTCATCTTTTTAGCCTCCTTCTTAGCTATCTTATCATTGGCTGTGAGGGCATTCCAATCAACTAGCTCTACATAACCTACTTCAACAATATCCCACAAATCTTTTCCTGTCAAAAAAGTCATCATCTTGATGCACCAATAATCATACTCATTTCCATCAAATTTTGGAATGGGCAAGGAGTTAGAATTCGACAAGATAAACCTTTGGAAAAATTCCAACCACTAAATTTTTAACCCAAAAGAAAATACTAACTCTGATACCAAATGTGGATTTTGAAATAGCCCTATCCCCTTAATAGCTGATTGAATTCATATAACAACAGAAAGGAAAAAAACAATTAACTCAGGAAAAAATAAAAAGCACAGCATACACAATTGTCTTTGCAGGCTATCAAACTATTTTTTTTTATTATTGGAATTGACTGCTGTTGTCCAAATATATAACAATGAACAGATTACAAACTGCACCCGTTACATGCCAAAAACTAAGATTAAATTAAGACTTAACTAAAAAAAATTGAAACAAAAATTACATGCATTACACGCATTTATTTCCACTATGAAAATAAACTGCTAAAAAGAATTGTTCTCATGCGAACTAGCTGCATGGATAAGAAAGAATAAAATAAAGAAAAAGTCAATGCAATTCTCAATATCAATCATGAGACTTCATTGAATGATCATGCATGCCTTATGTCTGATCCAACATCAGTTGTCAACATGTTTCCCACGACTGAATATAACTGTGACGTTACCCTTATTTGTGGTAAGTAAAGTGTCGATGTTTTCTCATCAAATCTTATCCATCGAATAATCATGCCATCTTGTTGAATCTTGTTGGATTGCCCTTTTTATATCTTTAAAGAGAACTGGCTGGATTTTCACTCCTGTGCGCGGCGGTTCCAATGTTGTTGGGAGCTTCAGATACACCATATCGACCGCATTGCCAAGGCTCTTTTTTGAGGAGGAAGAGCACAAACAAAGAATCAACCCATTTCTCAAACTAGATCTGCCTGCAATTGAGAGACGAAGCCGACAATTATAGCACTTCACTATCCGTGAAGGAACTAACATCCATGCCGACCATGCACCGGTAGACTACTCCATTAATTAACTATTTTAGAAAATGTGAAACACGTTTAAGTTGCATGAGTAATTTAAATGAAAGGATGAAATATAGATGCCGCACTAAATAAATCACCGTTAAAATATTGTTTTTGTTGTATGACAGATAATGAAGATGGTTCTCATTGAGGTAATTTCAGTTTGAAGAGAGAAGCTTTAGAGAGGAGGTAAACATTCCAAAGAGTTGTTGGCATCTTAGGAAAATAGTAAATACATAGTATTGTATGTACCTTTTAACAATTTCACCACAATACCCCCAATTAGATGTGTCAGCTTAATTTTTCAAGAATAGAACTATTATTAGTCTTATTTGTTGAAAAACCTAGATTAATTCGCCTGGGTAAACTAAGGAAGACATTGAAACACCATAAAACACTACAACAGTGATCTAGCAAGAGAAAAACTATCATTAAAATTTGTAATCACATAACATCTACAAATAGTGAATAAGATACACAAGTCTTCATCAACCAATCTGTAAAACATAGTTACCAGAAAGTAGACACGAGACACAACCACCACAACAAAAATATGATAGATAAATGTAGGTTATATATATATATATATATATATATATATATATATATATATATATATATATATATATATATATATATATACATTGCATTCTTTTGGGTGAAATAATAATATCTAAATAAATTGAAATACAAACTAATTGATAAAAGGAAATATACATTAAATAATACACATCACTGTGTCTATATGCAAATAAATATCTTCTAAATTGATTATTTTGCTGCTGAACTCATTCCCTAAACTACCAATCTCATATTGATTTACTCATGGCTAAGGTGGCTCAAGAAAGTGTTGAAGATTTACTTTGGGCAAACTAGGCATAATAATGGTGATTCCACAAAGCAAACATTAAGAAATTTGATTAGAAAGAGTAAAAATTAAGCGCAGTCCTAACCTACAGAGAAAAGGGCCTAAAATGAAAGTATCAATTGTAATTTAATAGAAAATAGCACAGGCTGAGACCTAGCAATCCATAGCACTGTAAAACTGCTGTTATGGTAAATCTTCCACACCATAGACAATAGGCTGAGACCTTTCACAAAACCACCACTGCAACAAAACTTTCATAGAACAAATAATGTCCGTAAGCTATTCACAATGTCCCCACAACACCATCATTATTGGATTCGATTACCTTTGGAAGAAAGCAGGTAGTATAAGAAAGGATTGACATGTAGGATTTAATAGCACTACACAAGGAAGTGTACTTTTCATACAAAGCACATATACAAATTTAAACACTGAGAGATGGTACAAGACTATGCATACTCCCAACAATACATTGGGTTTAGCTTTGGTAAAAACTACTACATCACATCAGAGGATAAATGCTATCTTATATCATGCAATGACCTTGTACTCAACCAATTGGACTAAATCTTGAGCGACATGTAGATATGTACTTGAAAATGGAATGAGCTTTCAACTTGGTACTTGTTTGAATTAGTTTTAAAATGCAATAAAATTTAAATAATAATTCTATTTTTCACATGACTATTCATAGGATGAGTCAATAAGAAAAAAGATTAAAAAAACATTTAGCAAATTATTAAATAAGGAAATTAATTATGAACTAAATCATGTTTGTAAAATGAATTCAATACTCAATGGTGATTGCTCAAATGGGAAAAGGAAATTGCATCACATAGATGCACAAGTGTTCCTCCCTTGGAAGGAACTAATACTATTATAGAAGACCTACTAGGGGAAGAACTATGCATATATGGTTTGGGCTACAAAACTTTTGTAATGGTGATAAAGTGATTTACACTTGAAAAGTGATTGCATTGATAGAAATAATCTTTTAACTTATAAAATTTATATTTAAATTTCAGGTCTATTTTATCTTTTTTTGCAATTGTTGTGTATTGACTTGACATGTGAAAGGTTTTGTTTGTGACTCTTGGTGATATTTAAAGAGATAACCCTAGTTACACCAATAAATGTTCCATTAGTGAAGAGCACTTGAATAAATACATAAATCAATGCTTGAGATTAAGCCTTGCAGATCTAGGGTTGGCCACACTTGATTCAAGGTGCATATCACAATGCTTTGTTGAATTTGTTTTCAGTGGGTCTTTGTCCTTTATGTAAAAAAAGTTTACATTCACATATGATTTGCATTCAATATATTAATTTTTTAATTTGATGCCATTTTTCTTTTATAGATTAAAAAGTTATGTGAGAGGGGATATATTTTCTTATTGTTATTTTCATCAATTGGCTATTTTCCACTGAATTGTAAAAGTTTAGGTTATGAGGAAAGCAAAATGTCGCTAACTAACTAAAAAACTAGTAGAAAACCCAATCAATGATTGAATCTATGATATGATTATTGTGGTGGAATGTGTGATTAGGGTATAGGGTGATTGAGGTTGTTTTAGGCATTGAGGCTGTGCACAAATGGCACCCAAATATGTGGTTGGCATCAATAAATGTAAGGATTTCAAAAGAGTTGAAGAAGAAGTTTTAGGTGATTTAAGAGGCTTATTCAAGTTCATTTTTTGGAAACTACATAATAAATGAATGTAATTTACTAAACATACTGTATATATGTCAATATACTTAAGTTGAAATGGTTCTAGTATTATGTTTATTATTAAATATTACTACTTTGATTTGTAAATGGTTGTCAAATTTAAGGTAAAAGGCAAGAGTTTTTGTTAGCATGCTCACGCCATCACACTCCACCCCTTACTGCCATTGTGATGTGGGGGCATCGTGCCCTACAATTTTGGTTTTTCTTCCTTTTTGTTGTTTTGGTTCTTTTTGTTGTTTTCTTTGTCTTTTTGGGAGACTCTTTATATCCTTTGTTTATCCTTGGATGAAGTTCCTGTCACAGCCTTTATGTATTATGTAAAAATTGGTTAGTTTGGGAAGTTCCTATCACCTGAGTGCCAGAAATGAAATCAAAAGGGCTTTAAACCGTCAATAGTATTTTTGCACACCTGACAGATGGAATGCTTAGGGAAGTTGAAAGGGCTTGAGATGTGGTCATTGTAGTTAGTGAGAGAACCAACTAAGGAGTTCCTCAACTCTTGGAACGAGTTTGAGCATACTAACGGTCAGGTGGGAAGATCAAAAGACAAGTAGAAGGCCAATGGTTGCAGAAGAAGAAAGAGGCAGAATGTGGAATGAGAAAGAAAAGATATAGGTAGGAGATAGATACAAAAGGATGGAAGGGGAATACTAAAGCCTTAGAAAGTTGTGGGTCGACAAAAGAGTTGTGTATGAAGTCGAGTTGAAGGAAATAAGGGTTGGCCGGTTTGTGGAATTCATGTTCTATTTTATGCATTTTGTTTCTGGGTAGTAAATTATAATAATCTGTAACTCCACTTTTTTTGTCCTTGAACACTGATAGCATTGTTGAATTGAAATCTTTTCATTAATAAAAGTTCATATTTGAGGTTGCATATTGAATGTGTGTTTGAATTGGGAGTCCTGAACTTCCTATCATTAATAAAGAATATAGTGAATTTGAATCTCTGTTTCAGTTGTAATTTCCATCTTGTGATCAATAAGGCTCCATCAATTGGTATTAGAGCCTGAAGAGATTAGGCATTGGTAAGTGGTCAAGATACCTCTAAGAAGAATGGGCAGAGGAGGCTGAGGAAAGGGAAAAAGAGACCATGGTGACCCTAAGTTATTGTAGAATTTGGTTGCAAGGATGGAAGCCCTAGAGAGGGCACAAAGGAGAGGAACCCCTGATGTTGAGGATGCAAGTGATGAGGAGGAAGAACAACAAAGAGAAGAGAATGAGGAAGGACATGTGGATCAAGAAGAAGAATTTGTTGAAAGACTGCTGAAGTTAGTCATGAGTCTGAGTTCTAAACCCAGATAGAGGTGTCAATGTATGCCGGAAGCCTCAATGGTGAAGATTTGATCGATTGGATCAATGACTTGGATAAGTATTTTGAATATGAGGGTGTAGCAAAGGAAAGAAGAGTAAAGTTTTCCTACACCAGATTGAAGGGCCATGGTGCCATGTGGTGAGACTTTGTCCAAACTGAGAGGAGAAGGAGAAATAAGGAAAAGATTAACTCTTGGGATCGAATGGTGGCCAAGTTGAAGGCCAAATTTCTGCCAAGTGATTATCAAGCTAATCTCTTTAAGAGATTGCAAAATTTGAAGCAGAAAGATATGTCTGTGAAAGACTATACTGAGGATTCTACAAGTTAGTAATCTGGACATGCTGAAAAAGATGTGGAGGAAATAGCCTGATATGTGAATGATCTCAAGTATAGTTTGCAAGATGAAATGAGTCTTTTGTCCCCTAGAGCCTAGAAGAGGCTTATCAACTTGCCCTAAAGGCAGAGGAGAAGTTGCAAAGGAAGCAAAGTCAGCAAGAGAAGAAGAGAAGAAGAGGTTTTAGAGGCAGAGGACAATAAACTAGTAGGGGACAATAGCATCATCAAGGAGAAGAGGTTGGAAGTTCTAGTGGGACAACCAATAATGTTAGAGGTGGGTTTCAAAATAGAGGGGGAAGGTCTTATGGAAGAGGTGGCTCACAAGGTAGAGGTAGAGAATTTTCCAGAAAATGTTTAAGTGCAACCAATATGGGCACAAGAGTTGGGAGTGCTCTGAATCATCACAAGGACATTTAAAATTTGAGAGGAGTAATCAAGTTGTACATGTTGATCAAGAGAGTGTGGGATCACCAATACACCACAAGGATGAAGCAAAATTAGGTGAGTCTTTAACGCTTAAGAAGGTGTTGTTGAATCCACAAAGAGAAAGTCAAGAGACAATCGAAAGGAGAGCATTGTTCAAAACCAAGTGTACGCCACAAGGTAAATGTTGTAAGCTCATTATAGATAGTGGAAGCATAGATAATATTGTTGCAGCTGAAATGGTAGAAAAGTTAAATCTTAAAAGGATTAAACACCCCACTCCATATAAAGTGACTTGGTTACAAAAAGCTCATCAAATATTGGTTAGTGAGTAGGCTTATGCTGATTTTCAGATTGGCAATTATAAAGATTGTATTTTATGTGATATAATGCTGATGGATGTGTGCCATGTTTTGCTTGGAAGACCATGGCAATTTGATAGGAAATCGGTGCATGATGGAAGGGAGAATACGTATACCATTGAGAAGGATGGAGAGAAGAATACCTTTCTACCCATAAGGGAGAAAGAAGAGGACAATAGTAGAAACAATAGTAAGGTAATGATGGTAAGTGGTAAGGAGTTTTTGAATGATTTGAAGAGTGAAGAAATGGGTTATACTTTGGTTCTTAAACCTAGATGTGTAATGACTTCTACAAAATTGGAGGATTTGCCTATTGAAGTTCAAGATATTTTGAATGAGAATATGGATATTGTTGCATCTGATTTTCCTAATGAGTTGCCTCCTATTAGAAGCATTAGCCATCATATGGATTTAATTTTAGGTGCTAGCCTTCCAAATAAGGTTGCATATAGGTTAACACCTATGGAAAATGAAGAGATAAGGAAGCAAGCAGAGGATCTTTTGACGAAGGGTTTGATAAGGGAAAGCTTGAGCCCTTGTGCTATTCCTATAGTGTTGGTTCCAAAGAAGGGAGGAGAATGGCGTATGTGTACTGATTCAAGGGCAATAAATAAAATCACAATAAGATATAGGTTTCCCATACCTAGGATTGAAGATCTAATGGATTGCTTGAGTGGATCTATGTATTTTTCTAAAATAGATTTGAAAAGTGGCTATCACCAAATAAGAATTAGACTGGGGGATGAATGAAAGACAACCTTTAAAACTAGTGATGGGTTGTATGAGTGGTTGATTATACCTTTTGGATTGTCTAATGCCCCTAGTACTTTTATGCAGTTAATGAATGAGGTTTTGAAACCATTCCTTGATAAATTTTTGCTTGTACATTTGGATGACATTTTGGTGTTTAGCAGGTCCAAAGAGGAGCATATAGAGCATTTGAGGAAGCTTATGAGGAGGCTACATGAAGAGAAGTTGTAGATCAATCTAAAAAAGTGTGTGTTTATGCAGATTGAACTAATTTACTTGGTCTTTGTGGTGTCAAAAGATGGGTTGAAGATGGATAAGGAGAAGGTTCAAGCCATACTTGATTGGCCATCACCAAGAAGTGTCATGGAGGTAAGGAATTTTCATGGCCTTTCTAGTTTTTATAGAAAGTTTATAAGAAACTTCAGTCATGTAATAACATCTATATTGGAGACCATCAAAGGGAATAAAAGACCATTTGTTTGGACCAAAGAGGCTGAAGAAAATTTTAGATTTCTCAAGAAGAAGGTAAGTGAACAGCCCATACTTGCTTTGCCTAATTTTAATAAAGTGTTTTGAGTAGAATGTAATGCTAGTGGGTTGGCTATTGGGGTAGTCCTAAGTCAAGAGGAAAAATCAGTTGCATATTTAAGTGAGAAATTAAATGAGGCAAAAAGAAAGTATTCTTCTTATAATTTATAGTTTTATTCTTTGGTTTAGTCGCTCAAGAAATGGAGACATTATCTATTTCCTAAAGAGTTCATTGTATATATAAATAGCCATGCTTTGTAGTTCATTAACAGGCAACACAAATTGAACCAAAGGCATGCTAAGTGGGTTGAGTATATTCAAATTTTTAACTTTGTTTTGAAACATAAGAGTGGTCAAATGAATAGAGTTGTTGATGCCTTAAGTAGGAAGAGTTTATTATTGTGTGAAATACAAACTAACAGTGTGGGGTTTGAATGTTTGAAAGAATTGTATGCAAAGGATGTAGATTTTGGAGAAGCATTTGCAACTTGCAATGATCCTATTTGTAGGAATAAAGAGCCATGGACTGATTACATGATTCAAGAAGGTTTTTTATTTAAGGAAAACAAGTTGTGTATCCCTAGAGGCTCCATGAGAGATAATTTGTTGAAGGAAAAACATAGTGGTAGTCTTGCTGGTCACTTTGGATAGGATAAGACTTTTCAACAGTTGAACACATTATTATTGTCCAAAGATGAAGGCAGATGTGAAAAGATATGTGGAAAGGTGCAAAATTTGTCAACATGCCAAAGGAAGAAGTCAAAATGAGGGGCTCTATCAGCCATTACCAGTTCAACCAGGCCTTGGGATTTGGTGAGTATGGATTTTGTTTTGGGTTTTCCTTGTACATAAAGGGGTAATGATTCAATCTTTGTTGTAGTAGATAGATTTTTGAAAATGGTGCATTTCATACCCTGCAAGAAGACTAATGATGCCACTAACATTACCAATTTGTTCTTTAAAGAAGTTGTAAGGTTGAATGGTATTCCAAGAAGCATAATTTCTGACAGGGATACTAAGTTTGTGGGTCATTTTTGGAGGACTCTATGGAGGAAATTGGGCACAAATCTGAACTTAGTTCTTCTTATCATCCACAAATGGATAGTTAGACCGAGGTTGTCAATAGAATCTTTAGCAATTTGTTAAGATGTCTTGTTGGTAGTTCACCTGGAAGTTGGGATCTCATGTTGGCACAAGCTGAATTCGCTTATAATGACTCCCCTAGTAAAAGCACAAGTTTCAGTCCTTTCTATGTGGTGTATGGTATGCACCCATGGGGTGTATTAGAACTTTAGGATCTTGCTGGAATGGAGAAGAGGAGTGTAGATGGGGAAAATTTTTCTCAAGTCATTCATGACATTCAGGAGAAGGTGAAGCATAACATAGAAGACAACAATTAGCAATACAAAAAGTATGCTGATCAAAAGAGGAGACAATTAGAGTTTCAGATTGGAGACCTTGTATTGGCACATCTTTGTAAGGAGAGATTTCCTACTAGAACATACAACAAACTTCAAATGAAGAAGATTGGTCCTTGCCAAATCCTTAAGAAATTTTCTGCCAATGCTTATGAAATATCATTGCCTGCAGATCTGAATATATCTCCTTTCTTCAACATAATAGACTTGTATCCATATAAGGGGGTGTAATGTCAGAAATTGTGCTCCTGTATGGTATGGTACAATTTCCCTCAGTTTAGCTCATCGCTTTGGGTGACCTCTCAACCTTTGTCTTTCTAACCTTCCCAAAATCCTAATTGACTAAGTCTAGTTGAAAAATGTTCACTTTTTGAGGTAACCTTTTGATGGAACCTAGAAAGAGAATTTGAATTATAGGTCCCTAGGACCCCCAAAAAGTAGATCTGATTGGAAAATGGGGGCTTAGACTCAGGCGCCTGCACCCAGTCCTCCCCTGTTTCTTGGGATTTTGAATTTTGGTAGGGTGTTGGCTCCCACCGTATGCCTCAGGATTCCATTTTCAAATTCTTGGTTTTTGCACGATATCAAGACATTATTTTGAAATTTGAATTTCCCTAAAGCTAGATATAAAAGGACATTTGAAAATCATTTTAACACACACAATTCTTATGCAAGCTTGATGCCAAAACTCTGCTAAAATTGCCATTGAAGATTAGTGACTTGTTGAAGCACTTGAAAGTATTTTGAATTTTCTATCATGGAGACAATGGATGGAGATTAAGAATCAAGATCTTGAGACTATCTTGCTCCTCCTAGGATTTGTATACCCTTTGTATGATCAGGAGAAGGGTTGAAGCCTCCAACATCGAGCTTGGAGATCCTCCGTGGATATTGCTAATTCACCTTCTTGTTCATGCAAGTCTTCATTTATTTTCATCTCCTTGAGGTGAAGTTGTATGTGTTTATTGATTCAAAGCAAGTTGTTGATCTTCCCTTGATTGAGACATCTAGGGTTTGATATTTCTGCATACACATTGTTAGGATTACACACACTTCTGTAAATCTTTATCTCTGGCTATTTTTGAGGTAGAAATACCAAAGACGGGGCTTGATTGAGGCAAGCTCCTATATAGCCACAACATCTTTCTCCTTCTTTTGTAGGTGCAGATCATGTTTTCTAGGTTCTGGCAGAAAGAAGCTACAGAAAGGAGGATATTGTGGGTACAGTCATCACAAACTTTTGAATTTCTAGATTCTGACACTTGTAGGACTAAAGAGCAGGTGCCCTAGTCCAACTGGGCAAAATTTCTGGGATCTGGAAGTCATTCAGGAGTATCAGACAACCTGTGCAAAGGATTTTCAGTATCGAGAACTTTTAGGACTAAGGAGCAGGCACCCTAGTCTAGATGGTCCTCAAAATCTAGGTACACAGTCTTTAAAATTCTTTCTCTGTATTTCTATGATCAGTTTTGCTTGTTTCATTATCAGATTCTAAATATCTCTGATTTAAGGCATAATTAGGGTTTTTACTTGGTTTATGAACAAAACACTTAACAAGACCTTGGTTAGGCTCTTGAAATTAGACCACGCGAGCATAAGGGATAGACAAAGTGATTAGTAGCTTGATCTAAGAGCCCAGTCCTTGTCCTCCCAATGTTTAGCATGGTGAAATAGTAGTACTTAACCTAGTTGAAACAAAGCTACAATTTTTCCACTAAACATTTTGGTGAACCCGACCTTTAAATAATTTGTATCCTTTTACACTTTAGATCTAAACTAATTTTTTGTCTTAGAGCATAATTAGATTGAAAAATCTCTTTGGTGAAATTACATGCATTGAATTGAGAATCATATTCTTTATCTTTTCACTAAAAGAGTTGAAAATTATCGTTTATTGCTTTGCATAGTATTTTATGTTCATAGGCCATCATTGTGCATTTGAATCTTGGGATTAAAAAAAATGTTAAAATGTCAGATTATTTTTTGCAAGATTTTCATGCTTATGATGAGCCGTTTAGTCATGATGACTTCGATATGTTAGTTGAAGCCCTTGAGGACTTTATCTCGATTGAACATTCCACTATGTCCTCTAAGCTTTCATTATTTCAAAGATTTGAAAATGTGATTTATGTTCCTAAACCTAAAGAAGAGCTTGAAAAAACAAAAATTGTGGTTACTTTATGTTCAAATGTAGTTGAACCATCTTCTAAACCTGTGCTTACTATTAAAGGTTGTCCATCTTCTTCTCAACCTTCTGATCACATTTATGATTATGCTAAACAAATAGCAAAACAAAACTTACAATGAACTAATCATAATGTGGTTTCTCATGCATACAACACTTCGAATAATAAACAAAATACACAACAATCAAGCATTCCAATATCTTTACTGGCTTCTCAACCTATGCTTCCTCAAGAACCTTGTTTAACATATAAAGGTGGTAAAGACTATGATCTTGTAGAGTAGATTCACGCTACTCCTATAAAGATATCTCTTTGGGAACTTATATAAACTTCAACTACTTACCATGGAATGCTCCAAGAAGCTTTACAAAATGTGATTATTCCACCTGCTATTAAACCAAATGATGTTGCTGCTCTATTACATTGTATGCATGCAACAAAAATAGATATTATGCTTCAACAACATGAATTACCATCTCTTGAAGTTCAAAATCAGTATAATCCTTTGATTATCTTCATTACAATAAACAAAACATTGGTTAAGAGAGTTATGATTGATAATGGATCAATCCTTAATGTTTGTGGCATTGACTTATTACATAAGGTTAAAGTTGATACATCTACAATCAAACTAGAATCATTAAGTATCTATGGTTTTGACAATGTTGGATGCCAATCTGTGGGCACTATAACTTTACCTATACAAGTTAGACCTATGATGGTGCCTACCCTAATTCATGTCATGCCTTTCTCTCTATCTTATAACATGATTCTGGGTAGACCTTGGATACACGCATTACGAGTAGTTCCTTCTACTCGACATCGTTCAATCAAGTTTATATTCAAAGATAAGCTACACACTATTCATGCTGATCTTAAACCTGATAATTGCTTGCAAATGGAAGTTCAAAAGCATGTTGTTTGTCCTAAGACTCTAAATAATCTGAAGGTTAATTTAACAACTCCTCTTGCTTCTGAAAATGTTACGCAAGAGTCTAAACAATCGAATACATTTGTTGGTGATGACTGGGGTTCGTTAGATTTTACATCTTCTTCTATAGGAGAATACAAACCTAAAAACCCCACCCCTAAAACATCAAATAGTGCATCGATCACATCACATGCTTCGAATGATAAACATAAAGCTTCTTTGATGACAAATGTGGATAATACATTTACTTATACTACTAATTATGACACTTATGAAGCTCCACCTTCCTCTAAGGAAATGGTTTCTCTTTATGGTAGAGGATTATGAATCCTTTATAAAAACTATGATTATGTAGATAAAGGTTGTGGTATAAATCAACAAGAAATCAAAGTCCCTATAGAATCTACTTTGTGACATTACTCCAGTGGCATTGGATACAATCCTTTCAAGGAATCCAAAGCCCGTAAACACCCTACTCTTAATGTGAATACAATATCAACACTTAGTTTGATATTTCCTGAGATGATCGACACTAATTGTCCTCCAGGACCACTTCCATTAGATGTATTCTCAATAGATAAAGTGATAATATAATTCTTGGGTGCTTATGACAATATTCTTTGTTATCATCATAAACACATCATACCTTATTATTTAAACAATGCATATTTTGGAAAAACTACTAGCACAATAAATGCTATTGTAAATCCCAATGGAGAATTTGAAGAACAATAACAATCATATAATCCCTTAGACTATAGTACTCTCCTTAATGGAAAGATTGTTGATGTCGTTATGGATAAGGATAACACTGAAAAAGTTCTCCCTATTGGTGATTGTTTAAATGTGGAAGAAAAAGAAGAGATGATTAAGTTATTGCATGAATTCTTGGAACTGTTTGCTTGGAAGTATTCCTATATGCCTAGCATTGATACTCATATTGTAACACATAAGATTGTTATGAAACTAGATGTTAAGACATTAAAATAGAAGATTCGTAAGATGAATCCTAAGATTGCACTGCTTGTTAAAAATGAGATAGACAAGCTTCTACAAGATGGTTTCATCTGACCTATTGATTATTCACCTTGGATTTTGAATATTGTGGTCATCAATAAACCTGATGGTTGCATAAGAATGTGCACAAATTTCTAAGATTTGAATTTGGCATCCTTGAAAGATGATTTTCTACTCCCTAATATTGATATGATTGTTGATTCCATAGTTGGTCATGAATTGCTATCTTTCATGGATGGTTTTTCAAGATATAATCAAATTCTAATAAATCCTCAAGACCAATATAAAATAGCTTTTATAACACCTTGGGGTACATTTTGTTGGGTAGTCATGCTGTTTGGACTTAAGAATATAAGAGCTACTTACCAACATGCAATGACTCTTATATTTCATGATTATATGCACAATATTTTAGAAGACTACATCGATGACATCTTGGCGAAGTCTATCCATCATAAGGATCATGCTACAAATCTTCAACAAATATTTGAATGCATCAGGAAATATAATATGCGATTGAACCCCTGTAAGTGTGTTTTTAGTGTGGACAGTGGAAAGCTATTAGGATTCATTGTCTCAAATCGTGGTACATTGAAGTGGATACGAAAAAGATAGATGTAATTGTTAATATGCCAATACCTAAGAACATATCTCAACTTTGTAGTTTACAAAGAAAGATACAGGCCATCCGCCGATTTGTTTCACAACTCGTGGATAGGAATCATCCCTTTATGCAACTATTGAAGAAGGATTCTAAATTTCAATAGAATTTTGAATGTTAAAAAGCTTTTGACGACTTAAAGGATTACCTAGCTAATCCAGTTGTTCTGCAACCCACTGTCCCTAATAAACCATTCTTGTTATACATATCAGCATCTAACAATGCCCTAGCAACTTTGTTAGTATAACATAATGCTGAAGGCAAGGATTTTGCTATCTATTACATCAGTCAAACTTTTCTCAATTATGAAGTGCGATACACTGTTATAGAGAAGCATTGTTTAGCTTTGGTGTTTGCAACTCAAAATCTTAGACACTACCTCTTAAATGCTGAAATACATGTGATGGTAAAATTTGACCCTTTGAAACATCTCTTTACAATAATAGATTTATCAGGTCGTCTCGCTAAATGGGTTATGTTACTAACAGAATTTGATCTTAAGTTCATTTCCCAAAAAGTGATTAAAGGGAAAGCGTTAGCTGATCAGTTAGCTGAAGATCCTTCACCCTTTTCTACACAACATCAAGATGTATTTCTTGACAACCAAATTTTAACAATCTCTAAGGATAAAAAATGGGAATTATACTTTGATGGATCAAAATGTCAAACTGGCTCTGGGGCTGGTGTTATATTGATACCCCCCATAAGAAAGATGATTCCTCTATCTTATCGCTTAGACTTCTCATGCACAAACAATATAGCTGAATATGAATCTCTCATTGCTGGACTTCATGCTACTTTAGCTCTTAATATAAAACACATTACAATATATGGTGATTCTCAGCTAATTGTCAAAAAAATAACCAGATCATATCAAACTAAGCATGATAAGCTATCTTAGTATCTTGAGTTTGCATTATCTCTCTTAAAACAATTCACATCATATTCAATCAACACTATTCCCAAGAAAGATAATCGACATGCAGATGCAATGGCAAGCACAACTTCCCTTATATCCCCTGATGATTCTCCTAAGGAATTTACTTTCGTTGTCCATAATCTTAAAACATTGACAATTGAAGATCCTACAGTTGTGAATACGAAACTCTGTGGTAATACATACACTGATGAATGGTTCTCTTATATATTCAATTATTTGTGTGATGGAACTATTCCTAATTCAACATCTAAGCATGCTCAAATCCGCTTACACAAAATAGTAACACGATACATTATACTATCAAATGTCTTATATCGATGAAGTTACAATGGTGTTTTACTCCACTATTTAAGTAATTCAGATATTCCAATAGCTTTAGAAGAAGCTCACTTTGGTGCCTGTGGAGGGCATTTTGGAGGAAAATCATTGGTGCAAAAATTGTTACGAATGGGCTACTATTGGCAGCATATGGAACAAGATTCCTTTTCTTATGTCAAGAGATGCCCGCAATGTCAACATCACAAACACCTAATCCATGCTCCCGCTCAAGAGCTTCATGACCAGGTGTCACCATGGCCATTCTCTATTTGGGGCTTGGATGTAATTGGTAAAATCTCCCCACCCTCCTCTCAAGGACATACATTTATCATCATCGCCATTGATTATTTTACAAAGTGGGTCAAAGCGGTCCCCTTGCAATTCACGACTACCAATGTAATCAGTTGATTTATTCAAGACAACATTATTTCTCAATTTGCAATACCTTCCTCCCTTGTTTCGGACAATGGCACACCATTTAAGAACAAGGATGTGAAAAAGTTCGTCAAAAAATACCATCTACAACACCACTTCTCTACGCCTTATTATCCTCAATCAAACAACCAAGGAGAAGCTTCAAACAAAGTTATTGGATAGATTTTACGAAAAATTGTTAATAAACATAAAAAATATTGGCATACTCAATTATCCTATGCATTATGGGCTTATAGAACAAGCATTCAGACTCCTACTGGTAATACACCATATAACCTCGTTTATGGCACAGATGCAATAATGCCCTTAGAGTTAGAAATTCCTTCCCTAAGAATTTCCCTAAGAGACATCATGGATGATGACATGGAACATGAGAAAAGATTACAAGAACTTGAGATGCTTGATGAAAGATGAATTAACACTCTTAAGCACCTCAAAGCTTATCAAAAAGGTATACAATGATCCTATAATGCGCAAGTCATACAACGTTCATTCAACATTGGGGATTTGGTTCTTTATGAAAATCAACACAATGTAAACGCACCACCTGGCAACAAAGGTAAGTTTAGCCCTAATTGGCTTGGACCGTATATAATCATTAAAGCCTTTGGATTTGGAGCATATAAATTAGCTGATGAGAAAGGTACGCTGCTTAAGGAACCTATTAATGTAGTGCACCTCAAAAGATTTTATGCTTAAAGATTTAATGATAAATGTTCCTTAGCCAATTTATTACATAGATTGGCTTCAATTTTGACAAGATATTACTATTTTATATTAATTCATTTAACATTATATCTTTCTTCAGTTGGTCATTGTTGTATCATGTTTAAGATCTCTTTGGTATTAACTGAATATGGCATTAAAATTTGGATTATATGTGTAAAATGCTTAATCATTGTGCTTATTACTACATGTTCTCTCAAGAATTGTTAGTAAATCACAATAGCATTAATTATAGCATTTAAATATCATCACTAGTTGCATTTTTTACAAAAATCACATGTGATAGATCAAAAACCATTACACATAGATGAAAAGAAATAAAGATTATATATATATACATATATATCCTCAGTTTTAAATGTACATCCAAGTCAACTATCCCTTAGGACAAAATAGGATGTCGTAGTGCCTAAGCTATATACATCACATAGCTGAGCCTTGATCGCTAGTATCCTCAGGCCCTCATGGTGTGTGAGTGACAAAGACCTGACCATGTGTGGCTATGGATCACGAATGACTCCTAGAGATGCTTCGCGATCATAAGCCCCTGATCTCACCTCTCATCTCTAGATCATCTGCTCATGTGCCTCCTAGTACATCCTCTGGTACTGATCTCTCTCAGATTGAACCCTATCTCTGTCATCTCTCACCTGATGAACCTCATGTAGTAAGAACTCACTGACAGTTGGCTCTACTTCTGAGGTAGGCACCGCTACCGTCTGCTCTCACTGCACCTTAAGCTCAACTTTGTTGTGCTCAACTCTTTGTCATAACTCCTCTCTCTCCCATGCAGACTACTCTAAGATAGCCTCTATAGTGGTCCTATACCAGATGAAAGGCATAAATATCTCTGCATGTCGCCCAACAGATGACCGTGGTGAATAACCTGCCCTCACTCACTGCTTTGAAACATCTGTAGGTGCTATGTCTGCTATGACGTGACCCACAAAGTCTCACCAAGCATCTATCTCAATTGAAAAATAGAGGATAAGATAAATATTAAACTCTCATATAAATCTCACAAACAATAAACTATACAAAACATCAAAATAATAAATCAAACCTAACCTAGATCTCCATCTCGCCAAGATGGATCTCAGATCACTAAAGGTGTGATGAGCTCTGCAACCTGATCTATAGTTGGGGGCACAGGCCTACTACACTCCCCTTGCTCTCTCTGACTAGGTCTCACATCGCCTACAGGTATAGGACCATGAGCCCTAGACTATGGTCTTGACTCGATCTCCTCATCAGTGTCTGCCTCCTACTAGCTCTGTTGTGGTCTCACTCTAAAGACGTACTGTGATGGGACCTCCTTTTACTCATCCTTGTCATCCTCCACATCCTCATTGAGATCATAGTATCCTATAAAATCACTAACATTGTCCTTTACCCCTATGTCACTAGCGTGACCGGCCCAAGGTCAAGCATTGCCTATAGGGTGACCAAGTGGAAAGATAGGAGCAGGCTGTGCTGTATGCTACTAGGTCTGATATGCTCAGATACAATTGACATTGTCTGCATCTAACACTAGCTTTGCATCCTTAGGACTCTCCTCATCACTAAGTGGCATGTCTGCTATTGTCAGCCATCGGTCGGTATTTGACCTGACTACGCTACGCATAGCATGCACATAGCTCAGATGCACCGCATGAACATCCTGTATCTATTTGAACTACCGTGCCACCCTGTCAAAATAGAACCAAGCCACAACATGATTGAGGTGACCAGCCATTAGCTGATCCCTCTGCATCCTCACTAACTGCCTCTGCTGGCCAGGCCATCCGATGTAGCCACGATATGGTCTCTAGATGATGTCATCAGGATGTAATCTATCAAAAACAACTCTCCAGTATGACCGATCCTTGTGCCTCCAACACCTGACCAGTGGATAGGTGTAAACATGTGGATGGGTGAATGTTGCCTCTATAGGATAACCCATCGGTCATGTGTACTTGATGTGCTCAAAAGCCTAGACCTGTAGTAATGTGTAGATCATCAAATTATTCATTTCATAATGGACATATCACCTCAAGTCATGGTAAAGGTGCACAAGAATACTATGCCCCAATGCATAGACCATTTGATGCTCCTCCATCTCCCTAATGGTGTGAAGGAGACCCCCATGTAGGTGAGTGCCCCGTCCATCTGGCGCAATGGCTAGTGTGACTATGACTATCACAATCCTTTGCAGCAAGGGAATGTCACTGCATCCCTACTCTAAAAGTCAGAGCTGAATATGTCCTCGCTCTGCCTGAGAAATAGTGTGACCCAAGCAGTATAACTAACTCTGGTGGGTGTACCTCGCTGAGTGATGTCCTACTAACCTCACTATCTGTCCTTGGATAGGTAGTCTAAGGATCCTATATACATCCTCTAGCATGATGGTCATCTCGCCTATAGGTAAGTGGAATGTGGATGTATCTGCATCCCACCTCTCCATCAGTGCCATCAACATAGTGCAGTGGAATCTGATTGTGGGCATATCAAACACCCACCATAAGCCCACCGTCTCCAGGTGCTCTCTCTCTCTACAGTAGACAAGGAGCTAGCACACTCTCATAGAAGTGCCATCAGGTGACCACCTGTGTGCTCATGTAACTTAGGGACATCCTGTAGGTCAAAAAGCAAACAAGAACATTAGAATCTCCTCAAAAACTGAAAGTAGCTATCAAAGATAGAAAAAGAGTGCTTGTGTCCTTTGTGGACCCAGGCACCCCAAGAAAACTCAGGCTCCCCAGAGGGACACTAGCACCCTTGTGGGACTAGGGCACCCCAGAGAGACTCTGGCGCCCTAGGTAGACCCAGGTGCCCCTCTCAAGGACCCCTATCCATTCCTCCCTCTTAGCACAATAAACAAAAAAGTCAAAACAAAATTACATTGAAAGATGACAGAAGCGTAGGATCAGGACCCTACCTCGGCCTCAAAACACTTCTCCGCTACTTGGGCTCGAAGCATCTCCAGTCGTGGTGACTAATATGGGCGTCGGCTTGGCATGGTCGTCCTCCTATTCTCCTTCTCTCTCTCTCTCTCCTCTACTTTCTACAATGACAAGAAATAAGAATAAGTGATAACTGCCAACTCTCGTTTACATAAAGTAAATGAGTGAGAATTCCTATCCCTAACTAGGTGCAAGATTGATCTCTTTTACTCTTGAGACCTTATCTTGAGCCGTTGAACTCTGATTTCAGTGTCATTTGTTGCATTAGAATCCTGGTTCCGCTCTTTTCTTACCCAATGTGTTATGTTTGAGCGTTGTTTCTTCAAATGACCCTCATAACACATTTCTCATCAAGTTCCCCTTGAAATCGATGCGCGTGGATAACTCCTTATTTCTCCTTTTCAGACTAAGAAAGCAGAAATAAGGGGCATATGTATCCCTCGATTTCCTCTCTCATCATGTCTCATCACTCAACCCCCTTAGTGTTTTTGTACTGACTCATTGGTGGTGGTTGCAAGCTGATTTGATTTTTGATTTTCTGACAAAAGTGTTCCTTTGCAGGTTGTGGTTCCTAAATTTGTGGTCTTGTAGGATTGCAGACTTGGGGGCTTCTTCCTCCTCAGCAACAACACTTCAGCTTCCTCTATAGTATCCTTTTGGGTATCCTTTTCATGATTGATGCATTTACTTTCCTTTAGTTGCATATGCACGTAGTGTCATGTGGCCACTAAAGTGGTGGCTAAATGTAACATTGGAAATTGTCCTCCTATATAGTATGTTACAATTTCCCTTAGTTTAGTTCCTCACTTTGGGTGACCTCTCAACCTTTCTCTTTTTGACCTTCCCGAAACCTTGTTTGACTAAGTCTAGTTGCAAAATATTCACTTTTTGAGGTAACCTTTTGATGGAACCTGGAAAGGGAATTTGAATTATAGGTCCCTAGGACCCCAAAAAGTAGATCTGATCAGAAAATGGGGGCTTGGACTCAGGCACCCGCCCCCTAGTCCTCCCTTGTTTCCCAGGATTTTGAATTTTGGCAGGGTGTCGGCTCCCGCCGTATGCCTCAGGATTCTATTTTCAAATTCTTGGTTTTTGCATGATATCGAGATGTTATTTCAAAATTTAAATTTCCCTAAAGATGGATATAAAAAGACATTTGAAAATCATTTTAACACACACAATTCTTATGCAAGTTTGATGCCAAAACTTTGCTAAAATTGCCATTGAAGATCAGTGACTTGTTGAAACACTTGAAAGCATTTTGAATTTTCTATTATGGAGACAATGGATGGAGATTAGGAATCAAGATCTTGAGACTATCTTGCTCTTCCTAGGGTTTGTATACCCTTTGCATGATCGGGAGAAGGGTTGAAGCCTCCAACATTGAGCTTGGATATCCTCCATGGACATTGCTGATTCACCTTCTTGTTCATGCAAGTCTTCATTTGTTTTCATCTCCTTGAGGTGAAGTTGTATGTGCTTATTGATTCAAAGCAAGTTGTTGATCTTCCCTTGATTGAGACATCTAGGGTTTGATATTTTTGCATACACATTGTTAGGTTTGCACACACTTCTGCAAATCTTTATCTCTGGCTATTGTTGAGTTAGAAATACCAAAAACGAGACTTGACTAAGACAAGCTCCTATATAGCTGCAACATCTTTCTCCTTCTTTTGTAGGTGTAGATCGTGTTTTGCAGGTTCCGGTGGAAAGAAGCTATAGAAAGGAGGATATTCTAGGTACAGTCATCACAAACTTTTAAATTTTTAGATTCTGACACTTGCGGGACTAAAGAGTGGGTGCCTTAGTCCAATTGGGGGAAATTTCTAGGATCTGGAAGCCATTCAGGAGTATCAGATAGCCTGTACAGAGGATTTTCAGTATCAAGAACTTTTAGGACTAAGGAGAGGGTGCCTTAGTCTAGTTGGTCCTCAAAATCTGGGTGCACAGTCTCTGAAACTCTTTCTCTACATTTCTGTGATCAGTTTTGCCTCTTTCATTATCAGATTCTAAATATCTTTGATTTAAGGCATAATTAGGTTTTTTACTTGGTTTATGAACAAAACACATAACAAGACCCTGGTTAGGTTCTTGAAATTAGACCATGTGAGCATAAGGGATAGACAAAGTGATTAGTAGCTTGATCTAAGAGCTCAGTCCTTGTCCTCCCAATGTTTAGCATGGTGAAATAGTAGTACTTAACCTAGTTGAGACAAAGCTACAATTTTTCCACTAAATAGGGGGATATAGAAGAAGATGGAATTAAAGCAACTAAATCATCTCATGAAGAACAATCTGGAACAATGTCTACTCCACAATAGATAGAATGCATTCTAGACAAGTAGTTGTTGAAGAAGACCCGTAAGTATGAATATTTCAAATGTCTCATCAAATGGAGCAATCATCCCATTGAAGATGCTTCCTAGATCATAGAGGATGAGATCATTAAGTAGGTTCATTCAGTAGCAGACCTCATGAGTAGGAGCTCATGAATTCTTTCCATCTGGGAAGTTTGATGTGGGGGCATCTTGCCCTACAATTTTGGTTTTTCTTCCTTTTTGTTGTTTTGGTTCTTTTGTTGTTTTCTTTTTCTTTTTGGGAGACTCTTTATATCCTTCATTTATCCTTGGATGAAGTTCCTATCACAGCCTTTATGTATTATGTAAAACTTGGTTAGTTTGGGAAGTTCTTGTCACCCGAGTTCCAGAAATGAAATCAAAAGGGCTTTAAACCGTCGACAGTATTTTTGCACACCCGACAGATGGAATGCTTAGGGTAGTTGAAAGGGCTTGAGATGTGGTCGTTGCAGTTGGTGAGAGAACCGACTAAGTAGTTTCTCAACTCTTGGAAAGAGGCTGAGCATACGAATGGTCAGGTGGGAAGATCAAAAGACAACAAGTAGAAGGTTGTCAGTTGCAGAAGAAGAAAGAGGCCGATTGTGGAATGAGAAAGAAAAAATATAGGCAGGAGATAGATACAGAAGGTTGGAAGGGGAATACTGAAGCCTAAGAAAGTCATGGGTTGACAGAAGAGTTGTGTATGAAGCCAAGTTGAAGGAAATAAGGGTCAGCCAGATTGTTGAATTCATGTTCTGTTTTGTACATTCTGTTTGTAGGTAGTATATGATAATAATATGTTCCACTACTTTTTTTCCTTGAACACTGATAGCATTGTTGAATTGAAATATTTTCATTAATAAAATTTCATATCTAAGGTTGCATACTAAATGTGTGTTTGAATTGGGAGTCCTAAACTTCCTATCATTAATAAAGAAAATAGTGAATTTGAATCTCTGTTTCAGTTGGATTTTCCATCTTGTGATCAGCAAGGCTCCATCACATTGTAAACACCTCTTTGCATAATGAAAGTAATGGTGTTATCTATTTGTCAATGGTTGTTTAAAAAAAGGAAAAATTTTAAAAAAGCAAATATTGTTTGAATGGTCAAGTTTTAATTTTGTAAAGTAGCTAATGTTATTGTAAAATATTGTATACAAACTTGGGTGTATTATCATTATCTTACGCATACAATTGGAAAGAAAGAGATCACAAAGTTCTTGGTCTAAGTTGTACGACCATGCAATCAAATCTCATTTGTATATTTTGACGTGTCCATTCTAATTTCCAACAACCATCCTCACAGTATGGTCATATTTGATGTTGAGGACCTCATCATAAGACATATGAATTATGTTCACTCTAGGGTCTTATAATATTCTTGTCATCTTCTCTTTATGTAGATAGGAGACCTATAATTGTACAATTTTGAGGAGCCCTTGTTGTGGACGTAGATAGTTGATGGCACAAGATCAGTGATCGTATGCACAATGACACGACTTCCAATGACACATGCACATTGCTCTAAATATTTTTAAACGCTGTCTATCTAGTCACAGTTCAAAACCCACTCACAAAATTTAACACAATGAGAAATGTAGCAAAATGACAAGAACTTCAAAATTAAGAGTGACAGGAAGTTAAATGAGTTTTTGCCCAGTCTTGATAAACCAAAGTAAATGACAGGAAAATGGATTTATAACAGGAAATATTGTCAAGAGAAAAAATACACTTCAAAGTTCATATTGATGCCAAAATCCAACATTACATCACCACCATTCGGCCTATGTAGTATGACCTTGTAGAAAATGTAGAAATATCAAACTAATCTATTGCCTATCAATCAGTTTCTACTCAGCACCATCAACCACTTTGCTTTGACCCACGACCTCCTCTGCATCAATAGACAATCGGCTCCTTAGAACCGTCAACCTCTATCTTGCATCCTCCCCTCCTTCTATTTCTTTGTCCATCCTCATTAACTCAATTAGTCTCTTTGGCACATTAAACCTTCCTATTTGCTGACTACGGCCTCTTCTTATCAGATTGTCGCCTTTCCATTATTTTTTTTCCTTCCCTTCGACCCCCTCTCCAACCTGTGAATGCCTTTTTTATACCATCATCAGGTTTAAGTTCTACATCAGAAAATAATAAGTCCAAGCCATCGATGGTAGAGAGACTGGGGTCGAAAAACATCCCCATAACACCATGATCTGCAGAGATTAAAGAAAGAAAACATCGATACCAAACCACCAACGACACATGCAAATGATTGTTGCTTAGAATCAGCCGCCACCAAGCAATATGAGGAAGATAAAATGTATTTAAGACATCATAACTGCTATTACTATTTTGGTTGCATGATTTGAGGTGTTTCTATATCCTTTTGCCTTAGAAATGACAGAATAAAAGCCAAGCTTTGCTGGCTTTTGCCAACCATCCATTACTGTCAGCCACGACTCCTTAAAACATGTAGATTAATGCTTATAGAAATGGTTGGTAGAAAGATAGGCAACAGGAGGTTCGAGCACAAAGCAACAGGAGCAAAGCACACCAAAATTACAGAATGCATGATTCTAGCTTTATTCATCAAACAAAACCAAAACATCAGAAAGCAAAATAAACCAAAAAATAGAATGAGGCAAGATGCCCCTGCATTAGACTCCCCCACTGAATAAGATTCATGAGCTCGTGCTCATGAGCTCTGTAATAAAATGTCTATATCAGAACCTCTTCTTTCACTTCTTCCAATTTTTCTCATGCTTGCAATTACTCTTCCTAAGTTTCTTCATCTGTAATTGTTTGCTTACCACATTCTTCTCATAGATCTGCCTACTGATTTCTTTATCCACTACAAATCTCCATGACTTTGTCTCATTTCCACAGTTATCAATTTCAAATAAAACTTCATCCTCATCTTCTAGTTCTTTCACTACTACCTCAAAGATACATTCACCATTTTTCTTTTCTGCCATAAGCTTCTTCACCAAGCCTGCACTCTCTCCTTCAAAATATTTTTCCAATCTGAACATTGCCTCTAATCTCATGTGCTCTTTTGCAATTACAGATTTCTTCTCCTCTCTATTATCAATGTCATCTTTAGAAATGAAAATACAAACAAGAATTTCTCCATCCTCGAACTCTAAATCACTTTGATCGCCATCTTTCTTCAAATCCACTAGACAACCCAAGTGTGAACTTTTTAAATTATGACTTGACTCCACTTCATGCTCTCGTTCCTTGGCTTTCTTTGAATTTCCTGCAAACACTAAAGGATTAATAAAATAACAACTTTCCAATGCATCCATCTGACTTGAAATCCTTTGCAAATTCTCATATAGCTTTCTTTTCTCCACATGCTCTGCCTTCTCTAAATTTGCATTCATCATTCTGTGTACTCCCCTTTCCATGTACCAATTAAACAAACAAAAATTATTTGTACTATCCTTCCTACTATTGTAAACCACAATATCATTCTTTCTTCCAGTCATATCTGTACAAGAAACAAATACATTAAAGAAAACATATATTTCTTCTTCCACATCCTTCCTTCTTTCATTCAGCTCCTGATGTCTTCTAAACATTTCCTTTCTTCCAACATGCCTCCAAAGCTTGGGCTCCATCTCACCCTCACTCAACCATCCAATATCACCTATCCCTACACTCTCCCTGATACCAATAATATCAACTACTATGGACCATGTGTCCTTATCCTTTTGTCCATTATCATCAGCAAAATCATTCTCCCCGATCAGCCCATACATGTTACAACTCACAATATTCTTATCAAAATATGGATTTTCTACCCCATATGTCTTTCTAGACAAACCATCAACAAAATGAAAAACAATACATTTTACCTCTCCTTATAGTTTTGTTGTCATCCGCCGCTTCGCATTCTTGGTTATTCCAACAAACTTCTCCATTACATTCCTTGTACATTCATGAAGATCTACTTAATCTGTTGTCCCGTCTTCAAATTATGCATCAACCTTGTTTCCAAGTAAGCATTTATCCTTCTTTTCTTTATTCTCTACTGCCTCAGCTTCTTCCTCTTTATTCTCTGTTGTTCCTTCTTCACTCTTCATGTCTTTTTCTACCTTTTCCTTTTGGTTTCCATTCTCCCTCTTTATTTCATATCCTTCTCTTATCATTTGCCTTTCACCCACAGTCAACCACATCTTATCCTCATACTCATAAATTTTATTCAATGACTCAAATCCATCAAAATCAAATTGGCTACCTCCTAACTTGCACATACCATATTGTTTTTTCTCAGGCTCTACAGTATACTCTAGGATATTCTTCTCCTTTCCATTTTCTTCTATGGGCTTTATCATGTGTTCTTCTTCATTGGGCTCATCAACATCTACCCATCTCCTCTTCTCTTGTTTTGTTTGCTTCTCCTTGTCAACTTTTTCTACTGTTGTCCCATGCTTCTCTACCCATTCTAGATTCTTCATCTTCTTGAATTGATGTCTCACTTCCCTGGCACTTGGTCTATCTTCTTGTCTTCTCTGATTCTCTGTCATATCTTCCATCCTTGATGTTATTTTTCTGTCACACAGGTTAGCACAAACCACTCCTTCTCTTTGTTGCACATCTACAACTAATTTCCTTTGTCAATATGGTATTATATACCCATGATCCACTATTCTATTCTTCTTATCTTCATCTTTGTTTATGGGCTCTCCTCTTGCCCTTCCTATTTTTTCCTCCAAAGGCTTATTTTCATCTTTCTTTATACCTGCATCCACACTTTCAAACAAATCATCAGAAAATAAATCAAGAGACCATGATGTCTCCTCTGGTGTCACCTCCATGGACACTTTCTTCTCTTCTTTTTCTGGTGCTCCTTGTTGCACCTTCTCTTTTCTCCTTTCCTTACTTTTATGCAAATCCTTTGCAATGAGAACTTTCTTCTTCTCTCCTTGTATGCTTTCTATAGTCACAATCTTATCAGGAAAATAAATCTTTTCCAACCAAGATTTCCATTCTTCTCGAGATCTCTTCCAATCCCTCTCGATACTTGCTACTTTCTACTTCATCCCAATATCTTTCCCAAAATGGGATTATGACGGGTCTCTTTACACTAATACCCATTCCTCTTACTGCTGCAATCCATAATCTCTATACCAATCTTCAAGTGCAAACTGCCTCTCCTTCGGCAATCGATTCACACAAATAACACTTTCCACAACTACTCTCTACCCAACAAGACCTGGAAAATGTATTTCTCATAACCCCCTCTACCCACTCTCTCTTCATGGAGAAAGTTATACACCTTCTACCCAGTTATCTCTATTGGAGGATAGTAGTTACAAGCCCTTTCTCATGCCTGCAACAACAAATACTCTC
Source organism: Cunninghamia lanceolata (assembly GCA_027924645.1). Lineage (NCBI taxonomy): Eukaryota > Viridiplantae > Streptophyta > Pinopsida > Cupressales > Cupressaceae > Cunninghamia > Cunninghamia lanceolata. Next base: position 871,606 of record BSBN01001673.1, read on the forward strand.
ATGTCCATACTTTTCACCATGCCAGTGATATTAATCAACTGCAGCATACATTAAACTGCAACACTCATATAACAACACCCATCAAAATCAAGAACACACATAGTGCTCACTGCCCAGATATTTTTGGGACTCTAGGTTTCTTACCCACAACCTGTCAAAAACATCAACACATAATTCTTAAGAACATAACTGACTCTTTACCCAAGCATTTCTTTGCAACTCTCCACTTCTCTTCCCAGACCTTTTCTGTGCTCTAATACCAATTTGATGGCACAAGATCAGTGATCTTATACACAATGACATGACTTCCAATGACACATGCACATTGCTCTAAATCTTTTTAAAGGTTGCCTATCTAGTCACAGTTTGAAACCCACTTGCAGAATTCAACACAATGAGAAATGTAGCAAAATGACAAGAACTTCAAAATTAAGAGTGACAGGAAGTTAAATGAGTTTCTACCCAGTCTTGATAAACCAAAGTAAATGACAGGAAAATGGATTTATAACAGAAAATATTGTCAAGAGAAAAAATACACTTCAAAGTTTATATTGATTCCAAAATCCAACATTACATCACCACCACTCGGCCTATACAGTACGGCCTTGTAGAAAATACAGAAACATCAAACTAATCTATTTCCTATTGATCAGTTTCTACTTAGCACCATCGACCACCTTGCTTTGACCCATGACCTCCTTTGCATCAATAGACAATCGGCTCCTCAGAACCATCGACCTCCATCTTGCATCCTCTCCTCCTTCTCTTTCTTTGTCCTTCCTCATTAACTCAATTGGTCTCTCTGGTACATTCAACCTTCCTATTTTTGGACTGCAACCTCTTCTTATCAGACCATTGGCCTTTCCATTCTTTTTCTCCTTCCCTTCGACCCCCTCTCCAACCTGTGAATGTCCTTTTTTATATCATCATCGGGTTTAAGTTCTACATCAGAAAATAATAACTCTAGGTCGTCGATGGTAGAGAGACTGGGGTCGAAAAACATCCCCATAATGCCATGATTTGTAGAGATTAAAGAAAGAAAATTGTCGATGCCAAACCACCAATGACACATGCAAATGATTGTTGCTTAGAATCGGCCACCACCAAGCAATATGAGGAAGATAAAATGTATTTAAAACATCATAACTGCTGTTACTATTTTGGTCATACGATTTGAGGCATTTCTATATCCTTTTTCCTTAGAAACAGTAGAATAAAAACAAATATTTCCTAGCTTTTGCCAGCCATCCATTACTACCAGCCATAACTCCTGAAAACATGCAGATTAATGCTTGTAGAAATGGTCAGTAGAAAGATAGGCGATAAGAGGTTCGAGCACAAAGCGACAGGAGAAAACCACACCAAAATTGTAGAATGCACGATTCCATCTTTATTCATCAAACAAAACCAAAACATTAGAAAGGAAAATAAACCAAAAATCAGAACGTAGGAAGATGCCCCTACATCAATAGTGATAGCTTGCCAACTAGTTTGAAATCCATGTTTCTTCATTTTGGTACATATTTGTCACTTTTAGGGAATGCTCTTATTTTGTTAGATGATAGGCAAAATAAGGTGTAAGATGCCATGAGTGTATACATAAAATTTATTTCTCCAATTTACATTAGCTATAGGATATAATAATCAAGTAATGCTTATTGAATTCCTCCTTGGATGCTGCCACAATAGTGTGTCCCACTTATGAGACATCCTGATTTTTGTCTAAAATCACATATTTTATAGAAAAATTAATGATTTAAGCCTTTAGGGGTTCCATCTAAAGGGGTTTAATTGAAGGGGGTTAGATCAAAAACCCCTTATATCAAATCCCCTTGGAAATAACCCTGTAGTCTTAAATCAAACCCTCGATGGAGTCTCCTATGCACCTATCAAAATACTAACAGAAAAATAATTTTGCTTCACCTTTCAGGGGATCAAATGAAGTCATTTAGAAATTTTATTTTGTAAATATGTAACCCTTAGAATAATTTTTCCAAAAAGTATGATTTTGAATATATTTCATTTGATTATTGTATTTATTTTCTATTTTCTAGTGAACATAGGTTTTTCATCGAACATTAAGGTCTCTATTCCCCACATGTAGAAAAATAAAAAAAATAGAGAAAAAAAATCTTAAAAATATGTGTGCATTATGTATTAATGTTCTTGTTTCAACAAAAAAAATAAGAAGTTAATTTGGATACATACAGAGAAACTTATGTTGTATGGTATAAATGTATGTCTAAATTATAATTAATCTCACTTCAAAAATTCATAAAAAAATATGCAACAAAAAATTATGAAAATATACATGTGCACTAGACATTTGTGTTACAAATCTATGTTTAAAAATTTATAATTTTATCCTTTCTATAAAAAAAAGTTATGTTGTATAGTATAAACGTCACTTTTAAAAATACTATTAACTATAAAAAAGTTATTAAAAGTTGGTAGTGGACAAACTCACCAAGGTTGCTCATTTCATACAAGGATATCTAACCTATGGAATCCTAGTCTTGGATAGAAGATTTGTTTAGGAAATTTTTTGTTTGCATGGAGTTCCTAAAAAGATTATTTCAGATAGAGTTGCAGCCTGATAACATCAAGGTTTTAGCAAATCTTTCTTTCAGCTTTAAGAACCCAATTAAATATTAGCTCTACCTATCATTATGAAATTGATGGTCAGACAAAAAGGGTAAACTAGGTTTTAAAGGATTTGTTATGTATGTACTATATGTATTAGTAGTACAACTGGGAAGAATATTTACCACTTGTGGAATTTGATTAAAATAATTCCTTCCATTCAGCTATCAATATGGCTCCTTTGAGGTGCTATATGGTCGGAAGTGCATAAAACCTATCAATTGGGACAAACTAGAAGATAGAGTGTGCATAGGACCATAAATTTTGGTAGAAATGGAGGAACATGTTAAGTTAATTAAACAAAGGTTGATGGAGGATAATGATAGGAAGAAGAGTTATGCTAATGCAAAATAAACTCCTTGATAGTTTATCGTTGAGGATAAGGTTTAACTTAGAGTCAAACCTCACAAAAGTTCTATTAAGTTTGGTAAATTAGCCAAGATTGTCCCCAAATATGTGGGCCCATTTAAGGTTCTAGAATTAGTCAACCCAGTGGCTTACAAACTTGCTTTACTACCTGCTCTTTCTTGATTGCATAATGTTTTCCATGTTTTACATTTAAAAAGGTATGTGTCTGACTTTGCTCATGTACTTGATTGGAATGCTCTTCAGGTTCTAGACTTAGGGGTGGTAATGATCGAGCCTATAAAAGTGCTCAAGATTCACAAGCTATGTTTGCATAAAAGTGATGTAACTCAGTGTAAGGTCTAGTGGGACCAATACTCCAAAGATAGTGTTGGGTAAAAGTTCAAAGATGTGTCACACTTTGGGCCAAATTATCAGCATAAATGAATATAAGTATTTCCAATTAAAATTCAATTTTGGTGAAACTTATGTTCTATTTGGATTCATTCTAGCTAAATTAGATCTAAGCCACAACTTTGCCAATTTGAACCATCCACTAAAAACATATGTAGCATCACTTTGGGGCACATTTACCAAAAGAATGAAATTATTTGAAAAACTTGATGTTCTAATAATTGCTATTCATATAAATAATCATTTTAAAAGAATCTAAAAATACCCTTTTGTAGATCTATAAGTTTGCTTTGTAAAAATATATATTTTTAAACATTTCAATTAGTGTTTATATTATATTTTTTATTTCTACTAAAAGTAGGTCATTAGTACCGAAATATGGTGTTGATTGTCTTCTCAAGAAAAAATAGTAAATTTATCAAAAAAAATTGAAAAAATGTAAGGATACTTGAACCCTATTTATTAATTATGATATTTTATTGAGAATAATTAATTAACTTCATTGTTTTGAAATAATTATTTAGATAATTTAATATTGTTTCAAAAGAAAATCATACATTGTCATTTTATGCTTTTATATTTACATATTTTATAAAGAATTCTTTTATTCTATGTCACTTGCAAGAAATGACAATTATGTAATTCAAGAAAGAATCTTAGTGCTTAAATTATATTTTAGAATTATTCTAATCTATTTTTAGTTTATAAGAAAATGGGTATCCAGACTAGCATATGAAGAGTCATGTTCATTTTTAAAAGATCAATAAATGGAAGAAGTGGAGGGAGGATTCTCATGCAGATCTATTAGAAACATTCTCAGGGAAAGGAGTGAATGAGGAGCCTTTAGTTCATTGGAATCAAGCTTACTGTAATGCCCCTCATTTTGTTTTGAGATAGATGATAGTCTTCTATTGTTTTGACAGTTAATAGTTTTATATTACACTTTGACAGTTGAGACATTTGAGTTATTAGACTATGGTTTATGCTTACTATGATCATGATGGACTATGTTTGACTGATGTGTTTTTGACATGCATTATGAGTTTTATGATGACATTATTGATATTTTAGCTCATGATGTATTTTGACCTATTTAGTTGATGGTTAGTTAGAATTTGCAGAATAATATTACTATGCTATATAGATTTAATGTTATCTGATTAGAGATGTTTGTGTTCATTGTTATGTTTGTGAGTAGGGACGGTGTAGTATTACTCATTTTGAGCACCCCACTACGCTGCAATTCCCTGACTCTGTGTGCTTGATATATATACATGTTGTATACAACCTATCATCTTGATGCAGGTTGCAGGTATCGGGCATCGACTCCACCTGACTTAGTAGGTCTAAGCGTGCCCTCGGCCAATGGATAATGATGATGGGAGATAACATGAGGTTTTCCCTAGGTCAGTTTCAGTCTTCAGTTTGTGGCCATGAGTTGAGGTGTCACTATTTGGTCCTTGTTTCAGTTTGTTGGCCGTCTAGTGGTATGTGGAGTTATTGTCAAGTTTTGGTTTAGTTAAGCCTATGTATATTTTGGTAATGCATCAATATTAAATTAATAATGTTAATAGCATGTCAAATATAATAGTATTTTACTTTGTCGTAAAATTTGGAATATTATTTAAGTAAATTTTAATATAGACTAAATTAATTATTTTAATGTTTTTAATAGTATCTGAGTCATAAGTTTTATTATGGTCAATTAGTATATAGTTATTTAAAGAATAGTATTGGTTGATAATTTAATTCTTGTTAGTTGTCGGATAAGATTCTAGATTTGGGGAATTTCTATGTTAAGTAAAAAATTTAATTTCTTCTAAGTAGTAGGATTGTCTGTAACAGATTGGAGATAGTGGGCATTTACAACTCTTGGCTATTTTTGCTTCTGGGGGTTATTATTTTTGGAAGGGGGAGTTGTTCAGAAGGGGAGACACAGAGAATTTGGGGAAAGAAATTGTGACGGAAAGATTGAGGAAAAATAGGAGGTAGCTAAAGAATTTGAAGCTTGGGTTGAATTTATGGGTATGTTTACTTGTGATTTCTATAGTAATTTAGGCAAATTAGTTTTAATTTCTTGAGGAATCTTTTGTGTGTATTGGAACCTCTCTTTGTATTCCAGTGAGATTCTTGCTTCCTATCACCATTCGACTCTGTATCTTTTAGCTTGTTTTTTTTTATCCTTGGGAAACTTAGGATTCTGTCAATCCTCTGTCAATCTATATGAGAAATCTGCAAGGTTTATTAAACAAATTGTTAATTGCTCTAACTCAATTTTTTAGACTTCTCTGCCAGATAATGAGATCTTTATCTTAAATTCACACATGGAAATGAGACTCATTAGAATCCCATCAAAACTTTTACCTCTGATTAACTTTCTCATCAATCATTCCCTATATTTACCAGAGCATATCAATGATCATATTGGAGCAATTTCTGTCATATTCCAAACTAGTTTCTGCAATTTAACTCTCCCTCAGCTACCATTGTACGACCCCTCAACCATTCTTCTAAATTATGCCTGAAGTCTATAAACATAGTCTAATGGCTTGATGTGCTTTAAATTTTGTTTCAATCTATTTTCAACTCATACCTCCACTGCCGTACAGCCTCTTTGTTCCCTCTTCAAACTTTTTTCTGTAAACTTTGCCATTGACCTTATGGCATACGATCCTCTCATCTATATCTTTTTTCTTTGAAATTTCCTTTTTTTGTTTTAATCCCAGCTACTCGATGACTGTACGGCGTGGGAGGGAGGTCTGATGCAGTTTTCTTTTAAGTCAATATAATCCTCCTAGTGCGCTGTCATATGGTCTACTGCTGGGGGTTATCTACCGATAATGAATAAATGAAGTTAAAAACTATTTCTTGCCTTGAAATCCATATTTCTTGGAGGTCATTTTATCAAACCTCTTGCAGATTCTATTCCGCCAGACTTGTTTTATGACCCTCTGTTCTCTGCAATTTCTAGTGTCTCAGTTGAATTATTGAATCTAATATGAAATTTCATGAATTCTTACCTGAATGGTTCTTCCTACCTAAAAATCGTGTCTTTCTCTTCTCTTCCAGATACCTCGGTTGATCTTTGATCTCTGCAATAAATCAATTCATGTCATTTCCTGGCATTGGTGCTTTCTCTCAACTTGATAATCTCTGTAATTTCATCCTCAATCTTCATTTATGTGTTAACATTAATAGAACTTGTGAGTTTATAGTTGAAAGTTAGTAAATTAGTGATTTTAGAAAATTTCTAAAAAAAACTCCTTGAGTATCTTCATAACTCAAAATAGAATGTTTCCTAGTGGTGTGGTAATTTGAAAATAAATATTAGTTCATAACTTCTTGTATTATGAGAATTTAAAATTTATATTAGATTACTTTTATTTGTATAGTGATAAAGTTAATATTAGGATAGATTTGTATTATTTTATAATTAAATTTATTAAAATAATGTTGCTTTAGTAGATGCAAGTTGGTTAAATAAATAAATTAGTTATGCTCATTAAATATAATTTTGTTACATAATATCCTGTGATACATTGCTTTTAGTAAGTAAATAATGAGTTAGAGTTTTAGTATGAATTGAGTATTATATTAGATTTCTATGGTAATAGTATATGTTATTTTAAAGAGGTTGAAAAACTTATAATGCTTGTCGGTTTATATCATCCATTGGTGTTATGTCAAGTTGATTTTAAATATGGTTTTGTTGAAGTCCCACTATTAATTGTTAGCGTCAGGTAGTAATGATGTAATTGGCTTATTATGTATTTTTGGCCCTGAGTCACATCATCCTAAGGGAATGATATAGTTGTTTAAACCCTTGTTTCCATTTTGGATGGACTTATGTAAAGTGATATTTTGTTCAATTTGCTGACTCCAGAGGTTAGGCTACTTTGGCTTCAATTTGTTATTGTGTCATTTTGCTTAATTGATTTATTGATGTGAGATTTTAAAGTGGATAAGGGAAAGTTTTATTGTTGAGGTTGAAATTTGAAATGCACTACGTATTGGATTGTAAAAGATAGATGCCTTCTAGTCCCTTGTCCATGCATGTTATTGCTTTTTGTATGTTTGGCTAGGGGTGCTAGTTGTAGGTAGGAGAGTGGCTTTCATGGTGGGGCCGGTGCCCAAAGTGGTTGCCTAGATAACCCCATGGAAGTTGTAATCAAGTGATAACTTAATAATTTATCTAGGTGGGTTGGGTAGTAATTCACATAACAAGATAAGTATGATACCTCACCCATGCCTTGAGTGCTCTCACAGGCTAAGGATGGGATGAGAAGGCCTAGTTGGCAAGGTTGACCTCCTTGTCTCCATGAGAGGATGTGTCAGCTCCGCATGTGTCACCCTATAGGGCCGGTGCTTAGTGAGAGGTCGCCAGGATAACCATAGATAGGGGTCGGTTTATAGTGAGAGATAGCCTAGATAACCCATGCTAGGACCATGCGATGACACTCTTCCTAATGTAGCTAATTTACTTCCTCTTTATCTCTTGTTGTAGCCTCTGGAGTATTGTCTTGTCTTGATGATTTAACTTGTCTTGATGATTTGACTTGTCTTGATGATTTAACTTGTCTCGATGATTTGACTTGTCTCGATGATTTGACTTGTCTTGATGATTTGACTCGTCTTGATGATTTGACTTGTCCTGATGATTTGTGTAGTTTTGATGATCTGATTTGTCTATGTCAAGTCTGTATCTACTTGCTTGTATCCTTTGACTTAGTGGAACCTCAATGTTATCTCCTAGATCAGGGGGTGGACCTTAGAGTTCCACATGGTTGGGTGGAAGAGCTTAATCCATTAGTTTTTCTTGGTCGACCTGATTCATGATCACTGTAGATGATTCTCCAGTTCCAGTCTTGTACTTGCATCCTCAGAGTTAGATTATAATTTTAGAATTGTATTATATTGTTGTATATTGTAAACCAACGTGACTGGTCATGTAATCTTGTAACTGAACCTTTGTAAATATTCATCTTTGCAAATGAATGATGTATATCCTCATCTATTGTATTTTAATGTATATCACTTGTAGTGTTTATTTGATGCAGTTATGTTCCCTAGAGGTGTTGTTGTGCAACTTGTTAAATGTTGTCAATAATGTAATGTTATCTACTGAATAATACATCTATTTGTTTCAAAAAAAATATTTCTGTTAATTTTTGCTCTTGTTAGTTTAACACTCTAGGGTTGCATGACAGGGAATCACTTTGGTATCAGAGCCAGGTTTAAACAATGGGTACTCTAGTTATAATTGAGCCCATTATGTGACCTAGGGTTTAAACTTTATAGATTAACTTTATCCCTATTGTTTCCCTCTTTGTGTGTAATAAATTATCCTTTGATGTTGTAGGTAGATGCCTAGAGGTAGGGGTCGTGGGAGAGGTGGTGGTGGTACACCTCCTCCCAGTTCTCCTCATGAGAGTGCCCATGAAAGTGGGGCTTAGAATATGGAAGGTTAGGGATAGCCTGAAGGAGCCCAGTTGAGATAGTTACTTGAGGAGGTCCTTGCCCACTTAGGCCCTAGACAGGAGGTAGAGCAGCCTAGAGGGGGTCAGGAGGTAGATCAGCTAGAACCTAGGGAAATGGAGAGACCACCTAGGTGGAGAGAGTTGACAGCTGAGCAGGAGGTAAAGTCTGAGGTTGAGTCGGGTAGAATTACCGAGTACTCTCTTGAGTCAGATGGCCTTTTGCGACATTTGGGTCATATTTATGTTCCTAGTTCAAAGGGTCTTCGTACCCTAGTTATGTCAGAGGCACATAGGGTACCCTCTCTTGCTCACCCGGGTGTTAAGAAGATGCATACAGATCTTCGTCAGCTGTACTTCTGAAGTGGTATGAAGTAGGATATTGCTAATTTTTTGTCGAGATATCTGGAGTGTCAAAGGGTGAAGGCAGAGCACTAGCACCCTGCAGGTCTTTTGCAGCCCCATCTTGTTCTAGAATGGAAATGAGACATCATTTTGATAGACTTCATTGTTGGTTTTCTGGTATCCTCACATCGACATGATGCCATTATGGTCACTATGGATAGGTTGACGAAGGTAGCTCACTTCTCTCCTATCCGTTCTTCTTATAATGCTTCTATGGTGGCTAGAGTGTTCATGGAGGACATAGTTAGACTTCATGGGATTCCTTGTAGGATCATCTCCGATAGGGATCCAATGTTTACCTCAGCCCTTGGACTTCTCTACAGCATGCCTTAGGGACACATCTGAACTTTAGTTTAGCATACCATCCTAAGGCTGATGGTCAAACTAAGAGGGTTAACCAGGTCCTCAAGGATATGCTTAGGATGTATGTGATGGATCAGAAAAGCTGTTGGGAGGACTACCTGTACCTGGTGGAGTTTTCTTATAATAATGGATATCACAGAACTCTATCAGCACGTCTCCATTTCAGGCTTTGTATGGTCATCCTTGCTAGAACCCATTGAGTTGGGATCGCCTTGAGGATAGAGTTCTCTTAGGACCAAATATGCTTAGAGATTTGGAGCAGCAGGTTGAGCAGATTAGAGAACATTTGGTGGCAGCATAGGATAGGTAGAAGAAGTATGCAGATGCTCATAGGATCGCTCGATAGTTTTCAGTTGGGGATCGAGTGTTCTTACGTGTGTGACCACGAAAGAGTCCAATCCATTATGAAAAAGGCTCTAAGCTAGCACCACACTTTGTTGGACCTTTCGAGGTGTTGGAGAGGATTGGTCCTATTGCTTATCATCTTGCTTTGTCGTCCATCCTCTCATGCATCCATGATGTGTTTCATGTTTTTGTACTTAGACCTTACTATCCAGATATTGCTCATGTTCTTGATTGCACTGCTCTTCAAGTAGAGGATGGGCAGCTGGCTTTGGATCCCGTAGGCATTCTACAACACAAGAGACTTTCTCTTAGAGCTAGAGACATGAAGCAGGTCAGGGTCCAATGGGATCCTAATGATGAGACTTCTACTACCTGGAAGGATGCTTCCAAGATGATAGAGTTATCTCCTTACTTATTTGTAGGTTTCCAGGAGTAAGCCTAACTTTGGGGGGAAGGATGTAATGCCCCTCATTTTGGTTTGAGACAGATGATAGTCTTCTATTGTTTTGACGGTTAATAGTTTTATATTACACTTTGACAATTGAGACATTTGAGTTATTAGACTATGGTTTATGCTTACTAAGATCATGATGGACTATGTTTGACTGATGTGTTTTTGACATGCGTTATGAGTTTTATGATGACATTATTGATATTTCAGCTCATGATGTATTTTGACCTGTTTAGTTGATGGTTAGTTAGATTTTGCAGAATAATATTACTATGCTATATGGATTTAATGTTATCTGATTAGAGATGTTTGTGTTCATTGTTATGTTTGTGAGCAAGGATGGTGTAGTATTACTTGTTTCGAGCACCCTACTACGCTGCGATTCCCTGACTCTGTGTGCTTGATATATATACATGTATACAACCTATCATCTTGATGCAGGTTGCAGGTACCGGGCATCGACTCCACCTGACTTAGTAGGTTTGAGGGTGCCCTTGGCCAATGGATAACATTGATGGGGGATAACATGAGGTTTTCCCTAGGTCAGTTTCAGTCTTCAATTTGTGGCCGTGAGTCGAGGTGTCACTATTTGGTCCTTGTTTCAGTTTGTTGGCCGTCTAGTGGTATGTGGAGTTATTGTCGAGTTTTGGTTTAGTTAAGCCTATGTATATTTTGGTAATGCATTAATAAATCAATATTACATTAACAATGTTAATAGCATGTCAAATATAATAGTATTTTGCTTTGTCGTAAAATTTGGAATATTATTTAAGTAAATTTTAATATAGACTAAATTAATTATTTTAATGTTTTTAATAGTATCTGAGTCATAAGTTTTATTATGGTCAATTAGTATATAGTTATTTAAAGAATAGTATTGGTTGATAATTTAATTCTTGTTAGTTGTTCGATAAGATTCTAGATTTGGGGAATCTCTGTGTTAAGTAAAAAAATTAATTTCTTCTAAGTAGTGGGATTGTCTATAACGGATTGGGGATAGTGGGCATTTACAACTCTTGGCTATTTTTGCTTCTAAGGGTTATTAGTTTTGGAAGGGGGAGTTGTTCAAAAGGGGAGAGACAAAGAATTTGGGGAAAGAAATTGTGATGGAAAGATTGAGAAAAAATGGGAGGTAGCTAAAGAATTTGAAGCTTGGGTCGAATTTCCAGGTATGTTTACTTGTGCTTTCTGTAGTAATTCAGGCAAATTAGTTTTAATTTCTTGAGGAATCTTTTATGTGTATTGGAACATGTCTCTGTATAACAGTGAGATTCTTGCTTCCTGTCACCATTCAACTCTATATCCTTTAGCTTATTTTGTTTTATCCTTGGGAAACTTAGGATTCTCTCAATCCTCTGTCAATCTATATAGGAAATCTGCAAGGTTTATTAAACAAATTATTAATTGCGCTAACTCAATTTTTTTAGATTTCTCTGCCAGACAATGAGATCTTTATCTTAAACTCACACATGGAAATGAAACTCATTAGAATCCCATCAAAACTTTTACCTTTGATTAACTTGCTCATCAATCATTCCCTGTATTTACCAGAGCATATCAATGATCATATTGGAGCGATTTTTGTCATATTCCAAACTAGTTTCTGCAATTTAACTCTTCCTCAGCTGCCATTGTATGACCCCTCAACCTTTCTCCTAAATTATGCCTAAAGTCTATAAACATAGTCTAATGGATAGATGTGGTTTAAATTTTGTTTCAATATGTTTTCAACTCATACCTCTGCCATCGTATAGCCTCTTTGTTCCCTCTTCAAACTTTTTCTCTGCAAACTTTGTCATTGACTGTATGGCGTACGATCCTCTCATTTGTATGTTTTTTCGTTGAAATTTCCTTTTTCTATTTTAATCCCAGCTAGTCAATGACCGTACGGCATGGGAGGGAGGTCCGATGTAGTTTTTTTTTTAAGTGAATCTAATCCTCCTTGTGGGTCGTCGTATGGTCTACTACTGGGGGTTTTCTATCAGTAATGAATAAATGAAGTTAAAAACTATTTCTTGCCTGGAAATCCATATTTCTTGGAGGTCGTTTTATCAAACCTCTTGCAGATTCTATTCCACCAAACTTGTTTTATGACCCTCTGTTCTCTGCAATTTCTGGGGTCTCAGTCGAATTATTGAATCTAATATGAAATTTCATGAATTCTTACCTGAATGGTTGTTCCTACCTAAAAATCGTGCCTTTCTCTTCTCTTCTAGCTGCCTTGGTTGATCTTTGATCTCTGCAATAAATCAATTCATGTTATTTCCTGGCATTGGTGCTTTCTCTCAACTTGATAATCTCTGTAATTTCATCCTCAATCTTCATTTATGTGTTAACATTAATAGAACTTGTGAGTTTATAGTTGAAAGTTAGTAAATTAGTGATTTTAGAAATTTTCTAAAACAAACTCCTTGAGTATCTTTATAACTCAGAATAGAATGTTTCCTAGTGGTGTGGTAATTTGAAAATAAATATTAGTTCATAACTTCTTGTATTATGAGAATTTAAAATTTATATTAGATTACTTTTATTTGTATAGTGATAAAGTTAATATTAGGATAGATTTGTATTATTTTAGAATTAAATTTATTAAAATAATGTTGCTTTAGTAAATGCAAGTTGGTTAAATGAATAAATTAGTTATGCTCATTAAATATAATTTTGTTACATAATATCCTGTGATACATTGCTTTTAGTAAGTAAATAATGAGTTAGAGTTTTAGTATGAATTGAGTATTATATTAGATTTCTATGGTAATAGTATATGTTATTTTAAAGAGGGTGAAAAACTTATAATGCTTGTCGGTTTATATCATCAATTGGTGTTATGTCAAGTTGATTTTAAATATGGTTTTGTTGAAGTCCCACTATTAATTGTTAGTGTCAGGTAGTAATGATGTAATTGGCTTATTATGTATTTTTGGCCCTAAGTCACATCATCCTAAGGGAATGATATAGTCATTTAAACCCTTGTTTCCATTTTGGATGATGGACTTATGTAAAGTGATATTGTCTTTGATTTGCTAACTCCAGAGGTTAGGCTACTTTGGATTCAATTTGTTATTGTGTCATTTTGCTTAATTGATTTATTGATGTGAGATTTTAAAGTCGATAAGGGAAAGTTTTATTGTTGAGGTTGAAATTTGAAATGGACTACGTATTGGATTGTAAAAGATAGATGCCTTCTAGTCCCTTGTCCATGCATGTTATTATTTTTTTGTATGTTTGGCTATGGGTGCTAGTTGTAGGTAGGAGAGTGGCTTTCGTGGTGAGGCTAGTGCCCAAAGTGGCTACCTGGATAACCCCATGGAAGTTGTAATCAAGTGATAAATTAATAATTTATCTAGGTGGGTTGGGTAGTAATTCACATAACAAGATAAGTATGATGCCTCACCCATGCCTTGAGTGCTCTCACAAGCTAAGGATGGGATGAGAAGGCCTCATTGGCAAGGTCAACCTCCTTGTCTCCATGAGAGGATGTGTCGGCTCCGCATGTCTCACCCTATGGGGCCAGTACCTAGTGAGAGGTCACCAGGATAACCATAGATGGGGGTTGGTTTCTAGTGAGAGATAGCCTGGATAACCCATGCTAGGACCATGCGATGACACTCTTCCTACTGCAGCTTAGTTACTTCCTCTTTATCTCTTGTTGTAGCCTCTAGAGTATTGTCTTGTCTTGATGATTTAACTTGTCTTGATGATTTGACTTGTCTTGATGATTTAACTTGTCTTGATGATTCGACTTGTCTTGATGATTCCCCTTGATGATTTGACTTGTCTTGATGATTTAACTTGTCTTGATGATTTGACTTGTCTTGATAATTTGACTTGTCTTGATGATTTGACTTGTCCTGATGATTTGTGTAGTTTTGATGATCTGAGTTGTCTATGTCAAATCTGTATCTACTTGCTTGTATCCTTTGACTTAATGGAACCTCAATGTTATCTCATAGCTCAGGGGGTGGACCTCAGGGTTCCACATGGTTGTGTGGAAGAGCTTAATCCATTGGTTTTTCTTGGTCAACCTGATTTGTGATCACTACAGATGATTCTCCAGTTCCAGTCTTGTAGTTGCATCCTCAGAGTTAGATTATAATTTTAGAATTGTATTATATTGTTGTATATTGTGAACTGATGTGATCGGTCATGTAATCTTGTAATTGAACCTTTGTAAATATTCATCTTTGCAAATGAATAATGTATTTCCTCATCTGTTGTATTTTAATGTATATCACTTGTACTGTTTATCTAATGCAGTTATGTTCCCTAGAGGTGTTATTGTGCAACTTGTTAAATGTTGTCAATAATTTAATGTTATCTACTGAATAATGCATCTATTTGTTTCAAAAAAAAAAATCCTTTAATTTTTGCTCTTGTTAGTTTAACACTCTAGGGTTGCATGATGGGGCATCACACTTACAATGTAATTAAGAGCTAACCATTCAATCAACTAAACTATAATGCATTAAGCATTGCTTAAATGACTGAAGGTAAATATATATATCTCTCTCTTCATTTTAGCTACAATACATTTTATCTTACCCTGCAAACATTGCATTCTGAGTTATGGCACTTCTTTGTAACTTTCTATCAATCGATGTGTCCCTTGTCTGTGCTTCTTCATATAAAGTTACCCGAGATGTTCCAACTTTAATATCATCCAAATCCACCTTATTAATACTTTGATGGATGCCCATACCCTATTCCAAAGGTCCCGTCCTGTTGCATGTAGAGGGGATGTAGGAAAAGGTTGAGGAATTTGGCTTTATGCCCAACAATTGTCTTTGCTTGAAAATTTCTAATGCTTTTTGTAATGTGGTAAATTTTGGATAGGGTTGACTAAATGGTTTTGTTTAGTTTATGCCTATCCTCCTTTCACCATTACACACTCAAGGACCTTGGGTCAAGTGGCAATGCACTATCAGGCCCTTGGTCACTTAGGAATGCAGGGACAATTACATTTGTGTGATTTGATTGCTAATTATGCTCACTTATGCTCAATTATACATCAAAACCCTAATTATGCAAATACGAAAGAAAATGGACAAATTACTCAAAATTCTACTACAGGAAGATGTAAAATGACAGATAAATGTGCACCTATTCTCAAAGTTTAGGAAGCGGAACAATCGAGGAGTAATGAGTGGGCGCCCTAGTCTAGTGCCCTGATTTCTATCGGGATTTGGGAACTTGATCTGCAACTTGTTCCTACTGTCACAGAGATTTCTCTATTGCAGAATCCAAAGGACTAATGAGTGGGCACCTGAGTCTAGGGCCCTATTTTCAATTCTGATTTGCAAATCTGACACTCTACAACACTCTCCTCTAACTCCACTTTTCGTACTTCTTCAACCTATAACCTACAATCATAGAAAAATGAGGAGGGGGTTGTGGTGTTTAGAGGCTTGCCTCAGTCAAGCCCCGGAGAGACATTGAAGTCTTTCAAACACTATTGTCAGAGAGAGAGAGAGCATGCCCTTGGGAGGCAGAGGCAAAAACCAAATGATAAATGCTTAAAAACACAAATGATGTCACCTTGTAGTGAAGATCTCATGGAAGGAAGAAGCTCTTCATGCCATGAGGAGATGAATGCTCAAATCTACAAATACAAACACATAAACAACACAAAGTCTACTCTTCTCACACAATAACTGCCTTGAATCACCTTTAGGATGCATAAAGATCACAATAATCATCAAGTTGTCATCTAGTTTCAAATGAATGCCTAAACATGCTTATATATGCAAATACAAACACTCCTACCAAGAATTTAGTAATTCAAACTTACCATGTCGACATAGAACCTAAATAACAGTCACAAGCTGACATTTCAAATTTGGGCCTGACCCAAAATATGGCAGGACTAGGGCACGGGTGCCCAAGTCCTCCCCCTAGTTTGGTTAGGGATTAGTTCAAGGGATCCCCCTAGGTCCCATTTGTCATGAAACTTAGGGTTCATCTCATCGATATGTCAAAATATGATGCAAGATGTCCTAAATGCATATTAAAGATCTGGTAGCTAAACCTTAGGAGGGAAAAGCCCCCAAGGGGATATTTTTTGACATTACATTTAGCCCCCACTTTAATGTATGTATAAATGCAAGGCTAATACATGCATTAAAGTATGGTCAACAAACACAGCAAACACGCCAAGCATGGAGAAGACACGCCAATCACACAGAAGATAGTAACAGGCACACAAAACATGGAGAAGATAGTTACAGTCATGCAAAACATGGAGAAGACAACAGATGCATAGAAGACAATTAATGCATAGAAGACATGAATGATTTCTTTTCTTTTCTTTTTCTCATATATATGAAAATAGATGCAAGTACAAGGAAAGTAAACACACCTCCCATAATGCATGAAGCACTCATCGCGCTAGTCTTTAAACTACATATGGGGCAACACACATGCCAGACACGCCAAACCTCCCATAATGTAGGAAGCACTCATCACGTTGGTCTTTAAACTACACATGGGGTAACAAACATGCCAAACAAAGCAAGCATGCCAAACACACACACTTTGAAGGCATGGAGAAAACATGGCAAACAAGCGATGGAGTGTTCCTATTTCTAGGCTCATCACCATCTCAAGCACATTATAGGCACACACTGATGATTGGGCTTTGCCACAACAATCGCTAAAGACACGCTTAAGGGTTGAGTTAGTCACAGAACCGCTCCTCACCTCGAGATGAGGACTTTTGAAAATGATAGGATGTGCACTCTCCACAAGAGATACACCATGCCTGCCTCCACATAGGGCTTAAGATGATTGATAGATTGATTGCAACCAATCTCAAAGTGTAGGAAGTACTCATCGTACTAGTCTTTAAACTGCACCTGAGGACAAGCACATTGCTAACATCTACAATAGACAACTTACATTATATGTGC
This sequence comes from Cunninghamia lanceolata, assembly GCA_027924645.1. Taxonomy (NCBI): domain Eukaryota; kingdom Viridiplantae; phylum Streptophyta; class Pinopsida; order Cupressales; family Cupressaceae; genus Cunninghamia; species Cunninghamia lanceolata. The sequence goes on from BSBN01001673.1 coordinate 888,951, forward strand.
CCCCACCTTAAGGTGGTTGATATCACACATCGATATCAAGCACGTTAAGGTAGGAATAAAACACACAAGGGAACATAGACTCTCACAAAGCCCATGCCCCTCAGAGGTGACATGTACTTTACGATCACCAAATGTTCCCACAAACACATCCCTACAGGAAACATGCTAGTGTCCACATAATCATGATAAACAACAGCATCAATGCATATGATTAATCACACAAGGAGCCAAGGTTATACTACAAATTAGGATTTTGAGTATAACTGCAAGGCTATACTACGAAAATCTCAAAACTGAGTGTCACCAAGGTGAGATTCAAAGACAAACAAAGTGCACAGGGCAATAGTATTGTTATGTTTTGTAAGTGAGATAAAAATATCATCAGAATCACTATGCAGAAAGCATGGATGCTTCTACTAGCCAAGCGTCAGATAATATATTACAACCCCATCATCATATTAGGAACTAAGTCCAAGTTTTGATTTCTTGCTAAAGGGACTCTAGGTCTGCATCAGTATAAATGTTTTTTGTCATCTACCCGCTAGATAGAAACACTAGAGGAAGGGAAACAATAAATAAGAGAGGAGAAACAAGTGTCTTAGGGACAGTCATGTAGGAGGGTGCCCCCATCTCACCAACCACAATGCTGTGTCCATAAGACACAACACACAACAATGAAATCAGAGAGAGGCAATATAGAAGAATGATGATACAAATAGAAGAAGGTCATGACAGAGGTAGTCTCCTAGTATGTCAGACCTTACAAGAGAATCCGAGGTCATCCCAAGAGGCCTAAACAACACATAAAACATCATGGGGGAAGCACATCATGAGAGATATAAAGGGTTAGAAATACTTACCTATAGGGTCTTTGTATCAAAATTTTAAACTTACAAACCTCTTCGAGAGGTACTCGATCATGTTGAGTGCAAAGTTTGAGTGGTTCTTATGAAAGTCTTGTTTATTATCATATGATACTTGTGTTAGCACTCATTTTGACCTGGAGGCTGATTTTTCATGATCAGGGGGTTTCTTCATTTGAACCCTTTATCTTCTTGCCCATTTTCCTAAGTGTTGGACCTCCTCAGCATTTCTCAGCTGCAGCATCATATTTTCTTTGAGGAGGAGATCATCATCATCATCTTGTCTTCGATGATGGTCTGCATTATCATGTTTTCTGTCGACTTGCTTTTCATCGTCATCATCATATTTCAATATCGGGTGATGTTTGGATATCATCCTGATCCTGCTGATGAGCTACAGTGCGCCCTGATTTGCTTGCGGGGGTGATCTTTCAAGTATCCGATGATCTTCCAATTATCACCTTGCCCAAACATGATGATGATGTTGCCCCGATCTTCTGAAGGGATTATTCTCTGAGTTGTTCGACCTGACTTGTTTTTTCTAAGGGTCGTCATCATCATCATGATATTTCCAGTTATCACCGTGTTGCTTGCGGGGGTCATCATATTTTCTGCCTGCATGATATTTCGCCAGGGTGATATTCTTTATCATCGGGTGATCTTGGTTATGATCATCCTGATGATGTTGTTGAAGAGTTCTAAGTATGACCCGATATTCACTAGGGTCATCATATTTTGAATGTCAGGATGATCTTAGTCAATATCATCCTGATGATGTTGTATCACTTCATGTTCGTTGTTTTATCATCCTGATGATGCTGACGTCATTCTTATGTCAGGATGATATCTATTTCTCTACCTATCTGCATCATGATATTTCCGAAGGAGGGGGTGATATTTTTATTTTTGAATATCACCCGGATGTATGTTTGTTCCAGCGTCATGATGATGCTGATATCAAGGAGATATCTGCCTGCCGGCTTCGTGCATTATCTAGTGGGGGGTGATCTTTTCAAGCATCATCATATTCATCTATCGCCCCGATCTTATAGTGGAGCTACAGTGCAACATGATATTTGTGCATCAGGATGATATTTCCAAATATCTGGTTATCTTCCGAATATCATCCTGATGTCGATATGATGATGACGTCATCAAGGTCCGGGGGGGGTCATATTTCTAACACTGATCATCTTGTGGAGATCCCCCGATATTTGTAAACATGATGATGACGTCATCCGGATATGAGGAGGTGCGCAGTAGGCAGATATGATGATGACGTCAGCTGGATATGAAGATGATGTCATCAGGATGTTCATCGGCCAGACTTTTGGTATAGGCTCAGCAGGAGGATGTTCCTCCGATGGATCAGGTTGTGCGGATGAAGGCAATTATCATGCAGGCTATATTGCGATATGATGATGACGTCAGGGTAATATTTCAAGCAACAGGATATCATGCTGCTGGAGGATGATGATGATGAAGTCTTATACTAGTGTCGTCAGGAGCAAAAGCACCGACATCATATATGCTCATGACCTAGTATATAAAGTGTTAAAGAGGTCACCGCGGGGTGCATGTGGGATATTTGATATCCTGCATATTTTCAAATATCATGATGATGAATCTCGGCGGGAAATGGTTGCGATCGACTGTTAGATGTTTTTTCCCAAGGCCGCGGGTTGGTGCGCCTTTAATGGCGATTGTTGCAGAGGTATGGGCGATGGCGTGGATGGATCTGGTACCCGATTGAAGGTGTACATCAGCGGGCGGCGGCGCAAGGCTCGAGATATCTTCCTGTCTCCTCCCCTACCTGCTGCATTCATGTTTGGGCGCCAATCTGGTAATGCGTTGAGCACCATTTTGCTGGTACTGTGTATCTGGCAGGATTTTTTGGTCAACCATGTAATTAATTGCTGAGCACCTACCTGGCTGTTATAAGCAGGTTGTGTTGCTCATTTGAAGGTTGTTGAAAGTTGAAGATTTTTGGCTCTGTAATTCATAACAAGCTGATCTGGTTGCTCTGTACAGCTTAACCTGTGAGTTTATGTATCTCTTGTTGTATGTTTTTGGCATGAACCCACTGATTTCATGATTGATCTTATATGAGAAATGCTATCTTAGCATGTGTTGTGTTAATTCTGTCTCCAGTATTGCATGTATTCTTCTTCTGAATCTGGATATTTGGGTAATGTTTAGATTCTAGAGCATAGAATTCCTATGTTGAATGTCTGATCTTTTAACTTCTGCTCAAGGGGTAGATTAAACTGTTTTCAGGTTGAACATTGGGAAGGGTATACTGCAGTAGGGATGCCATAAGTAGAGATAACTTAACACTCTGTATTGGGAGATATCTGTAAGGCAGGTATCACATATATCCCTTTGAAATCCAGTTTTAGCTGTTCATGCTGATCATTCACAGGTGTATGTCTACTGACTCCAGGCCCTGGATAGGCACCAATCATGCTTTGTTTTTGTGTTATAACCATGTCCAGCTTTGCATCCAAACTTAAAATCCAAATCAAAATCTAAAACAAACATTAGGACATTAGAATTAGTTTAGGATCCTCAGTCCTCTGTCTACAACTGCTAATAGGCCCAAAGCTAGCCCCTTTGCTCTTATCTTTCAGTTTTGGTCTACTTACAAGAGGACTATCTGCTTTCTGTCAGCATCCCAGCCTTGTATGCATATCCTCATGGATGTTGAGTAGGGAATACCCCCCTAGGTCTTGCAGAGCCTGAAGAAGAAGAGGAGATAAAATATAGAGTCTATCTCCTACACTGTTGGCCCCTGGCCCAGAGATCCTGTTGATCACTGATGGCTACCTTGTAGGGAAATCTGGGAATAAGCATCCAGTCTGGGAAAAAGTCAACAGAAATTGGCGACTCCGCTGGGGAAATTTGTGAAAGAACCCTGGTTTTCAAAAGAAAACAGTTCCTAGTAATAGGTGGCGACTCCGAAGTAATCTCCCAACCGGTCAAAGTAAAATTTATATGCAGGGGAGAAGATCCCAGCAAAATCCTTTATTTAAAGAGTTACCAGTAACAAGAAGAATGATGTACAGAAGAAAGGGAGCTGTCTCAGTTAGTCATGAGGGTTCCCCCAGAAAAAGTGATCATGCACAAGATAACCCTAGGCCATCAGGACAACATGTGCCTTACTTTTCAAATGCAGAAGCTGATATTCAAGGTGCATATGAGAGGCAACAGGGTGGTAGTATGAGAATGAGGTCAGAGGTGTTCCAAGAATGCCCATTTCTAGACCCAAGTGAAAGGTTTGAAGAGGCCGAATCTCTGAGGGATGATGAAGATGATGACCAGAATGGTATGAGACCATCTACCTCCAGGCCTAAGGATGAACAGTTAGCTGAAGAAATCAGAAGTCTAAGAGCAGAACTAGAATATCTACAAGCCATGAAAATCAGAGATGATATGAAGCAGAAAGTGCAAGCCTTAAGAACTGCCCAAAATGATTCAGTTCCTACCCTAGAGAATGCAAATGTGCAGAGACATCAGCAAAAATATGAAGTGCAACATCAGCATCATGATGACAGACAAAATGTGAATGATGCTAGGATACCACTGAACAATGTAGGAAACCAGAATGCAAACAGAAATGTTAATGTTAATTAGTTAAACAGACAGCCCATGCAGCTAGATAGATTCAGGCAGCTGGTGTTTGATGGTATTCCTGGGTATCCTAACCCCATTGATAAGCATCTGAGGCTGCAAGTGCCTAAATTTTCAGGAAACAACACAGTGTCAGGAGAAGATCATCTAAAAGCCTTTCAAAATGTCATGGATAACTTTGAGGTTGAACATGAGGATGTTTTCATGAAGTCATTCATGCAATCCTTAATAGATGAGGCAAGAGAATGGTACAGGAATCTGCCTGACCGGAGTATTTCATCATGGGATGATTTTAAAAGGATGTTCAAGGAGCAATATGGTGATAAAACTGACCCTAGCTTTTTTGTAAATGAGTTCACCAGTATCACTAAAGGGTCAAATGAGCAGGTTGCGGACTTTAATGCAAGATTTACTAAAGTGTTGAACAAATTGCCACATCACATGAGGCCAAATGAACCAATGTGCATAATTTTGTATATCAATGCCTTTGATGCAAAAACTGCATATGGATTAAGAGATAAAGGTCCTGCTACTCTCAGGGATGCTTTCAGAATTGCAGTGAATATTGAAAACAATAGGAAAGCATCGGGCAAGACAAATAGAAGGGATGATATAAAAATTCTGCAGAATCCAAACAAGCCTCAGAACACTCAAGGTAGTACATCTGCCCCTGAAGATAAGATAGACAAATTGGCAAATGTTGTTAAGGACCTGAGCTATAGATTAGCTAGAAGTGAAAAAGGGATGGGTCCTGATAGGCAAGTCTATCAAAGGCAGGAAAAAAGGCCATCATTACATGATATGCCTTATAACACCAATTGGCATGATGGTAAGCCTGTATTCCCACATAATAACACAAATCAGAGGGCTCAACATGTCAAAGAAACTCCTGATCCTCTAAAGAAAGCTATAAATATTGCTGATGATGCTCCGTGGTGTATAATTTGTCAGATGCCACATTCACAGTCACAGTGTATGATTGCTCAATCCTTGTATGATAATGCTACATCTTGTAATGAATGCAATGAGCCACATCATGTGCAGGATGATGATGTTAATATGATGTCCATAGGCAATGGATACACTCTTTATGGTGCTGATGAGAATACAGATCATCAAATTCAGGCCTGCCAACAGTTCCCATATGATGAAGATAATGAAGATAACTATGTGTATGCTCAGAACTCACACAATTTTCTAAGTAACTTACAACGACCTTCTGATGAGGAAATCAGAGCCTTCACAGCTGCAGCAGTTGTTCAAGTCAAAAGCAACTACAATCTCAGAGGTAAAAATCAAGTAGGCAGCCCACATCAGCCAGAAGATATTTCTGCAGGTCAGCTAGTGCATGGTCATAAAGGAACTGAATCACAAAAAAGGCAGTGGGTAAATAATAAACAGAACTTTAGACATAGAACAGGTCACGAATTTCAAGGACCAGAAAACAAAATCCCTCAGGCTGAAGATCAAAGTAAAGGTTCCCAAGACAAGAATGATGATCAGGGAACTATGAAAGTGAAAGCTAAATCAGCTCAGGATAAAAACAAGATTGTGGAGCAAGCTACAGCTGTTACACAAAATTATGCTCCATTTGATATAGCTCAAATTCTCTCTCAGGTAAAAGTCTCTGTTCCACTTATGGAATTGATGAAAGTGGAAGAAATCAAGAATAGGACAATATCCCTAATCTCAGGGGTACCTTTTCAAGCTAAACAAAATATTCAGACCCAGGGTGAGAAACATGTCATATGTAATGAAGAAGATGAGGCTCCTGAAGTCTATTTAGGAATGACTATGACAAAGTGTCCTTCACAAGTGGAACCATTTTATGTTTCCCTGGTTATAAATGGAAAAATAATTAGAAATTGTATGCTTGACTCTGGAGCATCTACAAATGTCATGCCTTTGGCCATCATGCAACAAACTGGATTAAAAATTGACAAGGCATGTGGAAAATGTTATGCTATGGATGCCAGAGAGGTACCAGTTATTGGAATCATGAAGGATGTAGATTTCAAACTGGCAGCATTTCCTGAAAAGAGATACAAAATGAATATAACAGTGGTTGACATCAAGCCACAGTATGGTATGTTGTTGTCAAGAAGATGGGCAGCACTAATTGGTGGAAGCATGCAGTTGGACCTGTCATATGCCATGATTCCAATGAATGGCAGGGATGTTAAGCTAATTAGAGAACAAAGATCATCAGAGACAGTGGAAGACCAAGAAGCAGAGGAACAGGTATGCTTTGTAGACACTGACTGTGATAACTTCAAGGTTGTCTCAGATGATACAGAAGATAAAAAGAAAAATGCCTGTATTGAAGAGCTGGATCAGCAAGGCTTATGGACCATGTTTTTTGATGGAGCTTGTGCAAAAGAAGGCTCTGGAGCTGGAGTTGTTTTCCTGTCTCCAACTGGTAAGCTCCTCAAATTCTCTTTCTTGCTAAGGTTTGATTGCACAAACAACATTGCAGAATATGAGGCTTTACTCTTAGGCCTAAATATTGCTCTCAAACATGGAATTAAAATGTTAAGAGTATTTGGGGATTCTGAGCTGATTGTATCCCAAATTAGAAATAAGTATGCTGCAAAAAATAAAAGACTGAAACAATACAAGCATGCTGTTTGGGATACCATTGAACTTTTTGATGCATTTTCAATTGGCTGGGTAGAAAGGTCAAAAAATGTTATGGCTGATTTCTTAGCTAATGTTGCAATAAGGCCAGATGACATCACTCTGTCAGGTGTTACAAATGTAGAAATTAAAACTAGGCCTGCAGTGCCAGAAAATATATGCAGTTGGCAAGTGTTTAATGATGATAGGGATTTGTTGAAATTTTTGCACTGCATAGATGAATATGAGAATCAAGAGATTGATTTCCAAGCTTTTGTAGAGACTGTAAATGGAAAAGAAACTCTTGTGGGAAAAGAGATAATTCAGTTGAAGACTAACAAGATCCCTAGAGGGTTAGTAGCTTTGGAAAGAGCCTTTGACAGTAGAGACAAATTGGTCACAAGGACATCCCCCACAAATAAGGAGGATTTAGAAGAAATAAATTTGGGGACATCTCAGGCCCCTCAGAAGGTATATATTGGTAAACAGCTCAAACCACACATTAGGAGTATGCTGATTGCATTACTGAAAAGGTATAAACATGTTTTTGCTTGGTCATATGAGGACCTAAAAGCCTATAGGGAAGACTTATTCCAGCATGAGATCCCATTGAAGCCTGAAGCTAAGCCATTTAGACAAAGGCAAAGACCTATTAATCCTACCTTAGCTCCCAAGATGCAAGAAGAACTCAAAAGGCTCAGGGAAGCTGGAATAATTGTGCCAATCAGACATTCAACTTGGGTGTCTAACCTTGTCTCAGTCAGAAAAAAGAATGGTGATATTAGGCTTTGTGTTGATTTCAGGAACTTGAATGTATCCTCTTTAAAGGATAACTATCCACTGCCTAATATGGAAGCTATGTTGCAGAGAGTGACTGGTTGTGAACTCTTATCCATGATGGATGGATTTTCAGGATATAATCAGGTGAAGGTAAAGGAATCAGAACAGTATAAGACCACCTTTACCACTCCATGGGGAACTTATGTGTATGTTAGAATGCCATTTGGACTGACAAATGCAGGTGCTACATTTCAAAGAGCAATGGATGTTGCTTTTGCAGGGTTGATTGATTCAATCCTGGCTGTATATCAGGATGACTTGACTACTTACTCAAAGAAAGAAGAGCAGCATTGTTTGCATCTGGAACAGATTTTCATAAGAGCACTAGAATATGGTATTTCTTTAAATCCAAAGAAGTGTGCCTTTGGGGTAGTTGAAGGAAAGCTTCTGGGACATATTGTTTCCAAGGATGGAGTCAGGATAGATCCAGAGAGAGTGGCTGCTATTGACAGGATTCAAATGCCAAAAACTGTAAAAGGAGTTCAGTCCTTCTTTGGACAGATAAATTTTGTTAGGAGATTTGTTCCCAACTTTGCAGAAACCACAAGGAACATTTCCAAGATGATGAAGAAGGATGCAACTGTCAACTGGGAAAGGGAAGCAATAGAATCATTTCAGAGTATCAAAGAGGCAATCAAGATGGCCCCTATTATTAAATCTCCTAATTTTTCTAGGCCATTCCAAGTATTTTCATTTGCTTCCTTTCATACTGTTGCTGCTTGTTTGTTACAGAAAAATGAAGATGGTTTTGAACAGCCCATCGCTTTCTTCAGTATGTCCTTGCAGGCTTCTGAGTTGAAGTATGACATTATGGAAAAACAGGCATATGCACTAGTTAGAGCCATCAAAAGTTTCAGACCATACTTGGTAGGATCATATATAATTGCATATGTACCTCATGCAGCAGTCAAAGACATATTCACTCAGCAGGAGGTGACTGGAAGAAGGTGCAGATGGATAAACAAACTGCAAGAATTCAACATAGACATACAAGTTACTAAGTTGATAAGAGGACAAGGATTAGCCAAGATGATGGCACAGTCAAACTTGGAAGCATGCCAAGTTAATGCAGTCCAAGATGAGAGTGTAAATGTATCAGGATCTGAATGGTACAAGGATATTATCTACTACTTGCAAAATCTGAATTGTCCTTCCCATTTCAGTGACAGTCAAAAGAGGACTTTAAAGTTACATGCAATCAGGTATGTTATTGTTCAAGGTGAGCTATACTAGAAAAACCCTGATGGTGTGCTGCTGAGATGTGTGGATGAGGATATGGCTAACAATGTTTTGATTGATATGCATAAAGGATTGTGTGGTGGACATTATACTGCCCAAACAACAGCTCATAAAATTCTCAGAGTAGGATATTGGTGGCCCACTCTCTTTTCAGATGCACAAAAGTTAGTAAGGAAGTGTGACCCTTGCCAAAGATTTTCAGGAAAGCTGAAATATGATGGTGCTTTACCCCTCGGAACTGTAACTGTGGATGCTCCATTCCAGCAATGGGGAATTGACTTCATAGGGGAAATTGCAGACAAATCAAGTGGGGGACACAGTTGGATTTTGGTGGCAACTGATTACTTTACCAAATGGATTGAGGCCATTCCAACTAAGAGAGCTACAAGCAAGGTGGTGACAGATTTCATACTAGAAAATATTATCATCAGGTTTGGAGTACCATTCAAAATAGTCACTGATAATGCTATGTGCTTCAGATCAGGTGAATTTGTTGATTTTTGCAACAGGTATGGGATAAATCTATCATATACATCACCATATCACCCACAAGGGAATGGTCAAGCAGAGTCAAGCAATAAAAGCATCATGAAAATTATCAAGAGGATATTGGACAAGAATAAGAGAGCTTGGGACTCAAGATTGAACTTAGCAATATGGGCCGACAGAGTGACAGTCAAAAGGGCTATTGGGAGGTCACCTTTTGAGCTAGTATATGGTGCATCAGCTAGACTGCCCATAAACAATCTCCTACCAGTTTACAGATTCATTCAGGAAAATGATGAGGAGATTGAAGACTCCATGACAGAAAGAGTGAACCAGCTGGTTGCATTGGATGAAAACAGAAGGAAGGCCCACCAGATCAATCTCAAAAGACAACAAGATGTGAAATATCAGTTTGACAGGAGAACTACAAAAAGGAAGTTTCAAGTCAATGATCTGGTGCTCATTTGGAATGCTAAAGGTCAGGAAAAGGGTAAACATGGTAAATTTGAACCCTTATGGATGGGCCCATATCAGGTTTGCAATACTCATGGGGAGGATTCTTATTTCCTCCAGGCCCTAGATGGTGAAGTTCTGGAATTGCCTGTGCATGGCCAATTCCTTAAGTTCTATTTTGCATAAATAACTTGTTGCTGTGCACATTTGTAAAAATATGTATGTAGTGTAAATGCCTTGTACAGCTCGTGCTTTTTGGCTTTTTGTCTGGTCTGCCCGGAGATCTGGTTCTCGCTGCAGGCTTTCACATGCACGTCCCCATTCGGAGCCAGTGTTAGCACTCATTTTGACCTGGAGGCTGATTTTTCATGATCAGGGGGTTTCTTCATTTGAACCCTTTATCTTCTTGCCCATTTTCCTAAGTGTTGGACCTCCTCAGCATTTCTCAGCTGTAGCATCATATTTTCTTTGAGGAGGAGATCATCATCATCATCTTGTCTTCGATGATGGTCTGCATTATCATGTTTTCTGTCGACTTACTTTTCATCGTCATCATCATATTTCAATATCGGGTGATGTTTGGATATCATCCTGATCCTGCTGATGAGCTACAGTGCGCCCTGATTTGCTTGCGGGGGTGATCTTTCAAGTATCCGATGATCTTCCAATTATCACCTTGCCCAAACATGATGATGATGTTGCCCCGATCTTCTGAAGGGATTATTCTCTGAGTTGTTCGACCTGACTTGTTTTTTCTAAGGGTCGTCATCATCATCATGATATTTCCAGTTATCACCGTGTTGCTTGCGGGGGTCATCATATTTTCTGCCTGCATGATATTTCACCGGGGTGATATTCTTTATCATCGGGTGATCTTGGTTATGATCATCCTGATGATGTTGTTGAAGAGTTCTAAGTATGACCCGATATTCACTAGGGTCATCATATTTTGAATGTCAGGATGATCTTAGTCAATATCATCCTGATGATGTTGTATCACTTCATGTTCGTTGTTTTATCATCCTGATGATGCTGACGTCATTCTTATGTCAGGATGATATCTATTTCTCTGCCTATCTGCATCATGATATTTCCGAAGGAGGGGGTGATATTTTTATTTTTGAATATCACCCGGATGTATGTTTGTTCCAGCGTCATGATGATGCTGATATCAAGGAGATATCTGCTTGCCGGCTTCGTGCATTATCTAGTGGGGGTGATCTTTTCAAGCATCATCATATTCATCTATCGCCCCGATCTTATAGTGGAGCTACAGTGCAACATGATATTTGTGCATCAGGATGATATTTCCAAATATCCGGTTATCTTCCGAATATCATCCTGATGTCGATATGATGATGACGTCATCAAGGTCCGGGGGGGTCATATTTCTAACACTGATCATCTTGTGGAGATCCCCCGATATTTGTAAACATGATGATGATGTCATCCGAATATGAGGAGGTGCGCAGTAGGCAGATATGATGATGACGTCAGCAGGATATGATGATGATGTCATCAGGATGTTCATCGGCCAGACTTTTGGTATAGGCTCAGCAGGAGGATGTTCCTCCGATGGATCAGGTTGTGCGGATGAAGGCAATTATCATGCAGGCTATATTGCGATATGATGATGACGTCAGGGTAATATTTCAAGCAATAGGATATCATGCTGCTGGAGGATGATGATGATGAAGTCTTATACTAGTGTCGTCAGGAGCAAAAGCACCGACATCATATATGCTCATGACCTAGTATATAAAGTGTTAAAGAGGTCACCGCGGGGTGCATGTGGGATATTTGATATCATGCATATTTTCAAATATCATGATGATGAATCTCGGCGGGAAATGGTTGCGATCGACTGTTAGATGTTTTTTCCCAAGGCCGCGGGTTGGTGCGCCTTTAATGGCGATTGTTGCAGAGGTATGGGCGATGGCGTGGACGGATCTGGTACCCGATTGAAGGTGTACATCAGCGGGCGGCGGCGCAAGGCTCGAGATATCTTCCTGTCTCCTCCCCTACCTGCTGCATTCATGTTTGGGCGCCAATCTGGTAATGCGTTGAGCGCCATTTTGCTGGTACTGTGTATCTGGCAGGATTTTTTGGTCAACCATGTAATTAATTGCTGAGCACCTACCTGGCTGTTATAAGCAGGTTGTGTTGCTCATTTGAAGGTTGTTGAAAGTTGAAGATTTTTGGCTCTGTAATTCATAACAAGCTGATCTGGTTGCTCTGTACAGCTTAACCTGTGAGTTTATGTATCTCTTGTTGTATGTTTTTGGCATGAACCCACTGATTTCATGATTGATCTTATATGAGAAATGCTATCTTAGCATGTGTTGTGTTAATTCTGTCTCCAGTATTGCATGTATTCTTCTTCTGAATCTGGATATTTGGGTAATGTTTAGATTCTAGAGCATAGAATTCCTATGTTGAATGTCTGATCTTTTAACTTCTGCTCAAGGGGTAGATTAAACTGTTTTCAGGTTGAACATTGGGAAGGGTATACTGCAGTAGGGATGCCATAAGTAGAGATAACTTAACACTCTGTATTGGGAGATATCTGTAAGGCAGGTATCACATATATCCCCTTGAAATCCAGTTTTAGTTGTTCATGCTGATCATTCACAGGTGTATGTCTACTGACTCCAGGCCCTAGATAGGCACCAATCATGCTTTGTTTTTGTGTTATAACCATGTCTAGCTTTGCATCCAAACTTAAAATCCAAATCAAAATCTAAAACAAACATTAGGACATTAGAATTAGTTTAGGATCCTCAGTCCTCTGTCTACAACTGCTAATAGGCCCAAAGCTAGCCCCTTTGCTCTTATCTTTCAGTTTTGGTCTACTTACAAGAGGACTATCTGCTTTCTGTCAGCATCCCAGCCTTGTATGCATATCCTCATGGATGTTGAGTAGGGAATACCCCCCTAGGTCTTGCAGAGCCTGAAGAAGAAGAGGAGATAAAATATAGAGTCTATCTCCTACACTGTTGGCCCCTGGCCCAGAGATCCTGTTGATCACTGATGGCTACCTTGTAGGGAAATCTGGGAATAAGCATCCAGTCTAGGAAAAAGTCAACAACTTGTTTCTTAAATCCTTGTGTAAATGAGACTTTTTGTTGCTTATGAGGAGGAGAACCACTATTATCTCCAACTGTTGATAGTCGTCTTACTCTTTTCTAATTTTTAGCAAGTTTTTGTTGTTGAAGCTATCTAACATAGTAATAAGATCAGTAGCTTCTGGTAAAAATTGTGTAGTGCTTTTTTTGAATCGACATTTTGGATCACACTCCATGATTTCTTTCTCATCTTTTGTGTCCTGATGATGGATCACAGAGTGTGATCCAAAATATCGATCCAAAAAAAGCACTACACAATTTTTACCAGAAGCTACTGATCTCATACTATGGACTATGGAAATATCATGACTACTATAGTAACAAGAATCATCCTGTACCATCTCACTCATTTGTATCAATTGTTCTACTTGTTTTTCTGATGCATTTTGGTTATCTCCCAATCCTAATAAGGATAATGGAGGAGGAACCTCAACATAAATTCCTTTTCCATGTGGACGAGGTGGGTTATCCAACTTTTCCTTATCCACTTCAATCATACCCACGATGTTATCATATTCCAAGTAATCATCATCAGCTACTTCCACTAAACCTTGTTCCAACATATTGTTATCAGTATGCTTAGGGAAAGGATTAGTGAAGATTTGTAAATTTTGATTCGGCAGAGAAACCAACTTATTTCCATTATCATTCACACCTGATACCTGTATGACATTTGAATTAATGAGGTCTTGTATTTCATGTTTAAGATGCATACATCATTCAATATCATGTCCTTGTGTCCAATGATAATGACAGAAGGCATTAGAATTGAAGTAAGGTCCTTGTGTTCTACTAGGATTGACAGGCTTAATCAGGGAAAGCTTAAGAAGGTTATTACTCATAGCTTGATTCGTGATAGAATGATAAGACTCAGATATTGGAGTAAACTTTGTTAGTTTCTATGATGCCTTCTTTGGATTAGTGATAGTAGACACATTAGAAAAGTTGTTTGTATTCGGTCCATTAACCCTGATGAAACTCCTGTTATTATTTCTCTTAAAGTTGTTTTGCGATGATCCACCCATGGATTGACCAGCCTAAGCCAATGAGTTTTGGTTTTCATACTGACTAGACGAAAGTTGATAATCATGAAGGGCAGTGCATAAATGTTGAAAGGAGGCATACTTCATCAAGAGGATCTTATCACAAATAATAGGTTGTAGATTAGTGATAAACACCTTCTGAACATCCTCATCTTTCATCTGATATTGAATTTGTGCATATAAAGCTTGATATTGAATAATGAACTCAATTAACTTCTCTTTCGGACCTTGCTTGCAATGAACTAAATCAATCAAAGAGACTTGAGGTCCAATGTTTGCTTGAAAATGTTGTAAAAATTGATCAGGTAACTGCGAAAAAGAGTGTATTGAATTCAGAAGCAAAGAGCAAAACCATTCTAAAGTAGTATCTTTAAGAGATCGTGGGAAAATTTTTACCAACAAGTCCTCTTCAAAATAGAAATCATTGCACATAGCTGTGAATGTTGCCACATGAGTATTAGGATCACGTTTTCCACCATATTTTTTAAAGAGGAATCTCAAACCTCTCAGGCATAGGGGTTCTCAATATTGCATAGGAAAGGGGATTACAGGCATGATATGTTGGTATATTAGGCTACAAAGAATTTGTCAAATTTGTTACCTTTTGTTGTAAAGCAGTCATGCCCTACAAAAGTTGGTTTAGGATGGCATCATTGGGAGATGCAGTTTGCTGGGAGGAATTGGAACCAAAGTGAGGAGGTGATTGAGCCTGAGATGTGATAGGCAGAGGCTGTGAATAGGTCAACAGTGGTTAGACATAATGGTAGGTGGCAGGTGGTTGAGAATAGCTATATGTAATGGAAGGTTGAGAATAAGTGGGATGAAGAGGTGGTTGAGAGTAATTATTCATAGAAGAAGTCCCCTTAGAAACCAAATTTTGATAATTAAATCCCACAACTTTGTAATTAATGCCATTAGATACTCCAATACCAGTGGTAGCATTACTACAAGCATTCGCATCAGTTGTTAATATTGTTGATGTAAAGGTAGATATTCCTGTAGTCGGTATAGGTGCTGACACTTGTGTATGAGATGGTGATAGGGTGTTATTTATCACTTTTACACATTCAGTCATTGGCATGATATTGGTGTGTACAATATGTGCTAAACTACAGATTGCATTAACACCGTCTTGTCCCTCTTTTATCAATTCTCTTACACAGTGAATCACAGGTATAGATTCTTCAGCTATCCTCTCAGTTTGCACATATTCTTGGAATTAAGCTAGGTCTTTATCAAGTTTATCTATTTTCTCATCAAATACATGTCCTATCACCTCAATAGCATCATCAACATCATGAAAAGTTTGGTCTTCCATTGTATTTGTGATAGGTGTAATATCTTCTAACATTTATGTCTCTCCTTTTGTAAAGAAGGTGTTCAATGTACCCACTTCCTCAAGAGCACTAGATCCCATGTGTCTTATGCTTCTTCTTAAAGGAATATTTCTCTTAGGGTAGTGAGTTATGAGACTCATGCAACAATATGCACAAACCTTAGGCACAAGATATGTTTAAATGCTTGATTTTTTTGTACTTTTCAACATGCAAATATATGAAAGAAAAGGTGTTGTAAAAATTTTGATCAGGGGAAGAAAATAATATGTCTATTTTTAGTCTAATAAATCAATAAAATCTTTCACAACACACTTTTGATGCAAATCTAGGATGAAGACAAGTCAAAATCTTGTGAAAATGCCTTAAAATATGTAATTTTTCACAATTTTTCAATCCCAAGACCTAATGAAAGAGGTGTTGTAAGGAATTTTAGGAGGTATAGAAAATAATAGAAATGATATTAGTCACCTAAAAGCATAAAATATTTTACAACATGCCTGGAGTGTAAATCTAGGTCAAACCCTAGGGCAAATATAACAAAAATGTGCAATTTTTCACCAAATTTTTGATACAAGAGCCCAATAAAAAGGTGTTGTAAAGAACTTGAGGAAGGGAAGCATATAATAATCCTGATAACATCCAATTAGTGTAAAAATATTCTTTACAACATGCTTATAGTGCAAATCTAGAGCTTCGATAATGCCAAATCTAGTGAAAATCAAGGTTTTTCAAGCCCTAGGTTTGAGATTTTAATGCAAAATGCTATATGAATGTATTGAAATCTGATTTATGATGAAAATTAAATCCCCTCAGATCTAAAAATGATTTCCAAATCCTAAGATAAAAAATGCAAGTGCAAATCTAATGAAAAATGTTAGTTTTTTGTTGAAATTTTCTATGTAAAAATGCAAATTTACACTAAAATGAAACACTACAGCCAAATGCCAATTTGAATGAGTGTCTAATATTAGTATAAAAATCTGAAGCAGGATTTTACTTACAAACCCTAGTTTTTGAAATTACTAGGTTATATGCAAAATTTAAAATTTCTAACAAAACCCTAGCAATTTTATGATGAAAATGCAAATGATTGAATTTTTATAATTTTATGCAATTTAACTCAGATCTAATGCAAAAAATTATAAATTTGATGAAATTCAAATTGATTAACGCAAAATGCAAACCCTAGAATACAATTTTTTTCAAATTTTTCAAAATTTTCATTTTTTTTGTAATTTTTTCAATGCAATAAGATGAATGATGATATGAATGATTGAAATGACTACGAATCTGAAGAAAAACACTCAGCAAGGTGCAAACAAGTCCAACAACATGGGTTCACCAAAATGTAATGTGGTAAATTTTGGATAGGGTTGATTAAATGGTTTTGTTTAGTTTATGTCTATCCTCCTTTCACCATTACACACTCAAGGACCTTGGGTCGAGTGGAAATGCACTATCAAGCCCTTGGTCACTTAGGAATGCAGAAAAAATTGTATTTGTGTGATTTGATTGCTAATTATGCTCACTTATGCTCAATTATACATCAAAACCCTAATTATGCAAATACGGAAACAAACGGACAAATTACTCAAAATGCTGCTGTAGGAAGATGTAAAATGATAGATAAATGTGCACCTATTCTCAAAGTTCAAGAAGTGGAATAGTCAGGGACTAATGAGCGGGCTCCCAAATCCAGTGCCCTAATTTCTATTGGGATATGGGAACTTGATTTGCAACCTGTTCCTGCTGTCACAGAGATTTCATCATTGCAGAATCTAGAGGACTAATGAGCGGGTGCCCAAGTCCATGGCCCTATTTTCAATTCTAATCTATAAATCTGACACTCTGCAACACTCTCCTGCAACTCCACTTTTCCTATTTCTTCAACCTATAACCTGCAATCACAGAAAAATAGGGAGGGGGTTGTGGTGTTTAGAGGCTTGCCTCAATCAAGCCTCGGACAGACATTCAAGTCTTTCAAACACCACTGTCAGAAAGAGAGCGTGCCCTTGGGAGGTAGAGGTAAAACCAAATGATGTCACCTTGTAGTGAAGATCTCATGGAAGGAAGAAGCTCTTCATGCCATAAGGAGATGAATGCTCAAATATGCAAATACAAACACATAAACAACATAAAGTCTGCTCTTGCCACACAATAAATGCCTTGAATCACCTTTAGGATGCATAAAGATCACAATAATGATCTAGTTGTCATCTAGTTTCAAATGAATGCCTAAACATGCTTATATATGCAACTACAAACACTCCTGCCAAGAATTTCGTAATTCAAACTTACCGTGTCCGCATAGGACCTAAATAACGGTCACAAGATGACACTTAAAATTTGTTCCTAACCCAAAATAGGGTAGGAGTAGGGTGTGAGCTCGCAAGTTCTCCTCCCCTATTTTGGTTAGGGATTAGTTCAAGGGATCCCCCTAGGTCCCATTTTTCATGAAACTTAGGGTTCATTTCATTAGCATGTCAAAATATGATGCAAGATGTCCTAAATGCAAATTAAAGACTAGGGAGCTAAACGTTAGGAGGGAAAAGCCCCCAAGGGGACATTTTATGACATTACACCTTTATGCCAAATCCATTTTATGTGTATTCTGTAATCATTATATTCCATTAAATGACAACTCTTGAGGTAATTTTCTGAACAGTACGTGCGTCTTGTCTGTGCTCTCACATTTGCATACATGTCGACCAAAGCATTTCCTTATCAGAATCTATTTCCATTATCAAAACATTATATATATATATATATATTTTCTTTCTATTGTAATATATGTTATTGCTTAATTATTTCTATCCCTAGTCGATTAAATTAGTATATTTCCCTTTTAGTGGTTATAAAATAGCGTATGACCATACTTTAAGGTCGAACCTTAGTAGTAGATGTTATATACATAATATTGATCTATTGTTGGCTTTGTAAGACTATATATGTTCTTAAAACCTATTGGTTTGTTTGTATCAATAACAAGATTGTATTTCTTTTGCCTTGTGAGAAATTATAGCTTATAGTTACCCATCCGACAGTCTTTATGATTGACCCATCTCTTAGTATTCATTCTACTATCCTATTATAATTAAATGGCTTGTGATCAGGTTCTTGGTTGAGAAATCCCTTCTCTCAACTTGGTTGCAGACTTGTAACCTATCAACCCTTCTTCTTTTATCCTTTTGGCCAGTTTGACCATTATTTCTTTTGGTCTATAACAACCTATATAAGCAGATGATTCATGTACGCTATCATCTCTATTGATTTGTAAGCCTATCGAATTGAAATCTCTTCTATCCTACTTTCGGTCTGAATGGTGTAATGCCTTATTGTAATCTTGGTCCAGAAATTATGTTCAATATTTTTTTCCTTGTCGACATATATTTTTTCTAAGAATAGACTTCTTTTCTATTTTTAGAGAGCACCAATTTCTCCAAATAAGAATCCTTTATTATTTCCTCGAATGGTTTTAATTAAGCTTTGTTGTTATCCTATAATTATGGTGTTCGGCATGACTTTTGCCTTAACATGCTTTTGTGTAGCCTCTCCATCAAATTTTATCCTTGTAGATGTCTATTGCCTTTAACTCGATAACTCTATGTTTCATTATCAAGCCTGATTGTGACTATAGATAATAAACCTTATTTCTCTTACCAATCGACTATATATAAATACACAACTATATGTCATATTATATCAATCTATCTTGTTAATTACCGTTATCATAAAATACAAAATAGATGGTGCAAAATAATTAGATATTGGTTTACCTTAAGTATTGTGATTAAGTAGGTTGTGATTACCTTTACATGTGAATAATTTCTTATAAACTTGGAGTAAATACTTAATGTTTGAATCTGAAACGTCATTATGTTTGGAAATAATATATATGCTCTTCGTAATTGCATTGATTTGATAATTCTATGATAATGCATATGTTCAAAAAATGCAAATGTGTTTTTATATTTAGATCTTAATGTTCATCAAAGACTATATTGTTATCTTAGTCATTTTGATAGGGTATTCTCATATTCGAAACTTCATTTTCTTAATTTCTATGTTAAATTATTTATTTTGACGAAAGTTGTCGACTTCTTTATTATCATTTTTTTACCATGTTGCTTTATAAAAAAATTACCTTAGTTTAATGGTAGTCCTTTTTATAAGACCCTTGTGGACTTATACTTGAATGGTTACCTTGCCATTATTGGAATTCAACTCATGTATTAGATTTTATTTTCATTAATGTGTTATATTAACATGATAGGTCGATAAAATGAAAATAAGGTTAAATGAAGATAGTTAAATATTAATTTTGTTTTTATTGTGATTCTTTTTAGACCTTCAGTGTGATTGAAAGTAGTTTTAGAAGGATGTGTTACTCATTTGGTTAATATTAAAATTTATGATTATTTCTTAAGGCATCTCTCTCTAAGTCTCTCAAATAAAATTATGTTCCTTTAGTAAATGCTTATGCATTATTTAAAGTAGTATTATTTCATAAAATGGAATTTATTTATATTTAATTAAGTTATCATTATTTTCAATAGAGAAGAAAATTAGGGTAACATTATTTATTTAATACTTCTTTTAAGACAAGTATTTAACAATTATAGTACTTTCTTGATATACCATTAAGGTGATCATAAGATGTAAATGAATCACTCTCTATATGTTTGATATCATGATATATAGCATGTTCAAAATGAAAGAAGGTGTTCGGAAGAGAATAGAATGGTGTGTACTTATGAATTAACATTCAAGCTTGGATTTCCAGAATATAAAGATAAGATTTCAGCTTAGATGTGATTATTACATAATCTTAGATATTTACACTACTCAATTTAGTCAGCTTAGATTTTTCTTTTATTGCTTAAAGAAGTATTAAATTTTGATAACTCTTTTTGAATTGATTAGATAAAAATAGAGGTTATATCTTAATAAGTTTTATAGGAAGTGTGGAAAGTATAACTTGAATGATTTAGTTTTAGTCGACAATTGAGAAAGCAATAGTTATGTTAGGAAATTTTATTACTCAATCTTTTAGAAATGAAATTGTCTATATTTGTATATTGTATATACTTTGGAGATGTTCCATTTGAAATTATGGATTTTATTTCTTGCTTTATTATTTATGATACATTTTGATTAACGGTATTGTCAATTAATGTTTTGTACTTCCCTATTCTTTAATTTATAGTAATATGATAAAGTGTTGGACTAAATATTTTGATCAACCAAGTTAATAAACTTAAGTTTGTAGTTATCTGATATCCTGTAATTATCACTGATAGTTTTATCTTATTTTAAGGATGCATTGTGTTGCAAACATTAGTTGAGATAGTGTCAAATTGTTGATTATGGTTGCATAAGGTATCTTTCTACTTGTTAAGAAAGATAGTTGATTGGTATAATTGATATGTTTTCGACTTAGCATGTATTGATTGAGGATGAAGACTTTACCTTTATTTTAGAGTGGATTGTAAAATTAAAAGTTTCCAAATATGAAGTTGTCTAGTTGCGGATTAAGAATGTTGACGACCCTTCATACATTGTTTGACAAGGATATCTATTTAATTGGCTGTCTATTATCATTATTATATGAAACCATTTTGTGGTTACAAGATCAAGTCCTAAACTACGAAGTCTCTGCACTATGTCTACGTAGTCAAGGCTATCATGAGCCCCTGAGACATTAGGTTGGCCCCTTAGGGCCTTAGTCTCGTTATCTTGTACATTGATATCTCTTTTGTATATTTAATGATTTTGTGGAACTAATGTTTACATTTATTCTGCAAATTTTGGTCTGATAACCATGCAAGATACTGGACCTAAGAAAGTATTTTCCACCTTGTGAAAGGATGATCATATGACATTTATTGTAAATGAGTATAATTGTATGAGAAATGTTATATCCTAAATTTTTATTTACGATGAATAATATAAAACTTATGTTTAATAGGAAGTTTAGTAAGTGAAAATTAGATGTATTTCCTCTTGTCATCATATTTATTTCATTATTTCTTACTAATATAATTATTTATTGTCATTAATTGATAATTTTCATGGGTAGGCATTTCAAAAAATCTGATGCACTAAAGGAGAGATTCCTTGTTAAGATGATATATTTTTTTTTCCTATTTTGGATAAATAATCAAGACAAAAGTTGATGTCCCATCAAAACAGTCGTGTTTTCATTACACGCAACTTCTAAGATTTATATATATATATATATATATATATATATATATATATATATATATATATATATATATATATATTAAATTGGGAAAAAAATAAATCCATGGACTAAAGTTTTTAGTTATGAATACACAAAAAAATTATAGAAAGAAAAAAAGAAATTTACTATATAAAGTGTGACATCCCATTCAACCTTATTTTTCAACATTTTATCAACAACTAAATTATAGTGTCAATTTTATAAAATAGTACATTTAAATAATTTTTTATATTTAAAAAAAAATATATAAAATACACTAAAAATTCTACATTTTATTAGTTTACATCATTTTTTATTTCAAACCATATATTTCACTTTGTAGTGATTCAAATTAAAAAGTTAGATCAGTGTTGGCCATTTCCTTTATAAAATTGTGACACAACTTTGGACTTTCACCTAGCCACCTGGGAGGACTACAAGGAGTTTTACAAAGATTTTCCATATTTGTTTGCTTAAGTATTTCTAGCTCTAAAACTACTATTTTAGACATTTGGTAATTTTCATGAATTGAGTTATCGGGATGATGACTTTTCCAAGCGGGGAAGGATGTCACATCCTATTTTTGGACTCCTTGCATGTTTTAACTAATTTTAATTTCTGCATGAATATTTGTGCTAAAGTTAAATAATTTGATAGATGTTTGTTAATATCTAAACTACTTTATTTTATAAAAGTCAACATTTTTTTGACCAAGATGCATTGGAAAATTTAATATTCTGTATTCGTAAAAAGTTAATTATCAGTTGATTGTTAAATATTTATGTGAATTTTGACTTCTTCTGGAAAATTGTTAGGATGATATGATATAAAGGTTATTAAATTCTCTTTATAAATTGAGTTGCTTAAATTTCTTCATCTATTCTATTCATGATTTGTAGAATATTATTATTTTGTGTTTTATCATTATAATATAATGCACTAACTACTCTGCCATTGGAATGAGGTGAACACATGATAAGTTATTTCCCCTCTCAGTTGAGGAGGGAGAGTATCATCAGGGAGAGGTTTGTAGATCAAACTGAAATGATGCTTTGTACCATGATGTCGAGAATTAAATAAGCACACACCACAAGTTTGATTGTTTTGCCTTGTGTCGGTTAGTCATTTGAGTTTAGTCACACTGAGTAATAATACATTGAAAGGAATATCCCTAAGTCCTATGAATATCTATTTTGTCAATATTGAGTCATTTTACCAACATTTTGAAATAACACTATCTCTTGGATGATTGCGACAATAATTTAAAAGTCTATTTTCTTCTTGTATAGGTGTTGAAGGAGCTAGTGTTGTCTTTTGTATGTTTCTTGGATAAATGTAAATATAATAACTTAAATAATAATAGATATTATTGTTGGTAATTCTATTTTGTTTTCAAAATAAAGTCTTTTTGTTTTGAAAAGAGAATGAGGAAGAAAGGAAAAAGGACTTGTTGTGGCATTTTCCATGGGCAATTTTGATGGGAGAGTGGAGAGTTATTACCGGGAGTGTGCTGGATAGATTTGGGCACCACTCTTGCCCTTCTCCCTAAGAAAACTCCAATGAACTGGAGAGGGAAATGAAAGAGAGAGGTTTGGGCACCATTTTGGGGGGATGAAAAGAAGGCGTAGACCTCAGTTTTGGTGAGATTTTCTGGCAAGAAATGGAGAAGGAAAAAGAGTAGAGAAAGAAGGAGAAAGGGTGCGTTGGAAAGAAGAATCTAGTAGCTAAGTTTGTGAAGAAAAACATCTAGGTATGTACAGAAAGAAATGCATTAGCATTCAATTTTAAAGGCATAGAATAAAAAAGTTTTTTTGTGTGCATTATTTATACAAACCTTTGCACCATTTATATCCAAAGATTTATGAGTTTTAGTTGAATTTTGAATAATATATTCACCTAACATTGGGTCAACTCCTAGTTGATCCAATTCCATGTTTGAATGTGAGAAAATAATTTAGAAAATGGGTTTTCAAATCAATCTGTAGAGTGAACTATCTATTTGTTCATTAGATGTTTGTATTTGGGGAAAATGTGATTCTATATTCATTCATATATAAGTATATGTATTCTGGAAATACCTATACATATGTAAGGATGAATATATGTGTTTGTAAATGTTGTTTCCTTGGTATATAAGCTATTTAAATCATTAATATTTTGGATAAACAATAAATATATATGTTTTTCTAAATAGCTGATTATATATTATTTTGAGTAGCTGATATATATTATTCTGATGCAACAGATATACTGCTTTAAAACTATAGAAAATACCCTAGAATTCTAGGTTGATTCCTTCAGGCCATAAGCCCAACTATGGAACAACAAAGACAAGAATGATTGTGGGTTGACCTGTCCACAAATGGACATTAGCATCAGTCAATTCTGAACAACAACATTTAAATGCTTTAGAACGCCCTGGAGGAAGGGCAATATTCTTCATTTTTAAACAAATAAAGAGTCTTCTTATTAGTAACCTGAAAACAGAAATCAAATTACTAGAAGCTCAATTTTTATACAAGAATAACCATAGCATGATATCATTTTCCAATCAGCTATAAAGAAATATTTATTCCACACTTGCATAAGACTAAAAATATATTCGCTTTACTGAAATCGAGTGTAGAAAATTGAGGTCAATGTGACAAAATAGTATAGCCGAAAGATGGTTTGATAGATTTAAAGAAGAATAGAAAATTCAATCCTTTTCAACTAGCCTTATACATTGGAAATATGATATGGAATTCATTAATTTATTTCACATAAATAATGTTTTATTTATTGTCATTTAGGATAGAACATAAGATAAACTTATGAATACGATTATGATTTTGAAGCATAAGCTTCCCAACCCTTACACGTACTCATAAGTATGAGTAATTTTAGTTATGAGTATGAGCATCATAAACACGAGTATCATAAGTATGAGTGTCATAAACAGGCATAGCATAAACATGTACATTTTAGGAAGAGTGTATCATCTGCATTATTTATAGAGTATTTTGGCTTTAAGAGTGTTGTTTGCCTAAGCTTAAAATATATATGACAGATCTAGAACAACCAAGAAACATATTATGCTAGTTAGTATGATTCCGATGATACCTTGTTGGTAAACATAGGTGATAAACTAAGAACAATCAAAACTGATTTGTATTAGTAACTATACTCTAGATTTAATGATTTTATGAATATTCATTCATATATATAGGAGTGTACGTATAGTTTTCTAGGTACACACTTATATAGATATTTGCATGTGTGAAATTTTGGGACATATGGACAATAGGCAAAACTTTGATATATTTCCAGATAGGGAAAAGCATAGAAGTTTTAATTTCTAAATTAAAATGTCTTGAAGTATCTTTCTATAGTAAGAACTGATTATTTGTTTGTTTGTTGTTATCCAAAGTTAGCTACATGCTAGTTTTTTTCTTTCGGGTCCATATTTGATCATTTTGATGAAAGTTAAGGAAAACGTTGTTATCAATAGTCTGGTTAAACCTTTGATATGGTCACGTTATTCAACTTATCTAGTTATTGGGTTTTGTGCAAGTAGAGTTGTTTGTGACTGGTTTGGTGTTGAGTCTAGATGAGATAGGGTGTACGGACAGTCAAACCATATATTCGTTTATCAAAATATGACATTGTAATAAAATGCTTTGGCCAAAGTAATGCATTTTGCTACATGCATTGTCAATCCATGGTATTAGATAAGGTTGCATGTTTAACCAATTGTCATACTTAGCTAGAAGTCTTCTAGGGTTGTATGGTAGGTTAATTGTGACAGAGTCGATACTTCATACCAGTTCTCGGTTGGCATGGTATGTTCATAGATCACTCAATCTACCACCCTTGTGAAGAGTTGGCCCACTTCCAATTGGAAGGTCTGTGGGAGACCAGTGGTCTGTGGATGGAGGTAAAGTACCCTGATGATGCTTTCCCTCCATGCAAATATATAGTTCACCACCAACTTGGCACTCAAATACAAATATATTTATGTTGGATCATTGTATACATGATTTGTAGATTATTTACTGTATTGTACTTGTGATTTACGTTTTGAGACAGATTTTGATGTAAAAAGTGAATCATACTATTATTTTGTTGTAATAATTTGAAAACGATGTAAAGGAAAATAGTTGTTTGAAAAATTATGTATTGTGGAAAAATGGATATTGATCTTGAATATTTTGCAAAGTAAATTTATCTTGTGTATTTGTACTTTTATAATTCACATTGTATTCCTCATTAAAAAAATTAGTGGATTTAGATGAATGTTTATTTATATGAACTTAGGTTTGTCACACATGTTTAGTGGTTAAAGTTGGTTGTCATTTGTATTGAACTATCTTGTAGAGTGCATATGTGAAACATGGTAAGGGATGTGTGGTTGCTTGGACATAGAGGATGATGTAATGTCCCCTTTTTTGGGGACAACATTAATCTTATCCTTGCACACAATTTTGACTTATATAGTCGATTTCCTTGGATATGTATATGTACAGACTGCTTTTGTTATTGCTTGCTGATATAAGCTTCTTTGCAGATCTTATGACTGATCCGATACTCTTTGAATGATATATTGCTCCTTGAATCCTATGAAGGTACTCAGATTGCTAATGGAATGATAGATGATCTATTTCCAAAGTGTACAGATGTGTTATGAGAGAATGATGATGAGATTCAATGATTGCCAAGGATAGAGATATGTATGTAATTCAATGCTTGACTATCTAAAACACAGATAGGAGAGATGATTATGAGAGATGCTTAAGTTCTTGTTATTCGATGCTGTGATATTCGATGGTTACTTGAATTGCCACCTCTGGTCTATATACCTGCTTTGTTTAGTGTCAATTGATCCACAGAAGTCTATCTAGGATGGCGCTCCACAACGACCTCTCAAACAAAGCCAAGGTTCCAATTTCCACTGCCACCTACTCAGACTGATTGATGATTGATGGCATAGACTTGGTATTCCAAAGATATGATGTGAATGCTACTAATCGATGATTGGATTCAAATGCTATTTTAACTCTTATATTTGATTTGTATTGGATGCTGAGCTTGAGTTGTTCAATGATGAGATGCAATAAGTTGATGGCTATAATTCGATGATGATCCCTCTTATATTCTTTAGATTCTTTTCTTTTATCCAAGAGTTGCCACCTTTCCAAGAGACCTCGCCTCTCCTGGTAATCGCATGTATTGTCTAAATCAAATTATTTATAATCACTCATATTCTCTTAACAATTCATCTGTTCTCTGATCACTTAATTGACGATTTCCTTAATCGTATATTGGCTACCATTATTGTTAGTTGGTAATGGGACATGACAGATGCATTGGAGGAGCTTGATGTTTCAGAAGTGTTCATGGAAACTCTATAAGTGTATTGTAATATTTCATTGTTAAATAATACATTATGTGTGGATGCTTTTTTAGGCTGATTTTTTTCCCTCTCGAGGGTTTTCCTAGGGTATATCTTATGTTATCTTGTGATATGTCTTCAATCTTTGCATTATGGTTAATATGTAAGCTTGCATGCATCATTTTCTCTCAATGGTTTGATCAACCCGGTTAATTTCCTAATGAATTAAAGGATTTTTTAATTTAGAGAACTATTATGTAAAAAATTTTAAAAAAATTGAAAACCCTATTTCTTAGGAGAAAACCCTAGGGGAAAACTAGGTCATGTAAGAGTATACGGGTTCACTAAAATGTGAAGAGAAAGAACCCTTCCCTAAGATTAATCTATGTTAATTAAATAAGATGCATACACATAAGCACAAATTAACTTGGATTAATTAATTATGAGTCATGAGAGTGATAATTGATAATAAATGTTATTTTAGGAAAGTAAATGTGAAGAAGGAAAGATGTACTTATCTCTAGACATAGAGATTAGTGAATCTAATGTAACTCTAGGACTTGGATTGTCCTAGGACTAGAAATAGGACCTTTCTATCAGTGTAATGCCTTCAAATTTCTATGTAAGATCTATGTCTTTAACATGGTCAAATCCACACCTATGGATCATTCCCATGTTTGTAAATATATCCTTTGATGTGTGGATCTACTCTTGAGTTCACCAAATTTACTAATGCTTGCTTTTCTCTGAAGATTGGTTGTATTTAAGAATACCTTTAGAGGGCTACTAGATTTCTATGAGACAAGTTCTCTTAGGTCAACACCAAGAAAAAATTGGTCTTACAATAGTGCTAAGGATCAAAGACATCAAGCAATGTGTAAGTGCTCTAGAATGATTATGCAGATTTAGATTTCTTTTAGATGATCCAATTTAAGTGTTCCTAGGATGCTCCTTCATCAAATGCAAATGATATTTGAATGATGCTTGTGGATGTGAGGATGTGTGATTTGAATGCCATTAAATACAAGGGTATAGCAATAAATTGAGGAAACATGTGTTTAGTCATCTCATAATGACTAGTGAAATAGGTGAGAGTCGACCAAATTTGAATTTGAATATTTAAAATTTGAGCGGTTAGATTCGTAGATGTAGGATTAACCAAAAAATGGAACAATAAAGTCTATGTAGGAGAACAGGTGGGATTGGATAAGGTTTGGTCGAAATGTAGAAATATGTGTAAATGTGGGTAGGTAAGGGTTTGAAGAATGAGCCCTAATTCATACAAAGTTATGCCATTTGTCAACATATAAAATTGCATTAAGATATTCTCTCAAAATGGACCCATTACACTTTATAGATAAATCCAAAGATAAAATGTGAACAAAATAAAATAAAAATTTATTAATTAGAGTATTGACTAGAGAACTGATTGCAATTGAGCAAGACTTGTGTAATAAGGTATACATTGTGATGGCGATGATTATAACTTTACAAGATTCTTTTCTTACTCAAACCACATGCTTTCCCTTAGTGGGAGTGGTCATCCACAAGTACAAGATTCTACATTATCTTTAGAATTGTTAATTAAATAAGACTTGTGTGATCGAGTATGCATCGTGGTGGTACAATATGGCTTCATCCTATCAAATTATTATCTTTAATGTAAATAACTCTACAATTCTTTAAACTCTTACATACCCACATTTACACATATTTCTACATTCCAACTATACCTTATCAACATATAATTGCATTAAAATATTCTCTCAAAATGAACCCATTACACTTTATAGATAAATCTAAAAATAAAATGTGAACAAAATAAAATAAAAATTTAATAATTAAAATATTGACTAAAGTAATTGAACAAGACTTGTATAATAAGCTATACATTGTGATGGCACTGTGATGGATAATCATAACTTTACAAGATTCTTTTCTTACTCAAACCACATGTTTTCCCTTAGTGGGAGTGGTCATCCACAAGTACAAGATTCTGCATTATCTAAAGGGTTTTTAAAGAGACAAGGCTTGTGTGATCCGGTATGCATCGTGATGGTATAGCTTTATCCTATCAAATTATTATCTTTAACGCAAATAACCCTACAACAAGGAAATTAGTTGGAATGAAAGAAAGAAATGCCAAAAGCTTCGAAGAAGGCCAAAGAGGACAAAAGTTCATTTAAAAAAAAGCAGAGTACGAAAGTGAAACGAAACAGGACAGCTTTGGGAAAAAAATAGAAATTCTGGTGTTCTGTCATTTAGATTGCCTGTGCACTTCTTCCATCGTCCACATCGACTCCCCCTCTCCTCTTTATATACTCTAACCTCAAAATTGATCAGAGCCGCTGGCGTGGAATTGTACAGGAACAGCCCTCTAATGGCAATGCCTTATTGCATGTTGTGGTATGTCATGGAGGTGGAGGGGAGGAAACGGGTATGGATTGGTATCTTCACACAACGTACCAAATGGCACGAATCAAAGATACGCTTGCTTGGTATATGCGATGTCGAAGTGGAGAAAGGATTGCTTGTGATGGGAGAAGAGCATAGACTTAGGTATGGGTACTGATGAAAATTCGATACAAACATTCAGCAATGACCATCACTTAAATGTCGAAACTTTTTGCTCATATTTGATTACATAGTTTTCTTCCATAAACTTTATAGTTTTCTTCCATAGACTTTCTATACACGATCGAAGTTCAAAGTATCTGACTAATAGCAGAGCTTTATTAGTTCCTGCCAATGGAACTATAGCGGAGGGGGTTTTTTTAACGCTTGATAAATCTTCTGTTCAGCAGCCAATCAAATCCCTGAGTTTTGATGTGTTTAATTCCACTGTAATGTCTTATACACAGAAATTGATCAATTTTTAACAATTGCCAATTAAAATTTGATTTTGTCGGGTTCTTATTGGAGCTGCAGAGGTTTTCACGCTTCCCCACGCAAGAGAAGGCGCGATTGCAGAGGACCTCTGCTGCATTCCTGTCTCTGCTGAGGACACGCAACCAAAAACATTGTTTTGTGTATTGACAGATGTTGGTGCATTTGAAAGACAAATGTTGGTGGTGGATCAACCATTCGAGAGGAGAAAGGAAGAAAAAAAGGGCATAAAAAAACATGGGTATTCTCAGTTTCTTCTGTTCGGCCTCTTCTTAACTATGGCGAACTAACTCTGCTCTTCTCCCGTCCTCCTGTCAACAAACTTGCTTGATGGTTCCGTAAACTAGTTACTTCACTTCACACCAAGAGTCCATCGTTGGAAGAGACAGGTAAGTCCCTGAAGCATTCCAAACATACTGGCTGTTATACTGCGATTTCCAAATTTATATTTCTTCAATATTATTTGTGATATTTTAAAGGTTTCTATGTTCTACTACTTGTTTTCGATCAGAGGGTGTCCCTGATGTCTGCATTACCAATTGGGTGTTTACCGAGGCATATTTCAATTATTGTCCCCAGGTTGAAGACTGTATACAGAGACCAGGAAAGGAGGAAGACCGCGATAGTGTAAATTTCTTCAGTTACTGGCTACAAAATCTAGTTTTGTTGAAATCATTGTTAGTATTTTAAATATTATTATACCAATGGACTCGGAATCTAGGGTTACTCTGAAAGTGAATTGTTATGATCTCTATATGGCATTGTTATGAGCTGAATGCTCTGTTCTATCATGCTTAATGTTGTTTTGATTTAGTTGTGAAAATTTTGATCCAAAGTTGTTATAGTTTATATGAATTTTATTGTATGCAACATGGATTGCAGCTACATCCCTTTGGGGACATTTTTTTATCAAAAAACTTGCATGCCCTATGCATACCTCTTATCCCTGAAGGCATTTTGGCCAAAAGGATTCCATGCCTTTTGCATGCTTATACAGTTTGCATCACTTTTTTAACTATAGTGTCTCTTTATATATATATAACCTTCCCAATCTAAGCATACTGTTGTTATTGGTTTGTTGCTTTATTAACCTTGGAATTTCAATGTACAGTTGATTGCTTGATCCTTGAGCCTGCCAACAGCCAATTCTTCTTGATAGGATTCAACTAAATATTGCTTTAATGTTGTTTTAATTCTTGATTTTGAAGGAAACAATCTTACAGCTCGATGAAATCTTTGTGTTTCAAAGTTTATCATGCGCAACTTATGCCTTTCACAACGAACACTGAAATGTTTTGTGACATTCACTGCTCACTACATTGACTTTTCAAATGTCTTTTATGGAGGAGTCTTTTTAGCTAAATATCCCATTCAGTCAGTCCTTCAGTTTTACCATGCCTTTTGTTTTCAGAAGCTTTGCTGTATTGAGCAGTTTGATTACCATCTTTTTTGTAATATTGAAATAATCATCAGGTTGAGCAAATGCAGGGAATGCCCTTTAGATTGCCTCTTAAATCAATATATTGCTGCAAAGTATGGATGTGATAAACTATCCAATTGGTGAATGCGAACCACATGTAAATGTATTTCATTACCTGAGAATCATTCTAGCTACAAGTGGAAGTGAGACAGCAATTAAATTTGGAATTTTTGCCCATAGTCTATGTGAATAGGCAGAAGTCAAAGCAGTAGCCACAAAATCTGCTTTGCATTTCATTGATAAAACATCTCTTCCTGCTAATGTAATTTTTTTTCACACTAATGATGATGAATGGTCTAACTGGAGAAAGTTAGGGGACATTGTATTGCATATAGAACTCTCCACAATCAGCAAGCACACTTGCTAAGTACTTGAATGCTGCATAGAAGCTTGTGCCTATAGCACTGTCTTAGACCCTTGAAAAAGGGTTAAGGTACCATATAATTAGGATTTTCTAGTACTGAGGTATGTTTTTGTTTACTTCATACTAAGATATTAGTTATATAATCATTTCTGCAGTTAAGTGATTGATATATTGATCCATGACTACGATGCCGTACCTTATAGACAGGCATATACACAAATAAGTGTATGATAGTTAATACTTTGATTCTTGCTCTAGAACCTTGCATGTTTAGGAAAAGATTCTTGAACATCATAAAAGTGTCCTCTGTCTGCAATTTTTTCAATGTCACCTTGACTGTTCAGGCTAATTGTAGAAAAAACTGCTCTTGCATTTTAAATAATATCTTAAATTCCTTTGAGTTTTATTTTTCTTATCCTTACCTTCCTAGAACATTTTAAAATTTTAATTTTCATTGAGAAATGAAGAAGTTATGATAGTTTTACCACTGCCTGATATTTTCTCTAAATTTGTTGCTTGATCGTTATTTGATTCACTTGAATAGTGATTATGCTTGAGTCAATGTTGATCGGGAAGATAACTATTCAATCTTAGTTCTCAACTACAAAGAGCGGATTTAGGCACATAAATTATGTAGTGCATACAGGAAATTTCTGCTACCACAATTAACTACCCACTAGTCACTCAGAGATTACTACCAATCTCATAAGGAATTAACCTGCCTTGTAAATGCTAAGCGCCCAATGGTTTTGTCTCTGTGTATCCACAACAGTGTTTGCCCTCATTAATTGTGCGTAATGGGTGGCTTTATGTGATGGCTAGAGTGGTTTTTTCCAAACAAAGTACCATGTTTTGAATGCATCCAAGAGAGGACTAATACGCCAAAACCTAAGGATACAAAATTTGAACAACATATAAGGTAAATAGATAGAAATCCCCCTTCCAGTTTCCACAAGGACAATCTCAAAGACCAAATTGGAGCTATGCCCTTTCAGGGCTTAGTCATGAGGTCAAGATCTGAAGGTTCAAAACTCGAGCAATATAAAGGTACATAGAAAGAAATTCCCTAGTGTCACATGCTTGAAGTGTCACATGCTTGAAGTTGAAACTAAAGGCCAAGCTCAGAGCATATCTGTCCAGAGTCATCGTAAGATGATAGTGTATAGGGTTATTGCAATTTTGATTAATGCATATATATTTTACATTTGGCAAGCCTTAATGTACTATAGCCTGAGTGATGTATTGAGTTACATTGAGTTACAGGGATCGGTGGAAGTCTGCTCTCACATGGACACCTTACTGCTGGAAATGTTGCATGCCTATTTATGTATTATCTTTCTCTGTGATTTTCTAGGTACTAGTCTAGAATTATCTTTTGGTCTATGTACATCTTGAGTTGGCCTAATGGATAAGGCAAGTGTACACCATAGAGGAGGTTGTATGTTTCAAATTGGAGGGGGTTAGGGCAGACACCTTTTTGACAATAAGTTAACTGGAATGGCAATTCTATTGTGGGGTTCCACGAGGGGGTCTTATACACTAAATTGGTGTCTTACTTAGTTATATTATCTGTCTTTACTGTTTGCCAAGGCAATAAATTTCCAGCTAGGTGGAGGGAGGTATTCTGTGCAACCTGATATTTTCTTATCCTTGTGGCAAGGAGCTAAGCTTTATATTTGAGAAAACTAACCAACTTCAAAGAAACAACATATAAGGTAAATAGATAGAAATCCCCTTTCCAGTTTCCACAAGGACAATCTCAAACACCAAATTGGAACTATGCCCTTTCAGGGTCCTGCTTTCTCCTGAGCTTAGTCATGAGGTCAAAATCCGAAGGTTCAAAACTTGAGCAATATAAAGCTACATAGAAACAAATTCCCTAGAAACAAATTCCCTAGTGTCTTCTGATGAAACTGAAAGCCAAGGTACATGCCACATGCTTGTAAACTGTTTGACAAACCCGCAAATTAACTACTGCAAAGGACAAACCCGCAAATGAACTTCTGCAAAGGACAAAACCGCCCTGCCATCATTTGGCAGGAACTACGCTGCAACGCGGCCTTGTTGATTTCCCTACCAACTTTGGAAAAGAATTTAATGGAGCTATAACAATTAACACAAAGTAGAAGCTTTTTCTAATGGTATAGTTGTATCACAGGGAATAAGCTAGAACCAAAGACGACCTGCCTTTCACTGACCTTACTTTTGAACCGACAATCGTTTTGTGTACGCGTGTGTTGTTTAATGAGTAATATGACATTGAAAAGATGTTAAAACAAGGGAGCCACGCATAAGAAACTAAAAAAGGCCAATAACAAACTGCAAATGCATTATTGCAACTGTGTTTGAATCCATTCCAACTATTAAACATTCTTCTTAACAAACATCAAGCACACCTTGTCCAAAATTTTATATAAAATAGCCTGTTGAATTGAAAAGGGCCTGAACTGAAATGACGTTACTATTATAAAATTCTCTAAAGGAATCAGCAAACTGAAATAAATCTTCTACATGACAAAACAGATTACCTAATATGCAGAAATAGTCTTGCAGATCACACTGAAAGCATATATAAGCCATTGCAGCAACTGTCTGTTTTGCAAAATTTGACATAGGATTTAAAGAGTCCACTCAAGGAGTTGGTCTTATCTCATTTATTGTTTAAAGTCTTTCCAACAGTGAGCATCAACAGCCACATCCCCAACCTGACATACATGACATTGTTTTGTTGTAAATACATGACATTGTTTCTTGTTAATTTGACTAAAATTCATTTTCACTATCATAGTGCAGAATAAAATCTTACGTAAATACTGTATGCTTTTATAACACCAACTTTATCGAGGACTGCAGAGAACTTGTAAATCTTATGTAAATACTGTAGTCTTTGTTGAATGACTACTGGGTGCTTTCATCAATATGATAAATAATAGTAAGGTTCTATACTCTACAGAGAACTTGTGTTATATTTTCTGCACCGAAAAATCATGAGATTCCTCAATATTATACAGTATACTCTACAGAGAGCTTGTGTTTTAGTTTTTGTGCTTAACAATAATGAGATTCTTGTCTTGGTAATCATTAAGTAAAGAGAAAAGAGTCAGGTGTTCTTTCATAAACTATTTTGTGTGAACTTTTCGGCTCTATATATAACATTGATCAAACAAAATTATTACTTTATTACTCAGCTATTCTCGAGCTTATCTCTAAATAATTTAATATCATAAAACTATAATATCCCAATATAGATCCTTGTAAAAATAATTACCTGAGGAATGTTTCATATGTTTGATATATTTGTATCCAGCTAATAAGTAGAGCTGCCAGAAACCCCCTCTTCCATTATACCTGTACCGGCATTGAGCACCAAATCTGATATGGTTCTTGCCAAATTGGGAGCCGATGCTGCACCTCCCATGAAAGTAGTTCTTAGAACCTTCAATGCCCTTACTACGTCTCTCATGGTCGGTCGTTCATGGGGAGATTCATTTGCGCACAGCAAGCCAACATATATGAAAGAAACAAGGCAGTCATTGTGTTCCATGTCCACATTCTCTAACAACCTCCTATCAACAACGTCTGCTAGCCTCTGTGGAAAAGCTGACCTCACCCACTTTTGGAGGTTCAGGTCATCAACGAATATGGCATCAGTTGGCCTCTTCCTTGTGACCATCTCTAACAAGAGAATGCCATAACTATAGACATCCCCTTTTGTAGAAATGTTTATGCCCAATCCATACTCTGCAATTGCGAAAGTTAAAGTTGGTACCAAATCTTGTTCTTGACAATATTAAAGAAAAGTAAAATTTTAGTGTAATAGCAAAAGAAGGCTTACCAGGAGCTATGTAGCCAATAGATCCTCCCATGGCAAATGATGTGCTCAAAGAATCAATTAAGTTAGTAGGACCAGTCAATCTTGAGATACCAAAATCAGCTACAAGGGCTGTCATGTTTGCATCTAGAAGCACATTGCTAGGTTTCAAATCACAGTGCACAACTTGGGTAGGACAATCATGATGTAGATATTCCATGCCATGGGCCACATCAATAGCAATGTTCAAACATGCATCAAATTTCAATTCACAAACATCCTCCTCATTACTTTCAGGATACAAATGCTTTTCCAAGCTCCCATTTATAGCAAACTGAAGAATCAAAGCCTTGAAGTTAAGGTATGAACATGCACTTATTAATCTAATGAGATTTCGATGTCGGGTCCTGGCCAAGACTTTGCATTCTACCTTAAAACTCTTTCGGAGTTGTTCATTTTGCAAATTAAGAACTTTGATGGCAGCTACCATACCATCTCTTAAAATTCCTTTATAGACTGATCCAATGCTACCCACACCAAGCAAATTTGTCTCGTTAAATCCATTCGTAGCATCCACCAGATCTTGATATGTAAACTTTGGAAACTTTAGTCTTTCAAACATAAAGTCTGGAAGATCAGATTGATATGTTGAATATTTCCGACACCACAATATTCCAAAGACTGAAGTACACAGTAAAAATGCAATCATTCCAGCAGCTGATAACATCATTTTTGTTAGTAGAGACTTCATTTTTTTATCTTGTTTTGGACATGCATGCACTAAATATTTTTCTGGACCACAGAGACCCATATTTCCCTTAAATAATGCAAGAACTGTGTTATTTGAAAACAACCCTTCATTTGGAACTTGCCCTGTCAAATTGTTGAAACAAACATTTATGTAGCGAAGCACTTCCATTTTTGTAAGAGATGTAGGTATTGTACCTGACAGGAAATT
Organism: Cunninghamia lanceolata; assembly: GCA_027924645.1. Lineage (NCBI taxonomy): Eukaryota > Viridiplantae > Streptophyta > Pinopsida > Cupressales > Cupressaceae > Cunninghamia > Cunninghamia lanceolata. Next base: position 925,679 of record BSBN01001673.1, read on the forward strand.
GAAAGAAAGATCAATAGATTCCAGATTTTGTAATTTCCCAAGTGCATCTGGTATCGGACCTTCAATAGCATTATGAGAGAGATTGAGATGCTCCAGTGCTATGCAGTTTTCAAGTGTTGCTGGAATCATTCCATCAAGCTTATTACAAGAAATATCTATTGCTTGAGCATTTACAATTTTACTTATCTCCCCAGGAAGAGGTCCTTGTAGGAAATTCCATGATAGATTCAAATAAAACTGAAGGCTTTTAAGACTAGCCATAACTTCTCCAGGTATGTTTCCATTCAGATGGTTGTGAGAGAAGTCGAGCAGTTCCATGTTTTGACATCTCTGCAAACCAGCAGGTATCTCTCCTGAGAAATGGTTGTGGTGAAGGACAAGTCTCCTTAGCTGTGGAAGTCTACCAAGAGAGCCAGGTATTGTTCCTGATAGCTTGTTCCAACTAACATCTAACAACCCTAGACTTTGCATCTTGCCGATCTCCTCTTTAAGGCCGCCTCCTAGCCAGTTGCTACTCAGATCCAGTCTTTCCAACTTATAGAATCTTTTGATTCCAGATGGCACGTACCCACTTAAAAGATTATTACTTAAGTTTAAGTATGTTAAGTTGGTAAGATTGGTAATTTGTTGAGGTATGTTTCCCCTTATCTTGTTGTTCCCTAAATCTAAGTAAGAGAGCTTGGAAGAAAGGTGCCCTATGGATGGAGGCAAAACTCCGGTCAAATGATTGTGTGATATTTTTATACTTTCTAGCTGGGAACAATTTGTGAGGGCAGTGAGAAAAGGCAATGGGATATTGCTGCTACTGACAAGCTGGTTGTGGTCTAATACAATTAATTTAAGCAAGAGCAGCTTGCCCAACTCAACGGGCACGATTCCACTCAGTTGATTGTTCCTTAGGTCAAGAGCCTTGAGTTTAGAGCAATTTCCTAAATTTGGTATGTTTCCACTAAGCTCATTTCCCCATAGATAAAGTGATTGTAAATTGATGAGCATCCCCACTTCAAAAGGAATACTTCCTGACAACTGATTGTCATAGAGTATGAGATTCTCTAGTTTAGAAAAATTTCCTAAGGAATTTGGTATGTTTCCGCTAAGCTTATTTTCCCATAGAAAAAGTGATTGCAAATTGATGAGCATCTCCACTTCATAAGGAATGGTTCCTGACAACTGATTTTCAGGGAGACCGAGCTCCTCTAGTTTAGAACAATTTCCTAAGGAATTTGGTATGTTTCCGCTAAGCTCATTTACTCCTAGATAAAGTGATTGCAAATTGATGAGCATCCCCACTTCGAAAGGAATAGTTCCTGACAAGTGATTCTTATAAAGGTAGAGCCCCCGTAGTTGGGTGAGCATGCCTATTTCAGGAGGAATAGGTCCATAGAGATTATTCTCTGCCAAGTCCAAACGCATTAAGGCTGAGAGATTTTTGAAAGAGGGGGGAATTCTACCTGTAAGGTCGTTCCAATGCAAGTCAAGGTTCCACAACTGTGGCAACTGGTTCAGCTCAGCTGGAATAGTCCCATTTAGTTGGTTGAAGGAGAGATTCAGTGACTTCAGAGCCATGAGATTCCCAAGCACAGGAGAAATGACGCCCTGTAAATCCATTACTGAGAGATTTAGCTCAACCACTCTATGCGGCAAATGAGGAGAGCAAGTAACGCCGGTCCAATTACAAATTGGAATACTTGTATTCCAATTTGCTAAGGAATTGTTGGGGTCGGAGGTGATTGCAGCTTTGAATGCCAAGAGAGATTGCTGGTCAGAAGGAGCAGATTGCAGTGGAGTTGAGAATGAAAAGGGCAACAGCGACATTAATAAAAGTAATATGTATTCCATTTTCTCGCAATGGAGAATATGAGGACTTAAATCTCTAATTCTCGCTTCACAATGGATTGGAATGGCCTCGGCGTATGTAGCAGTGAGAGATTGCACACCAGCAGGACAATGCGGGAAAAAAATGTTGGGAGAATACGCTACTCGATGATGTCGAAAATTCTATTATCATTGATTTGTATTATTATATTCTTAATTTAAAGTTTATGAGATAAAATTTTACCAAAAAATAATTCAATTAGGATTTGAAAAATAGCATATTAGATTTAAGAAATTAAGTGCATCTACAGGTTAAAGAACATACACTGCCATAGATGATCAGGCTCATAAAATAAATAATTGCTTCTTTTTAGGCGATTAAAATAACATCCTTTTCCTATTCTCGCATAGAAAAGAAAGGAGAATTCATCGGAGTCAAGTCAAACCAACTTCTGCATCGGAGAGGAAAATTAATACCGGTTTGTTATTATTCCTCCATTGTGAACGCGCGACTAATGAGCCGGTCTTTTAGGCCGGATATAACAAAGTTTTCATATTCATATTCAATCTTTTCATACTCGTAAAGATCTCCGTAGAAAAAAACGTTTTCATACTCATTTCAATGTATTTAAAAAAAAAATAAAGAGCTATAAAATTATATCTTGTAGAGTAATAAGAACTTACCTTGATCGCCATTTAAAAAAGCTAACCTGGTTATAAGAGTCCTCAATGGCTCCTTTTACGCGCGGTTTACTCTGGTTATTATTGCAGGTCGTATTCACAAGAAGTTGCGCTGCATTGTAAGTGGAGTTCAACAAACACGCTTCGCAAATGGAATTGGTACCGAAATAATCATGTAATTTCCCAGCCGAGCGTCAGGATATGGGTTGATAATTACGCGAGATTCGCCGCTGGTTTAATTTTGTGTACGGGAAGGGCTCTTTAAATATTATCCATTTCAATAGTCAAAGGTTAATTTTTGTCAATAAAAAGAGGATAAATATTTATCAATTTCTTTTGTGATTGAGGTGTAGAATTGCTATTGACCCTTTGACCGCACTCCTCCATTTTAGCCTAAGACTTGTGCCCATGTTTCAAGTAGCAAAAAAGATTTGGTGGATGATCCTTTTATAATCTAATATGGGGTATATATAATGCACCTAACTCTACTTCTAATATGAGGCATACATACCCTACCCCCTACAAGATTTCAACTTGTGACCTCTCTGTCAAGAGGACGAGTTTTTCACAAACAAGCCAAGTCAAGTTGTACTTGGAAAAATTTATATGACTTAATTTTATAAGATATTTATTTATATGAAAAAAACTATATTATTGAAAGGTATTTAAAATTTTTTATTTTGTTTTAAATAAGGTTACAAGAATAAATTATTTAATGACTGTCCTTTAAATATGGCAGAGGTTTATTTTGATATTCTAAAAAAATCAATATTGTTTAATAGAAATAATTGAATTATATAGATATTGTCATTTTTATTTTTACATAGTGGATTAAATATTGCAAGGGAGCATACATCTAAATTCTTTGGTTAGGCTCTGGTTGGTCAAAGTAAAAGTATATTAGGTTGCATGCATTATGTCAACATTATTTGGAACAATAACTAAATTTAATTATTCTTAAAATATATGAATAAGTATTATAGCAAATATGAATAACATAATTAGTATATTAATATTGATATTTATATGAGTTAGTATATTAATATTGATATTTATATGAGGAGGAGGTTCTGGCTCTATGTGAAAGAGAGCTAACAAGATAGCATTGGGGAAAAAAGCATTGTCTATAGGCGAGGGTTTCTGCACCTATTGGTGGTGGCCTGAACTGCTTCTAGTTGTGTTGGGGCCAACCGTGGGCCTTTGTGAAGTAGGTAGTTTTAGTTTTAGTGCATGGGCATGGGGTCTTTTGGAGTGCAGGGCATTGGTGTTGTGGGTGTTTTGCCCTTCCACTACCTATCTCATTTTCTTGTTTCTTGTGTTGGTGGTGGATGCCTACATGGCGGCATGTGGGGGTCTAGGGGATCCCCCTCTCTTATCTTTTAAAGATGTGCCCAATGAGAATGAGGTGTCACCTTCTGGTCTTGCGCATGTAGTGGATTTCTTATTGCATGCAACTGAGGATTCTAAATCTGCAATGCATTTGGGGCTTGGGTTAAGATCTAACGGTTTCTTGGATAAATGCAAAAATCATCCTGTTGTGGTGATTAACCCTGAAGCCGTAGCTAATGAAGTTCTTTATCTATATGAGCATGCATTAATTTGCAAATTCATGGGTATTTGAATTTCCATGGCTTTTTTAGAGTTGTGGGTCAAAAAGAACTAGAATCCTAAAGGTGATATGGAAATCATCTTAACTGCTAGAATAGATATTTATTTTTGGTTTTTTCGTGATTCGCATATTGAAACATGATTTTTGAAGGAGGCCCCATTTTCACAACCAAGTAGGTTTATTTATCAAACCCTGGCATGTAGAGTTTGATCTAGTAGAGGAATGCTCATTGAAGATTCATGTTTGGGTTCACCTTACTCAGCTTCCAATGGAGTTTTGGTGACAATATATTGTACATGTTATAGCAGTGGTGATTAGGAATGCCTTAGGCCCTTCTCGCCAAACTCTTGATAGGAAGTTTGTCACCTTTACCCGTCTTCGTGTTGAAATCAATTTGAATAATCCTCTTCTGGATTCAATGGAGATTAAATTGGGTAGCTTCAACTAGATCCAAAAAATTGATTTTGAAGCTTTACCTTTCTGATGTTGTGCATGTCATGAATATGGACACATACAGAGAAATTGCCCAAAACTGGGCCCTAAGCCTCGAAAGCCCCCTTCTGTGGTTCATGCAACCAATATTAAAGTAAAAGGCAAGGGATCTATTCAAAGTGATGTGCCCGACCTGAATAGATTCATTCCTGTGAAATCTCGGTCAAAGGAAAATAATATGAATCAACAAAACAAAGTTGCTTCTAAAGCATTATCCAACAAGTTTGATGTCCTTGAAAGATTTAAGGGGTTAGATTCTATGGAACATGATGCCAACATGGCTAGACAGGATATGATTTCAAATCCCAGTACTTCCAACATCCCTATTCCATATCTAGCTTTAAAGGTGATGGCGGGTTTATAGAAAGCTATTGGCCATATCAAGAAAGAGGTTAGGTTTTAGGAGGCTTCAAGGATAGCTTCAGAAGAGGCATTCTTTATCCCTATGATAGAAATCCAAATGGAATCAATTGCGGGCAATGTTGTATCGACTCATATGTACTCTTTGGGGGAAAAAGAAGACGACAAAAAAGGCCTCCTCCTTTGTTAGGATTGTAGCACAAAAACAACAAGAAAGGAGGAACTGAGAAGGGACAAAAGGCAAGAAGGAAGAAATATTAGGAGAATGTGAAATTGATAGGGGAATATTTGTGGAATCAAGGGTCATTAAGACACTTGATAATCACTTTTCTAATCCCCCAAAATGATTGTAATCTCATGGAATGAAAGGGGTTTGAGTAGCATCCCTCAATAAAAGGTTGCTCAAAAGCTTATTTGGGATCATAGACTCAATATGGTTTTCATTCAAGAAACAAAGCTTTCAATTGAAGACATGACTGGTATTTCTTCTAGGATTTGGAGAGGGGATCAATGCCTATGCATTGGTGCTCAAGGTTCTGCTGGAGGAGTGGGTTGCCTTTGGGATCCTCGCAGAATTACTCCCTCTTGGTTGATAGGGAATAGAACTTCTATTTCAATAGTTTTGTCTTGCTCTAAGTTTGGGGAGTCTCTACTTCTCACCAATGTCTATTCACCTACAGATTTTCTAGGTAAGGTTTTGCTTTGGTGTCATATAAGATTTAATCTCTCTTGTGCCCTCTCTCCCTTGGATTTTAGCTGGTGATTTTAATACTATAGTTAGAATGAATGAGAAAAGTGGGGTATTGAGAGTCTTGGCCCTTCTTTTGATTTAATGAGGGATAACATTTCCTTTCTTAGCTTGGTGAATGTGATGCCAAGAACTAAAATTTTTACCTAGAATAATCAAAAATGTGGAACGAAATCTCTTTGAAAGACTTGACATATTTCTTGTCTCTGATTTTTGGATTGGTAATAATTGAACCTCTTTTTCTTAAATATTGGGATGGAGGGGGTCTGATCACTTGTTGATCAAGTTCTATTCCTTAGTTCTATCTACTCCAAAAAATCCTCCTTTCAAATTCCATGTTATGTGGATTAAAGACTCTGATTTCAATAAGCTTATGGAGGTTTGGTTGAGGGATGGGAAGCCTGCTACTAGTACAACTATGTACACTTTTTTCAAGAGGCTTCAATTTGTCAAGTTTAAGCTCAAAGGACGGATTCATTCTTCTTTTGGAAATATTTTTCAAATTAAAAAACTTCTTTAGGATAAGATGGAGGGAATTACTTTTTAGATTAAGGATGAAGGCATGACTGAGGATCTTCTGTGGGAGGAATCTATTTTCTTCAAAGAAATTTCAGAGTGGGAGCTTTAGGAGGAGATTTATTGGAAACAGAGATCCTGAATAAGTTGGCTTCAGGAAGGTGATAAGAAAGCTTCTTTTTTCATAACTCAGTGAAGGATTGCATATGTGGTAATGCTTCAAGTTTTCCCTTACTTCTACTCAGAGGGAACAATTGAATTCTTTTCCAGATATCTCACAAGATGATGTCAGACACTTCTCCTTGCTTTTTATAGAACAAGGTCCTGAGATATGGATAGTGAGAGAATCATTATTGATTGCATCCCCTCCTTGGTCTCTAAGGACATGAACATCTCTCTCATGAAGCCTATCTCTTTGGACGAGGTGGAGTCTGTTGTGTTCCAAATGAAGAAAGGTAAGGCTCCTAGACCTGATGGCTTTCCTATAGAATTCTTCTAGGAGTTTTGGGAAAATTTGAAGGGTGATTTGATAGAGGTTGTTCAAGAGTCTCGAGAGAATAAATAGGTGCTCAAAGCTATCAACTCCACTTTTGTGTCTCTGTCCCCAAAAATGATGGAGCTTCTTTTTTGGATTCTTTTTGTCCCATTGTGATTTGTAATGTCACTTACAAGATAATCACACAAATATTATGGAGTGTTTGAATAGTACTTGACTCCTCTGATCTCTCCCAATCAAGGAGGCTTTGTGACACAGTGCCAGATTTTGGATGGCACTGTTGTGGGAGCTGAGGCCATTTATTCTATGTCCATCTCTAAGGAAAATCCATGTTCATCAAACTTGATATGTCCAAGGCTTATGACAGGGTCAGTTGGGTCTTTCTTCAGAATATATTATTAGCTTTTGGTTTTTGCTCAAATTGGTTTGAATGGGTTATGAGCTACGTGACTTCTGTAGAAGGCACAAGACAACTGAGAGGGGGGGTGAATAAGTTGTATCAAAAACTTTAACTTCTTTAAACAAAATCACTTTCAAATTCACTTACATTAATTCATTATTCTATTATGAAGATTAAACATGAATAGCATAATGAAAACATAAACACATCAACACCATACACACATGAACACCAGATTTTTAAGTGGAAAACCCTAAAATGGAAAAACCATGGTGAGTGTTAGCTCACAATATATTATAGTAACAATACTGAATAACAAAAGAGGCTCACTGCCAAAGGGGTGAATGCCCAGGGCTCACTGTCCAAATGAAACGCTCACTACCAAGGGGTGGCTCACTACTAAAGGGTGGCTCATTGCCAAAGTGTGGCTCATTGCCAAAGGGTGGTGCACTTCCAAAGGGTGGCTCACTACCAGGATGGGTGGCTCATTACCATGAACTGATATAGGAGCATCTACAACATGCCTAAATTCAGTTCCATTGAAGCACAATATATCTCCTCTGCTCTGCTATGCTTTTATAACTCACACTTTATCTTTGCATATTCATACATTCACACCCCACTCATGGATTTATTACATATATTTATACCAATCATCAACCTTGGAACATTCATCAAGGTAGGAAATACAACATGCAACCATTGGAACTATCTCCAAGGTCGGCATACATACATAAATCAAATTAGGTCTGAACTTATACAAACTTTTGAATCAAATGAGTGAAAGAGGAACACTTAATGGCTTAGCTCATACCGAAATACATATTCACATGCTTAAACATGCTTCTACAATCCATGAATCACCTCCACAACAAGTGTAAATAACTAAGTTAGCCAAAACTAGTGCACACATTAAGAATACTTAGGTACACGCTTCCAAGAACTTCATTATAGCTTGTGGATCAAGCACACACCTTCAATACATTCTGGAGAATTCCACAAACATCATAGAATCACTTGGGAGCCAACAAATCCAACCGCAACAGATCTCACTTGAGGTCAACAAATATCACTTAAAGACATATCATAGACTACTTCACAACAAACACTTTCAAACTCTAGTAATCAATAACTTGCTTTCTGGAGCACCAAATCACAAATCCTTTTGAACAAAGATAGCTAAGAAATTTATGAGCTTAAGTCTAGAACTGCAAGACCAGAATCTAAACTGTGGAGAATTACGGATCAAAATGCTTTCTCCCTGTCACTCTGTAAACATTGTTAGGCATAGCATTCAAACTGGTGAATAGAAATTTTTTTGCACATCAATCCGAACCACCAAATTCTAGATTTAGCATATTCAAACACTTCTCTAAAACATATCCAAATCTCATACTGTAGTCTTCAACACAGAGGAAATGCAAAGAAAAATACTCAGACAATGTTCTTAACATGACAACTCAATCAATCAGCAAACAACAATATCAGAAGATATAGTTGGCACCAATGACAACACAAACATATTGACATCAATGGCAACACTAGTTAGCACATACTTGCAATGATCTCCCCCTTTGTCATTGATGGAAACATATGATGTGAAAAATTGAATAACGTGTTCCTCCATCAAGACACAATTCTACATCAAGACTCCCCCTTTCATTTTACACATTTAAACTCTTTTTCCCCCTAAATTTTTCACATGATCTTCCTCCCCCTTTGACATTAATGGCAAAGGGAAACACATCTCTTCCACTGCACATACTTGCACACTACTACTTGATCAGTTTGAAATCATTCTTTACTCCCCTGGCTGCAACAATCATCTCAAATCATCACCTGCTCCCCCTGAGAGGTAGCCTCCAACATCAGTCCAAAAGGAGAAATGTACCTTGAGGCATACTTAACTAATGCATCTTCTTATTCATCTAGTTCAAGGACGGAGTAGCAACAACCCCTAACTTCTCTCGGAGATACTCAAATGTATCCTTTGGAAGAGCCTTAGTGAATATATCAGCAACTTGATCTTTTGTAGGCACGTACTAAAGCTTCACTTCATTTTCTGTAACTTTCCCCTCAAAAAGTGACACTTAATTGAAATGGGTTTTTTCTTTGAATGCATCACTAGATTCTTTGAAATATTTGTGGCACTTGTATTATCACAAAAAATAGGGATTAGCTCATCATACTCAACTTTGATATCCTTCAAGGTCTATTTCATCCACAACACCTAAGTACAACATGATGCTACAACAATATATTCTACCTCTGCAGTAGACAAGGAGATCGATTCTTGTTTCTTGCTATGCTAGGACATTGCCTTATCTCCATGGAAGAATGATCCTCCACTTGTGTTTTTTTATCATCAACACATCCGGCCCAATATGCATCTGTATAGGCACTTAAGGAAAAATCATTGTTCATAAGATACCATAAACCATTATCAAGAGTGCCCTTCAAATACTTGAATATCCTCTTCACTACCATAACATGTGATTCTATGGGATCTGATTGAAATCTGACCACAAGACAGACTGCATGCATGATATGCAATCTAGTAGAGGTTAGCTAAAGAAGTCCTCCAATCATTGATCTATACTTTCTCTTATTAGCCTTAGGAGATTCATCATTCTTGCTCAATTTGCAACTAGTAACCATAGGGGTACATACCAGTTTAGAGTCCTCCATTCCAAACTTCTTCAATAACTCTTTAACATAATTGGATTGAGAAATGAAAATACCTTTACTAGTTTGAATGATTTGTAGTCCAAGGAAGAAATTAATTTCACCGCACATAGACATTTCAAACTCTTTTTGCATCTCAACTACTAACATCTTACACATACCTTCATTTCCACCAAATATAATGTCATCAACATAGATTTCAACAATCAGAATTCGGTCTCCACTTATCTTGGTGTACAGGCTACTATTTGTGGACCCTTTACTAAATCCATGTTGCATCAGGTACTTATCCAATCTTGCATACCAAGATCTGGGAGCTTGCTTTAATCCATAGAAAGACTTCTTCAATTTGCATACCATATTTGGTTTGTGTGATAGAAGGAATCCATCTGATTGCTTTATGTAAACTTCTTCTTCTAACTCACCATTCAAGAAAGCGAACTTCACATCCATTTGGTATACCTTGAAATTTTTATGTGCTGCAAATGCCAAAAATAATCCGATAGCTTCCATTCTTACCACCAGAGCAAAGATCTCTTCATATTCTATTCCTTCCACTTGTGAGTGGCCTTTACACACAAGTCTTGCCTTGTTTCTCACAACTTCTCCAACTTCATTCAGTTTGTTCCAGAATATCCACTTTGTTCCTATCACATTCTTGTCTATAGGTCTAGGGACAAGTTCCCAAGTCTTGTTCTTCTCAATTTGCATTATTTCTTCTTCCATTGCTTTGACTAAATGTTCATCATTGTATGCTTCATTTACTATTTTAGGTTCCACCTTTGAGAGTAAGTAGATATTTACTTGAGGGTATGTGCAAGATCATGATTGGCCAAACTATACCTCTAAGTGGCAATGAAAATACAAAAAATCAGACTTTATCAAGTTCATGGGAAATTTTGAATGGATTATCTATACAATTTGAAAAAGATGTAAGAATGAAATTTGTAGAGAATTGAATCTAGTTTATAAGCTACTAATTTAAAAAAAAAAAAAACTAAACTTACTTAGTGAAAATTGAATATTTCAATGAACAGCTATTAAATTTTTCAGAAAAAATAAAAAGTGGGTGTCTGTCCAGCCAACCTAACTATGAGTAAAAATATATATATTTTTGAAACTTTCAAAATAAGTAGAGGACTCATGTCCGGATGTGATGCATATTTATTTAAAAAAATTTTCTAATAAAATAATTAGTTATGATTTTTTTACTGTGACTTTTTTAAAAAAATAAAAAGTAATTTTCTAGCCAACCTAACTCGATAAAGAAAATTAAAATTCAATCTTTTTTTTTAACCTATAGCCAGAAAAGCATAGAGTGTGACGCAGGTTTCGGATCTCAAAAACGTGAAATGGTTTGAAAGTTATGGATGTTTTTCAATCAGTGTGTCCATCAGGATTTCAGAGACACGGTATATTGAAAATTATTAATAATTATTTAAAAAAATGATAACCAAATAAATCTTATATTTTTAGAAAGCTAACAATTTTTTCTATAAACCCTTTTCATTTTATCAATTTTGCATAAAAAAAAGTCGTCAGCACAAAGGGTGAAGTTCAAAGAAGAGACTGAAACATTAAAACATGTTACAATCCATAAAAAGTCAACAATCAAAATGGATATCCAAAGCAAGATGGATATCCGTTTTGTTTTGGTAAAAGCAACTAAAAACAGATATCTGTTCTGAAAACGGATATAATCTTGTACCATTGGTTTTGGATGAAGAGAAGCAACATATTTTGTACCATTGGTATTGTTTCACCGAAGATACAATCCATGGGTATATCGTTTATGTATGCGTGAACATTGCTATCATTTATCGTGGTTGTAAATGGTGAATGTACATGTCAAAGGATACAAAGGTTGACCGGCCATATCGGGAAAATTGGGAAAAGATACGTTAGTCGACCGGTTATAACAAGTCATGTTATGTATAGGCTAAATCGAAGACATCAGACTGACAATAGTTATCGGAGAGACAAAGTTCCATTGAGCTGACAACATTGATCTCACCGATCAAGTCATATCGGGGTGACAATCATTAAGTGTCACCGATGGGTTGTTTATCGGCACATCGGAAGAACAGTTGAGAACTACACCGACAGAAGGAACATCGGAAAGAGATGGACTATTGGAGGCGAGAAGAAAAGTGTCACCAATAGAGGCGATCTGGCCGATGGTGTAGTTCGGTGTTTATTGTTTCGGTGTGAGATACGATATCAGAAATTGAAGAGAATGTCTGACCGATGTAGAAGTCTTACCGATGACTAATGGACGGTAAACACATCAGGGAGAGTTATAACGTTGGAATGTAAGTAAAAAGTCTTACTGAGGGTATTGGTCTTACCGATAGACAAGGGTGGTGAATCTCACATCGGAGTAAGTGTGTATATCGGAGAACAACGGAGGAGTCACACCAACAGCATAAGCCTGAGCGATGGATTCTACACATCAGCGAGAGGTCCCACATCGGGCTAACAAATTTGAAGGTTACCGATAATGATAAGTCTAGCCGACAATAGAGAAAGGAAGAACATGTGAAGCATAGTTCGATGAGACATTAGAAATGTCTTGCCGATAGTAAAGAAAGAGTGTATTTCGGTCTCGTTTGGACCTTGGGAAGGATATTTTAAAAGCTATTTGAGCAATTGGTGGGTTAATGGGTATTTTACACCTTGTTTGTAAGCTTTTGCTGTGTTGCTCTGCATCACTTGTCTACGACATACAAAGTTTACCTTTCTCACCCATACCTTCAGTATATAAAGGACATTAATAGGGAATTTTTAATTTCCACTCAGTCAGTGCAATCTAGGAGAGGATAGATTGTCTAAAATTGTGATCTATTTCCATTTACACTTGCCATAACTACAAATGCTTAGTGTTTATTCTCAACCCCGGTATATGAATAAAATGTGACCTATTGTTCTAATAGGCCTATAGGGACAAAGAGGTGATAAAGCCTTTAATTTTAAACATGACATGGTTTTGATAACTTCCCATATTGGTAAGGTCCTGGATGACAATCCTTTGATGCACCTAATTATAATAGGTGTTATGATAGTCCTTGGTATCTTTTCATTTCTTTCTTGAATGGCCTGCAAATAAGACATAAGACATATTAGATCCTTCATAAATAAGAATTCTCATACATTACATTTAAACTTAAACTCCCTAAACATCCATCAATCCATCCATTAATATCAAAATGCCATGAATATCATATGATCAATGTCATGTCCCGATATTAAGCCATTGTTTAAATTAAAGATTTAAACATCATGTCCATTTGAATGCTTCTAACAATAATAATATAATATTTAATAAATAATATTACATAATATTATATGAATATTTTATTATTATTGTATTTATAAACAATAAATCTAAGAAAATATTTATGATAATCTATATATGATATAATAAGAATATAGAACAAATTATTAATATATATGTTATTATCACTATATATATAATAAGATAGAATAATTATAAAATACATAATATAATAATTTTATATATATACATAATATAATAATAATAGAGAACAATTATAATATATATATAAGACACTATTAATATTATTATAATCTATAATAAATACATTACATGAGGAACGATTACAAATTTAAGAGGCTACAGTGATGTTTTAAGTGCAGCATATTTTCCAAATGGTATGTCCCTTATGGACAGCGATTAATGAAAAGACATGATCGTTGGTGGAGAAGGGAAAGTAAAAAAGAAGGATCGCTGGCTGTTAGGAAGGGGATTCGATCAAGGACTGCAATACAGTTCAGCCACCAATAAAATCAGAGAATTACAATAAATCCAATCTGCATTAGGATAAATAAAGGTATAGCAGATAATGTATTTATTATTAAACTTATCATTGATTGTTTAAATAAATAATGAATATAGGAAGCCATATATATATATATATATATATATATATGGGTAAGTGCAAGAAACTCGGTCCACATGTAGAGGAAGTCGTGCAAGGAAAAAAAAATGCCGACAGCAACGGAACGGGCATCCTAACCTAAAACGGGTACCCGTTTTGTTTTATAGAATGGGTACCCATTTTAAAACGGGCACCCATTTTGTTTTTTACTATTTTTAGAAATGGGTTCCCGTTATTGAACGTGTACTGGTTTTAAAACGGGTACCCGTTTTGTTTTTTATTATTTTTTAGAACGGGTACCGTTTTATTTTTTATTGTTTTCTAGAATGGGTAACCATTTATAAAATTTTGAATTTCACACCCACACTTTTGGTTTCGGTTTAGGCTTGGGAAAGGCATGGGTAGCCGACCTTGAGCCTTGGACCTGCAAGTATTTCTCTAAGTACAAAACCATAGGAAAGACTGACTTCACATATATGGCTGATGACATTTTTTATGAATTTTTTTACAAAATTAAAACCCATTACAGATCATAGTGTCTAGTTTTCAAATATGTAATTTTTTTTGGATTAGACTTGTTTTTCTATTTATTATTGAATTTATGAGCAAACTAGTCCAAAAACTTGAAATGACAGGTGTTTGTATTTTTTTAATAACTTTTAATTTTTAAATTTTTTTTAAAAAAATTATATGTCATCAATCTACACGTCATTCTTTACACAATGAAAAAAAAAAATTAATTTTATATTTTTTTTGCTCAAATTATGTTGGCCGTACACGAGGGGTTTTCAAAAGTAGCAATTAGGCCTAATAAAAAATTAATTAAAAAAAATTATTTGGAAAAAAATTATAAAAAAAATATCCTCATCAAACTTCACTGTACTACACATCTTTTCCCAAAAGGATTTTGAAAATTAATTTTATTTAGGTCAAATTATGTTGGCCGTACACGTGCATGGTATGGTTAAAAAAAGTGACTTTTAAATAGTAGTTTTTAGAAATGTCTATTGAAAATCAATTTGTACCATCTAGGTATTGAAAAAAATTACATATTTGGAAACTAGATTCCGAGTACTACATTTTATATTTAGTGACTTTTTTAAAGATTCCATCTTTAAGTGCTTCAAATTTTAAGGTCAAATGTGACAAATTTTGAAAATTAGGGAAAACACTTCTACTTTTTGGCCAAAAAGTGGACCCAACTTCTTGCACTGACACATATATATATATATATATATATATAAGCATAATCTAGAATAGATTCATATATATATATATATATATATATATATATATATATATATATATATGTCAATCATATCATTAGTATTACACAAGTATGTGAATCCATGGGAATGGTTATAGTTATAAGGAAGTGTCTTCTCTATTCATAATCGAATCGATAACCATATTTAGACTCAAGATCTAACAATGATGAACAATTATAAGGATACCATATAAAGGTACTTTGATTTGCAGTAAGAATTAGTGAATGTGTTTATTAATGATTATTAAGTATGCGATTTATGAGATTATATATATATATATATATATGAAATATGATAAGTGATGGCCTAACCATCTCATCACTTCTATTTCCTATAATCTTAGGAGAGGTGGTCGTGTTAGGGAGAGGCGGGGTAATTCCATCACGATGCATTGGAGAGGGTTTAACGCGCCCTAGACAAGGATGCTAAGGAAAGGCGGAGTAATTCAATTCCCAATCACATTGGAGAGGGTTCAATGCGCCCTAGACAAATAATTCCCCATCCATGGTTAAGGATTAGAAGGGAGATGATATGGAAAGATGAACTTAGATTGTTACTTCTATTTTCCTCTATTACTTCATCCTTAAAGGAATGTTAGGTATTGTGGGGAGAGGCGAGATAATTCTATCCGTATTAAGGCCCATAGGCTGGGACATAGTTTCCCGTAGGCTGGGTCAAGAGATGGTTTCAACGTGCCCTATACATGTAAAGCCTAGTTCCATGAGGAAGAGTACTAAGGAAAATATGCACGATTGAATTATGGAACGTATTATAGAATAGTTATCAATAGCAAGTGACAATTAGGAAATGAATAATCTTATAACAAGGAATGATATAATTATATTATCATTGATCTTATTTGATCTTATCATTGAAATTTATTGATCTCTAATGTCACTTTGAGAATCACTTTGAATCGAGATTCAGGTTTAAGTGTTTCCACTAGAAAGGGGACATTACAAGTGGTATCAGAGCAGTCATCCTGCCATCCTGTGTATACTATGTGTGCCTTACATGTATTCAAAGGTTTACTTTGCAATTGTATTCGAGTGAGTACTCTGACTTGACTATGTATTCATGTGTATACTCTATGACCTTGCAATTGTATTTGAGTATATACTCTTTGACTTGTATTTGTATTTGAGAGTATACTCTATGATTGTATTTGTATTTGAATGTATACTCTATGATTGTATTGTATTTGTATGCTCAATAACTTTGTACTTGAGTGTATACTCTATGATTGTATTTGTACTTGAGTGTATACTCTATGACTTTGTATTGAAGTGTTGTATTTGTATACTCAATGACCTTGTACTTGAGTTTATACTTTATGATTGTACTTGTACTTGTACTTGAGTGTATGCTCTATGACTTTGTATTGAAGTATATACTCTAATCGTAATTGTATAGTCTATGATTGAATTTGAGTGAATACTCTATGAATGTATTTGTATTTGTATACTCTATAACTTTGCAATCATATTCAAGTGTATGCTCTATGACTTTGCAATTCTATTTGAGTGTATGCTCTATGATCTTACAACTGTATTCAAGTGTATACTCTATGATTGTATTTATATTTGAGTGTATACTCTATGACTTGTGATTGTATTTGTATGCGAGTGTATACTCTATGCCTTTGTATTCAAGTATGATTATGTATTCAAGTGTATACTCTGTGACTTGTATTTGTATGCGAGTGTATACTCTATGACTTTGTATTCAAGTATGATTATGTATTCGAGTGTATTCTCTGACTTGTATTTGTATTCGAGTGTATACTCTATGACTTTGTATTTAGCTTTGTATTTATATACTCTATGACTTTGTATTTGTATACTCCATGATTTATGTGTATTCAAGTGTATATTTTGCGGCTTATGTGTATTCAAGTGTATACATTGTGGCTTATGTGTATTCGAGTGTATTTAGGTGTATACGTGTATATTTTACAATTTACATGTATGCTTCACATATATGCTTCATGCTTCTTGTATATACTCTATTTATACTTCATGTATCACATGTAGTGATGTGTTACTTCATGTATCTTCAACACAATGTGTTCTTATAATTACTTTATACTTAAAAAGAAAACTATGAGAGTGTTTAAGATGTTGTCTTTCCAGTGGCCCAGGCTACCCAGCTACTTGCTTGTCTACTTGATCTACTTGCCTACTTGCTTGAGCTAGTTGCCTACATGCTTGAGCTACTTGTCTACTTGCTTGAGCTAGTTGCCTATGTGCTTGAGCTACTTGCCTACTTGCTTGAGCTACTTGCTTGTCTACTTGAGCTACTTGCCTACTTGCTTGAGCTAGTTGCCTACATGCTTGAGCTACTTGTCTACTTGCTTGAACGGGTTGCCTATGTGCTTGAGCTACTTGCCTACTTGCTTGAGCTACTTGCTTGTCTACTTGAGCTACTTGCCTACTTGCTTGAGCTAGTTGCCTACATGCTTGAGCTACTTGTCTACTTGCTTGAGCTGGTTGCCTATGTGCTTGAGCTACTTGCCTACTTGCTTGAGCTACTTGCT
The DNA here is from genome assembly GCA_027924645.1 of Cunninghamia lanceolata. NCBI lineage: Eukaryota > Viridiplantae > Streptophyta > Pinopsida > Cupressales > Cupressaceae > Cunninghamia > Cunninghamia lanceolata. The sequence goes on from BSBN01001673.1 coordinate 943,184, forward strand.
TGTCTACTTGAGCTACTTGCCTACTTGCTTGAGCTACTTACTTATCTACTTGAGCTACTTGCTTGAGCTGGTTGCTTGCATTCTTGAGCTACTTGGTTGTCTACTTCAATTTTATTATGTAATTAAATGGCAATGCATGTAACCTACAAATTGGTGTAATCACTTCTATATTTAACATCTTGAGGAAATCGATAGTTTTAGAGGCATCATAGTTATGATTGCTTGAGGACAAGCAATCTTGAGTGGGGAGAGCTGTCATGTCCCAATATTAAGCCATTGTTTAAATTAAAGATTTAAACATCATGTCCATTTGAATGCTTCTAACAATAATAATATAATATTTAATAAATAATATTACATAATATTATATGAATATTTTATTATTATTGTATTTATAAAGAATAAATCTAAGAAAACAATTATGATAATATATATATGATATAATAAGAATATAGAACAAATTATTAATATATATGTTATTATCACTATATATATATAATAAGATAGAATAATTATAAAATACATAATATAATAATTTTATATATATACATAATATAATAATAATAGAGAACAATTATAATATATATATAAGACACTATTAATATTATTATAATCTATAATAAATATATTACATGAGGAACGATTACAAATTTAAGAGGCTACGGTGATGTTTTAAGTGCAGCATATTTTCCAAAGGGTATGTCCCTTATGGACAGTGATTAATGAAAAGACATGATCATTGGTGGAGAAGGGAAAGTAAAAAAGAAGGATCGCTGGCTGTTAGGAAGGGGATTCGATCAAGGACTGCAATATAGTTCAGCCACCAATAAAATCAGAGAATTACAATAAATCCAATCTGCATTAGGATAAATAAAGGTATAGCAGATAATGTATTTATTATTAAACTTATCATTGATTGTTTAAATAAATAATGAATATAGGAAGCCATATATATATGTCAATCATATCATTAGTATTACACAAGTATGTGAATCCATGGGAATGGTTATAGTTATAAGGAAGTGTCTTCTCTATTCATAATCGAATCGATAACCATATTTAGACTCAAGATCTAACAATGATGAACAATTATAAGGATACCATATAAAGGTACTTCGATTTGCAGTAAGAATTAGTGAATGTGTTTATTAATGATTATTAAGTATGCGATTTATGAGATTATATATATATATATATATATGAAATATGATAAGTGATGGCCTAACCATCTCATCACTTCTATTTCCTATAACCTTAGGAGAGGTGGTCTTGTTAGGGAGAGGCGGGGTAATTCCATCACGATGCATTGGAGAGGGTTTAATGCGCCCTAGACAAGGATGCTAAGGAAAGGTGGAGTAATTCCATTCCCAATCACATTGGAGAGGGTTCAACGCACCCTAGACAAATAATTCCCCATCCATGGTTAAGGATTAGAAGGGAGATGATATGGAAAGATGAACTTAGATTGTTACTTCTATTTTCCTCTATTACTTCATCCTTAAAGGAATGTTAGGTATTGTGGGGAGAGGCGAGATAATTCTATCTGTATTAAGGCTCGTAGGCTAGGACATAGTTTCCCGTAGGCTAGATCAAGAGATGGTTTCAGCGCGCCCTATACATGTAAAGCCTAGTTCCATGAGGAAGAGTAATAAGGAAAATATGCATGATTGAATTATGGAACATATTATAGAATAGTTATCAATAGCAAGTGACAATTAGGAAATGAATAATCTTTCAACAAGGAATGATGTAAATACATTATCATTGATCTTATTTGATCTTATCATTGAAATTTATTGATCTCGAATGTTTCTAATGTCTCTTTGAGAATCACTTTGAATCGAGATTCGGGTTTAAGTGTTTCCACTAGAAAGGGGACATTACAATCAACCATTCTAATTCCTAGGATAGTCATATATTGCAATTTTGCTTCTCTATACTAAAATAGCCCAAGGAATATCTAACCTTGAATTTGTATTTAAACAATCTAATGTCTTTATGAATAACATTGAGCCTTCTTTTGGGACAACATTTTTGCCTTTAGAAGCTCCTCATTTGATGATAGCCTAAAATCAAATAATGGCTTATATCTAGAGCTTTATTAAGTTGATACCTAGGTGGATTAGTGTGTAAACATTGAAATTAGATGGTAATTCACAAGTTTATTGAATAATATAATGAATCCCTAGTCTAGAATCCAAATGTACATAATAAAATGGATATATGTTTTGTAGTAGCGATATGGACGTTGCAGAGTGTCCGTTGCAAAGAATTGGGCTTTTACAAAATGGATATCCATTTTCAAAATAGATATCCATTTTGTAAAAGCATAAAAAAGACAAAAGGAATATTGTTGGGCCCGACTTCCGCAACCAGAGACCCTCTACTGTCGAAATACTCGTGATTTCTAGCTATGACAGTGAAAGGAATATTTTTATGCACTTTTGGAGACACAATTTTTTTGTTACAATCATAAGGGTGATATTTTTGTTCCCCTAATGGGGAACAACAGTCTAAGCAAAAAGGAGGAGGAAAGTTACATTGGAGGAAATTGAAGCAATTAGGGAAAAAGATAGGGAAAGGAAGAGGATTGGAAGGGTGGGTTTGGCAGATGCTCATCAAGGTGAATCTTCTTCTTTACCATCTAATGACATGCAAATTGAAGATGTTAATTTTGATTATAATGAAATGATAGATAAGAATGAAATTCACCAGGATATTGCAAATGAAAATATTGAAAAATGTTATGAAACACCTATTCATAATAGCAATACCATGGACAAAGAAGAAGAAGAAAAATGAAGACGTGCACTTGAAGAAAGTGGATATGAACATCATGATGTTGAAATTGCACTCCATAATCCATTTGTTGATAAAATTGATGAGGTTGATAACATGGATGAGACAAGAACAATCAATGTATCTCCAAATTTCATAAGAAGAGAGGACATTTGTCAAGAAGAGAATAACTGTGATGAAATTGGAAAACACCCAAAAACCCCAAAATGGTTACTTGAAATTGATGAGAACATAATGGAAAAACTTGAAGGCAAGAGGTCATCACGAATAGTTCAGTTGTGGGCTACAAAACTCTTCAATGAATACTTTGAGAAGAAAACATTAACCGAACAATGCCAACTTTTTGTGCAATTATTAAAGATGTACAAAATGAGACCTTTACTAAAGAAATTAAAGATTCGGTTAAACAAAGTGTCTGATCGGAATAAAATTATTGTAAGAAGCCTTTTTAATGCACTCAATTCTATTGGAAAGACTAGCAAGGAGAAAGATAAAAGAGTTACCCATAGAGTAATAACAACCTCAATAGTAAGCAAACAATTAAGAAATGCTCGATTAATGAGGTAAACTTGTGTTGACTTAAGATTGAATCGTAAAACATTGTCAAAAGCACTAGCATTAAGATCAAGGCTAGATAGTCCTGTTGCCAATGATACTTGGGCTTTCAGTGGTAGGCTTCCACGAGTTGACAAGAAGCTATTTGATAGCACAAAGGAAGAAATTGAATGATTTTGGCACACTAACTCTAGGGTACCACCGAATGCAAAAGATGTTGTAAAGTTAAGAATTGGTGATAAAGACCACACACCACATCCTAAACATTACTTGGAACGTAGCCAAACAACATTGTACAAACAATATTGTGAAACTCACCCAGGTATGACAATCTCACAAAGAGCATTTGAATCTCTTAAGCCATTTTATTGTGTTCCTCTTAAAGTTCGTAATACATGTTGTTGCAAATACCATGTAGAATTTTCTATGTACCATGAATTATTATGCAATATTCATTCTACTTTGCACACTAACGAAATGTTACAGGAGTGTGGTGCAATTCAACTACCAAAGTCATTTAGGGAGTTATTGGATTTATTTCTATGTATTAGAGATGATGGTTGCATGTTCTACAAGAATGATTGTTTACATGAAAAGTGTTTACAATGTGGTGGGTTATAAAAGTTTGTATCATGTTTTCATGAGGGCAACGAGCATGATTTTGGAAAGAGAATGGTTGAGAAAAAGAGATCTGAGACAGTGAAATACAATTTGAAAAGTGGAGGTGAAGGTTCTAGATGTGAGTTGATTGTAAGAGAGGTAAGTATTGCTGATTTTATTGATGATTTTAAGAAAAATCTTTTCTACAAGTATGTCAGACATAGCCATAGGTCTCGATGGTTAGATCAACAGTTTAGGATGTGTAAAGACTCTTTCCCGATTGGAACTATTGTCTCTGTAGTTGATTTTGCAGAAAACTATACATTGCAACCCCAAAATGAAGTTCAATCCTATTACTACAATTCTATTTAGATTGCTATTTTTGTTCACATCACATACAGACATGCCCCCGAGAGTACAAAAGAGAACAGGAAGATTGTCAGAGAATACCATTTTTACATGAGTGATGATCGATCTCATTTAGCAGAGTTTGTGCAATATTGTTTTCAAAAATTTTATGGCTTCTTGCAAGAAAAAGATATTAGAATAGATCAACATCTCATTTGGTCAGATAATTACACTGGTCAATTCAAGAATGCTTGTAATTTCTATTGGTTGAGAAAAATGCATGTAGAGAAGGGTATACCTCATATTTGGAATTTTTTTGAAGCCAGGCATGGAAAAGGTGAACATGATGGAGCAGGTGCATGCATGAAGAGAGCTCTTTTTAAAGAACAACTAAAGATTAGAGGTGGTGCTACATTCAGTGATGCAGATTCCATTGTTAAGTGGTGTAACTATGCATTGTCATGAGGAGTGGCTCTTGATTCTAAAGTGCACAGGTTCTTTTGGTTGGTTGATGATAGGATAGCGATAGAGAAATTGGAATGTCAGAGAATCAGTGAATCATCAAAGATGCATTCATTTCAAAGATTAGATGCAAGTACATGGACTATTTGGACACGAGAATTAGCTTGTTTTTGTTAGAGTTGTATTAAATGTGATTGGAACAATTGTGAGTCAAGTGAGTGGGTAGATGCATGGATTCCACAATATTTAATCCCTTTATATGAAGTTCAATCACCTTCCGTCAATGACATGGAGAGCTCATTTGACTATGAACATCTTTCAGACCTTGTACAGCCAGGTCATGTTTATGCAGTTGTTGCACTGCATGGAAATGAAGAGAGGTTAGACTATTGGTTGGCATGATGTGTACAGGGAAAACAAAAGCTAACACAACCTATGACAGATGATGATGGGTTCACATATCCCACAGGATCAGTTGTTATTTCTGGGACTTGGTTACGAACATATATGATTAAAAAGAATGGCATCCTGGCCTTTGAAGACTTTGAGAAGCATAAAACCATATTGATGTATTCTCACCTAGTTGTAGCAACAAATGTCAAGTTACTAAAGCATCGTGGAAAACCAAAATCAAAAGAACTATGGACAATTAGTAATGCTGATCATGAAGCAATATTGGATACTTTGAAGGTAAGAGATGACCCCTCAGGTATGCTTGACTAGCATTTAAACTTCCAGATGGACAGGTATGACATTTTTTATCTTAACTTGTTCTTGTTTTTTCTATTTTTTAGAATTGTTTTATTAAAAAACTTGTTACTTTAACTATAATGCATACTTTTGACTATATAGGACTGCAAATAAAGTTATTTTACATGGCATCATAGATTATTTTGCATGGCATCGTAGATTATTTTGCATGGCATCGTAGGTTATTTTGACTATACTCGAGGTATGATTTTTAGTTCTCATTTGTATTTCTTAATATTGCACATTTGTACTTTTTTCTACATAAGGCATTCCATGAGATGACATGTATTTGATGTCTTTTGCTGAATAGTTCATGTGCCTTGTCTATGCTTTCACATATTACATACATGTGTCACATGGCAATTGCAACTACAACATCTGACAAAATTCTCATTTCTTTGAGGTATTCCACCAAACAGTTCATGTGCCTTGCCTATGCAATTTTAATTACAACAGTCCTAAAATAGTACTAGAACAGTCCTATAATAAGCGCAGCATTTAATGTACATATTTATGATAGTCATGTTTACTTTTAAATCTGCTTGTTCATGCTTCTCACAGGCTGTCACCTCCCCTACCCATCCAGCTCTACAGAAGAAGAGAGACAACAAATGATCAAGAGGGATCACCAATTGGTGGTAAGTGATTGATTACTTATGTCATGTTATATATTTTGAATATTAAATTCTATATTAATGTGCATGTTGTTTGATTGTATTAATAGGTGGAAATTCAAAAATCTCTATCGAGGAGGTCTAGTCGATGAGCGATAGAGGATGAATCATTGACTGGTTCACCATCTTCATGGCCTAACAAGAGCCATAGATTATTTGATAGCAATCCATAGGAGATTTGATTTTGGGACATTTTGTTACATATGTGTATTTGGCTTTGTAAACATACTTTGTATGTTATCGATGTATATCATTGTATATACCCATATGGTTTTATTTGTACATGCCTATATGGCTTGATATATACACTATACATTACTTTCATGACATTTTGTGCATATATGTATATAAGATCCTAATTTGGCACAAGTAGGGAAAATGCTTGCACAGGTTATGGAATTTGGTTTTAAACGTTCCAATTGTATTTGCTTCAAAGTTTCTAAAGCCTTTTCAAAAAAATCCATTTTGTGCATATCTTGCAATCATTGCATTCCATGAGATAGCATCTCTTTGAGGTGTCATGCCAAACTATTCACATGCCTTGTCTATGCTTCCACACTTTGGATTTACACCCGCCAATTGCATTTTATTAACATTTCCTTTCAATCCTTATCAAAATTTTTGTTTTGTGCACATATTGCAATCATTGCATTCCTTCATTTACAACACATGATTAAATAAGAAGATGCATATTTACAACACTTAAGACCTTCATGAAATGATACATTGGTTTCTTGATATTCAATCATGCATTGGAGATCTTCAAAGTGTTAAATATGTTTGAAGTGATGAAGAAACTTGTTATTTTGATGTATTTCAACTCCAAACTTCCGCCTAGAATAAACAACCTAGAATGAGTGCCTTACTATTTGAGGTGGTAGTTCATGCTTCTAGAACACCAAAAGTGCACCTCGATGTTCAGGCGCTAGCTCTTGCTCAAGCAACCTTGAAAGTGTGCTTTCACAAGGAGGTTAAAATGTATTATCAAAGGATTAATTTGAATCAAGGAATCATCATTGAAGACAAGTAAAACATGACTGTGAATGAGGCACACTTTTCATCATCTCTAACATCACAATTGCGCCTTCCATTGGAAGCTCATATTGTGCCTAAAGGAATGGTACTGAGATATCATCCATGTCAATGATTGAGAATGTGTCAACTGGAATAATATTTTTTGTTCTACTCATCGTGGGGTCGAACGGACTGCGCCAACGCGTCGGGGTGGGCGGGTAAATGCTAGTGGAGGTCTCATTTTGTGTTCCAAGCATCCCAGTCATTCTGGGCAAGAGGCTACCGGCAAAGTCCCTTAAGATCCCTGAGACCAAAAAACTGCCAAACTTTGATGGGGCAGTTCTCAGAATTCATGACAGTTGGGAATGTTCTATTTAGACCTACAGGTGCACATGGCATCCTTCCACAATAACCTCTCTCATTTTTGGTCAACTCCATTCCATTTGACCGTGCTAAAATTAAACGCATTGTTGCAAAATGCTTCAATTTGATGCAGTGGAAAGGTGCTAGGTTCGACATTTTTCATTCCATAGCTCGTGGGGTCGAATGGACTGCGCCAATGCGTCGGGGTGGGCGGGTAAATGCTAGTGGAGGTCTCATTTTGTGCGCCAAGCGTCCCAGTCATTCCGGGCAAGAGGCTACCGGCAAAGTCCCTTAAGATCCCTGAGACCAAAAAACTGCCAAACTTTGACGGGGTAGTTCTCAAAATTTGTGATAGTTGGGAATGTTCTGTTTGGATATATAGGTGCACGTGGCATCCATCCACAATAACCTCTCTCTTTTTTGGTCAACTCCATTCCGTTTGACCGTGCCGAAATCAAACGCATTGTTGCAAAATGCTTCAATTTGATGCAGTAGAAAGGTGCTAGTTGTGACATTTTTCATTCCATAGCTCGTGGGGTCGAATGGACTACGCCAACGCGTTGGGGTGGGCGAGTAAATGCTAGTGGAGGTCTCGTTTTCTGCGCCAAGTGTCCCAATCATTCTGGGCAAGAGGCTACCGGCAAAGTCCCTTAAGATCCCTGAGACCAAAAAACTGCCAAACTTTGACGGGGCAGTTCTCAGAATTCGTGACAGTTGGGAATGTTCTATTTGGACCTACAGGTGTATGTGGCATCCTTCCACAATAACCTCTCTCATTTCTGGTCAACTCCATTCCGTTTGACCGTGCCGAAATTAAACGCATTGTTGCAAAATGCTTCAATTTGATGCAGTGGAAAGGTGCTAGGTGCGACATTTTTCATTCCATAGCTCGTGGGGTTGAACGAACTGCGCCAACGCGTGGGGGTGGGTGGGTAAATGCTAGTGGAGGTCTCATTTTGTGCGCCAAGTGTCCAAGTCATTCCGGGCAAGAGGCTACCGGCAAAGTCCCTTAAGATCCCTGAGACCAAAAAACTACCAAACTTTGACGGAGCAGTTCTCAGAATTTGTGATAGCTGGGAATGTTTTGTTTAGACCTACAAGTGCATGTGGCATCTATCCACAATAACCTCTCTCATTTTTGGTCAACTCCATTCCGTTTGACCATGCCGAAATCAACCACATTGTTGCAAAATGCTTCAATTTGATGCAGTGGAAAGGTGCTAGGTGTGACATTTTTCATTCCATAGCTCGTGGGGTCGAACAAAATGCACCAACACGTCGGGGTGGATGGGTAAATTCCATTGAAGGTTTCATTTTGTGCGCTAAGCGTCCCAGTCGTTCCGAGCTGTAAGATACCGACAAAGTCAAAAGTTGCTAGGATTGAAATTTTACATTCCACAGGTCCTGGGGCCGAACGGTTTGCTCCAACACATCGGAGTGGGTGAGTAAATGCTAGGGGAGGTCTCATTTTGCATGCAAAACATCCTAGTCCTTCCGAGCTGTAAGCTACCAGCAAAGTCAAAAGTTGTTAGGATTGAAATTTTGCATTCGACAGGTCCTGGGGCCGAACAGTTTGCTCCAACACGTCAGGGTGGGCGAGTAAATGCTAGGGGAGGTCTCGTTTTGTGTGCAAAGCATCCCAGTCCTTCCGAGCTGTAAGCTACCAGTAAAGTTCTGAGCTGTAAGCTACCGACAAAGTGACTTTGCCGGTAGCTTACAGCTTGAAAGGACTGGGATGCTTTGCACACAAAATGAGACCTCCCCTAGCATTTACTACTTTACCAGTAGCTTACAACTTGGAAGGACTGGGATGCTTTGCAAATAAAACGAGACCTCCCCTAGCATTTACTCGCCCTGACTTTGCCGGTAGCTTACAACTCAGAAGGACTAGGATGCTTTAAACATAAAACAAGACCTCCCCTAGCATTTAGTCGCCCACCCCAAAGTGTTGGCGCAAACCGTTCGGCCCCAGGACCTGTGGAATGCAAAATTTCAATCCTAGCAACTTTTGACTTTGTCGGTAGCTTATAGCTCAGAAGGACTGGGATGCTTTGCACACAAATGAGACCTCCCCTAGCATTTACTCACCCACCCCTATGTGCTGGCGCAAACCATTCGGCCCCAGGACCTGTGGAATGCAAAATTTCAATCCTAGCAACTTTTGACTTTGCCGGTAGCTTACAGCTCAGAAGGACTGGGATGCTTTGCACACAAAATGAGACCTCCCCTAGCATTTACTCACCCACCCTGACATGTTGGTGCAAACCATTCGGCCCCAGGACCTATGGAATGCAAAATTTCAATCCTAGCAACTTTTGACTTTGCCGGTAGCTTACAGCTCGGAAGGACTGGGATGCTTTGCACACAAAACGAGACCTCCCCTAGCATTTACTTGCCCACCCTAATGTGTTGGTGCAAACCGTTCGGCCCCACGACCTGTGGAATGCAAAATTTCAATCCTAGCAACTTTTAACTTTGTCGGTAGCTTACAGCTCAGAACAACTGGGACGCTTGGCGCATGAAAGGAAACCTCCAATGGCATTTACTCGTCCACCCTGACACATTGGCATAGTCCATTCGACCCCACAAGCTATGGAATGAAAAATATCACACCTAGCACCTTTCCACTCCATCAAATTGAAGCATTTTGCAACAATGCGTTTGATTTCGGCACGGTCAAACAGAATGGAATTGACAAAAAATGAGAGAGGTTATTGTGGAGGGACGCCACGTGCACCTGTAGGTCCAAACAAAATATTCCCAGCTATCATGAATTCTGAGAACTGCTCCGTCAAAGTTTGGCAGTTTTTTGGTCTCAGGGATCTTAAGGGACTTTGCCGGTAGCCTCTTGCCTGGAATGACTGGGATGCTTGGAGCACAAAACGAGACCTCCACTAGCATTTACCCATCCACCCCGACGCGTTGGCACAGTCTGTTCGACCCCACGAGCTATGGAATGAAAAATGTCGCACCTAGCACCTTTCCACTGCATCAAATTGAAGCATTTTGCAACAATGCATTTGATTTCGGTACGGTCAAAGAGAATGGAGTTGACCAAAAATGAGAGAGGTTATTGTGGATGGATGCCACGTACACCTATAGGTCTAAACAGAACATTCCCAACTATCATGAATTCTGAGAACTGCCCTGTCAAAGTTTGGCAGTTTTTTGGTCTCAGGGATCTTAAGGGACTTTGCTGGTAGCCTCTTGCCCGGAATGACTGGGATGCTTGGCGCACAAAATGAGACCTCCAGTAGCATTTACCCGACGCGTTGGCGTAGTCCGTTCGACTGCATGAGCTATGGAGTGAAAAATGTCGCACCTAGCACCTTTCCACTGCATCAAATTGAAGCATTTTGCAACAATGCGTTTGATTTCGACACGGTCAAACGGAATGGAGTTGACCAAAAATGAGAGAGATTATTGTGGAAGGACGTCATGTGCACCTGTAGGTCTAAACAAAACATTCCCAGCTATCACAAATTCTGAGAACTGCTCCGTCAAAGTTTGGCAGTTTCTTGGTCTTAGGGATCTTAAGGGACTTTGCCGGTAGCATCTTGCCCGGAATGACTGGGAGGCTTGGCGCACAAAATAAGACCTCCACTAGCATTTACCTGCCCACCCCGACGTGTTGGCTTAGTCTGTTCGACCCCATGAGCTATGGAATGAAAAATGTCGCACCTAGCACCTTTCCACTACATCAAATTGAAGCATTTTGCAACAATGCATTTAATTTCAGCACGGTCAAACGGAATGGAGTTGACCAAAAACGAGAGAGGTTATTGTGGATGGATGCCACGTACACCTGTAGGTCCAAACAGAACATTCGCAACTATCACAAATTCTGAGAACTGCCCCGTCAAAGTTTGGTAGTTTTTTGGTCTCAGGGATCTTAAGGGACTTTGCCGGTAGCCTCCTGCCCGGAATGGCTAGGACGCTTGGCGCACAAAACGAGACCTCCACTAGCATTTACCCACCCACACCGACGCGTTGGCATAGTCCATTCAACCCCACGAGCTATGGAATGAAAAATGTCGCACCTAGCACCTTTCCACTGCATCAAATTGAAGCATTTTGCAACAATGCGTTTGATTTCGGCACGGTCAAACAAAATGGAGTTGACCAAAAATGAGAGAGGTTATTGTGGAAGGATGCCATGTGCACCTGTAGGTCCAAACAGAACATTCCCAACTGTCACGAATTCTAAGAACTGCCTCGTCAAAGTTTGGCAATTTTTTGGTCTCAGGGATCTTAAGGGACTTTACCGGTAGCCTCTTGCCCGGAATTACTGGGACACTTGGTGCACAAAACGAGACCTCCACTAGCATTTACCCACCCACCCCGATGCGTTGACGCAGTCCATTCGACCCCACGATGAGCAGAACAAAAAATATGGCACCTGGCAAGGTTTTTGCTCTTAGGATCTTAAGTGACTTTGCTCTTACGGAACAATGTATCAGAAAAAACCCTAGTTTTCATAAGAGGAGACATGTGATTTTAAGAGGTTTTTGGGATTGTGACTTTAGCCTTCCACTCCTTATCTAATGACGAGTTTATTCTCAAAGTTTGATGGCTTTTATGAGCATATACACGATGTTGTTTTAGGATAGTCATAAACCCTAATGCAACTTATAAACCCTCTTTGCATAGTAATTTCATGAATGACTATCTTGTAGGATTTACATACATACATACATACATATATATATGATCTCGAAGGCATCTAGGTTTCATACACAAATTGCAATAGTTGTAGAGCCAACCTCCTATCAATGAGAGTTGAATAATAGTAAATAGAGAGCTTCTCGGCCATAAATGGGATTTGCATACACACACACACCCAACTGAAATAGTATCCTTATTGGCCTTATTGGCACCTCCCCCCAAGATGTAATTTTTTTATGTTTATAATGTGCCCCCAGTGTCCTTGACATAGAGTTTCTTGACATTAATTTCATTCAAACATGTCTTCAATTCATCTTCAAAATATTTTCAATACATCTCCAATGCCTTTTCCACGAAGGTTTATGCATATTTATACATGATTTGAGGGAAACCAATAGTCTCCAACTGACTCTTGAGTACTTGACTATTCATCTTCCATACTTTTGCTTTTTTTTTACATTTTTCATATGACAACTTTGACATATTTACAAAATTTGACAAGATGAAGACTAAATACATGATGAAATGGTTTATCATGACCTTATTTGATTAGGGCATATATAAGGAATTTTTTCATATTGATTCTATTGACTCTATTGATCTAAAACCATTCTCTTGATCTAAAACCATTCTCAATGCTAAACATATAATCAATGGACTAAAGAACTATCATCATAATGTATGGCATCATGGGAAGTATCATGACTTGCACATAAGGAATTTAAATTATATTGTATATCAAGGTGTATATACATTAAAATCTAGTCCATAATGGTAGACATATACAAAAATTTGGCAAATATGCCAACTCAAAATATTTTTTACAAAATGTGGCATATGCCAAGTCTCAAAATCTATATACAATCTACATGCCAGATAGCTACATCAAATACTACAAGTCCACTTGACCCTCAATCTATGATGGATCCTCAATCTGTGATGGATCCTGAAAAAGTGTCCTCTTTGTACCAACATGTCTAGTAATTGATGGAGGTGAAATTTCCTGCATTAACAAGTCAAAACACAAATTTGATTAATCTCTTCAATGGTAAATAAAAATAAGTTAAAGTTAGTAAATAGATTCTTATCTACTACAATTAAGAACTTTCATTTATTAACATACATCTAAATCACTACAATCAACTATAAGACCGCTAGATAAACTATCAATTATTTAGAAAAATTCAATTCAATTACCTCGACTCTATGTTGTTGTTCGGACAATCATTCTGCAAATAATTTTCTCTTAAGACGATCAGGTGTCCTAGTGAAGCACGATGGGAAAGGTGGCACATCACTCACATTCTGAAGAGACTACATAAAAGCAAAGTAACATTGAAATAAATTAATATATAATTATTAAACAAAATAGGAAATGCATACATTTAAAATAGGAAATGCACTACACAAAAACTTATCTACTAGAAAACAAGCACATACCACCATCGAGTCCTCCTGCATCAATTAAGAAGGACAAGAATGTAAGACTCTAAATGACTATAATCAAATATTTAAGTTTTCTAAATTATCAATTAAAGTACAATTCAATCAAATTACCTCCACCCTTTGTTGGCATTGAGAAAGCCGTTCTGCAAATGATAGTCCCTTGGGTCGATCAGGAGTTCAAGAAAAGACTATTGGCAAAGATGCCACATCATTCACATTTTTGATTGACTATAAAATAAAATTAACATCAAGATATAAATTAATATATAATTACTCACAATGAAATAAATGCATAAAAAAGTTGATGTGTACAACAAATTATACCGGCAAGTCCAAGCCAAATTGGATGGCAGACAAAGTTCCATGATGAACTTCTGTCAACTCCTCCTCTGTCATCAACTGTTATCCCACTTAGATACATTAGTACTAATAAAGTTGTTTATATATTCAAATGGAATAGACCATAAAATTTAACTTTAAATTTTACCTGCATAAAAGATTGCTCATGCATTTCTCCTTCTCTATTGTTTACTGATCCGGTAGCTTCTACTCTTGTCCCTCACCCCTTAGCTTGAGTTCTAGACCCCATTGCCTCATCTCGTGAATGGAGATCATACTCTAATGTGTTCAACGGTGGCTCACTACTCTCCATAATAGGACCTAAGCATAAATGATTGCAATAAATGCAATGATGGGGCACACATACATGTCTGGATGATGACGGTCTAGTAGTACCAGGTGATCCAATATCATCACCTTCATCATGTGCTTGTGCAAACTAAGATGTCTGTATAATCAAATGCTCGGTCAAAGAGTGTATGGTGCTAAGGCCCTGTTGTGTTGCATTTGCAACAACGTCTAGGTGCTACATTGGGGGTGGAGAAGGGATAGTAGGAGGGGGAATATAGGGACCTTGTACTTGTCTAATTGCCCCAGGTCTATCTTGAGGCATTCCCTTGCCCACTCCTTGAAACTCTCTAACATCAAAATAATTAACATGTTGACCCATGACGAACTCTGCATAGAGTTTACGGAGGAAATACAAAGGCACATCTAAATTGTTGTTGGGTGGTTTATCAAAAACCATCCACCAATGATCCCAAAAGTTTTGACTAATGCCCTCATGAATACACCATTTGATTGAAAACTTGGGCTTATGGACATCAACATGCAATCCAGTTTTAGGATTGACAAAGTGTTGGGCTAACATAGTTTTTGTAATCTCTAAATCTTTGACTTCCTCATATGACAAACCATTAGCATATTCGGCCTTCTTGGCTTCTCGCCATTGCCTAAATGATTCGTGTTGGGTTGACAAGGTTTGAATATGATTAATGATTCCCTCTAAATTTGATGTCATTATAGACAATCGAGGGTGGCGGTGATACATTTCAATGATCCTACTTATATGATCAATATTTCTTTGAATATTCTCTTCTATTGTTGGAGGGGGAGGGTTTGGTGGTGGAGGGTTTGGGTTTTCATTTTGTGCATCCATTTTACCTAATTAAATTACAAAACATACCCACTTAGCATAAAAACCAAAAAAATTGCTTGAATATACAAAACAAACAAAAAAAATGCATGAAATCTTACCTCTTTGGATCGGATATCCGTTCCTCAGCTCTGATATCCATTCTTGAAGATGAGATTGCATTTTGCAAGCCGCGGGTTTGCAAAAACGTAGTCTTTTTTCGCTTTTTAAGTTCTCCAAAATGGATATCCGTTTTGGAAACGGATATCCATTTTCTTTTTTCTTGTTTAGTTTGTTTTCATTATTTTTTATTTTATTATTTTAGCATTTTAAGTATTTAGGCATTTTAGTTATAAAATACAATCCAAATTTTAGAAAGACTGTATCATATGAAAGGAGAGATTTTGAACAAACTATCAAAATTTATATAGGATTATGATGATATATATATTTGATTTTTATATGATTTACTTATACTAAGGTATCTCATAGTGTTTTAAAGGCACTTTTGAATAGATATAGGAGAGAGGTAGATATAGGAGAGAGGTAGATACAGGAGAGAGGTAGATGCAGGTTAGGGGTTAGGGATTAGGGCCATTATTTAGGGTTTACATATTTAGAGAGAGAGAGAGAGACTACTATTGACATGCAGCCGTAAACCCTAAATAATGCCCCTAAACCCTAAACCCACGTAACCCTAAATAATTCTTCCAAATCCTAAACCCTAACCCCTAAACCATAAACCCTAAATAATTCCCCTAAGCCCTAAACCCTAAACCTGAGAAAGGGGGTCTTAGTTTTCTTGTTTCCATTTGCTTCGTCGATAAGGGAGAGGGAAAGATAGAGGGGAGAGATAGGATATATAGGAATGATAGGGGAATGACTGGGATGCATGATTAAACCTAACCCCTAACCCCTTTTTCCTAACCCCTAAACCCTAAACTTGAGAAACCATAAACCCCTAAATCCTAAACACGTTGTCCATCCTTTTACATGGCCTCTTTTAGCACGTTGTCTAAAACCATGTCTTCCAAATTGCTCTTATCTCTTTTCCTCTCTATCTCTCTATCTCTATATATCTCTTTATCTCCCTCTCTATTTCCCCATGCAAAATCTACATGCTACCTTGTGCATAGCTCCCCATGGGCACATGCCATATTTGGATTGTTAGAATGAAATGATTGATCAAAAATTACTCTTTTTTCTCTATCCTTATTTCCCTTTATATCTCTTATCTCTATTTCTCTCTTTTCCTATTCCTTTATTAATCTCTCTCTATATATATCTCTATCTCTCCCTCTCTCTCTCTCTCTCTCTCTCTCTCTCTCTATATATATATATATATATATATATATATATATATATATATATATATATATATATATATATATATATAAGATATATCTTTCTCTATTTCTCTATCTTCCTCTTTCTTTCTTCCCCCTTGCTCCATTCCTTTTATCTATCTCTCTACTTCTCTCTATATTTCTACCTATCCCTCCCTCTCTACCTCTCTCTCTCTCTCTATATATATCCCCCTCTATCCCACTCTCTATCTTTGTTCCTCTCTCTATGGTCTTAGACATGGTTTCATTATTCTGTCAAGTTACATGTGAATGCATTGTATTCCTTACATAATTCACAATCCATGGAAATTCATAAAAAATAGAGGAATGCTTGTGTTCCTGTTGTTTCCTATCAAATTATTATAGGTGTTTCCACCTATTATCAAATCAAAACCTCCAATTGAATAAATAATTTCATCAAGTCTTTCGTTTGTCAAATTTTTCATGTCCTCTCTTCCACTCTCTATATCAATCTCCCTCTCTATTATTATCTCTTTCTCTATCACTCTATCTCTCTTCTCTAGTTTTTTTTCCCTCCCTCTCTTTGTCCCAATATTTCTCTCTCACCATCTCTCTATATCCCTCTCTATCTCTATCCCTATATCCATCTCTCTCTATCATCTCTCTCTTTGTGTAACTCTATTTGTCTCCCCTCTTTCTCTCTCTCACTCTATATATAAAGATCTCTCTCTCTCTCTCTCTCTCTCTCTCTCTCTCTCTCTCTCTCTCTCTCTCTCTCTCTCTCTCTCTCTCTCTCTCTCTCTCTCTCTCTCTCTCTCTCTCTCTCTCTCTCTCTCTCTCTCTCTCTCTCTCACCTTCTCACCTTCTCTTTCCACTCATCTCACTCTTTGTTCAACTCCATTTGTCCCCCCCCCTCTCTCTCTCTCTCCTCTACTTGTCTCTCTCTTATTTTCTCTATATCTCTTTCCCTTTATATCTATTATCTCTATCTTTCTTTCCCACTCTATCTCTCTTTCTCTAAAAAGATAGGGGAAATAGAGAGAGAGAGAGAGGGGAAGAGAGAAAGAGGAAGAGAGAGGAGAGGTAGAGAGAGATGGAGTGAGGGAGTAAGATGGAGAGGGATATATATATAGAGAGAGGAATATATAGAAGGGGAGAGTTAAAGAGATAGAAAGAGAAATAGAGAAAGAGAGGGATATTATCGAATGAAATACTAGGATTGAGCACCAATAGCATTAAGCACTAAAAACACTTATAATTACATAATTGAAAGATTTAACAAAGCTATAAAAATACAATACTCTTGAGACACTTCCATCTCTCCTCTACTAACAACATGACTAAGAATACTCATCTTGTGAGAAAATGTTTGTGAGAAATGAGTTAGTCTCGTGTTCCTTATATAGCTTGAAAATTGTCTTCATAGCAAGGTGATTATATTAGGAGGTTCTTAACCTTCTATAATGTTTTAATAAATCTAGGGTGCATAGTCACAACCCCCCTATCATGCGATACCAATTGAAGTAGCATCTTTTCAATTGCTTAAGACTTATCACTATCAAGTTTCATGTTACATCACTATGCCAATACAACCTCTCAATGGTCAACAAGGTGTTATGTTATTATCTATCTTATAATAATATAGATTTTACAATGAACAAAAGGATGTGAACTCCATGGATGATTTGAAGAAATAATTTAAAGAAGTGTTAAAAGGTGAATAACCCAAATAATTATAATTCGATGTTGCATCTATTAGACACCTCATGAGGATAAGGTCATTGCCTAAAGATTTCAAGAAGTAATGGGATGAATATTGAGAAAGTGCCTTAGAAATTGCTTAACATTTTCATTACAATGGATGTTCAATTTGTGTATTTTGATGGCCTTGATTAGGAGTTGGTTCATGTAGTATTAGATAAAGTCAATGCATACTTATAAAATGACCAATACTTAAAGAAGGATGCTCGGGATGGTGAAGAGAAATTGCAAAAGGAAAGATGACTCCCATATGCAAGTCAAGTTCTAGCTCAATAGTAATGAAATATTGTAATTTCAAAAGTATAAGTCATGTGGCTTTTTGTATTCTTTTATAAATATGTATTATGTCTCTGTCTCTCTCCCCTTTCTACCCCCCGCTCTCCCCTCCCTTTCATGGAAGGTCAATTATATTGTTGGGTTTCTTATAAGTTAATTTATACATATTAACTATATATTTTATTATTTATACGTTTAATAATGTATATTACATATTCTATAATATATAATAATTATATGATATTTTATATGAAATGGAGCATATATAAATATATTTCCACACCTCAAGGACTAAACAATGTTATGAGGACTAGATTGTGGGTGCAACCCTCTTTTAGAGTAGAGAAGATTTTATGAGTAAATTTGTGATATTGAAGACAATGTTTATTTGATAAAAAATGTTATATTTTAATCATCAAATTACATTCTATAAGTTAATGATCCAAGAACAAATATTTATTTGACATCAATTTATTAAACTTAAATAAATTATAATATATCTAGCAATACTAAAGAGAACATTAAAAATAAAGTTGAAAACATAATGAGATTGATCTTCAAATTATTGGTAATTGAAATTCAATTCATTTAATAGATAGTGTATTTATACTTGAAATTGTAGATCATACCATTTATGATAACAATGACAAGTTAAACCTAGTCCATAAAAGATCATTTGACAAAGCTCAATTTAAAGTCTAAGTCAAGTTATGTAAGATAGAAACCTTTTAAAGTCTATTGTAAAAAATGGGTCTTCTTAACAATATGGCTTGATTATGAATGACCACAAATCCACCGATGCCTTCACATAGTCTCCATGAGTTTGAAAAACTTTAACAAACCAATTACAATTCAAGGAAGTAACGTTTTTATATTTAAGTGGTGTGTCTACGATTACAGACACGCTACGTATCACCCCAAATATTGAATATAGTTTTTTTTTAAAATGCAGGGAATGAGTGTTTGGTGTCCGATTGGTTCCGCGTATCAAGTTCATTGGTTCATGTGTCGTAAGATTTTTTGCCGTGGATTTTTTTGTTTGCTAAGTAATGAAGACATACGCGGAGATGGTGCCTGTGAATGAAAAATGGTGAAAACGAAAAAAATAGAAAAAATGAAAAATGGCAAACAAGAAATCCAGTAAATCAAACAGCAGATGACGATTCAATCGTCTTGCATGCTGCAGGTTCGATTTCAGTCGTCGATCTGCAATGTCAGATATTCATTTGATAAAGGGAATGCCTTCAGAGTAATAAAAAATATTAACAAATAATAAAAAATAAAAAAGATATCTAATAATTAATACTTGTTATAACAAATTTATTTATTTTAATTCAAACTCATACTGTTGCAAAATTATCTAACTCTAACCATATTTCAATATAATAATAAAACTATTGGAGTTCTTATTGAACCTATGGCTCCAAATTGCACGCTAGTATATGTTATTTCATAATAATATAATATAATATATATTATACATAAAGTTCATATACTTACATAGAAGGAATAAATAAGATAAAAGTTAATAACAATAAAATAAGATAGTCTTAATCGCATGGATTGACTGTATAAAATAAGTTCCATTATTTTCGCGTTCGTGAAGAGATGAGTAGCAGGAGGGAAAAATAGAAGTGTTGAAGGAAAAAACGCATGGTAAATGGTGGCAGCCATGTGAAGGCGATGACAACATGTGGGTTGTGACCCCTTACGGACGAGACCCCTTATACTTTTTTAATCGTAAAAATGCCATCCTTTTTTTAATTTTTTATGGGCATGACTATCTTAGTCCATGACAAAGTTTGTTATATATATATATATTTATTTATTTATTTTTTTTGTTTGTTTGAAACTCAATATTATAAAATTTTCAACTTTATTGATAAGCATTAAAAATTGTCATGATCATATAATTGCTTAATTTGACTATGGAAATAACTATTTCTCCTAATAATGCATAGAAATATTAATGAGTAAAGACTTTATTGTTAATAATACAAATATTAATAAATAAAAAATTATAATAATACATACTTTTTAGTATTTATCCTTGGCATGTATTTATAACAATTGATTTGTTTATTTTTTAATTTTTTATGGGCATGACTATCTTAGTCCATGACAAAGTTTGTTATTATATATATATATGAAAAATGTTTGAGGGAGCCCAATTTTGAAAATTTGTCTCAAAGGATGTGAAAATGGAACAAGTTTTTTGCTCTGCATATTTTTTAGTTTGGCCACCACTGTCTCTCTAGGTCATACCGCGCTCTAGGCGCAGGAAGTATAGCCTTTTTTTGCAGTATGCCCACATTTATTGCAGCTTTTTGGCCATTTAAATGCCTCTTACCGCTTCTAACCCAGCATTTGTTGCTGGTGTTGGCAGTTCTTTAGCTCTGAACAATGGCTCCTCCATCGACCAAGCATCCCCAGAAGTTTGTTCCGAAGGTGTTCCATGAGGTAAGCCCTCAGACCCTCCTGCTAATGTGATCTTACCATCACAGGAATTTGAGATTGCTTGTTTATGGTTAGAGTAGCATACTCTCATTGGTTATTTTGTAGGGAGAACTCCCCCTGAATCTATGCTCAAAGAATGGGTCCAAAAGGCTTGGGTCCCTCATGGGGTCCGCCTTGATATGGTTCAGAATCTGACCAAAGGCTTTTTCCTTTTCTGCTTTGCAGAAGTTAGCCATGTTCAAGCAATTTTGAACCATGGCCCTTGGTATGTTCGGTCTTCCCTGTTGGTCTTCCAATAGTGGACACAGGATTTTGTGGCCTCTGATGATACCAAACACAGAGTTCCTGTGTGGATTGAATTCCCTAGTTTGTCTTTACCTTGTCTGCACTTCTTGCATGACATTGCCTCTTCTTTAGGAAGAGTTATTTGTGTTGAACTTGATAGGTTCTTTCAAGCACACCCTCAAAAGCATGTCTGTGTTGAGGTGGATCTTTTGAAAGACCTCAAGGAATTTATTGGCATTCAAATTGCCCCCCTTCAGCACACCCAGAAAGTCATATACTTCAATTTGCCCAATACTTGCTATCATTGTTAGTCAATAGAGCATAAAATTAGGGATTGTCCTCTTGTTGTGCCTAGAACCCAGGCTCCTCTTAGGGAGACTGTACAGACATGCCCTATAGTAAACCATGTAGCAACTATGCCCAAGGAGGTGGTTTCTAAACCAATGGACACTTGGACTACTGTCACCAATCGCAAACACTGAGTGAAACCCTCTGCGGGTGTTCTTAAACCATCTGAAGCAGTTAAAGAGGTTTTAAAGCTTTCTGCGATTGGCGGGAAGGACAACAATAAGAGTCATCTTGTGCTACCTTCGCAGCAAGCATCACCACTAAGGGCCAGAGCGCGTGTCAATTCTTCTGTGACGCCTCGTAGGCACTCTCATAGCCGTGAGCTTCCTGAGGAGGGAGAAATTGTTCAGGAGCTTAAAAAACATCAAATCCCTCCTCTCCAATTTGGGTCAAACCCCACTGACTTTATTCAGAATAGTTTTGCTTCATTTGGAAGCCTAGATTCTGGGGAGATGGTGGAGGATTTTAAATAAATTTTCTCTCTTGGAATGTTAGAAGTCTCATTGACCTCTCTAGGAAGTACTCTATTCGTGATGCTCTCCATCATTATGTTTCTCTTGATGTTCTATGCCCGCAAGAAGTTAAAGTTACAGGCTTTCTTTTGTCTTCAGCTTGCCGTTGTATTTGGCCAGCCAGTAAATTCTTTTCCACCGCCCATGAGGCTGGTAAAGGTGGTGTAACTACTCTTTTGTCCCCTCAGTGGCATCATTCAGTGGTGGATCATGGGGTGGATCCCACCAACCAGTTAGTCTGGATGCTTCTTAATATTAATAATCACTCTTTTGGGATTATTAATGTTTATGCTTCTAATGATGCATCAAAAAGATCTTCTTTGTGGCGGTGGATTGCAGATTCATTGCCTGTTGCCACGTGGCTTATTTGTGGAGATTTTAATATGGTTGAAACGACTACTGACAAGGATGGTGTTCTGCCTTTTCGGTGGCCAACTGGTGAAAGAGAGGCATGGTTCCATATGTGCAATAAATTGAGATTTTTTCATCCCAATGTTGGTTGCCATCACTCCAGTCCTTTATGGCATACTTGGTGCAATTTTTGGGTTGGAACTGACAAGGTCTTTAAATGCCTTGATCGTACTATGATTTCTGCACAATCCTTTTTAAATTCTCCACATCATCAACCCTTCCTATGCAACCGTTAGTGGATGTGGCATTGTTAGATCACTTTCCAATTCAATTTGCCATTGAGTGGTAGCTCACTCAGCCATGCGCCATGAAATCTTAGTTTTTTCTGAACACTTCCTTGCTTGCTCATCAACCCACCTTGGCACACATTTCAACTATTTGGAATTTAGAATGTCATCCATTGCATGCTACTGGTTGGATTAAGTGGTGGAATGATGCTATTACCCACACAGTGAGGTTTCTTTGCATCTATGGCCATCAGCTGACCAATTTCAGGAGAAGGGCCTATGAAGCTACTGTCACTACTTTGAAATTTGCTTCTGAGAGCTTGCTTGCTAAGCCTTTTTCTCCTTCTAAGCAAGTCCTTGTTACCAATTTACGGCATCAAAAACAAATGGCTGACTTCCATGTTGCCAGAGGAGCACAACTTAAAGCCAGAATGCACTGGCTAAAAATTGGGGACCATGTTTCTAAGGAGTTCTTTCTTTCTCTTGAAGCCAAACATTCCTCACATGGTATTAAGCAAATCAAAGAGGACAATGCTATTCATACAGATCTGCCAGACATTCTCCAGGCTTTTGTAAGACATTATGAAAGAATTTTCACTGCTCAAGATTACACTCCTGAGCGACAAACTGCCTTGCATGATTGTCTTGCTATTGTTCCAAACAGGCTATCCTCTACCCAGACTCACTTCTGTGATCAACTTTTAACCATTGAAGACCTTAAGGAACCTCTCTGCTCTATGGCAGATGGGAAAGCCCCTAGAATTGATGGCTTTCCTTGTGAGTTCTACAAAGCCCTTTGGGATCGTTTAGGAAAAGATTTACACAATGTCTACCTTGAAGCATTTCATTCCAATTCTTTAGGTAATATTATAAATCAAGGAAACATTAATTTCATACCTAAAGCTGGCGATTCGGAGGATATATGCAACTAGAGGCCCATTACCCTCAATGTCTCCTACAAAATCATTGCTAAAGCCCTTTCGCTCAAACTTCGCAACCTGCTTCCTTTGATTGTTCATCCTGAACAAACAGGCTTCATTAGGTCCAGATATATATTAGATAATATCATTGTTGTTTGGGAGGGAATGGAATGGGCTCGAAAATCAAACCAAAAAGCAATTTTTTAAAAAATAGATTTTGCTAAGGCTTATGATTGCATTGAATGACGCTTTATCCTTGTAATGCTTGCAGCATTAGGGTTTGGACCCTCTTTTATACAATCAATTAAAATGATCTTTTCAGATGCTTCTGCTTGCATCACTATCAATGCCCAGTAGTCTCATACTTTTGGCCTTTTCAGATCAATCTGCCAAGGATGCCCTCTTGCCCCAAGTCTGTATGTTCTTGCACAGTAGAAGATTTTGGTTATCTTTTTGCACATTCAGTTTTCAATAGGCTTGTTCATGGTATTTCTTTACCAAATTGTTCCAGCCAGCTGGTTAATGGTCATTTTGCTAATGACTCCTTTTTAACCTTACTGGAAGAAGAAAATTCAGTTCAAAATGCTCTTGGTTGTCTGGAGACCTTTTGTTTGGCCTCAGGTTCTTCCATTCAGTGGCACAAGACATTATGCTATAGACAGTCTATACTTTCCACTCCTCATTGGCTTCAACAATATGGCTAGTGCTAGGTTGGCCATGGTAAAATTTATATATTCTTGGGTATTCCTTTTGCATTCCAGGGCACTTCTGCCACCCTATGGCAAGTTGTTCTTACCTGTGTGGAGCAAAAACTTGCCGTCTGGATTACTAAGCCTCTTTCACTGGCTGGTAAATTTTAGGTTTGTTCTAAGATCTTGGCTGCAACCCATGTTTATTATTCTTCTTGTTGGGCTCCTTTAAAAAGCTCTTATGCCAAACTGGAAAAGCTCTTGCGGGATTTCCTATGGACCTCTTCTGATACTCGCCATGGTTTTCACTGTGTTGCATGGAAATTTTGTTGTCTTCCCAGAGATTCTGGAGGATTTGGTATTCTTTCTACTCACTACCAAGGAACTACCTTGGCGGTCAAATGGATTGTTTGTGCACTCACTGGTTGTGAGGCATGAAAGGTTTTACTCTGGTATAACATTGAAATGGGTCATCCTATGCACAAACTGGCTTGGAAAGGAATTGGTTTTTCTACTCTCCTTGTCATGAGAGAACCAATTCAAGTCTCGGGCATGTTTGTGGTTAAGAGCATTTGGAAAGCCTGGAAAAAAATTAAACCTTGGTTATGCCGGGCTGGTGATGGTTTTCGTGTTGGTCTTTCATTCAATCACCTTAATATTTGGTGGTCACCTTTCCTAGCTTCTGCAACTCAACCTTTGGCTAAATTGCAAGGTTTGAAGGCTCTCAAATTTCACAAAAAAGGTGTTTAGACCCTTCAGGACCTATTTCATAGACCCACTATGAGCCTTTTGGCTTGGGAATGATTCCGTGTAAAATTTTCTCTTTCAAAAGTTGATAAGCCTACTTATGACAAAATCATAATGGCTATTCCACCTGAAATGATGCACAAGGTTGGAATTTAGTCCAACAAGCCATGGTGGAAGGACTGGAAATGGTATCCAGACACACCCTTTCATCATTTCAAGCCACGGATGGCTTACAGGTGGCTTTCACCTCATTTACCCATGGCTGCCACTCTTAATAAGCACTGGCTTATTCATAAATTTTTAATTCTTTGGCATTCCAGGTTTAAAACTGTTTGGTCTACCATTCTTGAGCCAAAACTTGCTCATTTTTCCTGGTGCATTCTCTTTCAAGGCTTGCCTGTTGGTACTAGGTTGTTTTACCTTGGAGTCCAGGATCCTCGTTGCCCTTTTTGTGGACAGGCTGAAATGATTTAGCATCTCTTCTGGTATTGCACCAGAGCTCAGCAATTTTGGATATGGATTCATGATTTTTTTCGGCATTTTAGACCTAAGCCATTAATCTAGCAAATCATCCTGTTGGGTGATTCACCCAGGTTTCCAGAGAAATTTACTCAAATCTGGCATATTTTCAGGGTGGAGATTTTATTTGCATTATGGAAATATCGTAATTCTTGTATATTTTCAGATAGCAAAATTGGAACTAATGTTTCTCTGTACATTAAAACTATTATCTGTTCTAATGTTCTCCTGTAGATTCAAGTACAAGCTAACAAAGTTGCCTTGGAAGTGGCTCACTTACAAGAGTTGTTGGATCATTAGGGGAATGCTCCCTACACTATGGCTTGTGTTCCTCCCTCACCATCCTCTGTCAGAGCTCGCTCTCCTAATAGACACAGAAGTGGTTCGGCTAGAGATTCTCAGACTCGCTCCTAGCCTATTTCGCGTCGCAGTGCTCACCAGCGTAGGCACTCGGCCTCTCCACATTCGCGTGGATGGACCTCTGGCCGTGCTGCTTGTGCAGCTGGGGATAACGCGGGGTGGCCCGTTATGGATAATGCAAGTAATGCCAGTTGACCTGCAATGGACAATGCAGGCTGGAATGCTCTTGGTTCTTCACATCCACCATCTACAGGGTGGGATAATACTAAGGTTTTCCTTCAGTTAAATTTGGCTATCTCACCTCAGCACGAGGAGCCAAATGTTCAGAAAGAAGAACAAGAAAATAAAGATGGCTAGGATATACCTAATGTCAACTCGGACCCTGCAGACATTTGGGGGAAACCGGATGATAGGTATCCGCCATCTGCAAGAATGGCATTGGCTGCTTAATTCTATTTTCTCTTTGTTTTTATATGGGTCCTGTACCCTTTGATACTTTGATACTTTGTTCTAGATATTTCTGGGCTTAGCCCATGTGACTCTTGGGGTGTGCCTTTTAGCCACCCATTATTTTTTGTGAAGTGTTTTTTTTATTTGGATAGATAAATTGCATTTTCATAAAAAAAAAATGTTTGAATGTGTATGGGTTTGCACTAAAATAAATTTTCAATGAGATTACCGAATTCAAAATTAAATATGTTTTTATCTTTATGTTTATATATTTATGTATGCATTTAAGTTTTGAACAAGAGGATTTTTATCTATGTTTTACTTTTAGCATGTTTTCCTCTTCCCTTTTTATCTCCAACTAGAGTTAGCTTGAAATAGGCAGGGAGCTAGCCCTCAGCTATTAGTATGCCAATCATGTCCTACACCTGCAAACCTTTCCATTGTCGATGGTCACACTAAGCATTGTTGTTCATCAGAACCACGATGACATAAAAAGACCATCAACACAAACTTTGCTAGTATGCACTCCCAAATCAGATGGCAAGGACAAAACAATAAGCTTCTTATCCTTCAAAACAAAAACTAAAGAAGAGCGCATCGCAGACCTAATGGAGACACCAAGGTCAGGCTTAGCAACACCATAAATAGTTGGAACTAGAGAAACCCCACCCTCAACAGATAACAACCCATCACCCTATTTCACACTAGAACTGCTTACCTCAACCACTACTTGGTTAGTCGAGCACAAACAATAACACCTAGACATCTCCAAAATAGACCACATCAAAAGAGGAAGACCTTGCATAGAAGAAGAAACCACATGACAATTATTCACAGAGAAAAGAATAAAGCCCCTAGGAAGACCCCTCTCCAAACTAAAGGAAACAAAAGCTGTGAAGACCTTCTACAAAGTAGACCCTAATGGAGCATCCTTCACAACATCACGGGAAGGAAGAGACGCTTGCCAGACATCCACTAATCTCTAAGCTTCCAACTAAAGGTCCCAAAGGCTATGTCCTCATCCTCCTCATCCCAACAATAGTTCCATTCATTCTTAGAGGCTTCTTAATCATCTCCATCTACATCATTGTCACCCTCCTCCTCCCCATAGCTTCTTGCAACTTCCTGCTCCTCCCTTATTTGCTCATTATTCAAATTTTGCATAAGATTAGATCTAATTATGCATTTTTAATATATAATATTATATTATATTTAATACATATAAATTTACTATATTTAACAAAATATAAAATATTATATTATATGTGATGACAATATATTCACATATTACATAATATATAATAATAAAGTATATGTTATTTTATAATAATATAATATATATTATGTTATAAATAAAGTTCATATATTTACATAGAAGTCATGAAGTAATAAGAAAAGATAAAAGTTAATAAGAATAAAATAATAGAGTCTTAATGCCATGAATTGAGCGTATAAGAGAAGTTCCATAATTTTCGCGTTCGTGAATATACGAGTAGAAGAAGGGGAAAATAGGAAAAAAGGCATGGTCAATGGTGGCTGCCATGTGAAGGGGATGATAACTTGTGGGTGCCGCACCCCACAAGGGTTGTGACCACTCACGGACGAGACCCCTTATTATTTTTTTTTATCATAAAAAATACCATCCTTTTTTTATTTTTTATTTTATTTTTAATTAGCCGATAGGCTATTAGTGGGACCTTTTTGCTCCAGAAAAATGGGACGCCAGAATTGTTGAATGCCGAAGTTTCAGACACCGGCTTTCTTGGACGTGGCAAACGTAGGTAAAAACAAAAAAAAACATTCCTTACGTGAGACAGCCGGAAATCTTCGGTGTGATTAGTCGATAGGTTTTTATATGTGAGCATTATAGTGCAAACTCGTCAGTTTTTCTATCGGCGTATTCCTTGAACCTCCTATGGGTGCAAGTGCTAGTTTTAATCTCTTGTGTCTCATCGCGATTCGCTTGGTTTTGTTAACAGCGTCTATTTTTTATCTTCCTTCGATGTAAATAAAAGATTGTTAGGTTTTCCGTTTTAAAAAAATGCTAAACTGCGTGTTTTGAAGAAAAATGTTTTTCCATATCTGTGTATATATGGCTGTAAAATTTATCGGCTAATGAATTTCTTTTGGTCTTCCTTATAATACAGCTTTTTAATGATACCCTGAAATTTTCAGTGAGTAAACATATTTATTCTTTTGCCTGTGTGGCTAACTTTTATTCAAAAGTAACAGTAAAAGATCGTTAGGTTTTCCATTTTCTGTTTTAAAAAAATACTAAACTGCATTTTTTAAAGAACATAGAAAAATGTTTGTCCGTGTCTATCCATGTATGGCTGTAAAATTTAACCAAAAGGATTTTTATAAGTATATTTATAATACCATTACATTTTTTTTTGTGTTGTCATGTATCTCTCTATTAAAATATTTTAATTAAAATAATAATACATATTATTTGTGGGTTGATGCATTTTAATTAAACAAAATGAATTCAAAAACATTTATAATCAACACCAACAAAAAATTAATAGTTATGAATTTTCTGCTATTAATAATTATTTCTTCTACCAGCTATATATATATATATATATATATATATATATATATATATATATATATATATATATATATATATATATATATATATATATATATATAATTGTTGTTGGAATTAGTGGAAAGATAGGGGAGTTTGTTAAGAAAAGGAAGGCATTTTTTTAATGTTGTCAACGCCATTTACACAAGACGGGAACAATTTAATAATGATTTAAGTGTGGTAGGATTTTTTTAATTTTCTCAATGCCATTTTCATAAACAATTTAGAAACTAGCAATCGCAACTTGGTGTGCGATGGGTATGCCGAGGAGTTGTGGAAGTTCAATTTCCATGTCTTTAAGTGAATGATGATTATTTTGTATTTCTATGATCCATGTCATTATCTAGTATTGAGAGAGTATCTCAAGATATTGAGAGCTTGGTGTTATTTAATCGACCCAATGAACCAAAACTCATGATTATCTAAAGTCAGCATTTGAATATATTTTTTTATGGGATTGTTTGTCACCTTTTCCACGAGTATCACCACTTGCATACAACACAAGTGACTAGTTTCCCTCGTCTAATAGAAATCGTGGGCTCCTACTACTCAATAATGGGATTTCATTCAATACATGTAGGCAGTGAATGCTTTCGAACTTGCAGGTGTTATTCATCCATAGGTACTAATAGCTGGAAAATGTTGATGCAAAAGTATAGATGAAGGTACAGGGTAGAATGAATGGGCATGATTATTTCAAGCATATTGCATTGCTCTAGTAAATTGGCAGCCATTATCTCTAAAAATAGCTCATGCAATCTTTGGATTGTTGGCATGTAATGACCGAGCAAAAGTCACTCTCTCTTTTCTTTACCATTGGATTGTTGGCATGAAAAGCACCATTTCATGAGGCTTCGATGGAGCTAGATGATCTAGACCAACCCATACCAAGCTCCATTTTTTACATTTCCATTAGAAAGCTTGATTGTAGCCCCAAGTCTATCATACAATAGAACACTTTTTGCCACTATGTTTATGTAGTTAAGCTTAGTTTTGTAAACCCATGATGGTTAATAATTTTGTGTTTAAGGAAATGTATCTTTGTCATGAGTCGTAAAGGTAAAATTTAGAAATAATTATTCATAGGAAGGTTATACATGTAGCCATATTTTGTACTTGAAATTGAAAGGTACTTTGACCATAATTTTAGTACAACATCATACATAAATAAGGATATGGTTTGTCCATACACCTTTTGGTATACTATACATGTATTAAAAAGTAAAAAGTATGGCAGGCCTTTGCTTACCTAGTTTTGTATGCAACTCATAATGGATGCAGATGACCAATGGTGGACGACTATTGCATCATTCTTAGGGTTGACATAATTAATATATTGTATTGTGCACAATCAAAGCTAATACACACACACACACACACACACACACACACACACACACACACACACACACACACACACATATATTGCTATATAATTGTTGTTTAATTTCATATATATATTTCTCTCTCTCTCTCTTTACTCTATATATTTACTCTATATATCTCTGCCTCTCTATCTCTCTACATCTTTCTCCCTTTATCTCTCTTTATCTATATATATCCCTCCTCTCTTTTTCTCTCTTTATCCATCTATCTATCTCTCATCTTTAGATTGTTGGCACTAAGTGAGTGAATGAAAGTTTGTCTCTCTTTTCTCTATATCTCTTTCCCTTTATATTTGTCATCTATAACTCTATCTACTTCTCTCTCTATTCCTCTCTCTTTAAATCTTCTTTTTTTATCTCTCCCCTCTCTTCCTCTCAATCCTTCTATATTCTTCTCTCTGTCTCCATCTTCCACTTTCTCTCTTTCTCCCCTCCTCTCTCTATGGATTGTTGGTACAAAATAATCTCTCTCTCTCTCTCTCTCTCTCTCTCTCTCTCTCTCTCTCTCTCTCCTTGATCCATTGTTGATGGTAAAAAATTGAGTGCAACAATTATTATGATACCCTATCATGAATGCTCACTATGCACAATACTATGTACAACATGGTCACTTCAAAGCTTGTTGGCTCCGACCCAAGGCCTAGATTTGATGGTCAAGCCCACCTATCAAACAATTTTTTCATGACAATTACCTATTCAAATTTGAGGATTAACACAAAAGCTAAAATGATCATGGTAAACACAAGCAAGTAAATGAAACCATTAATTATATAATTATATTAATAACATATATAAATAATAACAAGTGCCAACACTCAATAATAAGAAATCCCTTAATATTCTTTTGACCAACTTCCACTTCGAACAATTTCATCCAATCAACCTTTACAATGACAATGTTCTACTCCTATTATTCTTCTAGGAGATAACATTCTTCTCCACCTCCTTAATAACCAAATATATTTCTTGACATATTGTAATATTTTGAGAGTTCTAATCCATATAAAAAAATGAATATTAATCATAGCCCATGTTTCATTAATAGTTGGCCAAAATCATGTCCTCCATATTAGGTAAAAAATATATAATTTTATACCAATCAAAAAAAATATATGTACAATTTTATAATATAATAATATACTTAAATATATAAATATAATATATTTTATATCAAGTATATATATTTTTTAATCTTGTCAAAGCTTATGGAAAAGGAGGGAGGTCATGTGTGTAGCTTGGATGAAGGGATCATGTGGTAAGCTTAAATGGAGTGGTGGAATCATTAGCAATATCCTATAATGAACAAATCAAAGTGATACATTTTTCCATTTTTACATAGTGTTGACAATTTAAGTAAAAAATTCCATAAGAGGAAAAGACAAATGAATAGTTCATAGAGTATAAAAGCTTGACATGCTTATTATTGAAAATTATGTACATTATTATTCTATGTAGCTTGACATGCTATGCTTAGGGAAACATGTCGTTTGTTTAAGGACCTCATAATTCACCTTTAGATCTCTTCATGATACTCATTGCACACTAAAGATGTGGAAGACTAATTAGCAATTTGCTTTTCTTTTTTACACACACTTGTGCACAACAAGGTCTCCATGAATAGGTAGTAGCTTCACATTGATTGTCCATCTACTTACATTAACTTTATAAATTAGTTAATGTTTAAAATTTGGTCTCCTATGTTGCAACAACCTTGGAATATAAATAAATAGATAAACATATTTAAAATAATCTCTCTTTATCTCTCTACCTCTCGTTTCTTTTCTCTATAGCCATTTCTCTCTCTAGCTCTCTATTTTTCTGTATCCCCTCTTTATTTATATATAATCTTGTAGTATTAATAATTATATATTTTAAATTTTATAAAATTAATAAATTATTTATAAATATATAAAATATAATATTGAATTATAAATATAAGTATACTATTTTTTATATAAAATTAATATATAATAAAATTAATATATAATAAAATTATATATATATATATACACTTTTATATGATTTAAAAAATATATTAAATAGTTATTAAATTATTTTGAAAAACTAAATACATTTTCAGCATTATGTATCTATTTTTACATCCTAAACATCAAATATATATTTTTCATTTCCAAAACTAAATATGTTTAACAAAGAGAATTTATTTAGCAAATAATTAAATAATTTAATATGGCCCGCATGTATGTAGCAACTTACATAGTGAATGTATAATTAAAAAATAA
Source organism: Cunninghamia lanceolata (assembly GCA_027924645.1). Lineage (NCBI taxonomy): Eukaryota > Viridiplantae > Streptophyta > Pinopsida > Cupressales > Cupressaceae > Cunninghamia > Cunninghamia lanceolata. Next base: position 975,824 of record BSBN01001673.1, read on the forward strand.
CCGCTTTCAATTTGTGTTTTCTAATTAGGTGTTTGACGTGTAAAGAGTTGTTTACTATAACAATTGAATCTGACTACTAGAAAACATAAGGAAATTAAAAACATTAAACCTCTTTATGTTTCCCACATACGCGATCCGAAGGAAGCCGGCAAGAAAACTGCACGAAAACTGCATGAATGACAGATATTGGAATTAGAAAATAATGGCGATCGACAAAATGAATAGCTGAAGAGTCTGCAATCCTTGCATGCCTCTCTAGCAATGAAAACTGTGGATTTGGAAAGTCAGCCATCTTACTCACAAAGGGAACGCCTTCAGCGTAATAAAAAACATTTCTCCTTCAACTTTGTTTAGATATTAAAACTAGCAATCGCACCTTGGTGTGCAATGGGTACACCGAGATAGAATGTAGGTAAAAGTAATTAGTGGTTTCTTGAGAAAAGAGCATATAGTTTTGTTGCTAGTGAATGGTTGTTGTCCATCCATCATTTGAACATTGAAAGAATGTAGTTATATGTGTTGTCATCTTGCATTATAAAAGAAATGGAGTAAATTAAATATGTTGACATGCATGGAAGTAAAGTTGTTAACATGGAGGAGCTAATACATGCAAAAGTGGGTTGAAGGGCGGTGCTCCCCAATTATGGTTATAGTCAATCTCACAATGACCAAGCATGTCAAGCTCAATAAGGTGGAAGGGTAGACCTAGATATAATATTGACAAGACTTGCCACTTGTGTAGACTATTTTCTTGTGCCACATTCTTTGTGTTAGAAGGAGAATCATTGTCAGTGTCTAACAATGGGCTTGGGGGTTGTACGAAGGACATGCCATGGTAGATGCTAGCTTTTCTTTCCCATTGGTATGGAATTTCTTTCTTTGAAGATCCAATAGCAATGTGAATGTCGTGGAAGAGTTGGTATAATAGTAGTTAAATCCAATAACACTTCAAAGCTTGTATCATTTTTTTGCGGGATGTTGGTGAAGTGAAGCGGGACTTGTACAATAGCTAGTGTTGGATGTTTCCATTTGTTATTTTTGTGAGAGCTTATGAAGGTCCACTTTTGTGCTACTTTTATAAGTGGCATTATATCTAGTTCTATTGGTTGTGCCATATATGCAATGGGTGCACCAACAATGATTACATTTATTGAGTTTGACATTTTTAAGCATACACTAGGGCAATGCATGAGGTCAAAAATACTATTAGTGAGAAGTTTGCAAACTGTAGTTGGGGCTGGCTAATTAGGGTCAATGTTAGATGAGATGCTACTTAACACATCATTGTATGTTTCAGACCTATCCTCAACTTTGGATGCATATTTTGCAATATATTTTAGTACTACGTTGGTTGAAATAATAGGTTGAGAATCTCCATTATCTCGCCATATGGAAAGGATCGATGGATTGTGGACATTCACTTGATCATCATTGCAAGCAAGTGTGAATTTGTGTTGTCTATTTTCAGCAATTGATAGAGATGAATTTTCTTGTAAGGGATAGGGGGATTTGTAGTGATAGACAAGAGATGTGCCTTTCCTTTTCAAGCATGTTTGCAAGATACATTTTGTATGTCATTACACATGATTGAGTATCTCAGTGTAGTCCATGTAAGGGGTGGTAGCATTAATCATTATTTTGTCAATGATTTTAGTAGTATGCTTGACTATTTCTGTTGCATCTCTTTTATGTATGGTTGATGTAGGGGAAACAGACAATAGTATACCAATAACATCAACAAGGGAATTGATTGAAATTGAATCTAGGCTATTTACATTCTTGAAATGGAAGTTGTGTAGAGGTACAACAAAGTTTGTTGTGGTGGAAGGAGTTATCATGGATGATGTGTGAAGGAAGATCTCCAAAGGGTTTCTGGAGCTATTGCATTTTGTGCTAGCTACTTTGATGCAACCATTGGAGACCACAAAAAGGTTGTTAGATTGGACAACATTGTACAACTCATTTGTAATTTTATTGAAGCAAGTTATGTGTATTTCACTACCCTCCCTATCTATGAGATCAAAGCCAAAAATGTTCCCCTTGTCTCCAACATTTTAGTATTCATGAAGTACAATTTTTGCTAGGGCCTAACCTTCTATGGACCCATGTTTATGGTAAATGGTTAGTGATTTAATCAGGATTATTCATTTGGAAGTGTGGATTTATGAATAGTGGGTTTTAAATCTTGTTGGCTTGATAATGGCTGAGATGGGAATGATCTGATTGGGTCTTGGGAGTTCTTTGATAGATGGTTCCTTGAGGTTTGAATAAGAGGAGGTGCAACTCCATTAATGGTTGCATTGTTTGAAAGAATCTCCAAGGAATTAATTATAGTTGCCCTACAATAAAAAAAAGGAAATTGCAAATCAAGGATAAAACTTTAGGGTAATAATGGGGAAGACAAATATTTGGGAGGTAAGTATTAGCATACATGAATTTGTAGAACAATTTGCAAATATAGTCTATTAGTTCGATAATAGAACCTTTGAGTATATCTCCTTCACATACAAGTTTGTTGTATTGTTCAAGAAGAAGAGTATGGTGTGTGTGCAAACCATCTAAGAGGTGCAACCAGTATTTCAAGTTTTTAATGTGAGCCTGTTGGATGGGTTTGAGTGATGTGACTTGGAGCAAAGGGCTAAGTCCAATTGTGCCTTCAACCATAAATTGCATATGGCATTTACAGTCAAAGTAGTTGCCATTGACCAACAATTGAGTATAAGGAGTTGTCAAAGTAGTTGCATGAAGTTTATACATAATGAATTTGTTGATATGCTATTATTAATGGAAGCAAGAAATAACTCACTACAAAAATAGATAGTATAGTGTTTTTAGATTATGTTCATAATCAACTTGTTCAAAAATATCTTGTGGATTAAAATATCATTATAAAAAAAAAATTACAATCATATTGAAACATGAGATAATGACTAGTATTTTTTTAATGTATACTAAGCATTTTTCTTTACCCATTTCGTTTTAAAAAAATGAAATTATAAATGTATATTAACAACAATTGGTTCTCAACTGTCGATGCCCATAAAAAATAATAATAAGAAAACCCTAGAACATCTATTTTTAACATACTATGGGTTTTCAAATTTCTCATCATACTTTTAAAAAACTCTCTCAGGACATATCCATTAGATCCTCAAACACACAGTCATCCAATCACCCAAAATTAGAATTCTAAATAAGTAACTCAACAACCACAAATCTTTTATCTATATTAATTGTTCATTGAAATTTTTATTTATTTATTTAACATGGATCTCATATGTGCAAATCAGTGGTTTTCCCACTTACAAATATCAAATATTTTGATAATTTTTTAGTTTAAATACATGTTTAAATAAATCACTTCTATAACCTATATTAAAATTCCTTTTAAATCCATCCAACTATTAAGTCCTCTTTCATTATTAAAATATGTTCAAAAAATGTGCTTAAGATTGATAAGACCAAAGCATCCATCAAGAGACTGCAGTCTTTGATAACGGTTTGAAGCCATTGTAAAATTGAGAGAAAGCGAATTGTACCAACAACTTGTAGAATTCCTGAAAGTGTAAAATGTCCAAAACCTTATTTAAATTAAGTGGTTTCATTAATTTACATTAAGGTGGATTCCTAAATTATAATTCTTGGATTAGGTGTCTTATAAGAAGCATATTTGGTGAATGAGAAAGTATAGAATAAGATCATAATGCCCCTAGAATAGACTGATAAGAGTTTTTCTTTCCCTGTGTTTAATGAGATTATTTTATAAAGATAATATAGTTACTATGACACTTGTGCACATGAGTACGAACCCCCCCTCTCTGAAGTTGCTAAATTTGATGAAAGAGTTAATGCATCACCAAGAAGAGAGACACCATTTTTACATTTGTTGGTATACTTGACACCTCAATGTTTGTCTTTCCAATATAGTGACATTATATTGACACGGGTGATTACATTTGTTTTCTAGTTATTTTTTAAGGCAATTTAGCTGAGAGAGTCATTTCAAGGCTTAGGCATGGAGGCTAAAATCTCAAGTAAACTTTTTATCTTGTGAGGCCTACACTTTTTCATTTCCGTACATGTGACTTTTTATCTTACTATTATTGATACTTGTTTATTTGGGGGACTATTGATCCTAGATTTTTGAACTATTAAACCCTATTATGTTAAAGGAAAACTAATTTGGGTGATGTAAAATAGATGTTTATTTTATAGGAAAAACTAATTGGGTGATGTTAGAAAGAAAATTGTCATGTGATTTCATTATGTTTATAAGAACTGTGGTATGCTTTAGAAATGCATGTATTAAATTTGCTTCGGCTATCATATGTATAAGTGAAATTAACTTTGAGATTGAGTGTGCATATATTTCTAACAAAACCACAGATATTGGAGATCATTCCGCACCTTATGTTGTAATCCCTTGTGAAGCCGATCTAGTTCCACGAGGAACCAAGATCAACTCTGTGTTTGGTGAAATGTTGTAGTGATGTAATGTGCACTTTTTTGGATTGCGATTATTTTCTTTCAGTTGTTTGGTGACCTTTTTGTATCTTGGTTGTGTGGACTAGCCATTTTATTTTATCTTGTCTAAAAGTAGCTTAGCCACAACCTTTGATTCTTCCTTTTTCATGTGACTCCTATGGTTATGTTATTTTAATGTTGAAATTGCGCGCATTTATTCATTTATTTATTTATGCTAATTTGGGTTTTGGAGACTTCTCCTCTTGGCTTTTCTGGATATTTGTGTTGGCTAAGCTAGGTTCTTTCTATTTTTCTAGTGCTGGTCTTGTCTCGTGATGTTCTTCTCGCCATGTCGATGGAGCGACCTGTGGTGGAGTGTATATAAGGAAGCAGACGTGGGAAACTTTTGAGAATGGGGGTAGGTGTGGACTAGTATGGGCTGGTCAATATCCACTTACCTTCCTAGGGATCTTGTTCTTATATTGGTTATCTCTTGGAGGCTAAACCCCTTATACAAACAAGAGGTAGGCCATTGTGGGAATGTATGGCGAGGCCCCTAGGCGCGTGGCCCTGAGACCATCATTCTACCTCGTTCTTGGATCTTTGGTTACTTGGCACTAGTTATTGGTTACTTGGTTCTATGATGAGACTATGACATCCCTCTAAACCTTTATGTGAGCTTTGTGAAGTTAATTTCTGTAATGTGGATGAATGAAAATATGTGTTTAGATGTAAGATCTGTAATTGATGTATCTGTATATGAGTTGATGTTCTATATAAACAGGTTGTACGATGTGTGAATTCCTTATGCAGGTGTGATAATGATTGATGAACATGAAATTCCTTATGTTGATTTCAATTAATACAGTGTGCTTTGTGAATAAGATTATGCCTTTATAACATTTAGTTATCATACTTTATAATCTTATGAGTTCCTTTTATCCTCACCTCTTTGATGACTTCTAGGAGGAAGTACAGTCTTGGGGGGGAGTATGTGAGGCCTACACTTTTCATTTCCGTACATGTGATTTTTTATCTTACTATTGCTGATACTTGTTTATTTGGGGGACTGTTGATCCTAGATTTTTGAACTATTAAACCCTATTATGTTAAAGGAAAACTAATTTGGGTGATGTAAAATAGATGTTTATTTTATAAGAAAAACTAATTGGGTGATGTTAGAAAGAAAATTGTCATGTGATTTTATTATGTTTATAAGAACTGTGGTATGCTTTAGAAATGCATGTATTAAATTTGCTTCGACTATGATATGTATATGTGGAATTAACTTTGAGATTGAGTGTGCAGGTATTTCTAACAAAACCACAGATATTGGAGATCATTCTGTACCTTATGTTGTAATCCCTTATGAAGCCGATCTAGTTCCACGAGGAACCAAGATCAACTCTGTGTTTGGTGAAATGTTGTAATGTTGTAATGTGTCTTTTATGAGGTTGAATGGGTTAGGTCTACCCTCTTGTAAATTGAAATTATGATTTGTGTTGTAAGAAATGTAGTTGAATTTTTTTTTTTTTAAATTTAAATTTTTGAGACCCTTTTCTTGTGTCTTAACTTGACCCTGGGTGTCCTAACTAAGTTTAAATTGACCCTGGGTTATACCCCATGGGTCTAGGGTCACTTTTGACTTGGGTAACCCTTGGTTAACCTCCATATGGTCACTTTAACTTCACAGTGAAGTTAAGTGACGAATTTGGAAGCATGGGAAGGATAGGATAAGTGGGATTAACACTCAAGCCCATCCCTTCTCCATTACCAAGGCTTGAAATGACTCCATGGTCCACCAATAATGGAAGGGCTTATCTTCTTGTTCCCTCACTTTTGGTGAGAGTCCCATGAAGTGGTGTGGTCCTTCATGAGTGGGGATATTTTTTAATCCCACTTGGGATAGTGGGGATATTTTTTTATTCCACTTGGGATAGTGGGGATATTTTTTTTTAATTCCACTTAGGATAGTGGGAATATTTTTTAATTCCACTTGGGATAGTGGAAAAAGGAGTGAGGTTATTTTATTACATATAATTAAATATTCTTAATATTTAATTAGCTATTATCCTCCATTATCCAAAAATGAATCTTTAATTCATTTTGTCCTCCACTAATGGAATTGAAAATTTAATTTGTCATAATCCACTCTTCCCCAAAAAAAATAAATTTTTAATTCATCCACTATGAATTTAAAATTCACAAATAATGAGAGCCCTTGATCTCAACTCTTGATCCTCACCCTCCATTCCCTTTTCAGAAAATCTATAAATAAGACCCTTCTCTAAGCAATTAGGGAAAAATAAAACTTCATTCTTGCAGGGGGAGACTTCATTCTTGCAGGGGGACTTCATTCTTGCATTCTTATCATGCCTAATTTCCTCTAGGAAATCTTCTTCTGGCATCCTCATTATGCCCAATTCCTTCTCTATTCTCCTCTTCATAGCCTCATAATGCCAAAATTATTCTAGCCATCCTATATCCTCCATTCATTGTCCCTTGCTTGTGTCATAGAGAGATTGTTTTTTTTTGCAAAGGGAGTCTTTTCTTTTGGAGGAAGGAGAACTTGGAAAAGGAGGCTAGGTGTGGAGCTCTTCTTCAACTACATCCATAATAGGGCTTGTAAAGGTTAGTGAGCAAGTTTACTCACCCTTGTATGTTCTGTTACTTGTTTGATAAATGTTGTTTTGCAAAGGTTGTCTATGTGGTATTTCTATTATTTTGGGTTTGTGATGGGTGTTTGAAAGAGCTTTTTCCACTTGGAAGACAATGCTCATCATGTGTGGGGAAGGGAAGGTGTGAACCTCCTCTAGTGCATTCTTGTTCTTGGTATATGAAAGCCTTGAGGGCATGTTTGTGATTTTGAGCAGAATGGCTATAAGGCTTGAGAGCCTATTTGGGATATCCCTGGGATTTTTTATTATTTGAATAGCTTGAGGCCATGAGAAAAGTTAAAGTTTGTTGGCTTGAGGCCATGACAAAAGTTGTGATAAAATGTTGAGAAGAATGACACCCTTGAGTTGAGTGAGTCTACTTCCCTACCTTTTGTAAACTCACCTTTGTTGAGTTTTTGTGTTGTGTAAATTCCCTTGGGTGTATGTGTGTTTTGGTGTGTTGTTTATACCTTGTTGTGAAGTGGATTTTTGAAATACCCTAGGTGTGTGGATGATCTCCCTAGCTCAGGGGTGACCCTCTTGCGGGTCTATGGTAGAGAGGAGAGCAGCTTGTGTGGTGTTTCTTCCCTTGTGTGATATGTAGGTTTTCTGGGAGCTTATTGTGAAGCTTGGAGAAGATTATTGGATCTTAGAAAATATTTTATTTTACTTAAGTCTTAAGGAGAGCCTGATCTTTTAATAGCTCCTTTCTTGTCGATTTTCCAAAAGGAGAAAATTATCCCCCTATTGTTGTATAATTGTTATTTTTGGAGTTGTGAGGAAATCCTCTCTGTTCTTGGGTTGATAGTTGTAATTTTCTTGTTCATTAAGTTTTACCATTTAGAAATAAGAAAAGGAAAAGAAAATTTGTTTTTAAAAGGTTATTAAAATTATCTAGTTCCTTCTTCTCCTACTTGCAAAGTTATGAGTTAGTTGATGTTTTAATTACGTTTGTAAAAGTATTATTTCTGTGTAAGCTTAGTGGAAATATTAATTTTACATTTGTTATAAGCGAAGTTGTAATTTTGCTACCATGAAAGAAATGAAATTTGGGTTGCAGTATTACTTTTGAAATTACTGCCACCTTGAGGGTCTCTTCCTAGGATGGGGACCTTTTCACTTTTACTATTCACTATTCACTATTCACTATTCATTTTTACTATTCACTATTTACTTTTACTATTCACTTTTCACTATTTATTTGAAGGCAAACTATATGTAGTTTAAAACATTTGACTTGAAATAGAAATTTTAAATCAAGGAAAGTGAGATTTATTTATGCATATTGTATAATATGAATTGAATAGATGCTTAAACTTAGAGTTGCAATTCAGAAATACAATGTTTATATTTGCAAAAAGAAATTAACTCATTGCTCTATTTTTAATGAATTATTGGATAGTAATCTGTTTTAACAATATATATATATATATTTATTTTATATATATATATATATATTCTACACTTTCTTTACAGTTAAGGAACTTATTAATGAAATTGTGAGTTAAAGTGAACGGAGATAATGGCGGTATATATATATATATATATAAAAATTAAATTTATAAGGAGAAATATAATTATAATATAAAAAGAGCATAGGAAAATATATTTTAATTTTAAGTAAGAGTTTCTCAGAAGTTTCAACAATTATCACAAATTACTTACTAGGAAAATGAAGATGAAAATATGATCCTTTCATTTACAAAGGACACTGAAAATAAACGCAAACAAGCCCTCACAGGCATTCCATGAGTGGCCATTTTAAACTCAACTGTAGATTTAGAGAATAAATGTCTAATTGAAAAAAAGAGAGAGAAAGAGAAAGAACAGCTAACCTTGGAAAACAAAGAGGAGAAAATGCGTGGCATTTCTAAACAGGGCTAAGAGAACTAAGTAAGTTTAACCTACCATTAATCCTGTTTCAGAATAGGGTGATTATTAAAATTAATTCAAACGTTGAACTAAAACCTAGAGCAGAACCCTAGGGGGACTGAGTCGAGTGAAGTTAGCCAACCCTGTTTAAGTGATCTGGTTTACCAAGAAATTAGGAATAATGTAAAGGATACAGTGTTAATGCTGTTCGATAAAGAACGTGAAGAAAAAAAATAAAAAAATAGGATAACATAAGAAGATCTTGTACAATAGGAAGGAGAATGAGATAGAAATACAATCAAAATTAAATTTTAGAGAAACAGTAAAATGAATGTGATATAAATACAATCAAAATTAAATTCTAAGAAAAGGAAGAGAGGGCAAATGAACGGGCTTGGTTGAAAATGATGAGTCTGAAGGAGGAGAAATTAATATTAAATTCTAGAAAATGGAAAGAAGAACAGATGACCGTGCTTTGCTGAAAAATTATCTATCACCTAAAACAACTGTTGTTCAACTATAATTCGAGAGATTTACCTAAGTTAGGAAACCACATGTTTTCTTGCGTCGGGTGTGCACACATGTATTTGGTACCCCACCAACAACTGTATTATTTTTGCCTTAAGCATACGCCGCCGAGCACGCCTACGCGTGCGGGGGGGTTTTTAGAGTAGTAAGGGAAAATTTTTGATAGTTCGTATCATGACCACATGACGCATGTGGACATGACATGCGTGAATACGTGTTGTGACCGTATGGGAAATGTGGGCATGACATATCTTTACAAGTCCTCTTATCATCCCTTTGTTTCCTTGTTTCCTTTCCATTTTCCTTGCATTCCTTTTGATTGTCAATTTCCATGTGTTCACCTTATTGTCTATCTTTGTCATTATTTATACACTCTTATTTCATTGTGCTTGGCTTGTGTACATTTACTTTTTCCTTTGCCTTTGTGTTTAGATTATCTACGCCATCTTGTTATGATGACACCAATAATGATGACTGATGTTATTTACCACATATATTACTATGAGGACTGACTCCATTTGCATAGCCTGATGTGGTCTTAATCATGTTCTTGATTGCCTTTGTTGACCCTTGTGTTTTTCTTTTTTTTGTAGTCCCTTGGGGATATCAATCCTCTTGGCACTTATTATTTATCCTTGTGTTGTCCTCAATCACTACATTATCTTTTTATCCCTATGGGGCATGATCTAGGTGTTCCCCACCTTTTTGTCTCATCATGTTACTAGTTAATCACTCAAGAGCATATGGTTTTGTTCTACTTGTGATCTTTATCTCTTGTCAATTCTTGGAGGAATGACCTAGACGTCACCATTCTTCATCACATTTCATCCTCTTTCCATCATTAAATCCTTGGCATCCCTCATCGTTATCCTTATTCCCCTTAACCATTATTAATAAAATGGCGAGCTCTCTTCACTTGACATCTTCTTTCACCAATCAATTTAAGAGGGTATTTCACTCACTTCACTCCATTCTATTTCTTTGATTGTCGATCCTTGACAACATGCTCTTGCGGTCCCTCCACACACAAGATACATGCAACGCACCTAACATTTTTGCTTTTATTTTATTTAATTCATTAAAAAGGTAAATGAGTTTGTATTATTCCAAATTTGAGACAATGCAAGCTAAATTTAGCTCAACTTGGCTAACAAATCAGTCCTATGTATTTGGACATACAAATTCAGGGGGCATTTATGACTAAAAAGTAGTGTCACCTCTAGTTTTAGATTAAACAATCATTTGGTTCGTATTTATTGGATTAAAAAAGAAATGATGTAAACAAGCAATTGCTTCATGTGAACAACATTAGACAAGGAGGAAAGCACAAATAAATCAAAATATTTGTGAACAAGAATGAAGAATGAAGCATTGGAAGTGGCAACAGGGATATTTAAGCTTAAATGCTAGAAAGATTAAAACTTTAGAATAAATAAATGAAATAACAAAATCTTGCACACATGTTTTAGTGGACTAAGTAACAAGTGGAAAAAGATGTAGACATGTTGAAGGACACGTGCTTGTATTTGGTCAACATAATGCTTGGCTTTTTATTATTTTGGGTGGGATGGAAATATGGTTATCTTTTTCAGATAAACATTGGTTTATTGAATGTGCTCCCTATTTTTTGTTAAGCATTGGTTTCGCCAGTCGCAGTGAGGTTCGTTGAATGGGAGGATTTAGACTTGTATTTTCTGTGTAAAATGAAGGGAATCAGAGGTTTGTAGGTTTGTCTGCTGTCAAATTCCAATCATGGGATAACATTCGAGGTGTATTTTTGAGGTTTTAAGGTGTTTGTATTGAGATTCTTTGACTTTAAAATTGCATAGTTTTCTTAGGTAACATTTGTTTTTGGCAAAATGTGCAGGTTTTGCTCAGCTCAACCAAGTTGCTCTCATCTCCCAAGGTCAATTTGTCCATTGAATGGCTTAGAAAAGCAATTATTTAGGTAAATCCTAGAGTGGCGTACTTTTGTATTAAAGATTAGAAGGAATGTAATGCATGCAAAGATAGATATATCTCTAAACATACAGGCTTCTACAAATAGCAATTTAGTAATACTTCTGAAGATTTTTAGAATTTTCCCTGTCAATTTCCCTTTTATTCTCAATTCCTACAGTGGTGAAGGAAGCAAGGCATTTACATTGTCTAAGTTCTATTGGTATCAAGAAGTTGGCAATCCAGAATCAGTCTCCAACAATCTAAGCATTTAATAGTGCCTAATTTGACATTTCCTTCTTGTCTCCAATTTCTTTCTTCGATCTGGAGGATTTACAGCAATGACGCATGTGCTATGCTGTGTAGTGCGTGAAAAAGCCTTCTGGAGTGTGTTTTTTCAAAATTGGTTTTTGTTGACAGCTAGCAACATACTCACCAACCTGAAACACAAATATGCAAGTTATTGCAAACAAATTCCCATGTGTCCTTTACCTTGGGTGACGTGGGTTCCTGCTATTCGGTTAGAATGAACAGGGACGATTATTTCAATCATTTTGCTAGATTGTTAGTAGTTGATCTTTGCACCAGGCCGGTTCACCTCATAGAGGGAACGCCTTCCTGTAATAAAAGCTAGAAATAAAAAATGTTTCTCCCTTTGGGGAATCGTGATTAAAATAAATTATTTCCATGACCTTCAACTGTATTATGATATTAAAATAAAGCCACGAATAAAAAACATTTCTCCTTCTACTCTATTCTAATATTAAAATGAAGGCCAGAAATAAAAAAATAATTCTCCTTCTCAGGAATCACTGGAAAGCCTTGGTGTCGCAGTTAGGGTTTCCCATTTCGCGGTGTCTGCTATCTTGCAGCGTGGGGAAGAGCCTACTGTCAATGCCAGGAATTGGATTTGGTTCGCCACATTCCATTTTTTACTGCACCTTCAGTCTAGATGCCCCATCCGAAAATGCCTGAGCTTATTTTGCATTCATTAGGATGTTGTTTTTTTCGCTTCAACTGCTCAGCTTCTCCAGCATCCACCATTTCTAGGTGATTCCCCCCCCAAAGTAATATTAAATGTGTTTATAGGAGAATGATTTGCAGAAGGGTTTTCTATGCTACATTACAGTTTTATTGTGGAATTATAACCAATCTATCATACATTACATTTTTGTTTTGGAATTATTCATAGAGAGGCTAGGGAAACAAAATTGGCACACAATAGCATTGATCAATTCCCCTGCTTTATTTTCCTGCAAGTTACACTAAGATTAGGTTTTGAAGACATTTAAACATGAATATGTAAAGTTGCTACCTGGGTGGAAATTAGCCTGACATTTTTTGACGCTTCTTCTGAAAATTTGGCGGCTTGGGATGCAGAGGGTAGCCTAGCTCACACAGAAGCCAACTTGTCATCAGTGGCTTTTTGTTTCCCCTGCAACCAAAAACTCATCAAATAATTGTGTGAATCGAATTCCTAAAAAGTAATAAATAAACATGAGGCTAAAAAGGCATGGAAAATGAAAGGGTTTGTACCTTATTGGTGTAATGATAAAAAAAGTGTCAATATTACTGACTAATTGTTGGGGATAGCATAAGCCCATTGGCATTCACAGTCTAACAAAATCTTAGATGATTATCCATGATTGATATCTAGATGAATAAAAAATGAATCTGCAGGAGAATAAAATGGAATGAATACCCCAGACGAGGCTATACACAGCTTCTTATGCCTGAATTTAAACATGGCCAAAGCTAGACTTTACACCATTGTTTTTAGTCTCTGGACTATCATTGCGACTAAGGCTTCTTATCACTAATCTCACATTTTTTTTTGAGCTAGAGGGGCTTAGACCTCATAAGGTATTCCATCTTTATTTTGAAGCCCAAGTTCAAAGCTTGCCTTTAGGGAAATTCTCTATACCTAATTACAGAAAGAACAACCCAGCACTATGAAGAGCTCAGTAGTGTCACCTCTAACAACGCAGCAAGTTACTTTGCCCTAATTTGGCGAGGATAAAAACTATTTTGTGCGTGTGTTTTTTTGGTCTTTCCTGCTGCTTGTTTTTGTTAAAAACACAAAACTGTGGAGTTGATGGCGTTAGGAGAGAGGACCATTAATAGAAATGAAGATTGTTAAAAAACTTATTCAACATTACAATAGGATACAAAATTCTAAGATCTATGGGATACTTATAGTTCTCAATGCTGCTTCTATGTTCCAAGTGTAATTGTTTAATTATTGTTCTTAATGCTCCTTATCAGAGATTTTCTTTTGCAAAGTTTTGATGGACGGTTTTATACATCTATAGAAATGCCTATATGGAATTGGAAACACATTTTCTCAGCCAAATCATTTATTTCATCCTTAAGCATGGATAAGAGAATTGCTAATGACAAACAGATGGTCCAGTTTCAGTCAAATCAACCTACTCAAGAGCGGATACTTGGTGCCTCTTTAAAGAGGACAAGCTTTGGAAATGAAAGTGGTGAATGTGGAACTACTGGAAGTTACCCCTGCTCAAAACGGAGGTTAGTTTTCTGCAAAAAAAATTACCTTTCCATAGCTTATTGTTCTGTGGATATATTTGATAATAAAAGCATAGTTTACTACATCATACGTTCAATATTTGCTGCTTACAAAGAAACAGAAAGCATCCCACTTGGTACTGTGCTGTGGATTTTAATTTTTTTTAATAGACTTTGTAGATACAACCAATAAAATAACCAAAAGTAATATGTCAAACGAAAATTGCAGGAAACTAAGCAAACTAGCAGGCATTTTCCCAGCTGCTCTTCAAAATATCTTCGAAGTCCTCTTGTTGTCTAGCATTATTTAGGCTGGAATATTCCGTGCCTTTTCTGAGGTTGCTCTTTCATTTACTCTTTCTAGAGTCATTGTAATTCTCCATACAAATATTGTTTCCATTTGTTTTCTTGACATATTAGTTTGTTTTTTTTCCCATGGTTTTTGATGTTGTTGTTCGCAACTGTTCCTCTCTGTTAGAGGCTTCTTTCTAGGCTACACTTTAAGATTTTTTGGGTGTTGTTGTTGGCAGCTATTCATCTCTGTTAGACTCTTCTTTCTAGACTACACTTTAAGTTTGTCCACGAAAGGTATGCAAATAAACTTACAGTTTATATGTAGCTTGGCAACTTCTTAAAAAAAATGTTGCTCTTGCATATGCTTGTGTTGTTTCCATTCAATTTTTTTCAGAATGTTTGATATGTTCAAACTTCTCAATAGTGCTAATAGCATAAAAAAAACTTTTTTCCTAGAACTATCAGAAAAGAGCAACTTTAAAGGCGATTGTATAGTTGTGACTCTATTTATAAATTTGTGATTGGCTTGGTTGAACTTCACTATATGGCATTAATATATTGTTATCTCTTTTCTCAGCTTCCATGTATCTTTAGGAACTATTTGTACAATAGTTTGGTTCTACATGTACCCATAAAAAAGCTTAGAATGATACATCAAATGATGATAACTCAAAGTAGATCAAAGGCTTGTTCAATAAATCCTCTAGGATTTGCTAAATTTTACTATGATTTACTGTGATCTTTCTCGCCTTGTCCATGGTTCCACATTTTGCATGCATGTCTACTAGGGCAGTTGCAACCAAAACATCTTGCAAAATTCCTCTATCCTTCATTTGTATATTATAGATCTTTTTCGCCTTGTCCATGGTTCCACATTTTGCATACATGTCTACTAGGGCAGTTGCAACCAAAAAATCTCACAAAATTCCCCTATCCTTCATCTGTATATTATAGATGGCCAATTCTTTATTAGATACAGACATTTAGGTGGTCATGTATTTGGTGAGTACTTAAACACTCACCCTTGTAGTATAGATTATATAGAACTATGTGGCTCGTTTCCTCTACAACTAATTGGAAAAAATTGAGATAAATTTTATAAATCATTTGTTTCAGCTCAACCTTATGGGACTTAGTAAATTTATAATTCCAATGCAGTTGAGTATCATGTGGATTATCTATCTTAACTATCTAAACATTTTTTCCAATAATGGTATTTGAACACATAATAGATGCTATTTTATTTTCATAAAATGCACTTCATATTTAACCAGTTTCCTTCAATGATCTGCAAAACTGGCAGTGGTGACCTTCATATTTAACTAGCTTCCTTTAATGATTTTGGAACACTTAGAACTGTATGCTATTTTTTGCAGAACTGGCAGTGGTGGGATTGTATATTATTTACCATCCAGGGAAGGAAACCAAAAAAACATGACATAAAGTTGGAGAAGTGGAATATCTGGTTCATAAGTATTGGTTTTTCTGTATGTAAGCTGCCATCAGGCCCTTAAGGTTTACTCCATTTAAGAAGACAATTAAAATATATTAAATCATAATAACTATTCATGAGGTAACGAGAGGAATAAATAGTTTATGTGGCATTAAATTGTACGCTTAACTATAATTTCATAATCATGTGTTGATTTTATATCCTCTGCAAGCTGCTATATCTACCGAAAGCATACACAACCTGTTGATATAACTCTAGTTGTAATTCAACTTAAGTTAAACTTGTACATATACTGCAGATGATACAATACGTGTGTTACATCACCCCCCTTCTGTATATTTGCAATTCAATTTATAAAATTGTACTGTGCTTGGCTTGGCTGAAATTCACTATATGGAATTAAAATATTATAACGTCCCTCTGCCTTGGCTTCATTACAATACAAAGTCATTAGTTGAGCTTCAGTTTCGTTCTTAAAACAAATCACAGACTTGGCTAAATCATTCTAAATATCTGCTTCAGGGCTACAAAAAGCAATTCATCTGCTTATGTGGCAGTATATACAATTTCCTCGCACTTTCCTATTCCCTATCGGCTACTATGTTGCGCACAAAATCAGTGCAACTGCTAGTTTTATATAGGGCACTAACTATCTTAGTGCATGACAAAGTTTGTTATTTTCTATTTAAATATTATTTTTTAGAGCAAAGGTTTGAATGTGTAAGAATTCAAAATTAAATATGTTTTTACCTTTATGTTTATATATATTTATGTATGCATTTAAGTTTTGAACAAGAGGATTTATATATATCTAAGAAATTTAGATTCATTTTAATTAAACAAATTTATATTTACATAAATAAAATTTTGATTTTTTAATAAAATATAATTTTAAATTTTCTCTTTCCTTTTGGTAAAAGATGAGAGTGTTTGAACATTATATTAAATATTATAGTAATAGAAGTTTTTACAAAAAGATCAAGAATGAAATCAGGGTAGGAGATAATCAATTATAGAATGCCCAATTTGTCAAAAACAAAATGTAACATCCCGCCCTGTGAACTCCGAAGGGTAAGGGCCAAAAGAGGACAAGATAATTTTTTTTTTTTTTACATGAAGTGATAATATACACATAAGACGGTTGTCAATTCGATATGTCAACAACGTTCATGGCCAAGTATGGCCAAGCCAAGTATGGCCAAATGCACAACCCATAGGAGAGGACTAAATCACTCTCCAGAGAAACATTAATAAACTACATTCATTTTAAACACCAATTCAAATGTTCTTAATCTCATTTCTAAAGATAAACATGAATCCATAAACACCATAGTACAAGCGGATCTGATACTCACACCGGAATCTGTAAGTCAAATAAAAGGCAACATCACATATCTTCTCATTTATATAATTTACACCATCTATCACAAGAGAGTACAAAATTACATAAAGGAATAAACAAGAACAATGGCATAGCCATGAATGATACAATAATTGAATGGTACATGACTGATAAAGTAACAGAAAGAAAGAGAATATCTTCAAGTTGGTGCCCCGATAACCTGTTCGTCGGTCCCCAATAGCGGTGGCAACGCCTCCCAACCATGTGGACTCAAAAGAGACCACTCCACCGTGCTCGGAGGTAGTCACAAGGCCTAAACAAAAGAAGAAAGTAAGGGTATACGTGATGGCCACACTCACATCAATCACGGAGCAAACACCACACACAATGCATAAAGCTAATGTCACAACATAGAGATGCCAATCCAATATAATGTTAGGTACTACTCACGACTACTATGGTACTAGACACTAGGGTGTACATCAGATGGAGTGTCGCCATGGAAGAGAGGTTGCATCTTCCAAATGGAGTGCCTAGTTTGACTAGTTGACTATTCAAATGGTGTGAGTTACACCTGTATGAATGAAAGATGTTGCTTCAATTTGAATGGTCCTCCTGACCATGACTTGGACGTCCCCTTTGGAAGCCCATGGTTTTTGTGGAAACCAAAAAATGGTTTCCTAGATGCCTCACATCCTATAAATACAGGCCTTGGGGTAGAGCTTAAGCATTGCATTGGATGGTATTGTAGGTAATGCAAGTTTAGAGTGTGGGATTAGCTATCGACATGTTGTCAAAGTGTTGATACTAGTGCTACAAAATTTGTGGAGTTTTTTCATTGTATTGTACGACTTGTTCAAAGTTAATATGGTGAGATCTACATTTGAAGTTGGGTATTTTACCCATTAAAGTTTTCCCAAGATATCTCTTATGTCATTCTTCTTCTTGCTACTTCTTCCATCTCTAATATTTAGTTTGATTTAAGTTTTAATTTTGATTTATATCAGCACATAAGATCAGATTCAATACATGTTTATTGCTCCAAACCAAAGTTATTAACCTATATATTCAACATCCTTAAGCGTTGAGATATTTTAAGACAATTGCATTTTATTTTTGTACATGGACTTCCTTTAGGGTTTGGTTTTCTCTTCTTAGTAAAGTAAATTTCCTTCCTGAGATTTCCCTCTAACTATTTTCTTGCTTAGACAAGATTGTACCATTCCAAATGGTTAGTGTGAATTCGCTTCTAATTAGGTGAAATCCCAAGTCATTGTGATTCTCAACCTGTTGGAAAACTGCTTGACTGGTGAGCTCCTACTTGGTAGCTTGAAATATAATACCCTTGAACAGAGAGGGGTCACATACAACTTAGTACCCAGAAACTATAACATCAAACTGACCTGAATAAGGTTATCCACACTATAAAGACAATTAATTGTAAAGCTAATTATCAATTCACCTAAACTTTAGAGAAGCTGCTAGATGTGCCCATTGAATTCATTCTCACAAACTAAAAAAATCTGTAGACTATGTAACTTAAATGAAGTTGAGGATGAAACAAGTTTTATTCTAAATAACCACACAAATACATGCAATCAAAACCTAATACATAAAATCTTAAATCAAGATATCCAAGGAGCCAGGGTGTAATAGTGATGGGAACATGTGTGGGAGAGTGAAGCAGGATCAAATACCCATGCTGCAATAATGGGTTTAGAACTGCAATGATGTGCTATATCAGGGTGAATTCTAGCATGACCCATATTTGCCAATCTAGAGGATATTGCAGAGGGTACATGATCCATATTTACAATTCTTATAATAAGGTACAAGCAAACCTCACATCAAAGCAGACCTATAACCTCACACAAGTATATCAAGAAGAATGGTAAGCAAATAGAACATAAAAAAAATCATTTATAAACTAGATACCCATAGACACAATCTCCTAAACGAGAAAATAGAATTAGATAGTTCTTGCAGATGAGTTTGGCCTATGTGAATTCAAAGCTGGCTATGTTCAACTAATCCCATCAACAAATTTTAGAATAATGCAATTTGATAGAATCGTAGATAAGGGGGAGAAAAGCCCAAAAATTAGAGTCAATAGACTGTACATCAATTAATTCAGATTTGAAATCCATATAGCGAATTTCAAGAGTGAGAAGTCATACCAACCTAGAGAGGATGAAGGAGAATGTCACTTGCTACTGCTCACCTCTGATTGGCTGCTCCCTACTCTAATTATGTGACTATCACCATATCCAACCCCATTGGGCAAATTTAGAATCTGAGCCCCCTTCTCATCATGAGGACAA
The DNA here is from genome assembly GCA_027924645.1 of Cunninghamia lanceolata. Taxonomy (NCBI): domain Eukaryota; kingdom Viridiplantae; phylum Streptophyta; class Pinopsida; order Cupressales; family Cupressaceae; genus Cunninghamia; species Cunninghamia lanceolata. Next base: position 995,222 of record BSBN01001673.1, read on the forward strand.
AATTCCCATCTTTTTCGCCCCTTTATTCCCCCAATTGAACTCAAAACTCACACAAGAGTAGATTTGTATTGCAATGGCAGGCTATAAATGTACTTCTTTCACAATTTTAGATGACTGCGAGCTCAGCTCTGAGGTTAACTACACCCTACGTTGTCTCACATCCCCTGCAATAGCATCACACAGAGGCATGAAGAAAGCATGAAGAGACACGAGAATCTTGGTTTCCATTTCCTCTGATCTCATTCATCCTATTCTCAATGTTGGGTATCTAAAAAACATCCACCAACCTTCTCTCCTAAACACATTCTACTGCTAACTCTCATAACACCTCCAGATAGAGTAGAAAATAGATGGGTTTTCTCAGATCTAAACATAAACCTAAATGAATGCTGGATAATGTTGTTTATCCTAATCAGATTGATAAGCTCCAGCACAGAAAAATCGAGAAGAGTAAAGGGCAAGGCAGAATGATAAGGCTCTTACCAACTCTCTTCTTATCTGAGAACCATCCATTATGTCATCCAGCTGCAATGCTCAGATGGAACCCTCTGAATGATGCCATTCATGCCTAGTGTTCAGCTATGGGAGGGAAGTTTATTACACAAGTATGGGTGTTGCTGGGTCAAAATGGGACTTGGAGACTAATAGGCACCAGTCCACTAGAGATTCTACACGCAAGTCAATGTGAAGTTGGCGGAGATATTTACACCGATCTTACTATCTGTTGTTTTCAACCAAACTCTCCACACTCTCTCTAACAGTCCACCCAGAAACATCAATTCCCTCACCTCACAACAGAGATATTTATTTTTGCCATAAATATATCACCCACTTCACTTTATTCCTACGCACTTCTCAATGCAAAAATAGGGACGGTTGCTACAAGATAAAAATAGCAAAAATTTTTTGATTCAAAATAGATCTATGCCATCAATCATAAACCAAGAACTATGGATCGGGAATGGAAGAAGAGGGCCATGAATAGGAGAAACAACTTGTAAGTTACATCAGGGCTAATATTCTAGATGACGTTCCCAAAAAGCACAAGTGGATGAGGAGCATGATTCAATAAAAAGTGCAAGGCTCGAAATGTGCTATTCACTTTTGCTACAAATTTAGGGCTAATCTCTAATTGATGGGAGTGAACTGAATTATCCACTATAACTAAATAATCATTTTACAAACATCTTTTTATAGCATTATCAACACACACAACTGTTGGGTCTTTCTGAATTTCTCTATGAGTAAATAAACCCCAACCAATGCTTTATCATTGAACATATCATACTTTTTAATTGTATAATTGAAACTCTCTTCTAAAATGAGTTGATTTTGCATCTAATTAAATACAATGGGTTTTATAAATGTAAAATAAATTATTTAAATTTGCATTACTCTCATTTTCTTACTATATAAAATTATATTTAACAAGCTTTCACAACTACATAACAAATTTATGATTTTGATTTTTTTTTTTGGCAAAGGAATCAATCACATGGTGGGACGACAATGCTTATGATTCAGATTTTTAGTATAAAAATAAATTTGCATTTATTCTTCTTACAATAAATATTTTAATTTAACTTTTCATATTCAAAATTAAAATACACATAATGAAATTTCTTCTTTCTCCTACAATCAAATTTCTTCTTTCTCCTACAGACAAAATTCCACTAGATGCAAAGGTGTGGGATGAGTTCCATATTCCAAGTGAATGTCACCAATGAAAGATACCTCATGACCATATAGTAGCCTCAATTGTCAACCTTAAATACTAAAGTTTTGAACAAAATTCCACTAGATGCAAAGGTGTGGGATGAGCTCCATATTCCAAGTGAATGTCACCAATGAAAGATACCTCATGACCATATAGAAGCCTCAATTGTCACCCCTAAATACTAAAGTTTTGAACAAGAAGATTAGTATACAAGATTTTTAAATGAAACAAACTCATATTTACATAAATAAAATTTGGATTATTTTATAAAATAAAATTTAATCTTTTAAATATGAAATGAATTTAGATTTTCTCTCTTTTCTCTCATATATAATGGGTTTTATAAATCTAAGATAAATTATTTAATATTACATTACTGTCTTTTTTCACTAGTAGAAAAATAGAAATGACTAAAAAAACTACCAAAAATTGGTCATGTGATTAGTAGTTTGGTCATGTGGCCATTGGTAGTTTATTGCAAGTCATTTATCTCGCGACCAAATTTACGACCAAACAAATTTTAGTCATTAATTTGGTAGTATATTTAGTCATAAATTTGGTAGTATATTTAGTCATCAATTTGGTAGTATATTAGTCACATGACCATTGGTAGTTTATTGCTGGTCATTTATCTCGCGACCAAATTTATGTCTAAACAAATTTTAGTCATTAATTTGGTAGTATATTTAGTCATGAATTTGGTAGTATATTTGGTAATTTGGTGGTATATTTAGTCATCAATTTCTATTAGTTGGTAGTATATTTAGTCAATTGGTAGTTTATTTAATTGTTTTTGAGGTTTAAACATAAAACACAAAAAAACATAATCAATCATTCATTTGCACATAATGAAACAACTCTTAAGTAGACAAAATACTAAAATTTTATTGAGAAAATATGTTTTTATAGTAGATACAAGACTTAAACATGTCTTTGCTTTGAAAAATGTGTTACAAAGTGTGTTTCTCAGTGCTGTGACTGAGAAAACTGAGTTACAATGATCTATTTTTTGCTTATACAACTCTAAAACATGAAAGAACTACTTGCAAAATGAAGTCTAAACATTTCATCATGGGTTTTTACATCTCAAAATTTGAATAAATGTATCAAAACTCGCATAATATTGCTAATAGCTGCATTACTTCTTTGTTGCATCTCCTGCCTTGGTCTACACAAACAAAACCCAACAATGCAATAAGTAAATTGCCCCTTAGTAACAGAAAGCAAATAAGTAACTTACTTTAACATGTTCTTTGAAAGAATATTTACCTTCTTGACTCCACAAATCTTCTTAGATCTGTTTAGATAGAGTAAGTCAAATTTATAAACAATCAGGTTTAGACAAACATTCTTGCAACCCCCATTCCTAGTAATCAATTTCTAAACTATGAATTTTCATTGATTATAGGTTTAGGAAGCTAGCAATCCCAACTCCAAACATGTGAAAGTTAAGATGAAACTTGAATAGAAAATTCAACTCTAAAACATACTTTATCAACAAATCAAAGCATAATGGAAGGGGGATGTTTGACAGATATTATAGTTGTAAATGCTCTGGTAGAAATGTATGCAAATTTTGGAATAATAGGGTAAATGCAAGAAGTTGTGTCCACTTAAGGTGGAAGTTTTAGAGTTAGAAAAAAATTCGAAATCGGGTTAACCAAAACGGGATCCCGCTTTTTATGAAACGGGATCCTGTTTTGCTTTGGGATCCCGAGCCAAAAGCAGGATCCCGTTTTGAGTTTAATAAAAGGTTAATATTGTAACCTTTATGAAACGGGATCCCATTTTGAAACGAGATCCCATTTCATAAAGGTTAAAATATTAACCTTTTATGAAACGGGATCCCGTTATTTAAAATTTGAACTTTAACCTCGCATTTTGCTTTGTAACCCAGTTCAGAAAATGCTTTGGGGACCCAAACCTGACCTCTGGACTTGGTTTGACCTACAACTTGAAGGTCCTTGAAGGTCTTGTCAATGTCACAACAAAATAGTGACTTTGGGCATATATCTGAAGGTCTATTTTGCAGAATATTTTGACGAAATTAAAACCCATTATAGATAAGACAGTGTAGGTTCCAAATATATAATTTTTTTACAATTGGATTAATTTTTCTATTTGTTAATCAATTTCTGATGAAATAGGTCCATAAACTTGAATTATCAAGGTTTTTTAATATTTTAATAACTTTTTATTAAAATATTTTTTTTGCAAAAAAAATTGTAGGAAAACGTACTTTAGACAATTCTTTTCAATTTTTTTTTTTTAAAATTCAAAATATGTTAAGTTTAGGTCATCCTATGTGTGACGTACATGATGATTTTTTAAAAGACCAAAAATAGCCAATAAAAAATTAATTAAAAAAAATATATTCAATAAAAAATTACAAAAAAATATGGAAAACGTGCTTTAGTGAGTTACAATTTTTTTCCCAAAAGGATTTTAAAAAATATGATTATTTAGGTCAAAATATGGATGACGTACACGTACATGGTATAGTAAAAAAAAAGTGACTTTTAAACAATGGTTTTTAGACACGCCTATTCAAAATTAATTTCTATCATCTAGGTATTGAAAAAAATTAAATATTTGGAAACTAGACTCCGAGTACTACATTTCATATTTAGTGACTTTTTCCAAGATTCCACCTTTAAGTGCTTCAAATTTTTAGGTCAAATGTGACAAATTCTGAAAATTAGGGAAAACACTTCACTTTTTGGCCAATAAGTGGACACAACTTCTTGCACACACCCAATAGTCAAGGCATGTGAACTGTTTGACACAATGCCTCAAAGAGATGTCATACCATGGACATTCCACAACCTTTGCCAGCATCCTCCCTGTCTGTACCAAAATTGGAGCTTTGGAATAGGGTATGGACATCCATCAAAACATAAAGGATAGAGGAATTTTGTCAGATGTTATAGTTGCAACTGCCCTGTTAGACATGTATGCAAAATGTGGAAGCATAGACAAGGCATGTGAACTTTTTGATAGAATGCCTCAAAGAAATGTGGTCTCATGGACTACAATGATTGCAGGATATGCACAAAATGGATTTGTTGGAAAGGCTTTAGAAATTTTAAAGCAAATACAATTGGCTAGTGTAAAGCCAAATTCCACAACGTTTTCTAGCATCCTCCCTACTTGTGTCAAAATGGGAGCTTTGGAATAGGGTATGGACATCCATCAAAACATAAAGGATAGAGGAATTTTGTCAGATGTTGTAGTTGCAACTGCCCTGTTAGACATGTATGCAAAATGTGGAAACATAGACAAGGTACGTCAACTATTTGACAGAATGCCTCAAAGAAATGTGGTCTCATGGACTGCAATAATTGCAAGATATGCACAAAATGGATTTGTTGAAAAGGCTTTAGAAATTTTAAAGCAAATGCAATTGGCTGGTGTAAAGCCAAATTCCACAACCTTTGCCAGCATCCTCCCTGCATGTGTGAAAATAGGAGCTTTGGAATAGGGTATGGACATCCATCAAAATATAAAGGATAGAGGAATTTGGTCAGATGTTGTAGTTGCAACTACCCTATTAGAGATGTATGCAAAATGTGGAAGCATAGATAAGGAACGTGAACTGTTTGACAGAATGCCTCAAAGAAATGTGGTCTCATGGACTACAATGATTGTAGGATATGCACAAAATGGATTTGTTGAAAAGGCTTTAGAAATTTTAGAGCAAATGCAATTGGCTGGTGTAAAGCCAAATTCTACAACCTTTGCCAGCATCCTCCCTGCTTATGTCAAAATAGGAGCTTTGGAATAGGGTATGGACATCCATCAAAACATAAAGGATAGAGGGATTTTGTCAGATGTTGTAGTTGCAATTGCCCTATTAGACTTGTATGCAAAATGTGGAAGCATAGACAAGGCACATGAATTGTTTGACAGAAAGCCTCAAAGAAATGTGGTCTCTGTTGAGACATGGACCAGCTAGGACTCGAACCTAGGACCTTCCATTCACTGCTGGAGTGCTCTAGCACTAAACTACTGGGCTCTCTTGGACCAGTCCATTGTCGGTCTGGGTGTGGCTTATTTCCAACACCAACACCCCCTTAAGCCACACCTCTTGTGTGCTTGGGGCTCCTAGCCTAGGCCTGGCTCTGATACCATGTTGATACATGGACCAGCTAGGACTCAAACCTAGGACTTTCCATTCGCTGCTGAAGTGCTCTACCATTGAGCTACTAGCCCCTCTTGGACCAGTCCATCGTCGGTCCAGGTGTTGCTTATTTCCAACACCAACAGTCTCATGGACTGTAATGATAGCAGGATATGCACAAAATGGATTTGTTGAAAAGGCTTTAAAAATTTTAAAGAAAATGCAATTGGCTGGTGTAAAGCCAAATTTCACAACCTTTGCCAGCATCCTCCCTGCCTGTGTCAAAATGGGAGCTTTGGAATAGGGTATGGACATCCATCAAGACATAAAGGATAGAGGAATTTTGTCAGATGTTGTAGTTGCAACTGTCATGTTAGGCATGTATGCAAAATGTGGAAGCATAGACAAGGCATGTGAACTATTTGACAGAATGCCTCAAAGAAATGTGGCCTCATGGACTGCAATGATTGCAAGATATGCACAAAACAGGTTTGTTGAAAAGGCTTTAGAAATTTTAAAGTAAATGCAATTGGCTGGTATAAAGCCAAATTCCACAACCTTTGCCAACATCCTCCCTGCCTGTGTCAAAATGGGAGCTTTAGAATAGGGTATGGAAATCCATCAAAACATAAAGGATAGAGGAATTTTCTTAGATGTTGTAGTTGCAACTGCCCTGTTAGACATGTATGCAAAATGTGGAAGCATAGACAAGGCATGTGACCTATTTGACAGAATGCTTCAAAGAAATGAGAGCTTTGGAATAGGGTGTGGATCATGAGATTATATGCAGGATCAACAATACTAAACAAAGTATGCCAACCAAGAGAAGATAGCTGTCCACCTACAAAAATGACAACATGACTTTAAAACATAGTCCATACATATTAGGAAATCCTTAACATTTATTAATTAAGATAATTTATACATTGAACCTAGTTGCAAATTGCAAAGTCCATATTCTTTTACTGAAAACATGCGTTCCATTGACTAAGAACTTGGTTTTGATGTTAACGATAAACTATTACTAGTGATAAATTTTAAGAACTGCATATGTTGTGCATTAAGTCAATCTTAGTGTACTAAAAGTTCAACAATTCCCTCCGCTCGACAAAAACATTCTAGCCTCATTCTCAAAAGATCTGGCACATACGTTCACACTAATTTTATCTTGTTTATATTCAATTGATGTATGGAAGAACATGTAAAGTGAGAGAACAATACCTGGAGCTATAAATAGGATGAAATAAGGTATAATTGCACTTAGGAGGCAAATTACGGATGAAGCGGACAAAGCCCTGCAACACTTTTACAATATGAATAAGAGGGGAAAAAACTTGTTATTTCTAGATATAGATAAAATTTCATTTGCAAATTGTTTATATTATTAGCATTGCATAGAAAAATCAAATAAGGTTTATGCTAGTAAATGACATACCCTTGAGCACTATCAAACATGAAGCTTAGAACATAGCTTAGAAGAAGTTGAACTGGTAAACTCACCACTAGCAGAAGCATGATTATAGGGATTGCTTCCTATTATGCAAAAGTACATCAATTAAAATGTTGATAAATTATTAAATTACTTTCTATGTATCTACTATGGACATCCATCAAAGCATAAAGGATAGATGAATTTTGTTAGATGTTGTAGTTGCAACTGCCCTGTTAGACATGTATGCAAAATGTGGAAGCATAGACAAGGCATGTGAACTGTTTGACAGAATGCCTCAAAGAAATGTGATCTCATGGACTGCAATGATTATAGGATATGCACAAAATGGATTTGTTGAAAAGGCTTTAGAAATTTTAAAGCAAATGCAATTGGCTAGTGTAAAGCCAAATTCCACAACCTTTGCCAGCATCCTCCCTGCCTTTGTCAAAATGGGAGCTTTAGAATAGGGTATGGACATCCATCAAAACATAAAGGATAAGAGGAATTTTGTCAGATGTTGTAGTTGCAAATGCCATGTTAGACATTATGCAAAATATGGAAGCATAGACAATGCACGTGAACTATTTGACAGAATGCCTCAAAGAAATGTGGTCTCATGGACTGCAATGATTGCAGGATATGCACAAAATGGATTTGTGGAAAAGGCTTCAGAAATTTTAAAGCAAATGCAATTGGCTGGTGTAAAGCCAAATTCCACAACCTTTGCCAGCATCCTCCCTGCCTATGTCAAAATGGGAGCTTTGGAATAGGGTATGGACATCCATCAAAACATAAAGGATAGAGGAATTTTGTCAGATGTTTTAGTTGCAACTACCCTATTAGACATGTATGCAAAATGTGGAAGCATAGACAAGGCATGTGAGCTGTTTGACAGAATGCCTCAAAGAAATGTGGTCTCATGGACTGCAATGATTGCAGGATATGCACAAAATGAATTTGTTGAAAAGGCTTTAGCAATTTTAAAGCAAATGCAATTGGCTAGTGTAAAGCCAAATTCCACAACCTTTGCCAGCATCCTCCCTGCTTATGTCAAAATGGGAGCTTTGGAATAGGGTATGGACATCCATCAAAACATAAAGGATAGAGGAATTTTGTCAAATGTAGTAGTTGTAACTGCCCTATTAGACATGTATGCAAAATGTAGAAGCATAGACAAGGCACGTGAATTGTTTGACAGAATGCCTCAAAGATATGTGGTCTCATGGACTGCAATGATTGCTTGAGACCAAACAAGTTTCAGCCCGCTTTGAGAAGGAAGGATAACATTATTTCTAGAGTTGGATTAGTGTTGTGATATTTGATGCCACCAACAGGAGCAGAGTGAAGCATTTGGTAGACTAAGTGGATGGTCATAGATAGCTCTTAAAGTTTAGATTGGTACATATCTTCAAACATGTCTGATTGAATATGGAGCAAACAAAAAGTGCCGAGTACAAGTTAATGTTGTGGGACAATATATGTTTTTCTGCATATGAAAAAATCCTACACATAAATGAAATATGATTGTTTTCACAAGCGAGCATGCTGAAGGGGAACTTTTAGAATAAAACCACAAGAAGAAATACAGACTCAACTGATTTCTTACTTAACAATAGTTAGTCATCAAAGAAAAGCAATACAAATGGTGCTTCTCATAGTCTTATACAAGAAGTTATAATAGACAACATAGTTTGTAGTATGTATAGCCAAGTTTGTGGTGTGCTTACATAAGAGCCATACTCCAACTTGGATTTCCTCCCATTGACAAGAACCTATCCATAAACTTTGGTAGCGGTGGGTGATAATCCTACAATTGAGAACAACATATACTAAATTAGAATGACTCTAAACACATCCATCAAAACATTAAGGATAGAGGAATTTTGTTAGATGTCCTGGCTAGTCCCTGGAACATTAATGATTGAGCCTACTAAAAGTGAAAGAAAGGTCTGAATCATAACATGTGACTTGCGACTCTTAATCTTTAGTTTGATTTCTTTGTCCAAGTTTAAGATCTCTTCTTGGGCTTTAGAGGTTGGTCTAATATTTTTTTATTGTTATATTGCAGGCTGAATTGGAAAGGTTTTTTAATGCATTAATCTCCATCAGAGAAGAAATTCAAGTTATTGAACTAGGAAAAATGGCCCCTCGTGACAATGTTTTGAAAGTAAGATAAAGCACATCTAATGATTGCAATAAGTTCTTTAGACTAATCATGGCCATTTTAGCAAGGAAGAAAATTGAAAGGAATGCCATTGAAGGATGCCTAAGAGGCTAAGATATTTGTCAGGATAGGAATTCAGAAAGGGTGTAACTATTTCACAAAAATGCAGCATCAGTATTTTTGGGATAAGTTGAATTGGATGATTCAGGAGCTTGAAATGATAAAAAAAAATTGAAGTTATAAAAAAGTTTAACAATACAAGTAAAATCATTATAAAAATACTCATATTGAATTTTGGTTTGTGTTACCAGGAAACACCTTATCCTGCATCAGTGGTTATGTTAGACGAAGGGAAGAAGCCTTATTCAAGGGAGATTGCTGCCTTCCCTGCATCCTGGGTCTGTGCATCAATGTTCCGGCCTTCTGTAGGTAAGATGACATGAATTTGACATGTCCATCTCTGAAGTACCAATTTGCTAGCCCTGTCTAAAAATATTTGACCACACAATTCAACTGTTGCTAATTTTTTTACTATTCACACATGACACATGGACAATGTTTCACACAAGGCATATAATGTTGCACTGGAAGACAATACCATAGGGCACATATGCATAACTTATGCATCATATTGTGATGTCTCAAGATCCTCTAATCTTTATGTACATAGTTTCTACTTTAGATATGTTTCATTCTTTATTATGGATCTCACAATCTAACCAAGCACATGTTGCTGTACCACATGGCCATTACCAAGTCTTTTAGCCTTAAGGCTGAAAGCTACCAAATAGATTAGAATAACAATTGGGCATTAGGGAACCTCAATAGAGATGAAAATAGAGTTTCTGGATATGCACAAAATGGATTTGTTGAAAAGGCTTTAGAAATTTGCATCGCTCACTCTCTTGCAGGCACTTCAAGTCATGCCTATGGGAGAGAGGGCAATGAATTGTTTGGCAGAATGCCTCAAAGAGATGTCATCTCATGGAATGCAATGAATGTGGGATATGCACAAAATGGGTTTTTTGAAAAGGCTTTAGAAACTTTCAAGCAAATGCAATTAGCAGGTGTAAATCCAAATTCGACAACCTTTGTTAGCATCCTCCCTGCCTGTGCCAAAATGGGAGCTTTGGAATAGGGTATGGACATCCATCATAACATAATGGAAGGGGGATTTTTGTCAGATATTATAGTTGGAAATGCTCTAGTAGACATGTATGCAAAATGTGGAAGTAAAATCCAACCGAGGCATGCCTCCAAAAATTAGATCAGTCAGTAAAACATTACATTTAAAAAAACATAAAATAAAATTACTAACCATGGTGTGTAAAATTGGACAAGGGCACACTTGTCTTTGCCCACTTCATTTTCAAAGGTATCAGGATTTAGGGCCACCACGTCATTGGATCAAATATCCACAATGAAAGCTGCAAAGGCAAGCTCGGCTAATGCTAAGATCCATATTCTTTCCATTGTGGATCTGAGGCAGGAATGTGAATTGGCATATCTGAGGATGGAATGTACTTGAAATGCAATGTATGTTCCATTGTGTATAGACAAAGAATAAAACAAAAAATAAACCCTAAGAGCAGTGTGGTGTTGGTGAAAGAAATCAATTTCACTTTTGGCACCCATCCTTTTCATTTTTGGCAGCCATATTTTTTTAAATTACCCACTTTAATATCCCATTGTCTAATTTTTATTTCTGTGACTAATTATTTGGTCATTTATAACTGTGATGGTTTGAGGAGTTCCACATTGAATATTAGGTGTCATCCTAGGTATTATGTGAGATTGAGAAAAAAATGTATTATCACAAAAACGATCTATGAACCATATCATAGAGGCTGAATATTCCTATTTGGAACTTTGAAATGTTTCTTCTAAATATGTAACTAAAGTTTGTCATCAACATTGAAAGAGTGAGGTCTGTGATGTGTGTCATGGTACTCTTTGTAATTATATTTCTAGTTTATAGAATCTTCTAAATCTATTGATGAACTCTGTGAATGTGTTGCAAAAATTTATATGCTCTATCTACTTCTCATTCTCATGTGTGTGAATCTAAATATGGTGGTATGCATTAGGATATGTCAAGGGGTTGTTGCAAACTAAATCCTAGGACATGTCTAAAAAGGACTATACTTGTAGAACTATGTAAAGCTCTATTGTAGGCATGCTAGATGTATAGTAGGTTGTCATCCAAAGTACACATATGTGCATATCTGAAGGTGCGTAATAAGTGCAGAAGTGTGCAATTAACCACCTCTATTTGACTATCTATTTAGAAATGAAATATTGTGGACCAATTCAATTATGTATCCAATCTCTGCCACAAAGATTTAAAAATGTGCTAACAAATATTGGGTTGTAATCATTCACAATAGATTTGGGTAGCCAAAATTGTACCCAAACAAAACTAAAGAAAAGGTGCCTGGTCTCTTGCATTGTGATACTTTTCTTACAAGAAATTATGATGACCATTTTTGAAAATATGTCCAATACAACAAAATATTGAATTATTATGATGCTTTTTCATAAGGAATCCACTAATTAAATTCATGCTAATAGATTCCTAAGGTCTTTACTAAACTCTAAGAGGTATAAATCCCAATCTTCATGTTCATGGACTTGGAAATGCGATAACGAATGCAAGACTTGATATAGTGCTTGATGTCTAAACACATGTGAGGCCAATAGAAATTTTGTAGCATTGCCAAGGTCTTTGTAATGATAAAGTGTCCAATATCTTGATGTAGTGCACCCCCTAGATGAGTCATAAGCAAGGTGCACCTTTTGGAACACAAACACATCTAAGCTTGAAAAGAAGCTTGTCACGCAAATACAATTCACCAACATATTTACCTTGTGTGATTGTAGTGTAGGTATGTATGAAGTTGTAATATATTGAGTAGAAGTTCCCTAGTTAGAAAAGTTCTAGTCATGTGAGTTCAACACTATGATGAGTGCATGAACCCAATTGACTAGGGAAATCTAATGCCTTATCATCTTTTCCATTCTTATGCTTGATCACCAAATGGAACTATGGAAAGTATTTCATCCACTTCATGTGGCATGGATTCTCTATCTTGCTCTATGTGTGTAGAAACTAAAGTGGCTTATGATTTGAATGAACGATTGTGATCAGCGCCTTACCCAAAATATAGTGTTGCCACTAATTAATAGCTTGAACAATGGCATCCAATTCTTTCTCAAAGACTTGGAGTAACATTAAATCATGCCATTGAATGTCTCTAAATTTTAGGTGACTAGATACTCATGATGAGTAAGAAATATATTATAATATTAAATATATTGTAATATTATATTATTATATAATATATAATATAAATATAATTTTGTAATATTAATAATATAATATTATATTATTATATAATATTATACAATAATAATATAATATTATATAATATATATATGTATATATATAATAATATATATTATATATACTATATTATATAATATCATATTATAATATACTAAATTATATTGTATTGTAATATAATATATTATTATTATATTATATTATAATACAACCCACTCCCTGAAATATTTTTTTAAATTATCCACTTTAATATCATATTGTCTAATTTTTATTTTTGTGACTAATTATTTAGTTGTGTTTTTTGCCCGATGACCAAATTAGTCATTTATTTAGTCATTTATAGTTGTGTTGCAAAAAATTTTAGTCACGTGACTAAAAGTTTTAGTCACCTGGTCATTTATTTGCCATATTTCTTCTAGTGTTTTAACTACATAAAATTAGATTTAACAAGCTTTAGAACTACATAACAAATTTATTATTCTTTCTTTTAGTATAATGACAAAATTTTATTTATTCCTCTTATAATAAATATTTTAATTTGGCAAATCATCTTTAAAATTTAAATACACACAATCACAGTGCCTTCTTTCTCTTACAAACAAAATTTCATGAGATGAAAAGGTGTAGGACAAGCCCCATGTTCCGAGTGTGACCAATAAAAGATAGATACCTCATGATCACTCTCCTTAAATATAATCCATTTCAATGGTCAAACAATCAATAGCAATTTTACACCTCATTCTCAACAAAAGGATGTAAATATTTATCCTAATTTTATCAGCCAAAATTAACCTTTAACTGTTGAAGTGGATGATATTTAAGAATAGCCCCTCATGACCATATAATAGTCTCAATTGTCACCCCTAACTAGGAGGATTGACTAAGAATAGAGTATAGGAATACAATTATTCATACCCAAAGTCAATATAAAAACATATAATCACATGAAGCCACTCATATATCCATGCATTCTTTCACAACCACTCATCTACCCATAACCATACATATATCTAAAAGTATAGTTATATACCCAAAACACCCATTATTCCACCCAATAACACAATCACACTAAATCATCTTCAAAATAGAATACACACATATATTTCCCTACAAATCATTCACAAGTGAAAATAGACTATCTACTCTACACTAAAACCACAAATCAAGGAATCACACAACCCACATACATACTCACAAAAAAAGTGATAATATAAGTTAATAATATACTAATACAAATCAATGATAGCATGACAAGGCTACACACTTGTAAAAAATCATATATTTCTAATTGGTAATCCATAATTCTCATGGATCCAAAATAATGGTATAGAAATAACCAAATATATATATAAAAATTTATATAAATTTTGTACCACTTTAGTTTTTTATTAGAAAAAATGAGAAACAAGGGTCCCAACCCTATTAAAAAGTAAGCCCAGACACTAACCAAACAAAAAGGATGCACAGGACACTAACATTAGATAAACAGTAGAAAAACAATAAATAAACGACACCTAAAACAATACCAAAATAGCCAAAGGGACACAGTCAAACTTAAGACATACTCTAGTGAGTGGAAACATTCTCCCTATCCTCTGTGAGGAAATTATACAACTCATCTTTGGAGGTTTATTTTTCTTATTTCTCTCCTAATTGGGGTTGTTGTTGAAGTGGACTCTAATCCTTTTCCTATTCTCCCTCACAACAAACTGGAGAAATAAAAGGGTGGTTACTTGCAGACTTGTACATGACCTTAGTGCTAAAATTAAGAACTCTTTTCATCTTACTCTCTAGGGTATCCATTTTTTCTTGAAGAGAAGCCATAATTTTACTATTAGTTTCACAAAGGGAGAAAGGAATCTCCTTGATGATAGACTTCTCCTTTCTCAAAGACTTTAGTAAATTCTCAATGGACTTTACATATCAGTGTAAGGTGCATTCGTTTCCTTAAAGAAACTAGTGCCAATCTCCTTCTCAGTAGTTTTCCCTATCAAGGCATGCTTAAAAATAACTTCATCTAACTCCACACTCCCACCAGTAGAAACACTATCATTGGAGTCATTAACCAAATCCTCCTCACCACCAGAGGTATCACTAGACATAATAATTTCTTTTAAGTTGAGACTAGTAGGAGGAGTGAGAGTTTTAGCTACAACAAGTCTATTTGAACTCCTCACTCCCAAACCTAGAACCTTGTCTTCTTCAAATACCACCACTTTACCCTTCTTAACCTTAGATTTGTTGAATGTGTTACCCAAAATATTGTCATCAGTAAACACCACTACTTTACCTTTCACAACCTTAGGCTTGTTCTCAGTAGGGGTAGAAACATTGGTGATTTTAGTCTTCTTCTTATTAGAAAGAGGAGAATCTTTTTTAGAGAGCAAAGATCAACAACTGCACCCTCCTCAGTGGGTGAAACTTTAGTGGTATCTAAACCCTTGGTCTGACATTGGGTGGTTGGGGAAGCACACACAACCTTAGAAATTTTCACAAAAGGTTTTCTATAGTCAATAAGGTCAACCATCTTCTTCTTAGTGTTCCTTTTATTCCTAGAATAGTACCACCAGAAATAGGTGTCCCTTCTTCTTAAGGCACAAGGTTATCAAGGGGATTGAGGGCATCAATCAAAGGTGGGCCTAACCCTTCCTTGTCAGGGTCGTCCTAAGCAACATCAACCCAGTCTTACCAACAAGATTCTTCTTAACATATTTACCCTTTCCTTGAGATTGAAATGTGGTGGAGGGGGATGGTAATGTATTAGAATCAAGAATGCATGCCTTAATGGGCTTACTGGGACATAGAGCAAGGTGAAATTTGTAAATATTGAAAATTAAATCCTTATGTAAGTGATGAGGTCATCATAGTTCTTTTAATTTGTCATCATTTAATTTTATCAATCCGGAGGTGTCTGGAGCAATCTGTGACAAGGTTTACTTTATTTGGGGTTTAAGTATGGATCTGAACCTAAGTAAACTAAAAGGACAGTACTAGAATTCAAATTATTCCTATTGCTAAAATAAACACACATGCTAGAATTCAAACTATTCTAATTGCTGAAATAAACATACATGCTAGACTTGAAAATGTTTAACTATTTTGTAGAAAATAAACTATTTGAATCAAATTGAATTGCTAAAGAATTTGAAACTATTCTATCACATTACTGAAATGAATTGCTAGAGTAAATAACTCAGATGAAAGGAAGCTAGGTATGCAAAAATTGCTTCCTACACTAATCTAATGAGGAGAGATGTATGAAAATTCAAAATAACCTTTCTAGTTACAGCGTTATTAACACAATAATAGAGATATTACAGCAATACACATACACACAGAAAGTAGACAGAAGAGAGAAAGAGACAAGATATATGTGGGGAAAACCCTTATGGGTGAAAAACCCCACACTCCAAAACATAGCTCAAATGTATTACAGTAAACAATAACATATTACAATATAGTTTCAGAGCCAATGCTCTTTTAGGAGTCTTCGAATGTTGAATCTAGAGATATTCCAGTAGCATAACAGTACCTGTACAAAAACACTACATATCTTCCATTCAAGCACCTATTTTTATAGAGTTTACAAGGCAAATATGGAACCTTCTAGAGATGGGCATCCATCTTGGACTCATGCCCCAAAACCCACCCCTAAGGACACTTTTCCAACATCCCATCCCAATGTGGATTCCTTGTCCCAAGATAGGCTATGATAGATGCTCTTACACACCTTACACCTGTCATAGAATCTGTCATAACTGACAACACTTATAGTTGTAAGAGAATCTATCATACATTGACTAAAAATATCTTATTCCTCTTACAACATGTCATAACCTCCCTTGACTGCGCAAAGATGCCTTTCTCTCATGCAAAGATGCTCCCAAACCCTCATTAATTATTCAAGGGGGAAACCGCAGCTGCCAAATTCACCAAAATTTATCCTACTACATGTACACAAGGTGCCGACTATGCCAACTCAACATGGGATAAATAGATACAACATTAGGAATTTGCAAAGGTTGATACACCTTAATTCCCAACATTAGAAATCAAACCATTTAGCCTTTATTTCCACAATACAAGTTCAATAGAATAAACCAATGTTATCTCACAAAGGTGAATTTTTCAAAAACATAAATCTTTTTGGTATTTTCAAATTTGAAGAACAACCTGCAAGTATCTAAATACTGAATCACACACACACAGAAACCACATTAACTAATTTTGACACACAAAGAAAATAGCAACAAAAATAGAAAGGTGTACCAAAAGATCTCCTCTGTTGGGTAAGTAAACCAGACTTTCCTAGTAGGAAGGATCCTCCTATGCTAAAATGACTTCAACAGAAATTCCTCTTTATTTTCATTGAGTCAAAACCCCAATGGGCATGGATACATGATAAAACAAGGGAAAATCTCCCTTCAAGAAAATAGTATTTCAGACTTAAAACTAGAACTAAGTCTAAGAATCTACCTAGCTCATACTTATACAATCGAGCCTTTATTCATTGAAAGAACTATACTAAACTTAACTACATCAAAACTTGGACTTAACCCATCACTTATTCATATATTCGAAAGTTCCTTTAATTTGAATGCTTCAAATAAGATTTTGAATCGAGCATGATTGACTACAATTAGATAGGTTGCAGATGGTGCAATTGTGAATTGGAAAGGCACTTTTAATTATCTTAAACCAAAATAACTTTGAAATGGAGTTCAAAATTTGTCAAGGAATTGTAGCATTGGAATGGACAACTGGAGTTGCCCATGAGACTCAACATTGGGGGTTGAAATAATCCTAGATTTTGCCTCAATAATTGTCAACTCAAGGGGAGGACGATTCCTTTGTACTGTCGTAGGAATCTGGAGCCATCTGGAGTTTGGGCTCTTCATTAGAAGGACAACTTTGGAGGGGTCCGCAGGCTTCTAGAAAGCTCCATGTTGTAATCCTTATGAAATCAACATATAACTTTGAAAAGAACTCATTATAACATGAACTTTAAAGCAAAAATCCTAGTAATTGTCAAAAGATTTTATCTAAAAGAAATAAGGACTAAGCTTGCATATACATTCATTCAAAAGATAATTTTAATCATAATAATGTTGTATATATATGCCATAACACAGTATCAAAGTTTTTAAAAAGACTTGTGTAGAAATTAAAATAGTCATTGATTTGTCTCATCATCCCCCCATGTTGAATCCCAACCATGTCCTCATGGTGAAAGATGAACAACATCTTCATCAGTCACATTTTTCTCCATTAAGATCTAGTTGTAATCATAGTTATCTACTTTATAGTTGAAAACCTGCCGCCCTTTAGCTGCAAAACCATCATTTTCTATGACCCTTGCATACCATTTTTCTACTTTATGTTGTCGCATTGGTCCCTGTGCACTAAGGAGAGGGGTTAGCATTAGCAAGAGTGGCTAATGGAACCTCATTCCAACCTAATTTTTCTTTCATTCCTAGATGCGAGTGACCAATTTCTCTACCCTTGCAAACATCCATCTTAGATTAAGTGAGGAGATGGGTTCCCGATGTTTGAAGCAATCAGGAAAATTCACATAACAAAGAATACAACTCCGAGATGCTGTGGAGTGAAGAAAGTGGGCAACTTCTTGGAAGTCTGCAATGTAGGAGTTTAAATTATCCACATATTGGTCCTTTATACCTTGCTTGTAAACTTGGGCTTTGAAAGCCTTGGTATACCATGTGGTTTTAGGACCTGTTCATGCCTCATCATAAGACCAATGTTTCTGGTTGATGTGTTATACTCCTCCATTTGGTCCTCTTGTTCCCTGTTATTTCTTAAAAGAGAAAGATAGCTCTAGAGATGGAGTTCCCCCACATATAATTTTAACATGGAAGTGTTAACATGGCCCATGATATGCCTGTGCTGAAAGAACTCACATAGAATATTTTGTTTCTATTTAGGGTTTTGCATGTAGGTTTTCATGAATTCTTTATCATTTTTGAAATCAAAGGGTAAATTGTAGCTAATGTATAACAACTTCCATCACAAGAATTACTCCCTTAAGAATAATGCACACATGCCTAAGGGTTTTCATTGTGTCAAAAGGGTCTCCCTTGTTTCACAGGGACGGTCAATTCTTTCTTTGGTTGTGGTCTTCTCTACCTATAGGGTCTCCAGATCTCTCCAAAGTTGTGTATTCTCCTTCCTAAGCTTGGCATTATCCTTAAAGAGTTGCATGTTGATTTCATAAATTTGTAATGATGTTGGCGTAGGGGCAGGTTGTGTTGGCCATTAAGCAAGAGTAGCAATCGGGGTGTATTTTTGTGCAATCTAGGCTTTCTATTAATCCAAGTGTTTTTGTAGTTCAGAGACTATTCTGACTCTTCTTTTCTCGAGAAGCTTTCTGCAGGTTTTGCTCTTGCTCTGCATCCCTAGTCCTTAATAGTTTCTAGTTGTTTCTAGAACTCCTTCAAGTCATGCCTGTCTTTTGAAAGGGCCAGAGCATGGAGAGTTTGTTCTTCCTCCTCGCCTCTAGTTGCAATATCAACCTGTCGTTCCTTCCCTTTCCTCCAGAGAGGTTTGAAGGTTTCCTCTTCTCTTTGTGCCTTGGGGATGGAGTGACTTCCTGAGATTGTCACCGTCTCCTACCCTACTTTAGTCATCCCTTCATCATCTAATGAAATGATAAAGGTTATGGTATGGTGTGTTGGTGCAGGGGTATAGGTAATAGATTCTTCACCTTTCTCTTTCTGGGCAAATTGCTCTGCAACTCTCTGGAGCCATTTGAAATGGTGTGCCACTAGCTCCACAAAAACTAAAACAATAGAGGTTTGGGGTTTCTTAGTTCTCTTTTTCTTGGGTTTGAATTTGAGGAAATCCTCCCATTTTGCTTGACCATCTTTCTATTGGATGAAGTGTTGTTTGATAATCAAGTAAATCAAACCATGACAGTTGATTTCCCATCAATCCTTTTTATCTTAGCCATCATGTTCAGCAAACATGTGTGTAAATAAGTAGAGAGATTTACTAGGCACTCAGGTCTATTTTCTCCATGTTGTAAGTGAATTAACATGCACATACCAGGGCCCAAGACAACCCCATACTATCCTTCATAAGTGAAGAAGTTCATGATCCACAAGACCACAATCCTCCATGGTTCTTGGAGGCTAGTCCTTTCAATTCCCTTAGTTGCTCCTTTTATAATGATGTATCGTGGCAATGGCTCCAGAGAAACATGGAAGCTTTGAATTAATTCTTCATATGAGGGTTTGGTTTGAAACAAATATGCTCCTACCTCTTGTATTTTTGAAATCTAGCTAATAACAATAGAGCTTATAGGAATCCTTACCCCTTTTACAATAGATAAGGTTTGGTGGAAGTTAGTGACGAACTACTCCCACCAATTCTTCCTCGTAGCCTTCTAATTTATGGAGAAACCCTAGTCAACCTACCTATTGGAAACTATTAGTGCTGGCTTGACCCAAGTCTGCATTCTCTAGTTCTACCTTTCTCTTGTTTCCCATTGTTGTATAGCTCACTCACTAGGCATCTTTCAACTAATGCAAAATAGGATAGAGAGGAGAAGTTGTTATGTCTACATCTATGGAGATATGAATATAGAACATTTTCAAACTATTTTTCCAAATTGATGATGACATTAACACCCAGAATGTGGGAGAACTCCATAATTAACTTCATCATTATTACAGGAGTAATGGCATACACAGTGGAACTATCCAGTCTGTACTTTGAACGCCCTACTTTTAAGTTGTTGTGTACATGAGGTCTTGTTGAGCCATCATATTTAATATTGCATCTATTTGAATATGGAGTTGATGACAACTCTCACTCATGCAGGATTCTCGTAATTATGAACCATAATCAATGGTCATTAAATACACAAGTTAATCATGATTATCATTTGAAACATATTAATTTCCATTTATGGTATACTAATGAGAATCTATTGTCATGATTATATGGTGCATGCCCTTGCCAACTATCCTTAGAAATGTTCCTATGCCATGTATCTTCTTTTGAATGATTTGTTGGCCCATGATTGTCATTAAACCAAAAGGTTGACCTATCAATTTTTGATACAAGCGCTAGAGTTAATGAATCCATGAGAGGCGGTTAGTGCATGTCACGAATCCCACAGGGAGCACTGACCATTTGCCAACAAACTAACCCCCAGCATTGCCTAAGGGGATTCAAACCCATGACCTTTTGCTCTGATACCAATTGTTTGCCTATGTTTGTCGTTAAACCAAAAGGTTGACCTATCAATTTTTGATACAAGCGCTAGAGTTAATGAATCCACGAGAGGCAGTTAGTCCATGCCACGAATCCCACAGGGAGCGATGACCATTTGCCAACATGATTACGTTGGTTTACCATGCTACATTGATCTATGCATTTGCAAAAAAATAAAGTAGGTGTTGGGCATGCAAGGGGGTATGTGGCACATATATATACATTAAGATGATTATAATTATTTTAAGAAAGAAAATATATTCATGTAGTGTACTTACTTCCTGAGACAACATTGTTTCAACCTTTACCAAATTCTCTTTTCAAGTGGAGGTATGACTTTTCATGCATCAGTATCACTGTGGTAATATCTATTTCCATCTGGATCTGTCTGGAGTCATCTAGAGCCATTTGGAGCTATCTAGATCTTTGTAGTGTATGATTCAAAACCTACAAAAACTTCAAAAAGAGTCTTATTTTGATGAAGAGGAAATTCCCAAGGAAAGACTACCATTTTTGGTTTTCAATCTTCCCTACTAGGTAAGGCCACCATTTCTGGTTTTCAACCTTGCCCCTTTTTTCTTGACAAGAGAGGTTGCCATTTATGGTTTCAACCTTCCTATTTTTATTCAGCTGCAACATTTTTTGAGGGATTAAAGCATAACCCCCATGGAAGAGAGATCGTCAATGGTGAAATGCTTAATCTAAGATTGCAATTCAATGGAGAACTATTCCTTATATGGTAGCTTGTGATATAACTTTAATATGTGTCCATTTACTAGAAGAACTCATCAGTCTCCATCAATAGGTGATAGCTGCACAACACCATTACTGAAAGTCTCCTTTATTTCATATGGTCCCAACCATCAAGTGTTCAATTTCCCTTTGAGATCTTAGTATTTTGAATCATAAAGTAAAGCCCAGTCCCATTTCTTGAATTGCTTAGTGAGGATGTGTTTATCATGCCATTCTTTCCTTTGTTGCTGAATCAACTCTGTAAGATGCAGTGCTTCCATTCTCATTTCCTCTATTCTATTTAGCTACATTATCCTATGTTGCTAGGCTTCTGTTAAGTCAATACCTGATTCTTGTTGTTGTTCTCAGAG
The DNA here is from genome assembly GCA_027924645.1 of Cunninghamia lanceolata. Lineage (NCBI taxonomy): Eukaryota > Viridiplantae > Streptophyta > Pinopsida > Cupressales > Cupressaceae > Cunninghamia > Cunninghamia lanceolata. Next base: position 1,017,336 of record BSBN01001673.1, read on the forward strand.
TTTCCACTTCATATTCAATGGGGAGCATCGACTGTCTCCCATAAACTAACTCATAAGGAGTGAAGTTAGTAGTGGTTCTCCATGTGGTGTTGTAAGCCCATATAGCTTCTGTCATTCTTTCTGCCTAATTAGTCCTCTTCTCTGAAATTATTTTTGCAAGGATATTCTCCAACTCCCTATTTGTTAACTCTACTTGACTATTACTCTGAGGATGGTACGGGGAAGATTTCTGATGACTAATTTGATACCTACCTAGAAATGCTTTGATCATGGTAGACATGAACTGTGGTCCTTGATCAGAGACAAGGACCCTTGGAGATCTGAACCTTTGTAAAATGTGCTTGTACAGAAAATCTTCTACTTTTTTTTCTTTTACAACTAGTAGAACTTTGGCTTCAACCCATTTGGTGGCATAATTTGTGCAAACCAAGATATAATGGTTGCTTCTGGAAGGCAGGTCAGTAGGTCCTACAAAATCAATTCCCCATTTTCTGGCATTGATCACATTGTTTGACATACTATTGAATGTCCTTTGTCATTGTTGGCCAGAAATATCCAGCTCATAGGATCTTGTGCCCAGTTCAAAGAGCTAAAAAATGTCCTCCTGAGGATTCATCATGGCAAGCCTGAATGATGGCATAGACTTCTATTTCCTACACACATCTTATTAACACATGATTAGGGCAATTTTCAAATAGAATACCATTTACCCATTTATACCTGGAACTATCTCTTATTTAATCGCCTTACCTCCTAATGGGTGAAATGTGGTGGACATTTTCCCATAGTCAGGTAATTAGCCAAGTCAGCAAACCAAAGTGATTATATGGAAATAGAAAAAAGATGTTCATCTAGAAATGCATCATCGACTAGTTCATTATTCCCTTGCATAGTCAATCTGGACAAAAAGTCAACAACCGAATTATCCTTTACTAGTTTATCAATGATAGTTATATCAAACTCTTGTAATAGTAACGACCATCTAATGATTTTCCCCCCAACTACAACTTTATCCATAAGATATCTGATAGCAACATGGTCTATGTGAACAAAGACCTTATATCGTGTAATGTAGTAAAAAAATTTGTTAATGGGATATACAGTTGCTAGAAATTCTTTTTATGTAGTTGTGTAATTCTTTTCTATAGAATTTAGATTTTTTATGATATAATATATAGCATGCATTCCTCCATATTCACTTACTTGTCCTAAGATAATTCCAATAGCTTGGTTAGAAGCATCAGCATGGATGTAGAAAGGTTCCTCCCAGTTAGGTCCTTTGATGACACAATGCCAATTATAACTTTAATGATTCTTGGCATTGTGTGGTCCAGTTAAATTTAGAGTCTTTCTAGAGGAGGGTTAAAAATGGGTCGTCCATTATGCTAATTTTTTTAATAAATCTCCTATAGTAACCAGCATGTCCCAAAAACCTTCTCACCTCTGTTTAAGTCTAAGGTGAACGAATCTACACTATGATTTCAATCTTTTTAGGATCCACTTTCATACCTTTCTGAGAAATGTGATGACCTAGAACTATCCCTGCTGTCATCATGAGAAGACATTTATCATGATTCAAAGATAATTGATGTTCTTCACACCACTCAAGTACTTTGTTAAGACTTTTCAAGGCTTTGTCAAAAGTCTTTTCATGAATAGTGAAATCATCCATGTATACCTCAACACATGTGTTGGCCAGATCAACAAAAATTGCTAAGAGAACTCTTTGAAATGTGATTGGTTCATTGCATAACCCAAAAGGTAGGATCCTGTAAGAAAATGTTCCCCAAGGGCATGTAAATGTGGTTTTCTCTTGGTCCTCTGGAGCCCCCTAGATCTGGTTGTAGCCACTAAACCCATCCAAAAAGGAGAAGTATTGTCTACCAGCCAAATTATCCAATACTTGATCAATAAAAGGAAGAGGGAATTAGTCCTTTTTGTTCGCTTTATTCAACTCCCTATAGTTGATACAGACACACCATTCCCCATTTTTCTTGGTACAATCACTAGTGGTGAAACCCACTGACTATCAGAAATTGGATAAATGAAACCTACTTGCAACAACTTCTCTATCTCTTCTTTTACTATTTCTCTTAGTGCAGGATTAATTCTCCTTTGGGGTTGTCTTAGAGGATGAATGTCTTCTATGTAAATATGGTGTGTACACACACTAGGATGGATTCCTCTCATATCCTTGTGTTCCCATGTGAAGGCTTGTGCATGGTTTTGCAGTAGCTATGTTAATCTTACTTCAATTTCTGTCAACCAATTGTTTATGGAGAGATGTTTATTTATCTAGACAATTAATTGCTTAGTACCAGAATGGATTCCCCTATAAGGACTAATTAATGTATTTAAAGGACCACAATGAGGCATGATTTGGTATAATTTTTTTTCTTTTTGATAGTTCATATTAGAGGTGACTTCTTCAGAATATGGGTAGTTAAATAGTAACACTCTCAGGGAGTCTCTTGGATCTCTCTAGAGGCATCTGGAGACCTCCTGCTGTGTGACATAGTAGGAGGATGATTCATCGTTTTCCTCCAATTCATTGTATTACTCAAAATGTTCTACAATTGTCATCATAGCCAGCAAGGAGGCATCTTCTTCATCCGAATCTATAAGATCATCTACCCATGTTTTACTTTCATATTGAAGAAATGGTTTAGCAGGTGGGTAGATCAAGAGTTCTTTCAATCTTTTTCCATTGGAGATGGTCATGTTCCTGATGAGGCAAATTAATGACTATTTTAATATATGCACAAGTCTTTCAAAAAACTTTGATACTGTGATATGGCATATATATAACATTATTATGATTATTATTTTTGAACAAATGGATATGCATGCTTAGTCCTTATTTCTTTTAGATAAAATATTTTGACAATTACGGTGAATTATGCTTTAAAGTTCATGTTATAATGAGTTCTTGTCAAATTTATATGTTTATTTCATAAGGATTATAGCATGGAGCTTTCCAGAAGCCTCTGGACCCCTCTAGAGCCGCCCTTCTAATGAAGATCCCAAACTCCATATGGCTCTAGATTCCTACAGCATTACAAATGAATCGTCTTCCCCTTTGAGTTAATGATTATTGAAGCAAAATCTAGGCTTGTTTTGAATCCCAATGATCAGACTCATAGACAACTTCAGTTGTCCATTCTAGTGTCGTAATTCCTTGACAAATCTAGAACTCCAATTTAAAGTTATTTTGGTTTAAGATAACTAAAAGTGACTCCCTAGTTCATGATCATAGCATCCGAAACCTGTCCGACTGTCGTCAATCATGCTTGATTCAGAATCTGATCTAAATCTTCAAATTAAAGGAACTTTTGAAGATATAAATAAATGACTAGTTAAGTCCAAGTTTCGTTGTAGCTAAGTTTTGTGTATTTATTTCAATGAATAAAGGCTCAATTGTATAAGTAGGAGCCTAGTAGATTCTTAGAGCTAGTCCCATTTTTTTAGAAGTCTAAATTGTTGTTTTTGAAAAGGAGATTTTTCTATTTTTCATCATGTATCCATGCCCATTCGGGTTTTGATTCAATGAAAAATAAAGAGGAAATGTCTATTGAAGTTGTTTTAGCACATGAGGATCCTTCCTATTGGTAAAGTAGGGCCCACTTCCCCAACAGAGGAGATCTCTCCATACACCTTTCTATTTTTCTTTTGTTATCTTCTTATGTGTGTTAGAGTTAGTTGATGTGTTTTATGTGTATGAGTGTTTTAGTATTTAAATACCTGTAGGTTGTTCTTTAATTAAAAAATACCAAAAAGATTTTTATTCTTAAATATTTATCCTTGTGAAACAACATTGGTTCATTATGTTGAGCTGGTATTGCAGAAACAGAAGTTGAATAGTTTGATCTTCCAGTTATTTACTTCAGCAGTTCATTTTAGTTGTGTGATAAGCTAGTTTCCAATGCTTTAGCAATTTAATTCAATTAACATAGCTTACTTTTTGCAAAGTAGTTTAGACATTTTTTATTCCAACATGTGTTTATTTTGAGCAATTAGAATAGTTTGAATTTTTGCATGTGTGTTTCTTTTAGCAATTATAATAGTTTAATTTCCTGCATTTATCCTTTCAGTCTACTTGGATTCGGATCCCTACTCAAACCCCCCAAACAAATAAAGCTTACTGTAGATCACTCTAGACACCTCCAGATTGATAAAATTAAATGATGACAAATTAAAAGAACTATAACAACCTCATCAGTTCCCAGATTGACAATTAATGAGGGTTGCTACAGTAGCCAGCCATCGTCTACCCAATATTATAGGCTACCTTGATCGTTTCTTTCATGTTTGGAGGATAAGGAAATCTACTAAATAATCCCAAGTATCTATTGTGACTATAACATCTTCTAAAACTCCCTCAAGTTTAGTGATAGATAGATCAACAAGTTGCAAAACTATGGATGTAGGCTGCATGTGAGTTAATGTTAATTCCTCTGCAGTATCTATAGTCATTACGTTGATAGCAGCACCTAAATCAATCAACACATTTGAAACTGACGTTCCTTTTATCATCACTAAAATAACATGGCTTCTTAGGTCTCTATGCTTTTGAGGAATTAGTTTTCCTGCCAAGACCTCAACAAGTTTTCCCTCCACCTGAATAGTCTTTAGTAATTTTTGTTTTCTTCCAGGAAGATTTAAGCATAAGCTTTTGATTGTTTGGTTTATTTTAGGGTTGTCTTTAATTCCTTGCAATAGAGGGACTTCTATGTTTAGTTTCCTAAGTTCCTTAATCAGCTGAGCATCATCCTGAGTAGTCTGGAGCTCTCTAGATCTTTCCAGAGAAAACCATCTCAGTCGTTCTGGGAATGGAATAGGAATATTTTTTGGGATCTCTTCAAAATCCCTTGTCTTGGTTGTCTCCCCCTGAGGTTACTCTTATTTTCTAGTGTTGAGTATAGTCTCTTCCTCCTAAGGAATTTCCTAAGAAGGAGATTTTATGGGGACGTTTCGAGAACGTAGTTGAATATCATTGATCTTGACTACATTCAAGGTACTTGTATTAGGATCAGTGTTACAAACTTGTTGTTGAGGCTGATTATTCTTGGGGTTTGGCACAAGATAAGTAGGTAACTGAGGTTTATTCATTCAGGATCATTTGATTTTGGGTTGTTGGTTGTGACAGTCTAGGGAGTAAGGCTTGTGGTTGATTTTCATAATGTCTTGGTCCTTTGTTATATTGGGGTAGCCAGGGTTGTTGATATTGACTCTGGTTTTTTCACTAGGGGTAGCCCAAGACTAGTTCATCCACTCTAGTTGAGGCCATGGTGGACCCCACTGAGGTGGCATTTGCATTTGTGGAGGTGGGCCTCTCCAAGGTCCATCCTATTGGCTTGTTCCCCAACTCAAAGGGCCTCTTGAATCATATTGACTAGAAAATTGGTTAAACCCATAATTTGATTGCTTATGCCCTATAAAATTTCTCTTCTTCCACTGATGGTATCTTCTTCAGCTAATTTTTTATTTCAGGGAGTAATCCACATTCATTTGTGGGGTGACTTTTCTCACAAATTCCACATAACTCTGTTTGATTCAATTGACACTACCTAAGTGGATGCTTTTATCTACACCAAGGGCAATAGATGGCCAAAGGTTCAATGGTCTTTTTACTTGCTTGAATACTATCAAGAGTGGTGTTTAAATGGAGTAGGATGTAAGTTTTTAGGTTAGTGAGTTCTTCCATTACTTTAGTTTTTAGGTTTTGAAGTGTGGAGTTTTTCACTCGAAAGGGTTTTCCCCACATATATCTTGTGTTGTGAGCTTTGTACTTGCTTTTGGATGTTGTTATTACCTTTCTATTAATGTGCATCTTAATCTGTAACTATAAAAGTTAAAATTTGCATAAATCTTTCCTTAGTAGATATGTGTAGGAATCATTTCCGCATACCTTACTTCCTTTCAATTGATGTATAATAAGATTATATTGAATAGTTCATCTTTTGTACATATGTTATATTAACATGTAGGATAAATATGAAGAGCATAAACTAATACTGAGAGGGGGGTGAATCAATATTAGAGAAATTTAAAACTTTCAAACCAAAACAACATAACACATAATCAAGAATAGAGAGCAAAGAAAACATAACACATTTTTTACGTGGAAAACCCTTTTGGGGAAAAACCACAGTAAAATATTACTTTTATTATTTTACTTGCAAATGCGAGCACCAACCCACTAGAGACACCAATCTCACAATATAATATGAGCACCAAATCTCCAAAATGCAACGTGGGCACCAACCCACAAAGAGCACCAACTCCTTGACTACAACTCAAACAAACAAAAATATGAACAAAATCAACATTCTTGATGAAGACTTCTTCTTCGCTCTGTTCTGCAATAATCTAATCAAATCCCTTTACTGCATTTCTCTATTACCATCTCTCTTTCTCTTACTTGATCAGTGACCTCTACCAATACTCAAAACTCTTCATTCAATTTGTGAACTAAATCCCAAATATTATTCTATCTCTCATATTAGATGCTTTATTTCTCACTGTTCCTTTTTTAGCTACAGGCATCAAAATCTGCAACAAAAAAAACATCTAATACACCACTATGGAACTTATTTTTTCTTCCTAAGCACTCCACTCTCTTAGGCACTTCAAGTCTACCATTTTTAGCGCTGCCAGACTATTAAAAAATATTTAAAAGAGCCTTAGAAAAAATGTTCTATCTCCTCCTATAGCCCTGAAATCTTCTCCATTTCTAAAGTATTGAGCCTCTAAAAAAGGCATTCCATTTAATCCAATTTGTTGTTCTACTACCTCTAAAAGAGGCATTTTTGAATTCCACCTTTTATTTCAGTTTCAACCACCAAATATTGTGGTGTTGCCATTTAGACCCGATGTCTCCTTTCTAAGTTAGCAATGCCCTCACAAAAGAATATATATAATGATAAGAAAAATGATAATAAATGCCTCAAATGAGGTGTTAGAATTCTCAAATCAGGCCCTTTGTTTTTTTCTTTCTTTTTGAAGAGTCATAAATGAGGCATTTTTCCCTCCTTAGGCATTTCAATTCTCACTCAAACCTACATTCTATCCTTTATGGGGTGGCCCACATTGTCTTTTTTTAAACTTTCAGCAGGTTGGACATTCAATCCTACTTGGTTTAAAATGTATATTATAATTTGATAGCCTCCAATAAAGTTGACACTTCAAAATACACCAAAAGACCAACTACAGCTAGATCGTTAAGTGGAAAATCCATTTGACCACATCTAATTGGCACAATACCATCAACATAATGAAATGTACACACAAGAAGGACATAGATGACTGTCATTACTGCAAGGGCACCAAATAAACTTGTAAACTCTTTTCGGCATAAAATTCCAAAAAATTTAGTTTTGTCCATGTAGCACCTATGTGCCTGAAAACATATTTCATGTATAACTTTTTCTCATGAAAAGATCTTCAAACAAAAAACTTACATTAAGTTACATAATGCCAAAGCAAAGACTTTCAACAAAGGAATTTTCCTGAAAGCTCAGCAAACTTGAGAAATTAAATTTCTCATAAATTGCCAACATAAGTCACAAAACTATTAATTCTCCCAAACCATAAGAGATATGACCTTGAAACCTTTTGAACTAAATCAAGGATACTTCTAAGAAACTAACTATAAAGCTAATTTGAAAATGTCAACACTGATTGTCCTAGACAATTGTTTTTGTGATAACAACTCACAATGCACCAGTGAAGTCACAATGTGCAACTTGCAAACAAAACACTTGTCAATTTGCCAATCCTGTGAGGCCAATAATGTTGATTGTATGACCTTAATAAAGCTGCACCCTTGACATCAATGACAACATATTCCAACAAAATAAGATACTAAGTAGGTGACTTTCCTTGGGTGAAAGCACAATAGAGCATACCACCTTTCAACCTCATTGGGCCACAAAAATTAAAATTTTTCAACATTCAACATATTCTATCAATTATACCAAACAAACTATTAAGAATTTAAAGACAATAGTGATTTGTGTCATTTTCTCTATAGATTCAATCTATAATATTTAAAATTTTAAAAATTATTTCTATCATTTTTGGTTAGTTTTCATCAAATTTTTATTACTTTTCTATGATTTTATAATGAATTTCATTTTACAATAACACAAATTTTACTATAAATAACAATTTTCTAGAATTTATTGGAATTAAATTACTAACTCCAATAACTAGTGCCAAGATAATTTTTGCTAATTTTTATAGAATATTTTATTTATTATTAAATTTTTAAATGGCACTAATAAAAATTTAGACCTTTATTTTACCATAAGATGTTTGTCTTTGTTTTTTTATTGAAATTGATTTTTTTGTTCAAACAAGGACATCAAGTTTTTATAAAAAATTGACCTAGTTTGCTAGTTTTTCCGAGTGTCATGTGTAAAGGTTCTTTTAGTGCACCTATATTGCTTATAAAAATAAATTATATGCTATAATATTAAAAAATATATATTATATATTATATATTATGCTTTTTAGAAAGCTAATTCTAATGGCTATGTTCACATAAAATCTTGTCTCTAGGTGATCCCTTTTGACCCCTATGTACATGATGTGAAGGTTACTATTTTAAATTAGAAAACACATGTGGATAGGAGAAGATAAGGCTACCACATAATTAGGTTTGATTGAAGCACCTTGATCAAGACAAGTTCAATTGAACCCCTAATGGCCTTGATATCCTTAATGAAAGTGAAGAAAATTTTGATTTAGTCCACTTTTGCCTCCAAGTGTAGAACCTTATATCTTGCACACCAAAATCTCTCAACATGTAAGAAACTGTCTAATCTAGTTTACTAAAAGAAGTGTTAAAATAATGGGCCAACCCCTTCTTTATAGAAAAAAACTTTTGATCAAATATGATTCAATCAAACCCTATCTTGCCACATGGTGCCACACGTGTGCTAACTAGGTTCACATGAACCTATGTGATTTTGTGTAGTGTCCCTTTCTAGGATCCTCTTATTTTTGCTTTAAATAAATACTCTAACTCACAAAGATAGTGGTACAATATTTATAAATATTAATTTATCCAAAAATTGTAATTTTGATTGTAATATTCAAATTTAAAGCTTGTGATGTAAATCTGAAAATAAAAACTTATCCTTTCAATTATGTTGTAATTCTTCTTGTAATATGCATCTATCACTCCTTTTATGAATGTCTCTAATTTTTGCCTAAGTTAGGGGTTTTTGTCCACTAACTTTGATAGGAGAAGTTAAGGGTTTCCATCCTTAATTTTTGAATCCATAGCTTGTATTCCACAGGGAAATAAATATTATGCTTTCATAATTGATATTCGACTGATTCCTTTTCTCATTGAATGATCTCCCAAATATATCTTATTATTTCATGAGACACAACCTTTCATATATCAACATGTGGCTATTGATAAACTATTATTAATTTTAGTTTAATCATTCCTTAAACCCAATCGCAAATATTTGGTTTGAGTGCCATTTTTTATACCCTTTAATCTCCTTCCTTGCTATTAGTTTATATATTAGTGAACTTGTCTTGGGTGAATGTCACATAAATCTAAACAAGTCAAAAAGAAATCAGATTTAGTTGTTAGTCATTTTAGATAAGAACCTCACATTCTATATATGTTGCAATCTATATTTTTGAAGCTAATTCTTTCCACTACTAGAATAGCATTTGGATCATACTTATTGTCGAGACGGGCACCATAAGAACCTGTAATGCCAAACGCCCACTTCATGTTGACCATAGTCATTCAATTCACATATATATTGTTAGAAAAATAAGTAGTGCAGAATTGAAATAATAGTGAATTAGCAATAAAAGCACAAAATAGACAACACATATTTACATGGAAAAACCTGGTAATGTACCAAGAAAAAACCACAAGCAAAGATCTCTCAATTTTATTCTTAGAAGAAAATTTGCAATTACAAAACTTTTTCTCATGCCTTGGCATTCAAGCTTGACAACCTTAAGTAATCACAAAAAAGCACATGCAAAAAACTGATCAAATCTAAAGATAGATCTCCATGCATAAAAGCGCGAGTGGCACTTCCACATGAGATCTCATTGTTGACTGCTCATCACTACTGGAATAAGTCAAATTGACTTCACATTTCAACATATATCTCTGACAAAATTACCTTTGCCTAGAGACGTCTTAATTCTTATTCCTATTTCAAAATTAATAGTTGTTGACGAGCAAGATTGCACCTGTTATGTGGAGTTGTGAAGCTCAACAATCTTGTGTAACATGGGATCAAACTCAGGTTGTGGGTGACCTATGGTGGGCTTGAACCTCCATATTATGGGCTGGTTCCCTTGTAATATTCAATGGATTTATAACTTTGATATGGAAAAGGGTTAAAAGGATCTACTAAAAGCACTATAACTGTAATATAAAGTGTGGTGATGCACCTAAAATTGATGGAAAACTGACAATCTAACTCACAATAGATCTCAGAAAATCTATTCACACAAACCACTTTTGGCAATTTGTTCACATAAATAATTCTAAGGGAGGCTGGAAATGATTTTCTTTCTAAAGAAAAAGGGTGTTTCACAACATAAAAGAAAATTACTCCAATTGCACAACCTAAGACTTATGATTTTCAATGCTATTTAATACATGCAAGTACAAATGAGACAATGATTTTAAAGGTTCTAATGTTCAAACACAATAAAATCTCATCAAATCATTAACAAAAGTTACATTAATGGAAAGGTAGACACTTGATTCAGCTAAAAAATAAAGAAACAATTGCATAAAAAGACAAAACATAGAACCTGTAACCTACTGTAATCTCTATAAATCTGCAATAAAATGAGTTACAAAACCTTCTTTCTCTCTCAAAGTGTAAAGAGCAAAAAGGCAAGAACTAGAAAAACCTAAGTTTTTCTTACAATATATAATCTAGTCTCTCCAAGAGACATAAGAAGGTCAACTGCAATCAACTGCCTCTAAAAATAAGCTCTCAAAACTAATCCACAAGCAAACAAGAAAATCCCTAAAAATAAGGGCTATAACTATCCCAAATTGAGCAAAAATAGCTCCAAACTGCTCTCCTCTATATATGTTTGACCAAAAAGTTGACCAAACTCTCCATTTTGACCAAAAAGCCATGCAAAAAGCTCCAAAAGTCTTCAGTTAACTATATCCTTCAATTTTGCATGATCTTGGGACATGTGAGCAAATAATAAAGTAATCTTTGCATGATTACTTTACTATGAGTTTCAATTTATCTTATCTCCTTGATTTTACAACTTGTGACAAAATAATAAAGTAATTTATAATGATATTACTTTATTACTTGTTTACATTAATCTAGTTGTAAAATCATGCAAAATTAGATGTATTTGACCCTTTAGAAGATAAAAGACAAAAATAACCCCTTATGTCTCCCTTTGGACTTACATGATTACATCAATGCATCAATTATGATGCCAAAACAAAAAATAAGCCCTCATCATAGAAAAAGATAAAAATATCTCCATTTTTACCATCCTTATGTCTCCCATGCAAAACATATTATATCATGCAAACAACCTTATAACTCCCTATGCATTATACACTATGCATCATACTTCACCCTTAATACAAGGAAAAGAAATAAGGTTATATCCCTTATGTCTCCCATGCATACATCATGCCATATAATATGTGTCATGCCATGCATCATCATGTAAAGATGCCTTGTAACTCCCTTCGTATGCCTAATGTAATACATTACATCCATACCTTATTACTCCTTATACACATTATGCAGTTCATAACATCATACTTTATACTTCACCCTTGACTTCAAACCTCACCCTATACTCTAGCATTACCTTATCTCTTTATGCATATTTCATACCATGCCTTCGAATCATTCTTCTTATTTGACTTCATTCACATGCCTTTGCAAAAATACTATAAGGCATTCGGCCTTATCTTCACATCATTTGTTTTGACTTCTGCAAAATTTAAAAGGTAAAAAATAAATCATATGCCCTCACGAGCCCCTGTGGCATGAGAGATTAGCATCATTAGGTGAAAGACTTCAAGTCTTTAGCATGGTGAGAAGAGGATAACAATGATTCAATTTAAAACAAAAGTCAAAAAGACACCATGATTTTGGCTAGGGTATCGAGCAAAAAAGGCAAGTAAAACCTAAATTTTACTTGTCATTTTCATTTTCTCTTTTTCCTGCTCCTCTCTCAAACCGCTGCCATGGTCGCTTAGGGTTTGAAGTATTTTCATGTCTCTCTACAACTTCTTGAGGGTTTTTTCATGGCTTTTCTCCTGAATCTTTGACATGAACCGAAGGTAAACCATAATTTTGGCTAGGGTATCGAGCAAAAAAGGCAAGTAAAACCTAAATTTTACTTGTCATTTTCATTTTCTCTTTTTGCTGCTCCTCTCTCAAACCGCTGCCATGGTCGCTTAGGGTTTGAAGTATTTTCATGTCTCTCTACAACTTCCAGAGGATTTTTTCATGGCTTTTCTCCTGAATCTTCGACATGAACCGAAGGTAAACCATGATTTTGGCTAGGGTATCGAGCGAAAAAGGCAAGTAAAACCTAAATTTTACTTGTCATTTTCATTTTCTCTTTTTGCTGCTCCTCTCTCAAACTGCTGCCATGGTCGCTTAGGGTTTGAAGTATTTTCATGTCTCTCTATAACTTCCTGAGGGTTTTTTCATGGCTTTTCTCCTGAATCTTCGACATGAACCGAAGGTAAGCTTATTTGTCATAGTTTGAAACAATTTTCTTGAATTTCTGTTGCACAAAAGGCCTACAGGCCACAGCTTTTGAAGTCATATTCTTCTACATTTTTCTTGGTTTCTTACTGTGGCTTATTCTTTCCTATTATGGGCCGCCATGGTCAACTGTTTGATTTTTATTGAAAGAAAATGAAGGAAAACTCGTGGTCTATAGGCCCTCTTTCTTCTTTCTGTAGCAAAATACAAGGTAATGCTTCTTCTTATCTTATACCATTCTAGATTTTTGACTGTATATCTGCATATGATAAGGGTTTTGACAAAACTATGTGGTTTTGCATTTTTTTGAAAGAAAGACTCCTCCAGACTGCGGCCATGCTCACTGTATATCTTTGTACTTTTGTTTTTGTAGAAAAGAAACTCATCCCATGAAAAATGTAACTCCTGTTGGCAAAATGGGAACTCCTATAAAAGAAAAAAATTCTTGCACTATTTTGGTTCTTGTTTTTACAAAAGAGAGAAAATGGCTATCTGCACTTGTCATAATATAACAAGGGTTTGAAATAATATTTTTTTGTGGGTTTTACATATTGTTGTAGAAACCCTTGCAATAGGTCATGGCCATCTTCACATATACATGTAGCAATCGGTATTTTCTTTCCGGCTCTTGAAACTTCAACTTGTAGCAAAATGAATACTCTTTTTCTTCAACCTTCCTGCACATAAAGATATGAGGGTTTGAAGTATTTTTATTTCCTTGCAAAGTTAACTAGGTTTTCATTCTTTTTGTATTTTCTTTCTCACAAGGCATAAAAATATGAGGGTCTAAAATGAAACCCTACCCTTCTGTAACAGCAATAAACTGCATTTTCAATCCTTCTATATTTTTTTTACCTCTTTGGCAGTGGTAATAAAATGGTTTTTCATTCTTTGTGAAGAAAATTCATGTATTAGCTTCGGCCACTGTATGAGATTATGAGGGTCTTCTTGAAAGTTTATAAAAATGGAACAAAAACTGGTAACTGTACTCTGGTTTGCTATGCACTTACTCAGTTCTTTTCTCCCTTCTTCTCCTTACCTCCCATAGCTTATGATCTTCCCTCTGTATCTTGAAGCTCTACTACTTTGTAGGTGAACAAAAGATAACATTCATGTTGTTGCATTCTTATTACTCCTCATTACTCACTGCTCCATTTATGACAACTAACTTTTGAAAAGGCAATGGTCTTTCTCTTTTTCTCACTAGTCCATTTAACATTATGTGCCTGTATATGATCATGCTTCACTCCACTATACCTTATAAGGTGATGAAATATGGTCTGTTTGAACATGAATATTGCAATGTATGGAAGAATGGGTATCCTCATGATGATGCAACCACACTATTCTTCATTCCTGTAGCAAAACTGATCTTCATTAATTCTCTTTTATTTTTCCTCTGTGATTGATCATTTATTTATCCCTGTACTTCTGTGCATAAGGCATATGTCTGTGTATTGAGTTCGCATGTATTATATATATTGCATCCTCCTTTTGATAGCATTAGGAACTCTTTGATGAATGTTTCACCTTGACTATATTTGCTCCTGTTTGATCTGAACTCCTTCATAGGATTCAAAATGGCATATGATGGGTATATTCTTGATTTATAGTTGCTCCTACCATTTATGTGGTATCCTTTTTCATGAATATTCTTTCTGCTTGGAAACTATCATCTAATGCATATAGAACTGTTCTATTTCTGTTGATGGACATGACTATCCTCTTGTAATGTTGTTCCACATGCTTGGAAATTGTCATTTTTATTTTTCCTTTTAGGTACTACTAACTCTGTCCTCAAGCAATCTATGTTCTTTCTCCTCTTTGCAAAAAGGTAGCTCTTGTAGCTTATGAGTGTTGTCTTTATATGAGGCATATCTCTTTGTTGTTCTTCTCATATGGATATGGGCTCATGGTGACATGATGACAGAAATGTTTGGTGGTTCTTGTAACTTGCTCATTCTGCTCCATGGTATGGCTGTTCATGTTATCACTCTATAACTGTACCCTGGATGATATAGTACTGTTCATCTGTTCAATAATAATATCACACTTCATTCATGACAAAGAATGGAAAAGTACCTATTATCTTTAAATTCTTTGGTTGTACCCCTTGATATAATTGTACTTCTCTTGCACTTTGATCATTGATCATATATGATTTGTGGCATAACAAGAACATGATGTAAAATTGCTATTTGTTTGTTCAATTGAATATCTATTCACAATGCCATTACTTTGAGCATGTTGGGCTCAACCCTTATGGGAGCCCATTTTCTCCACATGCTTTAATGTCTTCAAATCAACAACATAACTTTTCCTATACCTGCACAGTGAACAAACAAGTTGGCATAAAAACATACCTCTTGGAAGCTGATTGATTTCTCTCATAATGATTTGATTTATTGCACATGTCTGATTTTGATCCAACTGTATTAATGCATAATGTTTGCAAGTTTATATAGCTGTTGATAAAGCATATGATGAATTTGTATATCCAGAGCTTCTAACAAAACTTTTCTCCAACCTTGCAGGTCTGCCATCCTGATTAGGAGCAAGAAGATGAAGATATGAAGACTAAGCTGTCAGATAGGAGAATCAACCTTCATGATAAGGCAATGATGGATATCACTTTCCTCATGTGTTCTTTTCCTTTTCTTTATCATTAGATGTATAGCTTGCATGTTTTGTTGCATTGGCTCAGTTTAGTCATTCCCACGGCTTGTGTGGGACATATTTGAACATTTTCTTGAATATAATCAGTTATTTTACCTTATGCAATGATATGTCACGTCTTAGGCTTTTGCAATTACTTGAATTGGTTAATTTCAATTGAAATCATATAACATTAGTTGATGATATTGGATGATATATTATTGGTTTAAATTTCAATTGCTTCAGCTATGTTTGGAACTAACCTATTAATGTTGTGATGAGTTTGATTGTCTGCGGGTCTTGTCGAAGGACAAGAGCATGGCTCAGGTAGAGGGGACCTAACTTTTTGGCAACATGTGTTGGGTCCTATCTGGTTCTCTCACACACACTCACATAGATTGCATTGCATTCATGATTTAATGAATGTTTAGTTCGTTGAATGATTCAAGTATTGATGAATGGTTGCATTGCATTCTTGTTTTGACAAATGTTTAATTATGAATGTTCGCATTTCTCTTGTTTGGTTTTGTCTTCTTCATGCTCACCTCAAATTGTAATTCAATACCTGTTAAAAAAAAATGTAAGTTATAAAAGGATATGGGAAGCCATCCTTATATAATAATTTATTGTTTCTTAGAATATAATACAAAAAAAAATAGAGGAAACTATATATATATATAAAGATTAAATCTTAAATGCACAGAAGGATAACTCCTAGTTTACTTCATCGTAGTTCTTGTTTTAAATCATGCAATGAACGCATGAGAAGGAATCATTAAAAACTAATCTAAGGAGGGATTTTTTTAGCATGAGTTCATGGGAAAGGAGGGAAATTTTTTTAGTTTTCTTGAAAGTAAATAAAAGAGGAGGGGAAGATGCATTAAGAGAGAAGCACAAAGAAAAGAAACATGGAATTGGAGATCTGGGAAAAAGTAGATTTGGAAGGATCGAACAAGTTAGCTACTACGTATTCATAGGTTTTCCTCATTATTCAATGTCTTATGTTTGCCTTTATTACTTATTCTTTAAAATCTGGGATTGCATGATAAAATATGGTCTTCGTACTTTGGATTTGATCTCTGGTTATATTCTATTTGGCTCAGCAAGTTTTGTTTATCTTTTCTTGTAAATATGGATCATTTTAACACTCAAATCACCTTCCTCTTACACCAAGTGACTTCAGTCATTTTCGAAGAAGATCAATGCCTCTGTAAAGGCATTTGATTTGGTCGCCCTTTTAGACCATCAGCCTCTTTGTCTTCTAAGAAAACCAAGTGATATTTCTTCAGTCTTTTTGCTAAGTTGGAATGGACTTCTTATACCAGTTGACTTTATTCTTTCCTTATTGTCTCTTTTCTGATCGCATTACTATGCCTACGACCTCAATTTCTCCAAACGTCTCCTTGAATCAAGTCAACCTAGATTGATTATCGGAATAAATTATACGTTCTTCTTAACTTTCTACCAGAAGTTCCTTTAACTTAATTTATTTCCTAATGCAATTAGTTTGGATGAACTTTTCATAGCCTCTTATACGTCAAAAGACTCCCTGCTAATTTTCTCTTGCCAGCAATCTAAGTATAGCATTCAAGATGGGTGATAGTCTGTGTGTAATTGGCCTTACTTTCTTTATTTAATCTTGGCCTTCTTTATTCCAAGTGACTTGGTAATGTTTTGAACTCCATGCCGGATGGCCTTTGTCTTTCTTAGAAGTGACCAAAAACTAGATCCGTCCATAAGCAGAGGAAATAAGAACCTTCAAAAATTGAATGTGGATCTAGTATTTATCTTAAAATCTTTTATACCATCTTAGAAGGTAGTTTCCTCTTTTAGGTCTGACTCTCCTCTTATCGTGACATAAGAAAAAAGATCAATTGATTCCCTGTTGTAATTCTTAAAGTCTGAAATGATTATTTTCTTCATGAAATAGACATCTATTATACTACTGATCTCTTAAATTTGCCTTTCTTTATATAAAATCAACCTTACAGCCAATAGGATTCACAAGCCTCCTTAATTGACATTCATGAAATCTTCAAATTCTTTAGCAAAAATTATTTTCTTCTATATAAAAAGGTAGACTTATTTGTGAAATGACTTTGCTTTATTCTCATTGACTTATTCATTCTTGTCCATCGGCTATGATTTCTCCATAATCTGCAATCTTTACTTTTAACCTCTGTAATCTTATTTTAATTTGAACTTTCAAAAGCCTCTAGATTAGAATGAATAACCCAGGCTGCATTTGTCTAAAGCAGCCTAGATCGGCCTGTATTTCACTCTATCTGATTATTTTAAACTGCCTCTCTTGGTAACTAATCTTCAGCAGGAGATTTTAAGGCATTGGAATAGGTTTTGACTGTGTTAAATAATCGGCAGTTAGATAGTAAAAAGTGTGGTGGTGGTTGTGTATTAAGGCCGTCCTTTACTACTTGTTTATTACCAAATAAAAGTCTTCTATATGTATTTTAGATTCTTATTTAATTTTGGTAAAATAAGTATATTCCAAGTATTCATGTAAAGGCTTAATTATGAAACTCTTTTAAAATTGGTTAAAGATAGAAGATTAGTTAATAACCATCTTAAAACATGCAAACTTAGCTCGTTTTATCTTTTAACTAAATTAGTAAGACTTTTACAACTCAAATATGGCAACATACAATTTATGAAGTAAACCTTATCCTTATATTGAAAATGTATTTATGGAATTTGCATGTTAAATATTCAGATGTGTTATTAATTTTAACTTAAAGAGTTATTTTCTTCATAGACAACGTTTGTGTAAGAGAATAGCTTAACCCTAAACATAGTATCTATAAATGCTAGTATACAAAAAAGGGACACTACCTTTACTATGAATGTTTAAACCTTGGAATTATATTGCAATTATAGTAACAAATCAATTACATAAACCAAATCCTGGAACAATTTTTCTTATAAACCACTTTATGGTGATGATCAAGAAAACAAACCTCGTGAACATAATTAGCTCTTGACTACATAAAAAACATAGAATTCTTCCTTGATTCCTTGCATGTGCTATAATGAATATTATTTTTTTTTTTGCAAAGTTATGTTTTATTATGAAAAGATAGTTGAGTTTTTCTGTGTTGTTTTGCTTCTTGAGAAAGATTGCCTTTCGGGATGGGTGTCTAGTATGGGGTAATAGGGAAGTAGTTTTTTTTTTTAAATATACATGTTGTTCAAATGGTTAATGCTTTGGCCAAAGCGAATTTGATGTTGAAACAGACATATGCACCATTGTAGCTAATGGTTCGATTTACCTAGTATTCTTTATATTTTCCCTACCATATCCTATTAATGAAATGCTGCAATCATGATAGAGATGCATGTAGATTGATAGGCACACACCAAAGTCCACCTTGCACTTGTTTATAGGTTGCTAGGCCCTTCGAGTAGGGTTGGGCATCCTTTAGTTTGAAGGATATCAGGTAAGCGCAAGCTTCGTGGTTGGGCAGAAAAAGTGCCTAAACCATGTTTTTGTCCTTTGACTAAGCATATGGCCAGATGATCAATGGCGGTTGAGGATGGATTAATGAATTTGGATTTATTGGCATTTGTAGACAGTTATACTTTATCATGTGACTCAAATGATTTGTAAGGAATTATGCCATTTGAAATCTCTACTTTTATTCATTTGGTAAACTTTGTAATTGATTTCAAAATGATGTAATGAAACACAATTGGATATCAAACTTATGAATGAAAGAAACTTGCTTTGCCCTTTTGAAATTATTGTTATCTAGTCATAATGATGATGTTGTTACTTACTTTACTTTACTTTACATTATGATACTTCATTTTATTTTACTTTATAGAATTTACTTCAGTAATTATGCTGTGAAATTGTTTAGTACTGTTTAGGGTAAAATTGGATTTTTTTAATCTTTTGTTGTTTAGATGTTAAAATCCTCCTTTCACCCTAACATTGAAGGATCTAGGGTCAAGTGGCGAGCACTATCATACCCTAGGTCACTTACAAATGAAGGGAAACTTTGATTAGGGAATTAATTGTCAATTTTTCCTTCTCTTATGTCCAATTAACCATTAAAACCCTAATTATACAAATACAACAACAAATTGACGAATAATGGAAAAATCTCTTGCAGACCGGAGTAAAATAACAAATCACAAAATACCTATTTTCAAGGTTCTAAGGCGGAACAGTCAAGGACTAAGGTACGAGCACCCAAGTCCAAGGTACCTACTTTTTTAGGGAATCTGGACCTCCTTCCAACACTAATCAGCCCTGTAACTTCTATTTCCCAAGATCTATTTGCAAAGGACACTGTTGCAGGCGCCCTAGTCCCAGAATTGTTCTTTTGTCTGACTTTTCTTCAGATCCCAAATCCTTGATGCCTGTCAAGCCTTCCTGCAACTCCACTTTTTCCAGATGCAACACCTGTAACTTGCAATCACAAGACTTGGTTTGGGGGTTGTTGTGTTTAGAGGCTTGCCTCAGTTAAGCCTCGAAGGACACTTAAGTCTTTGAACAACATTTTCAGACAAAGAGTACATGGCCTTGTGAGGCAGAGACAAAAACCAAAGGAATCAATGATAAAAACACAATATTATGTCACCTTGTAGTGAAGCTCTCATGGAGGAAGATGCTCTTCATGCCATGAGGAGATTGATGATCAAATCTGCAAATATCAACACACAAAACATACAAGTCTACTCTTGCAACACAATAGAAAACCTTGAATCACCTTGAGAACACAATAGCTTGCTAGTAATCCTCTAGTTTACAAATGAATGCCTACACATGCTTATATATGCACCTACAAACACTCCCGTCAAGATCTTAAAAATCAAACTTTACCGTGTCGGCAAAAGAACCAACGAACGGTCATAAACTAACACTTAGAAATTGGGGCTGCCCCAAAAATAGGGCAGGACTAGGACGCGGGTGCCCAAGTCCTCCCTCCCTATTTTGGGTAGGGTACAGCTCAAGGGGTCCACCTAGGTCCAATCTACCATGGAAACTAGGTCTCATTCCATCAGTTTGCCAAAATATGAACTAAATGCCCTAAATACGTACTAAAGACCTGGAAGCTAAACCTTATGAGGGAAAAGCCCCCAAGCGGATATTTTCTGATGTTACATTTAGCCCCCACTTTAATGTATGTATAAACGCGAGGCCAATACATGTATTAAAGTAAGGTCACAAACAAAGCAAACACACCAAACACAGAGAAGACATACCAATCACATAGAAAATAGTAACAGGCATGCAAAACATGGAGAAGACAGTTACAGTCATGCAGAAGACGAGGAAGACAATCAATGCATAGAAGACACATTAATGCATGGAAGATAGAAATGATATCTTTTCTTTTATTTTTCTCATATATATGAAATGTAAATGCAAGTATTAGAAAGTAAACAAACCTCCCATACTATCGGATGCACTACCTTAAGGCATAGGTCTCAGTATATATGGAGCAACACAGACACAATACATGCAAAACCTCCCAAAATGCAAGAAGCACTACCTGAAGGCGCTAGTCTCTGCATATGGGGTAACAAACACGCCACACAAACAAGCATGCCAAAACACACACACATTTGAAGACACGGAGAAAACACGGCAGACAAGCCATGGAGTGTACCTATTTCTAGGTCCAACACCATCTCAGGCTCATTACAGGCACACACCGATGATTGGTCTTTACCACAACATTTACTGAAGACACGCTTAAGGGTTGAGTTAGTCACAGAACTACTCCCCACCTCCACAGAGGACTTCTGAAAATGCAACCCCATCCGCATCACGGAGACACCTTATAGTGAAAAGGAAGCATGGCATACCACCCCACTTGCATCATAGAGATGCCTTACAGTGAAAAGGAGGTATGAGCTCAAAAGTATACAACCCCACCCGTATCATGGAGATGCCTTACGATGAAAAGGAGGTATATGCAATAGATAGATTCATTGATTGCAAACAAACTTAGGATGTAGGAAGTACTCATCGTACTAGCCTACACTTGAGGATAACCACATTGCTAACATCTATAATAGGCAGCTTACCTTATATATGCCCCCACCTTAAGGTGGTTGATATCAGTTATCGATAGCAAGCACATTAAGGTAGGAAGAAAACACATAAGGGAACACTGACTTTCACACAACCCATGCCCCCGGAGGTGACATGTATTTTATGATCGCCAAATGTTTCCACAAACACATCCCTACAAGAAACATGTTAATGTCTACAACATCATGATAAACAACAACATTCATGCATATGATTAACCACACAAAGTGCCAAGGTTATACAACAAATTTAGAGTTCAAGGATAACCAGGGGCTATATCATGAAGCTCTCTGAATCGAGTACTGCCAAGGCTAGATTCAAAGGCGAACAAGGGTGCACGGAGCAGCAGTATTGTTAAGGTTTGTAAATGCGATAGAAACATCATGAAATTCACTATGCGGAAAGCATGAGTGCTTCCACTAGCCAAGCGTCAGATAAGATATACAACCCCATCATCATATTAGGAACTAAGTCCATTTTTTAATTGCTCTCGAAAGGGACACTAGGTCCGCATCAGTATAAATGTTTGCCATCATCTGCCTGCTAGGTGGAAACACTAAAGGAAGGGAAACAATAAATAAGAGAGGAGAAAACAAGTGTCTTAGGGATAGTCACATAGGAGGGTGCCCCCAAGTCACCAACCACGATGCTATATCCGTAAGACACAACACACAACAATGAAATCAAAGAGAGGCAATATAGAAGAATGATGATACAAATAGAGGAAGGTCACAACAGAGTCGGTCCCCTGGTATCCCAAACCTTATGGGAGAATCTAAGCTCATCCCAAGAGGCCTAAACAACACACATCATCGTCATCTTCCCACTCCCTAATGTTAGAGGATAGTGGGACATATGGTACCATAGTCATATTCATATCTTTCTCATCATGTTGTTTATTATTAGGATCATGTTTGTTTGGTTTAATGTTGGGATCAATGTTTTCTTGTTGAGAGGCAAGGGAAGCCCGTTGTCTTCTCTTCCTCCCTTTTGTAAGTTTATGTTGTTGTATTTTACGACTCAATTTTTTTAACATAGGGCTTTGATTTGTTATGGATTTTTGTGTTCTAGAGGAGGAAGCACCAAGATCAAAGGTTCTTTGTCTAGGTGGAATGTTTTCTTGTTGAATCTTACTAGCATACTTATTCTCTATCCTCTTAGTGATGTCCAAATGACTTGAATATTCAAACAAAGGAGGGACATTAAAGGTCTTCTCTTCCTTAGTGAAATTCAAGGTGTGCAAACAATCAACTAAAGGAAGAAGGTTGGTGGGAGGATCCACAGAGGTAGGAATTTGATTATTGTTAAATGAATGCTTATTTTCTACCCATGGAATGTTCTTTGTTAAAGGGAGCTCTTCATTCACAAATGCTTCATCTTGGCCAAGGAGAGCAGTGGAATTACTAAAGCTATCCCTAGTCTTCTCATTTAAGTATTCAGTTATAGGGGAAGTTGGATAACTTATGGGATCTTCATCAGCCTTTTCCTTGCTACTCATGGAGAAGAACTCATTTAAACTTTCAAATATCGTAGGATGTTCACTCATGAGGGTTAAAAATTGGTCAAAATCAAGATCTTTGATAAATTCATGTAAAGATACCATTAAAAAATGACATGAAGGTGCCATTTCAATGTAAGATCATATTTTGAGAAGCTTTTCCAACTTTATGCAAAAGTCAAGTGCAAAACTATATGCAAAAATGACCTATATGCTTGATTTTTTGATACGTTTGCAATGCCAATGAATGAAACAAAGGATGTTGTAAGGATTTTGATTGAGGGAAGCAAGTTATATGCCTGAGATCAATACAAAATAGCAAAAGTATCCTTCTCAACACACTCTTGATGCAAATCCAAGAAAATGCCAAGTCAAAAAAATATGTCAAAATAGGCACTTTTTTCACAAAAACTCAATACAAAAGAGCATAACAAAGGGTGTTGTAAGGAAAATGATGATGGAAAGAAAATAATATTAGTAATAACAGCCACTTTATGTAAAAATACCCAACACAACATGATTTTAGTGCCACTTAAAGTAAAACCCTAGTGAAAATATAGCAAAAATAGGCTATTTTTCACGATTTTTCAACTCCAAGACCCAGAAAAAGGGGTGTTGTAAGGAATTTTAGGATATAAATAAAATAATATCAATAATATCAGTCACCTCAATCCATAAAATTGATCACAACATGCTTGGAGTGCAAACTAGGTCAAACCCTAGGGCCAAAATAGCTAAAATGTGTAGTGTTTCGCCAAATTTTCACTACAAGAGCCCGTTAAAAGGATGTTGTGAAGATTTTTATGAGGGGAAGAAAATGATTACCCTGATAACTACAAATTAATGTAAAAATATCCTTCATAACACACCTATAGTGCAAGTTTAGAGAGTCGATAAGGCCGATTTTAGTGAAAATTATTGTTTTTGAAGCCCTAGGTTTGAGATCTTGGGACAAAATACTATGAAAATGTTTTGGAGTCTAATTTATGATGAAATTGACTTAATTTCAGATCTGAAAATCATTTTCAAGCCTTAACATGCAAAATGCCCATGCAAATTTAATGAAAATGCATCAAAATTGCTAGTTTTTGTTAAAATTTGCTATGTAAAAAATTAAATCTAAATAAAATTCACACTAAAATGAAAGACTATAGTCAAATGAAAATTTGAATGAGCCTCTAAAATTAGTATAAAAATCTGAGAAAAGATTTTGCCTACAAACCCTAGATTTTGGAATTACTAGGTTATATAAAATTGTCAAAATTTCCGCAAAACCCTAGCAATTAAATGATGAAAATGCAAGGTAAATTTTTTTTTTTTAATATTTTTCTGTAGTTTATATCATATCTGATGCAAAAATCATGAATTAGGAAAATTTAGAAAGAATTGATGCAATTTAGTAAGCCAAACAATGCAATTTTTTGTATTTTTCCAATTTTTCAATTTTTTTTGAATTTTTCTCAATGCAATAAAATGAATGACCAAATGAATGGATAAAATCGCACCAAATCTGAAGACAAACACTCAGAAAGTTACAATTTAAGTCAAAAAACATGGGTTCACCAAAATGTTTAGGATAAAATTGGAATTTGTTAATCTTTTGTTGTTTAGATGTTAAAATCCTCCTTTCACCCTAACATTGAAGGATCTAGGGTCGAGTGGCAAGCACTATCATACCCTAGGTCACTTACAAATGAAGGGAAACTTGGATTAGGGAATTAATTATTAATTTTTCCTTCTCTTATGTCCAATTAACCATTAAAACCCTAATTATACAAATATGACAACAAATTGACGAATAACAGAAAAAGCTCTTGCAGACAGGAGTAAAATAACAAATCACAGAATACCTATTTTTGGGGTTCCAAGGTGAAACAGTCGGGGACTAAGGTGCGGGCGCCCAAGTCCAAGGTACCTTCTTTTTCAAGGAATCTGGACCTCCTTCCAACCCTGATCAGCCCTATAACTTCTGTTTCCTGAGATTTTTCTGTGGAGGACACTGTTGTGGGTGCCCTAGTCCTAGAAGTGCTCCTTTGTCCAACTTTTCTTTAGATCCTGAATCCTTGATGCCTACCAAGCCTTCTTGCAACTCCACTTTTTCCAGATGTGACACCTATAACCTGCAATCACAAGACTTGATTTGGGGGTTGTGGTGTTTAGAGGCTTGCCTCAATCAAGCCCTGGAGGACACTTAAGTCTCTGAACACCGTTGTCAGACAAAGAGTGCGTGCCCTTGTGAGGCAGAGGCAAAAACCAAAGGAATCAATGATAAAAACACAATATTATGTCACCTTGTAGTGAAGCTCTCATGGAGGAAGATGTTCTTCATGCCATAAGGAGATTGATGCTCAAATATGCAAATATCAACACATAAAACATACAAGTCTGCTCTTGCAACACAATAGAAAGCCTTGTATCACCTTGAGAACACAATAGCTTGCTAGTAATCCTCTAGTTTACAAATGAATGCCTACACATGCTTATATATGCACCTACAAGCACTCCCTCCAAGATTTTAAAAATCAAACTTTACCGTGTTGGCAAAAGAACCAACTAACGGTCATAAACTGACACCCAAAAATTGGGGCTACCCCAAAAATAGGGCAGGACTAGGGTGTGGGCATCCAAGTCCTCCCCCTATTTTGGGCAGGGTACAGCTCAAGGGGTCCACCTAGGTCCAATTTGCCATGGAAACTAGGTCTCATTCCATCGGGATGCCAAAATATGAACTAAAATGTCCTAAATGCATACTAAAGACCTAGGAGCTAAACCTTACGAGGGAAAAGCCCCCAAGGGGACATTTTCTGACGTTACAAGTACATTACATGAAATATGTATGTTTTCTTTCTGAATCAAATGCCTAGGATAAAACAACTAAATCTGATTTGAAACACGTTTAAAATATGATGATGAAATGACAATTTATAAATACCTTTTCTTTTCACCGAATTGTGATATTTGAATAATTCAACAACATCATAACTGAAAGATAAAACAAGTTAGATACATGTCATTCCTTGAATGTCTGCTATCTTGTCCTGAGACCAAACATTTCACTTATCAGGATGGTTTGACAATTCTGATTGGACTGTCACATTATCCTGATAAATGATTCTTCATGTTCTCTTCCCAAGATATTAGGCATTTGACTAAGTGATCATACACTTAAATTTTTTTCTATTATCTCCTTTTGTGACAACTGCAACCTAGGCCTTGCTAAATTAGGTGTGAACATAATTTAGTAACAATAGCTTGGGTATCCTTTCTAGCCCTTCACTATTTTATGGGATGTTAAGACCGAATAACACCTCATTGATAATCTACTTCAAATTCTTTCAAATAAGTTGTAGTGATTTATGACAAACAATAATGAATGCTCTATTGTGTATTAGATTTTTGTGATTGATGTGCTTTTGTATTTCCCCTAGAATTGTGAAAGATGTATGAGAGGCGTTAGGTTAATCTTGTTTCAATTTCAAGGAAGCGACATTACATTTTGGGCATGATTAGTTTTGGCATTTTTCATTTCGGCCCAAAAGTGGGACTTATGTGATTTCACCCCATACAGATTACTAGTTACATAGAATGGATCATAATAATTATCTTGTGGGATCTCCTCATTAGAAAATTTAATTTCATGGAGAAAGAGGAGATGAAGATGTGGCATTAGTTTAAATAGTTCCCACAAAAGCATGTTCAAATGATGCATCCTCATTTTCAAAAATATTTGTGTATATCATGTACCTTAACATTGTTTGAATGATTTGGAAAAGATTTGTGTATATTTCTAATTAACTATTAATAGGTACAACTAATGGATTTCCATTGTCATTGATGCCTTCAACTTTGATCATATTATTATTGACTAGGTCTTATACCCATATTATTATTGACAAGGTCTTATACCTTATGTTTAAGATGTACTCATGATTGAGTATAATGGCATTTGACCATATGGAAATTACAAAATCCTTGATCATATATTCCTAGGAAGTTTGTCAAGAGATCCATGGACAAATGAGAGGGATAGTGATTAAATTAACACTCATATAAGCTTTAAAGAACATCATTCATGGATTCTTGAAGCCTAGTAAACTTCCTACTAGCATTTGGTTTGAATGATGGAAAAGGAGAGGCACTAACAACTTGATTAACATTATCCTTCATGTCATTACACTTTGAAATTTTGTTTGAATTTTGATACTTTCAAGGTATGAAGCATTTTGACTTGATGATCCATATTTGAAATCATTTCTTATAACAACTTTGATTCCTAAGTTTTCACATATGCATAAAGGTCTATAAAAGATGCAAAACTATAATTAGGTACATTTTATACAATTGGTTAAACCAATCCCTGAAGGGAAATGTTTTATAACTTGAAATAATGTAGGGACATCATTTTTTAGAATAAGGACTAAAATTGTATAATATAGTCACTAATAAGTTCATTTGGTCCTTGGGTACACTCAATTAGATTGGAAACTATAATTCTAAGGCCCATATTTACTTTGAATTGGTTGAAAAACAACATTGTCAAATTACCAATGTGTGAATAGAGCCTCGAGGAGTGAAAAGAACCACTTGATAGCATACTACTTAAGATTCCTTATAAAAAATTAGCCAATAGTCTCTCCTCATAAGGAAAAACTATGCATGATCAACTGCAAATTACCTCAAATGTGTGTTAGAGTCACCCTTGCCATCATACATTAAAACAGAGTGCCACATATACCCATAGGTAGTCGATGTACAACAATCTCATAATCTAATGGTGTATGTCTAGCATCTTTGAATTCCTCATTAACTTTACTATTAGGTCTTGCATCCACTATTTTTTCTACTTCATCTACCTTATGAATTAGTTCATCTAGGGTGGAAGATTGAAGAGTTACTTGAGGTAGGGTTGAAGGCCACTATAATTTGTATAAGAGTGTGTGTGGGATGTATAAGATAGGGTGAGGAAGAAGCAAAGAAAAAGAAAGATAATTAAGGGTATGCAAGGAGGTAGATGGAGATATAAAATGAGGTATGGACACGGCATGAGATGGGGTAGTAGATGTAGTGGTGACATGACTAAAAGGGGTAGTGATAGGTTGGATATTGGTGGATGAGATATACATGTAGGTGTAATACAACACATGAGATGCAAGTATCTCAAGAGGGGTGAAGTTAGGATGAAGGTCATATTAAGGAGGGAAAGTGGAGAAGGGGTAAGAATCATGTAGT
This sequence comes from Cunninghamia lanceolata, assembly GCA_027924645.1. NCBI lineage: Eukaryota > Viridiplantae > Streptophyta > Pinopsida > Cupressales > Cupressaceae > Cunninghamia > Cunninghamia lanceolata. The sequence goes on from BSBN01001673.1 coordinate 1,045,543, forward strand.
GGAACACTAGCAGTGGTATTACTATGAGGGTGAGTGTGGTGGAAGAGGAAATAGTAGAGGATTGATCAACAATAGAAGTGGGAAAGGAGGTAGATACAATAATCATAGTAGATGAAGAAATCTTGGTACTAATTGTTGGGATAAGGTGCATTTAACCTTGTAAATCCCATTATTATATTATTCTATTTATTATTTGTAAGTATCCATAAAGTATGTACAAGTTTCACCAGTAGTGTTAAAAATTATTTACTATCCATGGTAATTATGGAGTTACTGCACCGGTAAGTTTTGAAGTTATCGGTGGTAGTTACATGATGTCATTTACTATGGTAAATGGTAATTGTCCAAAGTGGGGTGCACATGTGGAGGAATCACCTATTTTTAGTGTTATGATGTGCGTCGTAGATGTTGTAAGGTGTAAGAGATTCTATGACACTGTAAATTTTCATAAGAATCTATGACATTTATGACAGCATATGACAGATCTTAAGATGTTGTAAGTGGCTATTTTTAGCCCCTAGGCATTCAAGCTTGCATGGACATCTTTTGCCAAGTGTAGGATGCATGTATGACAACTTTTATGACCCCATAAGAGCCTATTTTTGTCCATGGACGTCCAAGGTTGTATTGTTAACTCTTGACAAGTGTTATGAGCTTGTAAGACGTTATTGAATGATGCATGGGTGAAGATTCCAAGGTGGACACCTATCTTGAGGTTTTGTTAATTTTATATAAACCATGGCATAGTAGATGAGATGCATAACAGGTTTACATGTACTTAGGTGTTACCGGAATGTTGTTAGATTGAAGATTGAAGGATAGATTGGTGGTGTTGTTGTATTGTAAATCATTTTCAGATTAATACAAACATTGGTCCTCTTTCCTATGTGGAGTTTTTTACCTAAAAGGGTTTTCTCCATGTTAAACATTATGTTATGTGTTCAGTTTTCTGATTTTGCATTTTTGTGAAGCATAGTTTCATTTCTTATTACAATCTCCATCAATAATACACACTTAAAAGATTGTAGAAATTTATTTGAATCAGATTTCCATTGAAGTAGTGTTGCTTTCATTTCTAACATTTGGTATCAGAGCCTGGCCAACTTTGACTCTTTGGTGGTAGTGTGGAAGCTATATCTACAGTGGGAGATTTGGTTGTGTTTGTCTTGTAGATCTTGAGTTTTTATTATGGCTGGATCCATTGTTGCATCAACCTCTCGTTTGGACATTGAGAAGTTCAATGGAATGGGGTATGAATTGTGGAAGCTAAAAATGGAAGATTTGTTGGAAGAAAGAAACAAATGGTTGGCTATTCAAAAAGAGATGAAACCAGATGATGTATCTCTGGATGAGTGGGCAAAACTAGATAAGAAAGCACAGGGAACCATCTGTTTGTGTCTTTCATATTTTGTCCTGCTGAATGTCGCAAAGGAAGAGACTGCACATAAACTGTGGAAATGGTTGGGTGAGATCTATTAAGCCAAGAATATGGTAAATAAGATTTATTTAAAAAGAAAATTGTTTTCCATGAAAATGAGAGAAGGTGATTAGTTGCAGAGCATTTAAATTCTTTTAATTTGTTGTTGAGTCAGCTTACTTCAGTAGATGTTGATGTTAGTGAGGAAGATAAATGTATCTTACTTCTTTGTTCTTTACCTAAGTCTTGGGAGAATGTTATCCTTGCTATCACTGCTAACCTTGCAGATCTGAAGCTGGATGCCCTTGTTTCAGTGCTAATATCATAGGAATTGAGGAAGAAGAGTTCAGATAGTTCAGGAGATGCTCTCATTATCAAGGGAAGGTCTAGGGAAAGGGGACCTAAAGGAGATCATAAAGGAGCTAAGGACAAGTCCAAGGGCTGGTCTAAGACTCTTGGTAAAAAGAACAGAGTTAAGTGTTGGAACTATAGTAAAAGGGGACATGTGAAGGAGTGCAGAATCCCCAAGAAATAGTGGGAGAGTGCTTCGGATAAGTCCCTGAATGTAGGTGAAAATGTTTTACTTTTTGCATGTAATGTTGTTTCTAATGATCACTGGTTGGTTGACTTAGGATGTTCATTTCATATGACCCCACATAAGGAATGGTTCTCCACATATGAAGAATATGATGGAGGTAATATGTACCTTGGGGACAACTCTACATATCTGATAGTTGGGAAAGGCAAGGTACTATTGTGTTTCAATGATGGGAGAATTAAAACCCTCCCTTATGTTTATCATAATCCTGGATTAGCTAGAAATTTGATTTCTATTTCAAAGATGAATGATTTGGGAATGCATGTGACTTTTGACAAGCATGGCTACATATTGGTGAGAAGGAACTTGGTGGTAGCGAAGGGGAAGAGATTGGGAAACCTGTTCAAGATTGAAAGTTTGTAATGTCTCTTATGTATCTGAGGCTAGTACTAAAAATACATGTATGTTACATGGCACCGTAGATTGGGCCACACTAGTAATAATGTTTTAAAAACTATTAAGATAAAATATTTGTTGGACAATTTCTCTTATTCTGATGAGCACTTTCATTTCTGTGAGCATTGTGTGTTTGGTAAACAAAATAGAAAATCATTTCCTTTAGGAAGCAATAGAGCAAAAAAGAAGTTAGAAGTTATTCATACAGATTTATTTGGACTTGTGGATAATGATTCTATTGGAAAATCTCATTTTTTTGTTACCTTCATTGATGATGTGTCCAGATTTACATGGATTTATTTTATGAAACACAAATCTAAAGTTTTCACTAAGTTTAAGGAGTTTAAAGTCTTAATAGAGAACCAATCAGGGTTGAAGATAAAAATATTAAAAGCTGACAATGGAGGGGAATATTGCTCTAAGGAATTTGATGAGTTTTGCAAGCATGCAAGCATAATAAGACAAAAGACAACTCCGTATACACCACAACAGAATGGTGTTGCAAAAAGGATGAATCAAACAATTATGGAAAGAGCCAAAAGTATTCTTAGTGATGCATAGTTGGATAAATGCTTTTGGGCATAAATCTCCTTGCTACTTGATAAACAGATCTCCTTGTAAGGCTCTTGATTTAACACCTTATGAAGTGTGGACAGGTAAGAAACCTTATGCTTCACATTTAAGGGTTTTTGGCTATAAGGTTTTTGTTCATGTGCCTAAGGAAAATTGATCTAAGTTGGATCCATAAGCTGAAAAGTGTACATTCATTAGATATGGTGATAATGTGAAAGATTACAAGATTTGGAATCCACTAACCCGCAAGATTATCTTTTCTAGAGATGTTGTTTTTAGGGAACATAGACCTATTTCTGAACTTGAGCAGCCAAAAGAAAAAGATGAAAAGGTAAAGAGAGTGCACTTTGAGTTAGAGAAGCAAGATGCACCTCAGGAAGAATAGAATGATGGATTGGGGGGTGAAGAAGAAGAAGAAGATTCAAGTAGTTCTGATGAAGATGAGTTTGTTGTTACAGAAGAAGTTGGTACAGATGAACAAGTTGAGACTCTTACTCCACCGTTGAGGAGATCCACAAGACAATGGAATCCAGTTGACAGGTATAGCCCACCAGATTTCTGTTGTGTATTTTCTTTATTGAGTACTAACAATGAGCCTAGATGCTACAAGGAAGCTATTCTTTCAGATGATAGTGAGTCTTGGCAGTTAGCAATGTAGGAGGAGATGATGGCTTTAGACTCTTGTAACACCTAGGACCTTGTTCGTTTGCCCAAAGGAAGAAAGGCCATAGGTTGTAAGTGGGTCTTCAAGAAGAAGTTTGGAGCAGACGGTTCATTGGAGAAGTACAAGGCTAGACCGGTAGCCAAGGGCTACTCCTAGAGACAGGGAGTTGATATTGGTGAGATATTCTCTCCTATAGTTAAATTGACTTCTATTAGATTTCTTTTATCCATTACTACATCTTATGATTGGGAGATTGAGAAAATGGATGTTAAGACTACGTTCTTGCATAAAGATCTTGAGGAAGAAATTTATATGCAACAACCTATAGGTTTTGAGGTAAAAGGGAAAGAAATATGGGTTTGTAGGTTAAAGATGTCTCTCTATGGTTTAAAATAGTCCCCTAGAATGTGGTATCAAAAGTTTGATTCATTTGCATTGAAATTGGATTTTGTTATAAGCAAGGAGGATCATTGTGTATACATTCATTGTATTGATGATTCTATACTGGTTATTGCATTGTATGTTGATGACATGTTATTTTTCAACAATACTAAGGGTATGATCAGTGAACTTAAAGCCCAACTTTTAGGTGCATTTGACATGAAGGATCTTGGAGCTACCAGGTATATTTTGGGTATGGTGATCTGAAGGGATAGAGGTAACAGAAAGCTTTGGTTGTCACAAAGTAAGTATGTGAATACTATTTTGTAGAGGTTTAGTTTGCAGGACTATAACCCAGTCAGAGTTCCTTTACCCATTGGTACTAAGCTTTCATTAGATATGTGTCCAAAGACTGAAGATGATCTTGAGGATATGTCCAATGTGTCATATGCTAGTGTTGTAGGGAGTTTGATGTATGTAATGGTTTACACTAGGCCAGATATTGCCCAAGCAGTGGGAGTTTTGAGCATATTTATGTCTAACCCTGGTAGACAACATTGGAATTATGCGAAGAGGGTGCTTAAATATCTTGCAGATACTCTTGATTATTATTTGGTTTACTTTGGTACTGATAGTGTTGTTAAATCTTTGGACATATAGGGTTTTGTTGATGCAAATTGTGTAGGTGGTTTGGATAGACGAAGGTCCACTAGTGGCTATGTGTTTACTCTATTTGGAGGAGGAGTGAGTTGGATGAGTAAGAGGTAGCCCATAGTTGCTTTGTCCACCACAGAAGCATACTATATGGATGCTACCCATGTCTCTAAGGAGGTAGTTTTGTTGAGGAGACTGTCTAAAGATATTGGATTTGATTGCAGGATCATTCAGATTGGTTGTGATAGCCAAAGTGCTATCTATGTGGTTAAGAATCTCATGTATCATGCTCAAACTAAGCATGTTGATGTTTAGTATCACTTTGTTCAAGAGTTGGTTGCAAATGGACAGATTGAGCTAAAGAAAATAGACACTTAGGAGAATGTTGCAAATTCATTGACCAAGCTTGTGAGCACAGAGAAGTTTGTGTGGTGTAGAGAGGCCATGGGCCTTGTTTCTAGTGCCTGATTATTTACAATTATTTTTCCTATGGGTTGATTTACAATGTATAATGCCAAGTGGGGGAATGTTGGGATAAGGTGCCATTAACCTTGCAAATCCCATTATTGTATTATTCCATTTATTATTTGTAATTACTCATAAGGGATGTACTAGTTTCACCGACAGTGGTAAAAATCATTTACTATCCACGGTAATTATTGAGTTACTGCACCGGTAAGTTGTGGAGTTACTGACGGTAGTTACGAGATATCATTTACTATGGTAAATGGTGATTGGCCAAAGTGGGGTGCACATGTGGAGGAATCACCTATTTTTGGTGTTATGACATACGTCATAGAGGATGTAAGGAGTAAGAGATTCTATGACATTGTAAGTTGTCATAAGAATCTATGACATTTATGATAGCATATGATGCATCATAAGATTCTATAAGTGGCTATTTTTGGCCCCTAAGCATTCAAGTTTGCATGGACATCTTTTGCCAAGTGTAGGATGCATGTATGACAACTTTTATGACCCTGTAAGAGTTTATTTTTGTCCATGGATGCCCAAGGTTGTATTGTTGACTCTTGAAAAGTGTTATGAGCTTGTAAGAAGTCATTGAATGATGCATGGGTGAAGATTCCAAGGTGGACACCCATCTTGAGGTTGTGTAGATTCTATATAAACCATGGCATAGTAGATGAGATGCATAACAGGTTTACATGTACTCATGTGCTACCAGAATGCTATCGGATTGAAGACTGAAGGAGAGATTGGTGGTGTTGTTGTATTGTAAATCATTTTCAGATTAATACAAACATTGGTCCTCTTTCCTATGTGGAGTTTTTTACCTGAAAGGGTTTTCTCCACATTATACATTGTGTTATGTGTTCAGTTTTCTGATTTGCATTTCTGTGAAGCATAGTTTCATTTCTTGTTACAATCTCCATCAATAATACACACTTAAAATATTGCAAAAAATTATTTGAATCAGATTTCCATTGAAGTAGTGTTGCTTTCATTTCTAACACTAACCACTTGCAAGATCTCTAATCCATATGGCTTGGTGATGAACACATTTTGAATCATATCAACTAGTTGTGTAAGATTTCTAGCATTAGCCAAACTAGCAAGCTCATTAGAAAAGTCTTAGTTGGTCAAATGAGCATCATAGTCATAAGCTTGGTTGTCTTATAAGTTCTTGACATGACCATCCAAATAGATATTTGTCAAGTATTGGATTGGGCAGTCATGTTTAGGTTTATACGAGCACATCTCAATAGAAGAATAGGATCACAAGTAGTTTGTGGCATAAACAAAAGATAGAAAGATAAAACTCAATAATTCACTTTCAAATTTAAAAATAAAAAATATTAGTCATATAATAGATGTAAAAAGGAGACTCTAATGGAGTGGCCAAGGGTGGTAGGGTAGGTAAAGGAGATATCATAACAAAGCTTAAAATGGTAAAAGAAAAGGTGTAATAATGAAATAGCTACAATTTCCAAAAATAAAAGGATTTTCTAATCTAGAGCTGTGAAAAATAGGTCATGTAAGAGTAGATGGGTTCACTAAAATATAAAGGGAAAGAACCCTTCCCTAAGCTTAATCTATGCTACTTAAATAAGATGCATACACATAGCCACAAATTGACCTAGATTAATTAATTATGAGTTGTGAGAGTGATAATCAACAATAAATGCTATTTTACGAAAGTAAATGTGAAGAAGGAAAGATATACTTATCTCTAGGCACAAAGATCAATGAGTCTAATGTAACTTTAGGATTTAAATTGTCCTATTACTAGAAATAGGACCTTTTTATCTGTGTAATGCCTTGAATTCTTACAATAAGATATGTGCCTTTGATAGGGTCAAGTACACACCTATGGATCATTCCCATGTTTACAAATATGTCCTCTAATAAGTGGATCTAATCTTACAATTTGTGTACCTCTACTCTCAGGTTCACCAAACTCATTAATGCCTGCTTTGATCTAAAGATTTGTTGTATTTAAGAATACCTTTGGAGGGCTACTTGATTGCTATGAGACAATTTCCATTAGGTGAAAACCAGCAAAAATTGGTCTTATAATAGTGATAAGAATCAAAGACATCAAGCAATATGTAAGTGCTCTAAAATAATTATGCAAATTTAGTTTCTTTTAGATGCTCCAATTAAAGTGTTCCTAGGATGCAAATTTAGTTTCTTTTATTGATTTCCCTACCAACATTGGAGGAGAATTTAATGCAACTATAAAATTTACCACAAAGTAGAAGATTTTTCTAATGGTAGAGTTTAACATAGGGAATAAGATAAAACCAAAGATGACCTACCTTTCACTGAACTAACTTTTGAATCAACTAATAATCATTTTGTGTGTGTGTTTAATAAGATAATGAAAAGTTGTTAAAACAAAGGAGCCATGCATAAGAAGCTAGCAAGGACCAGTAACAAACTACAAGTGCATTAATCCAACTATGCTTGAATCCATTCCAACAATTAAATATGCCTCTTAACAAACATCAAGCACACCTTGGTCAAACTTTTATACCAAATAGCCTATTGAAAATTAAAAAGGGCCTAAACTGAAATGACCTTACTATTATAGGATCCTCTAAAGGAATCAACAAACTAAAATAAATCTTCTACATGACAAAACATATTACTTAATATGCAGAAATAGTCTTGCAGAACACCTTGAAAGCACATATAAGCCATTGCAGCAATTATCTCTTTGTCAACATTTGACATAGGATTTAAAGAGTCCACTCAAAGAGTTGGTCTTGTTTCATTTATTGTTTAAAGTCTTTCCAATAGTGAGCATCAATAGCCACATCCCCAACCTGACATACATAACATTGTTTGAAGAGTCATCATTATGTATATACAAAACATTGTTTCTTGTTAATTTGACTAAAATTCATTTTCACTTATCATAGTGCAAAATAAAATCTAGTGTAAATATTGTAAGATTTTATAACACCAACTTTATGGAGGACAGTAGAATCAGATTCTTTGTTGAATGACTACTGTGTGTTTTCATCAATATGATAAATAATAGTAAGTCAGTTTCTATACTCTAGAGGGAACTTGTGTTGTATTTTTTGCACGAAAAAATAATAAGATTCCTTAATATTATACATTATACTCTATAGAGAGCTCATGTTGTAGTTTTTGTGCTTAACAATAATGAGATTCTTGTATTGGTAATCATTAAGTAAAGAGAAAAGAGTCAGGTGTTCTTTCATAAACTATTTCGTGTGAATTTTTCAGCTCTATATATAACATTGATCAAACAAAATTATTACTTTATCACTCGGCTATTCTCGAGCTTATCTCTAAATAATTTAATATCATAAAACTATAATATCCTAATATAGATCCTTGTAAAAATAATTACCTAAGGAATGTTTCATATGTTTGATATATTTGTATCCAGCTAATAAGTAGAGCTAACAAAAACCCCCTCTTCCCTTATACCTGTACTTGCATTGAGCACCAAATCTGATATGGTTCTTGCTAAATTGGAAGCCGATGTTGCACCTCCCATGAAAGTAGTTCTTAGAACCTCCAATGCCCTTACTACCTCTCTCATGGACGATCATTCTTGGGGAGATTCATTTGTGCATAGCAAACCAACATATATCAAAGAAACAAGGTAGTCATTGTGTTCCGTGTCCACATTCTCTAACAATGAATATGGCATCCTCTGTGGAAAAGTTGACCTCACCCACTTATAGAATCTTTTGAATCTAGATGGTATGTACCCATTCAACAGATTATTACTTAGGTTCAAGTAGGTTAAGTTTGTAAGACTAGTAATTTGTTGAGGTATGTTTCCCCTTGTTTCCTAAATCTAAGATAGAGAGGTTGGAAAAAAGGTAGCCTATGGATGGAGGTAAAACACCAGTCAAATGATTGTATGATATTTTTTATATTCTGGGTGGGAACAATTTGTGCGAACAGTGAGAAAAGGCAATGGGATATTACTTCTAATAACAAGCTGATTAAGTTTTAATATAATTTTTTCAAGCAAGAACAAATTGCCCAACTCAATAGGCATAATTCCACTTAGTTGATTATTCCTTAGGTCAAGAAGTTTAAGTTTAGAACAATTTCCTAAGGAACTTGACATGTTTCCCGTAAGCTCATTTCCCCATAAATAAAGTGATTGCAAATTGATGAGCATTCTCAATTCCTAACCATGTTTCGAATCTAGTTCAACGAGGTATTATCAACATTCAAATTTAATATAATTCAATATGCCATCTGATTTTGTTGTTTTTCTTGTATTGTTGACTATATTCATCGAACTAAATGTATGTATGAATGAAGGGCATGTTTATGCAATTATTGCAACTGAAGACAATGAAGAAGGAATGGATTATTATTTGTGTCATTGTGTTGAGGCAAAAATGAAATTAGATGTCCCTTTTATAGATGGAGAAAACATCTAGTACCCTACAGGATCAGTGGTTGTTACTAGAACATGGCATAGAATGTACCCAGTGAAGAATTCTAATTTGTGGTTGTTCAAGGACTTTGACACACATAGGAAGGTTCTTCTTTATTCTAACCTTGTTGTGGCATCAAACATTCATTTGATCAAATATGGGGGTAGACCATTGAACAAGACCTTATGGAAGGTTCATGAGTCTGATTAGGAGGCAATACTGAACACAATAAAGAGTAGATTAGACCTTAATGGTTCATTGGATTGAATTGGTGGAATGACATAAAAGTATGTTATTTTTCTTTTCTATCCTCATTTCACCTTGTATATTTTAGCTACTCATTTTAGCTAAATAGTGCAATTGTATATGCATGCAGAGTTTTACTATGATGGAGGTAGGCATAATCCTTATGAAGTTGCCTTTGGAAGGAAAGTAAGGTAGGTTTTCATGATTATTTCGTGATGATATGTCCTTTACTTTCTATTTCATAATGAGTTCTAATGAGTTTTAATGATGTTACTATGAGTTTTAATTTGTTTTAATGATGTTATTATTTCATAATGAGTCTTAGTGAGTTTTAATGACAAACAATTGATAGTAACAATAAGGGCAACCTCAATTGATGCCCTACAAGACATTGGATCAAGTGAGAACACCTTTATAGTATGAATTTTTATCTATCAGAAAGGTATTATGATTCAATTTTTACATTCAACGTCTCCTGAGGCCAAACAGATGTTGCTAACACATTAGGGTGGGTGGGTAAATGCTAGGGGGGATGTATTTTTGGTGGCAAAGCCTCATGGTCATTCTTGGCTATATCGAATGCAAACAATTTATCAAGAGCCCTAAGAAAAAAGGTGACAAACTTTGGATAGACTATTCCATCAAACTGTGACACCTAGGAACATCTTTGCATGTATAGGTGGACGTCAGGTCCTCCTACAAATAGCTACCTCATTTTTTGTTAAATCAATTTCGTTTGCCTATGGTGGCAAGGAATGCATTGTTGCAAAATGCTTTAGTTTCATGCAGTGGAAAGGTGCTAAGAGTGACATTTTACATTCCATAGGTCGTGGGGCTGAATAAACTTTACGAATGTATTGGGGTGGGTGAGTAAATGCCAAGGGAGGTCTCGTTTCACGTGCCAAGCGTCCTAGTCATTTAGGGCAGCAGACTACCAGCAAAGTCCCTTAAGATCCCTAAGACCAAAAAATTGCCAAACTATAACGGAGCAGTTCTCAAAATTTGTGGTAGTTGGGAATATCCTATTTGGACCTATAGGTGCATGTGGGGTCCATCCATAATAACCTCTCTTTGTTTTGGTCAACTCCAATCTATTTGATCATGCTGAAATCAAATGTATTCTTGCAAAATGCTTTAGTTTTATGTAGTGGAAAGGTGCTGGGAGTGACATTTGCATTCCATAGCTTGTGGGGCTAAACAAACTTCATCAATGTATCAGGGTGGGTGAGTAAATTCTAAGGGAGGTCTCATTTTGTGTGCCAAGCGTCCCAATCATTTGGGGTAGTAGGCTACCAGCAAAGTCACTTAATATCCTAAGACCAAAAACTACCAAACTTTGACAAATTAGTTCTCAGAATTCGTGGCAGTTGGGAACGTTCTGTTTGGACCAACATGTCAGAGTGGGTGGGTAAATACTATGGGATGTCTCATTTCATGTGTCAAGTGTCTCAGTCATTTTGATCTGCAAGCTACCAGTAAAGTCAAAAGGTGTCAGGAGTGACATTTTGCATTCCATAGGTTGTGGGGCCGAACGGACTTCGAAAACATGTCAGGCTTGGTGAGTAAATGTTAGGACAGGTCTTGTTTCATGTGCCAAGCACCCCAATCAATCGGGGCAGCAGGCTACCAATAAATTCCCTTAAGATCCCTAAGACCAAAAAACTACCAAACTTTGATGGAGCAGTTCTCAGAATTTGTGGTAGTTGGGAACATTTTTTTGGACCTACAGGTGCATGTGGGGTCCATTGACAATAACCTCTCTCAGTTTTGGTCAACTCTAGTCTGTTTGACCGTACCGAAATCAAATGCATTCTTGCAAAATGCTTTAGTTTCATGTAGTGGAAAGGTGCTAGGAGTGACATTTTGCATTCCATAGCTCATGGAGCCAAAGAAACTTTGCCAATGCATCAAGGTGGGTGGGTAAATGCCAGGGGAGGTCTCGTTTCATGTGCCAAGGGTCCCAATTGTCTGGGGCAACAAGCTACTAACAAAGTTACTTAAGATCCTAAGATAAAAAACTACCAAACTTTGACGGAGCAATTCTCAGAATTTGTGGCAATTGGGAATATTCCATTTGGACCTAAAGGTACACAAGAGGTTTGTCCACAATAACCTCTCTCAATTTTGGTCAACTTCAGTACATTTGACTGTACCGAAATCAAATGCAATCTTGCAAAATGCTGTAGTTTCATGTAGCACAACATTGCCAGGTGCCATATTTTTTGTTCTTCTCATCATGGAGCTAAACCGCTTGTGCCAACATGTTGGGGTGGGTGGGTAAATGTTAGGGGAGGTCTCCTTTCATGTGCCAAGCATCCCACTCATTCCAAGTTATAAGCTACCAACAAAGTAGAAAACTGCTAAGACTGAAATTTTGCATTCCATAGGTCATGGGGATGAACTGACTGTGCCAACATGTCTAGGTGGGTGGGTAAATGCTAGGTGAGGTCTTTTTTTGTACGCCAAGTGTCTTAGTCATTCTGGGTTGCAAGCTACCGATAAAGTTGAAAGGTGCTAGGAGTGACATTTTGCATTTCATAGGTCATGGGGCTGAACGGACTTCACCAATGCATCAGGGTGGGTGGGTAAATGTCAAGGGAGGTCTTGTTTTGTGTGCCCAAGGGTCCCAATCATTCAAGGTAATAGGCTACTAGCAAAGTCCCTTAAGATCCCTAAGACCAAAAAATGACCAAACTTTGATGGAGTAGTTCTCGAAATTCATAATAGTTGGGAATATTCTATTTGGACCTACAAGTGCATATGGGGTCCTTCCACAATAACCTATCTCAATTTTGGTCAACTCCAATCCATTTGACCATGCTAAAATCAAATGCATTCTTACAAAATGCTTCAGTTTCATGGAGAACAACCTTGCTAGGCACTATATTTTTTTATATGCTCATCGTGAGGTTGAACCAACTATACCAATGTTTGAGGTGGGTGGGTAAATGTTAGGGGATGTCTCATTTCATGTGTCAAGCATCCCAGTCATTCTGGTCTGCAAGCTACTGGTAAAGTGACTTTGTCGGTAGTTTATAACCTAGAATGACTGGGACCTTTGGCATAAAAAGAGAGACCTCCCCTATCATTTACCCACGCACCCCAACATATTGAAAAAGTCCATTCGATCCCACGAGCTATGGAATGCAAAATGTCACTCTTAGCACCTTTCGACTTTATCTATAGCTTACAGCCCAAAACAACTGAGACACTTTGCACATGAAATGAGACCTCCCCTAGCATTTACCCACCCACCCGGACGTGTTGGTTTATTCTATTTGACCCCATGAGCTATGGAATACAAAATTTTAGTCTTAGATACTTTCTACTTTATCGGTAGCTTACAGCTCAGAATGATTGGGACCCTTGGTACACGAAACAAGACCTCCCCTAGCATTTACCCACCCACCCCAATGTGTTGGCAAAGTGTGTTTGGTGCCATGAGCCATGGAATGCAAAATGTCAGTTCTAGCACCTTTCCACCTCATGAAACTGAAACATTTTGCAATAATGCATTTGATTTTAGCATGGTAAAACGGATTGGAGTTGACCAAAACTGAGAGAGGTTATTGTGGATAGACCTCACATGCACCTATAGGTCCAAACAAAACATTCCCAGCTACCATGAATTCTGAGGACTTCTCCATCATAGTTTGATAGTTTTTTGGTCTTAGGGATCTTAAGGGACTTTGTCGGTAGCCTGCTACCCCGAACGACTAGAGCACTTGGCACATGAAACAAGACCTCCCTTGGCATTTACCTACTCATCCTGACATGTTGGCAAATTCTGTTTGGCCCCACAACCTATGGAATGCAAAATGTGACTCCTAGCACCTTTCCACTACATGAAACTAAAGCATTTTGTAAGAATGCATTTGATTTTGACACGGTCAAATGGACTAGAGTTGACCAAAAATGAGAGAGCTTATTATCAATAGACCCCATGTGCACTTGTAGGTCCAAACAGAATGTTCACAGCTACCATGAATTCTAAGAACTGCTCTGTCATAGTTTGGTAGGTTTTTGGTCTTAGGGATATTAAGAGACTTTGTTGGTAGCTTGTTGTCCCGAATGATTGGGGCGCTTGGCACACGAAATGAGACTTCCTCTAGAATTTACCCACCTACCCCAATGTATTGGCAAAGTTTGTTTGGCCCCATGACCTATGAAATGTAAAACGTCACTCCTAGAACCTTTCCACTACATGAAACTAAAGCATTTTGTAAGAATGCATTTGATTTAGGCACGGTGAAATGGACTGGAGTTGACAAAAACTGAGAGAGTTTATTGTGGATGGACCCCACATGCTCCTGTAGGTCCAAATAGAATTTTTCTAGCTGCCATGAATTCCAGAACTGTCCCATCAAAGTTTGGCATTTTTTTTTATCTTAGGGATCTTAAGGGACTTTGCCGGTAGCCTGCTGCCCCGAACGACTGGGATGCTTGGCACACAAATATGAATAGGAACACAAACGCTAGCTCATGGTCCTCTTCTTTTGGAAATTCAAGGTAATGCATAGTCAGTCATGCATTCTTTAATTCCAGAGACACATTGTACCACATGTCATCGAAAGATTTGAACTCGAGCTGTAATAGTTCCTTATTTTCTACCACAATTGCTCATGCAAATCTTTCTTTAGATATTAGACCATTTAATGAAGCCTTAGAAGTGTTCTGGGTTGGACATTTTGCTAGATGATTGAAACCATAATAGAACAATAGAATTATATATGGTGTTCTCATTGCCCCGAGGATTCAATCAAGTAGTTGGGTAATTGCAAGAAGATAGGGGAACAAAAAAGAGTCTTAAGTGGCCACTTTTTTTTTAAATTAGGAAATGCTAGCCTTGGATGAGAAATTGAGCATAGTTACACTCAAAATTTTAAGATGAAACAAAAACAATGTTCGTAGTGCTCTGAGTCTACTTTCTAAACTACTAATTTTTTTTGAAAATGGTATAGATTAAGGGGTTCAAAGAGGGAGCCATAGAAATTGGTGTTGTTTCTATCAAAAAAAGATAACATAGCATGTTTTGTGGCTCCCTCAAAAGGTTAACTCTTTTTTGGTATTTTTAAAATTACTTCAGTGAGAAATTAGCTAACAACATGTAGTTTAAGCTTGATTTTTTAGATAAGTTTTTAATGAATATTTGATTTTTACTAATTTTCAAAGTGGACACATCCTGAAAAATAGAATTTTGGCCGCGCTACCCCTATAAATTTTAAAAACTAATTGAAAATCAAATTTTTTTTAATGTGTAGAATGGAGTCTAGTTTCTAAAAATGTAATTTTTTTGAAATTTCAATGAATGGTTAATTTACAATGAAAAAAGACCAAAAACAGACACATAAACAAAAGAAATTAAAGATGAAAGGCTTAACATTGTCAAAATGTGAAAAGAAATTACATCATTAAATAACTAAGAGAAAGCCTAACATTACCCAGGTGTTTGATTTGTTCAACCTTTAAACACGTGCAAATCTGAGGGTTAGCATGAATGAAATTATGTGAAATCCTATAGAATATGCAAAAACACGTCTTTGCATGTTGGGAAGGCACTCCAAGCCTTTAGGTCAAAAATCCAAAGAAAATCCCAAGCCTAAGGCTTGAGATTCCCAAAGAAAAATATAACATGCTCACATTATAATGCGCTCGTATTATAACACACTCGCGTTCTAACGTGCTCGTGTTCTGTTTTGTTTTGCATTTTTTCCCTTTTCGCAAAAGTTTGTTGATGCTTGTTATGTTTGACATAACGCGAGCGCCTTATGTCTCCATTGGAATGCTTTATGTTCAAAGTCATTAAGCATGTATGTATGTATGCTTGTATGTATGTATGCGTGTATGTATGCCTATATGTATGTATGTATGTATGTATGCATGCTTGTATGTATGTATATATGTATGCATGTTTGTATGTATGTATGTATGTATGTATGTATATGTGTATGTCTATATGTATGTATGTATGTATGTATGTATGCATGCTTGTATGTATGTATGTAAGGGTTTTGGGTTTAGGGTATATAAGGACCTAATCCCGTAGAGTTTTTAGGGTTGACGGTTGAGGTTTTTGGGTTTAGGGTTTAAGGTATAGGGTTGAGGGTTGAGGGATTAGGGATTAAGTAATAGGTTAAGGGTAGAGGGTAGAGGTTAGAGGGTTGAGGGTTGAGGTTTAATGGTTGAGGGTTGAAGCTTTAGGGATGAGGGTTAAAGGATTAGGTTTTAAGGTATCATGTTGAGGGTAGAGGAGGGTAGAGATGGGGGTGAGGTGGATAGGGAAGGAGAGGGGTGGATAAGGGTTGAGGGTTTAAGGGTTAAGGGTTTAGGGTAAATAGGGTTGAGGGATTAGGGTTTAGGGTTGAGGGTTGAGGGACAGAGTTTATAGTTTAGGGATAATGGATTAGGGTTTAGGTTTGAGGGTTTAGATCCATAGCGTTTAGGGTTGAGGGTCAAGGAATTAGAGTTAAGGTAGAGTGTTGAGGGTAGAGGGATTACGGATATGGTTTAGGGTTGAGGGATTATGGTTTAGGGTTGAGGGTTTAGGGGAAAGGGATTAGGGTTTAAGGTATAGTGTTGAGGGTTGAGGGTTTAGGAATAGGGATAGCGTTTAGGGTTTAGGGTTGAGGGATTAGGGTTTAAGGTTTAGGGATAAGGAATTAGGGTTAATGGTTGAGGTATTAAGGCTTAGGGTTGAGGGATTAACGTTTAAGGTTGAGGGTTGAGGGTTTAGGGATAGGGTTTAGAGTTTAGGGATAAGGGATTAGGGTTTAGGGTTGAGGCTTTAAGGATAGCATTTAGGGTTGACAGATTAGGGTTGAGGGTCAAGGGATTAGGGTTAAGGTAAAGTGTTGAGGGTAGAGGAATTATGGATAGGGTTTAGGGTTGAAGGTTTAGGGTTAAGGGATTAGGGTTTAGGGTTGAGGGCTTAGGGATAAGGGATTAGGGTTTAAGGTATAATGTCGGGGGTTGAGGGTTTAGGAATAGGGACAATGTTTAGGGTTTAGGGTTGAGGGATGTAAGGGTTTATATTTTAGGGATAAGGAATTAGGGTTGCGGGTTGAGGGATTAAGGTTTAAGGTTGAGGGTTGAGGGTTTAGGGATAGGGTTTAGAGTTTAGGGATAAGGGATTAGGATTTAGGACCTTGAGGGGTTAGGGTTTAGGGTTGAGGCTTTAGAGATAGCATTTAGGGTTGATGGTCGATGGATTGGGGTTAAGGTAGATTGTTGAGGGTAGAGGGATTAGGGATAGGGTTTAGGGTTGAAGGTTTAGCGTTGAGGGATTAGGGTTGAGGGATTAGGGTTTAGGGTTGAGGGCTTAGGGATAAGGGATTAGGGTTTAAGGTATAGTGTCAAGGGTTGAGGGTTTAGGAATAAGGATAGCATTTAGGGTTTAGGGTTGAGGAATGTAAGGGTTTAGGGTTTAGGGATAAGGAATTAGGGTTGAGGGTTAAGGGATTAAGGTTGAGGGTTGATGGATTAAGGTTTAAGGTTGAGGGTTTAGGGTTTAGGGATAGGGTTTGGAATTTAGGGATAAGCAATTAGGGTTTAGGGTTGAGGCTTTAGGGATAGCATTTAGGGTTGAGGGATTAGGGTTGATAGTCAATGGATTAAGGTTAAGGTAGAATGTTAAGGGTAGAGGAATTAGGGATAAGGTTTAGGGTTGAACGTTTAGGATTGAGGGATTAGGCTTTTGGGTTGAGGGTTTAGGGATAAGGGATTAGGGTTTAATATATAGTGTTGAGGGTTGAGGGTTTAGGAATAGGGATAGCATTTACGGTTTAGGGTTGAGGGATTAAGGTTTAGGGTTTAGGGATAATGAATTTGGGTTGAGAGTTGAGGGATTAAGGTTTAAGGTTGAGGGTTAAGGGTTGAGGGTTTAGGGATATCATTTAGGGTTGAGGGATTAGGGTTAATGGTCTATGGATTAGGTTTAAGGTAGAGTGTTGAGGGTAGAGGGATTAGGGATAGGTTTTAGGGTTGAGGGTTGAGGGATTAGCATTTAGGGTTAAGGGTTTAGGGATAAGGGATTAGGGTTTGAGGTATAGTGTCAAGGGTTGAGGGTTTAAGAATAGGGATAGCGTTTAGGGTTTAGGGTTGAGGGGTTAGGGTTTAGGGTTTAGGAATAAGGAATTAGGGTTGAGAGTTGAGGGATTAAGGTTTAGGGTTGAGGGATTAAGGTTTAAGGTTGAGGATTAAGGGTTGAGGGTTGAGGGATATCGTTTAGGGTTGAGGGATTAGGGTTAATGGTCAATGGATTAGGGTTAAGGTAGAGTGTTGAGGGTAGAGGGATTAGGGATAGGGTTTAGGGTTGAAGGTTTAGGTTGAGGGCTTAGGGATAATGGATTAGGGTTAAAGGTATAGTGTCAAGGGTTGAGGGTTTATGAATAGGGATAGCATTTAGGGTTTAGGGTTGAGGGATTAGGGTTTAGGGTTTAGGGATAAGGAATTAGGGTTAAGGGTTGAGGCATTAAGGTTTAGGGTTGAGGGATTAAGGTTTAAGGTTGATGGTTGAGGGTTGTGGGTTTAGGGATAGGGTTTTGAGTTTAGGGATAAGGGATTAGGGTTTAGGACCTTGAGGGATTAGGGTTTAGGGATGATGCAGTACACAACATACACTCAATACAATTTTTCCATTAATCATGTGAGAGCCAAAGATTTGAAGACTAGAACATAAAAAAACTTTTATTCATCAACTCTATTGCTAAAATGAGAGACAACTCTCTTATATCCAAGAAAATAAAAAAATCAAAAAATTACCTTTTTTGGTAGATTTCGACAATTGTCAGATTTTATCATTTGAGGTAATTTTACAATCATATCTTGAGAATCCAGTTTTTTCCCAAAAAATTCCTAAATCTAAGGTAGGACGAAAAGCCAACTAACATCCTAAATTCGAAACATGAGTTTTGAGTTATTAAAAAAAGCAACTTTTAAAAAACTAGAAAAAAACACTAAACTACCATTTTGAGGGCCAAGATGAAAGTTTCAAGTCCCGAAATGGCACCAAGACAAGGTCCAACTGACTAGGGTGGGTTGGGAAACCACTAGCCACCTCATAACGTATCCACCTGTAAAAGATCGTAGAAAACCCACATCCGAGTCAAAAGTTATGACCTCCGGAAGTCCCTGCATCATTCTCCTCTGGTTGAAAAGAACATAGCTCTTGCAAGTGAGTGTCTTCAAACTACTACCATTTGACTGGATCTAACCTCTGCACTTCC
Organism: Cunninghamia lanceolata; assembly: GCA_027924645.1. NCBI lineage: Eukaryota > Viridiplantae > Streptophyta > Pinopsida > Cupressales > Cupressaceae > Cunninghamia > Cunninghamia lanceolata. The sequence goes on from BSBN01001673.1 coordinate 1,064,597, forward strand.
CACTCTGTAATCTATGTGCTATCTGTTGGTGGCAATCCTTCCCACTGTACTAAATACTTGTTGTAATGCCCTTGCCGAGTGTAGATAGTTTTCTTATCAAGAACCTGTGCAATCTTTTCCTTCTTATGGGGAATGTGGTGGTGCCATGCCACTTCTAGTTGACTATCTTCAGCATCATCCTCACCATGGAATGCATATAAATCAGAAATATTAAACATAGGAGAAATATCAAAATCATCTGGTAAACTGACCTCATATGCATTATCCTTGATCTTCTTTGTAATTCTACAAGGACGAATTTTCCTGTGCTTCAACTTGTGGTATGTTCCAGTAGGAAACTGCTCTTCTCTCAAATATACCATCACTAAGTCACCTTCACTGAATGTCTGATGTCGCCTACTAGTATCCACTGTATTCTTGTACCTCTCATTATTGTCATGCAACTTCTGTCTCACTTCTTTCTGCAACTGTTGAAGGTGTTCTGCAAATGCTTCCCTATCATCACTGACCATATCTTTCATTGGTAGCTGTACCAAATCTAGAACACCCTAAGGATTCTTTCCATACACAATTTGGAAAGGGGACTTTCCCATTGATATGTTAACAGAACTATTATAGGCAAATTTGGCCTGGTGTAGTGCCACGTCCCATTATTTTGTCTTTTCTCCAACAATACACCTCAACAAATTTCCCAGACTCTGATTAACTACCTTTGTTTGCCCATCCGTTTGAGGATGATAGCCACTACTAAACTGTAACTTAGTCCCCATCTTCTTCCATAAAGTCCTCCAAAAATGACGGAGGAATTTGGTATCCCTATCAGAGCTAATAGTCTTTGGAACACCATGTAGTAGAACAACTTCTCAAAAAAATAACTCTGCTACCCTCGTTGCATCATTAGTTTTCTTACAGGAAATAAAATGAACCATCTTGGAGAACCTATCAACAACTACAAAAATAGAGTCATTACCTCGTTGAGTATGTGGAAGTCCCAACACAAAGTCCATGCCTAAATCTGTCCATGGTGCAGTTGGTACTGGTAATGGCATATACAACCTTGTATTCTGTGAATGTCCCTTAGCCACTTGGTAGATTCTACACCTTGTTACATACTTAGTTATATCCCTTTTCATCTTTGGCTAGTAATATTTATCTTCTATCAAGGCTATTGTCTTGTCCTTGCCAAAATGTCCAACTAACCCACTACTATGAAATTCTCTGACAATGTTTTCCCTCATAGAGCCAGCTGGTAAGCATAGTTGTTTTCCTTTAAATAGATACCCATCTTGCATAAAATATTCACCCCTAAAGTGATCCAAGTTACCAGATACTAGTGCCTTCAATTGTTCCACAATCTCCCAAAAATGATCATTAGACTCATACAAATTTTTGATGGCATCAAAACCAATCACCTCAATTTCCATTGTGATCAAAAGTGCCACATGCCTACTTAACGCATCTACAACTTGATTTTGTTTTCCAGACTTATGCTTCAACACTAAATTGTAACCCTGTAAGAAAGAGACCCACTTGGCATGCCTACTATTCAACTTTTTATGTGTGTTCAAGTATCTCAGTGCAATATGATCTGTAAACAATACAAACTCCTTCGGAACTAGATAATGTCTCCAATGCCTCAATGCTTGAACAATTGCATAAAATTCCAAATCATAAGTAGAATAATTCTTTCTCACGTCATTCATCTTTTCACTAAAGAAAGCTATAGGTTTTCTAGCTTGGCTAAGCACAGCACCTATTTCCTCATGGGAGACGTCACATTCTACTTCAAATACCTTATCAAAATTTGGCAATGCAAGTATAGGTGCTTCTGTTACCTTTTGCTTCAAGTACTTAAAGCTCTCCTCAGCATCCTTGGTCCATACAAACTCCCTTCCTTTGGTGCAATATGCTATAGGAGCTACAATACTACTAAAATTTCGAATGAACTTTTGATAGAAAGTGGCCAAGCCATGAAAACTTTTTACCTCTATGATGCTGCTTGGACTAGGCCATTCTAGAATTGTCTTGACCTTTTCTGGATCCATTCTGACACCATCTTTAGAAATGACAAAGCCTAAAAAAACCAAACTATCCTACATGAACCTACACTTATTCAAATTGGCATAGAGCTTCTCCTTCCTTAACACACCAAAGATGATCCTCAAGTGTTGTAGGTGTTCTTCTTTGCTATTACTAAATACCAAAATATCATCAAAATAAACTACCACAAACTTACCAATGTAAGGTCGTAGTATAGTGTTCATCAATCTTATAAATGTGCTAGGTGCATTTGATAACCCAAATGGCATAACCATCCACTCATATAATCTGTCTCCAGTCTAAAAGGCTATCTTCCACTCATCCCCTTCTCAGATCTAGATTTGGTGGTACCCACTTCGTAGGTAGATCTTGCTAAAATATTTGGCCCCTGCAAGGACATCCATCATGTCCTCCATACGAGGTATAGGAGACTAATACTTGATGGTAATCTTATTAATTGCTCTACTATCAGTGCACATCCTCCATGTTCCATCTTTTTTTGGGGTCAACAGTGAGGTACAACACATGGGCTCATGCTCTCTCTCACCACACCTTTACTTATGAGTTCTGTTACTTTCTTATTCATCTCTACATGTTGTGTTGGATTCATCCTATAAGCTGCTTGGTTGGGTAGAGTTGCTCCTGGAATCAAATCAATATGAAGCTAAATATATCTCTTTGGTGGTAGACCATCAGGCAAAACATCAACAAATTCTTCCAATAACTCTGCTACTTCTGGGGGAACTAAAAGGTCTTCCTCTTCACATTTTTTCACTAATAATGCATAGAAACACCCTATCACCTTTATTTCTTTAACAAGATCTCTTTCTGACAACATGGTCTCACCTTTTCCTTTATCCTTGAGAGGCAATAAAATCACCTTAGAGCCATCTTTCCAAAAGGTGTATGTGTTTTTCTCTCCATCATGCATAACTTTTCTATCTTACTGCCATGGCCTTCCCAATAACACATGACAGGCATCCATTCGGACAACATCACACCATATGTCATCCTGATAGATCTTCCCTATGCTAAACTTAATTAGGCATCTTTTATCAATAGTGACTTCATTTCCCTTTTTAAACCATGCAATACGGTACATATGAGGATGTTTTTCACAGTGTAAATTCAATTTTTCTACCATTTCTTTAGAAACCATATTTTTACAACTACCTCCATCAACAATAAATCGACATACCTTGCCACCTGAAGTGCATCTGGTTCTAAAGATATTGGTTCAAAGCCATGAACCATCAGAGATTTTGGCTTGTGTTTTCTCCTTCTCTGGAATCACCATTGCTCTTCTCATCATGAGACTTTCTCCCACATTTGGTGGAACCTCTAGTTCCATCCCTTCCACTTCATGTTGCATTTGAATCAGGTTCACCCTAGGTTGTCCTCCTTGATTTCTTTCTTGCATGTTATAATTTGAGCATTCAAATGCCCTATGACCTTCTCCACATCTGAAACAAGTGAAAGGCCTTCTCTGGTTTTCCCATCCTCTACCGCTACCATAACCTCTACCTCTTTGAAATCCCTTTCCTCGTTCTTGATTCAGAGGATCTTATCGAGTGTCTACTTGTATTTCCAATCCATGGGATGACTCTCCCCTGCCATAATTTGAACTTCCTCGAAATGGGGTTGATGTACCCCTTCTTCCTCCTCTATTCCTCTGATGGTACTATCTATTTTGTTTTTCTTCAGCCTTTAGAGCTAATTGATAAGCCTCTTCCATTTTGTTGAGTCAATGCATGCTCAATTCATCTTGAATAGAGAATTTCAGGCCATTCACATATCTAGCAGCCATCTGTTCATCAGCTTCTTGATGCTCTAAAAAACACTAAATTGCCATTTTGAGGGCCAAGATGAAAGTTTCAAGCCCTGAAAAAGTGCCAAGACAAGGTCCAACCGACTAAGGTAGGTTGGGAAACCACTGGCCACCTCATAATGCATCCACCTACAAAATTTTGTAGAAAACCCACATCTGACTCAAAATTTATGACCTCCGGAAGTCCCTACATCAAGGGTTGAGGCTTTAGAGATAGCATTTAGGGTTGACGGATTAGGGTTGAGGGTCGAGGGATTAGGGTTAAGGTAGAGTGTTGAGGGTAGAGGGATTAGGGATAGGGTTGAGGGTTGAGGGATTAGGGTTTAGGGTTGAGTGTTTAGGGATAAGGGATTAGGTTTTAAGGTATAGTGTTGATGGTTGAGGATTTAGGGATAGGTTTTAGGATTTAGGTTTTAAGGGTTGAGGGTTGAGGCTTTAGGGATAGGGTTTAGGGTTTAGGGAGAAGGGATTAGGGTTTAATGTATAGTGTCAAGGCTTGAGGGTTTAGAGGTAGGGTTTAGGATTTAGGTCTAAGAGTTGAGGGTTGAGGATTTAGGGATAAGGGTTTAGGGTATAGGGATAAGGGATTAGGGTTTAAGGTATAGTGTCGAGGGTTGAGGGTTTAGGTATAGGGTTTAAGGTTTAAGGGTTAAGGGTTGAGGCTTTAGGGATAGGGTTTAGGGTTGAGGGATTAAGTTTTAAGGTATATTGTCGAGGGTTGAGGGTTTAGGGATAGGTTTTAGTATTTAAAGTTTAAGGGTTGAGGGTTGAGGCTTTAGGGATAGTGTTTAGGGTTTAGGGATAAGGGATTAGGGTTTAAGGTATAGTGTTAAGGCTTGAGGGTTTAGGGATAGGGTTTAGAATTTAAGGTTTAAGGGTTGAGGGTTGAGGCTTTAGGGATAAGAGAGAGACCTAGATGGCTAAGGGTTGAGAAATAGGGGAGAGATGGGGTGAGATAGATAGGGGAGGAGAGGGGTGGATAAGGGTTGAGGCTTTAAAGCTTTAGGGTCGAGGGATTAGGGTTTAAGGTATAGTGTTGAGGGTTTAGGGATATGGTTTAGGATTTAAGGTTTAAGTGTTGAGGGTTGAGGCTTTAAGGATAGGATTTAGGGTTTAGGGATGAGGGATTAGGGTTTAGGGTTGAGGGATCAGGGTTTAGGTTGAGGGATTAGGGTTTGAGGTATAGTGTTGAGGGTTGAGGGTTTAGGATTTTAGGTTTAAGAGTTGAGGGTTGAGGCTTTAGGGATAGGGTTTAAGGTCTAGGGATAAGGGATTAGGGTTTAAGGTATAGTGTTGATGGTTGATGGTTTAGTGATAAGATTTAGGATTTAAGGTTTAAGGGTCGAGGGTTGAGGCTTTAGGGATAAGGGATTAGGGTTTAGGGTTGAGGGATTAGGGTTTAAGGTATAGTTTAAGCTCTTTCCAAAAAAACTAAGGAAAGGCATTATAAATACAATAGACAATCATACCTCGATTACAATGATTGACTAAGCTATACCAAAAAATGTTAGCGAATTATTCACAACTACAAACATAGTCACCAAATTTATTATTGTATTTGTCGGTATATCTGTGCTTGTAGATAATTTAGGATTCTACAGTTTTTTTGGGTTATTTTTACATAGACTTTTGCATCTAGTTTTCCATGGAGGATGAAGAAATGGGGGAGCTATTTATACCATGCAGAAATATTCAAGTCATATATTTTAAGGTTAAGATATTTCGAAGAACAGGGTGTGTGAAAAATATCAATGCTTTTCAGCTTATGAATACCAACATTGATACAAATAAAAGATGCCCTTCTTCTAACAAAGTATGCAGTTCAAGTCAACCAATGGGCAGCAAATTGTTGAATGAATTGGTTTTTGATGGGGAAAACAACAATGATATTAAAGAAATGGAAGAAAATCAAAATTGTAAGTCTAATTTAATTTATTTCAACTTTCAAAGAAGGCATTTGAATTGTAGCTTCACCAAGAGGATTGGTATAACAAAAACTTATTTCTGTTGCAGGCCATTCTTGGAAGAACCCTAGACATTATGGACCCTCTCATCTAGAAAAGCACATGATAGTGAACTCTACCCCTTATTTCAAATCAGATAAACCCTTTTTATTCAATGAAAATGAAGTCACATAATGTAAACCGACCAATATGCAAACTAGTAAGATCAAATTCTCTGCCTTCTATGCGTATTCCGCTTATTCTATTAAGAGAAGAGTGTCAAAAATGATGGGTTTAACAACCTAACATAAGGCAAAGCAGTTTTGTTATTACATTTTTCTAAAGATCTCTAATATTCTAATATAATTTAGTATTCTATAATATGAACATCTGCATTTGTATGAATGATAAGCTTTAACAACATTTTTTTTTAATAACAGAGCATAACATACTCGCATTATAATGTGAGCACATTATGGCTTGGTGTTACCAAGCCTTAGGCTCGGCATCACCAAGCCATAATGCGAGCACGCTATGGTTTAAATTTTTTTTTTTTAAAGTTGGCCAATTTTTGGCCCCCCAACTTTTTGCACCCGCCCAGTCCTTAGGTTGATATGACCATCCTAAGCTTGACATATGACTACTACCATTTGCATATAACTGTACATTTATAAAATGAGTGTTCTAAGATCTTTATAACAACCTTCTTTGTTTTGCTGGGACAACACTATCCTAATATGTGTTAGCAGTGCTAAAATGTGAATAATTGTATGATGAATACTAAATACTCTTAAGACCTTGATGATTGTCCTAGCAATCATATGACTAGTTTTTTAATTGCTAGATCCCCCCAAATGGAAGCTTTGCTCGTCATATAACAATCTCACCCTCATATTAGACTGTTGTAGTAACATGGTAGAGTGGCATTTGACTATCCCATTATGTCAATGAAGTGACTTGAATGCATTATTAATGTAAACTTGTAGCATTCCTTTCTACATACCCTTGGTCTAAGATACCAAAAAATAATATTTTCTAATAAGGACAATTTTCTATACCTAGGACTAAATTGACATGTGATTTGGCTCCCCATTTTAGTCTACACTATCCTATGGCTATTACCTTACATGGTATGTGAGTGAGTTCTAATTATCATGAATATCCTTTTCTTGATGAACAAGTGACTAGGTTTGGGAGAAAACTTTAATGCCATGATAACAATCCCAAAGCTAAGTGATTCCCTTCTTGCTGATGACTATCACATTCTTGACTTTAAGACTAATTCATGATTGCATGCTTGTCCATAAGTGTACTATGTCATAGTTGGTCTATTGGCCATGCTAGGGTTGTCTTTATGTGGGAATGACATGCTTGACAGAATGGGGTTGTCTTCCCTTCTTAATTTAGGATTTCTACTCTCTGATTACCAACAAAACTATCTCTTCATTATGACAGTCCTCTTCTTTCTCTCTTCTACACTCCCTACTTGTAGACTTCACATTCATAACACCAGGGTATAAGTATCCTCTAGGAAGACAATAATGCCTTTGATATATGATAGTCAACCTAGGGCTATCTTTGATCTTTGTATGACAAACACCTAATTAATTCTAGATACTTGTAGTACCTCTAAGCATCTCCTATAATATCACCATGTTCATGGTCATTACCATGTGTTCTCCAACAACAATACAAGTGTACCTACACTAGAATAAATACTTATAATAACATTCCTACAATTATGTAGTTGTGAGTTCTCCTTCAAAATGGCTTGAGGTTGGAAAATAGCGGCATTAGATTTATGTAAGTTTCCATGCTAAAATGCAACACCTAAAACTCATTTCTACCTTCTATAGCTCACTACAATTGTTTGCTATTCTACCACATAACTATCAACATAAACCTAGAACAAAGTCCATTACCTTCTTTCATGAGAAACCTTACTAGAAACTTTCTGTAGGTGAATAATGCACCAAAGTTCCAATAGTAAAATTAAAAGTTTTAAAATATTGAATTGCTTAGAATTAGAAGATGAAGTTTTCTAGGAATTTAGAACGTCATGTAAGTTGATTTGTTTGATTTTGGACAAAGGGACAACATAGTCCTTATCTAACACCTATGTTAGTAGCCCAATCCACTAGGGAGCAACCTAGTCTAGAGAGTTTTAGTAGTTATAAAAAATTATAAGAGGTCAAGAATAGTATGTACAAGATTCTATTAGATGTAAAATTGTCAACATGTAGTGGAAGATGTGAAACCAACTAAAAATTGGAAGCAAGTCATAAAAGCCTTTATAAGAAATAATGAAAAAGAAGTAAATGGACAGTCATAAGAGGCTAGTCAAGGACTGCCATAGTTTTAGGGGCAATTATGGAGTCATTTCTTGTTTGAAACCCTCATCAAGATGGTATTATATGTAGATATAGGATATCTTTAGCTATGCATACCTAAAAGAAGGACATGTTGTAGTGCCAAAAATGTCACCATGATGCAAGAGATAGTTTTGATATCATACATCTTAAGGCTTAAATTATTGATCAAAACTCCTAGCATAAACTCAAGTTTTCAAAAGGATTTTATCACTAGTCTTGGATCACATCTAGAGACCTAACATTGATTACCATTATTGCAAATAGGGTATGGGTAACCATCAAAGCATAAAGGATATAGGAATTTTGTTAGATGTTGTAATTGCAACTGCCCTTGTAGACATGTATACAAAGTGTGGAAGCATAGATGAGGCATGTGGACTGTTTGATACAACACCTCAAAGCATAAAGGATATAGGATTTTTTGTCATATGTTATAACTGCAGCTGCCCTTGTAGACATGTATGCAAACTATGGAAGCATAGATAAGGCATGTGGACTGTTTGATAGAATGCCTCAAAGCATAAAGGATATAGGATTTTTTGTCATGTGTTGTAATTACAGTTGCCCTTGTAGACATGTACGCAAAATGTGGAAGCATAAAGGATATCATAATTTTGTTAGATGTTGTATTTGCACTTGCCCTTGTAGACATGTATGCAAAGTGTGGAAGCATAGACAAGGCATGTGGACTGTTTGATCTAACACCTCAAAGCAGAAAGGATACCAAAATTTTGTCAGCTATTGTATTTGCAGCTACCCTTGTAGACATGTATGTAAAGTGTGGAAACATAGACAAGGCATGCCAATTGTTTGACCTAACAACTCAAAGAGATGTTCTTTTATGGAATGCAATGATTGCAAGATATGCAAAAAAATGGATTTGTTGAAAAGGCTTTCGAAACTTTCAAGAAAATGCAATTGGCATGTGTAAAGCCAAATTCCACAACCTTTGTCAACATCCTCCAAATTAGGATCTTTGGAACATGGTATGGACAAGGTCATCAAAGCATAAAGGATATAGGAATTTTGCTAGATGTTGTAATTGCAGCTACCCTTGAAGACATGTATGAAAAGTGTGGAAGCATAGACAAGGCACATGGAATGTTTGACCTAACACCTCAAAGCATAAAGGATACCAAAATTTTGTCAGTTATTATATTTGCAGCTACCCTTGTAGACATTATGCAAAGTGTGGAAGCATAGACAAGGCATGTCAATATTTGACTTAACACCTCAAAGAGATGTCCCGTTGTGGAATGCAATGATTGCAAGATATGCAAAAACTAGATTTGTTGAAAAGGCTTTAGAAACTTTCAAGCAAATACAATTAGAACATGTAAAGCCAAATTCCACAACCTTTGCCAACATCCTCCCTATCTCTACCAAATTAGGATCTTTGGAACAGGGTATGGACAACCATCCAAGCATAAAGGATATAGGAATTTTCTCAGATGTAATTGCAGCTACCCTTGTAGACATGTATGCAAAGTGTGGAAGCATAGACAATGCACATGGATTGTTCGACCTAACACTCAACCATGGAAATTGGAAGCATAGACAAGGCATATGGATTATTAAAAAGGCTTTAGAAACTTTCAAGCAAATGCAATTGGCACATGTAAAGCCAAATTCCACAAGCTTTACCAACATCCTCCCTATCTGTACCAAAATAGGATCTTTGGAATAGCGTATGAACAACCATCAAAGCATAAAGGATATAGGATTTTTTTCACATGTTGTAATTGCAGCTTCCCTTGTAGACATGTATGCAAAGTGTGGAAGCATAGACAAGGCATGTGGACTGTTTGATAGAACACCGCAAATAGATGTCCTCTCATGGGATGCAATGATTGCAAGATATGCAAAAAATGGATTTGTTGAAAAGACTTTAGAAACTTTCAAGCAAATGCAATTGGCACATGTAAAGCCAAATTCCACAACCTTTCCCAGCATCCTCCCTATTTATACCAAAATAGGATCTTTGGAACAACGTATGGACAACCATCAAAGCATAAAGGATATAGGAATTTTGTCACATGTTGTAATTGTAGCTAGCCTTGTAGACATGTATGCAAAGTGCGGAAGCATAGACAAGGCATGTGGACTATTTGATACAACACCACAAAGAGATGTCCTCTCATGGGATGCAATGATTGTAATATATATGAAAAAAATGGATTTGATGAAAAGACTTTAGAAACTTTCAAGTAAATGCAATTGGCACATGTAAAGCCAAATTCTACAACCTTTGCCAGCGTCCTCCCTATCTCTACCAAAATAGGATATTTGGAATAGTGTATGGACAACCATCAAAGCATAAAGGATATAGGAATTTTGTCACATGTTGTAATTGCAGCTACCCTTGTAGACATGTATGCAAAGTGTGGAAGCATAGACAAGGCACGTGAATGGTTTGGCTTGATGCCTCAAAGAAAAGTCGCCTTATGGAATTCAATGATTCAAGATATGAGCAAAATGGATTTTTTGATAAGGCTTTAGAAACTTTCAAGCAAATGCAATTGGCGGGTGTAAAACCAAATTCAAAAACCTTAGAAATGGTATCTTTGGAACATGATATAGACATCCATCAAAGCATAAAGGATATATGAATTTTGTCAAATGTTGTAGTTGCAACTACCCTGCGAGACATGTATGCAAAGTGTCAAAGCATATACAAGGAACGTGAAATGTTTGACATGATGCCTCAAAGAAATGTTGTCTCATGGAATGCAATGATTGCAAGATATGCATGAAATAGAGTTTTCGTAAGGCTCTAAAAACTTTCACAAATGCACAAAAGAAAATTTCAACCAAATGCAATTCGCAAGTCTAAAACCAAATTGCACAACCTTATCTAACATCCTCCTTGCCTATGCCAAAATGGGATTTGGGGAACATGGTGTGGACAACCATCAAAGCATAAACGATATAAGAATTTTGTCACATATTGTATTTGCAGCTACCCTTGTAGACATGTATGGAAAGTGTGGAGCATAGACAATGCGCGTGAATTATTTGACATGATGACTCAAAGAAATGCACAATCACATGGAATGCACTAATTGCAAGATATGCACAAAATGGATTATTTGAAAACGATTTATAAACTTTCAAGCAAATCCAATTGGCACGTGTAAAACAAAATTCCTGTAACGATAATTGATCATATTTAATATTTAATATAAACTATCATATACATAATGTCATGAACATAACATGTAATCTATATACAAAGCCATAGAGGTATGTCCAAACAAAGCCATACAAGCATATACAAAAATATACATTGGTAACATACAAAAGTATGTATACAAAGCCATCTAGGCATACAAAAAATGTCCCAAAAACTAGTTTCCTATGGACTTTCATCAAATAATCGGTAGCCCTTGCTTGACCGTGAAGATGGAGAGCCAATCAGTGACATCCTCTCTCTACCGTCAAGTAGACCTCCTCGACAGATGTTCATGCAGCTCCATCAATTAATACAATCAAACAATATGCACATTAATATAGAAAACATGAAATATATAACATCACATATGTAATCGATCACTTACTGCTTTCCGATGATCACTCTTGATCATCTTTTCTCTCCCTTCATCCGTAGTTGGATGGGCTGGAGTTGTGACATCCTATGCAAAGCGTCAAGAAGCAAATTTGACTAAACATTAATATCATTTATGTACATCAAATGACATGAGATAAAACAAGAAATACAAAATTATGACATTTTTATGTTATTGGCTCGTACCTCAGTCAAAGGATTTGAAGACATCGTGGTTGCAGCAATGCCTACCTGTGCTGACTCACGAAGATGAGGAGTCTCCATATTTAGCATCTGAAAATAGAGTTCAAGATTATTTGACCAAAATAAATACATGACATTATTTAAATGCATAATGATTAGAAATGGTTAAATTCACCTCCATATAAGTGGTGGTTTTGCGTCCAGGTGACCAAGGAAACCATGGAGGTGCTGGTGAAGCTCCCTATTGAAATCATCAAATTGTCGCAAAATAATATTACCATTGATATATGTACAATAATTATGATCATGTGATAAATTGCATACCTGCTGACTTGACCTCCTCATAACCCACCAATGGACGGCTAACAGAGGTAGGATGAAGACTCTTGACCCTAGAATTTCATTGCGCAGACAATTACATACATTATTTTTGACTTATATTATAGATAGTCGTATAAAATTAATTACAAATTTCAAATAAGAATATATATTAAATCAGGATGAAACTTGCAAAAAATTACCTGAGAGTCAATACCAAATGTACGTTGTAAGAGATCATCGATAAGAACAATCTCATCCAATATGGATGTCTCCATCACTGGATGATGCCCTGTGTTGCAGCATCCTGCCGAGAGTCTTGCCATGAGTCCTGCGTCCCATAATCACACAGGTTCCCACATGAACTGCACAAATGTGGGGACAAATGACACCTACTACTCTCACTCTCATCAACTTGGGTATGATCATCGGCATGCTATGCTAGAGACTATGTGAGAGTGGTCAATGAATATAATGTCTCCACCCCAACACTCTCCTTCAAAGTTGAAAGGAGTGACACATGTTTTGGCCTCAACAGGGGTCTATGTACATTGTTTTCATCTCACTGATCCCCCTCTCTATCTTGGGCAGAGCCACCACCTCTGCCCTAAAACTCTTGAATGTCAAAATAATTGGGAATCTTCTTGAGGAGAAACTCACAATAGAGTTTCCTCAAGAAATATTGTGGCACCTCATTGTTGTTGCATGGATGCTAATCGAAGACAGTGTACCATCTATCCCAAAAGTTTTGAGATATATCCTTATTTCTACACCAATGAATAGGGAACTGTTTGCAATTTTCTTCTAATCTTTGGCCAATTTTAAGATTAAAAGTGTGCACATAATTGAGATTTTGTAATTTTTTCATTCTTCACTTGTTCATATCACAATTTGTCGGCATAGTATTACCAACACCTCTCCCTATAGTCTTGAAATTTGGTGATTTGTTTTGTCACCAATTCGGTGTGGGAAACAATCTCCTCTAATGACTTCGCAAGCACTCTCCTACAATCGGTGCTTGCACTTGGATTGTTTAACATTTCAATAAGATTTTGAAGATGTCTTTTGTTTTCTTCTATCTGCCCTAGGTAGTTTTCTTGAGTATCCCTTACATTGTGAGGACGTGAAGGTGGGTTTTTAGAGTTTGGAGGGTTTTGGGGATTGTTTTGACCCTCCTCTGCTAGATTTGTTCTTTTTCTTGCCTCATTAACTATAAGTGCAATATAAAAAACTAATCAAACATGGCAAAAGTCAAAAATTCTAATCAAACTAACAAAAATTAATCAAACCCTACCTTCTTTGGCTGCTAGACCCTCAACATTTGCTTCTTGATGTCTTCTAGACTAGGTTCGACGAGCTGGCATTGTGAAAACATCAATTTCTTTCTTGCACTTGCTTTGTTTGACCTTCCTTCAACATGCTCGCACTATATTGTTACTTTTTTTTGCAAACAAATTGTTTTGGCTGTGGGTAATGGGAGAAATGGCAAGTTTTTTCACTTTTTATGCAAAATAAAACCCGAGCGCGTTATAACCTGCTCATGTTTTGGTGTCTATGGGACCAAAAAGTAGAATGGTGACTTTTTGGTCCCTCATCTTGCTGCATATACCCCATAGGTATATTATAACTTTACACAGGTAAAGGTGAAATTGCAAAGATTGAGCCAAATTGTAGTACTTGTATGCTATTTTAATCTAGACATAAGGGGAATTCAAGGTAATGAACATACTGAATTATGGATATTTGTTTGTTGCAGGGTGATAAAATGAACTATACGAATCAAGGACTCAAAGCTTGGAGAAGATGTTTTCATTGCTATAGGGTGAAAGGTTGGATTTTGGAGAGGAAAACTAAATTGGATGAAATTGCAGCCAAACAAGAGATGCATGAATAGGAATTGGAAGCAGAGAAGCTGACTAAACTATATTCAAGGATACTGAGTCAAAGATACCAGTGAATATGCTATTTGCCAACTAGAAGGATGCTGAGTCAAAGATGTTGTGCATATTCTTTTTCCAACTGTATTCCATAGAATGATTACCAACTGGCAATCATGTGCCACAAATCCTGACCGTTGATTATTATGAGTGATTCTTGATTGTTGGATCAATTGTAACTATCTTTTGGACTTTGTTCTATAAAAGGACCGTGATTATTCTATTATAAAAGGAGATTGAATTGTTGAAACTAAGGGAGACTAAATTGTTCCAATTCTGAGCACTAAGTTTGTGATTTTCTACAACTTTGTGAATTCTCTCAAGGTTCTTTCTCAAAATCAATGTAAATGTAGATATTCTTTGCATATTGAGTGAAAGTGAAGTTGTAGATTACTTCCTGATCGTAAATCATGTGTAATCTTCTGGTTGATTTTTGGATATGTGATTGTGAATTGTTGCATCCTCTTGGAATGCATTCGAGTAATTGCCTATTGATATCAATCATCCTTTGAAGATTTTTTCTAATCATAGGTAGTTGTGGAACATCCTGGTGAAGTATGGTTTAGTTTGCTTCTTTTCATTACAGTATCGGAGTATGTATGTGGATCATTGGCCAAAATTCAATAAATTTTAGGATTTCCATTTTAGTTTCAATTTCATAAATAGTCATAGATAATTGCAAATAATGATAAATCATAAGCAAATATTATAGATGCATGCTGACAGTGATTTATCTAGAGCATATACAGTAAATAAATGCAAATATTGATGCATTTGAGTAATATACAGTGAATATATTCTAAATAGTGACGTATCCTAAGCATATACAGCAAAGAGGTGAATATTGGTGCATTTCATGTAAATTGTCATAAATATTAGTGAATTATACGTTTTAAACACATTTTTTAGGCAAATTTAAGGTGTAGAAGCAAAGTTTAGTTCAAACAGAGATAATATTAGAAGAACTAATTAAAATTGGAAATATTTTTATAATTAGTCCAAATCAGGTATGAATTCAAGAGAATTACTCAGAGTTAGGAACAAATTCATATAAATTTGTGTACAACTTGACTAAATATTGTAAGATTTAACATAATTGTTGAAGATATATGCAGGTATTCTTGACAAGAAATTGGTAAACATTGATTGATATTTGTAGAAATCATCAAAGCATGTAAGGCCATAAACATGGAAAATAGGACACATCAACCTTTAGTAACATTCAGACGATCGAGACCTTACTCATGGAGACTTAGAATCATGAATTCACCTTGCATTCATCGTATCTTTCAATATAATAAAGCTATGTTTGTGAACTTTTATTCTTGTTTATGTGACTAAAAACTGTGCATCAACATGCTGTATATGTTAGGGTGAGGAAGAAGAAAAGAAGAAAGATAATTAAGGGTATGCAAGGAGGTAGATGGAGATATAAAATGAGGTATGGACATTACATGGGATGGGGTAGTAGATGTAGTGTGGAGGTCCACATGACATGACTAAAAGGAGTAGTGATAGGTTGGGTATTGGTGGATGAGATAGGCATGGTGGTGTAATACAACATGTGAGATGCAAGTATCTCAGGAGGGGTGAAGTTAGGATGAAGGCCATATTGATGAGGGAAAGTGGAGAAGGGGTAAGCATAATGTGATGGAACACTAGTAGTGGTATTATTTGAGAATGAGTGGTGGTGGAAGGAGAAATAGAAGAGGATTGATCAATGGTAGAAGTGGGAAAGAAGGTAGATACAATAATCATAGAAGATGAAGCAATCTTGGTATTAACCACTTGCAAGATATCTAATCCATATGGCTTGTTGATTAACACATTTTGAATCATATCAACTAGTTGTGTAAGATTTCTAGCATTAGCCAAACTAGCAAGCTCATTAGAAAAGTCTTGGTTAGTCACATGAGCATCATAGTCATAATCTTGGTTGTCCTATAAGTCCTTGACATGACCATCCAAATAGATATTTATCTTGTTGGATTGGGTGGTCATGTTCAGGTTTATACGAGCACTTCTCAATAGAAGAATAGGATCACAATTAGTTTGTGGCATAAACAAAAGATAGAAAGATAAAACTCAATAATTCACTTTCAAATTTAAAAATAAAGAATATTAGTCAATAGACATATATTAGATGTAAAAAGGAAACTCTAATGGAGTAGCCAAGGGTGGTAGGGTAGGCAAAAGAGATATCACAACAAAGCTTAAAATAGTAAAAGAAAAGATGTAATAATGAAATAGTACAATTTCCAAAAATAAAAGGATTTTCTAATCTAGAACTACATTGTAAAAATAAAAATAAAAATTATAGATCTAAAAACCCCAATTTTTAGGAGAAAATCCTAAGGGGAAACTAGGTTATGTAAGAGTAGATGGGTTTACTAAAATGTAAAGGGAAAGAACCCTTCCCTAAGATTAATCTATGCTACTTAAATAAGATGCATACACATAGCCACAAATTAACCTAGATAATTATGAATAGGTATCTTCCCACGACGTACCAAATGGCACGCATCAAACAGCTACAAGATATGCTTGCTTGGTGAAGGCAAAGTTAAAAGTAGAGAAAGGATGGCTTGTGATGGGAGAAGAGCATAGATTTTTGTGGGCACATGATAAGTTGGAATTGTAGAGGATACCCTTGGAGAAGAGGACTGGGGTTGGGGCCCAGAGCAGAAGGGAAAGACATTATTATTTTGACCGAAACTCATGAGCATGATGCGTACAAAGTCCCAGACTTTGTAGGGTACAAGAAAATCTCAGTGTGGAATGAAGGGACGGAGACAGGTAAAGGCCATGGGGGGTCACTGTGCTAATAAAAGAAGTGTGGGCTGGAACCGTGAAAATAGAGAAAACGGATCCCAATAAACAGTACATTTGGCTGAAAATATCAGACAATAAGGACATAATCAGGTTAGTTGCTTGCTACTTTTCTCCGAAAGGGTCAAAGTTCTACAAAAAGAGAAACTTGGATAGTGAAGACCCGTATGCGGTGTTAAAGAAAGATATCTCTGTTTTTAGCACCTCAAGGGAAATTGTTTTAATAGGAGATTTCAATGCTAGAACAACCAACAACCAATCTCTTCAAAGGGAAGGTGAAGAAAGAGGGGACAACAATCCCTTATGGCTGGAAGAGGGTGGGGACCAACTTTGGGAAAGAACGTCACAAGATGGAAACGACAGTATGACACACTTCAGAGCCGAACTTTTGGGTCTTTGTAGTTTGTATGACATGGTTATATGTAATGGTACAAGATCTTGGCCAAGATCTGGGGGTATTACATGCAAAACCTACAATGGTCAAAGTGTGGTTGATTATGTCATCTGCTCTAAAAAATTGACTGTTAGGTTGCTGGAATTTGTTATAGGGGACTGCCCTATGGAGATGAAGTCAGACCATATGCCCCTCTTGGTTAAGTTTGGTTTTCTCACAAACAAGCAAAGTGAAAAGCAAGCTCAGCATAGGGTGAGAACAGCTAATCCACATGGTAAAATCATTTTGAATAAAAAAAATCAGGAACTTTTTACTGCTGCCCTGGGGCAGCACATTGAGATGACCAAAAACAATGTTGGGCTTAAGGAAAACATTAGCACAAGGAAACACATTGACAGCAGTCTGTTGGTTCCTCTGATTCACAAGGCTCTAAAAGTTTGCAAGAAATCCAAGCCTCGGAAAGGAGTCTCCAACACTTTCTCGGCCAACCCCGGGTATGATAAAGAGTACAAAGCGGCAAAAAGATCCTATAAAGAGAGCGAGCCAAACAAAGAAAACAAGAAAAACTATGAGAAGTTGTTAAAAACCAAGAAAGAAAGTTTTGTTATCCTAAGAAGGAAGGAGCTAATAGTGTTAGGTAAACACAACCCCAAAGGCTTTTGGAGGGAGCTGCAGCAAGAGAAGAAACATAAAGAAAATAATATCACAAAAACTCAATGGTTGGAGTATGCAAAACTACTCTATGAGTGCGACCATGAGGAAGCCTCTCCTCCCAAGGTTAGCACATCATCCGAGCTCTTTTCAGATGAAGATATCAAACAGGGTATAAAGAAATTAGCAAATGGTAAAGTGCAGGACATTGATGGGCTGCAAGCTGAATTCTTGAAATTGGGAGTTGAACACCTTACTCCGCACATCAAAAGAGTTTTTAATGAGGTCACACAACGGGGCTTTCCAGTGGAGTGGACAACTAGTGTCATTATCCCTCTTTTCAAGAGTGGGGATATCAATAATCATTCTAACTATCATACTATCATGGTCAACCCTCTTCTTGGAAAGTTGTTTGGTAGCTTGATTGAGCATAGAATCAGCAGTTGGGTAGAAAAAGAAGGGAAAAGAGCAAAGGGTCAGGCTGGTTTTAGGCCAAGGCACTCTACCATTGATCACTGCATTACTCTTAGGCATTTGATTGAAAAAGCTTGGAACACCCAAGGTGGGGAAGCTTATTACTATTTTGTGGATTTTAAAAAAGCATTTGACATGATTCCAAGAGACAAACTTTGGAAAAGGATGGAAGAATTGGGGGTTCCTAATGAATTTAGAGCAGCTGTACACAAACTCTATGAGCGTGTTAGAGCAAAAATTAGAACTAGAGAAGGCATGTTTGAATGCTTTGGCAGCAACATCGGGGTCAAGCAGGGGTGCCCACTTTCCCCCACTTTGTTTGGTCTTTACATTGACAAACTTGAGGAATGGATATACAAAACCGAAGGAGATGGCATCCAGTTGGCCAGTTTTGTGGGAAAGCTGCTTTTATATGCCGATGACCTTATTCTTATTGCAAAAATAGCCCATGGTCTGAGAGATCATTTGAAGGCTCTAGAACTATTCTGTCAAGATGTTGGGATGCAAGTGAATATTAGCAAGACTAAAGTCATGATCTTCTCTCTAAAAAGGAAACAACAACAAAATAATTTTATTTTCAAAGGAAGTCCGCTGGAAATCGTCGAAGAATACAAGTATCTGGGCATTGTTTTTCACAATAGGCTTAGTTGGGAAACTTGCAAGGCAAAAAGGATAAAGGGGGTTGGAGAGCTTCTTACCTTCTCTAGAACAGGTGTAGGAAAGCGGAGCTTTGGGATTGGAAAACCAAGAAAACCCTTTTTGGTTTGTTGGTCACGCCGGTTGTCCTCTACAGCTGTGAGGTTTGGGGGAGCAGCATGTCAAATCACAGATGGAGACAACTGGAAAGA
The DNA here is from genome assembly GCA_027924645.1 of Cunninghamia lanceolata. Taxonomy (NCBI): domain Eukaryota; kingdom Viridiplantae; phylum Streptophyta; class Pinopsida; order Cupressales; family Cupressaceae; genus Cunninghamia; species Cunninghamia lanceolata. Next base: position 1,083,979 of record BSBN01001673.1, read on the forward strand.
ATTCAAAAGCACCTTATCACCAGTAGTCTTAAAGTTAAAGCTACGGTTCCATATGAGATTCTTTTGGCAGAGGCCGGTACTTTCCCGATGGAAGCTGCTGCAATATCAAGGTTACTAAGTTACATAAAAAAGGTGGAAAACATGAAGAATCACCGGTGGCCCAAAGTGGTGATGAACGAAGTGTTAGATCGGAGGAAGAAGACGTGGATGAAACAAAACATCAAGTGGTTGGAAAAATGGGACATTAAGTTGTAGGAGTGTCCTAACTCCAAAGAGGAAATAAAAAAAATTGTGTTAGAAAAATTCAAGACTGCCATGTGGACAAATCAGATTGGGCGTAAAAAACTGCACTATATTAAAGAGTTCAATCCCACTTGGGAGCATGGAGATAAAGCATACTTAAGTGCCGATCTTAAAAGTAAGGCTAGGCTTTTAGTGGCACAATTAAGGACCGGTTCACACCATCTTAGATGCGAAACTGGTAGATGGAAAGTTCCCAAGGAAAGGTGGGAAGATAGGACTTGCATTTTCTGCAGTGATAGAATGGTTGAAATTAAGCGGCACTTCATTAGGGAGTGCGATGCGTACAAGGATATCCGTATGCAGTAGGATAACATCGTGAATGTTGGCAGTTTTAGTGAATTATTTGAGGAAGAGAGGATTCACAACACGGCCCATCTGTTGTTAAAGATCCATAAAAGGCGAGATGACATCCAAAGTAACCTGATGAACTCCTAGTGCTTTGGGCACTTGGTCCCATAGACCGTTTCGGTCTCATGGACGTTATTAAAACTCATTCATTCATTCATTACTCATATTTGATTACATAGTTTTTGACGCAAGGTAAACAACCATACTCATGCATAGCTCAAAACCATACATTTAGAAACATATAAATGTAGACTCTACTCTCATTTTGATCTCACAAGACATAACAACTTGCATGAAATTTCATTATTTCAAGACTTCCTAATATCAAACCACAATTATCCACAAACAGTTTATATCCATGGTCAGCCTCGCTGCTTTCAAATTGCTGCACAAATTATTTCCTTCTTCCAATCCCATGCTGGGATATCTCTCTGTTCTCCTCCAGCCAAGAACTCCATGCCTTGTGCCTCATTTTCTTTTAATTAAGTGCCTCATCATTTTCTCTGCTGAGTGCCCATTACTCTCTCCTCCTTGTGGCGCCTTCTCTATTGATTTTCTGTGTGAAAATAATCTAAAACAGGCTGCTCCACCCCCTTTTCGAACACACCTGCTCACCTGCTCACCTTTATTTCTGTTTGTTCTTATGCAGCAGAGATCATATATTAATTGCCCAAAATGGGCCATACAAACCTACGCTTCCTCCACTCCCCCAAATAATGTGACATGAAATCAGGTTTTTAAGCCTCACGAATGAGGCGTTATATTCCTCATAATGGTGCTTTTCCTTGTTTCAGCGCTACAGCAAAAGGATATTAATAAAATGTTATTTTTTATTTGCCTCTTCTTGCGCTTCATTTCCCTCTTTTTAGCAGTAGTCATAATAAATGCCACATGAGAGGCGTTATCTTTCAGCATATGAAATTTGAATGATCTTTCATTTTTGAAAGAGCCTCAAAAGGTGTTTGGAATTTTATCTTTTTGTTTCTGTGTTTTGTCACAAGTTCAAATTCTGCAGGGTAGGGTATGTATGCCTCATATTTGAAATACAGTTAGGTGCCTCCTGCATTCTGGAGTATGAGGTAGTCCCATATGTTATAAGCCACCTGTAGAGCCAAAAACAGGCCGCCCGACATCGTGGACTATAAAAGGATCCATTTCCATTTCCACAGGTGCCTTTGCTTTTATCTGCCTTTCCCTTCATGAAAACAGGTAACCTTTTTTTTTTCCTAAAAATGGATTTTTTTTGCAGTTATTGGAACTGGAGATATGGCGCTGCTGCACCAGGCTTAAATTTGACAGTTGAAGCAATTTTTTAATGACGGTTATCTATTCAAAGGTACCCTTAAAATACTATGATATCTCTTAGTATAAGTAAAATTATATATAATCCAAATATATATATCATCATAATTCTATATAAATTTGACAGTCTATCCAAAATCTCTCCTTTTGTGTGATACATTCTTTTTTTAAATTTTGATTGTATTTTACAACAAAAATGTTAAAATACGGCCATACGGCCATCAAATTTAGGGCCTCCCTGGCCCATAGCCTCTTTTAACGCCTCCTTACTCCTCATTAGCTGGCGCACACTGTTTTTTTTTTTCATTTATGCAAAACTTACCAAACACTGTGCTTTATTCCTGTCCTCAGAGCACTAATGGTTTATTCTTATATTATGGTCTGCCCCTCTGACTCTGCCTATTCTCTAATTTGTCCCGGATGCTCCTGCATCAGTTTTCTTCCATAGCTTTTTTTTACACGATCGAAGTTTAAAGTATCTAACGAATAGCAGAGCTTTATTGATTTCCCTACCAACGTTGGAGAAGAATTTAATGAAGCTATAACAATTACCACAAAGTAAAGCTTTTTCTAATGGTATAGTTGTATCATGGGGAATAAGCTAAAACCAAAGGCTACCTGCCTTTCACTGAGTTTGCTTTTGAACCAACTGATAATCATTTTGTGTGTGTTTTTAATGAGTGATAAGACATTCAAAAGTAGTTAAAACAAGGGAGCCACGCATAAGAAACTAGCAAAGACCAATAACAAACTGCAAGTGCATTATTGCAACTGTGCTTGAATCCATTCCAACAATTAAATATGCCTCTTAACAAACATCAAGCACACCTTGGCCAAAATTTTATATAAAATAGCCTGTTGAATTGAAAAGGGCCTGAATTGAAATGACGTTACTGTTATAGAATCCTCTAGAAGAATCAGCAAACTGAAATAAATCTTCTACATGACAAAACAGATTACCTAATATGCAAAAATAGTCTTGCAGAACACCCTGAAAGGATATATAAGCCATTGCAGCAACTGTTTCTTTTCCAAAATTTGACATAGGATTTAAAGAGTCCACTCAAGGAAAAATAATAAGATTCCTCAATGTTATACATTATACTCTACAGAGAGCTTGTGTGTTAATAAAACAGAGCAGAAAAATAATATATATAACATCCACAGCAGATAAAACAGAGATACTAAATAACAATGATACAGTAAATTGGCTACATCCAGGGAAAAGGGGCATTTTTATTTTTATTTTTTTAATCACAGCAATTACATAAAAGTTTTCTTCACAAAGACTAATGTTTTTTCTCTAAATTTATACAATATTCTTCAAAGAAGATGAAGGGACAAAAACAGGGGAGATGAAATGAACAGTTAGACTTCACATCCAAACAATATGATAATTTTTACGGAGATTCTTGCCTTAGTAATCACTAAGTGAAGAGAAAAGAGTTGGGTGTTCTTTCATAAACTATTTGATGTGAACTTTTCGGCTCCATGTATAACATTGATCAAACAAAATTATTACTTTATTACTCAGCTATTCTCAAGCTTCTCTCTAAATTATTTAATATCATAAAACTATAATATCCCAATATGGATCCTTGTAGAAATAAATACCTGAAGAATGTTTTATATGTTTGATATATTTGATATATTTGTATCCAGCTAATAAGTAGAGCTTTCGCTGGCAGAAACCCCCTCTTCCATTACACTAGTACTGGCATTGAGCACCAAATCTGATATGGTTCTTGCCAAATTGGAAGTCGATGCTGCACCTCCCATGAAAGTAGTTCTTAGAACCTCCAATGCCTTTACTACGTCTCTCATGGTCGGTCGTTCTTGGGGAGATTCATTTGCGCATAGCAAGCCAACATATATCAAAAAAACAAGGCAGTCATTGTGTTCCATGTCCACATTCTCCAACAACCTCCTATCGACAACGTCTGCTAGCCTCTGTGGAAAAGCTGATCTCACCCACTTTTGGAGGTTCAGGTCATCAACGAATATGGCATCAGTTGGCCTCTTCCTTGTGACCATCTCTAACACGAGAATGCCATAACTATAAACATCCCCTTTTGTGGAAATGTTTATGCCCAATCCATACTCTGCAATTGCGAAAGTTAAAGTTGATACCAAATCTTGTTCATAACAATATTAAAGAAAAGTAAAATTTTTGTGTAATAGCAAAAGAAGGCTTACCAGGAGCTATGTAGCCAATAGATCCTCCCATGGCAAATGATGTGCTCAAGGAATCGATTAAGTTTGTAGGACCAGTTAATCTTGAGATACCAAAATCAGCTACAAGGGCTGTCATGTTTGCATCTAGAAGCACATTGCTAGGTTTCAAATCACAGTGCACAACTTTGGTAGGACAATCATGATGTAGATATTCCATGCCATGGGCCACATCAATAGCAATGTTCAAACATGCATCAAATTTCAATTCACAAACATCGTCCTCATTACTTTCAGGATACAAATGCTTTTCCAAGCTCCCATTTATAGCAAACTGAAGAATCAAAGCCTTGAAGTTAAGGTAAGAACATGCACTTATGACTCTAATGAGATTTCGATGTCGGGTCCTGGCCAAGACTTTGCATTCTACCTTAAAACTCTTTTGGAGTTGTTCATTTTGCAAATTAAGAACTTTGATGGCAGCTACCATACCATCTCTTAAAATTCCTTTATAGACTGATCCAATGCTACCCACACCAAGCAAATTTGTCTCATTAAATCCATTTGTAGCATCTACCAGATCTTGATATGTAAGCTTTGGAAACCTCAGTCTTCCAAACATAAAGTCTGGAAGATCAAGTTGACATGTTGAATATTTCTGACACCACAATATTCCAAAGATTGAAGTACACAGTAAAAATGCAATCATTCCAGCAGCTGATAACATCATTTGTGTAAGGAGCGACTTCTTTTTTTTACCCTGGATTGGACATGCATGCACTAGGTATTTTTCTGGACCACAGAGACCCGTATTTCCCTTAAATAATGCAATAACTGTGTTATTTGAAAACAAACCTTCATTTGGAACTTCACCTGTCAAATTGTTGAAACAAACATTTATGTAGCGAAGCACTTTTATTTTTGTAAGAGATGTAGGTATTCTACCTGACAGGAAATTGAAAGAAAGATCCATAGATTCCAAATTTTGTAATTCCCCAAGGGCATCTGGTATCGGACCTTCAATGGCATTATGAGAGAGATTGAGATTCTTCAGTGCTATGCAGTTTGAAAGTGCTGTTGGAATCATTCCATGAAGCTTATTATAAGAAATATCAATTGTTTGAGCATTTACAATATTACTTATCTCCCCAGGAAGAGATCCTTGTAGGATATTCCATGATAGATTCAAATAAGACAGCTGGCTTTCAAGACTGGCTATAACTTCTCTAGGTATGTTTCCACTCAGGTGGTTGTGAGAGAAGTCGAGCCGTTCCAAGTTTTGACATCTCTGCAAACTGGAAGGTATCTCTCCTGAGAAATGGTTGTGCTGCAGATCGAGTTCCTTTAGCTGTGGAAGTCTACCAAGAGAGCCAGGTATTGTTCCTGATAGCTTGTTCCAACTAACATCTAACACCCCTAGACTCTGCATCTTGCCGATCTCATTTGCTATGTTTCCGCTAAGCTCATTTCCCCATAGATAAAGTAATTGCAAATTGATGAGCATCCCCACTTCAAAAGGAATAGTTCCTGACAACTGATTGTCAGAGAGTAAGAGCTTCTCTAGTTTAGAACAATTTCCTAAGGAATCTGGTATGTTTCCGCTAAGCTCATTTCCATGTAGATGAAGTGATTGCAAATTGATGAGCATCCCCACTTCAAAAGGAATAGTTCCTGACAACTGATTGCTATAGAGTAGGAGCTCCTCTAGTTGGGGGACAGTCCCTACGGAGGGAGGGATGGTGCCCGACAACTGATTCTCAAAGAACTTGAGTTGCTGTAGTTGGGTGAGATTCCCTATTTCAGGAGGAATAGGACCTGCGAGACTATTGTTTAGTAATTGCAAAGTAATCAAGATTGAGAGGTTTCCTATGGAGGAAGGGATAGTGCCCGACAATTGATTACCGTAGAGGTAGAGCTGCCGTAGTTGGGTGAGCATGCCTATTTCAGGAGGAATAGGTCCATGGAGATTATTTCCTGACAAATCCAAACGCATTAAGGCTGAGAGATTTTTGAAAGAGGGGGGAATTATACCAATAAGGTTGTTCCAATGCAAGTCAAGCTTCCGCAACTGTGGCAACTGGCCCAGCTCAAAAGGAATAGTTCCTGACAACTGATTATTAAAGAGATTAAGCTGCTGTAGTTGGGTGAGAATCCCTATTTCAGGAGGAATCGGACCTGTGAGACTATTTCGTAGCAATTTCAAAACAATCAACGTTGAAAGGTTTCCTATGGAGGAAGGGATAGTGCCCGACAACTGATTCTCATAGAGGTAGAGCCACCGTAGTTGGGTGAGCATGCCTATTTCAGGAGAAATAGGTCCATGGAGATTATTCTCTGCCAAGTCCAAACGCATTAAGGCTGAGAGATTTTTGAAAGAGTGGGGAATTGTACCTGTAAGGTTGTTCCAATGCAAGTCAAGGTTCCACAACTGTGGCAACTGGCCCAGCTCAGCTGGAATACTCCCATTCAGTTGGTTGAAGGAGAGATTCAGTGACTTCAGAGCCATGAGATTCCCAAGCGCAGGAGAAATGATGCCCTGTAAATCCATTAGTGAGAGATTTAGCTCAACCACTCTTTGCGGCAAATGAGGAGAGCAAGTAACGCCTGTCCAATTACAAATTGGAATACTTGTATTCCAATTTGATAAGGAATTGCTGGGGTCGGAGGTGATTGCAGCTTTGAATGTCAAGAGAGATTGCTGGTCAGAAGGAGCAGATTGCAGTGGAGTTGAGAATGAAAAGGGCAACATCGACATTAATAAAAGTACTATGTATTCCATTTTCTCGAACTGGAGAATATGAGGACTTAAATCTCTAATTCTAGCTTCTCCATGGATTGGAAAGGCCTCGGCGTATGTACCAGTGAAGGATTGCACACCTGGTTATAAGAGTTCATAAGCCTAAAGATCTATGACTCAACATTGCCGTGAACGCGTGGTTTACTCTGGTTATTAATGCCGGTCGTATTAACAAGAAGTTGCGTTGCATTTCATACGGTGTCAGCGGCAAGCGGAATACAACGAGCGCGCTTCGGGAGTTGGTACTGAAATAATTATTAAATTCTCCTGCCGACCGTCAGGATAGCAGGCGATTTGGGTTGACAATTACGCGAGATTTGCCGCTGGTTTAATTTTGTGGGACTTCATGATGTCACTTAGAAAATAGGGCTCATGTTTGAGGTGGCATTGTATTATAGAAATCTTAATTAAAATTAATAAGTTTTTTTAATAAAAACTAATTTTTATGCTTTAGTTTTGAAAAGAAACAAAAATGTTTTATATAAATTGTTTAGGTTATTTAAATAAATGTGATTAATTAATTATAAATTATTTTAAATAAAAAAGTTGAGATATATAAAAGAACAAAAATAATTTGGATAATTAAATAGAAGGATAGGTGTACTTAGTTTTAGGATTGATGATAAATATTTTTTTGCTAATTTCATTTTAAATCAATTCTTTACTATTAGAAAATCAATTCTTCCAATTTGATGAATGTTTCAAATTTTGAATTGCCACAAAAAATGATCATGTAGATTGATCTTGAGTCCCACAAGTTTGATCTTGATTATTGCAAACCTTATCCAACACATGAAATTAATCTAAGCTACATGAACTAATTTGATAGAAAGTGTGTCATAACGTCTACTCACCTTTGCCCCTAAGATATCTAAAACTGTCAAGGTGGTGCCTAGAGACATCATTGAGAAGCTTACTCACTCAAGAGGTGAATAAGTTCTCCTAGGTCAAACCCTTTAGTGGACCAATTAATGGGGGTGAGAAAGATCAAAGACAACATTCATAGAAATGTAGATGGTCTATATGATGATGCATAAGTAATTCTTTTATTGCCCTTTAGAATTAGATTATGCTCTAATTATTCTCCTCTATAATCCTTGCATTACTATCACAACCCTTAATTTATGATATTTAATTATGGAAATAAATATTATTATTAATATTATTCAATTAATGATGAGACTCACTTCATTTATGTTTACAACAAAGACACTCTCAATGGAGAGACTGTATCATGGAGAAGGCGACCGAAGGCAAAATGTGGTGAAGTGAATCTACACACACCACTTAATTTATTTTGCATAAAAATATATTGTATTTATTTTATCTGCATTTTAGAATTATTATTATTATTTATATGTAAATTGCTGACACCTTGAACCTCCTATCGGCGTATTCCTTGAACCTCGTATGGGTGCAAATGCTAGTAAATAAAAAGGTACGAAAAGGGTAACGAAAGGAGACAGCTTTGGAAAAAAAAAAGAAAAATCTGGTGTTCTTGTCATTTAGATTATCGACTCATTTTTATTAATCTTAATTACGTCAGTCAGGGATGCTTCTCCGTTTCATTCCCGCGCTTTCCCATTCAAACACGCAATCTATGTGTTTGGTCACTCCTCTTTATATGTACTCCAACCTGAAAATTAATCAGAGCCGCTGCCGTGGATTGGTACGGAACAGCCCGCCAATGGCAATGCCATTATTGTATGTCGTGGTATGTCATGGAAGTGGATGGGCGGAAATGGTTCTGGGTAGGTGTCTTCGCACAACGCACCAAGATACGCTTGCTTTGTGAAGGTGAAGTCGAAGTGGAGAAAGGATTTCTTGTGATGGGAGAAGAGCATAGACTTATCATCATTTAAATGTCGAAACTTTTTACTCAATTTTGATTACATAGTTTTCTTCCATAAGCTTTTCTTTACACGATCCAAGTTAAAAGTTTCTAACTAATAGCAGAGCTTTATTGATTTCCCTACCAACGTTGGAAAAGAATTTAATGAAGCTATAACAATTACCCCAAAGTAGAAGCTTTTTCTAATGGTATAGTTGTATCACGGGGAATAAGCTAAAACCAAAGACGACCTGCCTTTCACTGAGCTGACTTTTGAAGCAACTGATAATCATTGTGTGTGTTTTTTTAATGAGTAATAAGACATTGAAAAGATGTTAAAACAAGGAAGCCACGCATAAGAAGCTACCAAAGACCAATAACAAACTGCAAGTGCATTATTCCAACTGTGGTTGAATCCATTCCAACATTTAAATATGCCTCTTAACAAACATCAAGCACACCTTGGCCAAAATTTTATATAAAATAGCCTGTTGAATTGAATAGGGCCTGAACTGAAATGACGTTACTGTTATAGGATCCTCTAGAAGAATCAGCAAACTGAAATAAATCTTCTACATGACAAAACAGATCACCTAATATGCAAAAATAGTCTTGCAGAACACCCTGAAAGCATATATAAGCCATTGCGGCAACTGTCTCTTTTGCAAAATTTGACATAGAATTTAAAGAGTCCACTCAAGGAGTTGGTCTTGTCTCATTTATTGCTTAAAGTCTTTCCAACAGTGAGCACCAACAGCGACATCCCCAATCTGATACATTCTACTTAAATATCATCCATTTCATTGGTCAAACAATCAATAGCAATTTTACACCTCATTCACAACAAAAAGTGGTAAATACTTGTCCTACTTTTATTGGACAAAATTGATCTTTCTATTGAAGTGGATGATATTTAAGAATAACCAACCTGACATACATAACATTATTTGAAAGGTTGGCATTATGTAAATACAAAACATTGTTTCTTGTTAATTTCACTAAGTTATTCATTTTCACTTATCATAGTGCAGAATAAAATCTAATGTAAATACTGTAAGCTTTTATAACACCAAAATCTAATGTAAATACTGTAAGCTTTTATAACACTAACTTTATGGAGCACTGTAGAAACAGACTCTTTGTTGAATGACTATTGGGTGTCTTCATCAATATGATAAATAATAGTAAGTCAGTTTTTATACTCTACGGAGAAATTGTGTTGTAGTTTTTGTGTTGAACAATAATGAAATTCTTGTCTTGGTAATCACTTAGTAAAGAGAAAAGAGTCTGGTGTTCTTTCATAAACTATTTGATGTGAACTTTTTGGCTCTATGTATAACATTGATCAAACAAAATTATTACTTTATTACTCAGCTATTCTCGAGCTTATCTCTAAACTATTTAGTATCATAAAACTATAATATCCCAATATGGACCCTTGTAGACATCTCTACAAACCTGAAGGTATCTCTCCTGAGAAATGGTTGCGGTGCAGATGAAGATCCTTTAGCTGTTGAAGTCTACCGAGAGAGCCAGGTATTGTTCGTGATAGCTTGTTCCAACTAACATCTAACAACCCTAGACTTTGCATCTTCTCGATCTCATTTGGTATGTTTTCACTAAGCTCATTTCCCGATAGATTAAGTAAGGGAGAGGGACCGGTGGTGGGTAGGGTGATGTTGAGCGAGGGGTCCACGTCAGCAGCGTCCGAGTCGGGAATTTCTTTTTTGCCATGTCCCTTGACAGTCGAGATGGTACCCCCCATTTTTTTCCTGGCGGAAATTAAGCATGTTTATCAAAGTTTTTGGTCCATTTTTAAAAAATTGCCAAAAAAGTTGTAAAATGTGTCATCGACTAATCTTGGACATGTGTATTACCCTTCGTGGGTTGGCGCCACGTCAGTACTGGCTCTGTTTACCACCGATTAATGCGCATTAACTGCCTAGCATTCTACTGCCGATGGTCTTAATGCCTACCAGCTCAGCATGCACACCATTCGCTTGGTCTTCCTTTAGCTTCATGAAAACTCCATTCGTGAGAATAATTTGCACTTTGAGCGGTTGCAACAGTCCTAGTTCTGATGGACGTCGATGGTGGTGAGACCATGGGTGAATGCTGGTGATACCTTTCTTGAGCTTTCGGTGTTTATCAACACCACATTTGGCATAAGGAAACCATTTACCTTTTGCTTATGTAGGTGAGGTTGTGTTCCAACCTCACACAAGCAGTAATTAGGCATTGCAAGATTTTTTTCATATTTTCATGCAATTTTTTTGGGTAAATAGCTTCAGTGTACAAGTAATGATATGCTCGTTTAATGAAGCTTTATTGCATCTTTATCAAGGCCGCTTCTATGTGTGTTTATATATATTCAGAAATGACGAACAAATGTTATTTTGCAGCAATATTGCACCTATATTTTGGCTAACTATGTGTATATGTGAGTATACATTTATATATACAAAAACCTATATATATATATACATACATACATACATATATATGTGTGTGTGTATAAATGTATATATTTATGTGTGTGTATATATACACACACAGTCTGTCAAAATAATAACACTTTTTCCATACTGCATTGTCTGTTAAGGGTTTCATGCACCTATCCTTTGGCCGACTATGTGTATACGTATACATACCATTAAAGGGTTTCAACAGCTCGACTGTTAAGGGTTTCATGCACCTATACTTTGGCTAACTGTTTCCACCGTCACCGTGAACCCCTCACTCAATAATTCCCACCCCCATCGTCCTCTCAGCCCTGTCCATAGAAGAATCGTCTCAGCTGGAATGCTCAAATTTTTGTGAATAGTTCATATGCATTTATAGGATTTTTATTGTCAATTTGGTAATCATTTTAAGAAGGATATTTAACAAATTATTTCTTTAAATTTCATCAATTTCGTAATCATTTTATTTCTTTAATTGACATAATATTTTAATATTATTAATAACATATTAAAATAATATTTAACAAATTAATATTATAACAAACATTATAATATTATGTATGTGTGTGTGTATACGATACATACACATACATACATACATATGAACTGCCATATGTATGTATGCATGTATAGTATACACACATACATACATATTACCATACCATAATATGTATGTATGTGTGTATACTATACATACATATGGCAGTTCATATGTATGTATGTATTTAGGTCATGCAGGTATCCATACATATGACATTCATATGTAACATACATACATTATTTTACTATGATGTATGTATGTATGTATGTATGGAAACCAATCATACATACATACATACGTACGTACTCAGCCAAAAGATAGGTGCATGGCCCCCTCAACTATGGAGTATATGATAATGTTCCAATACTGTCAATATAAATATGCAACTTGCAGAATTACAATTGGTGATGTGATAGTATAACATGCTTTTTTACTTTGACTGCACATACACCCTTGATCATTTGCTACATCAATTCAGTCATGTAACTATTGTAGCTTTCTTAAGTGCCATTGATTAATTTAGATGTGTTCTCTTTTGCATAGGTTATGCTTCATAAATTTAGTCCTCTAACTATTAGGGATGTGATAGTATAACATGCTTTTTTGCTTTCATTGCACACACACCCTTGATCATTTGCTACATCAATTCAGTCATGCAACTATTGTAGCTTTCTTAAGTGCCATTGATTAATTCAGGTGTGTTCTCTTTTGCATAGGTTATGCTTCATCAATTCATTCCTCTAACTATTCGGGATGTGATAGTATAACATGCTTTTTTGCTTTCATTGCACACACATCCTTGATCATTTGCTACATTAATTTAGTCATGCAACTATTGTAGCTTTCTTTAGTGTCATTGATTAATTCAGGTGTGTTCTCTTTTGCATAGGTTATGCTTCATCAATTCAGTCCTCTAACTATTGTATCTTTTTTAGGTGTCATTGATTAATTTGGGGGTGTTCTCTTTTGCATAGGTTCTACTTCATCAATTCAATCCTGCAAGTATTGTTTGATCATCAAATAGTGATAGACCATGAAAGATGTTTATTTGTTCAAGACATACGTGATCTACCATGGATGTTTTGATCATGGACATCATGTATATCCTGGACAGATAAGACTTCTATTCGTGTGTTCATCATTGCACAAACTTTCACACTACAAATTGTTTTTAATATTTCTATGTATGAATTTCTTGTTTCAGTTTGTATCATTCTTTTAATTATAAGAGTTAGAATTAGAGATATGATAGTATAACATGCATTTTTTTTGTTTTATTGCACACACACCCTTGATCATTTGCAGTCAGCTCAATTAGATGCATGGTTAGTTTGTTCTTCAATTACTCTCACTCTTACATGTATGACTTTGTTGTTTCAGTTTGTATCATTCCTTTTTTGGTAAGAGTTAGAATTGAGGATGTCATAGTATACCATGCATTTTTTGTTTCATTGCACACACACCCTTGATCAGTTGCAATATACTCAATTAGATGCATGGATAGTTTGTTGTTCAATTAATCTCACTCTTACATGTAAGAATTTGTTTTTGATTATATAAGGCAACTAAACGAGGGGCCGAACCCTTACAAAAAAGCAAAAAGAAGCCCCAGAGGCATCAGCTCAAAAGCACCTCAAAACAGATACAACATAATCTGCTTACCCAGCATAAACAGCATAGACAGTAACCCCTGACTAAGATAGTAAATATGGAGTAACAAAGTATCACCAGTATAAAAACAAAAACTAAGGAGGAAGATTCTCTCCTTATTGAACCATGGATTTATTGAAGTCATCCAACTTCTTAGAGTTCTCATCAGTATCAAGAGTACCAGTAGCCCCTAGGTCCTGCAGCACAGAAATATTAAGTAAGATAGTACTCCTAAGCACAGTGGAAAGGTTCTGTTCCAGCTTTTCTATGCGGCCCCTTAGAAAATCAATTTCAGTCCCAAAGCCAACATCGGTCTCCGTTTCATCATCAGCTTCCTCCACGAACATCTTTCCTGCTTTGCCAGCATTACCTGTAGAATCCCCAGCATCCCCATCAATAGCCTCCATCTCTTTATTCTCCTACTTACCATCAGCATCCTCAGAAATCTCTTGAACATCCATATCCTTAGCCTCATCACCCTGGGTGGATTCATCAGATGCACTCTCAGAATAATCAATAAGTTTGGCCTTGGGAGCCAGTTTTCCAGCAATTCTCCCAGACCGCCTAACTCCTGAAGAAAAGCCCTCCTTAATATTCTTCACAGACGGGTGAGATTTGCTACCTTGTCCCACGAGGGTCCTACAGGGATTTTTAGGGGTCCCCATAGCAGACCCCACAGTAATAGTTTCAACAGGTTGAGTCTTCCTCTTCTTGCACTTCATACTAATAGTAGAGCCCAGAGTGTTGGTAGTGGTAACTATGGGAATCTCCTCAAAAGTAGAAAAAGAAACCCCTTTCATCTTAGGAGAAACAGGTGAAGGGCACGGTTCTTTGGCAACATCAGTATCATCAGGGTTTGAAAGCATTTCCCCACTATTAGTCTGATTTATCTTAGAAGGCTCCAGGGCAAGGTGAAAGTTGTAAAGGTAGAGGATGAGGCCCTGATGTAGGGGGATGGGTTTCTTTGCAGGTTTCTTGGTTAATTTAGCTCTAACCCTAAGAAAAGAATGCTCAAGGGAAGACAATAAATAAGACAGGAAGCTAATATGTGCATTATGCCTAAAGTGATTCAGAAGGGGAAGATGATAGTTATAGAACCTGGTGAAGTGCCCCTCTAAAGTGAAATACTTCATAAGGAGAAAACACACACCGTCCCAAGGCTCAGGCAACTTAGCTCATTTGAATCCTCCTTGATAAGGAACGAGTTCTTCACCGTCTCCAAGAAATAGCTTCTGGCTTGAATGGTCTGTGACTTTGGTTTTTCTTTGCAGTTTGATCCCCTGAGTTGTCATGCCAGTCGCCATAGCAATAACACTTTCAGAAATCTCGAACCAATTCCCCCCACCATGACACGCCGATTTTGCCAAGGCCTAGAAAACTGTTTAGATAAATTTTCATCATACCCATTGAGCCGCTCCAAATAAGGGTACATCCCACCCTCTTTACAATAATGCCAGACCACAGGGTTATCTTTAAACTCGCAACATGAAACGGGTTCCATACGGATTCTATCGCCAGCCATGTTAGACTTCCAGAGCAAAGCACAGAAACCCCAAAGTTTCACAGAGTTCGTATACAGGGTATCATTAACTGCTTGGCCAAGGATAATGATAATGGTAATTTGTTGTATAGTATGGTGGGTATAGTATGTGACAGCCTAGTAAGGGAGAAGAGCCAATTGTGGGCATAGGAGCATGCATTTTTGGTTTCATTGGGGATGTGATAGTATAACATAATGCATATGCATATGCATAATATGCATTATAATGCATATATATAAAGCATATTCGTATTGCATATATGCATGAGTATATGCAATATGAATATGCTCTCTCTCTCTATATATATATATATATTGCAGAGATAGATTCAAATATATATATTACATTCAAGTTAATTAGATGTATGCTTTTTTGGTTCTTCAATTACAATGACTATAATTATCGGCCCCTCTCCCTTACTGCTAACTGTGATAATGGCTGACTCCTACTTTTGTTTTTTATTAGTTCAGTTGGAAAAGAGGGTCCAAATTCCTTTAACAAAACAAGCCCCTGGGCATCAGGCCATTAAAGTGCCAGAAACAGCGGATTAACAGCTCATGAATAGCAGACCAACAAAAATAACTAAGCAAAAACCATGGAAACAAGGACAACAAAAAATGGAAGAAACAAGAAACTATGGGCTTTTAGTCACCCCAAACGTAGCAAGGAACTCGACCATCTTCTTGTAGTCACACAAACTGTCGATTCCCACTTGCTTGACCTTTTTGTCCAACTCTTTGACCGCAGCAAAGATGGAAGCAGCGCTGTGCAGGGCTTTGGCCGCAAATTCTGCCCTAGTCTTCCAGTTCTTCTGCATGGTTTCCATCTTCCTCTGGAGACGCTGGATATCCTCAGCATTCTTGTCACATAGGGCGCAGCTCCCTTTTTTGTCTTGATCCATAGCATCCCACCTAGAACATTTACCAACGGTAGCCCTCACGGTGTCACACAGACCTTCAGACTTTGACTTGTTCATAGAGGCAAAATAGCTGGTGCCTTCAACCTCATGGGTAGCTTCCATTGGGATTTAATCCCTGCCTTCGTCCATAGTCTCCTCCACAAAGTTTAAATTGTCAGAAACTTCCACCCCCTATGTATTCCCCAGTGGCTTGCTAGCAATTCTTTTGGACCGACCAATCCTTGGATTGACAACCTCTCCACCTTCACTGCTACCCATAGGTTCTAGCCCAGGGTCAATCTCAACAATCTTCACTAGAGCATCCATAGTAACAACATCTTTACCTTCCTTAGGTTTTTTCTTAAGTGCGGTCTCCATTTCCTCCACCTCCCCCCTCTCTCTTTTAGCAATCTTCTTTTCAGTCACCGGGGTAGTAAGTTTTTTTTTCTTGTTCTTAGTAGTAGCAGGGATCCCAACTTCCCCAATATGGGGGCCACCCTTAGAAATTTTAGGGGTCCCCATACACATCTTAAATTTTCCTTTATCTCCAGGGGAAGTATTCGGTTGTGGGTCCTCAAGGATTTTGACTTTGATAGGCTTTGGTGGGCATAAAGCAAGGTGAAATTGATACAGTCTCAGAATAAGACCTTGTTGTATAGGGATGGCCAAGTGGGCAACATTCTTGGCACGGAGATCCCTAACAGACTTAATGGAATTGTCTAAGGAAGATAGCAAAAAGAAAGGAAAGCTAATCTCAACTCTATTTCTGAAATGATTGAGAAGAGCGAAATGGTAATGATAATATACCTGAAATCTTCCCTCCACTATGAAAAATTTCATTAGCATTAGGTAGATGTGACCTCAGGGCTCCGACAGTTTCTCCCTCTCAACCCTCCATGCAGCTTTACAGGTTTCTCGCCCTCACAAAAGAAAATATTCATGTGCTCTATATCAAGGACTGCTATGCTTCGAGTGCTTCTTCCCTTTAGTAGGTAACCCAATGGCTTTCCCTA
Source organism: Cunninghamia lanceolata (assembly GCA_027924645.1). Classification (NCBI taxonomy): domain Eukaryota; kingdom Viridiplantae; phylum Streptophyta; class Pinopsida; order Cupressales; family Cupressaceae; genus Cunninghamia; species Cunninghamia lanceolata. Next base: position 1,100,837 of record BSBN01001673.1, read on the forward strand.
TCACCTCTTCCGACACATGGAAATTGATAGCACCAATTTTAACCTCTCTGGTTTCCTCATCCCATGTTTCAACAAACTGTTGTGACAAATTTTCATCATGGCCCACCATTCCTTCCAGAAAAGGCACCACCTCCCCTTCCTGTATAATGTACCACACAATTGGGTCTTGCTTGAATTCCTCCACCGAGCTAGGTTCAATTTTCACAATATCCCCTCCCATTTCCTCAGACCGACTCCTACTTCTATTATAACCATTTCTAAAACAACATATTGAAATTGATATATAACTTCATACATCACTATGGTACAAATATTTCAAACACTTTTTGATACAGCATTATGCAATGTATATATAACTTCAAACAACATTATGGTAGAAGTATATATGCAGGGATAGATAGATACATAAGTTCAATTACAGTGACTCTAACAGTCAGTGACTGTAACATGATGGGATATGTTGTTTGTATTCAAATCATACTATTGTTTCAAGTTACAAACATTCAAAGAAAAAAGTTGAAACATCGTTTCGAATCCATCAAAACCTTCACGACAAAAAAGTTCACACATAACATTCAAATCAATCGAAAAAAGTAGGAAAACTGAAATCTGAAGCCAATCTATCTTGTGAGTTGTTTGTGGCCCATGACTGAGTAGGACTCTAAGATTGAACTGGTTGGGTTATGCTTGGGGTAGGTGAGGGTTGATAGGACTCCGAATGGGGACTCCAACTCTGAAATGGTTGGGTAATGCTTGGGCTAGGTGAGGGTGGATAGGACTATGAATGAGGACTCCAACTCTGAAATGGTTGGCTCATACTTTGGGTAGGTGATGGACAATATTAGGGACATTGAATAGACACAAATTCTGTGAATATTCTATGACGGTTGGGCAAGGGATTTAGAGGGTTACTGAGTTGCCTTTCCTTTGCAACCTATTTTGTGCCTTCTCCAATTCTTTTTCCCTTTTCATAGCTTCCTTTTCTATCCTTTTCTGCTCCTTTATGGTCTCCTTCTCCTTCTTTTATAGCTCTTTTTCAACCTCTACTGCTACTCATTTCTTTTCCTTTTCAATTCTCAATAGAGTCTTGACATCCAATGATATAATCCTTTCTATCTTGCGCTGTTCATTCTGTTCCTTCTTCCTCTCTTTTAGTTCTTAGAGTTCCTTCTTCCTATCCTCTTGCTCAGTTAGCAAGGCCATGTAGTCATCAACAGTTAGGAGTTGGGATCCTCTTGGCAGTTTAATCCCACGATCAGCTACCTTATTAGACTTTTCTTTGACTACATGAACCAGTAGCTTCAAGAATTGTGAGATGCATGAAGTTGGTTGGCCTCCCAAAGGCTCTGTCGAACCCTCATTATTTGTTTCTTGCTCCTCAGTATTTGTATCATCCAATTCATCTCCTAACTGATCACCTTTATTGTCTCCCCAATCAACATAGAAATGAACTATAGTATTTGGACCCATGCTATGTGGTGGAGATGGCATCGTAAGACTTTGCTCTGTGTCCACATGCAGATCACAACCAAGATTAGAAGCACCCTCTAACAACCAGGAGGGCTCCTCAGGTGAAGTTGGTAGGGAAAGATAGATGTCTGCAATACTATTTTTCTCTCCCAAAACTATTGTTGGTGGTGATTGCTAGTCTAAGAAACATGAAGTTTGTGGAGGACTTCGGTGGCTTGTAGATTCAGCTACTTCAAGTGGGCTTTAGTGGTCTCCAAGTTCTGTTGTTCCATGTGTATAGTCACCCTCATTCACTGGCAAACCATTGTTGGATAGGCTTAGAATGTTTTTAGCAGCTGATGATTCTTAGGGGGTAGCAAACTGAAAAGTCTCGCTAACCCTCATGTCATTGTCCAATGCATTTTGATCAAGAGGCCAAATACCTATCCTCTTGAACCCAGCTGTTATGTTTGTAACTATCAATGTCTTTTGAAAAGCTAGGCTGCCAAGTGTAGCCAATTCTGCCCCTCTTATCTCCAAATTTGGATGTCTACTACTCCATTATGTTCTTTCCTTTCTGAAATGAGATTTGAAAGAGGAGAAAACACTCACATCAAGAGGCTACATCCTGTGTGATGTGTGGGCTGGTATGGTGAGTAAGTCAATACCAAGTTCCCTTGCTTCGGAAATGGTAGAAAAGGCAACATGGCTTCCATGGCCATCAAATATGATGAGGTGTTTATGGCTGGGCGAGCAACCCCCAAGTACTTGCATAGCAAAAAATCTCAGCCATTTCACAAAAGGGTCTTTAGTCATCCATGCATGAGGCTGAACAACCTTTAATGCTCCTATCTCACAGTTAGCTATGTAGTTGTGCACGTGATATTTTCTTTTGAACAAGTAAAAGCCTGGAATTTTCTAACTTGCAGCATTTTCACATGCCAAAATTGTGATCCACTCCCAACTCTTTGGGATAATATGTGCAACACTTCTGTTGCCCTTTTTGAAAAGCACCTTTGCACACTTTGTGCACGTCAACCTCATAGCTAGACATATCAGATTTTGACGATTTTTTTTGGGTTTCTACGTATGCGACTGAAGAGCTTAAAGCTATTCTTTCAGCTTCTAGACACATACATTTCCCTATAGGATGTGTTATGTGCACATGGGTCAAAAAAGTGTCATTTCAACATGTCACCCCATACATGTGCAATGATGTGTCGGTAACTGCTTGCCATCACCACCCAAAAAGACACCCCTCCACTAAAAAGTAACGCACTTTCAAAGATCCCTTTTGTAGTTAGGGTAGGTTTAAAATATGTTTATTAACACCCCACCATAAATCAAGTTGGTGAGGCCTTGAAACTTACTCGCCCCTTTCCTAAACCTAGTGACACCCCTTTATGTGTTTAATGACATCTTTGCAAATTAAACAAACACCTTTTTATTTCGTTCATCCATGCTAAGGTGAATGTGGTGGCATAGACAGAAAACACTACATGTTCCATTTTATGTTCCTTCGGGTCCGAATACATATTCAACTACACACCGAAAACCTAATCATTTTAACGAATGTTCTCCATGGAGCAATGGATGCTTGAGGGTTTCTCTATGTCCATCGATTGTTGCCCTCCATGCAAGTAACGACCACCATCATTTCTCCTTGTGATTTCAGCACTGCGGTCATTCCATTCTTTTGGTTTCATATGGCATTGTTTATACAATCATTATATAGTCGTTTACCTTCTTGTTTGTCTCATACAACCTATGATTTGAGTACTGGTATGTAATTTTGTTATTCACGTCCAAATACATATTCAACTACACACCGAATACTTAATCATTCTAGAGAAGGTTCTAATCATTATACACTCATTTACCTTCATTTTTGTCTCAAACAACCTGCAATTTGAGTACTGGTATCATTTTACTTTCAAATTTTTTCCTATTTTGTCTAAGACAACCCTTGTGTTGTGATTATTTCACTATACAGAAGAATATACTATTATATAATGATGGGTTTTTTATACATACAAATGGGTTCGTATATTTTTAAGGGTATGTATTTTCGAGGGTTTATTGTCAACAGTTAAGGGTTTCATCGTATCATTGTCAACGGCTAAGACTCTGATTATATAAGGGTTTTGAATGTTTTGAATCCTACGGCTTTGTCTCCGTAATAATTTTACAGTCAAATTCTTCCCACTTTTGACCGAATACTAATTTTTATTTATTGTTACATTAAATATTTACAATTGTTTGCCTATGTTTAAAAATAATATAATGAGGGTTTCATTTTATATAATATATCCAGGGTTTATATAAAAAGCTTATACATACAAATGGGTTCATATATTTTTAAGGGTATATATTTTTGAGGGTTCATTGTCAATAGTTAAGGGTTTCTTCATAGCATGGTTTCATCATATCATTGTTAGCATTTAAGGGTTTCATCATTGCATGGATTCATTATATCATTGTCAACAGTTAAGGGTTTCATTATATCAGGGATTCGAATGTTTTGAATCCTACGGCTTTGTCTCTGTAATAATTTTACAGTTGGATTATTCCTAGTTTTGACCGAACACTATTTTTTAATTATTGTTACATTAAATATTTACAATTGTTTTCCTATGTTTTAATATATTATATATAGGGGGTTTCATTTTATATAATCTATTCCGTGTTTATATAAAAAGCTTATATAATCTATTTCAGGTTGGCACTTAACATTTCAACATCTATTAATGTCAATATAACAATTGCATATCTATTAACATTTTAGGTTGGCATTTAACATATAATGGACAGCTTCATTCAATGGATTAAATCATGTCTGTTAATGTACTATATATATGTAGATATATATATATATATATATATATATATATATATATATATATATATATATATATGTATATATGTATATATATAGACATATACATATATGTATATATAGATATACATATATGTATATATACATATATGTATATATACATATATGTATATCTATATACATATGTATATCAATAGACATATGCAGCCTAGATAGTGTTAATATTTCAGGCTGGTACTTAACATTTCAGTATTTAAACTCAACAACCTATTTCAATTCTGCATATCATATCATCGAATACAATAGCTTCTACGCATTTGTTCAAATTCAAGCTCAAGAACTAAATTCAATGCATTTTTTTTTCAAATTTGGATCCATTATAAGAGGAACATTATGCAGCATATAGAATGTTAACATTTTAGGTTAGTACTTAACATTTCAAAATTTTACAATTGCATACATCTATATTCAATTTTAGTCCAATTTGTTTGAACAAAACTTTGTAGCTTCATTCAGTTGCTTTTTTCCCGTTCCCACCCAAAAGAACAAGTGACTTCTGCCTGCCTGCCTGCCTGTCTACACAATAATCCAATAGTAGTCATCATAGAGTGTATTCCAAATAATAACATAGTTAAATTCAATTCTTCTCTTTTCTTACGTTCTAGAGTGTGATCCGAAACATTAAAGAAATTTTTTTTACACAATCAAATCTTAAAACACTGGATTATAGCAATTTGATGTCTATTAATAACATGGTTATTAAAAAATAGACTAAACCATAAGAAAAAGTTTCAAAACTTTACTCGCTTTCCAGCCCGTGAAGTTATATTAGGATTCGCACCAATGTAAGCTGTAAGACCCACATATGGAACAATGTACATAGCAAGCATTTAATTCACAGAATTGGCATAGTGATTGAAGGGAGGAATGAGTTTGAAATCCACAGCTTCATCAAAAAAATTTGCCCATGTTTTCATTTTCAAATACAGTAGAGGCTGTGGAATGGCTTCCTTTACACTCTCTCTAATAATTATGTAAAAAATAGTACACCAATTTATATTCAACTTAGCTCAACAAACTATAAATTTAGGTTTTTGAAGGGTTATTCTTAAATATCATCCACTTTAACAGTCAAAAATTAATTTTAACCAATAAAAATAAAAATAGGACAAATATAATTAATACAATGTTAAGAACCTAATATGGTTGATTTCCTAGAAGCCAAATTACCTGATGATATCTCTAGTTTGATGGTTGAGATTGGCCAGTTGAATGCCTTGTGAGGGAGGGCCACCGCCTGTGAGATTAGGTGCCAATTTATCTAGCCCCACCCCAAATACACCCCTAAGGGAAAATTCACACTCCAGGTACTCCAAATTCAGAGCAAAATTAAATATATCATCGTCTAATGCATTGAGTGGCCCTACATAGTATGTTCCATTGCTAGAGTTGGAATTAGGACAGCTATACAAGGTTCCAGACATGATAAACATCATCAGCATTGTTGCTGCTACTGCTTCTTGTTCCCTATTTTGCCTCAACTTTTAGATGCTCAAAAGTTTGAAGGGCAAATGGGAATTTTATATTGTTTCTCACACTTCTCCATCCATCAATGTTAAGTTAATTGAAAAATATGGGCGCTAACGTTATTCTAAACGACATACAAGAGTTTGTTTGGCCCAAAATTGAAAAAATAATTAAAAGTAGTTGTTCTGCTGCTAATACTTCCATAATTACTCATAAACCCTAATCTCACTGATCAAAAGAAAAAACAACAAAAAGTAGTTGTTCTGCTGCTACTACTTCCACAATTACTCATAAACCCTAATCTCACTGATCAAAATAAAAAAAAAGGATGAGTGCCCAGTAAGTCTCTTCTGCTATGGAAACCAACATAATCTTATAAGATGCATGGATAATAATAATGTTTTTCTCCAAGGTGGGATCTGGCTTGGGTTCAAACCCGGGCTTAGGCTCGGACTCCAAGTTTGGGTTGGGGATAATAATAATGTTTTGCGCCAAGGTGGGATCAGACTCGAACTCAGATCCAGGCTCAGGGTCCAACTTAGACTCGGGTTCGGGTTCTAGTTGGGGATAATAATAATGTTTTGCACCAAGGTGGGGTTGGACTCGGACCTAGTCTTGGACACCGACTTGCGGTCGGGGTCGGGATCGGTTGGGAGTTGGGCTCGAGCTTGCAATCAGACTCAGACTCGGACTTGGACACTGACACAGACTTGGGTTCGGGGTTCAACTCGGGTTCGGGTTGGGGCTCCTGGTCATCTGGAAAGCTCCTATTTATTTTTTGCCAAGGCGGGATTAGGCTCAGACTTAGACCCGGGCTCGAGGTCGGGGTTAGGGTTGGGGCTCCTAGTCATCTGGAAAGATCCCACCTGTTTGTTTTTAAAAGTGAAAAGAAAAGAAGTTGGGGTTATGTCGTGTACTAGTGGCTATGTGTCAGAGTCTCCACATGCAGGGGTTTTTATGAAGGATTACGATTCCAGAACTCATTCTCTATGTCTTCCAGATGGGATTGGTAAGGCTCTCTTTGCCACATTCAATTCTATCAAGTGGGTCTCTAACATAATTAGTGCGGCCCGCTCGGGCCCTCGCCAAAATGATTGCTTGTCTTGCTTTTTTTCCCATTCCCACCCAAAAGAACAAGTGACTTCTACCTACCTACCTACCCGTCTGCCTGTGTGCCTGCCTAATCTATCTCCTCTATCTCTCTACCTATCTATCTCTTGCCTCTCTCTCCCTTATCGTTCCTCTATCTCCTTATCTCTCTAGACATCTCGCTCACTCTCTATCTCCCTATCACTCCCCTATGTCTCCTCTATCTCTCCCTATCTATCTCCTCTCTATCTCTCTCTATCTCTCTATCTTTTGCCTCTCTCCCCTATCATTCCTATATCTCCCTATCTCTCCCTACCTCTCCATTATCGATGAAGGAAATGAAAACAAGAAAACTAGGAGAGAGAGAGAGAGTTGCTTGGGGTTAGGGGTCAGGGTTTAGGGGCATTATTTAGGGTTTATGAGTTTAGCATTGCTCAAGTTTAGGGTTTACCTAGTTTAGGGTTTAGGGTTTAGGTTTTAGGGTTTAGGGTTTAGTGGAATTATTTAGGGTTTAGGGGTTTAGGGTTTAGGGTTTAAAGAGAGATAGAGGAGATAGAGGGGAGAGATAAGGAGATAGAGAGTGAGAGACATGTCCAGAGACATAGAGAGAGAGATTGAGAGGTAGAGGGATGATAGAGATAGGGAGATAGAGGTTTAGGGTTGCTTGGGTTTAGGGGCATTACTTAGGGTTTAAGGTTTATGGTTTTGGGGTTGGGGGTTAAGGTTTAGAGGTTTAGGGTTTAGAGAGAGATAGAGGACCAATAGGGAGATATAGAGGAGATCGAGGGGAGAGATAGAGAGATAGAGTGCGAGGGACATGGCCAAAGACATAGGGAGAGAGATTGAGAGGTAGAGGCAAAGGTGATAGAGAGATAGAGGAGAGATAGGGAGAAAAATGTTTGGGGTTACTTGGGTTTAGGGTTTATGGGTTTGGGGTTTAGGGGTTTAGGGTTTCTTGGGTTTAGGGGCTAGGGGTTAGGGTTTAGGGGCATTATTTAGTGTTTAGGGTTTATTCTTTAGGGGTCAGGGGTTCAAGTTTAGAGGTTTAGGGTTTAGGGTTTATAGAGAGAGGAATGATAGGGAGATATAGATGAGACCAAGGAGAGAGATAGGGAGATAGAGAGTGAGGCACATGGCTAGGGACATAGGGAGAGAGATTAAGAGGTAGAGGGATGATAGAGATAGGGAGATAGGAGAGAGAGATAGGGAGATAGAGGTTTAGAATTGATTGGATTTAGGGGTTAGGGGTTAGGGGTAAGGTTTAGAATTGATTGGATTTAGGGGTTAGGGGTTAGGGGTTAGGGGTTAAGGTTTAGGGGCATTATTTAGGGTTTAGGGTTTATGGTTTAGGGGTTAAGGTTTAGAGGTTTAGGGTTTAGTGTTTAGAGAGAGAGGACCAATAGGGAGATATAGAGAGAGTGAGGGACATGGTGAGAGACATAGGGAGAGATAGGGATATGGAGAGTGAGGGACATGGCCAGAGACATAGGGAGAGAGATTAAGAGGTAGAGGAATGATAGAGATAGGAAGATGGGGAGATAGAGGTTTAGGGTTGTTTGGGTTTAGTGTTCAGGGTTTCAGGGTTTGGGGTTTAGGATTTCTCAGGTTTAGGGTTTAGGGGTTAGGGCTTGGGGTTTAGGGGCATTATTTAAGGTTTAGAGGTTTCTAGGGTTGCTCAGGTTTAGGATTTAGGGGCATTATTTAGGGTTTATGGTTGCATGTCAAAAGAAGTCTCTCTCTCTAAATCCCTCAACACTAAATAATGCCCCTAATCCCTAACCCATAACCCCTAAACCCTAAACCTGAGCAACCCTAAACCTCTATCTCAAGGTATCTCTCCCTTATCTCCCTCTCTCTATCATCCCTCTACCTCTCAATCTCTCTCCCTATCTCTATGAACATCTCACTGACTCTCTATCTCCCTATCTCTCCCTCTATCTCCTCTATCTCTCCCTCTATCTCCTCTATCTCTCCCAATATATCTCCTCTCTCTACCTATCTATCTATCCCTATCTCTTTCCTCTCTCCCCTATCATTCCTCTATCTCCCTATCTCTCTGGACATCTCGCTCACTCTCTATCTCCCTATCTCTCCCCTTTGTCTCCTCTATCTCTCCCTATCTATCTCCTCTCTATCTCTCTCTACCTAGCTATCTCTCCCTATCTCTCTCTCTTGCCTCTCTCCCCCTATCATTCCTATATCTCCCTATCTCTCCCCTCTATCTCTCCCTCTCCCTTATTGATGAAGGAAATGAAAATAAGAAAGCTAGGACTCTCTCTCTCTCTCTCTCTCTCTCTCTCTCTCTCTCTCTCCATTTCTATGCACATACCCATTAGGTAGGCTATTTTGCATATGGTGGTCGTATCTTTTAGGTCCAATCACCTCTAAACTTCACAAATAGATATAGAGCATAATTCTAAGCATCTTTCATAAAGACCACTTCTCTACATAAGTGCAACTAATACCACTTTTTAATTGATTTCCACATTTAATACTTATTCTTTTCCATTTTCCAAGTACTACATGTGTCCAAGTTGTATTGTTTATCAAGTTTTTAATCTAATTGTTAGTCCTAGCTCTCATGGATATTAAAATGTTAGTATATATAGTTAGATTTATCCTTAGGTAACATTAATTTACACATTATTCAACAAACAACGACACTCAAAAATAACCTTACCTAATTAAGGTTAACCTTTAAGGTTCTTTCATTTGGTGAGCCTAATAGATCCAACTAGTTCAACCTTCTTATAGTCCATGCTTAGCCTTCCAAGAGAGTTCATGCCATGTTAACTTTGCATTATGTCCTCACTTTCCTCTTGCTAGTTGTAGTACTATTTTTTCTAATCCTATCCCTATATCATTCTATTGTTGTTGACTTTTATTTCCATCTTCATCATCATAGTCCTAGTTATCCTATTTTGAGCCTACCATTTATCCTTAGCCATATCTTGTACTTCTTCTATTCATGTCAATTTTAATGACCTCCAAATTTTCCATAAATTCTTCTTCACCAAACCCTAGACCCTCACCCAAATCCTTACTTTCCTAAGAAAATCCCTTCCCCAAACATCATTTGATCATGTGGCTCCTTCCATCACTAGATAGGTGCCCCTACTTTCCATTATTCATCCAATACAATCCCAATGTCATAGCTCACATTCCCACACCTACATTCATAGACTTCATTCCCATTATTGACACCATCATTGATAATCATTTTAAGGAGTCTCCCTTGAATAATCATTAAACCATGAATTATCCCATATCCTCATCTTACACTTTCCTCACCTTTGAACCCTTAGAAGATGACATTTAGCTATCCCCACCATTACCAATCACACTTTCTGGCAATTCACATAAGACACCTTACCCATCACTTCACCTAGGTCATCACTAATTAAATCACCTCGTTACTCCATTCAACCATACCCATACCACCCCTTTCTCACTCCACAACCTGTATTAACGCATGATTCACCCCTTGACATGCTACAGTTACCACAATGCCAATTCACTCTACCATCATTCTTCATATTATCTTATGAATCACCATCCTTTCTTCCCATTCCTTGAGACATCATACCATGACACACACCAATGAAAAGAATTAAAAAACCAATGAAAAGAATTAAAAAAAACCATTTTTATAGTTCCAGGAAATGGATATCCATTTCCTAGAACTATAAAAATGGTTTTTTAAACCACAAAACGGATATTCGTTTTGGTTTGGTATCCAAACCAAAACAAATATTTTAAGATGCCTATGAAAGTCAAAGTTGGCCTATTCATGAATTTGGCTAAGTAAAGACACGATTTTTTTCCATTGCCACTGCTTGGCCCATGATGATCTTGCACATACCCCTCATACTAATCAAAAGTCTTGTCGATTTGCCAAAGCTCATGGAATTCATCTGCACGATGTTGCGTGTGATGCTCAAAAAGATATAAAAAATGAAACCATTCCAGAAAAATCTCGCAAGACACTTTAGCAATATCTAGGTATCACTTTTGTTCCTCTTGGTGCCACCAAGTAGAGGCAAATCTGCATAAGTTCATGATGGCACATCAAGCCTTGGTGTTACTTCCATAGGGATGCATCATGAAAAATCTATCAAGGGTCATCTTGAGCTAGTTATCAACCTCTATTCCTCTAGTGAGACCTTCAAAAGTGGGTGCCAAGTTAGCGTGCAAAACATCTCTCATGTGAGTTGTGGCCACACTATCCTCATCCACCAAATGTATATATCACCTTGACGGGCCACATCTCAAAAGGGTACTTCCTCCACTCTAAACTTTTATGGGTTCCTAGAGAGTTCCCTTTTGCTAACCCTTTGTGAAACCTCTTCTCTCGACCGAGATGGGTGAGAACTACCAGAATGCACTTCCTCCTAATGAGGGGTCAACCTTGCTAAGATCTCCTAAAGAATGACCACTACCTGTGGTATTCCTAAAGGGTCTTCTATTCGATCTTGTCTAAACGTTAGGGAATGATCACTTTGAATTTCCTATTATTCTTGATCAAAGTTTACATTTCCTCCCTACCGAGTGTAGTAAGCCTTAGGAGGCATCCTTCCTAACAATACAAATAAATATTAGTACATACATGCAAATCTATAACACCATGCCAAGACAAGCAAACAACAAGAAAACTGTAAAGTCTAAAAATACCACTTACTAAAAGTAGCCATCGAAAAGAATCTAAATCCATAAATAGAAAATGAATCATTCCATTAACTGGGATATCCATAAATGTATAACATTTTTCAAGTTTCCATAATAAGTAAAGTGCATCTACAAGCACATGAAGGAAGTATCTATTGCAAGTATGGGCCTAACTGGTGTTGTCATTGATGTCAACATACTCCTGTTGCATTGATGTCAAGGATTGGATGAGCTGTGTGCTGAGGATATTGAGAAAATTAGTCCTATCAGAAATAGAGAAGAACAGTGAAGACAGTGAAGTCTATGAAGTGAAGATCCCAGTTAAGATGAAGATCAAAGGATGCGCATCAAAGGGTTTGTAGATATGTGTCTAAAGATGATCCAGTCAAAATTTGAGAGGTCTATATGAAGATTTGGAGAAGTTATGGCTATATGAGTAAAATTGGTTCTGGCAGATGTTTAGAGGTGACAGAGTGACATAAATAGGTTCGGTGAGATCTAGAAATGCAATATCTTATTCTACGGATTTGGTGGAGTGTTTAGGAAGCCAATGTGAATTGACAACTCAATTGGTTCATGGTCTGGAGGTCTGCAAGCATCTATTCTAATATGACAGTGATGACAAAATGTGTTCTTGAGGTTTCAGATGAAGATGCAAATGATTTTAGTAAGCAGAAGTGGTGTGGATGTTCTTGGTGATTTAGGCAAGCTTATGGGTATCTCTAGATTGTGTCCAGTTTGCGTTGGTGGTCTGCATTGAAGATTGAGCTCGTAATTGAAGAATTACTTCCAGATGATGATGTTCTTCCTAAACTTGGCCGACTGGATGATTTACACATCTTACGGATGATCTTGAAGATGTTCTGCGAAGCATGGCGTGTTCCTCAAAGAAGATTGAAGTCCCAGATCTGTGTGGCCGACAGTGTGGTGATTCGCATGAAGTCTTTTGTAATAACTCAAGTTGTATTTGCTTTGTAATAAAATAAAGTATGCCGACTTTGATGATTATCCCAAAGTCGATGTCTTGTATAAATAAGAGTTGTGAAGTCATTTCAAAGTATCTTGGTGAAGATGAGAGTGTGGTAGAAAGGAGAAGAGTGAAAGGCAGAGTAGAAGTGTTGAGCTTAAATGGAACTGACTCAAGCATGGTGAAGATGCTAATCTCCAGTTCAAGTATGTAATATTTATAATTCTATAGACAGTGTGTTTCTTGTAGGTAGTGGGCCTCTTGTGAGGAGTGTGCTTGGGCAGTGAGCCCTAATTGGCATGTGCCAGTTTATTCTTCTTATTCTTTTAACAGAGAATACAATCTTGGGTTAGTCACCTCATATTTTTCCCTTAACCAGGTTTTCCATGTTAAAATCTTGGTGTCATATGTGTTAATACATCTCTGCTCTTGAATTATTGCATTGTGCTTCCATGATTAATTTATTATTATGCTATTCAATTACAAGAAGGATTTAAGTGCTTAAAGAATATAAAATTTTGGGACAACTGATTCACCCCCCTCTCAGTTGTCTGTCCTAAATCTAACAATTGGTATTAGAGCTAAGTTTCTCTAAAAGAGCTTAACCGCTTGACGAGATCCAGGATGTCTTCCTACAAGAAGGATAATCCGAGGTTTGATGGAACCAATTACACTCTTTAGAAAAGCCGCATGGAATGTCACTTGCAATGTATGGGAATGCAATATCTAAACATAACTTCAAATAAGTATGTTCCTCCAAAGAATGGTCTGACATCTATAGATGAAATCAAAGCTGCTGAAGACAATCTTCAAGCTAAAGAAGCTTTGTTAAGTGCCTTATTTGATTCAGAGATGATAAATGTTATAGATTTAAAAACTGCATATGAGATTTGGGAAAAACAACAACTTCTGCATGAAGGAGACAAATATGTTAAATGTGCCAAGCTACAGAGTCTGAAAGGAAAATTTAAAAACCTGAAGATGAATGAAGATGAGAATATCACTACATTTATGCCAAAAGTAAATGAGCTTGTTTGTGGCATTAGGTGTGCTGGTGGAATCTTGGATGAAGATGAGATTGTTGCCAAAGTTCTCAGATCCCTACCTCCTGCTTACAAACACAAGGTTGATGCTATTGAAGAATTTAGATCTTTTTCAAATATCACAAGAGATTAATTGGTTGGAAAATTAGTTGCATTTGAATTGGCCAAGTTTGGAGATGCACCCCCCAAGACTAAATCTGCATTCAAAGCTAGTGCCTCTGTAAAATGCAAACAAAGATATGATCTAGGAGAGAACTTCTCAAAGAAACTATCGTGGTATGAAAAAGTAAGAAAAGACCTGGAAGATGAAGTAGAGGCTGCTCAACTTGAAGCCTTTATTGCAAAAAGACTGCCAAGAGGATCTGGTAAGTATGAAGGAAAATTACCCTTCAAATGTTTCAACTGTAACAAGATTGGTCATTTTCCTCAAGGTGTCTAAGAAGATTTTCAAGGGCAAATCCAAACAAATCAAGATTCTAAAAGAAACGTTACTATGTTCATGAATATGATGATGATGAAGGAGTAATAGATGATGAATCAGAGACATGAAACAAATCTAGAAGTGACTAGGTGTTTATTGCCATCAAGGAAGAAGATCCAATGCCCTCTGAATCTGTTAATCATAAAATGATAGAAAGAGCTCTGGCTGCCTAAGTTGAAGAAAAGGATGATTAGGTCATTGACAGTGGATGCTCCCAACATATGACTGGTGAAAAAAATAAGTTCATAGATGTGGAAAGATATGAAGGAGTTGTAAAATTTGGTGATAATTCTACTGGCAGAATCAGAGGTAGAGGAACTATTTCTTTTGATGGAAAAAACAAAACTAGTGATGTATTGTATGTTAAAGGTCTGAAGCACAATCTTCTCAATGTTGGACAGTTGGTGGACAAAGACTATGATCTCTGATTCAAAAATAGAAAATGTAAGATCTTTGAAAGTTCTAGAACAAAGATTGCATCCAGTACTCAAACAAAAGGTAATATCTTCCACTTGGTTGGTACTGGCAAAAGTTGTTTATTTATTCAAATTGATCAGAGTTGGTTGTGGCATAGGATAATGTGTCATGTGAATTTTGATAATATCATCAAGATAAGAAACACTCAGGCTGTAAGAGATCTTCCAAGACTGGTGAAACCTACTAATAGTTTGTGCAAAGAACGTCAGTTTGGTAAGCAGAGCAGAGTCACATTCAAAAGTAAGGAACAATCTTCTATTGGATTGTTGGACTTAGTGCATACTGATCTATGTGGACCAGCAAGAATTAGGAGTTTGCAAGGTGATAGATATTTCATGTTATTAATTGATGACCACTCCTGGATGATGTGGGTGACTTTTCTGAAAGAGAAATCTGAGGCTCTTGAGAAATTCAAAATATTCAAGGCTATGGTAGAGAATGAAACCGGATTAAACATAAAATGTCTCAGGTCTGATAGAGGTGGAGAATTCACATCCGGAGAGTTCATAGAATTATGTGAGAAACATGGGATAAAAAGACAGTTATTTACTCCAAGGAGTCCACAGCAGAATGGAGTAGTGGAGAGAAAGAACCAGACCATCCAGGAAGCATCTAGAACCATGATGATAGAAGCAAATGTTCTTCAGATCTACTGGAGAGACGCTGTAAGCACTGCTATCTATAGTCTTAATCAAGTACAAATTAGAAGCAATACTGGCAAGACCCCTTATGAACTTTGGTTTGGCATCACTCCCACTGTGAAGTATTTCAGAGTTTTTGGTAGCAAATGTTACATTAAAAGAGATGAAGACCTTGGCAAATTTGATGCTAGAAGTGATGAAGGAATATTCTTGGGCTATTCTACTCAAAGCAAAGCATACCGATGTTATAACAAGAGATTGAGAAAGATTATAGAAACTACAAATGTGAAGGTTGATGAAGGCATTGAAAAACCCTCAAGGTTTTATGAATATGAAGAAGATGATCAGAATGATGTTTTGGTCCAAGAAGTTCAAGCCCTTTTTGAAATTCAGATCCAGACTGATCTAGAGAATCCTGAAATACAGGAAGAAGAGATAAGTTTGAATGAACCTATCCAAGAAATACCCAAAACTCCCAGATATGTAAGACTGAATCATTCTGAAGACCAAATCATAGGTGATAAAAGTAAAGGTGTTCAAACAAGAAGAAAGATTGCTCAAGACTCAGAACAGTATTGTCTGATTTCAAAGATTGAACCAAAGACTATAAGTGAAGCATGCAATGATGAAAGCTGGACTAAAGCAATGAAGGAAGAGTTGATGCAGATTGAGAAAAATCACACTTGGGATCTTGTTCCCAGAACTAGAAACAAAAATGTGATTGGAACCAAATGGGTCTTCTGGAATAAACTGAATGAAGATGGTGAAGTAGTCAGAAACAAAGCCAGATTGGTCTGCAAGGGTTATTCTCAAGTAGGAGTTGATTTTGAAGAAACATTTCCTCCGGTGGCAAGAATTAAAGTAGTCAAATTATTTCTTGCATCTGCTGCCTTGAAGGTGTTAGTGCCTGAATTGACTGGCAGTTTTTTGAGCAATTTTCATGCAGGCACTTTCCCTAAGTATCCAAAAAGTGTTCTAAGTGTTGGACCTCCTCAGCATTTTTCAGCTGCATCATCATATTTTCCTGAGGAGGAGGTCATCATCATCATCTTTTCTTCGATGGTGGTCAGCATCATCATGTTCCCTGTCGACCGGTTTCTCATCAGGATCATCATATTTCAATATCGGGTGATGTTTGGATATCATCCTGATCCTGCTGATAAGCTACAGTGTGCCCTGATTTGCTTGCGGAGGTGATCTTTCAAGTATCCGGTGATTTTCCAATTATCACCTTGCCCAAACATGATGATGATGTTGCCCCGATATTCTGAAGGGGTTATTCTTTGGGTTGTTCGACTTGACTTATTTTTTTTCTTAAGGGTCGTCATCATCATCATCATATTTCCAGTTATCACCGTGTTGCTTGCGGGGGTCATCATATTTTCTGCCTGCATGATATTTCGCCGGGGTGATATTTTTATCATCGGGTGATCTTGGTTATGATCATCCTGATGATGTTGTTGAAGAGTTCTAAGTGTGACCCGATATTCACTGGGGTCATCATATTTTGAACGTCAGGATGATCTTAGTCAATATCATCCTGATGATGTTGTATCACTTCATGTTCGTTGTTTTATCATCCTGATGATGCTGACGTCATTCTTATGTCAGGGTGATATCTATTTCTCTGCCTATCTGCATCATGATATTTCTGAAGGAGGGGGTGATATTTTCATTTTTGAATATCACCCGGATGTATGTTTGTTCCAGCGTCATGATGATGCTGATATCAAGGAGATATCCGCCTGCCGGCTTCGTGCATTATCTAGTGGGGGGTGATCTTTTCAAGCATCATCATATTCATCTATCGCCCCAATCTTATAGTGGAGCTACAATGCAACCTGATATTTGTGCATCAGGATGATATTTCCAAATATCCGGTCATCTTCTGAATATCATCCTGATGTCGATATGATGATGACGTCATCAAGGTCCGGGGGGGTCATATTTCTAACACTGATCATCTTGTGGAGATCCCCCGATATTTGCAAATATGATGATGACGTCATCCGGATATGAGGAGGTGCGCAGTAGGCAGATATGATGATGACGTCAGCAGGATATGATGATGACGTCATCAGGATGTTCATCGGCCAGACTTTTGGTATAGGCTCAGCAGGAGGATGTTCCTCCGATGGATCAGGTTGTGCCGATAAAGGCGATTATCATGCAGGTTATATTGCGGTGATGATGCTGACGTCAGGGTGATATTTCAAGCGACAGGATATCATGCTGTTGGAGGATGATGATGATGAAGTCTTATACTAGTGTCGTCAGGAGCAAAAGCACCGACATCATATATGCTCATGACCTAGTATATAAAGTGTTAAAGAGGTTGCTGCGGGGTGCATGTGGGATAATTGATATCCTGCATATTCAAAATATCATGATGATGAATCTCGGCGGGAAATGGTTGCGATGCAGAATTGACGTTTTCCCGAGGCCGCGGGTTGGTGCGCCATTAATGGCGAAGGTTGCAGAGGTATGGGCGGATCTGGTACCCGATTGAAGGTGTACATCAGCGGACAGTGGCGCAGGGCTCGAGATTTCTTCCTGTCTCCTCCCCTACATGCTGCATTCATGTTTGGGCGCCAATCTGGTAATGCGTTGAGCGCCATTTTTCTGAAACTGCGTATCTGGCGGGATTTTTGGTCAACCATGTAATTAATTGTTATGGTACACTACCTGGCTGTTATAAGCAGGTAGTGTTGCTCATTTGTGGTTGTTGAAAGTTGAAGATTTTTGGCTCTGTAATTCAAAACAAGCTGATCTGGTTGCTCTGTACAGTTTAACTTGTGAGTTTATGTATCTCCTGTTGTACGATTTGGCATGAATCCACTGATTTCATGGTTAATCTTATATGAGTAATGCTATCTTAGCATGTGTTGTGTTAATTCTGTCTCCAGTATTGCATGTATTCTTCTTCTGAATCTGGATATTTGGGTAATGTTTAGATTCTAGAGCATAGAATTCCTATGTTGAATGTCTGATCTTTTAACTTCTGCTCAAGGGGTAGATTAAACTGTTTTCAGGTTGAACATTGGGAAGGGTATACTGCAGTAGGGATGCCATAAGTAGAGATAACTTAACACTCTTTATTGGGAGATATCTGTAAGGCAGATATCATGTGTATCCCCCTGAAATCTAGTTTTAGCTATTCATGCTGATCATTCACAGGTGTATGTCTACCGACTCCAAGCCCTGGATAGGCACCAATCTAGCTCTGTGTTGAGGTTATACACCATGTCCAGCTTTGCATCCAAAATTCAAACTAAACCATTTCATACTTCCACCTGTTAGTTGTAGGAGTAGGATTAGGAACCCCCTGCATGCTCTCATACCCAACCAGACATCATGTCCAAGAATGTTGCCAGCCTTGTGATCTATCATACAGATCTTGGTCCATACATGAGAGTATTCTGCCTGTTGTTGTCAAGTTAGATCTTTCTATCTTTGAGCTAGTCAAGGTTACATCTTGAGTTATAGGGATACCCCCCTTGGTGTGGTAGAACCAGAAGTGAAGGGGAGGCAGCTCACGCAACCTCCTGTATTTAGTTGGCTGAATCTGCCTGTGCATTAGAAGTGGCAAACCCTAATGCTGATTCAGAAGAAAAACCAACAAATTGGCGACTCTGCTGGGGATCGAACCCAGAATCTCTGGTTTTTTGAGCAATTTTCATGCAGGCACTTTCCCTAAGTATCCAAAAAGTGTTCTAAGTGTTGGACCTCCTCAGCATTTTTCAGCTGCATCATCATATTTTCCTGAGGAGGAGGTCATCATCATCATCTTTTCTTCGATGGTGGTCAGCATCATCATGTTCCCTGTCGACTGGTTTCTCATCAGGATCATCATATTTCAATATCGGGTGATGTTTGGATATCATCCTGATCCTGCTGATAAGCTACAGTGTGCCCTGATTTGCTTGCGGAGGTGATCTTTCAAGTATCCGGTGATTTTCCAATTATCACCTTGCCCAAACATGATGATGATGTTGCCCCGATATTCTGAAGGGGTTATTCTTTGGGTTGTTCGACCTGACTTATTTTTTTTTCTTAAGGGTCATCATCATCATCATCATATTTCCAGTTATCACCGTGTTGCTTGCGGGGGTCATCATATTTTCTGCCTGCATGATATTTTGCCGGGGTGATATTTTTATCATCGGGTGATCTTGGTTATGATCATCCTGATGATGTTGTTGAAGAGTTCTAAGTGTGACCCGATATTCACTGGGGTCATCATATTTTGAACGTCAGGATGATCTTAGTCAATATCATCCTGATGATGTTGTATCACTTCATGTTCGTTGTTTTATCATCCTGATGATGCTGACGTCATTCTTATGTCAGGGTGATATCTATTTCTCTGCCTATCTGCATCATGATATTTCCGAAGGAGGGGGTGATATTTTTATTTTTGAATATCACCCGGATGTATGTTTGTTCTAGTGTCATGATGATGCTGATATCAAGGAGATATCCGCCTGCCAGCTTCGTGCATTATCTAGTGGGGGGTGATCTTTTCAAGCATCATCATATTCATCTATCGCCCCGATCTTATAGTGGAGCTATAGTGCAACCTGATATTTGTGCATCAGGATGATATTTCCAAATATCCGGTCATCTTCCGAATATCATCCTGATGTCGATATGATGATGACGTCATCAAGGTCCGGGGGGTCATATTTCTAACACTGATCATCTTGTGGAGATCCCCCGATATTTGCAAATATGATGATGACGTCATCCGGATATGAGGAGGTGCGCAGTAGGCAGATATGATGATGACGTCAGCAGGATATGATGATGACGTCATCAGGATGTTCATCGGCCAGACTTTTGGTATAGGCTCAGCAGGAGGATGTTCCTCCGATGGATCAGGTTGTGCCGATAAAGGCGATTATCATGCAAGTTATATTGCGGTGATGATGCTGACGTCAGGGTGATATTTCAAGCGACAGGATATCATGCTGTTGGAGGATGATGATGATGAAGTCTTATACTAGTGTCGTGAGGAGCAAAAGCACCGACATCATATATGCTCATGACCTAGTATATAAAGTGTTAAAGAGGTTGCTGCGGGGTGCATGTGGGATAATTGATATCCTGCATATTCGAAATATCATGATGATGAATCTCGGCGGGAAATGGTTGCGATGCAGAATTGACGTTTTCCCGAGGCCGCGGGTTGGTGCGCCATTAATGGCGAAGGTTGCAGAGGTATGGGCGGATCTGGTACCTGATTGAAGGTGTACATCAGCGGACAGTGGCACAGGGCTCGAGATTTCTTCCTGTCTCCTCCCCTACCTGCTGCATTCATGTTTGGGCGCCAATCTGGTAATGCGTTGAGCGCCATTTTTCTGAAACTGGGTATCTGGCGGGATTTTTGGTCAACCATGTAATTAATTGTTATGGTACACTACCTGGCTGTTATAAGCAGGAAGTGTTGCTCATTTGTGGTTGCTGAAAGTTGAAGATTTTTGGCTTTGTAATTCAAAACAAACTGATCTGGTTGCTCTGTACAGTTTAACTTGTGAGTTTATGTATCTCCTGTTGTATGATTTGGCATGAATCCACTGATTTCATGGTTAATCTTATATGAGTAATGCTATCTTAGCATGTGTTGTGTTAATTCTGTCTCCAGTATTGCATGTATTCTTCTTCTGAATCTGGATATTTGGGTAATGTTTAGATTCTAGAGCATAGAATTCCTATGTTGAATGTATGATCTTTTAACTTCTGCTCAAGGGGTAGATTAAACTATTTTCAGGTTGAACATTGGGAAGGGTATACTGCAGTAGGGATGCCATAAGTAGAGATAACTTAACACTCTTTATTGGGAGATATCTGTAAGGCAGATATCATGTGTATCCCCCTGAAATCCAGTTTTAGCTATTCATGCTGATCATTCACAGGTGTATGTCTACCGACTCCAAGCCCTGGATAGGCACCAATCTAGCTCTGTGTTGAGGTTATACACCATGTCCAGCTTTGCATCCAAAATTTAAACTAAACCATTTCATACTTCCACCTGTTAGTTGTAGGAGTAGGATTAGGAACCCCCTGCATGCTCTCATACCCAACCAGACATCATGTCCAAGAATGTTGCCAGCCTTGTGATCTATCATACAGATCTTGGTCCATACATGAGAGTATTTTGCCTGTTGTTGTCAAGTTAGATCTTTCTATCTTTGAGCTAGTCAAGGTTACATCTTGAGTTATAGGGATACCCCCCTTGGTGCGGCAGAACCAGAAGTGAAGGGGAGGCAGCTCACGCAACCTCCTGTATTTAGTTGGCTGAATCTACCTGTGCATTAGAAGTGGCAAACCCTAATGCTGATTCAGAAGAAAAACCAAGAAATTGGCGACTCTGCTGGGGAGTCTTTCATGTGAAAAATGATGCTCTGCTGGTGGAATGAACCTAGAAAAGTAGCTTTCATCTATTGAAAATTTTGTCCTCTCTGGAGAGGTGGTGACTCTGCAAAAAAGATCTAAATGCACATGAAAGATAGATGTATGTTATTGGTTGAAAGATGTACATATTTCTGCATCTGTATGAGAAAAGGTACCTTGTTCCTTCCCCTTTATTTGCTGTTTTACTGCATAGGTTAGATGCCAGGGGAAGCCTTAGGTCTTAGACAGACAAAGGATGTCTAAGAGTAAGATTTTTATGAATCCAAGTATGAATTATCCCATACTCAGTGGTGAAATGTTGGATAAAGGAATAGAAGAGATAAGAAATAGGTTGATATTCTTAGAGGCTGAGCAGGCCCAGTTAAAAAACAGTAACCCTGTTGTGTCTGCCAGTCAGAAAGATAAACCTCCTGTCAGCCCTTTTGATCCTTTGTATGACCAACTGGATTTGTCATGGGTGGATTATAAAGTAGAAACTATGCCTGCTAGGATATATTGTCAGATGCCTAGATTTAGTGGTCACAATGTATGTGATGGGAATGCACATATCCAAAATTTTCACAGTTTTATGGGAAAATATTCATTCAGAGATGAGGATATGTGGATGAGGTTTTTTGTTAGGTCCTTTGATGCAAAAGCAAAAGACTGGTATTTGAGCTTTCCAAAGAAATCCTTTGCCTATTGGGATGAGCTTGCTGACTGTTTCAAGAAAGAATTTGCAAAAGAACCGGCTGATCTTGTTGCAGAATTGATGAGAATCAGAAAACAAGATGAAGAGCCATGTGTTGATTTCAGTCATAGGTTTGCAATAGCCCTTTCACAGATCCCAGAAGTCTTCAGACCTGATATTTCAGCCTGTGTTGGCATATTCTTTGAAGCTTTTGAGGAGGGCTTTAGTGCAATACTGAGGGATTTCAAGGTGACAAGTATGCAGATGGCATACAGGTTCATAGAAAAGATAGAAAAAATCAGAAATGTGTACCTGCTGAAACCCCTGTCCCCAGGCCTTGGTGTGAGAAATGGTTATGAAGCTGCAAATGACCAAATGATTATGGCATCATGTGCAGATAAAAATGAAAATAAAAGCATAGAGGTTGAGACTGCTGTGTTTGAACATAATGCTAACAATACTGCTCAACTGGATTGTTCACCAGTTGAGGATGCCAGTGAAAGGACTAATGAAGATTCCCATTGCAATGATGAGGTAGCTAACCATGAAAACAATAACGAGGTTGTGGACAGCAATGAGCAATTTTTGGAATGGACCTGTGGAGACAATTGTGAGTATTGTACCAAGACAGAGAAGATATAAGCAAACAGAGAAGCAGTTCTATGTGTGATCCATTGCCTACCTTTCAAACACATGGAGATCATGAAGAGCTGTCAGAAATTGAAATAAGTGCTAGTTCAGAGCATGATTGTTTTTCATTTGATGGCTATTTTTCTTATGACACACAGGCTGATACTCCTCCACAAAGTGAATCCATTGGTGATGAAGATGTGTGCTCTGCTGCCCATGAACAAATGGCATACTACGATGAAACTGATGCACCTGGGTCACCCATTTATGACACATATGGTGATGAGGATCTGTCTGAATATGGTGAAGATCTAGACACTATTTTTGGCTTGGATTCTGTTTCTCATCCTGATGAAAGAGGAAACAACATACATCAGGTAAGTGACTGTGAAAATGTGCCTGATTTGAAAGAGATGCCAGAGCCTGATCTTTTCCAGCTTGGTGTACCTGATTGTTGTGTACATAATGTGCACAATTGTGATTTTGAAAGCTTTTCTTTTGATGTGCCAGCATATAATACAATGAGCCCTGATCTTCCTAGTTGTGTGGTGGACTTTGAGTGTTTCCTATTTTCAGTCCAGCTACGAGATCATGTTGCAATGCATGATAATGATACAGATGATAACCTGTGTTCTATACCATTTGAGTATGCATTGCCTGATATATTCAACACCCATATGTCACATGATGCTGAAGGTTATCTGCACAGGTTTGATAATGACAAGCCAAATCAGAGGGTTGAATATGCAGATGACAAGATTCGTTTGTGGGTGGATGTCTGTAGTATCTCCAAGCTTGACCCAGTGCATGCAGATGAAAACAAGATATTTGACAAGGGGAGATACATGTTTTTCTTTTCTTGGTGGCCTTAGGCCATCAAGTGTGTTTGGTGATGCAGGTCGGTGCAGTATTTGACTCTGTGCCCAATGGATAAGGGACTGGTCTGCATCCCAGAGATCTGGGGTTCTCGCTGCAGTCTTGCACCTGCACGTCCCCAGACAGAGCCAGTGTTAGTGCCTGAATTGACTGGCAATTTTTTGAGCAATTTTCATGCAGGCACTTTCCCTAAGTATCCAAAAAGTGTTCTAAGTGTTGGACCTCCTCAGCATTTTTCAGCTGCATCATCATATTTTCCTGAGGAGGAGGTCATCATCATCATCTTTTCTTCGATGGTGGTCAGCATCATCATGTTCCCTGTCGACCGGTTTCTCATCAGGATCATCATATTTCAATATCGGGTGATGTTTGGATATCATCCTGATCCTGCTGATAAGCTACAGTGTGCCCTGATTTGCTTGCGGAGGTGATCTTTCAAGTATCCGGTGATTTTCCAATTATCACCTTGCCCAAACATGACGATGATGTTGCCCCGATATTCTGAAGGGGTTATTCTTTGGGTTGTTCGACCTGACTTGTTTTTTTTTCTTAAGGGTCGTCATCATCATCATCATATTTCCAGTTATCACCGTGTTGCTTGCGGGGGTCATCATATTTTCTGCCTGCATGATATTTCGCCGGGGTGATATTTTTATCATCGGGTGATCTTGGTTATGATCATCCTGATGATGTTGTTGAAGAGTTCTAAGTGTGACCCGATATTCACTGGGGTCATCATATTTTGAACGTCAGGATGATCTTAGTCAATATCATCCTGATGATGTTGTATCACTTCATGTTCGTTGTTTTATCATCCTGATGATGCTGACGTCATTCTTATGTCAGGGTGATATCTATTTCTCTGCCTATCTGCATCATGATATTTCTGAAGGAGGGGGTGATATTTTCATTTTTGAATATCACCCGGATGTATGTTTGTTCCAGCGTCATGATGATGCTGATATCAAGGAGATATCCGCCTGCCGGCTTCGTGCATTATCTAGTGGGGTGTGATCTTTTCAAGCATCATCATATTCATCTATCACCCCGATCTTATAGTGGAGCTACAGTGCAACCTGATATTTGTGCATCAGGATGATATTTCCAAATATCCGGTCATCTTCCGAATATCATCCTGATGTCGATATGATGATGACGTCATCAAGGTCCGAGGGGGTCATATTTCTAACACTGATCATCTTGTGGAGATCCCCTGATATTTGCAAATATGATGATGACGTCATCCAGATATGAGGAGGTGCGCAGTAGGCAGATATGATGATGACGTCAGCAGGATATGATGATGACGTCATCAGGATGTTCATCGGCCAGACTTTTGGTATAGGCTCAGCAGGAGGATGTTCCTCCGATGGATTAGGTTGTGCCGATAAAGGCGATTATCATGCAGGTTATATTGCGGTGATGATGCTGACGTCAGGGTGATATTTCAAGCGACAGGATATCATGCTGTTGGAGGATGATGATGATGAAGTCTTATACTAGTGTCGTCAGGAGCAAAAGCACCGACATCATATATGCTCATGACCTAGTATATAAAGTGTTAAAGAGGTTGCTGCGGGGTGCATGTGGGATAATTGATATCCTGCATATATTCGAAATATCATGATGATGAATCTCGGCGGGAAATGGTTGCGATGCAGAATTGACGTTTTCCCGAGGCCGCGGGTTGGTGCGCCATTAATGGCGAAGGTTGCAGAGGTATGGGCGGATCTGGTACCCGATTGAAGGTGTACATCAGCGGACAGTGGCGCAGGGCTCGAGATTTCTTCCTGTCTCCTCCCCTACATGCTGCATTCATGTTTGGGCACCAATCTGGTAATGCGTTGAGCGCCATTTTTCTGAAACTGGGTATCTGGCGGGATTTTTGGTCAACCATGTAATTAATTGTTATGGTACACTACCTGGCTGTTATAAGCAGGAAGTGTTGCTCATTTGTGGTTGTTGAAAGTTGAAGATTTTTGGATCTGTAATTCAAAACAAGCTGATCTGGTTGCTCTGTACAGTTTAACTTGTGAGTTTATGTATCTCCTGTTGTACGATTTGGCATGAATCCACTGATTTCATGGTTAATCTTATATGAGTAATGCTATCTTAGCATGTGTTGTGTTAATTCTGTCTCCAGTATTGCATGTATTCTTCTTCTGAATCTGGATATTTGGGTAATGTTTAGATTCTAGAGCATAGAATTCCTATGTTGAATGTCTGATCTTTTAACTTCTGCTCAAGGGGTAGATTAAATTGTTTTCAGGTTGAACATTGGGAAGGGTATACTGCAGTAGGGATGCCATAAGTAGAGATAACTTAACACTCTTTATTGGGAGATATCTGTAAGGCAGATATCATGTGTATCCCCCTGAAATCCAGTTTTAGCTATTCATGCTGATCATTCACAGGTGTATGTCTACTGACTCCAAGCCCTGGATAGGCACCAATCTAGCTCTGTGTTGAGGTTATACACCATGTCCAGCTTTGCATCCAAAATTCAAACTAAACCATTTCATACTTCCACCTGTTAGTTGTAGGAGTAGGATTAGGAACCCCCTGCATGCTCTCATACCCAACCAGACATCATGTCCAAGAATGTTGCCAGCCTTGTGATCTATCATACAGATCTTGGTCCATACATGAGAGTATTCTGCCTGTTGTTGTCAAGTTAGATCTTTCTATCTTTGAGCTAGTCAAGGTTACATCTTGAGTTATAGGGATACCCCCCTTGGTGCGGCAGAACCAGAAGTGAAGGGGAGGCAGCTCACGCAACCTCCTGTATTTAGTTGGCTGAATCTGCCTGTGCATTAGAAGTGGCAAACCCTAATGCTGATTCCGAAGAAAAACCAACAAATTGGCGACTCTGCTGGGGATCGAACCCAGAATCTCTAGTTTTTTGAGCAATTTTCATGCAGGCACTTTCCCTAAGTATCCAAAAAGTGTTCTAAGTGTTGGACCTCCTCAGCATTTTTTAGCTGCATCATCATATTTTCCTGAGGAGGAGGTCATCATCATCATCTTTTCTTCGATGGTGGTCAGCATCATCATGTTCCCTGTCGACCGGTTTCTCATCAGGATCATCATATTTCAATATCGGGTGATGTTTGGATATCATCCTGATCTTGCTGATAAGCTACAGTGTGCCCTGATTTGCTTGCGGAGGTGATCTTTCAAGTATCCGGTGGTTTTCCAATTATCACCTTGCCCAAACATGATGATGATGTTGCCCCGATATTCTGAAGGGGTTATTCTTTGGGTTGTTCGACCTGACTTATTTTTTTTTCTTAAGGGTCGTCATCATCATCATCATATTTCCAGTTATCACCGTGTTGCTTGCGGGGGTCATCATATTTTCTGCCTGCATGATATTTTACCGGGGTGATATTTTTATCATCGGGTGATCTTGGTTATGATCATCCTGATGATGTTGTTGAAGAGTTCTAAGTGTGACCCGATATTCACTGGGGTCATCATATTTTGAACGTCAGGATGATCTTAGTCAATATCATCCTGATGATGTTGTATCACTTCATGTTCGTTGTTTTATCATCCTGATGATGCTGACGTCATTCTTATGTCAGGGTGATATCTATTTCTCTGCCTATCTGCATCATGATATTTCTGAAGGAGGGGGTGATATTTTCATTTTTGAATATCACCCGGATGTATGTTTGTTCCAGCATCATGATGATGCTGATATCAAGGAGATATCCGCCTGCCGGCTTCGTGCATTATCTAGTGGGGGGTGATCTTTTCAAGCATCATCATATTCATCTATCGCCCCAATCTTATAGTGGAGCTACAATGCAACCTGATATTTGTGCATCAGGATGATATTTCCAAATATCCGGTCATCTTCTGAATATCATCCTGATGTCGATATGATGATGACGTCATCAAGGTCCGGGGGGGTCATATTTCTAACACTGATCATCTTGTGGAGATCCCCCGATATTTGCAAATATGATGATGACGTCATCCGGATATGAGGAGGTGCGCAGTAGGCAGATATGATGATGACGTCAGCAGGATATGATGATGACGTCATCAGGATGTTCATCGGCCAGACTTTTGGTATAGGCTCAGCAGGAGGATGTTCCTCCGATGGATCAGGTTGTGCCGATAAAGGCGATTATCATGCAAGTTATATTGCGGTGATGATGCTGACGTCAGGGTGATATTTCAAGCGACAGGATATCATGCTGTTGGAGGATGATGATGATGAAGTCTTATACTAGTGTCGTCAGGAGCAAAAGCACTGACATCATATATGCTCATGACCTAGTATATAAAGTGTTAAAGAGGTTGCTGCGGGGTGCATGTGGGATAATTGATATCCTGCATATTCGAAATATCATGATGATGAATCTCGGCGGGAAATGGTTGGGATGCAGAATTGACGTTTTCCCGAGGCCGCGGGTTGGTGCGCCATTAATGGCGAAGGTTGCAGAGGTATGTGCGGATCTGGTACCCGATTGAAGGTGTACATCAGCGGACAGTGGCGCAGGGCTCGAGATTTCTTCCTGTCTCCTCCCCTACCTACTGCATTCATGTTTGGGCGCTAATCTGGTAATGCGTTGAGCGCCATTTTTCTGAAACTGGGTATCTGGCGGGATTTTTGGTCAACCATGTAATTAATTGTTATGGTACACTACCTGGCTATTATAAGCAGGAAGTGTTGCTCATTTGTGGTTGTTGAAAGTTGAAGATTTTTGGCTCTGTAATTCAAAACAAGCTGATCTGGTTGCTCTGTACAGTTTAACTTGTGAGTTTATGTATCTCCTGTTGTACGATTTGGCATGAATCCACTGATTTCATGGTTAATCTTATATGAGTAATGCTATCTTAGCATGTGTTGTGTTAATTCTGTCTCCAGTATTGCATGTATTCTTCTTCTGAATCTGGATATTTGGGTAATGTTTAGATTCTAGAGCATAGAATTCCTATGTTGAATGTCTGATCTTTTAACTTCTGCTCAAGGGGTAGATTAAACTATTTTCAGGTTGAACATTGGGAAGGGTATACTGTAGTAGGGATGCCATAAGTAGAGATAACTTAACACTCTTTATTGGGAGATATCTGTAAGGCAGATATCATGTGTATCCCCCTGAAATCCAGTTTTAGCTATTCATGCTGATCATTCACAGGTGTATGTCTACCGACTCCAAGCCCTGGATAGGCACCAATCTAGCTCTGTGTTGAGGTTATACACCATGTCCAGCTTTGCATCCAAAATTCAAACTAAACCATTTCATACTTCCACCTGTTAGTTGTAGGAGTAGGATTAGGAACCCCCTGCATGCTCTCATACCCAACCAGACATCATGTCCAAGAATGTTGCCAGCCTTGTGATCTATCATACAGATCTTGGTCCATACATGAGAGTATTCTGCCTGTTGTTGTCAAGTTAGATCTTTCTATCTTTGAGCTAGTCAAGGTTACATCTTGAGTTATAGGGATACCCCCCTTGGTGCGGCAGAACCAGAAGTGAAGGGGAGGCAGCTCACGCAACCTCCTGTATTTAGTTGGCTGAATCTGCCTGTGCATTAGAAGTGGCAAACCCTAATGCTGATTCAGAAGAAAAACCAAGAAATTGGCGACTCTGCTGGGGAGTCTTTCATGTGAAAAATGATGCTCTACTGGTGGAATGAACCTAGAAAAGTAGCTTTCATCTATTGAAAATTTTGTCCTCTCTGGAGAGGTGGCGACTCTGCAAAAAAGATCTAAATGCACATGAAAGATAGATGTATGTTATTGGTTGAAAGATGTACATATTTCTGCATCTGTATGAGAAAAGGTACCTTGTTCCTTCCCCTTTATTTGATGTTTTACTGCATAGGTTAGATGCCAGGGGAAGCCTTAGGTCTTAGACAGACAAAGGATGTCTAAGAGTAAGATTTTTATGAATCCAAGTATGAATTATCCCATACTCAGTGGTGAAATGTTGGATAAAGGAATAGAAGAGATAAGAAATAGGTTGATATTCTTAGAGGCTGAGCAGGCCCAGTTAAAAAATAGTAACCCTGTTGTGTCTGCCAGTCAGAAAGCTAAACCTCCCGTCAGCCCTTTTGATCCTTTGTATGACCAACTGGATTTGTCATGGGTGGATTATAAAGTAGAAACTATGCCTGCTAGGATATATTGTCAGATGCCTAGATTTAGTGGTCACAATGTATGTGATGGGAATGCACATATCCAAAATTTTCACAGTTTTATGGGAAAATATTCATTCAGAGATGAGGATATGTGGATGAGGTTTTTTGTTAGGTCCTTTGATGCAAAAGCAAAAGACTGGTATTTGAGCTTTCCAAAGAAATCCTTTGCCTGTTGGGATGAGCTTGCTGACTGTTTCAAGGAAGAATTTGCAAAAGAACCGGCTGATCTTGTTGCAGAATTGATGAGAATCAGAAAACAAGATGAAGAGCCATGTGTTGATTTCAGTCATAGGTTTGCAATAGCCCTTTCATAGATCCCAGAAGTCTTCAGACCTGATATTTCAGCCTGTGTTGGCATATTCTTTGAAGCTTTTGAGGAGGGCTTTAGTGCAATACTGAGGGATTTCAAGGTGACAAGTATGCAGATGGCATACAGGTTCATAGAAAAGATAGAAAAAATCAGAAATGTGTACCTGCTGAAACCCCTGTCCCCAGGCCTTGGTGTGAGAAATGGTTATGAAGCTGCAAATGACCAAATGATTATGGCATCATGTGCAGATAAAAATGAAAATAAAAGCATAGAGGTTGAGATTGCTGTGTTTGAACATAATGCTAACAATACTGCTCAACTGGATTGTTCACCAGTTGAGGATGCCAGTGAAAGGACTAATGAAGATTCCCATTGCAATGATGAGGTAGCTGACCATGAAAATAATAACGAGGTTGTGGACAGCAATGAGCAATTTTTGGAATGGACCTGTGGAGACAATTGTGAGTATTGTACTCAAGACAGAGAAGATATAAGCAAACAGAGAAGCAGTTCTATGTGTGATCCATTGCCTACCTTTCAAACACATGGAGATCATGAAGAGCAGTCAGAAATTGAAATAAGTGCTAGTTCAGAGCATGATTGTTTTTCATTTGATGGCTGTTTTGCTTATGACACACAAGCTGATACTCCTCCACAAAGTGAATCCATTGGTGATGAAGATGTGTGCTCTGCTGCCCATGAACAAATGGCATACTATGATGAAACTGATGCACCTGGGTCACCCATTTATGACACATATGGTGATGAGGATCTGTCTGAATATGGTGAAGATCTAGACACTATTTTTGGCTTGGATTCTGTTTCTCATCCTGATGAAAGAGGAAACAACATACATCAGGTAAGTGACTGTGAAAATGTGCCTGATTTGAAAGAGATGCCAGAGCCTGATCTTTTCCAGCTTGGTGTACCTGATTGTTGTGTACATAATGTGCACAATTGTGATTTTGAAAGCTTTTCTTTTGATGTGCCAGCATATAATACAATGAGCCCTGATCTTCCTAGCTGTGTGGTGGACTTTGAGTGTTTCCTATTTTCAGTCCAGCTACGAGATCATGTTGCAATGCATGATAATGATACAGATGATAACCTGTGTTCTATACCATTTGAGTATGCATTGCCTGATATATTCAACACCCATATGTCACATGATGCTGAAGGTTATCTGCACAGGTTTGATAATGACAAGCCAAATCAGAGGGTTGAATATGCAGATGACAAGATTCGTTTGTGGGTGGATGTCTGTAGTATCTCCAAGCTTGACCCAGTGCATGCAGATGAAAACAAGATATTTGACAAGGGGAGATACATGTTTTTCTTTTCTTGGTGGCCTTAGGCCATCAAGTGTGTTTGGTGATGCAGGTCGGTGCAGTATTTGACTCTGTGCCCAATGGATAAGGGACTGGTCTGCATCCCAGAGATCTGGGGTTCTCGCTGCAGTCTTGCACCTGCACGTCCCCAGACAGAGCCAGTGTTAGTGCCTGAATTGACTGGCAGTTTTTTGAGCAATTTTCATGCAGGCACTTTCCCTAAGTATCCAAAAAGTGTTCTAAGTGTTGGACCTCCTCAGCATTTTTCAGCTGCATCATCATATTTTCCTGAGGAGGAGGTCATCATCATCATCTTTTCTTCGATGGTGGTCAGCATCATCATGTTCCCTGTCGACCGGTTTCTCATCAGGATCATCATATTTCAATATCGGGTGATGTTTGGATATCATCCTGATCCTGCTGATAAGCTACAGTGTGCCCTGATTTGCTTGCGGAGGTGATCTTTCAAGTATCCGGTGATTTTCCAATTATCACCTTGCCCAAACATGATGATGATGTTGCCCCGATATTCTGAAGGGGTTATTCTTTGGGTTGTTTGACCTGACTTGTTTTTTTTTCTTAAGGGTCGTCATCATCATCATCATCATATTTCCAGTTATCACCGTGTTGCTTGCGAGGGTCATCATATTTTCTGCCTGCATGATATTTCGCCGGGGTGATATTTTTATCATCGGGTGATCTTGGTTATGATCATCCTGATGATGTTGTTGAAGAGTTCTAAGTGTGACCCGATATTCACTGGGGTCATCATATTTTGAACGTCAGGATGATCTTAGTCAATATCATCCTGATGATGTTGTATCACTTCATGTTCGTTGTTTTATCATCCTGATGATGCTGACGTCATTCTTATGTCAGGGTGATATCTATTTCTCTGCCTATCTGCATCATGATATTTCTGAAGGAGGGGGTGATATTTTCATTTTTGAATATCACCCGGATGTATGTTTGTTCCAGCGTCATGATGATGCTGATATCAAGGAGATATCCGCCTGCCGGCTTCGTGCATTATCTAGTGGGGGGTGATCTTTTCAAGCATCATCATATTCATCTATCGCCCCGATCTTATAGTGGAGCTATAGTGCAACCTGATATTTGTGCATCAGGATGATATTTCCAAATATCCGGTCATCTTCCGAATATCATCCTGATGTCGATATGATGATGACGTCATCAAGGTCCGGGGGGGTCATATTTCTAACACTGATCATCTTGTGGAGATCCCCCGATATTTGCAAATATGATGATGACGTCATCCGGATATGAGGAGGTGCGCAGTAGGCAGATATGATGATGACATCAGCAGGATATGATGATGACGTCATCAGGATGTTCATCGGCCATACTTTTGGTATAGGCTCAGCAGGAGGATGTTCCTCCGATGGATCAGGTTGTGCCGATAAAGGCGATTATCATGCAGGTTATATTGCGGTGATGATGCTGACGTCAGGGTGATATTTCAAGCGACAGGATATCATGCTGTTGGAGGATGATGATGATGAAGTCTTATACTAGTGTCGTCAGGAGCAAAAGCACCGACATCATATATGCTCATGACCTAGTATATAAAGTGTTAAAGAGGTTGCTGCGGGGTGCATGTGGGATAATTGATATCCTGCATATTCAAAATATCATGATGATGAATCTCGGCGGGAAATGGTTGCGATGCAGAATTGACGTTTTCCCGAGGCCGCGGGTTGGTGCGCCATTAATGGCGAAGGTTGCAGAGGTATGGGCGGATCTGGTACCCGATTGAAGGTGTACATCAGCGGACAGTGGCGCAGGGCTCGAGATTTCTTCCTGTCTCCTCCCCTACCTGCTGCATTCATGTTTGGGCGCCAATCTGGTAATGCGTTGAGCGCCATTTTTCTGAAACTGGGTATCTGGCGGGATTTTTGGTCAACCATGTAATTAATTGTTATGGTACACTACCTGGCTGTTATAAGCAGGAAGTGTTGCTCATTTGTGGTTGTTGAAAGTTGAAGATTTTTGGCTCTGTAATTCAAAACAAGCTGATCTGGTTGCTCTGTACAGTTTAACTTGTGAGTTTATGTATCTCCTGTTGTACGATTTGGCATGAATCCACTGATTTCATGGTTAATCTTATATGAGTAATGCTATCTTAGCATGTGTTGTGTTAATTCTGTCTCCAGTATTGCATGTATTCTTCTTCTGAATCTGGATATTTGGGTAATGTTTAGATTCTAGAGCATAGAATTCCTATGTTGAATATCTGATCTTTTAACTTCTGCTCAAGGGGTAGATTAAACTGTTTTCAGGTTGAACATTGGGAAGGGTATACTGCAGTAGGGATGCCATAAGTAGAGATAACTTAACACTCTTTATTGGGAGATATCTGTAAGGCAGATATCATGTGTATCCCCCTGAAATCTAGTTTTAGCTATTCATGCTGATCATTCACAGGTGTATGTCTACCGACTCCAAGCCCTGGATAGGCACCAATCTAGCTCTGTGTTGAGGTTATACACCATGTCCAGCTTTGCATCCAAAATTCAAACTAAACCATTTCATACTTCCACCTGTTAGTTGTAGGAGTAGGATTAGAAACCCCCTGCATGCTCTCATACCCAACCAGACATCATGTCCAAGAATGTTGCCAGCCTTGTGATCTATCATACAGATCTTGGTCCATACATGAGAGTATTCTGCCTGTTGTTGTCAAGTTAGATCTTTCTATCTTTGAGCTAGTCAAGGTTACATCTTGAGTTATAGGGATACCCCCCTTGGTGCGGCAGAACCAGAAGTGAAGGGGAGGCAGCTCACGCAACCTCCTGTATTTAGTTGGCTGAATCTGCCTGTGCATTAGAAGTGGCAAACCCTAATGCTGATTCAGAAGAAAAACCAACAGAAGGATTTCAAAGTATATCAAATGGATGTCGAGTCTGCCTTCCTGAATGGTGACTTGGAAGAAGAAGTATACATTGAGCAACCAGATGGATTTCAATTGTCTGATCATGGTGATATGGTTTGCAAATTGAAGAAATCACTATATGGACTCAAACAAACCCCAAGAGCCTAGTATGAAAGACTAGATAAGCATCTTTTGAAGATTAGTTTCAACAAAGGTAAGTTGCTGATAGTAACTTGTACTTCAAAATTGATCATGAAAATATCTTGATTGTTGAAGTATTTGTTGATGATATCATTTTTGGAGGAAGAGATAGTATGTGCAAAACTTTTGCAAATCAAATGAAAAGTGAATTTGAGATGTCCATGTTTGGGGAAATGAATTTCTTCTTGGGTCTGAAAATCACTCAAACAAAGAAAGGAATCTTCATTTCACAGACCAAATATGCGAAAGAATTGTTGAAGTAATTTGGGATGGAAGACTCAAAACCAATGAATACTCCCATGGCAACCAGATGTAAACTAAGCAAAGATGATGACTCTCCTAAGGCTGATAAGAAAAAGTATAGGTCAATGATTGGAGGACTACTGTATCTTACTCAAACTAGACCTGACATTATGAATGTTGTTGTTCTTGTTGCCAGATTCCAAGTTGATCCTAGAGAATCTCATGTCATGGAAATCAAAAGGATTCTCAGATATCTAAAAGGAATAGTTGAGTATGGTTTATGGTATCCTAGAGATCATGATTTCTCTCTTCATGCATATACAGATGCGGATTGGGCAAGAGATGTGGATGATTGGAAGAGTACCAGTGGTGGAGCATTCTTTTTAGGGAAAAGATTAGTTTCTTGGCTAAGCAAGAAATAAGAGGCAATATCTTTGTCCACTGCAGAAGTAGAATATATTACAATAGTAGGTAGTTGCACTCAAGTATTGTGGATGAAGCAAATGCTAAGAGACATCAAAATGAAGTATGAGGAACCTATCACAATCTTCTGTGATAATTCAAGTGCAACAGATATATAAAAAAATCCAGTGTTGCATTCAAAGACAAAACATATATCAATCAAGTTTCACTTTTTGAGAGAGCAGATGAACAAGAATGAAATAAGATTGGAGTTTGTGCCCTCCAAGGATCAGATTGCAGAAATTTTTACTAAACCTCTACCTAAGGACTCTTTTGAGTATCTCAGGGAGAAGTTAGGCGTTATTACCCCTTTGGTTCTGAATTAAGGTGCACTGATGTGCATCAGTCTGGTGGATATCACAGTATTTCTTGTGATCCAGATTGATGATAGAAAGCTACTACTTAGGGGGAGTAGTCTGTATAATTCTGATTAATGCAAGTATGTGCCCTTTGCCATTAATGTCAAAGGGGGAGAGAAGACATGTGAAAAACAAAAGTGGTTGCTGATCAAAGGGGGAGCAGTAAAGAAAGAGAAGACATATGAATGATTACTATTGATAAGGGGAGCTATGTTAGTCAATGAGGAGAAGTTCTTGTCTTGATGGTTAAAACAGTTTTTCACATCATATGTTGCCATCAATGACAAAGGGGGAGATTGTTGCAAGTATGGCCTAACCGGTGTTGTCATTAATGTCAACATACTCTTGTTACATTGATGTCAAGGATTGGATGAGCTGTGTGCTGAGGATATTGAGAAAGTTAGTCCTATCAGAAATAGAGAAGAACAATGAAGACAATGAAGCTCTATGAAGTGAAGATCCCAGCTAAGATGAAGATCAGAGGATGCGCATCAAAGGGTTTGTAGATATGTGTCTAAAGATGATCCAGTTAGAATTTGAGAGGTCCGCATGAAGATTTGGAGAAGTTATGGCTATATGAGTAAAACTAGTTCTGGCAGATGTTCAGAGGTGACAGAGTCACATAAATAGGTCTGGTGAGATCCAGAAATGCAATATCTTATTCTGCAGATTTGGTGGAGTGTTTAAGAAGCCAATGTGAATTGACAACTCAATTGGTTCATGGTCTGGAGGTCCACAAGCATCTATTCTAATATGATAGTGATGACAGAATGTGTTCTTGAGGTTCTGGATGAAGATGCGAATGATTTCAGTAAGCAGAAGTGGTGTGGATGTTCTTGGTGATTCAGGCAAGCTTGTGGGGATCTCTAGATTGTGTCCAATTCGTGTTGGTGGTCCGCATTGAAGATTGAGCTCATAATTGAAGAATTACTTCTGGATGATGATGTTCTTCCTAAACTTGGCCAACCAGATGATTTACACATCTTGCAGATGATCTTGAAGATGTTCTACGAAGCATGGCGTGTTCCTCAAAGAAGATTGAAGTCCCAGATCTGTGTGGCCGACAGTGTGGTGATTTGCATGAAGTCTTTTGTAATAAGTCAAGTTATATTTGCTTTGTAATAAAATAAAGTATGCTGACTTTGATGATTATCCCAAAGTCGATGTCTTGTATAAATAAGAGTTGTGAAGTCATTTCAAAGTATCTTGGTGAAGATGAGAGTGTGGTAGAGAGGAGAAGAGCGAAAGGCAGAGCAAAAGTGTTGAGCTTAAATGGAACTGACTCAAGCATGGTGAAGATGCTAATCTTCAGTTCAAGTCTGTAATATTTATAATTATGTAGACAATGTGCCTCCTGTAGGCAGTGGGCCTCTTGTGAGTAGTGTGCTCGGGTAGTGAGCCCTAATTGGCATGTGCCATTTTGTTCTTCTTATTCTTTTAACAGAGAATACAATCTTGGGTTAGTCACCTCGTGGTTTTTCCCTTAACCAGGTTTTCCACGTTAAAATCTTGGTGTCATATGTGTTAATACGTCTCTGCTCTTGAATTATTGCATTGTGCTTCCATGATTAATTTATTATTATGTTGTTGAATTACAAGAAGGATTTAAGTGCTTAAAGAATATAAAGTTTTGGGACAACTGACTCACCCCCCCTCTCAGTTGTCTATCCTAAATCTAATATCATGATTACATCTTTTACAATTTCTCCAAGTACATCAATATTACATCAATAATACGTCAATGAGAGCATAGTTACTTATTTGGCTAAGCAAGCCATACAATGATCAATACAATAACATATCCATTTTTATTAGATATAAAATCTATCTTCATCCGCCATGACCCACTAGTCTTCTGCAAACTGAAGCCAAGAGCATGGTTAAGGTGCTTATTCTACCCAACCACGAAGCACTATGCTTCACCGGGTTCCTTCCTAACTTGAAGAATCCCTGACCCTACACGAGGAGCCTAGCAACTTGGAATAGATGGGAAGGAGGGAAACTATTGATGCAAGCTTGACGCCTATATGCATTGTAAACTAGAAATGACATATTTCTTACATGTAGGACGTGGCAGAGACATATAAATAACAAGTACTAGGCATTCATGCTCCATCTATTTCAATGGTGCAATCTAGCTTTGGCTAAAGTAATAAACATAAATGGTAATTTTGAAAAAGAAAATTATTGTCTCTATTAGCCCACACTCGACATCTTGTCCTGGAAGGTAGTCTTAAGTGTCACAAGATTTCCATACTACTTCTAGTGCATTCATTAAAACATAATACAAGTGTTTGGCAAAAAAAACAAACCCGTCTAGTAGATATAACTGGCAATAAATACATTATAGAATCAAGGAGTTTATATCTTCAAAATAGTGAAGTTGTTGTAGGTGCTGCAAGTGTCTTGTTTCATAATCATAATTTCAAAATATACACATAACCAAGAAGTTAATACAAAAATGAAGGAAGACAAATATTTAAAGTATACATACCCCATTTTTCTAAAATGGAAATAAATCTTAATTTATTGATATGCCCACACAGCTAAGTAAAAGATTTGAATGAATACAAAATTAATTACTATAATTTTCTATAATAGGCCAACCGGAATCCATGCTTCCTAGAGTTATAGCTTCTACTCTTAACCATGCTCTATACATATATATGTAAATATTTATGCTCAATAGTCAATGTAATGTAGTCACCTTTGTATTTATTTCACCTTCTACTTTGGGTTAAATCATTGTAAATCTAAATCACTAACTTATGACTCTGTTCAAGATAGGAACAATTT
The DNA here is from genome assembly GCA_027924645.1 of Cunninghamia lanceolata. NCBI lineage: Eukaryota > Viridiplantae > Streptophyta > Pinopsida > Cupressales > Cupressaceae > Cunninghamia > Cunninghamia lanceolata. The sequence continues at coordinate 1,139,355 of BSBN01001673.1, forward strand.
CCCAAAGAAGTTAATTATGATGATGGTATATTGGCTTTAAAGGTTGCACAAATGAAATGGGAATAAACGAATAAGGGTACAATTTATTTTATTTAATAGTTAAATATAGTCACAAGGATATGGTCATACATACCCAAGTGCGGTTACAAGTGACTACCAAGCACAGATAACTGAGTTACCTAATAAGGAATATACGAAATTTTTACATATTGAGCTTGATTACATTCAATCGATAATACGCAACTAGGAAATCATAGAGTTTTAATAATATGAACATCGGTATATTGACGATATTTCTAGAGTATATCAAGCGGCGTAGATAGAAGAATAAATTGTAGGGGAAAAGAGAGGCTTGTGGTCAATAATAGAGCGCCTTATGAAGGCGTCCTTCCATAAAAGCCATAAGCAATTAAAATGATCGGAGTATAAGCACCAAATGATTCTCAACTCAATAAATAATATATACACATAATTATAAATGAAAAAAATAAATAAAGGGTTGTTATTTGCCATCTTCAAGCCACTAGTGAGATGGCGAGCAACATAGCTTGAGGCAAGGAAAGAAGGTATTGTATAGTTAAAACCACATACTCATACAAATGAGGCTTGAAGGAGAGTGTCGTTAGTTGAAAAAGGTCAAGGCAGCTAGGGAAAGGCCAACTCAAGGGTTATCACTGTCGGGTGCCTTCGTTTTATCACGTGACTAGAAGTTAAGTTGATACAAATGTTGGGTAAAATGAATTAATGGTAATTGTGGCGTTATGCCTTAAAGGCGGGTCATCTCAAGGAAGGAAAATATTAGTCATCACATGGAGAGAAGGAAAAGCAACCAATAAATTTGTAGGCGATATCCAATGTGGAAAAAGTCGATTCATTTATAATAATAATAATACTGAAGATAGCAATATGATTGGCACCGGTTATGGTGAAATTTACAAAGATCCATTGGTATAATAACTGATTTAACAAAGTTTAGGCTACATAAAGAGACTGTGTGGTGAGGAAGGGGCGCTGGTCATTACACGTTACCAGGAAGTCATCTCCAATGATAGCTAATTGAAGCATGACTTCAAGGTTTCAATGTCACACCAGATGATAATCTCAGCTAAGAAATGATAATCACTTTCTTACTAGGCCATAGTAAAGACCAACAAAATAGGTTCCAGGCCAAGCTCATATGCATGCAAATCTGAATAGCAAAGGCCGACAGTATCAGACGGCTAAGAATGAAAAGCTTGTTAAAATAATAGAAAAATAGAAGCAATAGGTAACACACAGAACTCACAGTTTAAAACATAAGGTGCAGTCCGTCATTTTAATGAACATGCCGATAACAAAGACTAAGTGAATCCATTAAATCACAGGAATCTCAGCTTCTCAGTTGGTCGATCCCAGAAGGTGACGAGTTCATACAACCAAACAATTTGCAAATAGTATATACGCAGTCTATACCATTTAAGAAATAAAAGATCTAGAGTAATACCCGAATTAGTTTTTCTTGTAGAAAATTCAATTCCTCCAATTTGCTGCTCCTCTCTTTTGCATGCCAAAAACTTATGTCTCCTCTATGCCAATTTCCATCTCTCTTTATTCTTGATAGTTTTTATTATTTTTCCCTTTCTTGATTTTTGGTTTTCTCTTTTATTTATTTCTTTTTGTTTTCCTTCTATTATTTTTATTTTTCTTTGTATTATTCTTGTTTTATTCTCTTTTTCTACCTTTTTAGTTTGTCATTATCTAGATAAAAGGATTTTATTCTTGACATGGATAAATATTACCATGAAATCAAATAAAATATCTATTAATTTCATCCTTTGTAATTTATAACAAAAGAAGATAAATAAGTAATTTATTTTAAACAAAAATAATATCACTTTCTTTCTTATCTTGTTTAATAAAAGAAAAATATAACTTCTAAATCTATTTTAGTTTACTCAAGGGACAATTTAATTTAATGAACCAAAAATTTGACTATGTCTAAAGAAAACATAACTGAGATAATTTATCCTATGCAATAAGTCAATTCATCAACATAAGATCATTCATGCAATGTTAAAATACAAATGGAATGTAACTAGGTGCTTGTGTGTGCAACACAGAGTCTCTCCATCCCATCTCTACTAGGTGGCTAATCACCTCTATCTTAACCATACTCTTGTCTTCGACAACTTGCCAACATTAAACTCAATTCTCTATTAATAGGTTAGTAACCAATACATCGCTGAAGCATTAATTATTTTTCTAATTGCATATTTGAATTTGAAAAGAATTAATAATCATCCACTTTTATCCATAGCATAATCATAAATAGACATTCAACATTTCTAATTATAGGCATGTTCAGAAAGCATAATAGTTTGAGATGTGACATCCTTCCCCACTTAGAAGAGACATCATCCAAGTGTCTTATTACATAAACATCAAACATAAAAGTTTTAAACAAATATCAATGCAAAAATCAAAAGAGTTTATGCTAATGTTTCAAATGAGGAAAAACTCTATCTATATCATCAACATTCTCCGAGGTGGCATTATCCATCAAATATTGTTCCCACTGGACCTTATACTGCACAACATCCTAGTTTCACAACTTAACATTATGTCTCTCCAAAATTCAGGTGGGCTCCATCGGCACCACCCCTGGATCCTGAACCTACGATGCACACCAATCAAGAATATGGGAAGCATATTGATGATATGGCTTAAGTAAAGATACATGGAAGACATTATGGATTCAGGATAGAGCCAACGACAAAGCAAGCCTATATGCAACCAAGTTAATTACTTCCAATACATCAAATGGTCCTACATATTTGCAGGTAAGCTTGGAAGCCTTGCCAAATGAAATAGAACTCTTCTAAGGTCAAACTCTCAAGAAGACCTTATCCCCTACTGATAACTATCCGAAGGTTCTATTCTTATCCGCATAACTCTTTTGGTGATCAGAAGCTTGTTTCAGTTTCTCCTTAATCAACTTCATCTGATCCACCATTTCTTTCAACATCTCTGGTCCAATTACTATCAGGTCTTCCACCTTATCCCAACTGATAGGTGTATGACATTTATGCCCATATAGAGCTTCAAAAGATGCCATTCCTAAGGAGGCATGATATGAATTTTTATACGTAAACTCCACTAAGGGAAGGTACTCCTCCCACTTATACTGTTGGTCCATGCAATACATCCTTAGGAGATCCTCCACCACTTGATTCACCCTCTCCATCTGACCATCAGTTTGAGGATGATAGGCTGAACTGAAGTTCAATTTAGTCCCTAATGATGCATTCAGTGTCATCCAAAATCTAGAAGTCATGTGAGTGTTGCAATCAGAGATGATCATTTCTGGCACTCCATGCAAACAAAAAATTTCCTATACAACCTTTTTGGTTAGGATCAAAGATCCATCCTTGAGATTCCCTGCAATAAAGTGAGCCACTTTTGTCAATTTATCTACAACAACCAAAATGACATCATGTCAATTCTTGGTCATGGGAAGCCCCCGAATAAAATCCATACTGATTACCTGCCACTTATACTCTGGCACACTATGTGGGTATAAAAGTCCTGTGAGATGCACATGCTCAGCCTTAACTTGCTGGCATTCTAAACATCGGGCTACAAATTTAGTAACATCCTTCTTGAGTCCTAGTCAGAAGTACAAGGGTCTTACTCCTTCTATCATTTTCGTCACACTGGGGTGCCCTGAGTATGGTGCATTATGAAATTACTTGAGCACTAATTTCCTCAACTCCCCTAAGTTAGGAACATACATCTATCCTTGATACCTTAAAAGTCCATTTGTCTCAATTTGATAGCCATCAAACTTGTGATCCAATGGATCCCGCTTTAAGGCTTGTTTCACTCTATCATAATGTTCATCTCCCAATGAGGCCCGAATCGCCTGTTGTCTAAAATTTGATCTTACAATGAGCATAGTTGCAAGATGTCTCCTCCTACTAAGGGCACGTGCTACTCTATTTTCCTTTCCCTTTATATATTCAATTCCAAAAGCATGCTCACTCAAAAACTCCAACTATCTTCTCTGTTGAGGATTTGATTGGGCTAAGTGAAGATATACTTAACCCCCAAATGGTCTATTTTCAATTCGAAGGGCATTCTTAAAAGGTAATGTCTCCACATTCAAAGGGCATGCACTATGGAAGCCAACTTCAAATCATGAGATGCATAGTTCAATTCATGTTGTTTCAATTTTATGGATTCATATGCCACTACCTGTCCATCCTACATAAGTACTCCTCCTACACTCTCTCTTAAAGCATCCCTTATCATAGTGAAGTTCCCATTTAGATATGGCATAGTTAAGATAGGTGTGGAGGTGAGCTTCTCCTTCAAAAGATGAAATGTGTGTTCACACTTATCACTCCACTCAAATTTATTTCCCTTCTTTTGGAGTGAAGTGATGGGTGCTTCTATTGTAGAGAACCCCTTTACAAATTTCCTATAATATCTGATAGGTCCCATAAAACTGTAGACTTCCATTACATTCTATGGTGCTGGCCACTCCATAATTACTTTGATCTTTTTTGGACCCACGGCTATCCCTTTTGCTAAAATGACATGGCCTAAATAGTGCACCTTACTTTGATAAAAAGTGCATTTAGATATCTTCCCAAAAATCTTATGCTCCCTAAAGCGTTGCAAGACTATCCTAAGGTGCTTATCATGCTCTTCTACTAACTTGGAATAGATCAGAATATTATCCAAAAACACTAACACAGAATCATCCAAACAATCTCAGAACACACTGTTCATCAAGTTCATAAATGCTGCTGGGGCATTGGTTAACCCAAATGGTACCACGGTGAATTCATAGTGCCTGTATCGAGTCCTGAATGCAATCTTAGATATGTCTTCATTCTTTATCCTTAATTGGTGGTATCTCGACCTTAGATCTATCTTTGAGAACACCAAGTGGCTCCCTTCATTTGATCAAACAACTCATCTATTCTTGGGAGTGGGTATTTATTCTTTATGGTGGCATTATTGAGCATCATGTAATCCACGCACAACTATAAGGTTCCATCTTTCTTCTTCACGGAAATAACTGGTGCTCTCCATGGAGACACACTTGGTCTTATGAATACCTGATTTAGTAACTCCTGTAACTATGCCTTCAACTCATATAACTCAATGGTAGTCATCCTGTAAGGTGCCTTCGATTGAGGCTTAGTTCTAGGTAGCAAATCTATCAAGAAGTCAAATTCCCTTTTTGGAGGTAACTCGGTTAGCTCATCTAGGGGCACATAGTGAAACTCCTTCAGAATAGGATAATCATTAATTGATGGCTCCTAGTTATCAAGTTCTCAAACCTTAACTGTATAGATGGCACACCTTTTTCTATTTTCTTTCTTCAACTGCATGGCAAAGATTTGCCTAAGTTCTAAGGGCCTTCTCAAACCATGAATTTCCACATAGTTTCCCCTTTTTAGATTCTTGATTTGTCAATTGTTATTGTTGCCTTGATTATTCTGGTTCTGATTATTATTAGTCTGATTGTTCCCCTAAAACTTCTTGTTTCCATACTTCGCATCCCTACTCTTGTAGTAGTAGGAAACCCGTTGCAACTTTTGCTCCTATTTGATTGCTTTCTCAAAGACTTCATCCATAGTTGAGGGGTTGTGAATGTCCACATCTACCCTAATTTGAGGCCTTAACCCCATGATAAATTTCTAAATCTGGAACCTCCAGTCTAACTGGTACTATGGTACATATTTGAGCAGACAGGAGAATCTTTCCCAGTATTGTGTCACTATCTTCCCTCCCTGAGTCAAATTCTAAAACTCAATCATCTTTTTGTCAAAATATAACTGGGGTAGCCATCTCTTCCTAAAAAGCTACAGGAAATACTCCCATGTTATCTCCCCAGGTAACAACCACTTCTCAGCTGTCTCATTGTCCCACCAAGCGGCTACCTCTCCGGTGAGTTGATATGACCCCCAAATTGCTTTGCTCTCATTGGAAAAGTTGTAGAGAGCAAAATACTTCTCTATTTCAATTATCCATGTCTCCGACCCATCTTTGATTGTCTTTCCATCAAACTTAGGCAAGGTAACCTTCATAAGGTCCTTGCCCAACTCCTTAGCTATTCTATCCTAATTATTTGCATTTCTTTCATTTTTAAGATTTCTCACTTCACTTCTGTGGTTTCCACTTTTATCTTGGTTTTTCCCCTCTTGGGTTGCTCATATTTCTTGCTCCAGATTATCCATTCTAATCCCTTGTTGGGTCAACAGGGTGAGGATTTGGTCTAATCTCTCATTTTGGTCACCATGTGACCCTCCACTTTGGCTAGTGTGCCTGGTATCCATCGTGATTAATCTGCACACATTTGCATCTTTAGTGTAATTAGGAGAAGGTCCTAGTATTTAACATAGACGCTCTGATACCAAAATGTAAAGTTTGAAAATACCACTTACTAAAAGTAACCATCGAAAAGCAACTAAATCCATAAATAGAAAATGAATCATTCCATTAACTGGGATATCCATTAATGTATAGCATTTTGCAAGTTTCCATAATAAGTAAAGTGCATCTACAAGCACATGAAGGAAGTATTATTACATCTTTTACAATTGCTCCAATTACATCAATATTACATCAATAATACGTCAATGAGAGTATAGTTACATATTTGGCTAAGCAAGACATATAATGATCAATATAATAACATATCCATTTTGGTTACATATAAGATCTGTCTTCAGCCATCATGACCCACTAGCCTTCTGCAAGCCGAAGCCAAGAGCATGGTTAAGGTGGTTATTCCACCCAACCACGAAGCACTACACTTCCCTGGGATCCTTCCTAACTCGAAGAATCCCTGACCCTGCGTGAGGAGCCTAACAACCTGGAACAGATGGGCAGGAGGGAAACTCTTGATGCAAGCTTGATGCCTATATGCACTCTAACCTAGAAATGATATATTTCTTGCATGCAGGATGTGGTAGAGACATATAAATAATAAGTACTAGGCATTCATGATCCATCTATTTTAATGGTGCAATCTAGCTTTGGCCAAAGCAATAAATATAAATGGTAATTTTGAAAAAGAAAATTACTGTCTCTGTGAGCCCACACTCAATATCCTATCCTGAAAGGTAATATTAAGTGTAACAAGATATCCATACTACTTCTAGTGCATTCATCAAAACATAATACAAGTGTTTGGCAAAAAAAAAGCCCATCTCATAGATATAACTAGCAATAAATACATTATGGAATCAAAGAGTTTATATCTTCAAAATAGTGAAGTTGTTGTAGGTGCTACGAGTGTCTTGCACTTCATAATCATAATGTCAAAATATACACATAACCATGATGTTAATACAACAATGAAGGAAGAAAAATATTTAAAGTATACATACCCCATTTTTCTAAAATGGAAACAAATCTTAATTTATTGTTATGCCCACACAGCTAAATAAAATATTTGAATGAATACACAATTAATTATGATAATTTTCTATGATAGGCCAACCAGAGTCCATGCTTCCTAGAGTTATAGCTTCTACTTTTAACCGTGCTCTATACAGATATATATGTAAATATTTATGCTCAATAGCCAATGTAATGTAGTCACCTTTGTATTTATTTCATCTTCTACTTTGGGTTAAATCGCTGTAAATCTAAATCACTAACTTACGACTATGTTCAAGATAGGAACAATTTCCCAAAGAAGTTAATTATGATGATGGTATATTGGCTTTAAAGGCTGCGCAAATGAAATGGGAATAAACGAATAAGGGTACAACTTATTTTATTTAACAGTTAAATATAGTCACAGGGAGATGGTCATACATACCCAGGTGTGGTTACAAGTGACTACCAAGATTAGATAACTGAGTTACTTAATAAGGAATATATGGAATTTTTACATATTGAGCTTGATTACATTCAATTGGTAATAGGAAACCAGGAAATCATAGGGTTTTAATAATATGAACATTGGTATATTGATGACAGTTCCAGACTATATTGTGTCATGGATAGAAGAACGTCTTGCAGGGGAAAAGAGAGGCTCACGGGCAATAACAGAGTGCCTTACGAGGTGTCCTTCCATAGAAGCCATAAGTGATTGAAATGATCACAGTATAAGCACCAAATGATTCTCAACTTAGCAAATAATCTATACACAAAATTATAAATGAAAAAAAAACAAAGGGTTGTTATTTTCCATCTTCAGGCCGCAAGTGAGATGGCGAGCAGCATAGCTCGAGGCAAGGAAAGAAGGTACTATATAGTTAAAACCACATGCTCATACAAATGAGCCTTGAAGGAGAGAGTCATTAGTTGAAAAAGATTGAGGCAGCCAGAGAAAGGCCAACAAAAGGGTTATCATTGTCAGGTGCCTTCGTTTTATCACGCGAGTAGAAGGTAAGCTGATCCAAATGTTGGGTAAAATGAATTAATTTGGTTATTGTGGCGTCATACCTTAAAGGTAGGTTATCTCAAGAAAGGAAAATATTAGTCATTACATGGAGAGAAGGAAAAGCAACCAATAAATTTGTAGGCGATATCCAATGTGGGAAAAGTTGATTCATTTATAATAATAATAATACTGAAGATAGTAATATGACTAGCGCTGGTTATGGTGAAATTTACAAAGATCCAATGGTATAATAAATGATTCAACAAAGTTTAGGCTACAAAAGGAGAGGTGTGTGGTCAGGAAGGGCCGCTGGTCATTACACCTTACCAGGAAGTTGTCTCTAGCGATGGCTAGTTGTAGCATGACTTCAAGGTTTCAACATCACACCAAATGATAATCTCAGCTAAAAAATGATAATCACTTTCTAACCAGGCCATAGTCAAGACCAAAACAATAGGTTCCAAGCTAAGCTCATATGCATGTAGATTCGAATAGCGAAGGCCGACAGTATCAGGTAGATAAGAGTGAAAAGTTTGTTAAAATAATAGAAAATAGAAGCAATAGGTAACACACAGAACTCATGGTTTAAAACATAAGGTGCAGTCTGTCATTCTAATGAACATGCTAGTAACACAGACTAAGCGAATCCATTAAATCATAGGAATCTCAGCTTCTCAGATGGTCAATCCCATAAGGTGATGAGTTCATACAACCAAACAACGTGCAAATAGTATATACGTAGTCTATACCATTTGAGAAATAAAAGATCTAGAGTAATACTCGAATTAGTTTTCCTTGTTGTAGAAAATTTGATTCCTACAAGTTGTTGCTCCTCTCTTTTACATGCCAAAAACTTCTATCTCCTCTATGCCAATCTCCATCTCTCTTTATTCTTGATAGTTTCTATTCTTTTTCCCTTTCTTGATTTTTGCTTTTCACTTTTATTTCTTTCTTTTTGTTTTCCTTCTATTATTTTTAGTTTTCTTTGTATTATTTTTGTTTTATTCTCTTTTTCTATCTTTTTAGTTTGTCATTATCTAGATAAAAGGATTTTATTCGTGACATGGATAAATATTACCATGAAATCAAATAAAATATCTATTTATTTCATCCTTTCTAATTTACTACTATTTCTAATTTATCACAAAAGAAGATAAATAAGTGGTTTATTTTAAACAAAAAGAATATCATTTTCTTTCTTATCTTGTTTCAATAAAAGAAAAATATATAACTTCTAAATCTATTTTATTTTACTCAAGGGACAATTTAATTTAATGAACTAAAAATTTGACTAGGGACAATTTAATTTAATGAGCTAAAAATTTGACTATGTGTCTAAAGCAAACATAACTGAGATAACTTATCCTATGCAATAAGTCAATTCATCAACATCAAATCATTCGTGCAATGGTAAAATGTGAATGGAATGCAACTAGGTGCTTGTTTGTACAACATAGAGTCTCTCCATCCCATCTCTACCAGGTGGCTAACCACCTCTACCTTAACTATACTCTTGTCTTCAACAACTTGCCAACATTGAACTCAATTCTCCATTAATATGTTAGTAACCAATCCATAGCTGAAGCATTGATTATTTTTCTAGATAATTGCATATTTGAATTTGAAAAGAATTAATAATCATCCACTTTTATCCATAACATAATTGTAAATAGACATTCAATATTTCTAATTATAGTCAAGTTTAAAAAGCATAACAGTTTGAGACGTGACAAAAACATGGAACTAGAAAACTCAAAACATACTCTTATGCTACCAAAAAGCAAGCACATTAACCAAAGTTTCCAATGTTGCAACATGGGTTCTAATACCAAATGTAATGCCTCAATATTTCACTCAATACATTAATAGACAAAAACTAACTGAATAATTTTACTATGAAAAAAAGGTGGTAATAAGAAAAAACATAACATTATAACATGCCCCAGATGTAACATGTAATCTATGATTCAACACTCTTGACATGCACGACAATGCAAAATGTAAAGTGATAAAAGAGAAAGGCTTAATAATACAATGGAACACAACACCATGGTTGACATAGAAAACAAGGCATGGAGGAGAGATAAGATGTCCAAGACCACTAGAACACTTTCCTAACATCTCTACTGAACTACCTTGTAGGTTTCACAAAGCTACAATAAGATGAAAGACTAAAACTGCTAAAGTTGATTTCCAGAAAGAACTTGTAGGTGGATCAGACTTGAACTTAAGTTGCAACTTGCAACTCTGCACAACAATTTTGGTTTGGAATTTAGGTTGCAATCATAACTTGCACCCTTGTGTACCTCAGGTTCTATCACCATAGTGCATTGTGCAAATGACAGGTCAACCCCATATCCTAACCTAAAAATAACTTCAAGCTCCAAAAAAGCATCTTCAATCTATATGTTAGAATGTGTAGATGAACTTCATATCCTAGACAAAAGGGTTGTTTAAACTTTGGAAACCTCTCGTAGTTTACACATATACAAAGTGTAATTAGGTTCCAAACTCCATACCAACAACTCATTGGACTTTGGGACTCACTGGCAATCTACACGTCTATAAATTGCAAGTAGACACTGAACTCTAGACCCTACAACCTTTCAAACCTTCAGAAGGCATCAACAACTTACACTAAGAAAAAATGCAGTTGACTTTTGAAGTCTAGACCACCTACTACCTTAGACTTAAAGGCCGCATACAACTTATACTATGTTGTGTGCATAAAGTTTTGGACTTCGGTCCTATCGCACTTTGAGGTTTGAGGATTGATTGCAAATAACAACTTAGACTGGCGACCCTAGTTTACACTATAGTTACAAACTATAACTCTAACTTGTAAAATAGAATGTAGAAAAAGAGATAAGGAAGGTTAAACAAGTCTATTTTCCCCACTCTACAAGGTGTATGTTCATTTTTTTTTGAGTTGTTTGCAAATAGTCTTGGGGGCACATTTCAGGGGTTTTGGGCTATGACTTGGCCACACAAAAATCACCAAAAGTTTATGGTTCCCAACAAACAAGGTGGGAAGTACAATCAATTTACAAACCTTGAGAAAGTAAATAAATAACAAAATAAAAGTAAGGAAATATATTGAAATGCTAAGGACTCACCATGACATTAAGATAGGCATGCTCCCCGACATGCAATATAAGTATCCTAGAGATCTCTACAATTCCTAATAGTGGTATAGTGCCACCCAACCATATGGTACCCTTAGGCCCAACCCACTATACTGAGAGATAAACACAAGGGTACAAACACACTCATGCAATGCAATAAGTATGGCAACACATATACTAATCAACATGCATCATATATTTCTATAACACACAAGTACATTGAATGTAATAATCACATAAGTATCAATAAACATGATCAAAAACTATGTTGAATACTAAATCCATTGGAAGGAGAAGGATGAAAATCCTAGAAGTCAGGTGAAGAGTGTTAATGTAATAGCGCAAAGGCCATCTAGAAATATGGAGAGTAGTGCTTCCTCAAGGAAGACACTTATTGACATTCACCAACCCCCATGAGTTGTGACATGTCCTATGTGATTGATACGAAATCCACTTAAGGCATTTAGTCATGGCATGAAATTCTTTAGTTGTTATATTTTAATTTCCCAATGATGTTATATTTTCACTTAATTTAACTCTCCATCATTCTCATCTAGCTAGCCACTTTAGATTGCGGTGAATGGTGAGAGCCACTACTCCCTACTCTCTATACCTCTATCCTAGAAAGTCCAATGCTCTAATTGCATGAATTGGATGTGACACAAAATTGAAGGTGGCAACATCACATCATGACACTAAAAGATGCACAATTCCATTCCACATTGGAGACCATTCATTCCACGATATAGAATTACCCAATTAAGTCCTAAAATGCGATTTCACAATTTTCCTTTCAACATGCAAAACCATAAAATACTTCTACCCTCCATTAATGGACACACATGCAATCTTGAAATTTCACATATTTTGATTTGGGAGAAATTTACAAAAACTAGGGTTGCCCTTTTATTCCCAATCAACCTAACATTCATAACCTCCAACAAATTTGAGAAGGGAGGAATCCCAATAAAATTTTTCCATGGTAATGGCTCTAAAATAGAATTTTTCAATTTAAAACCCTACAATAGAAATATACATTCAACCCATGAAATACTTGAACCAAATTAACATCTACAATTTAAAGGCCATATGCTCCACCTAGTGTGGGCATGGCAATGGAAGAATTCCATTTAAAATTCAAACTTTTAAATTAAATATGCAAAAAGGGGAATAATACATATCCAATTAAGTCCTGAAATGCGATTTCACAATTTTCCTTTCAACATGCAAAAACCATAAAAATACTTCTACCTCCATTAATGGACACACATGCAAGCTTGAAATTTCACATATTTTGATTTGGGAGAAATTTACAAAAACTAGGGTTGCCCTTTTATTCCCAATCAACCCGACATTCATAACCTCCAACAAATTTGAGAAGGGAGGAATCCAATAAATTTTTTTCCATGGTAATAGCTCTAAAATGGAAATTTTTCAAATTTAAAAATCTACAATAGAAATATACATTCAACCCATGAAATATTTGAACCAAATAACATCTACAATTTAAAGGCCACATGCTCCACCTAGTGTGGGCATGGCAATGGAAGAATTTCATTTAAAATTCAAACTTTTAAATTAAATATGGCAAAAAGGGGAATAATACATATCCAATTAAGTCCTAAAATGTGATTTCACAATTTTCCTTTCAACATGCAAAACCATAAAATACTTCTACCTCCATTAATGGACACACATGCAAGCTTGAAATTTCACATATTTTGATTTGGGAGAAATTTACAAAAACTAGGGTTGCCATTTATTCCCAATCAACCCAACATTCATAACCTCCAACAAATTTGAGAAGGGAGGAATCCAATAATTTTTTTCCATGGTAATGGCTCTAAAATGGAATTTTTCAAATTTAAAACCCTACAATAGAAATATACATTCAACCCATGAAATATTTGAACCAAATTAACATCTACAATTTAAAGATCATATGCTCCACCTAGTGTGGGCATGGCAATGGAAGAATTCCATTTAAAATTCAAACTTTTAAATTAAATATGCAAAAAGGGGAATAATACATATCCAATGAAGAACACACACAAAATGGAAGAAATCATTTTTTGAATCTAAAGCATACCTCCAAGCAATCTTTCTAAACAAAGAATTTTCTTTCACAAAAAAGAAGAAATGTGTGTGTGTGTGTGTGTGTGTGTGTGTGTTGTGAGTGAGAGAGAGAGAGAGAGAGATGAGAGAGGAGAGAGGAGAGAGAGAGAGAGAGAGAGAGGAGAGTAGAGAGAGAGAGAGAGAGAGAGAGAGAGAGAGAGAGAGAGAGAGAGAGAGAGAGAGAGAGAGAGAGAGAGAGATTGATTCCACCAAAAGAAAAAGGTGTCTAAAATACTGAAATACCCTTTCCTTAAACCTTTTACCTTTTCCTCTTTTTATTCCTTTTCACACTCATCAAGATATTTTAATGTATGCCTTTTTGAATTTCTATAATTCTAAATAACAATATCAATCCTATTTAAGATAAATCCATTTAGTTAAAACCACACAATATTAATATTCCATTAAGGAAATTTAATCAACATACTTCCCATTTATAAAATAATTCTATTTTTTTTATGCAATATATTTTAATTCCCTAAGGCAATAATCTTCATTATATTTTTCTTTTCACAAGGACTAATAAAAATGCCCCAGGGTTTTCTACAAAAAGCATAATTAATTATCATTTTTGCAAACACAATAAACACACATTTCAAGATAATTTTAAATGCTAAATGCTAAAACAACATTAAATGTGCATGCAAAGGACTTTCCTACACTTAATGGGTTTTCACAACATACGGATTCTAGAATTGCCACTTATTCGGACCCAAGTTAGCATAGAGATACACAAGATCCATCATAGACTCAAATAAAAAAAGATAAAGGTTAACATATATTTTAACCCAATACGAGTTCATTTTATTTATAATCATCATTGGGGAGTAACCCTATACCTACACACTTAGGTTAAACATCAAGCATACATTCTCATATATAATAGTTGGAGCAAAGCATAAACACCAACATGGTATTACATCATATATCATCACATCTAACATGAATCATCAACCATACTTATAAAGATGCAATAACTAATAATAATCCAACATACTAATACATGAACAATATTTACACACCTGTACAATATATACATACATCAAAGTAGTGGAATGGTAACACTGAAAGATCCAACATATACAATCACAACATATACATTCATAGGCAAATTCCTATATGCCAATAGAAAATCCCATCAGAAACAACTTTGATGGCATAATAAAAAAACATCACTAATAACAGTAGCAGATCTAAAATAAAAGTCAATAAATGACAAGGCACATGTGCTAGAGGCATTATACCCATGTTCATGACAAAACACATCTTCAACTATTGATACACCTACGAATTGGTGGTATAACCAATAGATATGGAAAATGAGGAAAAAGAAGCCTTAATGCTACATTTTACTTTAATGTTTGATCTTGGTGATCTATTCTATGTAAAACATATCACATAATATACAAGTCCATATAGTAAGACATTCTTATGCCTCCTTCCAAACAAAATACAACCAAGCCAACATTCAATCACATCTCAAAAATGTGTGAGAACACTAAGTGAGATATACACACCATGAATATTGAAGAACATTAAGGCATTTAATTTGACCAACTCTATACTCTATAACTTAGTTATTTAAAGTATATATCCTTTCAATGAATTTAATAATCATCTCCTATACCCAAGCCATTCAAGTCTTTGTAGCACAAGCATTGACAAACCAATAATTGGAAGTATCCTCCCCCCTATAAAAGGATTGAGAAAGCAAATTGTATATACAAACTAAAATGCCCTAGCACAAAATCTAGATTTTTACATATTTAATCCCAATAAAAAGATTAGGCCTAAGCCCTTTCACCATGGATCTTTCTAGCAAGTTGGATATTCACATGGGCATTATAGCAATCCTCTTGGCATGAATTACATACAAATTGGTGTCTTCAAATAAGCTCACAAAATAATCCTCTATAACTTCTTGGAGTGAGAAGATAACATGGCTTTGGAAATGTTTGTCTGCAAGAAAAAAAACAACGACAAGGGGTTTTGTCTAACTATGGTCACACAAGGGCTTGGAAAAATGGGAAATGTGTCACTACTTGAGAAATCCTTGACAAAATCTAATAAAGGTGGGCGCAAAATGAGCCAATGTGTGTAGTAGAAGTGTAAAAACATGTTTCAACTACCACCCTAACTCTAAGCTCATCTATCATAAGTTTGGTGTTGAGGCCTTGATTGTTTATCACTGGCAACAACATAAGTCTCACCATAAACTTCATCACCTCCACCACATAATTCTAGCCTTAGTGGTTTAAAAATTACCCAATTCATGGATGTGATAAAATGTGGAGCTACAACATCCACCCCATGTAAATAAAACCTTTTTCTCATGTTTGAGACTCAAATCCCTATGGTAATATCACCCATACCCTTATTCTATCCTCCGACATGCTTTCATGACAACAACAACAAGGGCACATAACATCTAGTGAAATTGTAAACCCATTTCTTTGAGGTTAAGCACCATGGTAGCAATCTATAGTTTTGAGAAAACCCACTTGCTACCAAACAAGACATAAACCACAAATGAAGGTGTGTGCTTATCAATCCATCTTAGGTAGTAACACTCTTACTCATAAAGCTTGGCCTTACCTTCCTCGAGAAGATTCAATCCAAGAGGACCCACATGAAACACCATCTTTTCAGTTACTTCCTCTAGATATCGTATAAACTTGCCTTTTATTTCAAATAGGGATTGGATAACTATAAATAAGCTTCTATTAATAGATGATAAACACCATCACAACTATTAGGTGCTCTCCCTAGTATATTACATTATCCATCTATCAACTATCCTATTGAAAATGATACATCAAGACAACAAGTGCCACGTAGTGGCCAGTACCTGCCTTATAGTGTTGTTATTATAGTATTTGTTTAGTTGCAATTTTTTTTGTTGATTAGGTATTGGTAGTATAGACAAATTGCATTCCAATAATTGAAAAATTAATTTTTGAAGAGTGTTGAAATGTCTTGGGTAAATAAAATTGAAATCTTGAAAATAATCTAATTTGGTAAAAAAAAAATAGGACTAAAATATTTCCTTAACTATAAAACTAAAGCTTTACAAAGCCTATTAAATAACACAAATATTTCCTTAAAATGTAATAACATGAAATCCTAGATTTTTAACTATTAAGTAAATAAAATTGAAATCCCAAAAATAATCTAATTTCCTAAAATAAAATGTGTAGAACCCTAACCCTAGTTGGGTGTGGAGAGATTTGAAATGTCTGCCTAAGATATTAAAATGTAATAGTATTCAATACTATTACAATTTAAAATGCATTAAAATAGTGTAAGTTTGAAGAATAATTACATAATATAATAATAATAACATGTTCATATTTAGATCAATATTTTATCTTAGTCACTTAATTTTTTGTTTAAGTAATAATAGTAAGTACTTTTAGAGAACATGATTTTAATTATTTTAATTAATCTAATATTGTGGTTTAGTAATAATTTTTTCTAAAGATAAATAATTGTTTATCATTTCAAATTTGTAACTATTATATTTCTAGAACTAAATTTATAAGGAAAAATTTATGTGAACTAGTTTTGAAATGTCTTGGGTAAATAAAATTGAAATCTCAAAAATAAATTAATTTGGTAAAAATAAAATACCACTAAAATATTTACTTAGCTATAAAACTAAACTTTACAAAGCCTGCATATTTGTATTATGTGGAGAACCCTGGCATAGTTGAGTGTATAGAGATTTGAAATGTCTGCTTAAGATATTAAAATATAATAATATTAATACTATGATAATTTAAAATGCATTAAAATATTGTATGTTTGAAGAATAAAATAAAAAATGTAATAATATGACGAAATATTTTTCATGACACTGTAGATTTTTAACTTTTTAGTAAATAAAATTGAAATTCTACATTTTTAACTCTTGAATAAATAAAATTGAAATCCCCAAAATAATCTAATTTCATAAAATAAAATGTGTAGAACCCTATATTTTTAATAGTATTATTAATATTATAACTTTGTCACTTGACAAAAAGTAACTTTTACGCTTAACTAATGAAGCAAAAAATTAAATTCATAAAAAATGATGATTCTTCCCTCTCATTAATATGGCCATCCATTTAGGCTGGGAGACAAAATTTGTGTTCATAATTTGTTTACTTACCACATCCTCCCCTCAAACCAAAATTATCTCCACATTTATAGCTTTTTGTTGCACTCTCCAACAATCCACAGAGATGAGGTCTTTTTTTTTCAGCCAATGACAATACAGATAAATCATTTTTCAATAATTTTTTGTTAAAAATTTATCATGTTGACATAGAAAAAGTACAAATTTATTTTGATTGGTTTACAATCAATAGATTAATAACTAGATAAGTGCAAACTCATTGCAATAGCAATAGTACTAATAAAGTAAACAAGTTTTATTCAAGCAAGTTTATTCAATCATTAACGAATTGAAGCTTCAAGTCTTTTAAATGTGTATTAAAATTACATTTAAGATTGTTTGATAATGCCTACTTTTTTAAAAAAGAAAATAATTTGTATACTAATAAATGAAAATCAATTTTAATTACACTATTTTCTTGATATAAAACAAAATTTGAGATAAAACACTACACCAAAACCAATTTACCAATTTATATGAATATTCATATACTATAAAAAAAGCTTGAACAAATAGCATTTGCTTACACACTATGCACCATCTACACTCTTCTCATTTCAGCCCTGAATGGATGTCGATTCTGTCTCGTTTAGATTGAAGCGTTGCCGAAGGTGCCCTTGTAATGGGATAGGAAATCTACGGCCATTGGAAACACGAGCAACATTAGAATAAAAATGGTTCAGTGGCTTTGATTTTTTTTTTTTTTAACAGAAAAGGGTAACGGAGCACCATATAATTAAAAGAGTTTTTACAAGAGATAACAGTCATAAGACTGAGAATAAACTGAGAAATACAAAACAAGGCCCTATTGAGACTAGATAGACAGAGAAATGAATAAGAACGCAGCAAAACATACAGGGAACTGCCTTTAGACACCCATCCACCAACAAACATCCAACCCCAAGGAACCCAACCATGCCCCCCAACTGAACACCACCCGCAGCCAACCCCGCACCGCCGAACAAAAAGAGCAGAGACAACCAACCAGCCACCCCACCACCAAAAAAAACACCATCCCACCCCTCAGACAAAGAAACACTGAGCCATACACGAGGACGCACCCGTAGCAATGTCACCAGGGCAAGCAAACAAAACAAACAGAACCACTCACCACAGCCGGCTGCATTACGCCGCTGGCGGCGCAGCTAGCAAATTTCTTTCATCCATGTCCACCGAAATCGCGTCCTCCTCACCCTCCGCCAACTCTGGCAATGGATACAAGGGCATCCCCGGCACCAGATCAGAAGCATGTATTCTTAGGAACCGAACTGCTGTGAAAACATCCTTAATGCGCTCAGACCGTTTTTTGGAAAAAGAAAAACTAAAGGCCCGAAGCGCATCATCAATCTCTGCACTACACAGTGACTTTAAACTGGACTGCAAAGCCCTGTAGATCGCCTGCTGCGGGGGGGAAGTACGCAGGGCTGTGAGGTTGAAAAGCCCACCAATGAGGGCGTTGCCATTCTCTAGTTTATAGTGAGACACAGTCGCCTCCCATCTTTCCACTGTATAGATGTTCTTAAAAAACAAACCTGCCGCAAGGGAATGGACATAACCCCCATCCATAAGAAGGTCCATAATATTGGAAAGGAGCTGTGAGACAACATCTGAGAAATTTAAAACCCGCCCCTCGAATCCTCGGATCCACGCATGTCCCACAATGTTCCAGACTGCAAACTGCATAAGAGTGCAGTCGGAATCGATCAAGGTCATGAGGTCAATTGCCTTCACCTGCCCTCGTATCTCCGGTTCCCAGTCGAGAGAGGGAAAGAACAACCGCTGATTCAACCGTGTGTCTGCCATCGCCGGACACCAGTAGCCAAAAATGCTAGGAGAGCCAGAGAAAAAGAAAGCTGAAACAAATGAAACTGAAGGCAGGCAGAAAAGAAATAAGGTGCTCTTATCATCTGCACAAAATGCAGAGTACGTACTCAGCTAGAGAAGAGCCAGGTGGCAAAAGCAGCATGTCCTATTTGGGAAGGAGTGTGTGAAGCGAATATGCCGTTGCGTCGTCAAGGAATAAACAGGATCCGGGCAGATCTGGCACGGCTAGAGCAATTAATGAACAAGAAGCTAGAGGGGATACGCAATCGCTCGCTTGCAGACGGGACGTTTGACACAGGCCAAGCTGTCTTCAAGTAGCCATACCCTTTTTGAAATAGAAAGAATACCACCCGCGCAAATCCAGAGGACCGTCCATAAAAGTAAATGCTGAAATAAATGAGTCCACTTCCTTACGCAAGATGAGCCATCCCAGATCACCCGAATGTACCAGAAATCCAAGATGTAAATAGCCAAGGAAAGGTACAAGGCTTACTCAGCTTCCATGTCATCCGACAGGAAAGAGGTTAAATGGGTAGTCAGAAGATGATCGCCAGACGGGAAAAGAACGTGTGTAGACTCACTGTCAATAGCTACATTAGCTAGAAAGTCCACCACCCTGTTGCCTTCCCGTAGGGTGTGAGAGATGAAAAAATCATCAAATCTACTCAGCAGGGGTTTAGCCAGATTAAGAATGTAATTCAGCTTCCAATTATCTATCCCTCTACCTTTGATGGCATTTATTACGATCAGGGAGTCCCCCTCAATCCACACATTCCTTACACCTTTTTCAAGGGCCAGAGTAAGACCATGAACCAGAGCCCAAGCTTCTGCTTCGTTATTGGTACCTGGGGGTAATTTGGTTGACTTAGCTACAAGCAGAGATCCATTAAAATCTCGGATGACACACCCCATTCCAGAAGGGCCAGGATTCCCTCGGCATGCCCCGTCAATGTTGAGCTTGCAGAAAGGGGAGGACGGTGGAGTCCATTTAACTCTGTCTCTATTTATGGGGATCTTAAAGGCTCCGGAAGAGATTCCAAGGCCCTTGAAGCTGACTGAGGGCCAAAGCGAGCTGATTTCCTCATCCCATTTAGACCAGACCAATGTGGAGGAATTACTGGATCGAAGATGAGCCACTACCTGTTCTGCTAAAGCAGCTTCAAGTTTATCACAGACTTGAGACGTCGATCGAGCTTCCTTCCTGAAAATGCGTAGATTCCTCTCCCACCAGATATGCTAGATTATCATCGAAGGGCCTAATTCCCATAAACAAGCTAAAGTAGAATTGCTAGTCCAACGGGGCCAATTTTTAAACATAAGAAATAAGGATTTGGAGAGGGGACTGCACCACTTTATCTTTTTGAAGAACTAGGTCCAACAAGTTCTACTGAAAGAGCACTGTAGCAAGACGTGGTCTATAGATTCCTCCTCACAACCACAAAGCACACACGGGAAATTGGACCCCAGTCCTATTCTTTTAATTTGGTCACCTGTAAGTATCTTATAATGAAGCACACACCAGGCGAACGCTCCTGCTTTAGGAAGAATAGACTTCCCCCAGCACAACTTCGAAGGCCACCCTGAAGTAGCTTTCTGTACACCTAATTTATATCCTTCTTTAACACAGTAGGATCCTGAACTTGCCGCAGTCCAAATCACTTCATCCGCCAAATTGGAAACCAGCACTAGCCTTTTATCAAGGAGACATCTAAGTGTTGCTTTTTGTGAACTTGGAAAATTACAATTCTGAAAGCTTTTCCAGACAACTGAAACTAAAGGCCCCACCCTAACCACCTGCCAGTAATCTTTAACCTTATGGCCCCAAGTAGATTGAAGAAAAAGACGAGCCTCAGACAGCTCAGATACCTCAGACAACGGCGATCCCCCACCCCAGGAGTCAAGCCAGAAATCAGCCTTTTCACCATTGTGTATGATCCACATGAGGTTGGACTGAAGGAGGTCTCTACTTCTTACTAAAAAATTCCATATAGTGGACCCCTTGGGAGGATTAAGCACTGTAAAGATCCTCTCATTATCCATCGAATCAAGATATTTGGCTTTCATTAACTGGACCCACATGGAATTAGGTTTAGAATACATGCTCCACGCCAATTTGGCCCCAAGAGCTTGATTTTGAACTTGGATATCCAGGATACCAGAGCCGCCTTCCTCCTTGGGTTTACAAACCTTATCCCAGGCTAGTAAATGTAATTTCTTCTTCTCAAGGGAGCCCTGCCAAAGGAATTTTCTACAAAGACCATCAATTTTGGCACTAATACCTTTTGGAATATGAAAAGCCGACATCATGTAAACTGGCACCGCAGATAGAACTGCTTTAATCAAAACTATACGTCCTGCTAGAGAAAGATGTCACCCTTTCCATTTGGCCAGTTTTGTGTCCAAATTCTTTAACACCTTACCCCATAATGTATTTTTATATCTGCCCAAGAACAGAGGAAGACCGAGATAGCTTCCTGGCAGCACCTGAGATTCAAGTTTGAGGGTGACTTTGATCAGCTTTTGAAGTAGCAAAGGAACATTCTGGAAGAAGACCATAGATTTAGAAAAATTCACTAGCTGTCCTGAGGCGCAGCAGTATGAGTTGATGGTATTCACCATAGATCTAGCTTCTTGGAGCGAAGCTTGGCCAAAGAGGATGGTATCATTTGCAAACAAGGCATGGGTGAAGGCCTCATGAATACCTCTTATTTTAATGCCTTGCCATTTTGACCTTCTCTTTGCTTCTTTTATGGACCATGTAAGAGCTTCTGTCATGATGATAAACAGATAAGGAGAAAGAGGGTCTCCTTGTTTTAATCCTCGAGAAGGTTCAAAAGAACCGGACTCCTGTCCATTGATTAACACTGAAGCTTGGAACCCTGAGAGGCAAGATTTGATCCATCTAACCACTGCTTTAGAGAAACCCATTTGCAAAAGGATATCAAATAGAAAACCCCAGTTCACTCTGTCATAGGCCTTTGACATATCTAACTTCACAACCATGGCTTGCTGCTTGTCCTTATTTACTGAATGCAAAATTTCATGTGTTAGAATGGCGCCCTCCATGGTCTCTTTACCTGGGACAAATCCCCCTTGTTCACTAGAAATGATTTCCTTCATTATGGGGGATAATCTGATCGCTAGAGCCTTTGAAATGATCTTGTAGATGAAGTTACATAAGGAGATAGGTCTGAAATCTTCAAAGGTTTGAGGAAAGCTTGTTTTTGGAATAAGCATTATGCAGGTCGACTTGAATTCCTTTAGCACATTCTTAGCTTTTCTGGATTCTTCTACAGCCAGAAAAACATCCCGTCCAACCGTATCCCAACATTTTTGGAAGAATAGCCCCGTCCAACCATCAGGACTCGGCGCTCTCTCTCCCGCCAAAGAGAAAACCGCCGTTTTAACTTCTTCTAAAGAGAATGGTTTTAAGATCTCCCTATTATAAAAATCCTGGATTACCTTTGGGATGAGATTACAAACCTATAGACCTTTATCCCGTTGATATACCTGGCTAGAGAGAAGGTTTGCAAAAAAGTTTTGGGCTGCAAGGAGAATATCAGTCTGTTTGGAGCAGACCTGGCCATCTTCCAGGTGAATGGATTTTATAAAGTTGGCGCTAGCTCTCACCTTGGCTGACAGGTGAAAGAAAGATGTGTTTTTATCTCCCTCTTTGAGCCATAACTCCTTAGAACGCTGTCTCCAAAAAATTTCTTCCCGTTTCAAAATCTCTACCAGTTCTGCTCTCAAGAGTTTCTCCTTCTGAAAAGAAGATAGATCCATGCCTCGAAGAATAATGAAATCTGCAATCTCTTTCAACTCTAGCTGAATTCTGGCTTTCTCAGCAAAAACATTTCTGAAATGGCTCTTGTTCCAATCCATGATCCTGTGCCGTAATAGCTTTAGTTTACTAACAAGCTGAAACATACGAGAACCTTCCACAAAAGGGATATTTTTCCACCAGATTTGAATATTATCCATAAAAGACAAATCTCTGAACCACATAGACTGGAACCTGAACATCTTCTTACGGGGAAACTCAAAACTGCCTATTGAAAGTCTAACTGGAAAATGATCGGACCCTATCAAAGGTCGAATGTCTGCTGCAAAAGTGACTGGGGAATGAAAGCATTTTGGAGATAGGAGAAATCTGTCTAACCTTTCTGCAATATGTAAAAAGCCCTTTCTTCTATTCATCCAGGTAAAGGTGCCATTGTTGGGAATGCAGTCTAACAGGAGGTTACTATTAATAAAATCCTTGAAGTCCTTCTGAGATCTAGCCGGATGTGCGATGCCCCCCGTCTTCTCCGCCTCATCTATAATGGAATTAAAGTTACCCCCTAAAATGCATGAACTCCATTTCAACTGGCTGAGCCAGGTAGACAGATTATCCCAAACTAACTTCTTCTGACCCAGATCAACTGGCGCATAAACATTGACAATCCACAAATCAGAACCCTTAAGGAGTGCAGGAAACTTGCCTATTAGAAAATTGTCATTCTTCTCCACCACTTCCAAAGCTTGGTTATGCGATCTCCAACCGATAATTAAACCTCCCGATGATCCGCGCGCATCCACCTTCTCAAAATTCCACTCTTTCTAACTCTTAGAGTAACGGTCGAAAGAGTCTGAAGACAATTTAGTCCCCTGTAGCAAGATTATATCAGCTCTTTCCTCATCAATTTGAAATTTGATGAGGTTCCTTTTGTTAGGGGAGTTAAGTCCCCTAACATTCCACGTGAGAATCTTCATGCCTCCTGAGGAGAGTAGTTAACTCTCCTCCTACTTGGACTTCTGGAAACCTGATTCTTTAAACCACTTGACCCATCTTTGTAGACCTTCAGCTGCTTCTGTCTGGAACTTTTCTGGATCGGGGTAGGGGTACTTTTGGGCAAAGGGCTTCTCAAACTTGTGCGGTGTAGACCAAACGGCCTATTCTCATCCTTCTCAATATCTTCTTGAAGGACCTCATCTGCAATTTCTTCCATCACAAAGGTTGCCACCTTAGTCACCACCTGGTCTAAAAGATCTCTCAAAGTTTCGTTATCTTGGGGCAATTCCTTGGAGAAGTCGTTTTGCTCATTTTCTAACTCCCCAGTAGCAAGCTGGTCCTTTAAGGAAGGTGGAATCATATCTCGCAGAGGGGTGTCCTCTTCCCAGTTTAAGAAATCTTCTTCCTCCCTGTGAGAGGAGAAACAACCAGTGCCAAAATGAAGAGTCCTTTGTAGCGTTTTTGGGACATGTACCTTCCTGGGAAGGTAACTCCACAGCCTCAGGTTCCGCTGATAAAGAAGGGCGTTCCTCATTGCTATCCTCCGCAATAAGATCCAGACTAGCTAGAAGATCTTGTCCCTCTGGAGATCCAAGTACTACCTGTAAATCTTTTAAGGCCTCACTTAACAGGACCGGGTCTGTGGCTTTGATTTTTTAAACTAGAAGTTTGCATTTGTATTTTTCTGTGTCTGCTTTTCGTTTTAGTAGGTTTTAAGTGCGTCAGTACCTTTTTGTTCGGGGGATTTACTATTTTTATTTCAGAGGTTTGTGACAGCACATTATTGTCCGCCTCCCAAATGTACTGTGGCACGGGTATGCAATTACGGTAGGATTTAATGTTTTTCCATTTCAAACGTATACATTTGATGTTAGCTGAAAACCTTCGTAATCATCGCAACCCCGAAATTTCCACAAACACTGGACCAGAATTAATATCTGACAGTAAATTTGGCGTGCTGTACACTACAGTTTGTTCGGTGATGGGACGAAATGGCTTTCCACTCCCTGGCGTGCTTTTCCTATCAGATTTATGACAAAGATTAAACTCTCTTCAATGGCTAATTAACTCTAACGCGCTTTCGTCGATTGTACCGTCAGTCGTGACTGACTACATTTCTTTCAGATATTGATCTGCCGCGTGATGCGACACAATAGCTTTCGCGTTACCTACCTTTAACATGTTTTCCTTGAAGGTGCGTTCATTTTATTTATGACAGGATATGATCGTCTGCACTTTACTTAAATACCTTTGATTTTGATTGTTAAAAGTGGATGATATTTAAGATTAGTTGGTTATATGCTTTCCAAATATAATGTGACACAGGTGGGATTTATTGTTTTTATTGTTTTTTTTAAGAGGTTTTTGATAGTTGAGATCATTTCTATAGGTGTCTAATGCTATCTTACACTTGAAAGCATTGATTTTGAACTGTCCACCACCCAAAGGGGAACACTTACCGCATAATAAACTAGCAATTGGATCTATAGGTTCAATGGGCATGCTGATAACTTTCTCAAGAGATTGTAGAATTTGTTAAATATTTTTTATTATTTATTAATAAATAAGTTATTTAATCCACTAAATTATTTTATCAATTCTTAATGAAATTCCATTACATTAAAGGTTGTGTTATTTCACTTATATTAGTAAATTTCTTTTTACATTACATACTAAGATGAACAAACATAGTTGGCTTCACCAACTATGCCTCTACCCATATTACTCGTTTTCTTCTTTTTCTTTCTTTTTTGAAATGTATATATTACTCTTAAAACATGTGCCAAGTTACTTTAGTTTGTGACAAGAGGCTTTAATAAGAACCCTTTAAAAGAATGACAAACAGTGTTTAGCATAGATAATTGTAGAGATTATAGGCTTCCCTACATCTCAATAATTAAAAATGTTGTAGAGATTATAGGCTTCCCTACATCTCAATAATTAAAAATGTTATTACCACTCTCGGCGTTCTTATCTTGTGGAGAGACTTTAAACTTCTCGTGTGCCTTATTTCTAGGCATTTCAATATTATTTGGTTAAAATAATAATTTAGTTTTTAAATTTTTATTTTTAGGTATATATGACTATATTAGAATGTAATATTTAAAAGAAAATAAAATTTATTATTTTAAGGATTTGCTAATAAAGAAGAGTACAAATTTAATGTTAAAATTTGTGTACTCATGTTATTTTTTATTTAGTTTTGGGTTTATTTTAAAAATTGTTTTAATATAATTATATAGTGATATTGGCATGTGTCAAGTTTGACTCTTTTCGTGATTCCTTTTATAGATTTATTTCTCCTTAGATAGTTTTATGTACATTCAGCGTTTATATTCTCTTTCTACACTTATCATCAAACATGCACCTTGTTATTTATTGAACTCTATATATCTCATCTTTGCCTCAAAATCGCTCATTCACTATCTTACGTGATTTTTACAATGCATGGGAGTGATCTCATACACCACAAATCTGACCCAAAATTCAAATTTTTTAAAAATTAAAATTGTTGACTCTCAACCTTTTCCACTATTTGTTGGGAGCCAACTTAGTACACATTTATGTGACATTTTGTTATGTCTTAATATTTAAAAAATTCATTTGACATGGATTCCCTTTATAGAATATTCGATCATCCTAGCAATTCAAGGAGCAAAATACTATAGGAACACATCAATCGGGGTAGTAAAAACTACATATCTACATCATAATTTGCATCATAGGACATTTACACACTTGCCTATTACTTTATAGTAAAAAAGTTAGATTTTACAGGAATAAACTAGATCAACCAATTTCTCCATGCCACTGAGGTGAACCAATGGGGGTATTATGATTTAAGGCTCAAGTTTCCTGTAGGAAAGAATGTTGTGGAGAAGAGATGGAAGATGTCCCCATCTGTGTGCAAGATTTTCTAGGAGACTGTGAAAAGACAATTTAAATTAACATCCTCCTACACCACACTGTCTTCAGAAATGAGAGACATCCAATTTTAAAAGAATTTAAATTTACCTCACTAATCTATGATTGCAAAACAGGATTCATGATGGTTGTTAGCACACAACATTGGATCCTAGTTTAAAAGTTGTTGGGCTCACCACTATTTTCATTCTACACTAATCTATGAATCCAAATAAGCTTCATAATGGCTACAACCACACAAACATTGGATTGCATCTTAAAAACAATTGGATACACCATTATTTTCTTTCTACACCAATTTGTGAGCCCAATCAGGCTTCAACACACACTAACAAAATTTGTTTTTTTATTAAAATTTTAAGACCCTCTCTGTACATGTCCCAGAAAACCTAAGCCCCTAATGAACAAAATGGGAAAAGGGGTAGACCAACTTACTGTTTAATGGCATCTGCAAATCTGACGTGGCTTTGAGCACCCCTTGCTAAGTTGACACTGACCCAAAAATGAGACGATCACGAACATGGTGATGGTGATCCAGGTGGGCATGTGGGTGGGCCTGTAGTACGAGCTCTACAACAAGGCTAAATTGTTTGAGGCATGGCTTACAAAAACTTTGGAAGAAGATAATTTCTCTGCCTGCCAAAACCCATATAGGTTATTTCTCTACCCACCGTGTTGATGCATTTTGTAAACTGTGGCATTGCATGGAGTGGTAATGAACAGGAACCACATAGCCACTGACCTAATCTAAGATGTGCCATTTTCTTTGTTCTTTTGTTTCCCTTCACTCAAATGCATTCAACCCCACCTGCAAGAACTCTATGGGTGAGGAAGTAGAACCCTATCTCCCTATCCTTCTAGCCAAGCGCAAGCAACTAATTGAACTTGCACCCAATGAAAAGCTCCTCCTATCGCTATCAATATATGGTGGAGACAAAACGGTTCAGGCAAATGAATGTTTAGCGCAATATAGTATAACTAGGAACCAGTTCAAATCTATAACCTATTCTATTGACCAAGATGCAGGAGAAGTTAAAGGTGTAGCAAGAGAGCTAGTTGTTTTAGGTGTAAATACAATTCCAGGCGCGAATACAAAACCATTAGTTCCATTCTAAGTATATAGGTATATAATAGCTACAATTTTGGTTGATGAATGATGTTTAGCATCACAGATTCCACCATCACTTGCTCCATCTCACTCCCTCAAATGATAGTAGATATAGAAAGTATAGAAAATCAAAACCCACACAAAAAAAACTCACAATTGAAATAATATCAGGTTTTCTTGCTGAAGTGCAAATATATAAGAAAAACAAATGTCAGTACTAGACTTTTAGAAGCATTTGGAGGAGTCTCTTATTACTGGTGTAGGCACCTATGTATGCTGAGCACTATCTGTTGGTGGATAATCAAATTATATGCCCATTTCTAGGAAAAGGGCTAGAAAGTTGCAAAGTATTAATGATCTACCGAACAAGTTTATTGATGAAGTAATGTCTGCAACTATTTAGTGGATGGGCGGCTGAGAAATAAGATCTTCAAAATGAAATCATTAATTGTTTAGTGGAATTACAGGTTGGACAACTGAGAAAATCAAATCTTCAAAATGAAATCAAATCGTCAATCCATCACATATTTAATTTGCACTATCTCGTTGTCAGAAAACAACTAACAAGTTTAGAAAATATCTGATGTGAGTTATTTTGGCATGACATAGAAAAATAGCTAATGAGATCATTTTAATTGTAGTCTTTTTAATCTCAATCTTTCATCTACAGAATTCATGTAGTGCTGCTCACTACAAGAATGCTTATCAACATAAAAATGCCACCCACTGATGGAAGTACACTGGGTTAACCAACAGGAGAGAAATTGAAACAATTAGAATATTATACAAGTAATGAATATATAATTGTTTAGTGAAGAGTTTACAATACGATGCTCTGTGAAGAGATTATAATTTCTGATAGTGAAAACAAGATGACTTTAAATGAAATATCGTAAGCGAGATAATGTGATCGATAGAGTGGAGGCATAATCTCTCATGATGGTAAAAGAGCTTTATGTTGAGTTTGAACCCATCTAGATTAGATACAAATTTAAGAGCAAGATTTTCTTAGAAGAATGGATTATTGTGACTGGCTATTCACTGAATAAGTAAAACTCTTTTCTTTCTTGCTAAGGAACACATATAATTAGAGTCACTAATAATAAATGATTAAAATTTATAATATAGAAATGTACAAATTATATGATGAAATTGAGTTGCTAACAATAGGGGATTTTAGTTAATAATAAAGGTGTCATAAGAACATGGAATGATTAAAGGATTATCAAGATGAACTGAAAAGATAGTTGGATTCAATGAAATAATATTTAGAGATTAATCTTATTAGATAACCTAACATGATTATGTTGATCCTTGAGAAACAATAATATATTTGTGGATTTGTTGAGTTGATTGTCAAGATTTCTTAATTCATATAACCACTAGTATATAATTGTGGGTTGCAACTAATTTGAATTTTATTTAGGTTTAAAAGTATTTGGGAAAGGGTTGTGTACCTACAATTTGATATATACATTTCAAAAAGAAATTAGATGCCAAATAATTTAAGTAGTTTGGCAATGTTCATACTAGATGAGAATCTTGTCGAGAATCAAAGTTGTATAGTCTTAATTGATGTAGCTTTAGATCATAACTATGTGAGCTTGATTCCACAATTTGAATATATATGCATAGACAATGTGATTTAATGGAGGGCAAGTGCAAAGAGTTGAGGGACCAAAAAGTTGCCACATGACTTTTTGGTCCCATACAAGGCATAACATGAGCATGTTATAACGCGCTCGTGTTTTAGGCTCAGAAAATGTGAGCACGTTATAACACGCTCACATTTTAACTTGTCAAAACTCAAAAGAAAACCAAAATCAGAACAAGTTGCAACTCATTTCTTCATTTTGGCAAGCAAATTTCAGGTTTCACAGTGTGAGCATGTTACAAGAAGAAGGGTTCAAGCATTTTCTAAGTGCAATTGACATTTTCACCATGCCACCTCACTAATCTCACTCCCGAGGACATCATAAATGAAGTGTAGAGGGTGTAGCAGCTGAACAAGGTAGGGTTTGATTGTTTTTGTGAATTTGAAAAGAAAATTTTGATCTTACAATGTTTAATTGGATTCTTATGTTGAATTTTAAGTCAACGAGGTACCACAAAACACTAATCTAGCAGAGGAGGCTCAAAACAACCCTCAAAACCCCCCACCTTCATGTCCTCACCATGAAAGAGACACACAAGAAAACTATTTAGGGCAAATTGAAGAAAATAAAAAACATCTTGAAACCCTAATTAAAATGTTAAAATAGTCTAAGTGCAAGCACCGATCATAGGAGAGCCCTTGCCAAGTCATTAGAGGTGATTGTTTCTCACATTGAATCAGTGACAAACCAAATCACTGAATGGAATGACTATAGGGAGAGGAGTCGACAATACTATGCTGACAAATTATCTTACAAACAAGTGAAGGACAAAAAATTACAAATTTTGCATTATGTTCACAATTAATCAATCTTAAAACCAGCCTTGAACACTAGAAGAGACTTGCAAATGGTTCCCGATTCATTGGTGTGTGAATAGAGATATATCCCAAAAAATTTGGGATAGATGGTATGTGGTCTTTGATGAGCAGCCTTGTAATAACAATGAGGTGCCACAATATTTCTTGAGGAAAGTCTATTGTGAGTTCATCCTCAAGGAGATTCCTAATTACTTCGATATTTGAGAGTTCTAGGGCAAAGGTGGTGGCTTTACCCAAGATAGAGAGGGGGCACATTGAGACCAGAAACGTGTACCTAGACCTCTCATTAGGCCAGCACATGTCTCACTCCCTTCGACTTTGAAGGAAAGTATTGAGATAGAGACATTACATCCATTGAGTTCCCTCACCCAGTCTCTAGCACAGAACAACGATGATCTCGCCCAAGCTGATGGGGTGAAAGAAATAGGCATCCTTTGTCCCCACATCTTTGCAGTTCATGTGGGAACTTGTGCGATTATGAGATGTAGGACTCTCACCAAGACGCTGCAATGTAGGGGCAACAACTAGTGATGAACACATCTGTATTGGATGATATTGTTCTCACAGATGACCTCTTACAACATACAACTGGTATTGACTCCTAGGTAACTTTTACAAGGTTCATCTTGATTTAATATATTTGTATTTTTAATTTGTAATTAATTTTATATGAATATCTATATTATAAGTCAAAATTAATGTATGTAATTGTCTGCGCTATGAAATTCCAAGGTCAAAGTCTTCATCCTACATTTGTCAGTCATCCAGTGCAAGGTTATGAGAGGAGTTCGAGTCAACAGGTATGCAATTTATCACATGATCGTAAATATAGTACATATATCAATGGTAATATTATTTAGTGACAATTTGATAATCAACAGGGAGCTTCACCAGCACCTCCACAATTTCCTTGGTCCATTTGTAAACATTATACATTTAAATAATGCTATGTATCTATTTTGGTCAAATAACATTAAACTCTATTTTTAGATGTTGAATATGGAGACTCCTCCTCATCTTTGTCAATTAGTAGAGTTAAGCATTGTAGCAGTTGTGTTATCTACAAATCCTTTGACCAAGATATGAGCCAATAACATGTAGATGTCATTTTGTATTTCTTGTTTTATCTCATGTCATTTGATGTTCATAAATTATATTCATGTTTACTCAATTTTTCTTCTTGATGCTTCTCACAGGAGGTCACATCTCCAACCCATCCAACTATGGATGAAGAGTGAGAAAAAATGATCAAGAGGGATCATTAGCTATTGGTAAGTGATTGATTACATATGCAATGTTATATATTTTATGTTTTCTATATTAATGTGCATATTGTTTGATTGTATTAATAGGTGGAGTTGCAAAAATCTTTGTCGAGGAGGTCTAGTCGATGGGAGAGAGGATATGAGTCACTAATTGACTCTCCATCGACATGACCAAGCAAGGGTTGCCGATTATTTGATAGAAATTCATAGGAAACTAGATTTTGGGACATTTTTGTATGCCTAGATGGATTCGTATACATACATTTGTATGTTACTATTGTTTATCTTTGTATATACCTGTATGGCTTTGTTTGTACACGACTATATGGATTTTATATATAGACTAGATGTTATGTTCATGACATAATGTATATGACAGTTTACATTAAATATACTATGATGATCAATTATGGTTATAGGAATTTGGTTTTACATGTGCCAATTGCATTTTCTTGAAAGTTTATAAATCCTTTTCAAAAAATCCATTTTGTGCGTATCTTGTAATCATCGCATTCCATGAGATTGTGCATTTCTTTGAGGCATCATGTTAAACAATTCACATGCCTTGTCAATGCTTCGACACTTTGCATGCATTTCTACAAGGGCAGCTGCAAATACAACATGTGACAAAATTCCTATATCCTTTATGCTTTGATGGCTGTCCACACCCTGTTCCACATATCCCATTTTGGAATAGGCAACTTCGAGGATGTTGGATAAGGTGGTGGAATTGGGTTTTAACATGCCAATTGCATTTTCTTGAAATTTTCTAAAGCCTTTTTGAAAAAATCCATTTTGTGCATATCTTGCAATCATTGCATTCCATGAGACAACATTTTTTTGTGGCATCATGTCAAATAGTTCATGTGCCTTGTCTATGTTTCCACACTTTGCATACATGTCTCCTAGGATAGTTATAACTACAACATATGTCAAAATTCCCCTATCCTTTATGCTTTATGGATGTCCATACCCTATTCCAAAGATCTCATTTGGGCATAGACAAGGAGGATGCTTGCTAAGGTTGTGGAATTTGGCTTTACACCCAGAAATTGCATTTTCTCTCAAGCCTTATCAAAAAGACCATTTTGTGCATATCTTCAAATCATTGCATTCCATGAGACAAATTTTTTTTGAGGCATCATGTCAAATAGTTCACCTACCTTTTTTATGCTTCATCACTTTGCATACATGTCTCATAGGGCAGTTGTAACTACAACATCTGAGGAAATTCTCATATCCTTTATGCTTTGATGGATGTCCATAGCCTGTTCTGAAGATCCCATATGGGAATAGACAAGGAAGATGTTGGCTAAGGTTGTGGAATTTGGATTTACACCCACCAATTACATTTTCTTAAAATTTTCTAAAGCCTTTAAATTGAAAAAATCCATTTTGTGCATATATCTTGCAATCATTGCATTCCATGAGACAACATTTCTTTGAGGCATCATGTCAAATAGTTCATGTGCCTTGTCTATGCTTCCACACTTTGCATTCATGACTTCTAGGGCAATTTCAACTTAAACATCTATCAAAATTCATTTATCCTTTATTCTTTCATGGCTATCCATAACTTGTCCCAAAGATCTTGATTTGGCATGGGCAAGGAGGATGCTTGCAAAGGTTATAGAATTTGGTTTTACACATGCCAATTGCATTTTCTTGAAATTTTATATATCCCTTACTTTCTCATGCAAATGGATAAACTATGTTTTCATCTTATAATGGATAATGGATGTGTACATGTTTGCTATCAATGATAATGGATGTGTTCTTTGTACAATTTCCAAGAAATATGAGGGTTGAAGTTACATTGACTCATAAACTTTACCTTATTGTCCTTTCTTACCTTCAAGTAGACTTGTTTCCTCACACTCACCAGTCAGTGAGTGAAGTTAGCTACAATTCACAATAGAAATTATCTAAATACATGTGATAACAACTATCTTATAGACCTTATGCGAATTTATCATTACCTACATTGACTGTGGATTTGTCTTTCTCTTGCAAAATGTGGAAGACATTAAGAGAGAGAGAGAGAGAGAGAGAGAGAGAGAGAGAGAGAGAGAGAGAGAGAGAGAGAGAGAG
Organism: Cunninghamia lanceolata; assembly: GCA_027924645.1. Taxonomy (NCBI): domain Eukaryota; kingdom Viridiplantae; phylum Streptophyta; class Pinopsida; order Cupressales; family Cupressaceae; genus Cunninghamia; species Cunninghamia lanceolata. The sequence continues at coordinate 1,173,600 of BSBN01001673.1, forward strand.
AGAGAGAGACATTTGACATGATTCACATATCCTTATTTCACCTTCTATATGGTTTTTATATTTTGCATATCCTCATTTAACCTTTCTACATTTGCTTTACAGTTGCCACTGTGCATGCATATCTATCAGGGCAATTGCAACTACAACATCTGACAAATATCCTATATCCTTTATACTTTGGTGGATGTAATTAGAACATATTGGATCAAGTGAGAAAACCATATCAACCTAAGGAGTGTAGAGAAAAGACATAAAAAATGAAGATTACAACATTGCTTTTAGTTTAGTTCATCTACTAGAAAGGTGCTAAGAGTAAACTTTTGCATTCCATACCTCATGGGGTCTAATTAACTATGCCAACAGATCAAAGTGGGTAGGTGAATGCTAGGGGAGTTTTCTTTTCAGTGGTGAAGCCTCCTAGTCATTATCAGCTACATCAAATGCAGATAATCTCTCAAGAGCCCTAAGATAAAAAGGTGTCAAACTTTGGACCAACTATTCTGTCAAACCATGACACCTATGAACATCTTATTTGCATGTATAGGTGGATGTCAGGGCCACCTACAAATACCTAGCTTAATTTTTTTAAAATCAATTTTGTTTGCCTATGGTGGCAAGGAATGCATTATTTGAAAATGCTTCAGTTTCGTGCAGTGGAAAGGTGCTAGGAGTGAGATATTGCATTCCACAACTCATGCAGTTGAACTAACTACACCAACACATTAGGATGGGTAGGAAAATGTTAGGGGAGGTCTCATTTTGTGGGCCAAGTGTTTGAGTCGTTTCAGGCTGCATGCTACTAGTAAAGTCACTTAAGATCCCTAAGAGCAAAAAAAATACCAAACTTTGACAGAATAGTTCTCAAAATTCATGGCAAATGGGAATGTTCCGTTAAGACCTAGAGGTGCACATGGGTTATGTCCATAATAAACTCTCCCAATTATGGTCAACAACAATATGTTTGGTTGTGCTGAAATCAAATGCATTCTTGTAAAATGCTTTAGTTTCATGTAGTGGAAAAGTGCTAAGTGAGATTTTGCATTCCATAGCACATGGGGCTAAACTGAGTGTGCAATGCATTGGGGTGGGTGAGTAAATGCTTGGGGAGGTCTCATGTTGTGCACCAATTTTCTTAGTCTTTCGGGGCAGCAAGCTACCGACAAAGTCACTCAATATCCCTAAGAGTAAAAAATTGCCAAACTTTGATGGAGTAGTTCTCAGAATTTGTGGCAGATAGGAATGTTTTGTCTAGACCTACTAGTACATGTGTGGTCCGTCCACAATAACCTCTCTTATTTTTTGTCAACTCCGATCTGTTTGACTGTGCCGAAATGAAACACATTCTTGCAAAATGCATCAATTCCATGTAGCACAACCTTGTCTGGAAACATATTTTTTGTTTTCCTCCTCATGGGGCTGAACTAACTGTGCCAACGCATTGGGGTGGTTGGTTAAATGCTATGGGAGGTCTCATTTCATGCGTCGAGTGTCTCATTCATTCAGGGCATTAGGCTACCGACAAAGTCACTTAAGAACCCTAAGAGCAAAAAAATGTCAAACTTTGACAAAGTAGTTCTCAAAATACGTGATAGGTGGGAATGTTCTATTTAGACCTAGATGTACATGTGGGGTCCATCCACAATAACCTCTCCCAATTTTGGTCAACAAAAACATAATCAATCATTCATTTGGACATAATGAAACAACTATTAAGAAGGCAAAATACTAAAATTTTATTGAGAAAAGGTTTTCTTATATGTCTTTGCTTTGAAAAAATGTGTTACAAAGTGTGTTTCATAGTGTTGTGACTGAGAAAACTAAGTTACAATGCTCTATTTTTTTTGCTTATACAACTCCAAAACATGAAAGAACTACTTGAAAAATGAAGCCTAAGGGTCCTATACCTCATCCCATACATGAGGCCTAAGGGTCCTATGTACATCCTAACTTCCTCCACTCACAAGATGCTCTAAAAATTGTGTCAACAATCAAAGCTAGTTCCTGGAATAAACAGAGATAAAACAATAACTATTAGGTTAATATAAACCTTATAGAAATTGAAAAATAGCTTTGGAGATTTTATACATTACCTTTTTCTCACATTCTTCAACAAGTGGTTAATAGGAAGGAGAGAATGAACAAAAATAATAAGACCTTTGATGAAGTCCTCGGGACAATCATCATCAAGCAACTAACCAATAGCTAAAGGAGCATTATCAATTTAGTAAAAAAATCATCAATTAGATCATCAAACTTTATAATGTTAAGTACTATAAACATAATATGCTCATATTATAAGTGCACATGATAGCCATAATCAAGATTCTCTTGTTCCAGTAGTTTTTCCACTACAACAATGCCCTTGACACCAACATTGGAAGCAATTATATGTACAGGAGACTTCAAAAAATAGAAAAAATGAATGATTAAACATTGAGATAAAGCCTATTTCTAGACATAAATAAAAGAAAGTCTGGGTTAGTAATTTATACCTTCAATGCATTCTAAATTATCTGAACTCTAATGTTCTGGTCAAAGTTGGCTGTAGGAATTGTATAAAGCTCTTTTGTTGCATAGAGAAGAGCAACACCACCACATGGAATGTATGTTCCAGTAAGCACAGAGTTATAACCTTCCTAACAAAAATATTACCATCTCTAATGCTTTAATGAAATTTACAAATTTGTTTACCTAGTAAAATGCCCTTTTCTACTATTACTATTGTTGCATTCAATGCATTAGTGACTATCTTTTTTCTCTCCAAATTAAATCTCATTGGCTCCTCCAATCTAAATTAAATAAAAAAGACCATCAAAAAAATCTAGATACAATGTATCATCCCAATTTGAAAATTTTGAAAATTATCTTTAGATAACTGATCATAGTTTGATTTTAAGTTAAACCTTGATAACAACAACTCCTCCTAATAGCTTTGCCAACCTCTCTTGGAGCTTTTCTTTGTCATAATCAGATGTGCTTGCTTCAATATTAGTATAGATCTATGACCAAATATTTTATCAGCCATTGCAAGCATACCAACACAAATCTCTTATCAGCTCTATTGTCACCAAGCATTATTGTCTTGCAAAAATATTATCACGCTTCACTCTAATAAAACTCACCTGCTCACATCTCTCTTCAATTGCTTTTTTGTCACCACCTCCATCAAGAATTATAGTATCATCCCTAGAGATAGTCACCTAGAATAAAGAACAACTAATCTTATCAAAGAATAAAATGTTAACATGACAAAAATAATTTGAGTAATAATGCAACAAAAAACCTTATCCATGGATTATAGCAACATTATACCCCTATATACAAGGATACTACTATGTTTACCTACCTTCTTAGTTGTTCCAAGCATGCCAAATTCTACTTTGTCAAGCTTCATACCAAGATCCTCTGATATGACCTGAAGATAACTACCAGCCATAAATACTTTTCCTTGAGAAGTGGAGAAAACAAAATATGGAAAAATACATGCAAACTAACTCAATTGAGAAACAAATTTGGTTCAATAGGTGTCACATGAAGAAGCCAAACTTGCATAACAAAAAAGAAACTCCAAAGCCAAAAAAGAGAGTAGATACATAGAAAGATAAACCTAACCTGTCCACCAGTAAGTGTAACAAGATCCTACAAGTTATTTTTCCTATTTTCACCAAACTTAGGGGCCTTAATAACACAAACCTCATTCAAACACAAATATATTTTTAAAATGCTAAGGATTTAGAATTTAAAGTTAAAAAATAATTTAAAAAGTAAACAAGATTTAAATAGAAAAATCCACCAACCTTCACCCCTACATGGAGCTTATTCAAGATCAAAGTAGCCAATGCTTCACTCTCTACATCCTCTGCTACAATCAGAAGAGGCTTTTTTTCTCTATGATAAATGCAACAATAAATTATGTTATTTGTCCATAATCAAAAGAATGACTAAACATAGATAGATATCCTAAGAATATTCATAAATCAATCCAAGACACCACAAGACCTCTGTCACATGAATATTGACAAATTCACTCAACCTTGAAGTGTCAATGATCTCAGTTAGAGCATACTACTGTCCAAAGCAAAAGACACTCCAAGAACACAGTAATACAATGGCATTATGTAGTACTGTGATTCAATTCTCTTCTCTATGCACAAGTAAATGCAACACAATGATCTTCACACTTATGATAATCACAAACCCTTGATAATATTAAGCTCCATTCACATGAATAGTTGGATAACTTGAGCATTGTTATAGGGGTTTACACAATACATTCACACTCAAACAAACTTCTATCACCTGAACATATTCAGTCCATTGCAAGGAAACCATGAATAATGCAAAAACAGAACTATTATATAACCTTCTCCTCTATCATTTGAATCTCTCTCTTAATGTATACACTTGGCAAGAGTATTAGAACACTGTCTTCTAAACCCTCACTATGAATTTTCTTGACAGAGGTATTGAGCCATTGTTTTTCCTTGAATCCTCACTATGAATTGCAAAGTCATTGAGTCATTTTTTCAAAACCTCTACCCCATGTTCAAGCCACACTTATATAATGATCAAAACTTTGATCAAGTTCATTAAACCCTTGCTCCAACATGGTTACCCAAAAACCTGTATGTGACTGAAAAGAATCTTTGTCCATGAGTAGTAACTATTTTCCATGCCTATGAAAGAATCTTCATTTCTTCAATTGATGTTTCAATATTTCAATGGTTATTGCTATACCAAAATGAATGAAACCAAGAAAATTGTGCATTAAAGGAAGACATGAAACCAAATCAATAAAGCAGCCATGTTGCTTGCACTATGCACCATACAGTAGCCTTTGTCAAACATTGCAAAGCCACTGGCATAACACATTAGTCACTATATGTCCACCAAATTTTTTGATATGAAATGATATGATTGTAGAATGTGCACAAAATGGATTTTCCAAGGAAGCTCTCAAAATATTTGAATTAATGAAGCACTTTGAGACACTGACATTGTAAGCTTTGCTTGTGTTCTAGATGCATACAGTCATGCAAGTTTAGTGGATGAGAGTTGCACATACTTCAAACGTTAGTAACCCTTATTACATTACATATATAGTTGATCATTAGGTGCGCATGGTTGACCTTCGTACATGTGCTGGCTATCTTGAGGACACCCTAAACATTATTACTAAGATGCCAATTAAACCTTTGGTGCATGTGGATCATATATGAATATAGGCTGAGTTTCCAACAACACTACTTTTTTAGTTGGATCCTAAAAATGCTACAACTTATGTTCTCTAAAACATCTGTGCAAAAGTGGGTAGGGGTGGTGAGGTTCAAATAGTAAGGAGATTGATGAAATCTATAGAGGAATTAAAAGGATACCTACTTGTAGTTGGGTTGAAGGGCATAAAATGGTACATGCTTTTTTGTGTAGGAGATAGATCACATCCATAAGCATGGGAGAGCTATGCAAAATTAGAGAAATTGGGTTGGAAAATGAAGGAAGCAGGTTATTTCCAGATTCAAGACTTTTACTTAATGTTGTGGAATAGAAGAAAAAAGAATCATTTATCTGCCACCATAGTGAAAAGTTAGCAAAATTTTGCATTTGGTTTGTTAAACATGGCCCCTAGTACAACTATTAGAGTTGTTAAGAACCTTCAAGTATGTTCTGATTTTCACACTACATCTAAATTCATCTCCAATATTGTTGCAAGAGAAATTGTTCTAAGAGATGTGAACCATTTCCATCATTTCAAATAGGGACAATGTTCTTGTGGAGAATATTGGTGATGCTAAATGAAATAATCTGCAAAATAGGCTTGCACTATAATAATGTGCACTACATCAAATATCTAGTAATAACGAAGTGACATCCATCAAAGCATAACAACAGGGATTTTTTTCTCATATGTTGTAGTTACAAGTGCCCTGCTAGACATACATGAAAATGTGGAAGCATAAACAAGGCAAGCGAACTATTTCAAAAAATGCCTCAAAGAAATGTGATATCATGGAATGACATGATTAAAAGATATGTTTAAAATGGGTTTTTTTTTAAAAGTCCTTAGAAAATTTTAAGAAAATGCAACCAGTGGGTGTAAAGCCCAACTACTCAACCTTTCAAAGCACCATTCTTGCCTATGTGTGAATTGGAGCTTTGGATGAGGATATGAACATCCATCAAAAGCATACTTGGAGGTGCATTTTTATTAGATATTGTAGTTGCAAGTTCCACTTCGGATCACCAAAGCCTTCATAAAAACTTCTGCACAACCACTGCAACACTGTACGATTGTTGTTGGGCCTTCACGATGATGTGAGAAAAGCATGTTGAGTCACCCGCTCTCTCGCAAACTCTTCAAGTCATGTCCATGGGAGATCAGGTGACTGAATATGCTTATGCTTTAATGAGAAATAATCATTCATATAACTGGTTTGTTGGAAGAAAACTAGGAGATAGCATGAGTGCTCAGTTAGCAATAACAATTTTGAAAGAACCTTCTTTGAATGCAAATGCAATTCAAGAAGCTAGTTCAGACACAAACTTGTCTTAGCAAATGGTACTTAAGATTCCTCAGAAATGTGGCGAGTATGCAAGATTTGCCTGTAAGAGAGTATCAAGGATGACGGGCTATCATGGAGCCATGTATCGTCCATTTGTTTTCTCATTGCTGGGTACCACAACAATTTATGTTTGTGTATGTTGGCTATTCAAGGGACCCCCAAAAGTTAGTTCAATTCCACCATTCATGTGGGGAAACATTGGTTATGGTGCATGTTAAAGCTAAATTTCTTTGGTTGGGATGTTGGCTCTGCATTTTGTGTTTCAAGAAGTTGGATTCTATGGATATCAAGTCTCAAATTCTACTCTCAAACTGTGCCTTGTGACATTGAATGTGCTACATCACATTGCACATTCAAGCAAAGCAGATGATAATTTATTCCATTAGAAAATGAGGGGAGCCTTCTCAACAGTGGGTAAGCTATTGTAAAGATCCCACAAATACTGATACAAGCTCTTGAGGAGTGACCTAGGAAGAATGAGAGCAAGGTTTCTGGCCTTTCAAGGTTCTTGCTATGTGAATATTATCATAAATGTGTATTTTAAAACTATGGCAAAAAAGATGCTGTGTATATAATTGCCAATGGAAAAGCCAAGTCTCCCTTAATAGCTTGCTCTTGTGCTAGATCATAACATTTTGAAGCAGATTATGGTATTTTGCATAAGTGCAGACATTCTTTGTAAGGATTAGTTTTGGGTGGGCACAAACATTTCATGACATACCTTCTTCCTAATTGTGGAAAACCATTAGAAAGACACATTTGGGCTTCAAAATATAGGGCACATATACTCTCAGTCATTGCTTCTCTAGGTGGTATGGAATTAGGTGGATACCATGGAATAGAGTACATTTTACACTATCTTATGTACTGGGGAAACTTGTGTCAAGATCTGAGTAGATACTAGATCTGTGCATTATAAGGTCTAGGATAGATGTATATGATTGAATACAAAGTTACTGATACATGATTGGATAATGATGAATTACAGTTCAAATAATGAATTATAGCAAAATATTTAACATTCATGTTATTTCATTTTATATTCTTTAAAGCTTATACATTTGAAGCTTTTCTCATTTAACCCCATTAGTTTGATGTGATTATTAGTAAAATCTCGTTCAACCAGGAATATAATTAGTTTGTCATTGTTGTATACACCTTCACAACAAGATGTTTCAAGATGGCTTGATCAAGTTGCTTAAGGATGATGTAGCAAGATACAAAGATGATGTAACAAGATGAATGAAAACAACATTTAGGAGTGGCAAAGTAAAAATATTTTATAAATTTGTTAAATGCATAATATTAATCCCTTCTCAATTTCTTTTATAGTTTGATTAAATGTTTCTTTTGTCAACTCTTGCAAGGTTTCCTTGGCACAAAACACTTTGTTAGATGGTGGACTCCCCAAGAGAAAATTAGCAAATGCAATACATATTGCACCAAGAGTTTGAATATTCAAGCTTTGAGGTCTCAATATCCAACAAATTACAAATGTTAAGCAATTTCACACTGTTATCTAGGTGCTCATCAATCCATCAAATAATGATTTATACTGATGTTGAAGTCATCTTATTCCAACATTAATGGACTGCCCTATAAACTTGTGATAGTAACCATTCGCTAGCTAGTTGTCATATACCTCCTTCACTATCATCATACACTTGAAACCCCTTGCATTGAGCTAACTATCATTTATCCTTGCCATGTTGATTATATTTAGTATGACAGTACTATAATAGCATCAATGAATGTTTTCAATTAATGATTTACAGTAGCTTTGTTTATAAACCTTGAGGACTAGTGCATTTTGGTGACTATGCTTGAGGATCCTCTCATTGTCCATCTTCAAAGGTATTTCTTTGTAAATTAAATTTTGAAGACTATTGTCTTTTAATGGACTACCCTAATGAGGTTGATTTCCTTCTAGTCTTGTCTTGTTTATAACTATCTTGATGGGCATGACCCCTTACTTAGCATAAACCTCTCTTGACTACCACTGTTTATTTGTTATATGACTAACCTGAATTCCATTGTTGACTGTCCTTTAAACTCGAACTTCTGACTATGATTGTCAAGGCCTTTTTATTCCCCTTTTGTATTATGGTTACCCATTGTATTCTTTATTAGAACTATCATGCCTAAAGGACTGCCTTGGACTGTCATAACACAAATCACTGGCACTTTATGCATTGTATTATGATCTGTTGCATAGTCATTGGTTTCCAATAAAGGGTCTTAATAAAAGGTCTTCATAAAACAACAATCAATGTCTTCTTTGTAAATGAATGTCACCCTTCTAGATATCTGTCTCATCATTATTCTTGTCTATTGAAATCCTCATAAACTCAGACCTGCCCCACATCATGTTATCTGTTCTCTTCATTAGCACTATCCTATATGCATGATGAATGTCATATGGTCTTTGAGGATGACTGTCCTTTCTTCTGGCTTTGTGACTATGCTTGTGCCCTTGTCTTGACATTACCCTTAAAACCCTACTGCCTAGGCTTTGGAAACATCTCTGTCTTTCATATTTTAACTGCCCCAAACCATATGATCCTCAAGTTGCTGCCTAGGTTTCGGTTTAGGTTGTAATAGTCATGGGTGTGAAGAGTGAACCAAGTTCAAATCCTAAGAACACAACACATTCTTAGCCCACACTAGAATATCATTTACACAAAGAAGTATAAGAAGCAGTAGCTTTTTATGAAGGAGATACTAGTCTACTTGTCTGCTTTAAGCATTGCAAAAGTCTATCATCATGGTCCTTCCTACTCTTTGGTAACTCGCCATTTGTAGGATTTTTTCTAGATGTTCATGTGCATTGTTTTGTTTGACAATGAATGGGTTACATAAAATGGGGTTATCTCACCTATTTCTATTTCCCAGATCCTCCCATGAAAGTAGATTAACGGGACATTTCAAAAGTGGCTTGTTTTCCTAGGCACAGTTGAAGGTAGTTGTACCCTTAAGATATTCTAAATAAATGTTTTTCTTTTTTCTTTCTGAGAAGACTTATCTAGATTATTATGTGTAGGAGTTTTTGGGGGAAGACTCCTAAAACTCTTAACAAAAAATATCATTAGATATGGAACTATGTACTACAACATGCTTTAAAACTTTCTCATCTACTAAGAAAATTACCATTAGGAAAACATTGTATGAAACTTTGTGTTGCCATATTTTGAATGTCTTATATTCTTAGCTTTAGTTAAATTATTTGTCCCATCAAATCAATGGTCTTTGTGCCTTTGTCAAATCTTTTGCCATTAGGTCCTTCTCAGAGGTCAATTCTAGGCTCTCTAACTTCAAGGTCTCGCAGACAGATCTTCCTTAATTTGTTTTAGTGGCTATTGAGTTGCAGAAGAATGGTGACATCAACATCATATATGGTGACATATAATGTACTTCTTCACTAGGAACTAGGAGCGATTTATAATGAATATTTTGTTGTCAAAAGTTAGTGGAAGTACCTCAGTACCTTTAGGTAGAGAATGAAAATGTACTATTTTTTTGCAGTAATTATTATTTTAAATCTTTTAGGATTGTTGTATCCTCGGGACCAACTGGAATTATAAATTTGGAACATAAGCCTTCTCTATGATCTCTATTGTAAGATGGTTCCACAAAAAGAACGAATGAAATCTTTAACTACTGGGATGCCCCACTTTGTTTTCAATAAGAATTTAATTTTTAAAACACTTCAACAAGTAAATATCACAATTTAAGTTGACCCTCAAAGTACATAACAGCTCTAATAGAGAATATACAAGCAAACACCTAATCCAATTGGCCAAAGCCTCTTCCTGAGTACTAAGACTAATGCTCTTTTACCATTGGTGGCCTGGCTAGGGCATCTCCTGTTGCTAGTAGGTGTAATCATTGAGCCAGTAGAATTGTTTGGTCTACAATGAAGGGTGTGAATACGCTTCCTTGTATAAGTACCTATGAGTGATCCCAGCTAGCTTCAATGAGGGATTATGAAGATCTGTATCTGCTATTAAAATTTGATATTTTACACTGTTACGCATCATTGAAGGAAATCCAGAGAGCCAATCTTTGAACTCAACTATTTTATTATGTGTGGACTATAGTTTGATCCTTTGAGTCTCATCAGCTCAAATTAAAATAAAATAGTTTTCAAATTAACTCTCTTTTTTTCTAAAAGAACTAATTAAATTTTTAAGATACGTGAGATATTCAATGTTGGATAAATGCTCACACTTGACACTTAGTTTTACATTTCTTCTGTATGGTTTTGTATGTCTCTTCACAATGCACTAATAACAACCTAATTAACTAATGCCTTGTTGGATGAGAGGATGCATGCTATATTTTATTATATATGATCCTCAAGTTGCTCCTATAGCATGTTGCAACTTGAGAGGGTTTCAAAGCCTAGTATCTACTTTTAATGCCATTTCTTCATAATGCATTTGATACTCTCATGATACTAGCAACCATGGATGGACAATTTGATTATACTAACCTCTATTTGGGTTCTTATTTATTCATCAACCAAAATGTAACTTCCAGGTTATTTAGTTTTAGGGCTTCCTATGGTTTTTCCCGTATCTAAATCCCTTAAACATAGATTTCTCTTTTCTTATTTTCACAATGCATCTAGCTTAAACCATAAAACCCCTAACTGTTTCTCAAAATATCTCAAAGCTTCATTGCTAAAGGTTAACAAAGAGCTTCTAGATCTTCATAAAATAGATGATTTAATAAATATAGAGGGCATACCATTAAGAAACTGTAGTTTTTGGGCCTTGAATGCAAGCTAAAATTTGTCAAGATCCTTCATGTGGGACTGGAGATGATGAATAGTTCACTCACTACATGCTCCTTCTTTTATTCATGACCATCCTTGTTGGCTCCTTTTACTCAGCCTTCATCCATGTAGCTATAGAAACCCTAAAGCCCCTCTTTAGAGTGAGCTTTGTTAGCTTTACTTTTTCTCTTCCTCCATTTTTGGCCCCCACATTTTTGGCGCCCCATCTCAAGTTTAACTTCTCTTTTCTTTTCAATGTGAGTCTTTCCTTAAACATTTAACTTTGCATGACTCACTTTAATATCATATTGTCTAATTTTTATTTATGTGACTAATTATGTAGTTGTGTTTTTTACCCAATGATCAAATTAGTCATTATTTAGTCAATTATAGCTGTGTTGCAAAAAAATAGTAGAATTTAGTCATTTTTAATTGTTGTGACTAAAAGATTTAGTCACGTAGTCATTTATTTACCAAATTCTACAAAGGCTATATCAAGACAAAGGCTGATATTTTGAACAAAGAATGTGCTACGAGGCTTGATCAAAATGATCAAGACCTTAGTTTAAATTAAAAGGTCCTTGGAAGCTAGACGATCAGGTATTGCTCAAGCATAATATTTTGACATCGTAGAGTATCCTCAAAATATCCACATGGATAAAAGACTTTAAGTTCAAAGCAGAGATCCTAAAAGGATGCAAACTAAAGGTAGTGGATATAATTGTAAAGGCACATGACCTACTTGTAGATGAAATGTAGATCTTGGAGGATTTACTTGGAACTCTCATGGATGATAAGGATACATATGATGAGTAGGCATCTGTAGGAGCATTTAAAGCCAGATTTGATCCTATTTTAAAGCATGTTGTGCAACATTTCTCAGAAGCCACTATAGAGCAGGTGATGGAGTTATCTGTGGAGATGAAGAGACATAAGGAAAATTTGGACAACAAGACAAGCAAATGGGCATCCTTAAGTGATCAGTTGCAAATGCAAGATTATGGAAAGGTCAAGGAGCAATAGTTTGATAAAACTGAAATAGATAAATTATCAAGGCATATGAAGTATATAGAAGGTTAGATTTTGGAGGTATGATAGTTGGGGAAGACTCTTCAGATGCAGAGTAGGATATCCACAAAGATGCAAAATTAAAGATCTTGGGGAATATTTTGATGTTGGTTGCCTTCCATCTCTGATTGCCAACTGGTAATCACATGCCACATTTTCTTATCATTGATATTTTGGGTGTAATCGTGACCATTGATGTATTTATAACTGATCTCATGTCCTTGTTCTATAAAAGGGCTTAGATCACTTTGTAAAAGGGAGACTAAATTGATGAATTCTTGTGGAGAACTAATTTTGTTGATTTAACTTTGTGATTCATCCTCATGGTTCTTTCTCATGTCAATTGTACATTTGTATATCTTTTGAGCATATGATGAATATGAAGAAGCAGATTATTGTTCCATTGTACATCTTAAGTAATCTTTGTTGATTTCTGGCGCGTAATGTTGAATTGTAGCATTTTTATGAAGTGTTTTCAACCAATTGCTTGCCAATTATCAAGCTCCTTTGAAGACTTGCACCTCTTATGCATAATTATGAATGTTTCTAGTGAAGTATGAGTAGGTTCACTTCGTATCATGATTATGCCTTGATATACATGTGGATAACTGATGAAATTTAGAATTCTTAGAACTCTTTTTTTCCTCAACCTTAATCTTTTGACTTTTATTCCATAAATTGTAGGGAAGAATCACAAATAATGATAAATTATGTGTAGATAACCAAAAATACTAATGAATTGCATGCTTTAAAGAAGATCTTTAGGTAAATTCAGACTTTACATGCAAAGATTAGTTCAGACAGAGATAATTTCAGAAGAACTAATCAAAGTAAAGATTATTTCAGAACTAATCAAAGTCAATCATAATTTCAGAAGAATTGATCAAAGTTATGTCAAAATTGTAATGAATATATTTGATATCCAATTATATGTTTGAGGATTTGACATAAACTGACAAGAAATATATAGAGTGAGCTAATTATACAGGATAATTGTGAATCATGACGAGATCTGGATGAACATGACTTAGAAGCACATAAGTCCCCAACATGAAAAACAACATATTACATTGAACCCTGAGTGACAATCAGATAGTCAAAGACCTGACTATTGGAAACTTGATACTTGATATCCTGAAGCATCATGTTGTCTTTCAAGATGAATAGAAGTTTGTTGTGAGAAATTTTATTCATGTGCATGTGACTAAACACCACATCATTAGGACCTATTACACTTTATAGATAAATCTTTAAAGATAAAATGTGAACAAAATAAAATAAGAATTTAGTAATTAGAGTATTGACTAGAGTATCGATTGTAATTGAGAAAGACTTATGTAATAAGTATACATTGTGATGGTGATGATTATACTTTACAATATTCTTTTCTTACTCAAACCACATACTTTCCCTTAGTGGGAGTGGTCATCCACAAGTACAAGATTTTGCATTATCTTTAGGATTGTTAATTAAATAGACTTGTGTGGTGGGGTATGCATCGTGATGGTATAGCTTCATCCTATCAAATTATTATCTTAATGAAAATAACTCTTGCAACAAGGAAATTAGTTGGAATAATGGGGAAAGAAAGGCCAAAAGCTTCAAAGAAGGCCAAAGAGTATGAAAAGTTCATTAAACATAAAAAGAATAGTACGAAAGGGGAAAAAATAGAAATTCTGGTGTTCTTGTCATTTAGATTGATTGTACACTTGTTCCACCACCTGCATCGACTCATTTTTATTAATATTAATTACGTCACTAGTCTTTGTCACTACCTATCTGTCCCATCTCCTCTTTATATGAGAAAGGTGATGCCAAAGTGGAGAAAGGATTGATTGTGATGGGTGAAGAGCATCGAGTTAGGTATGGGGGTTGATGGAAATTTGATACTACCATTCACCAATCATCATCATTTAAATGTTGAAACTTTTTACTCATATTTGATTACGTAGGTTTATTCCATAATCTTTTCTATACATGATCAAAGTTTAAAGTATCTAATAGCAGAGCTTTATTGATTTCCTTACCAACATTGGAGAAGAATTTAATGGAGCTATAACAATTAATACAAAGTAGAAGCTTTTTCCAATGGTATAAACTAAAACCAAAGGTGACCTGCCTTTCACTGACCTAACTTTTGAACCAACGAATAATCATTTTGTGTGTGCGCGTGTTGTTTAATGAGTAATTTGACACTGAAAAGATGTTAAAACAAGGGAGCCATGCATAAGAAACTAATAAAGACCAATAACAAACTGCAAATGTATTATTGCAACTGTGCTTGACTCCATTCCAACTATTAAATATGCCTATTAACAAACATCAAGCACACCTTGGCCAAAATTTTATATAAAATAGCCTGTTGAATTGAAAAGGGCCTAAACTGAAATGACGTTACTATTATAGGATCCTCTAAAGAAATTAGTAAACTAATTAAAATCTTCTACATGACAAAACAAATTACCTAATATGCAGAAATAGGCTTGTAGAACACCTTGAAAGCATATATAAGCCATTGCAACAATTGTCTCTTTTGCAAAATTTAGCATAGGATTTAAAGAGTCCACTCAAGGAGTTGGTCTTGTCTCATTTATTGTTTAAAGTCTTTCCAACAGTGAGCATCAATAGTCACATCCCCAACCTGACATACATAATATTGTTTGAAGGGTTAGCATTATGTAAATACAAAACATTGTTTCTTGTTAATTTGACTAAAATTCATTTTCACTTATCATAGTGCAAAATAAAATCTAATGTAAATACTGTAAGCTTTTATAACACCAACTTTATGGAGGACTATAGAAATAGATTCTTTGTTGGATGACTACTGGGTGTCTTCATCAATATGATTGTAGACACCTAAAAATGTCCTCCTGTCACAAATCTGATAGGACAATTTCCCCTTTACATTCCATTATTCAACTAGTTCAATTACATCATTTCTAATCATTTGCCCATATTTCTTCTATAATTAAATAATTAAAATTAATTAATTATTTAATTATTCATGTATACCCTAATGTCCCTTTCATTCCATTAGTTTAAACAAATAAAACATTTGTTTAGATATCCCTCATCAAAATGCACTTTCACATACATCCTTACAATAAATTAAATAAATTGCACAAATTTATTTAATTTAAATACCATCCCACCTCACCAATTTCTTCTAATTTTAAATTCTATTTTGTCCTCTAGTGTAGAGGAACCCTAATAAATCACAACCCTCCATTTGGCCCTAAAGTCAACATGCAATCTGGGCCCTTCATTCAAATCATCTCTTCTATAAAACCATTTATTCAACCTCATTTTGCCCCCTGATGGCTCTTAGAAGACATTTTTTTAGCTCAGCATCTCATATACTATCTCCAATATGCTGCTGCCCACATACTTGAGCTTCTCTAAATTGTGCAACAACCTGCAAATCTGAGAACAAAAAGGCAAGATTAAGGAGAACAATGAAGGTTAATCAATGATAGCTTAGATTTATGGTCTATTTTTTGTTGATTGCTTGATTTCTAGGATAGATTTGTGCTTCATTGCAGTTAGGGTTTGAAAGTTTACTATTTCTGCATGTAAACCTGGTTTTTCCCTATCTACTTTAGTGAACCCGACGTGAATGCGTGAAAAGTTTATTTTTGGTGATTTTTGAAAATTTGTTTATGTAGGTGGCCTTTGGAGCTCAAACCAGCCTCACCATTGAGTCCAGGAGGTCCGAAAAATGAAAAATGACATAAAATTCACCCTATTTCGCTTCCGATTTTTTTTATAATTTTTTGAAAAAAAAATTAGGTTTGCAAATCCGTACGGTACGGATTCATAGACCCCTTGTCTGTACTAACTTGGGCTCATGTTTGATGGTCGTAGGCATTTTCATTTTGCAAGTTTGTTTGCATTGCAGGGTTTTCCAGTGTTCTATTTGCATTGCAGGGTGGTCGTGTTTTGTTTTGTTTTGAATTGCAGGTCATGAAAACCCTCTGCCTCTCGTTATCGCTGACCACAACTCTCAAAAAACTCACTTCCAACACATCGTCGCCACTACCTCTCTGTTCGCTACCTCTATGCTCGTTATTCCCTAAAACCTAACACCTGTCGCTCCTACAACCAGTGGCGATAGTAAAATCGCCACTCCCTTGCCACCACCCATGCTTGGCTCTACAGCCAACTGTATATTGACCTCTTCTGCTTCAATCACTACCCAATATTCTATCTCGTTGCCTCCAACAAGCTTCAGTCACCACCCAATATTCTATCCCGTCACCACCTTGTAACTCTTGCACTACCTGATTGCTATCGACATTCTTTGTCGACTCCTCTATAGATTGTTTGTGGACAAGGTAGATTTCCTACCAATCAATCACCATTAAAATCGACACTAAGGTCACCTCTTCCGCAGACATTACCTCTCTGTCGACATCCGCTGGCTTTCGTTCAGCCTCACTTGCGAAGTCGACTATTCCCTGTCGCCGCTGGTGAAAATCTTTCCACCACTACCTAGAGCTAAACTCCCCATCACCGCTCTCCATGCTATTTACTGGCCATCATTACCTCTCCCCACGCTGTTGCCATGCCTCCTATCCATCGATTATAAAACCATGGCAGTTGGTGTTATAAACCCTAATGTCCCATTTGCTACCGATGAAATATTTGAATTAGGTTTTCAACATTAGGGTTAGTAGTCATGAAAATTTGGTTTATGTGTGCTTTTTGAACACTAAACTATTTAAGTTTCTATTCCTTTTTAAGGTCTAAGCTTTAAATTTTTGAGTTTGAGATTTTACATTTCTTTTTGCCTTCGCATGACCCCTGGTCACATGGGTGACCAGGGGTGGGGCTAATCTAAGCCACAACCTTAAAAAACTACTTTCTAGACTAAATTGCAAACCCTAAATTGCCTATGTGACCACATGTTATTAACCACTAGTAGTTAGGTTTTTAAACTGCCAGGACCCCTTTTTACCCTCACATACCAAAATAGGCAGTTTTTTTCAAATTTTCACAACTTTTGCAAAATAGGTCAGAATCACACAAAATGAGTTGTGTTGCGGAGCAGGCTCAGTCAACTTCACAATGGTAAAATCAATTTTAGGTAATGATGCCATTTTATTAGTCTTATTTTGGTCAAAGTCAAACTAAGTTGTAAACGTTGACCCCCCATAACTTGTGCAAAACTACTCCCTTTTTTATGAATTTTTTTTCAAACTACTCAAAATTTCATATATTTTCTAAATATATAGTTTATTTTTCTGTAACTAATCATTTTTTGAGATATTTTGTAGATTCTCTATTATGACCATTTTGACTTGTGGTTCACAAAACGATGCATTCATTTGTAATTTCATGTTTTTTGCCTTGTCATGGGGATTTGCTGTTACTAATATTTGATTTGGATTGTGTGGCATTGATGGGCTGAAGACATTCAAATTGAAACTACTGACATATTTGATGCAAGGATCCAATTTCTTTCATATGCATGTGTGTTTTCTTATCATAGGCACATTTCGATTTGGGCTCATAAAATAAAATTAATCTTATTGTTTTCACAAATATTTGGGGGATTAAAGTGAACCACTGTCTTGTATGCTTGGTGATTGTGTTTATGTTCTAAAGTGTCTATGCTCTTCCCTCGCAATAACTACATAAACATGCCCTACAATGATATGTGCAGCAAATTAGATGAAATTAATCAACATTACAAAGATACTACAAAGTTTAAGATAACATTAGGAATTTCAAATTTAACTATGTAAGTAGATATATTACCTAGTTGAACTAGATCTGATATGTGGTTAAAGTCAATTGACGATTCCATCTCTGTCAATCCCAGTGTTGTTAGGGGTCGATACATGTCAAGTGGGCAAAGATAACTGAACTGCCATTTGTCAACCCACTCCCTTGACTCACACTCATTCAAGGCTTGAATTGTACATGTAAAACAAAAGCATGCCATCTTCTATGTATGTATACTCCATGAACCTACAATTGAGCTTCTGATAGACTGTAGGTCACTTGATCCTGTCAGTGTACAATCCTCATATGGTGCAATGTTAGTATCATCTATCAACCAAAAAAATATACGAACTGAAGACTTACCTTGATTACCTGGACCCATCGAAGCATTACACCACTCGACAATTGATTTTGTATCTGTCATCTTTGTATTGTCTTTATACTTTAACTGTTCTTGTGCTATGGTTCTTTTGATACACGCTCCTGCACCATCATGCTCCACCTTTCCATGCTCGGCCTCACAAAAGTTTGACATATGTTGAACACCTATAATATTATGCTTCCTATTTAGCTAATAGAAATTCTATGAGTTCTTGAATTGTGATGCACAGTTATCTGACCATATGATATGCTGACTAAATGATATGCCCCTTCTAGCCAGATCATTTTAGAACACCTGAAAAAAACCTTGCATGAACTCTGCAGAATGCGTGCGATCATCGCTTATATAAAAATGATACTCCCTTATGATCTTTCTATCATCCTTTGTACTATCATTCGCATGAATGAATGCGATGTGAACAAATATAGAATCCTGTGTCAAGTTATAATATTGGGATTGCACCTCACACTATGGCTGTAGACTGTAGTTCTCTACAAAGTCAACGACTAAAACAATACTACCAACTAGAAATGTGTCCTTGCATATCTTGAATTGCAAGTCCAACCATCGAGCTCTATCGGCATGTCTTACATACTCATACACTATGTTGTCACAAAATATAGGCATAAACTGATACATTGGAATCTTCTGAATAACATATTCACACCTCTTTGCTTCTTTACCATCTCTTGTATTGTATGCCACTACTTTATACTTGCCAAACTCTACTAGTTCGTTTCCAACTGCATGTGTTAGTTCCATATGTTCACATATTAGCATATGTTGCAAGCCATCACAATGTTGACATGTGCCATCCAAGCATAATTTCCTGTAGAATAATTGACCTTCCTCTCTATCATATAAAATCATTGATATGAAGTCTCTTGAGGGAGGTGGTGGGGCATGTATGCCACAATCCTGTAAAACATTGTTAGTATGCAAATCTAAACATATAGACAGATAAACATCAAAATGGTTAGAAAATTCAATATGTAATCTACAACAACAAGTAGTGCGTGTGTGATTTGTTTTGACAAAGAAAGGTTTTATCATTTCAAAATATCTTTGAAAAATTTTAATTTGAGGATACTTCTCTAGAAATTTACCAAAAAACTCTGTTTGAGTCATATCCAAAAAATGCTTTAGATGTGGCTCATGGTTTCGAATACTGATTCTCCTTCTTACCACATCCCTTTGATTCGGAGATACCCTTGTGTAATTCTTCCAAAAGTCTTCAATTAGTGATCTCAAATCTTCGACAACAACTTTGTCTTTTCATGGGAGTCTCCCAAAGAACGCTCACAGTTCATTAGTGCTTGGATCCTCAACTCTTTGACGTCTTCCAACGACTCTCATTGGAGTTTTTCTATTTATTTTCAATGCTTGACTTGTCTTTCTAATGAGGCGAGCTTTTTTTGTTTGTTGGCTTATAACTGTCGATGTAATGACACGTCGTGTGACATTACTATCCTTGGTGCATGAGGTAGTTCACCAGCACTCTCATGCGCACTCATTAGATTCTTGACAATTGAATTTTCACTTGATGCATTCGATGTTCTTAGGCCAAGAATCTTCATAGTGGGCCTAAATTTCAGATTTCTCATCAGTTCAACAAAGAGTTGACATATTTTGGTTTCATTTAAATTCTCAAAGAATAATTTCCATATCTTATTTACATATCTTTGGCAAGTGCGCATGGGGATCTTATCTTGCATGGGCTCCAATACATTCTCATCAATATAAATTAGAAACTTAGGCCTCCTATGCAAAATTCTAGGAGGCATTTTATTTGGTAAAGTAGACTAAACATTAGGAATTTCTTCAATATTTACTCTAGATGGGATAGATGACGTACCTTCGATTGGAGGTGAAAAGGTTGAAAATGATGTACCTTCAACTTGAGGTGTGAATGATGGCATGTGACCAACTTGAGAAGAAAATGTGGATGTGCCTTCTACTTCACCTGTGAAAGATGGAGTGTCTCCAATTCGAGAAGATAATGATGGTGTTCCTTCAACTTGACCTGTGGATGATGGAGTGCCTCCAACTTGGAGATTCACTTTCCTCATTGCATGAAGGTTTTGCATTCGTTCCCTTTGTGTTGCCAATTCCATCTCTTTCTTAGCTTCGTTAGACATGCCACATTCCTCTTCAATTGGCAATAGTGGAATATCTTTTTGTGTGGTTGAAAATTTCCTACTTTCCCGAATTCGCCTAATTCTTTCTCTTTTCCTCACATTCTCAGCTTCACACTCTTCTAGTGTTAGAGTCTTTGCTCATTTCCTTGGCATGATGATGATTTCTGCAAGCATGAAGAATAAGATAATGATTATTAGAAATTTTATAATGACAATGAATAGCAGAGTCAGAATGAATAACAAGGTTTTACAAAATTCTGAATAAGACACCTCATATCAAGATAACTTGAACATACATAAGTCATGGAGTCTGCATTTGAACACACATATACACTTGAATCTAGTTTGAATAGAAGAGAGGAGCATGAATTTGGAGTAAGAAATAAGAAGTTATACCCTATTTTTCTGTTGTAACTCGTTATACCCTGTTTTCATGTATTTTCCAAGTGGAAAGGGTGGCTAAATAGTGGTTCTTTGTGAATTTGAATGCAACCTAGCCAACTAAGTGTTCCTATAGCATATGCAGGCCTATTTAAGGGTGAATCAAGTGTTAGTTTGTTCTGGGTTGGAGTGGGTATGAGATTTTCATTAAAACCCCCTTATTTATGAAGAAATGAAGGGTTTTCTAGTTTGCACCATAGATGACCATGGCTATACTAACCAATGGTGGAATTGAAGTTTTGTGACATATAGATCTATTTTTTGGGGGTTTGGAGTGGTTATTGAATGATCCTAGGGTACTTGCTTTATTAATTGGACCAAATTAGGCCTATTTCTAGAGGGGGCCATTCATAGAACTCACATTTTTCCTAAAACAAGGGCATGAAATCATTTGATATGTTGTTCTACTCCATAATGGGTGTCTAAATACTTTTTGGTTTGTGGGTTGGCTGAGTTTACACAAAGTTATGCACATTTTTCAAGTTTGTAAGGCTACCAGGCCTTAAGGAGTGATTTGTGGATCAGACATTGGTTGATGTTTCCAGGCACTAAAAGTGACAAAATTGGTTTGAATACATTATATTGACATGGTGTATGCTTGTGTTAGGGTTGGGGAATAGCTTGGAGCCCTTATGCCTTATGATGCCCTTAAGCACCTAGTTGGGCCATTGCAAGATTTTGGTTTATGGTTGAGTTGATTTGTGAAATATGGTATCAATGCTTTGAATTCCTTCTTGTGTCCGCATCATAAATGATCATGCCACTTGAATGTGAGTGTGGATTTGGGAGTTTGGTAACCTGAATAAGGATTGTTTACTGAGTTTAGGGGTCTGTGGAAAGTTTGAAGGCAAGTTCCTTTGTAATATAGGCTTAATTAACCCTTTTAGGACAACGAATAAGGTTAGTTTTGAGGAATATTGTCCAAAGGAGTCTATATTGAGTTTAAGATATGTTATGCAACTTGGTAATGGGTATTCTAAACATTCATTGAAGTTTGGGTTTGAAACCTTATAGTGAAAATAAGTCAGAAAAACCCCTTAAGTAGGGCTACTGGGATTTGAGGGCTTGGGCAGATTGGTTGCTAAGAGGGGATCCTTCTGACTTGAAGAGTGGTTTAGTTGGTTCTATTTTGTGAAAATAATCTTGTTAGATGCCTCGTATAGTTCATATGAAGGTCTGAACCCTAGTTGTGTGTTGGAGACTTAATGCATTGAAGGGTCATTGAGAGAGTTTGTGAGTCAAATCAAGAACACAAGTTTGTGAAACTTTGTAAAACCAAGTTGTTGTCACCTTGTAGTGCATCATTTGGGAGCCTATTTCAAACATTCTAAAGGGGAAAATTAAATGGTTGTGTCTCTAAGAAGTAGAAAAGTAAAGTAGTAAAATGTAGAATGATGCACAAAGCAAACACCACTAAGAAGCATATTTTCCATAGAAAGGATGGAAAAAGAAGTAACTCTCCAAAACTAACGGAAGAGAAAGGCCAAAACAAACTCAAAGAAGATAACAAACAAGCTGATTTGAGTATGTACAAAGCTAACAACTATTGGTCTTATTTCAAGGTTGGAGGATATTGTTATGATAAGTGTTGGAAGCTTCATCTAGAGATTCACCCAAAATGACAAACACAAGAGTAAGAAACCACAAAGGAACATCAAATTCAAAGAGAGAACAACTCTCACATGAGTCTACATCAGTATTCAATGATGTCAGTATGTAATGATACTTCGATAGAGTATTTACTTGATTTGCAAAGGAGATAAGTGTGAGTTGCTTTCATTTGTAAGGGCATTTTATAAGCACTCCAAGTTTTTCCTATGGATTGAGTTGTGTTCACATTTTTCACTTGTAGAGCAAGAAAGAGTATGTTTCACTCACTATACGTGAGTATGAGAAGTATGGCCACTTGGAGGTCAAGAAAGGACAAGGAAAATAGAGAATGTAAGAGCTAGTGATGACATGTTTTGGGTGTTGTAAGCATACACATTTGTGTTCCATAGTAACATAAATGTTGTATCATGTAACATAGATGACTTGTAGCATGTTGTAGCATAACAGTGATGGTTTTCATTATTGTAATGTGCACAAACTCTTATCTTAGCTGTAGCATGTGCATAGTTGTAGGAAGAGAACTCTTTACACATTCATTATTAACAGTGTATAAATGTATGAATTTCATTGTACATAGATGCAATAAGAAGGAGCACTTTGTTATAAATTATAACTTTCATAGCATTGTAAAATGACCTTCAAATGCAAGGAGGATCATACATGGCAACATGGTTATATATAGACTATGATAGTGGACTGTTATATAGACTTACATGACTGTCCTACACTCATGAAAACCTCCTTTTTAGTGCTTTATCTCCTTGTAACTCCCTTTGTATCATCTTATGTCATCCTAGGGCAAAAATTAAGAGTCTTCCAAAATCAATTTTGGCTCCATGTATACACTCGAATATGAGCATGACAAACAATTGTTCACTAAAATTATTTTAGGAAGTATTTGATAATGTTTTTCTTTTGTATAGCTGAAAATAGGTGAAATAAAGGCATGAAGGGCTAAAACAAGGTGGAAACATGAGGAATTTGGAGTCTCTTTGACTGAACTAACTGATATACCTAGACACATATATGTCAAGAAGAACATAAAGAACATAAAAAACATAAAGACAAAGACATTTAAAGACATAAAGAACATAAGAACATATATATGTGAATTAAAATTGAACATACCTTAGAATTCGATATTGTAGTTGACCAATTCTCCAAAAGATGGCTTCAAAATCCTCAAATTCTTGTTTTTTCTCAAGTTTGATTATGAATTCTATATAATTCTAGAATAGGATTAGTAAAATTTATGTAAAAAACAAACATATATCATCAAATTCAATCTATATATGAATGGTAATTAGCTTTGAAACAAATTCACACATGAAACTTTCAGTTTAAATAATCAATTTTTCTCAAAAAACATGAAAAATCACTTCTTCTACGTTGAAAAAACAAAAAAAGGTGGTGGATTCATATAAAAATGATTCTCAATTAGTCAACCAACATGAAAGCATTTTTTTGTCTGATATACTCGTGAAAAGAAGGAATAATAAGCATGTGGGGTCTGAAACACAGATCCCACATGCTTTTTTACCATTTTCCATGCTTCCAATAATGCGATCACATTATAACACAACTACGTTATGGGAAGCATGATAACATAAAGGTAACCTTGTATCTACATGAGAGGGTCTCTCTCTCTCTTCATTTCTCTATCCTATATATAAAGAGGGATCGAGAGACATGGAGAGATAGAGAGGGACATGGAGATAGAGAAGATAGGTGGAGATAGAGATGAGGAAAGGGAGAGATGGGGATTGAGATAGAGAAAGGGGTCTATAGAGGGAGAAAGATAGAGATACATATATATAGAGAGGGGATATATAGGGAGATAGATCTAGCAAGGGAGAGATAGATAGGGAAATACAAAGAGAGAGGTAGAGAGGGGTAAATTTAAGAGATGGGGTTATGAACCTAAACCATAAACAATAAACCTAAACCTTAACCCCTAACACCTAAACCATAAACCCTCGACCCTAAATAATGTCCCTAAACCCTAACCCCTAACCCATAAACCCTAAAAATGAGCAACCCTAAACCCTGAAACCCCTAAGGTCCCTAAACCATAAAACCTAGAAGCAACCCTAAGCCTCTATATCCCTATCTCTCCCAATCTCTATTGGTCCCGTTGCTCTATCTCTCTCTAAACCCTAAACCCTAACCCCTAAACTCAAGCAACCCTAAACCCCTAACCCGTAAACCCTAAACCCTAACCCCTAGACCCTAAACCCTAAACTTGAGCATCCCTAAACCCCTAAAGCCTAAATAATTCCCCTAAACCCTTACCCTAAAACCTAAACCATATTTACTTAAGAAACCCTAAACTCATGTAAACCTCAAATAGTGAGGGAGAGAGATAGAAAGGTAGAGTTAGAGAGAGGGGATTGAAAGAGATCTAGCAAGATAGAGAGATAGGGAGAGAGAGAGAGAGAGAGAGAGAGAGAGAGGTAGGTATAGTTAGAGAGAGGGATAGAGGAGACATAGATATCTCTCCCAGGCTCGGTCTCCTCTATATCTCCCTATTCGCCTCTCTACCTAAACCATAAACCTAAACCTCTAAACCTTAACCCCTAACCCCTAAACCATAAACCCTAACCCCTAACCCCTAAACCCTAAAAAGAGCAACCCTAAACCCCTAACCCCTAAACCATAAAACCTAGAAGCAACCCTAAACCTCTATCTCCCTATCTCTCATAATCTCTATAACGTGAAAACATGAAAACATTAAACTTTCATTCCAACCAAATTCATTCCTAATCAATCCCAAATCATCCCTAATCCATTTAATTTCATCTCTAATCAGCCCTAAACCACTTCTAATCAGCCCTAAACCACTTCACACCATCCCAAATCACATCCACATCAATTTAACTTCATCCCTAATCATTTTCCAATTAACCTAGATTTCATCTCAAATACTATCCCTAAACCATGTCCCTCACCCTCTATCTCCATATTTCTCCCTCTTTAAACTCCTAACCCCTAAACCCTAAACCCGATCAACCCTAAAACTTATCTCCTTGTCTCTATCATCCCTCTACCTCTCAATCTCTAGCCATGTCCCTCACCTTCTATCTCCCTATGTCCCCCCTTGGTCTCCTCTATATCTCCCTATCGGTCCTCTCTCTCTAAACCCTAACCTAAACCTCTAAACCTTAACCCCTAACCCCTAAAACATAAACCTTAAGTTACCCTAAATAATGCCACTAAACCCTAACCCCTAACCCCTAAAATTGAGCAACACTAAACCCCAAATCTCTAAACCATAAACCCTGGAAGCAACTCTAAACCTTTATCTCCCTAGATCTCTCCCAATATCTATCAATCCCCTCACACTCTCTCTCTAAACCCTAAACCTGAGAAACCCTAAATCCCTAACACCTAAACCCTAACCCCTAAACCATAAACCATAAAGCTAAGCAACCATAAACCTCTAAACCCTAAATAACTTCCCTAAACCCTAACCCTAAACCCTAAACCCTAAACTTGAGCAGTCGTAAACCCCTAAACCATAAATGATTCCCCTAAACCCGAAACTTAAGCAACCCTAAACTCATAAACCTGACCTACCCTCTCTCTCTCTCCAAAACAAGAAACCTAGGATTCTCTATCTCTCTCTCCCTATCACCAGGTATCACTCCCCTCCATCTCCATCCTCTCTCCCTTTTCCTCCCTCTCTCTCTCCCTTGTCGACAAACAACATGGAAATGTAAGAAAAATATGACATGTAAATATGGATGAGGATATAAATTGGGATTCAATGAAATGGAAACACGATAATTTATGAAATTTCATTGGATGGGAAGAATGAGGAGGAGAGGTAGAGAAAGGAGGGAAGTAGAGAGTGAGAGAGAGGATAGGAGGTAGAGACAGGATGGAAGTAGAGAGTGGGAGAGGACCGTAGAAGGTAGACAAGGCAAGGAAGAAGAGAGAAAGGGTAGGAGGTAGACAGGGGAGGGAAGCAGAGATTGAGAGAGAGGTTAGGAGGTAGCCAAGGGAGGGAAGTATAAAGTGAGAGAGAGGATAAGAGGTAGAGAGAGAGGGGGAGAAGAGAGTGAGAGAGAAGGTAGGAGGTAGAGAGGCAAGGGAAGCAAAGACTTAGAAAGAGGGTAAGAGGTAGATAGGAGAGGGAAGTAGAGAGTGAGAGAGACAGTAGAAGGTAGATAGGGGAGGGAAGAAGAGAGTGAGAGAGAAGGTGGGAGGTAGAGAGGGGAGGGAAGCAGAGACTTAGAGAAAGGGTAGGACGTAGAGTGAGAGAGAGGAAGTGCAGCTGCCCTTGTCGCCATGTATGTAAAGTGTGGAAGCATAGACAAGGCATGTTAATTGTAAGACATAACACCTCAAAGAGATGTTCTATAATGGAATGCAATGATTTTAATATATCCAAAAAATGGATTTGTTGAAAAGGCTTTAGAAACTTTCAAGCAAATGCAATTGGCATGTGTATTGCTAGTTATGCTCATCATAACACGGGCGCGTTATAACATGCTCTCGTTATGCTTAGCTTTGTTTGATGCATTTTTATCAATTTTTAGCAAAATCTGGAGATAATTTGGAGCGTGCTCCCCATCAGGATGGCACTTTTTTCAATGAAAACTCAAAAAAATACCACCATAATCTTATGCTCTCTATTAGCTATCTAACCATATAATTTTTTTCACATTTTGAGTACATTTAGTGTTTCATTTTAAATTTCTTTTGTTAGTGTGTCCAGTTTTTGTCAAAACCCAATCTCTAGTATGTTTGACTTTTTTTAACCATTCATCGAAAATTGAAATAAGTTATATTTTTAGAAACTACTCTCCATTCTACATGAATTCAAAAAAAAAATCAATTTTTGATTAGTTTTCAAACATTTTAGAGGGGAGCATGCTCAAATTTTTATTTTTCAGGATGTGTCCACTTTAAAAATTACTTAAATTTATCTATTATTCATTAAAAAATAATCAGAAAAATCAGGGATAAACTACATGGTATTACCTAATTTCTCACTAGAGCAATTATTGAAATACTAAAAAAAAGTTAACATTTTAGGGGGAGCACACTAGACGCTATGTTATGTTTTTTTCAGAAAAACAAGGCCAATTTGTGTGCTCCCCCTTTTTGAACCCCTTAATCTCAACCATTTTTAGAAAAAAATAGTAGTTTAGAAACTAGATTCAGAGAACTACAACTCTTATTTTCATTCCATCTTCAAATTTCGAGTGTAACTATCTTCAATTTCTCATCCAACATCAATGTTTCCTGATTTCAGAAAAAAAATGGCAACTTAAGACACCATTTTGGTCCCTCATATTTGTGCATTTACCCCCATAAAAGATGCAAAACTATAATTAGGTACATTTTCTACAATTGGTTAAACCAATCCATAAAGGGAAATGTTTTATAATTTGAAATAATGTAGGGACATCATTTTTTAGAATTAGGACTAAAATTGTATAACATAGTCACTAATAAGTTCATTTGGTCCTTGGATACATTTAATTAGATTGGAAACTATAATTCTAAGGCCCATATTTACTTTGAATTGGTTGAAGAACAACTTTGTCAAATTATCGATGTGTGAATAGAGCCTTGAAGAGTGAAAAGAACCACTTGATAGCATACTACTTAAGATTACTTATAAAAAATTAGCTAATAGTCTTTCCTCATAAGGAAAAACTATGCATGATCAACTGCAAATTACCTCAAATGTGTGTTGGAGTCACCCTTGCCATCATACATTAAAATAGAGTGCCACATATACGGGCATAGGTAGTCGATGTACAACAATCTCATAATCTAATGGTGTATGTCTAGCATCTTTGAATTCCTCATTAACTTTCCTATTAGGTCTTGAATCCACTATTTTTTCTACTTCATCTATCTTATGAATTAGTTCACCTAGGGTGGAAAATTGAAGAGTAACTTGAGGTAGGGTTGAAGGCCACTATGATGTGTATAAGAGTGTGTGTGGGATGTATAAGATAGGGTGAGGAAGAAGCAAAGAAGAAGAAAGATAATTAAGGTTTGTAAGGAGGTATATGGAGATATAAAATGAGGTATGGATATGGCATGGGATGGGGTAGTAGATGTAGTGGTGACATGACTAAAAGGGGTAGTGATAGGCTGGATATTGGTGGATGAGATAAGAATGGAGGTGTAATACAACACGTGAGATGCAAGTATCTCAAGAGGGGTGAAGTTAGGATGAAGGCCATATTGAGGAGGGAAAGTGGAGAAGGGGTAAGCATCATGTAGTAACACTAGTAGTGGTATTACTATGAGGATGAGTGTGGTGGAAGGGGAAATAGTAGAGGATTGATCAACAATAGAAGTAGGAAAGGAGGTAGATACAATAATCATAGTAGATGAAGCAGTCTTGGTATTAACCACTTGCAAGATCTCTAATCCATATGGCTTGGTGATGAACACATTTTGAATCATAACAACTAGTTGTGTAAGATTTCTAGCATTAGCCAAACTAGTAAGCTCATTAGAAAAGTCTTGGTTGGTTAAATGAGCATCATAGTCATAATCTTGGTTGTCCTATAAGTTCTTGACATGACCATCCAAATAGATAATTGTCTTGTTGGATTGGGTGGTCATGTTTACGTTTATACGAACACTTCTCAATAGAAGAATAGGATCACAAGTAGTTTGTGGCATAAACAAAAGATAGAAAGATAAAACTCAATAATTCACTTTCAAATTTAAAAATAAAAAATATTAGTCATAGACTAGATGTAAAAAGCAAACTCTAATGGAGTAGCCAAGGGTGGTAGGGTAGGTAAAGGAGATATCACAACAAATCTTAAAATGGTAAAAGAAAAGATGTAATAATGAAATAGCTACAATTTCTAAAAATAAAAGGATTTTCTAATCTAGAGCTATGAAAACCAAGTCATGTAAGAGTAGATGGGTTCACTAATTTATGTAAAAGGAAAGAACCCTTCCCTAAGATCAGTGAGTCTAATGTAACTGTAGGATTTAGATTGTCTTAGGACTAGAAATACGACCTTTCTATCAATGTAATGCCTTGAATTCTTACGATAAGATCTATTGCTTTGATAGGGTCAAGTCCACACCTGTGGATCATTCCCATGTTTACAAATATGTCCTCTGATACATGGATCTAATCTTACAATTTGTGTACCTCTACTCTCAAGTTCACCAAATTCATTGATGTCTACTTTGCTCTAAAGATTTGTTGTATTTAAGAATACCTTTGGAGGGCTACTAGATTGCTACGAGACAATTTCCATTAGATCAAAACTAGCAAAAATTAGTCTTATAATAGTGATAAGAATCAAAGACATCAAACAATGTGTAAGTGCTCTAAAATGATTATGCAAATTTAGTTTCTTTTAGATGCTCCAATTGAAATGCAAATTCTTTTAGTTTCTTTTATTGATTTCCCTACCAACGTTGGAGAAGAATTTAATGCAGCTATAACAATTACCGCAAAGTAGAAGCTTTTTCTAATGGCATAGTTGTATCACGGGGAATAAGCTAAAGCCAAAGACGACATGCCTTTCACTGAGTTGACTTTTGAACCAACTTATAATCATTTTGTGTGTGTGTTTAATAAGACATTGAAAAGTAGTTAAAATAAGGGAGCCACGCATAATAAGCTAGCAAAGACCAATAGCAAGTGCATTATTCCAACTGTGCTTGAATCTATTCCAACAATTAAACATGCCTCTTAACAATTAAATATGCCTCTTAACAAACATCAAGCACACCTTGGCCAAAATTTTATATAAAATAGCCTGTTGAATGGAAAAGGGCCTGAACTGAAATGACGTTACTGTTATAGGATCCTCTAAAGGAATCAGTAAACTGAAATAAATCTTCTACATGACAAAACAGATTACCTAATATGCAGAAATAGTCTTGCAGAACACTCTGAAAGCATATATAAGCCATTGCAGCAACTGTCTCTTTTGCAAAATTTGACATAGGATTTAAAGAGTCCACTCAAGGAATTTATTGCTTAAAGTCTTTCCAACAGTGAGCATCAACAGCCACATCCCCAACCTGACATACATAACATTGTTTGAAAGGTTAGCATTCTGTAAATAAAAAACATTGTTTCTTGTTGATTTGACTAAAATTCATTTTCACTTATCATAGTGCAGAATAAAATCTAATGTAAATACTGTAAGCTTTAATAAGACCAACTTTATGGAGGACTGTAGAAACAGACTCTTTGTTGAATGACTATTGAGTGTCTTCATCAATATGATAAATAATAGTAAGTCAGTTCTATACTGTACAGTGAAATTGTATTTTCTGCACGGAAAAATAATGAGATTCCTCAATGTTATACATTATACTCTACAGAGAGCTTGTGTGTTAATAAAACAGAGCAGAAAAATAATATATATAACATCCACAGCAGATCAAACAGAGATACTAAATAACAATGATATAGTGGATTTACGTGGTTGGCTAATAAATTGGTTACATCCACGGGAAAGGAGTATTTTTATTTTTTATTGATCACAGCAATTATATAAAAGTTCTCCTCACAAAAACTAAAGTTTTTCTCCCAAATTTATACAATATTCTTCAAAGAAGATGAAAAGACAAAACAAGGGAGATGAAATGAACAGTCACTTCACATTCAAACAGTGTAATAGTTTTTGTGCTGAGAGATTTTGTCTTGGTAATCACTAAGTAAAGAGAAAAGAGTCGGATGTTCTTTCATAAACTATTTGATGTGAACTTTTCGGCTCTATGCAAACACAATTATTACTTTATTACTCTCTCGAGCTTATCTCTAAAATATTTAATATCATAAAACTGTAATATCCCAATATGGATCCTTGTAGAAATAAATACCTGAGGAATGTTTTATATGTTTGATATATTTGTATCCATCTAATAAGTAGAGCTTTCGCTGGCAGAAACCCCCTCTTCCATTACACTAGTACTGGCATTGAGCACCAAATCTGATATGGTTCTTGCCAAATTGGAAGCCGATGCTGCACCTCCCATGAAAGTAGTTCTTAGAACCTCTCATGGTCGGTCGTTCTTTGGGAGATTCATTTGCGCATAGCAAGCCAACATATATCAAAGTAACAAGGCAGTCATTGTGTTCCATGTCCACATTCTCTAACATCCTCCTATCAACAACGTCGGCTAGCCTCTGTGGAAATGCTGACCTCACCCACTTTTGGAGGTTCAGGTCATCAACGAATATGGCATCAGTTGGCCTCTTCCTTGTGACCATCTCTAACAAGAGAATGCCATAACTATAAACATCCCCTTTTGTAGAAATGTTTATGCCCAATCCATACTCTGCAATTACGAAAGTTAAAGTTGGTACCAAATCTTGTTCTTGACAATATTAAAGAAAAGTAAAATTTTAGTGTTATAGCAAAAGAAGGCTTACCAGGAGCTATGTAGCCAACAGATCCTCCCATGGCAAATGATGTGCTCAAGGAATAAATTAAGTTTGTAGGACCAGTCCATCTTGAGATACCAAAATCAGCTACAAGGGCTGTCATGTTTGCATCTAGAAGCACATTGCTAGGTTTCAAATCACAGTGCACAACTTGGGTAGGGCAATCATGATGTAGATATTCCATGCCATGGGCCACATCAATAGCAATGTTCAAACATGCATCAAATTTCAATTCACAAACATCGTCCTCATTACTTTCAGGATACAAATGCTTTTCCAAGCTCCCATTTATAGCAAACTGAAGAATCAAAGCCTTGAAGTTAAGGTATGAACATGCACTTATGACTCTAATGAGATTTCGATGTCGGGTCCTAGCCAAGACTCTGCATTCTACCTTAAAACTCTTTTGGAGTTGTTCATTTTGCAAATTAAGAACTTTGATGGCAGCCACCATACCATCTCTTAAAATTCCTTTATAGACTGATCCAATGCTACCCACACCAAGCAAATTTGTCTCATTAAAACCCTTTGTAGCATCTACCAGATCTTGATATGTAAACTTTGGAAACCTCAGTCTTCCAAACATAAAGTCTGGAAGATCAAATTGATATGTTGAATATTTCCGAAACTACAATATTCCAAAGGTTGAAGTACATAGTAAAAATGCAACCATTCCAGCAGCTGATAACATCATTTTTGTAAGTAGCGACTTCACTTTTTTACCCTGGATTGGACATGCATCCACTAAGTATTTTTCTGGACCACAGAGACCCGTATTTCCCTTAAATAATGCAATAACTGTGTTATTTGAAAACAACCCTTCATTTGGAACTTGACCTATCAAATTGTTGAAACAAAAACATTTATGTAGCGAAGCACTTTCATTTTTGTAAGAGATGTGGGTATTCTACCTGACAGGAAATTGAAAGAAAGATCAATAGATTCCAAATTTTGCAACTTCCCAAGTGCATCTGGTATCGGACCTTCAATGTCATTATGAGAGAGATTGAGATGCTCCAGTGCTATGCAGTTTGCAAGTGCTGCTGGAATCATTCCATCGAGCTTATTACAAGAAATGTCTATTGCTTGAGCATTTACAATTTTACTTATCTTCCCAGGAAGAGGTCCTTGTAAGAAATTCCATGATAGATTCAAATAAAACTGAAGGCTTTCAAGACTGGCCATAACTTCTCCAGGTATGTTTCCACTCAGGTGGTTGTGAGAGAAGTCGAGTAGTTCTAAGTTTTGACATCTCTGCAAACCTGAAGGTATCTCTCCTGAGAAATGGTTGTGGTGAAGGACAAGTCTCCTTAGCTGTGGAAGTCTACCAAGAGAGCCTGGTATTGTTCCTGATAGCTTGTTCCAACTAATATCTAACAACCCTAGACTGTGCATCTTGCTGATCTCCTCTTGAAGGCCTCCTTCTAGCCTGTTGCCACTCAAATCCAATCTTTCCAACTTATAGAATCTTTTGAATCCAGATGGTATGTACCCACTTAACATATTATTACTTAGGTTCAAATAGGTTAAGTTTGTAAGACTAGTAATTTGTTGAGGTATGTTTACCCTTATCGTGTTGTTTCCTAAATCTAAGATAGAGAGGTTGGAAGAAGGGTAGCCTATGGATGGAGGCAAAACACTGGTCAAATGATTGTATGATATTTTTATATATTCTAGGTGGGAACAATTTGTGAGAGCAGTAAGAAAAGGCAATGGGATATTAGTACTACTAACAAGCTGATTATGTTCTAATATAATTTTTTCAAGCAAGAACAAATTGCCCAGCTCAATAGGCACAATTCCACTCAATTGATTGTTCCTTAGGTTAAGCACTTTGAGTTTGGAACAATTTCCTAAGGAATTTGGTATGTTTCCACTAAACTCATTTTCCTATAGATTAAATTCTTGCAAATTGATGAGCATTCCCACTTCAAACGGAATAGTTCCCCACAATTGATTGTCATAGAGTCCGAACATCTCTAATTTAGAACAATTTCTTAAGGAATTTGGTATTTTTCCACTAAGCTCATTTTCCCCAAGATAAAGTGATTGCAAATTTATGAGCATCCCAATTTCAAAAGGTATGATTCCTGACAACTGATTATTATTGAGCTTGATGTAAGGACCCGCTTGTTCCAAACTCAAATTTTAAAAAAAATTTACTTTATTAACAAGTTCTTATGAGATATATCAAGACTTTGATTGAGTACTAAGGAAAAACATCAGCCAATATGGGCCATATGTTCAAATGGAACATTCTTAAGCCAACCTGGGCTCTTCTATCCTTTGGGCAAATAGGTTCATACGGAACCGGGTCAAATGGACCTTATCGCTACCTGATACGGGTAGAACAAACAGTGGCCAAAAGGCCTAGTGGGTCTTGACTTGAGGATGGGAGGGAAGGTTCCTTATTTATTGCCCTTTTCTAGAAGTGTCCTTACACCATTTGTCATTTAAACCTTTTTTTTTGTTTTTAAATGAAACTATATTTTTCTCATTTAGTTTTAAAATTCAAAATTTTAAAAATTGAGTTGTGACATCCTTCTCCCCTAAATTTATGCATCGTCCCGACGCATGTTAGAAATAAGATCAAAACATATACATATAAGTCCATAGAAATAAGCATTGCTTACATCAGTATACTTATCTACTTTTAAAGTCCATCCTTCAACAAAGTAGTTTATCATAGATTAAGTGTAATTGTCTGTATCATCTAAACATCATTGTCTTTAAGCAAAATTTAAAGTTGACGAGTTTATAAATTATCTCAAATTCTCAAAATAAATGCAGATAGAGTTGTTGCATTTCCACTGTGTCTTCCCATGTAGCATTCCCAGGTGAGTACTACTCCCACTGGACCTTAGATTGGTCCGCTGTCTTGTTGTGGAGTTGGAACTGGCGCCTCTCGATGATTCTGCATGGCTCTATTGTTATTGTACCAGGTTCTTCCACCTACAGGGCATTCCAATTAAGAATATGCTTAGGGTCAGGTATATACTTTTTTAATAGGGATACATGGAACACATCATGAATTCAACTTAGTGCTAGAGGTAAGGCCAAGTGGTAAGCAACAGGATTGATTTCCTCAAGTACTTCAAAAGGCCCGACATAGCGAGGAGCTAGCTTTGACTTCCTTCCAAAAGAGATGAAACTTTTATGAGGTTGAACTCTTAGGAACACCTTTTCACTAACTTGAAATCTTCTGGGTGTCCTATTCTTATCTGCATAACTTTTCTGACGATCCAAGGCTTCCTTCAAGCTCTGTCGAATAAGTTGCACCTAGTTATCTATATCCTTCAACATTTCAGGGCCAACCAGGATCCTATCTTCTAGTTTATCCCAACTCAAAGGTGTATGAAAAGGTCTCCCATAGAGACCTTCAAAGGGTGCCACACCTATTGCTGCTTGGAATGAATTGTTATAGGGAAACTCAACTAATGGCAAATATTCCTCCCATTTAGTCCATTGATCCATGCAATACATACGAAGGAGGTCTTCCAGAATTTGGTTGGTTCCTTCTGTTTGGCCATCTGTCTTAGGATGATAGGCCATGTTGAAGTTCAACTGTGTTCCTAAGGCACCCTGCAATGTGGTTCAAAATCTAGAAGTAAACTTTGTATCTCTATTAGAGATGATTTTCTCAGGAATTCCATGCAACCTAAAAGTTTCCTTTATGAACCTTTTTGCTACTGCAGGTGCATCATCTAATAGGTTTCCTAGTATGAAGTGGGCAACCTTAGTGAGTTTATCCACTACCACCAAAATGTAATTGTGCCTATGAGATGTCATTGGTAGCCCTTGGATAAAAATCCCTACTTATGACTTACCATTTATAGAAAGGTACATCATGTGGATAAAGAAGTCCTGCTGGGTGCACATGTTCTGCCTTAACCCTTTGACATTCTAGGAATCTGGCAACTGTGTCTACCACATCCTTCTTCATTCCTGGCCAAAAATATATTCTTTTGAGGTCTGCATACATCTTATTCACTCCTGGATGTCTTGAATATGGAGCCTTATGTCCCTCTATCAAGATCATACCCCTTAGTTCTGCATTATCAGGAACGTATATTCTATAACATCCATATCTGATTTTACTTGAAAACTAGGTTTTAACATAGGTATTTCTTTTCTTTGTAATCAAATATAAAAGAATTCACTACTATCAAGTATAACATTCTTCGATTTATCAACAAACATGATTTCATTTTTCACAAACTGAAAAAAATGATAATCCATAAACATTTAGTTTTCTTACTAATTTGAAAATTCTTAAAACAAATACAATATTAGAAACATACCATTATCACCGCATCTTGATTGTCGACCAATCACATTCAATACTCGACAATCCTTAATATTCGGAAGAGAAAGTATCTTCAAGGAGCTTAACCTCCAACCACAGACTGTCGGTCTCTCGCACTCCTTCCTAACCAGAAGTGGCCCTACCCTACTCAAGAGGATAGACTTAGGATAACCATCGGTGTTTGCCATCTAAGCTCTGGTGTTGTAACTTATGTGTCTTGTTATCATGCAGATCCCTAGATACCCTCTAGTCATGCATGACTCTTCCACAAGAAATGCCATCCAGTCACAATGAACATTCAATGCACTTGAGGATCATGCATCACCTTGGCCAAAGGATTTGAATTTAAATAGCATTGTATGAACGCATGAATTAAGTTCACCCACCCTACTTGAATTGAATTAATCGTAATCCTATAGTTTTTCCTATTTGTAAGGTTTATATATATGTTAACCTCGATGACCTCAAGGTATTTGAATTTCCTCATGCAATAGCGCATGGTGCATAGTTTTACTCTATTTCTGATCTTATGGGATCATCTCCATTTTCACGATGTCTAAAGGGTTTTCTAGTACATTGTTTATATGGATAACATTTGTAATGCAATAGTAATCTCTTAATAGTTTAAACTGTTGTTTAAAAATATCCACTCCTAAGTGGTCTCTAACTTGGCTATACGGTTTTCATAAGTTTATACAAAATACCCAAGTATAAAATATGATTATCTAAAAGCCTGGAGTTTTTAAGTTTTAGACTCATAAAGGTCTTCAAGGTAGTAGCGACACAAGGATCATCGCATGCAATTTAATTAACTAAAACACAATATGTGGGTTTCCCACCCTTATCTTTTCATTTCAAAAGCATGATGGTTTTTTACCAAGGATAATTACTTATACTTCAACTCTACACCCTCCTTCCAAAACAAAAGGTTTTACATGGTTCAATGAGGTAAGAGTTATAAAATAAGGATATTAAAAGACTTGGAATCTATCTCAAGAATCTCGAGATGATCATACTCATATATTGACCTCTAACTGAAGATCTAAAACCAAATAAGAAACTAGTAAAATACATTTGTCGGCATTCACTCCGATCTCAATTTCTTATCTGCCAAGGTTTGTCATACATTTAAAACTCTATGGGACAAGTTATAGAAATAAAACATCAAGCCAATTTAAGTTTATATCTTACGTCATATAAGTCGTCGAAGTTGAACCTTGGAGGGTTTTGGAACCACATTGGTTAGAACTTTGACTAATCACTAACTGACAAAGGTGTACCACCTACTCGCACTGTCCAAACATAAACAAACGCAAAAACACTGTGTGTAACCATTCTGCCTAATCATGTTTTCAGAATTCTATTGTGCTTGGATAGAGAGATGTTTTCGAATCATATTCCTACACTAGTTTTATCCTCCGACAGCACAGCCCAGTAATATAACACCACAGGCTATCTAAACAATCAAAAACTATGTCGAAATCATGAATGAAAACTGAGGTTTACACTCCTACATAGTGGCGTAGGACAGAGAGGCTCTTTACTAAGAAACTAACATTTTCATAGAAGACAAACTTCACTCAGCTATACAGTAAAATAACATTGTTATCATTATCCTCTACATTGTAAGAAACAACACATACACTGCCAGAAGATAAGTCACAAACGGTGAATAAAATCTGCATAAAGAGGAAAGATGGGAACCTGTCGCTGTTCTAAGGACTTCGCTCCAGTAAGCATGACCTCACTGTTCTATCAGCGGCATCCTTCCTTGTTTCTCCTTAGAGTCTAACCCCATTTTCCTTTCTCCTCCCTGGTTTCAATTTCATATCAACAAAAAAAATAATGCCCAAGACTGCCCAAGGTGAAGGAGCATAATGACCTTTACTTTGCCGTCCATGCCTAAACAAAAGGAGATCTGTTTATCTACATGCCACCTGACTCCCTAACCTACAGCAACCACTAAACATGATGGAGGCTCCTTTATGGTGACGTGGTAGTTGTGGCACAACAAGCTCATCCATTTGCTTGAGCATCATGGCTTTTAAACCTCTAAGTTTGCACTAATAACTGAATGCTCTTACAAGGTGGCGAATAATAAATGCAGAGTGTCTCCAAGGTCGAAAAAGAGAATGAATAAAGTCTGACTTAATGAAGAAAATATAGGTTAGATTAATGATATCTCAAAGTCTTAAGCTCGAAGGGAAAAGACGCATTCGAAATGGAAGACGTCCAAAAACAACAGAACTTGGGCATAAACCTACTCGACTTGATGAGAAAACTAACATCAAACAAACTAAAGGAAATACCTCACGTTAACCAAGATATAACTAAGGCAATTTTGGCATATTCTTCCAAATGATGACCAAAATAGGTTATAGTTCATCTCGGCTTTAAATTTGA
Source organism: Cunninghamia lanceolata (assembly GCA_027924645.1). Taxonomy (NCBI): domain Eukaryota; kingdom Viridiplantae; phylum Streptophyta; class Pinopsida; order Cupressales; family Cupressaceae; genus Cunninghamia; species Cunninghamia lanceolata. The sequence continues at coordinate 1,212,413 of BSBN01001673.1, forward strand.
CTTCTGTTAATTTTCAAAAAGAAATAAATTCACAACACATGTTCAAAGCGTTTTTACGGCAATCACGACGGATTGGGCGTAACGCAAAACAAGTTTTTCTAGATCGTTTAATGCACAATTACTACTTCTTGTGTCTTTCGACTACGAGACACGACTCACAAATCCACCACAAATAAGTTTATTTATTTACCTATAAACGGAATATTAGTCATCTCTTTAAGATGACTTGATTTAGCGGACTTGCGACAACAACGTCGATTTCTAAAATTCTATATGATGACTTATGAAAAATGATAAACCTTAACTTCAGATGTCGACATCTAGTCTTAAATTATCTCAGTCATAAACATGACTAAATTTAAGGCTTCATGGTTTATCTACCTACTTGGCATTTTCAGTAACAAACACCCATGGTTAATTTCCAGAGTCTATTCTCTTTCTCAAAGATACTTTCTCTTCCTGTCGAACATGGTCCACTTTTTCCTACAACGACAGTCTCACATACAATTTTTTGTGGTCAAAGCACCTATATTCCAAATCAAAGCATAATATATCCAATCATCATTTTCTCCTAACAAAAGGACATTTTAGTTTATAATATCACATTGATCATAATCAATAGATTCCAAAATTTCATAGAACTAACTTTGTCTATCTACATCACCAGTTTCCATGACGTCAACAACATATTATATAACTGAAATTTGCAAGAAAAGTAAATAGCGTTATTGATTCCAAAAAGAGGGATGTAACATACTCTTCCATGGTACCTCATTAGCCCATCAAAATCAAAAGCATAATCCAAATACTTGGGTTCCACAGAGGTATTGGCTAGAGATGCCTTAACCTAAGCGTACCGTGGGTCATGTTTTTGCTCAGAGAACACTTGTTTCTTTAGGTCTATGCGTAAGTTGGATATGGCCATTGTATGTCTTGTCCTACTGAGAGCATCAGCCACCCTGTTTTCCTTCCCCTTGATATATTCAATCTCAAAATCATACTCACTTAGGAACTCTAACCACCTTCTCTGTCTTGCATTCAAATGAGGTTGAGTAAAGATATATTTTAGTCCTTGATGGTCTATTTTAAACTCAAATGGTTTTCCAAACAAGAAATGTCTCCATTTTTGCAAGGCATGAACTATGGATGCAAGTTCAAGGTCATGGGGGGCGTAATTGACTTCATGGATTTTTAGTTTTCCATGATTCATAAGCCACTACTCCTTCTTCTTGGAAAAGAACTCCTCCTAGTCCTTCTATGGATGCATCTATTACTACTGTGAAGTTACCATTAGGGTCAGGCACCTTTAGAATTGGGGGTGATGTTAGCCTTTCCTTCAGTACCTGAAATGCCTTATCGCATTGCTCAGTCCAAATGAACTTTTTGTTCTTCTTTTGCAAAGATGTGATTGGGTTGGCTATCCTTGAAAATTCTTTCACAAACCTCCTGTAGTACCCTACCAATCCCATAAAACTTCTTACTTCGGTCACATTTATAGGTATGGGCCATTCAGTGATGGATTTTACTTTATTAGGATCTATCGCTATACCCTCGGCTGAAATGATATGTCTACATAGTGAACCCTCCTTTCAAAGAAGGAGCATTTAGATAACTTCCCAAATAACTTATGTTTCTGTAGCCTTCGTAAGACTGTTTGTAGATGGGTTAAGTGTTCCTCTTCATCCTTGGAATATATTAAGATGTCATCTAGAAACACAATCACAAACTTATCTAGAAAATCATGGAACACACTATTCATTAGATTCATAAAGGTAGCCGGAGCATTTGTTAGCCTGAATGGAACTACAGTGAATTCATAGTGGCCATACCTAGTCCTAAATGTTGTCTTTTGGATGTTCTCTTCTTTTATCCTTAATTGGTGATAGCCCGAGTAAAGGTCAATTTTGGAGAACGCTAAGGCTCCCCTCATTTGATCAAATAGATCATCAATATGAGGCAAGGGATATCTATTCCTCATAGTGGCCTTATTCAACATTCTATAGTCAATGCACAATCTTAGTGTCCTATCCTTCTTCTTTACAAATATGATTGGTGCTCCCCAAGGTGATACACTAGGCCTTATCAACCCTTTCTCTAGCAATTCTTGCAACTATATTTTCAACTCTTGGAGTTCTGTGGTGTTCATCCTATATGGGGCTTCAGATATAGGTGCAGTTCTGGGAAGTATATCGATTGAAAAATCAAATTCCCTTTTAGGAGGTAATCCAGGTAGATCTTCAGGAAACACATCCTTGTAGTCCCAAATGAACTGACTATTTTCAAAGGTAGGGGCTTCTTTCTCTTCTCCCTTCTCATCTAAAGATACTAAGGATATCTGATTTCCTTATGTCTATCTTGCCTTCTTTAGTTGCATTGCAAAAATGGTCCTCACTGATATAGGTTTGTAAATCTCTTGGACCCTAACTCTACACCCCTTATCATCTACACACTCCACCACCTTGTTATAGAAATCTATGTTAGCTTTATGACTTGTTAGCCAACTTATTTTGATTATGACATCATAGGCTCCCAGGGGTGTGACATATAAGTCAGCTTTGGTTTCTAATTCAGGAAACTTAATGAGGGCTCCTCCTATGTACTTGTTCACCTTTCGTATAGCCTTGTCACCATATTGAACCGTCCATGATGATTTCATATTCTTAGTTTGCAAAGACATTTTTCTTACCAATTCTGGGGAAATAAAATTCTCAGAGGAACCCATATCTATTAAAATAGTTATGGGTTTACCAAAAAGCATACCTCTTGTCTCCATAGGTACATTTTGATGATGAGTTTGTTGATTTCTGACGGAAGCATGTATTTGATGTTGCCGAGATTGCTGTGGCTAATTGTACCCATTCCTTTTTGAACAATCCCTTGCATAATGATTACCTCCACACATAAAGCATCCACCACGGGGTCCATTATAAATTTGGGGTGGTGCATTCCCATCATTCCTCCTGACATTACTATTGTAATTGTTCCTATGATCCTGATTACCAGCAGATTTTTTTCTGCCCCAGTCTCTCCTCTTGTTCTTCTAAGCTCCTCTGTTACCCTGATTGTCTAGTTTCCTTTTCAAGGCAAATTGCTTGTCTCGAAAGTTTTGCTTTGCCACTGATAGTGCTTGTAATTTCTTTTCCTATTTGAGTGCCTTCTCCAAGACTTGATTCATGTCCAAATGAACTTTTTGTTCTTCTTTTGCAAAGATGTGATCGGGTTGGCTATCCTTGAAAATTCTTTCACAAACCTCCTGTAGTACCCTACCAATCCCATAAAACTTCTTACTTCGGTCACATTTATAGGTATGGACCATTCAGTGATGGATTTTACTTTATTAGGATCTACCGCTATACCCTCGACTGAAATGATATGTCCTAAATAGTGAACCCTCCTTTCAAAGAAGGAACATTTAGATAACTTCCCAAATAACTTATGTTTCTGTAGCCTTCGTAAGACTATTTGTAGATGGGTTAAGTGTTCCTCTTCATCCTTGGAATATGTTAAGATGTCATCTAGAAACACAATCACAAACTTATCGATAAAATCATGGAACACACTATTCATTAAATTCATAAAGGCAGCCGGAGCATTTGTTAGCCTAAATGGAACTATAGTGAATTCATAGTGGCCATACCTAGTCCTAAATGTTGTCTTTTGGATGTTCTCTTCTTTTATCCTTAATTGGTGATAGCCTGAGTAAAGGTCAATTTTGGAGAACGCTGAGGCTCCCCTCATTTGATCAAATAGATCATCAATATGAGGCAAGGGATATCTATTCCTCACAGTGGCCTTATTCAACATTCTGTAGTCACTGCACAATCTTAGTGTCCCATCCTTCTTCTTTACAAATATGATTGGTGCTCCCCAAGGTGATACACTAGGCCTTATCAACCCTTTCTCTAGCAATTCTTGCAACTATTTTTTCAACTCTTGGAGTTCTGTGGTGTTCATCCTATATGGGGCTTCAGATATAGGTGCAGTTATGGGAAGTATATCAATTGAAAAATTAAATTCCTTTTTAGGAGGTAATCTAGGTAGATCTTTAGGAAACACATCCTTGTAGTCCCAAATGAACGGACTATTTTAAAAGGTAGGGGCTTCTTTCTCTTCTTCCTTCTCATCTAAAGATACTAAGGATATCTGATTTCCTTATGTTTGTCTTGCCTTTTTTAGTTGCATAGCAAAATTGGTCCTCACTAATATAGGTTTGTAAATCTCTTAGACCCTAACTCTACACCCCTTATCATCTACACACTCCACCACCTTGTTATAGAAATCTATGTTAGCTTTATGACTTGTTAGCCAACTTATTTTGATTATGACATCATAGGCTCCCAGGGGTGTGACATATAAGTTAGCTTTGGTTTCTAATTCAAGAAACTTAATGAGGGCTCCTCCTATGTACTTGTTCACCTTCCGTATAGCCTTGTCACCATACTGAACCGTCCATGATGATTTCATATTCTTAGTTTGCAAAGACATTTTTCTTACCAATTCTGGGGAAATAAAATTCTCGGAGGAACCCGTATCTATCAAAATAGTTATGGGTTTACCAACAAGCATACCTCTTGTCTCCATAGGTACATTTTGATGATGAGTTTGTTGGTTTCTAACGGAAGCATGTATTTTATGTTGCTAAGATTGCTGTGGCTAATTGTACCCATTCCTTTTTGAACAATCCCTTGCATAATGATTTCCTCCACACATAAAGCATCCACCAGGGGGTCCATTATAAATTCGGGGTTGTGCATTCCCATCATTCCTCCTGACATTACTATTGTAATTGTTCCGATGATCCTAATTACCAGCAGATTTTGTTCTGCCCCAGTCTCTCCTCTTGTTCTTCTGAGCTCCTCTGTTACCCCGATTGTCTAGTTTCCTTTTCAAGACAAATTGCTTGTCCCAAAAGTTTTTCTTTGCCACTGATAGTGACTGTAATTTCTTTTCCTATTTGAGTGCCTTCTCCGAGACTTGATTCATGTTCTCAGGGGCAAACATATCCACTTCTACCCCAATATTAGTATTCAACCCCAAAAGAATCTTCTTTGCCTGAGATCTTTCATCCTTTTGATAGATAGGAACATATTTTAGTAGCTTCGTAAATCTATCCCAATACTATTGGACTGTGAGATTTCCTTATCTGAGATTTAGAAAATCTGTCAACTTCTCATCATAAAATAGTTGTGGAAGCCATCTCTCACAGAAGTGGCTAACAAACTACCTCCAAGTTAAGTTTTCCTTTGAATAAAAATATTGTTCCTTTATGTTTATCCACCAACTAGTAGCTTCTCCCTCCAATTGATAGGCTCCCCAGGTTGCCTTGATATTCTCTGAGTAGTTTCTTAGTTCAAAATATTTCTCCATTTCGGTGAGCCATCCTTCTGGAGCATCCCCCACATGTTTACCGTCAAATTTAGGAGTTATCTTCTTAAGGTCTTGGGAGATGTCTAGAATGGTGGTTTCCTCCTGAGACCTAGGAACCTCTGGCTCATTAGTTGTTTGAGATATGGGTACTTCCTCACTTTGATGTTCATCTTCAGGCTCTAGAATGTTTTCTATGGTCCCCTATCTAGTCTTCAAGTCTTGTATAGTTTGCTCAAGGTTTTCCAATTTTTCTCTCTGCTCTGTCAACAAGTTAATAATTGCTTCTATACCAGCATTTGGAGTCTCAGTTGGGTTTTCAACTAGTTCTTGGTTGGCCAGTTCCTCTCCATGTAGATCTTGCAAATTTCAGGTTATCACCATGTTAATTCTGAAATAAGGAGAGAGGTGATTTACCACTTGCTGTAATTAAATTTATTACAATTCTTATCAATTTTAAGTTAGTAGGCCTCCAGGCCGAGTGTTTAAACTGTGCTCTGATACCACATGTAAGGACCCACTTGTTCCAAACTGAAATTTTCAAAAAAATTTACTTTATTAACAAGTTCTTATGAGATATATCAAGACTTTGATTGAGTACTCAAGAAAAACTTTGGCCAATATGGGCCATATGTTCAAACAGAACATTCTTAAGCCAACCTGGGCTCTTCTATCCTTTGGGCAAATAGGTTCATACGGAACTGGGTCAAACGAACCTTATCGCTACTTGATACAGGTAGAACAAACAGTGGCCAAAAGGCCTAGTGGGTCTTGACTTGAGGATGGGAGGGAAGGTTCCTTATTTATTGCCCTTTTCTAGAAGTGTCCTTACACCACTTGTCATTTAAACCTTTTTTTTGTTTTTAAATGAAACTATATTTTTCTCATTTAGTTTTAAAATTCAAAATTTAAAAAATTGAGTTGTGACACTTGAGGTCATGTAGTTGGGTGAGAGTCCCTACTTCAGGAGGAATAGGACCTGTGAGATTATTGGCTAGCAACTGCAAAGTACCTGTGAGGTGGTTTCCATACAAGTCAAGCTTCCACAACTGTGGCAACTCGCCCAGCTCACCCGGAGTACTCCCATGTAGTTGGTTGACGGAGAGAATCAGTTCTGTCAGAGCCGTGAGATTCCCAAGCGAAGGAGAAATGACACCTTGTAAATCCATTAGTGAGAGATTTAGTATAGACAATCTATGCTGCAAATGAGGAGAGCAAGTAACTCCTGTCCAATTACAAATTGGAATACTGGTCTTCCAATTTGCTAAGGAATTGTTGGCTTCAGAGGTGATTGCAGTTTTGAACGCCAAGAGAGATGCTGGTCAAAATGATCAGATTGCAGTGGAGTGGAGAATGAAAAGAGCGACATCAACATTAATAAAATTATTTTATATTCCATTTTCTTGAAATATAGAATGTGAGGGCTTTAGTCTCTAATTCTCGCTTCTCATTGGATTGGAAAGGCCTCGGAGTATGTAGCAATATATACAAGCTAAGTGTGCTTTTTAATGTTTGTTTTGCTTAATACATATTAAAAACATTAAAAATATTCTTACTTTATTTGTCTTAATAGTCTTTGCATGGAATAAGTTTTCTTTTTAATGTTTTTAATACTTGTTTTGTTTAATAGATTATATACTAGAAAACAAATGTTGAAAAATGAACTTATCTTATTTTGCTGAAGAGTCTACATAGATATGCAAAGTGGGTGGGTGTGTAATGGGTAAAAATGGTTATATTTGTCTATTGTGAACACGAGACTAATGAGCACGCTGCACAAAGCAGCTGGTGTTTTCGCAGGTCGAATAAATTCTTTTTTCATACTCATTCATTTGTGTTCTTTTTCTAAGTCCCTTGATCTATATGTAACTTTACTCCCCTCTCTAAAACTACAGTTTAATCCAGAAACAGAAATGAACAAAATAAAGAATTATAAAACTAAATCTTACAAAGTAAAAAATTTGTATTACGCAAGAATCATCGCTTGTTACACCAACTACCACATAGAGTGTACTAGAATCTGTATGCTCCGGACTATGATTAAAACAATATTTTCCACGCTTCTCCCTTTTCCTCGTCATTTTTTTTTTGGCAATGTAAATAAAATTGGACTCTAAAATCTTTATAGAATATGGTCGAATGATCCCTCAAAATACTTATATGACCTAATTTTATACTAGCAATTGTACCTTGGTGTGTAATGGGTACGTGGAAGAGTTGTGGAAGTTTAATTGCCACTGTCATTAAGTGAATGATGATTGTTTTGTATCTTTATGGCCCATGTCATTATGTAGCATTGGAAGAGAGTATCTTAGGTTGTTGAGAGATTTCTAGTATTTAATAAATCCAATGAACCATAACTCATCATTCGTCCATTGTCACCAGTTGAATAAACTTTTTTGGAGCATCATCTCGATTGGCCAATAGATTCACAGCATTAACTTTTGCCACATGTATCACCACTTCGAACTTATAGGTGCTATTCATTCCGAGGCTCCAATAGTTGGAAATGTCATTTCAAATGTTCTCCTTGCTTTCCACTTGTAGAGATGAAGGTATAGGGTAGAATGAACGGGCATGATTATTTGAATCCCCTTGCATTGGTCTAGTAAAACTTGATGGCAACATGGACAAGAGACACTGTTGATATGATGGTGATATGATGTTGTCATTCATGGCAACAGTCAAATATGATTGGGAACAAGTCTTGAGACAAATTGTAGATAGTATTTTTGGTTTGGGAAGAATGACTTAGTCAAAATGACTAAGTGTTGGCACTTCACTAAGTTAGTGACAGAGATTTGATTCATACTCCTCTGCAGATGCAAATTCCAGTATGCAGTTCTGGTATGTTGCACTTAATTGTTTGATGTTGCTATACTCTAAGTTTCATGTCCTAGCAATCTCTGGAAGCTACACCATGAGTTGCTTAAGTCTGGATGAACACAGTTTAGTCATGAATAGTGTAGATTACTTGAGTATTTCAGTTTGCATTCCTCTGCTATTGGTTGTTTTGATTTCTAGTTTGGAGGTGATGTAAACACATGTTAGGAGTATCCAATTCTATATTTGTAGAGTTTGAGGTTTACTTGATGACCATCTACAAACTCTTAAGTATCGACACTCAGGTTGACATTGTTTCACAGTGACAGAGTCAGTAGTTCAGAGATCCACATTTTGCCCCATAAGAATATTATGACTTGTGGCTCTGAAGGTATGTTGGGTGATGTGTAATGAATGTTTGGTACAAATTTTGGAGTCCCGTGTGGTCCGCATTAGAAGTTGTGTTATGATAGTAGATTTGGTTAAGTGTACACTCAAGGATGAAGCTGACATACAAGTTGGATCAATATGCGATAAAGATATATTGTTTGGATCATCATTCTAAGTGGTTCTATAATAGGTCGATACCTATATGAAGGTTCTTGTAGGATTACATTAGTCTGCATAACTTCCTATGAAAAGAATTCAAGCTGACATAGTATAACTTTTTGTGTACACGTTTCACCCTGGCAAGCTGACCCAGTTTTGAGTTAGATCTTTTTGCGGATATAAATACTTGATGGATTTTGATGTTAAGTGATGTGATGAATTATTGAGTTCATGAGTATGTGATCTAACACCTTTTTGTGATCTAGTAAATGTGGGTAACTAATTGAACAACTAGTGGAAATTCCAATTTATGATTGAATCTATGATATGATTATTGTGGTGGAATCTGTGATTAGGGTACGAGTGACTGGGGTGATTTTAGACATTGGGGCTATGTCAAGATGGCACCCAAATAAGTGGTTGGTCTCAAGAAATGTAAGGCTTTCCAAAGAGTTGAAGAAGAAGTTTTAGGTGATTTAAGAGGCTTATTCAGGTTCATTTTTTGGTACATGCATAATAAATGAATATAATTTGTTCAACATAGCATATGTCAATATACTCAATTTGTAATGGTTCTATCTCAATAGATTCAAAAAATGTGTCACAAAAATCAAATATATTGTTTCATTATGCACATGTGGAGATGGTGATGATGTGTGATTATGCTGTGTCTCTCTAAGAGCAAAAGTCTTTTACACATGTGGACTATCCTCTATTGAACATCCATTATGTACATGTGGAGATGGTGATGATGTATGGTTATGATGTGTCTCTCTAAGAACAAAAGTGTTGTATAAATGTGTTAATGTTGATGTTATCTTTGGAGAAGAAGGCTAAGTTGTTTCTATTTCTGTTCCATATAAATTTGTAATCTTATATTTTCCAAAAGATGTTTCTTGGTTAGCACTTCAAACAAATTATCATGAGATTGTATGGCTAAATTTCTATCATCTAAAATTTTTGGTTACATTGAATCTCTTGAGGTACCCTTCCTTCTATTGTAGTATTAATGGGAGTGAGCTATTGTTAATTATTTTCCTCTAATTAATAATGGCGTCTTTAAATTTTTATAATTCAAATTTAACTTACATATAAGCTCACTTCACAGTCATAAACAATGAACCTTACTGTACTCTTATTGATGTCCATAGTGCACATATCAACATTACCCATTTAACCTTAAAAATTTTGCTCATCCCACTTCCCCATCTCATTGCCTCTTCTAACATAATTGAATGTTTGATAACTATGAATGTTTTTACAACCCTCTTTGCCCACATGTATAAGAAACAAGAATCGACTAAAAAAATGATGACATCAAAATATGAGTTGATTGATAGTCGAATAAGTTGAGTACATATCTAGGTGATGAGAGGAGGTTAGTTAGTTGAGGAAAGGACTCCTCAACTATGAGTGGTGGCGAGTTGCCTCCCTAAAAACTAGTGTGAGTGGCTAGTTAGTGGGCAACTTGGTGACACATATCCTAACCGCCCAACAACCTTGACATCTCAATGAGGCATGTGTCAAGATTGTAGAAGGGCACACCTAAGTAGGCTTAAGCCTAAGTGTATGTAATATATATACACTAACACCGAGCCCCTTAAGCATAGTTTAGGTGGGTACAAGAAGGATGCATTCCAACTACTAGGCCTAGTGAGGTACCCATTTACAAAGTAATCTCTCATGAAGTGGAGAAAGGTAGAAAACCTTGTGGGAAAAAAAACTACCCTCCAAAAGAGAAAAAAGATTCACAAAAATTATATAATTGAAGAAGTACTACTTCTTTCACTAAGTACAATATGATTCCCCCCATAGGAGAGAAAATGATAGAAGGTCTAAGAGACCCCCCATAATACATGTCCTATTGCAATGAGGCTAGATAGTTGACAAAGGATGCATATGCAGATCTAAGAAAACCGAACAATCTTCCTTCCCTTCGGAAGAAATAGAACCACCTGAAGATTTAAGATATCTTCTCATGTGAGAAGAGGTATGTATGATCTTGAATCATGCTGAAGATGATCCAAGGATGATAGTGCCCATTATGATGTCTTTGAAGAATGATCAGGTGTCCCCATGTCAATGCTGAAGGATGCCATAATCAAATTAGGGCATGCCCAATAGATGAGGATGATGATGATCTAGAGCCATGTGTAGACTGATGTAGAGCATGAATATTTGAAGAGGATAATGGAGATGTAGCTTCATCAAAACTATCATCAAAGAGAAGATTGATGTCCTCAATGTGTTAATGCGAGACTCTACAAACAGACAAGTGATGTCAGGTAGAAATCTATCCCAATTAGCAATGCTAGGAAGAATGCTATCCTGTTGCAAAGAAGCACTGGAAGCTTTCGAAGAAGCAACACTAGAATCTGATGAAGCAACAGTAGGAGGTGGCAGAATATCTGCCAATGCAGGAGGTGTAGAGAGAGGAGATGCAAGTAGGTATGTCTTTGTATCATCAGTATAGTCAAGAATTTCCCAATACACAAGTTCCTCTTCAGTATCATCATCATACAAAGGATCATCAACATCATCAAGGGAAAGAAGTATGTCTATAGCGGGATCATCTAGGAATGGAGGTTCATTGGGATCTCCATACATTTCCCATAGTTTGGTCCAAAGAGCTCTAGGGAAGTTGATGTGTGATAGAGGAACCCACTAAGTGTGGTTCATAACACTTAAGCCAATTAATCCTAAGACATGATTATTCTTATTTTCCCATATAATTTTCTGCCAATATGTGCTTGGTTAAGGAATAAGTCTATACAAATGTGGCAATAGGTGAATCCATCGGTAGTGCACAGGATATTATTGTACTAGGACTTGTAGTTTCCATTTTCCAAGGTAATGATAGATGGATGACTCATTATCCCCATTAGTTGACTTAGATATTTTACCCCCTTTTGAACTTTATGTTAGTTCAATAATATAAAAAATACCTGTAAAATCCCTCCAGAATAATACATGAAGCAGTACTTTATAAGATTAGTGATTTTTACAATGCAAGTAGGTCCAATGCGTGGGAAATAAGAAAAACATTAACATTTGCAAAAGACGGTGCTCAATTTCGAGCTACCGACCAAAAATTATTACAGAATCAATTTCCCACAAATGACCTATTTTAATACATTTGCACTAAAAGGCAAAAACTGCCTATGAAAAGAGGTACCCTAGCCATCCAACCATTCATTGGATTAGGCAAAGATTGAAGAATACAATGGTTTACTTGTGAGGGGGAATTGGCCTACTTCCAACCCAGGCCTCACCCTTCGTCTTTGTCTGGCGAAGATATAAGAGTTTATAAAAACCATTAATTTCTCCAAAGCAAATTTTCCCCAATTTAAAACTCCCCTAAGATTTGCCTTTGATATTTTTTAGTGCATTTTTGACAATTAAAAAATTGCCTATGTTAACATTTATATAAAAAGATATAAATGCCTTTTGCACAAAATAAAAATCAAACTATAGAAACTCTAAATTTATAAAGCCCAAATTAGGGTTGGGGCAAATTAGGGTAGAAAAGCCCAAAAATGCAAGGTGGCCAGGGATTTCCACATAATTTTTTGTTAAAAAATCCAAAAATGTTGGGGTGAATGGTGGTTCGAAGGCTAAACAAGGGCCAGTCTAGGCGTGCATTTGGTTTCTGTAATGCATTACACCTAACTTTATTGGAGGTGCCCAAACAAAGGGCGGCATAAATCTCAAGACTCAGTGCTAGGGGTGACAAAGAGGCCACAGACTTTGAAGGATCTTCCATAGCCTACAGGATCCACCTACAGCCTTACAAGGCATGCAAGGAGCAGGGGAGGCGACCCTTTCTTGGAGCAGGGGCATCGACCCCTCTTCTTATTTCTTTCATTATGGCTTGAGTGAGGTGTGAAGGCACAGGCAAGGCCTGGCACGATCTCTCAACAACAACCTTCCCTCTGAAAACAAGCTATTTGTTATCCGAAATAACATGAAACCCCAAAAGATGAAGGGATGTGTAGAAAAAGATAACATCGATCCATCTAGTAAACATTCCTCATAGTGGTCATCCTCTGCAATGGTGTCGACAAAAAACCTTCCCTGTCTTTGCAAATTGGCAACACACAGACAATACAAAGAGAAATACAATTTCAATGCAAAAAACATAGAGCAATCTTATAGCCTATGATCAACCTCCTCTTGCTCTGATACCATGTAGAATTCCGTAAGGAACAAGAAGATGAAAAACAAGCATAGAAGATTGCAAATAATACAAAGCATGAAAATGTATGAAAAATTGACCAAATCTGCCATTGAATAACTTGGAGAAGTCGAGTAAATATAGGTGATGAGAGGAAGTTAGTTGAGGAAATGACTCCTCAACTATGAATGGTGGCGAGTTACCTCCCTGAAAACTAGCATGAGTGGCTAGTTAGTGGGCAACTTGGTGACACCTATCCTAACCGCCCAACAACCTTGACACCTCAATGAGGCATGTGTCAAGATTGTATAAGGGCACACCTAAGTAGGCTTAAGCCTAAGTGTATGAAATATATATACACTAACAACATGGTTTTTGGATTTTGATAGTGAATTTCCTTAAGCCATGGCCCCAAATCTTAATTCTAAAATTGAAGTTGAGGACCCCAATATGATAGATATAACTTTGGAATATTTCCTTAATATAAGGGTATCAAAAATTCAAAGTTGTGTCACACTTTTATAAAGGAAATGACCAACACTGATTTAACTTTTTAACTTGAATCACTGCAAAGTGACATATATGTGGGTGATCCAATAATAGTGTGTCCCACTTTTTGACCAAAGCAAGACATTGAAATCAATATTTTTAACCAAATTTTCACTTTCTATCACCTACAACAACTAAACTATCAAGAATTTGAAGATGATGAGTTCCTACAAGAAGATGAGTCCAATTTTCATGGAAGTCTCGTAGGTAAAAAAAGCCCAACAAAAATGGGTGCTTGTTTTGAAAATAACGGCCCCCCAAGCCTAAATGAGAGCTTGTATAGAATGGGTGCCCATTTTTTAAATGGCCACCTATTCATAATTTTTTTTTGGGTCACCTGCAAGTTTATTTTTCACTATTTAAACACCAAAGTTGAATGGAAACAACAAAACAAAATGGGTACCTCCATCGACTTAGCTCCCTAGCATGCCTCCATGACTCCCTACTTCATGAGAGCATCCTTCAGGTGTTTCTATCCTCATCTACAACATCATACACATCCATGGCCTTGCCATCTACTAGCTACTACCTTACATCTCCTACTACTACATCTAGTTTATAGATGGGTATGGACCTATCCTCAATGGATCACTTGGAATATGCTAGGGTCACACACATAATGCCAAGGTCTCTAACTTATACAATATCTACTTAGATGCCTTAAATGGGGAGGCACAAAATTTGGTAGATGTCCTCGAGATTCATGGTGAGCTCACTTGTGGATAGTTGGTATATTGATGCATATAGATCCCATTGCTCCATTTTTAAATTAACATGCACTTATTGTAGCTCTCCTCTAGCAGTGTAAATACCTACTATAATATTGACTCTCATAGGTGTGTTATGTAATTAAATTCCATGTCTTTATTCATTTCAAAGTTTTTTAAATTTAATCACCATGCGATCTGAAGTGGAAATGTCATCCCTGCATGCTCCTCAATTCTAGTCTAAGGGATATAACATAACCCTAATCTTAAGAACTAATCTAAAGGATATAACCTAACCTTAATATAAAGAACTAAGCTTAAATGTTATGAGTCTAATACTAAGGCACTATAGTTTAAAGATTATTACTAAAGATCTATCCTATTATTCTTTCATTGCTACATCTTAGGATCTTCCAATCCCATGATCCATAGATCTTTGATTGATTCTATATTACTCAATATAAATTATCCTAAATCATTAGCCATGACTACTACACATGCACAACACATTTTTTATGATGTCAATCTTATGTGCATGATATATGTTAGTGACTTACATCTAGGTATATTACCTCCATATGGTGATACATCTAGTGATGAGTTTGGAAATTATTTCCTTAGAATTTGATAACATCCTCCTTAGTGTCTCTCTTCCCATTGATCATTAGCTTTTTTTTTCATGATGTCCACATATTATTAGGAAACCTAAGATGACCTTATTTGATAGAAATTCTTTGCACACTATTTCATTTCTTTATCGTATATGCATATGCATGATCTTACATACTTGGTTAATGCATTTGAAAAAAGATTATTTGAGCAAGCTTATTGACAAGTTAGATTTACTACCTCTTGATGCATGTTGTTAGATGATGGGTATGACATCTAAATGGTCTTATTAGTAAACCTAAAACAATTTTGAAAAAAATAAATAAATAAATGATACACATATGGAGATATTTTATAATTAAAGCATAAAGAAATTCCTGACAATATTAGTATATATCTTGATATATTTGAGCTAACTTATTGAAACAATTAGTTAAAAGCCTAGCTCCTAATCTAGGTGAATTAACTATGTTGTTTTCTTTTCTAACATGAAAATTAGTAATGTTAACTTGTTCACTTGGAACCAAACCTAAATAAACTACTTGGTAGACATCACCTTTTATGTCATCTTTAGGACATGAAATCACAACTACTAGTGACATCAGGTGTAGAAGTATTTTTTTATATATGAGCATTCTCATTAGTTATAAAATGTATTTATTTAAATTTATCATTTTGTAATTGCAATTGCAATCATGTATTTATTTGAAAAATGTATTTATTTAAAAGAAAATGTATTTATGGAATTAAACACATATTTTCAAACATTTTCTAACTTTTAAAATTTTCTTGGAAAATTTCCCTTGGTTTCATATGTATTGTTATGTAATTAAATGTTTAAATGTATTGTTTATACCATGCAAATTTATATATTTCCAAGTTTGATATATGTGTAAACATGTTGTACATGCATTTAATATATAAATTTCCAATTCCTAATTCAACTAATTAATTTTTGTAATTGCAGCTCTAGTTCTTGCATTTAGATATGGCCGAGTTACTAGATTATGAGTTCTTGCTAGAACATGCCCTACAAAGTGAACCCTCACCTGAAAACCCCCATGTAGAATGTTTTACCTAGTGACCATGAATAAAATCTTGATCAAGACCAAAGGCACATTTGACCATATTTATTAATTAATTGAAATTAAGAATCATGTATGCACGTTTGCCCTTATTTATTAATCAATAAATAAATTTACACGATTCTTAATTTCAATTAATTAATAAATACAGTGAAATGTACATCTTGTTTTATTTTGTATGATGATTGGTTAAATAAGTAAAATTTAGAATCTTTTACCTGGTGACCATGAATAAAGTCTTCACCAAGATTAGGGAGGCACTCTACTTAAATACTACACTTTTCAACAGTCAAATGGTCAATAATAATTTATCTTTGACCATTGAACTAATTGTAATTTAAGAATATGCCATGTGACAAAGTTAAACAATGACGACAATTGAATCATTGTAGACATGATATTTTCACAGTCCATAATGATAGATTGCAGTGCTTCTGAGAAGAAACTATCTTGCTTTTTTTGTCTCAACGTTTTGGATCACAATCCGTGAACCATCATAAGGAGGAAATGAAGAGAATACAAAAATCATTGAAAAACTTAATACATTTATTAGAAATTCTTGCCGTTAAAAGAAAGTGTAATCCGACAGAAACAAAAAAGAGGAAGACAGGTGAATTTCAAGAGGACCGGGGTTGCAAGTCAAAAACAAACAAAAAGAGTTGTGCCACTAACCATCATGACCAGTGAGCAACCATGGCTTAGAAAAATAAGCACTTACAAACTCACTCCTTATGCAACATCGTTCTAACGTCATCAATAGTTTTGCAGCCCTCAACATGGGTAATCCCTTTAGCCAAATTGAAAAGATCTGCCACTTGTTGGTTGCTTCCAAGGTAGTTGTTAATCACCTACATTTCTTAGCAATGCAACATCCTCCTCGTTATCTATCACCTCATCCATAAATAACACAAACTGAGTCATTGGTTTCGTACCGTACCGTCAAACGGTCACTTCCATTGCAACAATGCTTCCCATCACTGAATATAACTGTGAGGTTACTCTTATTTGTGGCAAGTAAAGCGTTCATGTTTTCTTATCAAATCTTATCCATCCAGCTGAATGATAATCATGCCATCTTGTTAAATCTTGTTGGAATGCCCTTTTTATTGTTGGCTTAAGCCACACCCGGACTGACGATGGACTGGTCCAAGAGGGGCCAGTAGCTCAGTGGTAGAGCACTCCAGCAGCAAATGGAAGGTCCTAGGTTCGAGTCCTAGCTGGTCCATGTCTCAACATGGTATCAGAGCCAGGCTAGGAGCCCCAAGCACACGAGAGGTGTGGCTTAAGGGGGGGTGTTGGTGTAAGCCACACCCGGACTGACGATGGACTGGTCCAAGAGGGGCCAGTAGCTCAGTGGTAGAGCACTCTAGCAGCAAATGGAAGGTCCTAGGTTCGAGTCCTAGCTGGTCCATGTCTCAACATTTATATCTTTAAAGAGCACTGGCTGCATATTCACTCGTGCGTGCGAGTTCTAATGTTGTTGGGAGCTTCAGATAGACCATATCGACCGCGTTGCCAGGACTTGAAGAGGAAGAGCACAACAAAGATTACAATGTTATTGGGAGCATTAGATACACCAATGCTGTTGGGAACACAAATAAAGATTACACCAACTTCCACAAATGGGCTTCATTGAATTGACGCAGATCTGCCTGCGATTGCAAGACGAAGGCGGCAATTGTAGCACTTCAACATCCCTGCCGACCATGCACCGGTAGACTACTTCCACGACATGTTTCTTACAATGCATGTTGTAACAAACCCTAGCGTTCCACATAAAACACACGCCAAAGCAGCATATTCATTAAGTTTTCCATTTTTTTTTTTTTGTGGCTTCTGCAGAACCCATCTGGGGTTTAAGGAGATCCTTCAAAACCCAGAGAGGTATTTGGTTCTCAAATAGAAGTATATCACTCATTCTTACAGGGAATTTCATTCTTGCAGGAGGGAACTTCATTCTTGCAGGGGGACTTCATTCTTGCATTCTTATCATGCTTAATTTCCTCTAGGAAATCTTCTTCTGGCATCCTCATAATGCCCAATTCCTACTCTATTCTCCTCTTCATAGCCTCATAATGCCAAAATTATTCTAGCCATCCTATATCCTCCATTCATTGTCCCTTGCTTGTGATCATAGAGATATTATTTTTTTTGAGAAAGGAGATTTGGAGAGGAGGCTGGAGAGGAACTCTACTTCAACTTCTTCCATTACAGGATTTTTAAGGTTGGATTTCAAGGCCTTTCCTTTGCATTTTCTATATCTTGCATGATGGATTTGTGAAACAAAATTTGATTAAAGTTGTGTAATTGAGTTAAATAGAAACTAATCTCATATTAAAAGTTTGCCTTCATAAGAATAGTGAAAAAGTGAAAAGTGAATAGTGAATAGTGAAGAGTGAAGAGTGAAGAGTGAAGAGTGAAGAGTGAAGAGTGAATAGTGAATAGTGAAATCTAGAGCAGAAACTAAGGAGAATGAGATAGAAATACAATCAAAATTAAATTTTAGAGAAACGAAAGAGAGGGCAAATGATCGTGCTTTGTTGAAAAAAAGATCTATCACCCAAAACGACTGTTGTTCAAATGTAATTCGTGAGTGTAATACCCTGCTAACAACTGCTTTTATGCGACACCCTAGTGTCTTGTACCTTTGTAGTTGTGATTAGCACCTGACATTATATTGATGAGCATCTCTATGTGTTGACTATGGCCTTATGCACTATTTTCTGTGATTGATGTGAGTGTTGGCCATCATGTATACCCTTTCCTGTATTATTCTGTTTGGGCCTTGTGACTATCTCCAAGCATAATGGGGTGGTCTCTTATGAGTCCACATGGTTGGGAGGCGTTGCCACCACTATTGGGGACCGGCAAACAAGTTATCAGAGCACCAGTTTGAAGATGTTCTCCTTCTTTCGGTTATTTTATCAGTCATGTACCCATTCAGTTATTGTATCATTCATGGCTATGCCACTGTTCTTGTATATTCCTTTATGTAATTTTGTACTCTCTTGTGAGAGATGATGTAAATTATAGTAATGAGAATATATGTGATGTTGTTCTTATTTGACTTACGGATTCCGATGTGGGTATTGGATCTGCTTGTACTATGATGTTTATAGATTCATATTTATATCTAGAATGAGACATAGGAACATTTAAATTGGTGTTTAAAATAATGTAGTTGTATTACTGTTTCTCTGGAGAGTGATTTAGTCCTTTCCTCTAGGATGTGCATTCAGCCATGTGTGGCCATGAATGTCATCGATATAACAAATCAACAACCATGTCTAGTTATGTTATCTACTTATGTCAAAAAAAATTTTTATCTTGTCCTCTTTTGGCCCTTACCCTTCGGGGTTCATAGGGCGGGATGTTACACTGTAGCTCTTAAAGTTGTTCGAATTGATTAGCATTCATCCTTGTCGATTTAGATTTATTACATTGATAGGCATTCCTTTACTGAAAAGGAATGCATAAATTATATAATTTAAAGATATTGTCCATCAAATTTATAATGAATATATTGTGACTTCTCCAGTTTTTCTTTTCTAACTAAAATTCTAGACTTTTTTTTTCATCGACCAATTTTTTTTGAATGAATAAATTGTGACGTGGCTAGTTTTCCTTCACTTGAAATTGTGGAGTTTTTTTTCCATGGACTAGTTTCATGTAATACACTTAGTCAAATGTTTTTATTATTAAAAAGAACAAAGATATACAAATTAACAGAAATTGGAAAGCTGACAATTGTAAAATTGGGACAACAAATGTTATAAATAATTTCTTCCCTTTCACTTTACTAAATTAACTACAGTAATCTTCTATTATTAAAAACTGGCTCAAAGTCAACGAAGATTGTGTAAGGTCGAGCGATTAGCAAAGCCTTGCATCCTCCTGTTAAGACTCTCTTTGTCTACATCATTAACTTACCAACCTTGTTGGAGAAGTAATGCCTTAACTTACCAACCAAGATTCTCTTGGCCTGCATCATTAACAAGTCTTTTTTAGGGGGGTAAATCAGCAAGCAAGTTAAAACTCTATATAATCTTACAGACAAAGATATTGAACTTAATTGGCAATCTAACATGGAAGCTTGAGCCATAATTATAATTTAGTGATTTGTTAGAGGCGCGGGCCATAACTAATAAACAAACAAACAATTGAAATAAACCACAAAATCCACTATCTTTGAAGGATGCAAGATTTCCATGATGCCCAAGGATGCTTTTGCATCAATATATGTAGAAATAAAGACAAGGACTTGCAACTTGTTGCAATCACTTCCAAGCAAGTGACCATTCTTTTGCATCATATCTACTAAATTTATCCATGTATAATTGAATAATACATGTCCTACATCATCTTTGTGGGCTAAACCAAAACTAGGTTTAATCTCCAGAGCTAAAGCCCAAAGTGGAGAAGGGTAGAATAGGTTTCTTGGAGAAGAATTTGTATGGCTTTGAATTGGTGTAGTCAAAACTTGTCATTGCATTGATGCCTGTCATGGATATTCTAGCCATATCACAATCATAAGCAACTCTTCTATTGTATCAAATGTTCCAACCCATTGACATTGCTTAGACTCAAGGTGCGTAATTTTTGTAGCATAACAACCCCATGAATGTCTCCTCACACCTCTATATATCCTTTCTTGTATAGAATGTTTGAATTTCTTAGGAGTTAAGTTTGGGTGTTAACTTCCTTGATTCTTTTCCCCAAAGTCTTGAGACTTTAATTGGTTTATAAATTTCTCCATTTGCTCTTTGGCTTCTCTAGTCGAAGACCATAATTTCATTAGGACATATTTCCACTAATAGTATTATAGTTTTAGTTTCCTATATTTGTGATTTCAATTTGGTTATTCATATTTGGAAATTTTTTTGAGTTGACTGTGGCTTAAACAAATAAGTAGGGAGAAGACTAATACACTACATATGAGCAATATGAGGAAATGGGAAGTCTTCTTGAATAAGATGAGCAATAAAATGAGTATGGACATTTCAAATATTAGAATAGAAAATCCCAATAGCATGACATCATCATAAACAAGGATGTACACTCTTTGGATAAGGTGGATTATTATAGAATTTATAATAAGTATGACCTAAAATAACCAATTACAAGTACAAAGCAGTATGTCCACCTTGTCATGCATAATTTGTGTATTTATTGTACTGATGTCCTCGAGAAGGTTTGCTATAACAAATGAACAATTTCATCACTTGTTTTCAAAACAATTAATCTAGCATAAAAGAGTGATTGTAAAACACTAATGTAATTCATGATCATTGGATTGATCATATGAGTTAAATCAAATGTATTTTGCATTTGTAGGCAAGAAGATCTAGGATTTGAAAATCTTAAGAAAATTGCAAATGTTCACTATAAATTATTCTTGTACTCTAAATTTATTAAAAGCATAAATCTAATTTTTGAAAAAAAAAAAGAGGATTTGTAATTTACATTGATTGACCAATAAGATTGTGTCTTCTATGTTAAAGCTTCATATTGGAAAAATCAAAATGGGCACAACCTTCAACTCTATATTAGGTCCTGATATATAGATATCACAAAGCCTTTTTAATCTTATTTATTTATGGGAGTTAACATTAGAACACTATGCAATTTCAGTACGTAGCTTAACCAATTTAAATTTTAGGGCTTAACAAGAAAATGACTTTTACAATATCAAGATGATTTGAAACTAAAAAATGAACCTTATAAAAAATGTATAGCCCTAAAAGAATGAATAAGAGAACAATAATCATGCATCTAGTAAATGAAGCTACACACACAAATGAAAACATTTAAAATAAGCCATACTCACTATTGATAAATCATTGGGCTAAAAAAGTATTCTAAATCTCATATTTTAGAAACCCTAAGGCCTAAACTAATTTTGTTATGTTTTTTCCTCATTTTCTTAAGGCAACCTGGACCTCAACACTCTTGTTCTAAAAACGACTCTATTGTCTATTCTCTTCTCACCAAGTAGAACTGGCAAAAGAATAGAATGAAAAAGATTTAAATTTTATATCTCTTTGGAACTTTTATATTAGAAAATCATCAAAGATATATAATTTTTGTTTTCCATTTACAAATTGTTTAACTTATATCAAAATATCAAAAGCTAGACATTCAAAATCTAATGTATAATTTAGAATAGACAATAAATTGAATGGCACTCAACTCACAAGAACCTAAATGAAATATGTAGACAAAGCAAACAAAATATATGTTTGCAAATTGAAATTATAGTCAACATTAAGAACAAGGTTCTCTACTGAGCTTAAAATTATTTGATATGCAATAGGTAGTCTTTCTACTTGTCAAAAAGTGATAGATCCTAAGGAATAAACATCTGTACACCCTAATTTTAACAACAAATCAGAACTTCTAAATAAGAAGACATTAGATACTCTATACATATATAGAATGGTTATTATGTTAATTATTATGATCATATCACAATTAGGTATGTTATCTAGACCAGTTTCTACAAACTACCGTAGCCTAGTTACCACTATATAAATTTAATTGTATGATATAAAATGTGGTCATGGATAGGGCTATTGGTGTAAGACGCACCCAGGTCCCTATGAAAAATACAAATGATGCATCAGCCTCTTTATAATACACTCTTGTGTTTATCAGTACATGTGTTTTCTAATATTTCATAAATAGTGTCAAAATAACTATAGCATTCACTAATTGCAGTTTTTGGACATTGAAGAGCTCATAAGGACACACATGAGTAGTAGCTCCAAGGGATTGAATGGGCCTAGGAAACAATGACATCAATCAACAAACGAAAGGATTATACTCTTGAATTGGAACCCATAACTCATTGTTGATCAGAAAATACACTGGATGGTGTCAAGAAGTGGACTAGTCATGATACAACATTAGGTAAGATGTTAGGAATTGAATTAGGAAAAGGAATTCTAGAGGGATTAATATTTGACTTATATGTTGAGGTTTTTTGAGATTTAAAGAATAACTTAAAACCCAGAATCACATAATATTGCAGCACAAGTTAGTTGCAAAGAAAATAGAGACAATAACAGAATAATGAATAAATAGAATAAATAATGACACATCAATAACACAAGGATTTACATGATAAAAGTCTAGCAACATGCCAGAGAAACATCCATGGGGAAAAGTATCGGTATTCTTATTGTACAAAAGAAAATTTACAATCCTCACACAACTACAATTACAATTACATGTCTTTCGAAAGGCTACAAAGATATATAATATCTTCAACATAATTTCCTTCACCAAAATTAGAAGAAAGTAGTTTTTTTCTTTCTTTAGGAAAAAACTAGATTTAAAACAAAAGATTTTTGTTTTCTTTGAAAAACAAGTTTTCTTTCTTTCTTTCTTTTCTTTATCTTGTTGTCACAAATCCAACAATATAAACAAACAATCAATCGATTTTGTATTCATGACATGCAAGGATGATTCACAACTTGAGATTAGACAAGCAAAAACTCAATATGATCCATGACATTTTGGGCTTGACTTGAATAGGTAGAAGTCATCAATATACTATCTGTACATAAATTGTAATAAAATAAAAGTCACATTATTTTGACAAGCTTACCAAGAACTTAGATACTCTAATAAAACCATAATTCCACTTTTATAACAGAAAGATGCAATCTCACTATTACGCAATCATCATTGGCATCTCATCCTTAATGAGACTTGATCTACTGACTCAAAACAATTAAAATAGGTAGAACAAAATGAAAGAGTAGATCTATGCGACATCCTCAAAACTTACTTACCATTGAACTCTAAGATCTAATGAAGAAATATTAGAAAATCTCAATTTCTTGGGAAAACATCCCCATCATGCTCTTGTAGCACTGACAAAGAAATATGGATCCATTGTGTTTCTTCACTTGTGCTCCCTTCCCACCATTGTGGTGTCCTCTCCTACCATGGTAAAAGAACACTTCAAAACACATGATTTGATCTTTGTAACCACACCTGTTAGTTTTAGGATCAGAAATGAAATAAGCAAAAATACAACAATGCATAGAGCAATGAACATAGAAGATACCTTGGGAAAACCCTCCTACTCGAGGGAGAAAAACCCAACAAATATATCTCTTATATGTTGAAGGAATAAGAGTAGAAATCCACTTACAACTCAAGCCCAACACAAGGCTGAATTTGATACAATGAATAATAGTACCTGTCCTAGATGCAAAGATATAAATAAATATGCTTCCCCTTGAAATCTGCTTTGCTGCTAAAGGAATGGCAAAACTTCTATTGGAGGTCTAAATGAAGTGATTGAATTGATGTATATATACAAATCAAGGCAACTCTTCATATGTGTTGGCGTCTCTTCATATGCTTTGGTGTCTCTTCATATGTGACTTTTCATTATTTAAATTTGGGAGAAGGATATCTCCCACCACTAAAACATCAACACTCCCTCTTAGCTAGGGAGGTATCCTTCTAGATATCCATGTCATGGAGTCTCTCAACATGAAATCCACAATGGCTACACCCATTTGTGAAATAGTTCATTACGGAGTTTCTCAATGTGATATCGTCATGGAGTCACTCAACATGACGTCCACCATGGATACTCCCATGTGTGGAAAGAAACATGTGCACAAGTGCCCATCATAGAGTCTCTCAACATGATGTCATCATGGAGTCTCTCAACATGACGTCCACCATGGCTACTCCCATGTGTGGAAAAACACAAGTACAAAGGATTCATCATGGAGTCTCTCAACATGACGTCCCATCTTAGTCTTAGAGATGAACAAGGGCCCGCACCTCATATTTCTCAATCTCAAAGAAATATACACTACAAGGGCTTTCACCTCATATTTCTCTGTCGCAGAGAAATATACACTACAAGGGCTTTCAAATCATATTTCTCTGTCTCAGATAAATATACACTACAAGGGCTTTCACCTCATATTTCTCCATCTCAGAGAAATATACACTACAAGGGCTTTCACCTCATATTTCTCCATCTCAGAGAAATATACACTACAAGGGCTTTCACCTCATATTTCTCTGTCTCAGAGAAATATACACTACAAGGGCTTTCACCTCATATTTCTCTGTCTTAGAGAAATATACACTGCAAGGAACCTTCATGATGATGTGACTCCCTCTGAAGCTCCAAGTACTAGCATCAACCTCCTAACCTCCTTGTCTAAGGTTGCCTCTGTTGGTTTGTTAGACTCCTGGACAACTTTAGCTTACATGTTAATGAGAGCATTCATGATGGACACCTCTGAATGCAAACCAACTCTAATAACATACCCATGAATGAACCTGCCCTATTTCAAAGAGCCTGCACCTACAAGTGCAGAAAGTAATGTGATGATGGTAACAGAGGTGGGATTAGTTATGTGCCTAGGAAAACTCAACATTTCATCCACATCCCCATTCTTTATGTATGTTGCAATCATAGCATTCCATGCTATTACATCTCTTTCTCTTAGGGGAATTCTGTCAAAGACCTAGTGTGCAATCTCAATAGTGCCACATTTTGTATACATGCCCACAAGAGTAGTAGCCATGAAAACATCCCACTGCAAACCATAGTTGAGGATGTCAGAATGGATACACTTTCCCTCTTGTAGACCACTTGCCTTGAGAACAAACACAAAAGTTATCTTGTTGGGGATAACTTGCATTCATATTTCATGATAAATGGCAATGACTTCCTACCCTCATCTGCTCCTTCCATATCCTCTAATCATGGCATTCCATGACCATGTTAATTTTAGATCTTCCAAGTCTGCACAAGCTAGCAATACACTGGCAAATGTGTATTGATTAGGTTGTATTCCTATCCTTTGCATTTCTTTGAACAGTTTCACTGAAGTCTTGCCAACTCCATACTTGCCATATGCTGAAATCATCATAGACCACGAGAACACATCTCGTTCAGGCATTCAATCAAACACTTTGCAAGCATCTAACTATCACAATCACATTTATAGTACATATCAACTAGTGCCCCTTCAGATTCATATCCTCTTTCTAATTGCCTGAACCCGCTCTGATACCATGTTAGTTTTAGGATCAGAAATGAAATAAGTAGAAATACAACAACACATAGACCAATGAACATAGCAGATACCCTGGGAAAACCCTCCTACTTGAGGGAGAAAAACCCAACAAATATATATCTTCTATATTAAAGGAATAAGATCAGAAATCTACTTACAACTCAAGCCCCAACACAAGGTCGAATTTGATACAATGAATAATAGCACTTCTCCTAGATGCAAAGATACAAATAAATATGCTTCCCCTTGAAATTTGTTCTACTACTAAAGGAATGGTAAAACTTCTGCTGGAGGTGTAAATGAAGTGATTGAATTGATGTATATATACAAATCAAGGTGACTCTTCATATGTGTCGGCATCTCTTCATATGCTTTGGTGTCTCTTCATATGCAACTTTTCATTATTTAAATTTTGGAGAAGGATATCTCCCGCCGCTAAAACATCAACAGACCAAACTTTACACTAGGGAAATACATACGCTATGATCATAAAGATGTGGGTATGACCCCTATGGAGCATACCAGAGGTAGATGAGAAAGTTGTGCACAGTGAAGAGAATCAAGTCTTTTAGATCTGTTTGAATTTTTGGTACATGTTTCTTGAATCACCCTCTAAAATTTTCCAAGAATTAACGATGCATTAAAATGGAGAAGAATATTTTAGAGTATAGAAAATACAAATATTTTGATAACATCTATCAAGTATTGTGGTATGAAGAAGAAGAGGAAATTGAGATAAAGGGTATAGTTTTATTTAGGTAACGACCAAGGCAATCGTCAATCTAGTTTTGTGGAAGCTTAAAACTATCTTTGTTTCTATTTACCTTTTAGCATTATATCAAAGAGTGCTTAGCCCATAGACATATCTAAGATAGCTAGGCCGTTGTCTTGAAATATGTCTCGTGCTATGCCATTTTTGGATGGCAAAGTTTTGTGAAGCAGAGGAATTATTGGTGAAAATTAGCAAAAAAAGATCCACCCTTATGAAAGAAGCTTTACTAGCTATTTGGTTGTGAAGTCCAACCATCATGACTTTCCAACTTCTCATTTTTTTGACTCTTCATCTATTCTGAAGAGTTTAATATAAAATTGAAACAAAATCACTTGGATTGATTGATGAAACTTTGTATTCTGCTACTGCAAGTACTAAGAGATATTACCTTGCTTTTCTTGTGGATGTAACCAACATTGGTGAACCACACAAATATGTTTGTCTATGTAGATTTGTATGTGTGTTTCCTGTTATATTTATTTTTTGTATTCATTGTTTGGTGTTTTTAATCTCCTCCAATTGCTTAGCAACTGGTATCAAAGTTGAGGCAATTTGAGGCGAGATGGAGGAAGGCAGAATTGGAAATTTTTTGGGCTAAAACTTTGGAATGTGGAAACTACAACTAGAAGTGTTGTTAATTCAAAAAGACCTCTCAATTACAATAGAGAGAAAATCAAAGAAGCCTGCTGCAATGTCTAATGAAGATTGGGACAAATTGGACAAGAAGGCAACGGCAACTATTATCTTCTCTCTTTCAAGTAATGTTCTATTTAATGTTGCATTGGAGGAGACAATAAAGGGTCTATGGGATTGATTGTCTAACATGTATGAGACGGCTTCCGCATCAAACAAAGTTTTCTTAATAAAGAAATTATACAATTTGAAGATGAAGGATGGGAATAATGTATCAAACCAATTGAATGAATTCAACAAATTGATTATCCAACTAATTTCTATTGATATCAAATTGGAAGATGAAATACAAGCTATCTTTCTATTGTGTTCTCTACCTAATAGTTGGAAAGGATATGTTATGGCTATTAGCAACTCGACATCTGACAAGAAGGGAAGAATCCTATTTAAGTTTGATGATGTTATAGGGATTCTTCTTAGCGAGGACATGAGAAGAAAAAATTAAGGAACCTCATCAGGAGACACTTTGATAACTGGCAACATAGGGAGATCACAAGAACATGGGAGAAATAACTATAGAAGAAGATCCAAATCCAGCAAGAGATCAAAATCTAGAGGTAGAAATACAGGTTACTAGTATTGTGGTAAAGAAGGTCACATAAAGAGGAATTGCTGGTCATTCAAGAAGGCAGAAAGTCAATAAAAGGAAAAAGAGGTAAATACATCATATGAAGAAGATGCAGGTGCACTTATTTTATCTATAGGTGAAACTACAACAGATGTTTAGGTGTTTGATTCCAGAGCATCATTTCATGCCACACCATGTAGGGAGTTTTTTAAGAAATATAAAGAAGGTAAATTTTGTAAGGTTTATCTTGGTGATGATGAACCTTGTAATATTGTTGGCAAAGGTGATGTTTTGTTGAAACTAAAAAATGGTAATAGTTGGCTGCTACAAGATGTAAGACATGTCCCTCAACTCAAAAGGAACTTGATTTCATCCAGTCAGTTGGATGCTCAAGCCTGCAACATCACTTTTGAATCATGTGGAAACTGACTAAAGGAGCCTTGGTGATTGCTAGAGGTAGCAAATTCGACACTTTGAATGTGCTAGAGAGTCAAGTTGAAGTGGGAGTTGCAATAGTAGTTATAGACAACGGTTCAAAACTTTGGCACAAAAAGCTTAATGACATGAGCAAGAAGGGCCTTGAGATTTTGTACAAAAAGGATAAACTTCTAGGTTTGAAATCAGTTGATTTAGAGTTGTGTGAGCATTGTATATATGGAAAACAAAAGAGGACTAGATTCTCCACCAAAGAACATGACAATAAGACACAACCATTGGAGTTAGTGTACTTCGATGTCTTTGGCCCCACAAAGGTAACTTCTATTGGTGGGTCAAATTATTTTGTTAGTTTTTTAGATGATTGCACTAGGAAGGTTTGTGTTTATATACTAAAAATAAATCAGAAGTTAAAGAACTTGTAGAAAACCAATCCAGTAACAAAATAAAGTGTTTAAAAACTCATAACAGTGGTGAATTCTAGTCTATAGAATTTGATCAATTTTTTATAGATAATGGTATTAAAAGGATTAAAATTGTTCCTTTTACATCTTAAGAAACGATGCAGTAGAGAGGTTGAATAGAACAATTTTGGAGAGAGCTCGTAACATGCTCTCAAATGCAGGTTTGGGGAAATAGTTTTGGGTGGAAGTTGTTAATACAATAGTGTATCTAATTAACCAAGGTCCATCCTCTTAGTTGGATTTAAAAATTTTGGAAGAGAAATGGTAGGGAAAGAAAATTTCATATGGTCATCTGCGGGTATTTGGGTGTGAAGCTTTCGTTCGCATTCCATAGGAAAAATGAACAAAGCTAGATGTAAAATCAAAATGATGTGTCTTCATTGGTTATGGAGATGAAAAATATGGTTATAGATTGTGGGATCTAGTTTCCAAGCAAGTCACATGCAACCGAGATGTAATTTCAATGAGAAGGTAATACTCTGTCTAATAGAACATGGGACACAAGCAAAAGAACAAAGAATATCTATTAAGGAATATGTGCCACTAGATGGCATCATAGATGGCAGTGATGTGGTTAATCAAATGGTACCTTAGACTATGCCACATCATACATCTTAAATCTTGGTGTAGGGGTGTCCAACTTTAACGCAACCTTTGAATATTTCTCAAAATTTAGTGATGCCTACACCTCCAAGTCTAGAACCATATCAAACTTTAATCTTGCGACCTAGCACTTATCTAAATTTGTTGCTAAATATTCAAACCAGCTTAGCTTGTATTTCTCTAGGCCTGCTGCCCAATATTCCTTCAAACTTATCACCCCATATCACTTCAAATCTATTGAGACTAGCTTGGTGTAGGATATTTCTTTAAACCTGCTACCCAACACACTACAACTACCACCTCATTCTTCAATCCTGTCGCTTAGTAATCCTAATCAGCCACCCAATATTATTCAACAAAGTCTATCGCTGAATATTAGTACATACCCTAATATATATCTGCCAAGTTTGGCACAGGAACAAGAAGGAAATCATTCTCATGAGCATGACAATTTAGAGGCTTAATTTCCTCAACTAAGATTGTCCTCTAGGGAGCACATGCCTCCATCTAAGTATAAAGATTTTATTCAACATTTATTTTTTTACCAAACTGAGCCTGCCACATTTGAAGAAGCCTACAATGATAAAGATAGTGAAAAATGGATGGATTCCATGAAAGATGAGATGGGATCTCTAATGGAAAATGACACTTGGGATTTGGATTCTCTTCCACCAAATCAAAAAGAATTAAAAAACAAGTGGGTTTATAGACTGAAGGAAGGAGGGAAGAAATGACATAGGGCAAGACTAGTGGTTAAAGGATATGATCAACACAAGGGCATTGACTTCACTGAAATTTTTTCACCTGTAGTGAAAATGACTTTGATCAGGGCAGTTTTGGGATTAGCTGCTATGTATGACCTTGAATTGGAGTAGCTTGATGTCAGACCATATTCCTACATGGCGATTTGGAAGAAGAATTGTATATGTAGTAACCTCAAGGTTTCAAAAAAGAAGGTAAAGAGAATTTATTTTGCAGATTGAAATGAAGTTTGTATGGCCTGAAACAAGCTCCGTGAGAATAGTATCTCAAATTTGATTCTTTCATGGCTGAACAAAACTTTACCAGGTGTGAATCTGATCCATGTGAATCTTTATTTTGCTGTTATTATATGTAGATGACATGCTAGTCATCAGAATTAGCATGGTTGTTGTTAGCAAGCTGAAACAACAATTGGCTAACAAATTTTCTATGAAGGATTTGGGAGCTACCAAGAAAATCCTTGGAATGACTATCATCAGAGATCGGTAGAAAAGAGAATTGAAATTGTCACATGAAAAGTACATTGATAAGGTTTTGGATAGGTTTGGCATGAAGGGTGCTAAGGTAGTAAGCACACCTTTTGCTGATCATTTCAATTTGTCTTCCAAGATGTGTCCCAAGACACAAGAAGAAAAAAAGAATATGGAAGGAGTGCCTTACTCCTCCGCTATTGGGAGCCTCATGTATGTGATGGTATGCACAATGCCTGACATTGCTCATGCGGTGGGAGCAGTTAGTAGACATATGAGCAATCTAGATAAGGTTCATTGGGAGGCCATAAAGTGGATTCTAAGATACTTGAACGGCACCTCACATCATGTTTTGAGGTTTAGAGGAGAGAATGCACAACTGCATGGATATGTTGACTCTGACATGGCCGGTGACTTGGACAAAAGGTGATCTACCACTAGTTATGTGTTTACATTTGTAGGGGCAGCAATAAGTTGGGTTTCTAGATTGTAAAAAGTAGTAGCTCTCTCCACTACGGAAGCTGAATACATCGCCATCACCAAAGGAGCTAAGGAGATGTTTTGGTTGCAATGATTATTATCTGAATTGGGCTGCAGACAACAAGAATTTATGTTGTACATTGACAGCAACAATGTAATACATTTGGCAAAAAATGTAGCATTTCATAACTAGAAAAAGAATATAGAGATTTGTTATCATTTCATTTGAAGTGTTCTTCAATAGGGCAAGCTGAAGTTGGAGAAGATTCATACCAACATCAATCCAGTAGATGCCTTTATGAAGGTTGTTCCAAAAGAGAAGCTAGAGATCTATAGAGTTTCTCTTAGTTTGGTAATCAAATGACAATAATCTTGGAAAAGCAGGGAGGCATCTCTGTATGTGGTAGTGTGGTTTGGATTTCAAGTGGGAGGTTGTTTGGTTGTGAAGTCCAACCATCATGACTTTCCAACTTCTCATTCTTTTGACTCTTCATCTAACCTAAAGAGTGTAATATAAAACTGCAACTAAATCACTTGGATTGATTGATGAAACTTTGTAATATACTATTCCAAGTAATAAGAGAGCAAGTAATAAGAGATATTACACTGCCTTTCTTATGGATCTAACTAACATTAGTGAACCACATAAATTTGTTTGTTTGTGTAGATTTGTAAGTGTGTGTTTCCTATTATCTCTATTTTATGTATTCATTGTTTGGTGTTTTCAATCTGCTCCAATTACTTAAAAACAACACATTACCTATAGAAGTGCTTTTGGATTAAACTATGTATGTTTCTTTGTATCTATGGACTGTGGAAAACTCATACACATTTTAATACAAAAGCACTTCTATTTGTATTCTATGGACTGTGGAAAACTTATGCCTACTAACACATTACCTATTTGACAAAATGACTCAAATAGATTTGACCTTTTGAACTATAGTGATTGCGAGATATATAGAAAATGCATTTGTTTAAATGGCTTTACATACTCTACATAGGGTTGATCATGGTCATTCTGATGATCATATTTAAAAAAAAAAACTAATGAAAATTTTTACATCTAGTTTTCTATTCTTATTAATAAGATTTTGTACATGTCTTTTCTACAACATACAAAGACAAATCTGTCATAGCTTACAATAAATATTGGTTGATTTCTTAAAAAAATATTTCATTTTATTTTATTTTGGGTATGCCTAGTATTGATTTGATTTGATTCCAATTTTTGACTTTTTTAACAATACATTAAACACAAATTTGACATAGATTTGAGTGAGGGTTCCAATACTTTTTAATGTCATTCAAGAGACAAAGAGTATTAATAGAGTTGAAAGTTTAGCACACATAATTTAAAAGTCAACAATACAATACATTCTTGTATCAATTGAAATGAAAATACAAAAAAACTTTGCATACTTTAAGCAAGGTTGATCATGGTCATTCTAACAATCATAGCAACAAAAAGAAAAAAATCAATCTAATTCTTTACATCTAATTTTCTATTGTTATTAATAATATTTTATACAATATGTCTTTTCCACAACATACAAACTCTTGTCATAGCTTGCAATTAATATTTGTGAACTTCCAAAACAATTATTTAATTTATTTGATTTTGGGTATGCCTAGTATTTGTTGGATTTGATTCCAATTTTTTACTTTTACAATAATACACCAAACACAAAGATTTGAGTGACAGTTCTAATAGTTTTTAGTGTCATACAAGAGATAAAGGGTATTAATAGAGTTGAAATTTTAACACACGTAATTTGAAAGACAACAATGCAAATTTTTTTTGTATCAATAGAATGAATTTATAAAAATATAACAATAATTTCATTTATGCACTAATTGTTCACTAACATGAACCAATAGAAAAATAGAGAAATAATATTTTTCAAATTATTGGATAAGGCACCTGATAAGGGGCCAGACAGATGAAGATCATAAGGAGAAAACTGGGGCAGGTGAATTCATCGGAAAAGACTTTGAAGTGACGGGGTACACATGGCTATGATTAGAATGTAGGTATGTAGTGGCGGGGGAGTGATGAAGTGATAGCTGGCTTCGTGGGAAGAAAGATATGCTTTATTGTCTTTCTTTTCAATCGATTTAATTGCTAAGAATTGGTATCCGAGAGTTATAGCATTGAGAGGAGAGAGGGATGCGGCTGGTGGCATGTTTGGTGAAAGGAAAGTGAGACAGGAGAAGATTGGCCTACTGGGTGGCCCTCGAAAGTAATTGCTGAGGCGTGTTGTGAGTGGCTTGGTGGGGAGAAAGATGGTGGTGGAGGAGAAACAACAGAAAGGAAGTGTAGGGAAGCGAGGAAGAAAGAGGCGTATCTCTGGGGAAGTTGTTGCTTACAGTTTTGTCAACTGTGTGGATAAAGAGATAAATAATCCCTCCCCTAGGAGCTAGCTGACTAGGATAATGGAGGTTCCAAGAATATCGACAGTGAGCCAGAGGTGAACATCTATTCCTCCATGTCTAATTTGATTTTAGATCTTGGTCATATGAGGGGGCAGATGAAATCTTGTGGGGGCTGCGCAGATTATCTCAATGTCGTCAATGCTATCTATTACAACCAGTTCCATTAGTCTTCATGATGAATTATTGGACAAATCGAAGTAGGTGGAAGGATTCATGGAGGTGGTCACGAGTCATTTGCATGACATTCATGCGCGATAGTTTGACATCATGTCGACACTAGACAAAGTTGCAGAGAAGGTGGGTGTGTACATGCCTGAGTGTTCGAAGGCCACCTTATCTTGTGGATGTGATTCAGATGAGGATGTTGTTTGGGAGGTTGCCATGGATCGACAAGGTAGGGGGTGATAACAGTAGTAATAATCCTCTCAGGGGCGGGCTTGTGTAATTTGCCCACCCCTGGTTTGTCTTGTTATGTCAGATACTGTATTAGTTTGTGTTGTTTTTGGTTAAGGTTCCTTTTTGATACTTTATGGGTAGGATGTTATAGCAATTTCTATATGTAGACTTCTATCAACTTATGATACTATGTGTTAAGACATACAGACTATGGGTGTATACCCATTTTTGCATAGTTCCTGGACTTATAACCAGGTTTTATATAAAAAAATATTAGATAAAGATATTAAATACAAGCTATATCAATGTTGTTGATTTTTTTAATTTTATATGATGATTGGTTAAATAAGTAAAAGAAATTGCATTTAAATGATGCATTAATATTCCCACCTCAAGTACTAAAAATTTAGAATCTTTTACCTAGTAACCATAAACAAAGTCTTGACCAAGACCACGAGGCTATTCCATCTTGTCTATCAAGCATTCTTGATGCACATTTGACCGTATTTATTAATTAATTGAAATTCAGAATATAACATGATTTTGAATTTCAATTAATTAATAAATACGATGAAATGTGCATCTTGTTTTATTCTATACGATGATTGGATTAATAAGTAAAATAAATTGCATCCAATGGATGCATTAGTATTTTTGCCTCTGTAGAAACTAAAAAATTTAGAATCTTTTACCTGGTGACCATGAATAAAGTCTTCACCAAGACTAGGGAGGCATCATAAGAAAAATATGATGAGAGGAATTCCAACGATTTAGGCAAAAGAAGAAGTTTGTTTAGGGTGTGCACTTGAAAAGCACCACCGAGGTAGTTTTCTGGTGAATAAATCATGGAGGGAAAAAGCTTCTCTTGAGATTGTGCGTGCTAAATCTGTGGTGATAAGAAAGAGCCATCCTTGGGTAAGAATCTTTATTTTTTGACTTTTATTGATAATTTTTTTCACCACACATGGATCTATTTTCTTAAGTAGAAATCCAAAGCTTTTGAATGCTTCAAGAAATTTAAGGCTATGACTGAAAAGCAAAGTGGGTATTATCTCAAAATACTTAGAACAGATGGAGGGGGAGAATTCACTTGAAAATATTTTTCTAATTTTTGTAACAATAGTAGTATTAAGAGACATCTTACTACAACTTATACCCCATAGAAAAATGTTATTGTAGAAAGAAAGAAATGTACCATAATGGAAATGGCACAAGTATGTTGTAGTAAAAAATCCTTCCAAATTATTAAGGGCATGGTTCAGTGGTTAGGTTGCTCGGTTGTAGTGGTGGCCACTAGGGTTCAAACCCCCATTGGGCCAAAGAGCTCGTAGGCTTGTGTCTTTGCTGGGCTAACGTGCTCACAGGATATGTGCCTTCACTGGGCTGTTGTGCTCACAAGACGAGGGCCTTCGCTAGGCCAACAGGATAATGAGTTTGAACCTCCAACATTAATGTAGGCATTCATGCCAGGTGTTAATGCTAGGGGATGAGGTCCCCTGTGTTGTGGCCTCACCAATTCATACCCGCTCTCTGATCAAAAGTGTTGAACAATAAAAACACCTTCCAATTTTTTTGTTGGGGAGGAGTAGTGGCAACAACAATATACATCTTGAATTGAATCCCCACAAAATCAGTTCAAAACATCACTCCAAAGGAAGATTAGAGTGGTCATATGCCTTTTGTGGCTCATTTACATGTATTTGGTTGTCCAACATATGTTCATATTACAGTTCAAAAGAAGAAGAAGTTGGATGCAAAATACCAACTTTGTATCTTTGTGGGATATTTTGATGCAACTAAAGGGTACATATTTTATAATCCTGACACAAAGCAATGGATTGCAAGTCAGGATGTAGTTTTTGATGAAGGGGGAGTATGGTAGTGGAAAATAGGTGTACAACAAAAACACCAATATTTATGAACATAGAAGATGACAATGTTCCTCCTCTCCCCACAAGCTCAAGTGGATGTTCAAGCTCTAATAGTAGCAAACTTTTAAGTTCTCCAAGTTGGAGTTCGCCAAGTTCTTCTAATAATAGATCTTTAGGTGATAGTTCAAGTCCAACGTCAAGTCCAAGCTCTTCAATAAAGGTACAAACTTTAATGAAATTAATCATAGGAGTACTAATATGAATCTAGTTGTTAATTTTTCTTTTCTTAGTCAAATTCAAGTTGAACCGTCTATATATGAAGTAGTAAAAGTGAAAGTATGGATTGATGCTATAAATGAAGAGATTGAAGCAATTGATAAAAATGATACATGGGAATTGGTACAACTTCCAAAAGATAAATAGGTGATTGGTGTCAAATAGATTTATAAGGTGAAATATCATACCAATGGTTCTATAAAATGGCACAAGGCAAGATTAGTTGCCAAGGGATTTACACAAACAACCAAAGTATCTATTATTCAAAAAATCTTCACTCTAGTTGTAGGACTTGATACTAGTAAGATTATATTGGCAATTGCTACACAAAACAAGTGGCCTATATATCAAATGGATGTAAAATCATCCTTCCTTAATGGTTATATAGATGAGGAAGTCTATGTGGAATAACCCATGGGTTATGAAATTCTAGGAAAAGAACAACTAGTTTACAAGTTGAAGAAAACTCTCTATGGGTTGAAGCATGCCCCTCATGCTTGGTATGCAAGGACTGATAGTTATTTCTTGAAGAAGGGATTTAAAAGAAGACCCTTAGATCCAACCTTGTATGTCAAACATGTTGGTAATGATATTCTCATTATTTTCCTTTATGTTGATGATCTTATTTATACTGTAGTAACAACAAAACTCTCTTGGAGGAATTTCAAGAAAAAATGAAACATGAATTTGAAATGTCAGATTTGGGACTAATGCATTATTTTCGTGGTGTGGACAACACCTAGAAGGTATATTCATTTCTCAAAAAAAGTATGTAGCTGATTTATTGAGAAAGTTTAGAATAAATTCATACACAACAGTTGCGACTCCTTTAGCCCTTGGTGAGAAATTAAGAAAGGAAGATGCAAGTTTCAAAGTAGATTCCACTTTGTATATAAGTTTGGTTGGGAGCCTCATGTACCTTTCTACAACTAGACTTGATATTATGTATAATGTGAGCCTCATCTCTTTGTTAATGCAAGATCCACATGAGTCTCATTAGCATGATACAAAAAGAATATTAAGGTATGTGAGTGGAACTCACAATTTTGAACTTCATTTTTCTTCTACTAAAAAAGTGAGTTTAAGGCAAGCTTAAAAAACCCATTTATTTTTAAGTACATCACTTTGAAATAATTATTTAAATGAATTAATATTGTTTTCTTTGTAGGTCAGACTAATTAGTCAGAAAAGATTTAATTGGAATAAAATTAAACATTCATTGCTTACATCGTTCTAAATTGATAATTTGTTATTCCCAATATTTTGTTGGAAAGATTCATTGGTATTCTTATTTTGGAATTATCTATTACTACGATGAAGTGGCTCAGTCGGGAGGAATCTTTAGTCATTCCTTCTACCACATAGGTATCACTAAATTGTAGATACTCTTAATCATATGTGCTGTTAGTGTAAGATTTGAGAATTCTAATGCAATTATTAAATTCTTGGCTACCATGAATTAATAAATAGGTCCATACATTTAACATTTGTCTTTGGGCCTTTGGAATCTTTTGATAGGTAATTATATTTCCGTGACCATCCTGGTGCAAATATAGTAACTGCTTATTATTCTTGGAGACGTTACATGGCGTGGGGAGTTTTCATATACGCCGGAGGTGGATGAAACAGCTACACAAGTCTTCTTATTCGTCTTCCAATGCTTTTCCAAAGAGATCAATATTTTTGGGAATGATGGGACGAGAGTGGGGGCGCTTAAAAATTTCATTGTAGTGCAGCAGGTGGGTGAGCTTAAGCTCTGAGTTTGTTATTAAGCCATGGCGACCCAGATGAGCAACAAGAGAAATGTATGCTTTTATTGATACCCCACCGTACGATATTTTGAATTGGTTTCACTATGGCTGCATACATATCATCTACTGAGACGTTGAAACATGCTTGGGCTCCATATGCTATTAGGCATCATATTCACGTGTGGATTGAATAGAAAAGGTTTTCCAGACTTGGATTGAACTAGGTTCTGTTGTGTAATAGAGTCTCATAGGTGAAAAGCCTTCGTAGCCTTGGATTAAATTGGGTTTAAGGTCTTACATGATAGATTTTGTTCTTCTTTTTGATGTTGTTCGATAGATATGATGTTTTAGGTATAACATTAGCAAGCTAATTAGTTTTTTCTACATTTTTCATATCATATATTAACTTTTGTATTTGATGATATGCAAGGCTATATTTCTGTATCTGTATTTCACTGTTGCATCCCAAACAATTTCTTGAAATTGGGAAAATATTCCCAAGCTATATTCTTTTGAGAGTCAGAGGCACCAAGAAAAAACATGTCCACACAATCACCACAGGTTTAACTGGTATGTTAACGAATAGTGTAGGGTGACTTCAAGATAATCGCGTGAGCAAAAAGGACAATCTGGCGCTCATAATGATCAGCTGTATGTGAAATGCAATAAGGGTTATAAATGTGATTAAAGTGAGTATCTTGTTATTATTATGATTTTTTCTCTTGTGGCATATCAAACGTGAGTTATGGATTTTCTTGTTTTAAACTGAGCTAGAGAATAACCAGAGCAAAGAATGTTTGAGTCACAAAAGGCAATGGAGGTTAATGATTACAATAATGATCCACTTTTGAGAGAGTGTTGTATTAATGTGAAGTTACAGCCAACATTCATAGATGGCCACGTCCTTGATTCACCATTGGTAGGCTGCCTTAACAGTCGATTCTATTCCTTTTAACTGATTTATGCAATATAGCAGCGTATGCATGAATGTATGATTAGTTTTTTTTTAAAAGGTTACTTTTGAATCCCCACATGAGTATTGAGAAATATACGCAGTTTTCCATCAAACTAATTATTTGTTTATCATGTGAAATTGTGTATAGAGGACATTTGGGCAGAGGAAGAATTTAATGGTAGTTTAATGCTATTCAGTTCCTAATTCAGTATTAGAAAACCATAAAATCCATGCAAATAGAAGTCTGTATAGCTTAGGCATCTTAATATTAGTTCAATTCAATAAATGTGGAATAATGTAAACTGGCCTAACCTTCCTTTGTCCCATTTTCTCAGTAAGTTGGTTTAAAGGTAAGTAATTAAATAATTGTGAGATTAGCTTTAAGTTGTGCAAGTTCATGGTATCAAAGTGATGATTTTAGTATGGATTTATTGCTAAGGATTTTGGAGTTACTTGTTTTGCAAAAAAGAGTAGAGAGGCTAGGAGTTACTGTCTAAGGTAATTCGACTCATTATTTTTTTTATTTTGAGTAAAATCAAATTATTCACTAATTGAAAATACTTTGATCCTTCATAAAGTTTTATATTCCATAGAGATATAGATATTGGTCCTTGTGATCTTATATGTACAAAGGATAATGAAAGCAATTGCATCATGAATGCATTTTTTGTAATCTTGCATTTAATGTATGCTACTATCTTGAAATATGTTTTAATATTAACTATGATTGTTTGCACGTGTTAAAGTCATTTGAAGTACATGATGTTTCTAATATGATGCAAGAATTTATTAGTATTAGAAGATTATTAGTCTTAGTAAATCAAATGAATTTTTGTGGTATTATGATAAGAGGTTAAGTTGACGAATTAAGTAATGTCAAGATGGAGTCCTAGAGGCTAGATTCATGACTAGAGTGTATGTTATTTTAGTGATCTAGGTCATACTATCGTTAATATTCTCTTTAAAACATCTTTAAATTGTTTTATTTTTAGATTTATATTATCTCTACTATTTTATAGGAGGAATCAAACTTATGGAGATAAAGAATGGTATCAGTTTCATTATCATCTTAGTATCATTATTGACATATTCCTTCACTTAAAATATTCTTCCAAGAACTTAGAATATGTTAATTATGTTATGATAAGAGGATTGAATCATTCTTAATGAATATATATTAGGAAAATAGATAAAATCATAACCAGATCTAACTGGATGTTGACTTTTATGTTCTATATATTTCTTTTATGAAACCATCTTATGATTGGAAATATAAGTCCCAAACTATGAAGTCTCTGCACTACGCATACGTAGGCAAGGCCATCATGGATGAGCCCTCGAGACATTAGGTCGGCCCCTTAGGGCCTTAGGCTAGTATATTGCTATCT
Organism: Cunninghamia lanceolata; assembly: GCA_027924645.1. Lineage (NCBI taxonomy): Eukaryota > Viridiplantae > Streptophyta > Pinopsida > Cupressales > Cupressaceae > Cunninghamia > Cunninghamia lanceolata. The sequence continues at coordinate 1,252,654 of BSBN01001673.1, forward strand.
GACATGTTATTGATGGACTTTGTGCAACTAATGTTTGCATTTTAGTTGTGTAGATATAGGCCGGTTAACCGTGTAAGGTATAAAAGCTAAGAAAGATTCTTCTCACCTTGTGAATGAATAATTATTTAGCATTTACTGGAAAAGTGTATAATTGTATCAAAATATCCGTATCTTAATTATCATTTATGATGAATATCTTTAAACTTATGTTTAGTTTAAATTTTTCTAAGTTAGAATTTAGTGTATTTTCTCTTTAAATCATATTTCATCCATTATTTCTTTATTAAATTAATTTATTATTGTTAATTTTGTGAGTGGGAATTACATAGATATCATAGCACCAGGTTGCAACACTTGGGAGCTTTGGGGTAAAAGTACTAGTGTGAAACATAGATGATTTAAGTTTGAATTTCGTAAAAGAATCTGATTGTAGATTAATGAAATAATTAGGATGGATTTGACTATAAGATATTTCAAAAGCAGTAATGTTTTATTAAGATGTATTGCAGGAAGAGTGGCTCAATTATTTGTTGTATGAAAAGAAATGCAAAGAAATTTAATAAAAAGGGAAAAGTGAGCTATTTTTTGTAAAAGAAAGAGTTGTCATTTTCTCTAACTAAATCATTCTAGAGTTGAGGCTACTCTGAGTTTACTGGATTGTTTGAAGAGTGGAAAGCTTAAAGGTTAATGAGTTGACCAGGCATGAACAATCAAGGTATAATAATATTTCTATTATAACATGATCATTAATGAAAGATTTGTTGTATAAATGGGTAATAATTTGATTGAGGAAATGAATTGTGTTTGTCTCTTTGGTTACTTGAATATATTTTAGTGATAATATTGTGAATAATGATGATGGTCATATAGATGAACGGGTGTGGAAGAAATAGGGGATTGATATTATGAATTTTGGGAATTGTCTGAGTTTTTCTTTCAAGGGAGTTTGCTGATATGATAAGGGAGTATATGCAGGGGAACTACATAAATCTTAAACCCCATGAGAGGATCTCTTTCTCTTATTTTCTTACTAGAAGATTTGTGAAATAAAATGTTTGTTTAATGATTGTAAATTGTTTATTGTTATTGAGCAAGAAAATATTTTATCTGTATATTTTACAAGGATATTATATGCTGTAGAAAATAATTCTGAATAGATTTGTATTGTTAGATACTGCAAATGCTTTTAAAATGAATCTTGTTTAGATAATTGTTTATGAGAGAAATTATGTAAGTTGCAATGATATAAAGGGAATTATGTGGTGTTTTGGGAGATGTGTGTTGTGGAAGCTACATGTGTTCTATGGGAGCTACTGGTGTGTGGGAGTTGTTGATGATGCTCTATGTGAGCCATTGGGAGTTGTTGTTGCTCTATGTGAGCTAATGAGAGTTATTGTGCTCCGTGTGAGCTAATGGGAGTTATTGTGTTCTGTGTGAACTAATGGGAGTTGTTGATGCTCTATGTGAGCTATTGATTTATGGAAGTTGTTGTTGATGCTTTGTGTGAGCTATTGACTGGTGTATGGGAGCTATTGTTGTGATTGGGAGCTACAATTGTGATAAGGGAGCTACATTGTGAAAAGCGAGTTTTCTAAACTTTGATTATTCATAACTGTTGAATGTTCATAACTACATAAATTTCATGGTTTATTTCTTTTGTGATATATGTTGGAGCTCCATGTGGTTTGAGACCACAGCATTCCCCTCCTCCCCTTAGGTGGCTCATTTGAAGTCACGTAGTAATTGAGATGTTCAGTTTTGTGAGAATATTTGAAATTTTAATTTTCTTATTTATTTTAGTAAGCCAACATTTGAAGATTTCTTCAGATATTTGGTTGTTTATTGTCCTTTTGCCTTAGGGACTATTCTATTAAAGATTTTGGTTTTGATTAGAACTATTGTTTTTCTGTTAATTAAATTTTTTATGTAAAGTTTTATTTATTGATTTTTATTTGAAATCTTTACTCATTGGAAACTTCTATATTTTGAAGCTTTGTTGTTGTGGGCTTGAGTGAAGTAATTGTGTAGATTTGTTGGAAACATGGTTGTTGTTGCACCAAAAGGTCAACCTTTTAATGTCCGATACAACTGCCAGAGTTAATGAATCCATGAGAGGCAGTTAAGCCATGTCACAAATCCCGCGAGAGATGCTGGCTTACTACAAACAATCCCCCCAATGTCACTCACAGGAGCCCGCGTCACTCATAGGGGAGATTCAAACCTGTAACCTTTTTCTCTGATACCAATTGTTGGAAACACGATTACCATTGCACCAAAAGGTCAACCTCTTAATGCCCGATACAACTGCCAGAGTTAATGAATCCACAGGAGGCAATTAAGCCATGTCATGAATCCTACGAGAGATGTTGGCTCACTGCAAACAAGATTATCCTGACAGTTTGTATAGGGGAGTAGATGGCCTGGGGAATGTATATTATAACACTATGAAAGATTTATTCTATAGCATTATGGTTCTAATTGGTACTAATCATTCCAATCCTAGTGACAAGCATATATGATGAATGAAATTGATATCTATAATGTTTAAATTATAAGAGAGTAGTTATACAAGAATATATATTGTATTGAATTTGATTATCAGTAATATATATTGATGCTTCTAGGATAAGTAATGATGGATTACAAAATTCCAATGAAAAAATGGTATTTTCTGATTTTTATGAGTTGTTTGAGAAATTTTTTTGTGTTAGTCTAACTAGGATAACCAAGGTAAGAAAAATCTATTTCTATTTTATGTGGATTCTATGATATGAATGGGTACTTGCAACTGAAATTTTCTGTAAAGAGATTTGTATTACTATGTGTTGCTGGGCAAGGGAGATCTATGTTGATTCTAAAGGTTGAACCGAGTTTGTGCAATCAAGGTAAGAAAGAAATGATTTATTTTTATGTTGACTAAAATATTGAATCTAAAAGGAATCTGTTATTGATATTTGATAAAGAATGATGAATTCCTTCATGATGTTCATTTTATTGATGGAAAAATTGGTGTTGAGATGGGAGTATTGCTAGGAGTTGTTATGAAAAATGATGATGATAAGGGAGTTCTTTTTGGGAGTTTGTTTTTAAGGGAGTTTGGGAGATGATTTTTTATGGTGATTTGATGCATATTATTTTATGAAAATTATTTTTTTATGGAGATGGGAGATCAATGGAGATGATTGATTTAATGGTAGGTAGAAGAAAGATATGATTTATTCGATGATCACTATGGAATACATAAAGTGAATATATAGTAGTAGTTGACAGTTACGAACAGGTGTAACTGCAGATATAACTGTTATAACTACGTAATGTAGTTATTAGGTAAACAATGTCATAGTTATGCTAACATTCCCCCCCTTATTACATTGTTTTTACAAATGTACCCCCTAAACAGTTCAAATTTGATCCTACCAAGAGATTTGGTGAACATATCTGCGATCTGAGAGTCTGTAGGGCAGTACTGGAGCTGGATGTGGTGGTTCAAAACTTGGTCCCGAATGTAATGACATTCGACCTCAATATGCCTAGTGCACTCATGGAAAACTAGATTCTTCACAAGTTTTAACACACCCTGATTGTCTCAATGAAGAACTGGTGACTTTTCTTCAGGAATGTCCATATCTGCTAGAATGTGACGTAACCAAATCGCTTCGCACACAGCTCCTCGTGCGGCGCGATATTCAGCCTCAGTGGATGAAAGAGAAACAACAGTTTGCTTCTTACTAACCCACGAAATTGGCCCAGATCCAAGATGAAAAACATATCCTGAGGTGGATTTCCTGTCATCTATAGATCCTGCATAATTTGAGTCTATATATCCCTGTAAGAAGAACTAAGTGTTCTTCTTATATTCCAGACCATAATCAACTGTGCCTCGGATATATCTCAACACATGCTTTGCTGCAACCCAATGACACTTCTTTGGTTCCTGCATGAATCTGGCAAGATAGCTTACAACAAAACACAAGTCTGGTCTGGTGTAGGTCAAGTAGATAAGGCTCCCAACCAGCTGCCTGTAGAGAGTGACATCTACTTGAGGTGAATCCTAGAAACGAGATAGTTGCAAACCTTTCTCCATTGGAGTGGACATAGGCTTACAGTTGACCATTCCATACTTTTCTAGGAGTGTCTTGGCATATTTCATTTGGGAGATGAATATGTGGTTCTTCTTCTGCCATATCTCCAAGCCAAGACAATAATGAAGTAGCCCCAAATCTGTCATGTCGAAGGAGTTCTTTAGATCATTCTTGACATCATCAACGAGACTGTCTGAGCTGCCAGTGAGAATAAGATCGTCCACATACAAAACCAGGATGACAATCTCTGTGCCTACCTTCTTAATATACAAATTAGGATCTAAGGGGCTACGAGTGAATCCATGCTGCAATAGATGACCATCAATCTTGATGTACCATGCCCTAGGAGCTTGCTTAAGGCCATAAAGAGATTTGATAAGACGACATACCTTGTGTGGATGATGTTCATCAACAAATCCTTCTGGCTAGGTCATGTACACTTCTTCTTTGAGATCACCGTTTAAGAAAGCACTCTTGATATCCATCTGCTGAAGCTTCCATCCCTTCTGCGCTGCCAATGCACAGACCATTCTGATGGTTTTGATCTTCGCAGTGGGTGCAAAGGTCTCTTCATAATCAATGCCTTCCTGTTGAGCATATCCCTTTGCTACAAGTCGTGCTTTGTACTTGTCGATAGATCCATCTACCTTGTACTTTGTTTTGAAGATCCATTTGCAGCTAATGGGTTTCTTCCCTTCAGGCAGATCGACAAGTTCCCAAGTATGATTTTGCATCAGAGAATCATACTCTGCATCCATAGCCTTCTTCCACTGAGGTTGGCTTAAGGCCTCTCGAACTGTGTCAGGTTCAGTGCTGTCAACAACAGTACTCATGAGCGCAAGATTCACTTCATTTCTTGTCTGACTCCTGGTTCTGACTCCTGACGAAGTGTCTGGAAGAGTGTGCAGATTAGAGTCCCTGATTGTACTTTGGACCCACTTTAGAGGTTGACTGTGCTGCTGCTGGTGTGGAATGTTTTCTAGAGGGCCCAGATCAACATACAACTCTCCTTGTAGTTCACTGTCTCTGTGAGAGTCTTCCATATGCTCATCATCTGATTGTGAGAGTAATTTATGAGAAGTAGGAGGCTGTTGCGCTTCTTTCTGTGATAAGGAATCGAATGACGATTCATCACATACCACATCTCGACTCTCATGTATCTTCATTGTCTAGGATCTATGAGACGATAAGCTTTTGATGTAATACTATATCACAATAGTATACACTGAAGTGTCTTAAAATCAGTCTTCTTTCTCCTATTGGCAGGGACATGCATGTATGCAGTGCAACCAAACACCCTTAGATGAGAAATTGAAGGCTTTTGTCCAGTCCATACCTCTTCCGGTGTCTTGTGTTGCAGAATCTTTGTTGGTGCCCTATTGATGAGGTATACAGCTGTCCGTACTGCTTCTACCTAAAATCTTTCCTCCAACTTGGCTGTGGAGAGCATGCATCGAGCCATCTCCATGACAGTCCGATTGCGACGTTCTGCAACTCCATTCTGTTGGGGTGTATAGGGAGCAGTGAGGTGCTGCTTGATGCCATGATGTTTCAGGTATGCCACGAACTCCTTGGAGGTGAATTCCCCCCCTCGATCTGACCGAAGGACAAGAAGAGACTGGCCGGCTTCTTTGACAACTTGCTTGTGAAAGCCCTAAAAGTTGGCAAAGGCTTCATCTTTCTTCTTGAGAAAATACACCCAGGTCTGTCGGGAGAAGTCATCCACGAACAACTGGAAGTACTTATGGCCTGAAAATGAAGCAGGCATGGGTTCGCACAGATTGGTATGTACCAACTCAAGGCGATGTGTAGCATGGAAGCTACGAGCCTCGAACGGATCCCGGTGTTGTTTACCTGCAAGGCATCCAGGACATATAGGCAATGAATTTGAAATTGGAGGAAGACCTCTTACCATTTGTTTGGAGCTGAGCTGATGCAAGGAGCTGACTGAAAGGTGCCCATAGCGATAGTGCCAGAGTCCTGTAGATTCTATTGTGGAGGCTGATAGAGCTACTGTAGGGGAGGAGACAGCATCTAATGCAAATAGTCTATCCTTCATAAATGCTCTAGCAAGTATCATACCTTCTCTTGAGATTAGACAGGTCTTGACCCCATCCTTCACCTGGAACTCAACTTTCAGTTTGTGGTTCAGAAGCTAACTAACAGAGAGCAGGTTTGTTGTCAAACCAGGAACATACAGCACCTTGGTGAGGGTACAACAGCTTGTCCCAAGAGGAATGATGACCTTGCCTATACCCTCTACAACATACTCCTTATTGTCAGCAATTCGAACTCTATCTCCAGTAGGTTGTTCTGTCAGTGCATCGAATAGCTCACGATTGCCTGTCATATGCTTGCTGGCACCCGAGTCTATCAACCAAATATCCCTCATGGGCTGCGAGGTTTGGGAGACAAGGACTAGATTGTGGTGAGTGCCGTAGTTGGCTATTTCTAGTTCATCTTCTTCTGATGCATCATCTTGTTGGGCTGCTACATTTCCTTTGTGCCTTCTGCGATGATGACGGCGTTTGGATGGCTGAGTATCACTGCAACCAGAAAAGCCTTCTTTGCTTGAATTGCCTTTTGTTAAGGCATTGTACCAACAGTTGATAGTGTCATGATTGTTCTTGTTGCATATATGACACCATAAGTTTGCCTTTGGAGGCTTTGACTGTTGATGTTCTTGTTGTTTCTGTGGCTACTTTCCACGAAACTTCTGACCTTTTAATTGTCTGGAGATCAGGGCCTTATCTTCCAGTTCACCTTGAATAGATTGAATGGCTTCTTCTTGCTGCAACAGATTCACCAATTCATCATATGAAACATCTTTCTTGGTGATGTTCAGCGTGGTGACAAAGATTTTTAACTGAGATGGCAGTGCTCGCAGCGTAATTGGGACAAGTAGTTTGTCCTCCACCTTTTCTCCAAGTGCAACAAGCTTAGCTCGCAGTTCAGATACCCGCCGTAAGAATTCCTAAACTTTCTCGCCAGCATGCATACTGAGTGTATGTAGCTTGGACTGTAGATGGAGGATCTTCGTTTGGTTCTTCACTTGGTAGATTGTGGAGAGAGAATCCCATGCCGCCTTTGATGTTGTTGCATCCCGAATGTGAGGTTGAACTTCATCGGTGATGCCGAGTGTTATCAACATCAATGCTTTGGCATCGGCCTTGTCAAACTTCTGCCTTTCATCTGGGTCTGTTGGTCTGGTTATGTCACCCTTGACAATTCCCCATAGCTCCTCAAAAATGAGAATAGTCTGCATCTTTGTCTTCCATGTGGCATAATTTGGCCCTTTCAAAAGTTGAGCATCGGAAAGAAGCAATTTCGGGGCAGACATTTTTCAAAAAACAAAATAATCTAGACAACAAATTTATTATTATTTTATTTGACAGTACATTCACTTTGAAGAGGAAATAGTGGCACGGAGATGAGCACGATAGGCCTGTGCTGTGAGACGGGGACGCTTTGGTGTGCGTTCTACCTCATCTTCGTCATCAGCATCATAACCCTCATCTAGTTTTGCTCTAATCTTCCTTGCTTGACATTGTACATCAAATAGAAAATAATCTAGCAATCCTTGCCTAAACAATTCATCGAATTGGAGATTATCGGTGTTTTGCAGGGCATCTAGAAGTGCAAAGTAGAAGCCTGAGCTTTCTGAAACAACACGTCCACCTTGAGGTGGCTCATTCACATGATTACTGGCCACACTACTGGCATTTGGTGTGGTGGACATCCACAGATTTGCAAGCTTTCCCTTGCTCAATTCTTATGTGCCTGCAAATGGTCTCCAGGCTCAACACCAAACTCCACGCCAAACTCCACGCTCTTTTCCAATGCTATTTGGTTTGGGTGTTATAATCAATCGGGCCTTCTAACTTTGCTGTGCTCCTTGCATTTTCTGCCAACTACCTCTATAGCATCTTCAAGTCCATAGATGAAGAAATGACTTCAATGTTGATGGGCCTGCTTCTTGGGTGCTTCCTCTCAATGCTATCGGGACTGCAACTTGGTCAGCAACTACATCTCATACAATAAACTTGAAAGCATCATCATTCAGCAACTACTTCTCATGCAATGCTATCAAGAAGGTGATGGTGGTGAACTTGCTACAGCTGGAGTCGAACACAGACTGCGCCTCAGCAAAATGCCTTCAATACATAGACAACCACAGAAACTCACAGTCTGCACTGTGCCTCCTGCGCCTCAGCGAAACTGCTCTGATACCATTTAATGGTAGGCAAAAGAAAGATATGATTTATTTGATGATCACTATGGAATACATAAAGTGAATATATAGTAGTAGTTGACAGTTACGAACAGGTGTAACTGCAGATATAACTATTATAACTACGTAATGTAGTTATTAGGTAAACAATGTAATAGTTATGCTAACATGATTAAGGGAGTTAATGTTTATAGAAATTTTGATTTTTATAATGAAGTAAGTGTAATTATTATGAGAGATTGAATTCTTCAAAAAAGATTTGAAATCTGTTAAAATGTTTCTTTGTAATTGCGTGGGGGTGGATTTGACTAAGTCGATCCTATGGCTGGGTGGTGAGCAAATCTGGATTATTACTAATTTTGTGGTTGCAGATTATGTGAGCTAAGTCTGGTTGGATGTGTTGAAGTTAAGAAATATTTATTTCTCTTGATGACTTCTAGGAGGAAGTCCATTCTTAGGGGGGAGAATGTAAGGCAAGCTTGAAAAACCCATTTATTTTTAAGTACATTACTTTGAAATAATTATTTAAATGAATTTATATTGTTTTCTTTGTAGGTCAGACTAATTAGTCGTAAAAGATTTAATTGGAATAAAATTAAATATTAAATTCTTACATCGTTCTAAATTGATAATTTGTTATTCCCAATATTTTTCTGGAAAGATTCATTGGTATTCTTATTTTGGAATTATCTATTACTATGATGAAGCAACTCAATCAGGAGGAATCTTTGGAGCCATTCCTTCTACCACATACGCATCACTAAATTGCAGATACTCTTAATCATGTGTTGTTAGTGTAAGATTTGAGAATTCTGATGCAATTATTAAATTCTTGGCTACTGTGAATGTAGAAACTACCAAGATCATGGAAAAACAAACAAGCATGAGATTGCAAACTTGAAATCGAATAAATGTATTAACAAATGAGAAAGTATAAATAGAAGAGATTGGATACCTGATTCTCCACAATATAGGGATAGGTAGTGAGTAACCATCCATGAGAATAACACAACTATCCATGAGAATAGTGCTAGGTTCAGGTGTCCATTGAGTTGACACATCTCTTAAATGACTAACAACTTAGAAAAAGTCAAAGTAGTATGTGTGGAATTCACCTAACTATGATTAAGTTATTATAAACGACTTAGAATAAGTGTTTATACACAAACACCACCCCTTAAGCACAGCTTAGGTGAGTTTATGAAAGATGGGTCTTGGCTATGAACCTGATGAGGTACCCATGTACAAATGCATCTCTCAAAAAATGAAGAAAGAAAGAAAACCCATTGGGAAAAAACTTTCCTCCAAAAAGAGAGAAAAAAAGAAGGAAAGGCTTAGATAGCCCCCCCCAAAAGATTCCCCCCATAGGAGAGAAATGATAGAAGATCCATGAGACCCCCCATAATACATATCCTGCTACAGTGATGCTGAAAGTCGACAAAGGATGCAAATGTAGATCCAAGAACGTCGAACAATGTTCTCTTTGGAAGAAAGGAAACCACCTGAAGATGTAGGATATCTTCCCATGCGAGAAGATGTATGTATGATCTTGAATCATGCTGAAGCTAATTCAAGGATGATGGTGCCTATGTCAATGCCTTCGAAGAGTGCTTAGGTGTCCCTATGTTGATGCTGAAGGATGCCATAATCAAATCAGGTGCATGCGCAATAGATGAGGATGATGACGATCAAGAACCATGTGTAGGACAATGTAGAGCATGAATATATGAAGTGGACAATGTTGATGCAGCTTCAACGAAACTTTCATCAAAGAGAACACTAATGTCCTCAATGTGTGCTTCCATGTCAGCAATGCAGAACTCTACAAACAAACAAGTGATGTCAGGTAGAAATCTATCCCAATCAGCAATGCTAGGAAGATTGATATCCTGTTGCAAAGAAGCACTGAAAGCTTTCAAGGAAGTGACTCTGAAATCTGATGAAGTAACAGTAGGAGTGATGACTTCTTCTATGTCACTGGAACATTTTGTTTCTGTATCATGATTAGAAATGTGAGTTGTGATCAATGCAGGATCATGTGGAAATGGAGAAACATTCGAGTTTCCATATATCTCCCAAATTTTAATCCATCATGCATGTGGACAATCAATATCCATGATGGCATACAAAACAACATCTGGTATATGTAAACTGATCAATCCAACAATGTGATCACATTGATTAAACCACTTAGCCTTCTGAGATTGTTTACCAGGTTCAGGGACAAGTCCATATAGATGGGGTATGAGATTATGGATCTTGAGATGTTTTAGGATGGCTTCACACTAGGACTTATAGTTTCCCTTGTTTAAGTTGATTACAGAAGAGTGAGTTTCATATCCCATGATTTAGAACAAGTTAGTTCGACTAGATAAAAGAAAGTCAACATAGTAGACAACCCCTTGATTAGGTGACCCCCCCAGTTTTGGCACTTTATAAAGTTAATGCATTGACATCATTTACTCCTTTTTATTGGATTTCCACCTTTAGTTTTGTTTTCTCCTCAAAGATAGCACTGGATTGAAGAAGTGCTTTTAGGTCACCCTAAAATAGCCTAACCAGGTACTTTATAATTTTAGTACGATATTAGGCTAAATAGAACGGTGATGAAAAAATAACCACTTTTACAAAAAGAATGACTCAATTTCAAGTTATGAAAAATTTATAGGCCTTTGAATTTTTTGCATTCACAAAAAAAACACCTAAATTTTTTTTCCAATGTGCTGGAAAAAAATTGCATACAATTTGATATGAGAGAAACAAAACTTGATAGAGAGGCAAAAAATTTAGCCCCCTTTGGTTGGGCATGACCAGGAGCTTAATATCCCATGTGACGAAGGGATAAGAATTTAAAAATTGTCCACCCCCCTTTTCTTCTTTGTTGACGTCACCCCCCCGAGTTTCTTATGTCATGGGAATAGTGACATGAAACATGAGTTCCAAATTGATAGTCGTCGCAATCAAATGCCAAACTGTAAACCAAAATCATGGCTTTCAAAAGCCTTTTCTCACGCCTTGAATTCATGCTTCACTGGGCGACATGGAGGGAGGATAGTCGCCACGTAGAAGTGGTGTCTCCATTGGTTGTGGCATGGACTGTGTCAACAACACCAAAAGAGCATGTCTCGCCTACTTGTGAATGGCCAACGAGGGTGCCAAGAGAGGCCGATATGGCCGCTATGTGTGGCCGTCGGTGGCTTTGTGAAGGGCGTCGATCGCTGGGTTAAGGGCTATTGAAGGGCATGCCCACAATGCAGGCTCGACCTGCGTGGCTATGACCTCCTTTGAGGCTTCCAAACGATGTAGAGAATGCCTGTAGATGGCGTCGATGACACCTATAGATGACATCGAAACCTCCTGCAGTATGCATGGCCTCTTGTTAGGCATCGGTGCAGTGATGAGGTGCAACAAGGCTGATGGATGGCCTTACTGTGATGTTGAAACAATGCCCTCTGTGGGTGATTCAAACTCACAGTGAACACACAGGAATAATGTTAAATAATAACAAAATCAAATGCAAACAAAACCTCACAGAGATGAAAACTGTATATAAATGGAAGCAATTCGCACAACAAGAAAAATGACTTGAACCTGACCACTATGGCTCTGATACCATGTAGAAATTGCCAAGATCATGGAAAAACAAACAAGCATGAGATTGCAAGTGAAATCGAACAAATGTATTAACAAATGAGAAAGTATAAATAGGAGAGATTGGATACCCGATTCTCCACAACACATGGATAGGTGGCGAGTAACTATCCATGAGAATAGTGCAACTATCCATGAGAATAGCATGAGGTGTCCATTAAGTTGACACATCTCCTAAACGACTAATAGTTCTTAGAAAAGTCAAAGTAGGATGTGTGGAATTTGCCTAACTATGATTAAGTTAGTATAAATGACTTAGGATAAATGTTTATACACCAACAGTGAATTAATAAATAGGTCCATACATTTAACATTTGTCTTTGGGCCTTTAGAATCTTGTGATAGGTAATTATATTTTCATGGCCATCCTGGTGCAAATATAGTAACTGCTTATTATTCTTGGAGATGTTACATGGCGTGGGGAGTTTTCATATACGCCGGAGGGGGATGAAAAAGCTACACGTCTTCTTATTTGTCTTCCGGTGCTTACCCAAGGAGATCAATATTTTTGGGAATGATGGGAGGAGAGCGGGCGCACTTAAAAATTTCATCATAGTGCAGTAGGTGGGTGAGCTTAAGTTCTGAGTTTGTTGTTAAGCCACGGTGACCTAGATGAGCAAAAAGATAAAGGTATGCTTTTATAGTTACCCCACTGCATGATATTTTGAATTGGTTTCACTATGGCTGCATAAATATCATCTACTGAGACGTTGAATCATGCTTGGGCTCCATATGCTATTGGGCATCATATTCACGTGTGGATTGAATAGAAAATGGTTTCCAAGCTTGGATTGAACTAGGTTCTGTTGTGTAATCGAGTCTCATGGGTGAAAAGCCTTCGTAGCCTTGGATTAAATTGGGTTAAAGATCTTACATGATAGATTTTGTTCTTCTTTTTGATGTTGTTCGATAGATATGATGTTTTAGGTATAACGTTAGCAAACTAATTATTTTTTTCTACATTTTTCGTATCATATATTAACTTCTGTATTTGATGATATGCAAGGCTATATTTCTATATCTGTATTTCACTGTTGCATCCCAAACAATTTCTTGAAATTGGGAAAATATTGCCAAGCTATATTCTTTTGAGAGTCAGAGGCACAATCACCACAGGTTTAACTGGTATGTTAACGAATAGTGTAGGGTGACTTCAAGATAATCGCGTAGGCAAAAAGGACAATCTGGCGCTCATAATGATCAGCTGTATGTGAAATGCAATAAGGGTTATAAATGCAATTAAAGTGAGTATCTTGCTATTATTATGATTTTTTCTCTTGTGGCATATCAAACGTGAGTTATGGATTTTCTTGTTTTAAACCGAAGCTAGAGAATAACCAGAGCAAAGAATATTTGAGTCACGAAAGGCAATGGATGTTAATGATTACAATAATGATCCACTTTTGAGAGAGTGCTATATTAATGTGAAGTTATAGCTCCAACAATCATAGATGGCCACGTCCTTGATTCACCACTGGTAGGCTGCCTTAACAGTCGATTCTATTCCTTTTAACCGATTTATGCAATATAGTAGTGTATGCATGAATGTATGATTAATTTTTTTTTAAATGTTACTTTTGAACCCCCACATGAGTATTGAGAAATATATGTAGTTTTTCATCAAACTAATTATTTGTTTATCACGTGAAATTGTGTATAGATGACATTTGGGCAGAGGAAGAATTTAATGGTAGTTTAATGCTACTCAGTTCCTAATTCAATATTAGAAAACTATAAAATCCATGCAAATATAAGTCTGTATAGCTTAGGCATCTTAGTATTAGTTCAATTCAATAAATGTGGAATAATGTAAATTGGCCTAACCTTTGTCCCATTTTCTCAGTAAGTTGGTTTAAAGGTAAGTAATTAAATAATTGTTAGATTAGCTTTAAGTTGTGCAAGTTCATGGCATCAAAGTGATGATTTTAGTATGGATTTATTGCTAAGGATTTTGGAGTTACCTGTTTTGCAAAAGAGAGTAGAGAGGCTAGGAGTTACTGTCTAAGGTAATTCGACTCATTATTTTTTTTATTTTGAGTAAAACTTATCTTGTAGATTTTTTAATTTTGAGTAAAATCAAATTATTCACTAATTGAAAATACTTTGATCCTTCATAAAGTTTTATATTCCATAGAGATATAGATATTGGGCCTTGTGATCTTATATGTACAAAGGATAATGAAAGCAATTGCGTCATGAATGCATTTCTTGTAATCTTGCATTTAATGTATGCTACTATCTTGAAATATGTTTTAATATTAACTATAATTGTTAGTGTGTTAAAGTCATTTAAAGTATGATGTTTCTAATATGACACAAGAATTTAGTAGTATTAGAAGATTATTAGTCTTAGTAAATCAAATGAATTTTTGTGGTATTATGATAAGAGGTTGAGTTCATGAATTAAGTAATGTCGAGATTGAGTCCTAGAGTCTAGATTCATGACTAGAGTGTATGTTATTTTAGTGATCTAGGTCATACTATCATTAATATTCTCTCTAAAACATCTTTAAATTGTTTTATTTTTAGATTTATATTATCTCTACTATTTCACAGGAGGAATCAAACTCATGGAGATAAAGAATGGTATCAGTTTCATTATCATCTTAGTATCATTATTGAAATATTCCCTCACTTAAATTATTCTTCCAAGAACTTAGAATATGTTAATTATGTTATGATAAGAGGATTGAATCATTCTCAATGAATATGTATTAGAAAAATAGATGAAATCATAACTAGATCTAACTAGATGTTGAATTTTATGTTGTATATATTTCTTTTATAAAACCATCTTGTGATTGGAAGTATAAGTCCCGAACTACGAAGTCTCTGTGCTATGCATACGTAGGCAAGGCCATTATGGATGAGCCCCCGAGACATTCGGTCAGCCACATAGGGCCTTAGACTAGTATATTGCTATCTGACATGTTATTGATTGACTTTGTGGAACTAATGTTTGCATTTTAATTGTGTAGATACTGGTCGGTTAACCGTGCAAGGTATAGGAGCTAAGAAAGATTCTTCTCACCTTGTGAATGAATAATTATTTGGGATTTACTGGAAAAGTGTATAATTGTATCGAAATGTCTATATCTTAATTATTATTTATGATGAATATCTTTAAAGTTATGTTTAGTTTAAATTTTGCTAAGTCAGAAGTTAGTCGATTTTCTCCTTAAATCATATTTCATCGATTATTTCTTTATTAAATTAATTTATTATTGTAATCTATTGTTAATTTTGTGAGTGGGCATTGTAGTGAGCTAGTTGGTTACAAAGATTCTAATTGGGCTAGTTCAATGGATGATAGAAAATCAACATTTGGTTATGTTTTCTCACTTGGTTTTAGAGTTGTATCTTGAACTAGTAAGAAGCAAGCAACCATGGTTCTTAAAACTTTAGTCAAAGAAAAATATATTGCTACCATAGTAGTAGGTTGTCAAACAATCTAGATTAAACAAATCTTGGAAGATCTACACTTTATACAGAAACATCTACACTTTATACAGAAACATCCAACTACTCTTATTTGTGATAACAATAGCACCATTGCAATGCCAAAAAATCATGTGTTTTAGGCTAGATCAAAACACAAAGATTTGAAATCATTTTATTTGTGATTTGATACAAGATGGGAAAGCAAAATTGTGGTTCTATCTTACATTTGAACAAATTGGTGATATCTTCACCAAAGCTCTTCCTACCACTATTTTTTCACTTTGAGAGACCAATTAGGACTCATCCCCTTTGAACATCTAGGGGGAGATGGAAGGATTGTGCATGCTTAATGACATGATCAGTTGCAAAATTCACAAGATTTAATTTTCTTACATGATTCCTATATCCATGCAGGAGAGACAATTTTAACACAATTTTTTATTCTTTCTTTTCCATGCGACTTGTTTCCATGAAGATAAACTTTAGTTTTATTTTTAGGCTGGTTTTTTTCATCGAAGTTTTTAGAGTAATACTTGCAGATTCAGTTTTATTTAGGCTACTATTAACTCTATTTATACTATATTGTGTTTGTTGTTTTTCCAATGTATGAACTGTTTTCTTTTTTGCTATGCTGATTGTTCATATGAATGGGAAGATTTATTTTTTTTAGCTTTAGAATTTTACTGTTTAGAATTCCTCAATATAGTATTATAGTTTTTTAAATTTCTTCATAATGGCAACAAATTAAAATTCCCTCGCAGAAAACGTCCATGGCCTACCTTAGAAAATCTCAATTTCTGGGAAAACTTCTCCATCAGGCTCTCGCAGCACTGGCCATGAAATATGGATCCGTTCTATTTCTCCACTTGTGCTCCCTCCCCACCATTGTGGTGTCTTCTCCTACAATGGCAAAAGAATTCCTCAAATTTCGTGATTTGATCTTTGCAACCAAACAACATTTTACACTAGGGAAATACTACGCTATGATCATAAAGACGTGGGCATGGCCCCTATGGAGCGTATCAAAGGTAGACGAGAAAGTGAAGATAATCTAGTATTTTAGATTTGTTTGAATTTTTGGTACTTTGTTTCTAGAATCACCCTTTAAAAATTTCCAAGAAATAATGATGTATTGAAATGGAGAAGAATATTTTAGTATATAAAATTATACAAATATTTTGATAACATCTATCAAGTATTGTGGTACGAAGAGGAAGAGGAAATTGAGATAAAGGGTATAGCTTGTTTAGGTAACGACCAAGGCAATCGTCAATCTAGTTTTGTGGAATCATAAAACTATCTCTGTTTCTATTTACCTTTTAGCATTATATCAAAGAGTTCTCATACCATAGCCATATCTGAGATAGCTAGGTCACTGTCTTGAAGGGATGTCTCCTGATATGCCATTTTTGGATAGTAAAAATTTGTAAAAGCAGAGGAATTATTGGTGAATATTAGCAACAAAAGATCCACCCTTATGAAAGAAGATTTACTAGCTCGAATTTTGGTTAGTAATATGTTGATGGCAAAATTCTTTCATGAAATAGTAAAATCTACAAATCCAAAAATGTTAGACAAGGCACATTACCCCTTTAACAGAATGCCTCAAACAGATCTGTTGTTCTAAACTATAGTGATTGCGAGATATGTAGAAAATACATTTGTTCAAAAGGCTTTACATACTCTATGCAGGGTTGTTGACCATGGTCATTCTAACAATCATATCAACAAAAAGAAAAAAAGTCAATGTAAATTTTTACATCTATTTTCTATTTTTATTGATAAGATTTTGTACAAAATGTCTTTTTCACAACATACAAAGTCAGATCCGTCGTAGACTTCTAAAAAAATTATTTCATTCTATTTTATTTTGGGTATGCCTAGTGTTGATTGGATTTGATTCCAATTTTGAGTTTTACAACAATACATTAAACACATAGATTTGAATGACAGTTCTAATAGTTTTTAGTGTTACACAAGAGACAGAGTATTAATAGAGTTAAAAGTATAGCACACATAAGTCAACAATGTAGTAAATTTTTATATCAATAGAAATGAAAATATAAAAAAATAACAATAATTTCATTTATGCACTAACTACTCACTAATATGAAGTAATAAGAAAATAGATAAATGATATTTTGGAAATTATTGGATAAGGAAATTAAATACAAACTATATCAATCCTGCTGTTTTTTTATATGATGATTGGTTAAATAAGTTAAAAAAGCATTAGTATTCCTCCTTGGGGGGCTATTCTTAAATATCATCCACTTCAACAGTCAAAGGTCACTTTTGACCAATTAAAATAAGAAAAATATTTACCATTTTTTATTGTGCATGAATTGTAAAATTTCTATTGAGTGTTTGACCATTGAAGTGAATGATATTTAAGTAGAGTATGCTTCAGGGGAGTACTAAAAAATTTAGAATATTTTACCTAGTGGCCATGAATAAAATCTTGACCAAGACCAAAGGAACATTCCATATTGCCTATCCAACCTTCTGGGTGCACATTTCACCATATTTATTAATTAATTAAAATTAAGAATCATGTATGCATGTTTTCCCTTAACAAATAAGGGCAATTGTGCATACATGATTCTTAATTTCAATTTCTTAATAAATAAGGGCAAACGTGCATACATGATTCTAAATTTCAATTAATTAAGAAATATGATGAAATGTACATCTTGTTTTATTCTATGTGATGATTGGCTAAATAAGTAAAATTTAGAATCATTTAGGTGGTGACCATGAATAAAGTTGTCACCAAGATTAGGGAGGCACCCTATTTAAATACCACACTTTTCAACAGACAAACTCTCAATAACAATTTTACATCTCATCCATAACAAAAAGTGGTTATCCTACTTTTATTGACCAAAATTTATATTTTAAGAATAGCGGCATGTAGCAGCAGACAATTGAATCATTGAAAAACTTAATACATCTACTAGAACTTATTAGCCGTTAAAAAAGTCTAATCCGACAGAAACGGAAAAGAGGAAGAGAGGTGGATTTTAAGAGGACCGGGGGTTGCAAGTCAAAAACAAACAGAAGAGTTGTGCCACTGTCATCAGAATTAGCAGCACGGCAGCCATGGAACCAGCGAGCAGCCATGGCTTAGAAAAATAAGCACTTACAAACTCACTCGAGAGTTTCTTGTACTTTCTTCTCCTGTACTTATGCAATGTTGTTCTGACATGATCAATAGTTTTGCAGCCCTGATAGCCAAATTGAAAAGATCTACCACTTGTTGGTTACTTCCAAGGTAGTTGTTAATCACCTCTGCGTTTCTCAGCACTGCAACATCCTCCTCATTATCGATGAGCTCATCCATTAATAACACAAACTGAGTCATTGGTTTCGGACCGTACCCTCGAACAGCCACTTCGGCTGATCTTAAATGTCATCCACTTCAATATTTAATGGTAAATTCTGGCCAATGAAAAGTTTTCCTATATTTAACACTTTTTGTTGTGAATGAAATAAAAAAATGCTATTGACTGTTTGACTGGTTCAACTCTGAAAGTGGATGACATTTACATAGAGCGGGCCAGTTCCATTGCAACAATGCTTCCCATCACTGAATATAACTGCAAGGTTACCCTTATTTGTGGTAAGTAAAGCGTTGATGTTTTCTCATCAAATCTTATCCATCGAATGGACGAAGAATAGTCATGCCACCTTGTTGGATCTTGCTGGATTGCGCTTTTTATATCTTTAAAGAGCACTGGTTGGATCTTCACTCCTGCGCGCGTGAGTTCCAATGCTGTTGGGAGCTTCAGATACACCATATCGACCGCGTTGGCAGGACTCGTATTTGAGGAGGAAAACCACAAAGGAAGACTACACCAACATCCACAAATGGGCTTCATTGAATCAATCCATTTCTCAAAGCAGATCTGCCTGCTATTGCTATGGGCTTCACTATCAGCGAAGGAGTTAACATTCTCACTGACCATGCACCTGTAGACTA
This sequence comes from Cunninghamia lanceolata, assembly GCA_027924645.1. NCBI lineage: Eukaryota > Viridiplantae > Streptophyta > Pinopsida > Cupressales > Cupressaceae > Cunninghamia > Cunninghamia lanceolata. The sequence goes on from BSBN01001673.1 coordinate 1,272,041, forward strand.
CTTCTAGGGCATGTTTCTTACAATACATGTTGTAAGAAACTCTGGCATTCCACATAAAAACTTTATGTCTGTTCGCACACCAAAGCAGCATATTCATTAAGTTTTCCACTTTTCTTTTCGCGGCTTCTGCAGAACCCATCTCTATTTTAAGGAGATCCTTCAAAACCGAGAGAGGTACTTGGTTTTCAAATAAAAGGATATCGCTCATTAGTCTTTCTCTGATGGGATTTTGAAGATCGACATCAAAAACCGCATCATACTTCCACTTAAATGCAATCACTTCCTCTTGATAAAAACGCTCAACATAATCAAATCGAGATACTTGCGTTTCATACAAATGACGATCTTCGTTATTAACTTTTACATAATTAACTGCTTGACTGGGACTACACTCTCATGCAATTTGCAGTCAGGAATATCGTTGGGCATGCTTGGATAAGAGGATATGAGGGCTGCGTTTTAAACTACTCAGATGTGGTCTCCCAGCGTTTATCCAATATTATGGACCTAGTCATGGATGGTGAGTATGTGCATGCTTTAGCCTTAGACTTGTTTTTCAAAAACATTTACACTGTTGACAGGTGGGAAATGGCGGTAGCTACTTACAGCATGGATTAAGGGGAGGCTCTAATTGGGGGGCTTTTCAACCTTTCTTCCCTGCGTGCTTCTACTTCATATCAAGCAATTTACCGAGCCTTGCAATCCAGTCTAAAATCTATGAGTAGTGATGAAATTGACAATGTTCTATGTTCCTATAGTTTTCTGATCTCTAAAAAAAAAACTAAGAGGATTAAGAATGTATTTACGGCTATTTAGTTCTTAAGGATCCGTGCCCCCGATTTAGCGCCACGTATGCCCCAGTACACCCTGGAGGACCTTGATAAAGAAGTCCAGCCAATTGCGGTTGTGGATTTGGATGAGCAGAATCTTCCTGCAGCTTCGGCAGTGGCGTGAGGGGGAGGTGACGGGTCGTGATTTCTTTGTGCTCTGGTGTTGGTGGTGGTCTGGTCAAGCTTGGCATCTCCTTTTGGTGGTTAGTGATAGTGTTTTTTGTCTTGTTTTTGTTAGCTCCCACTGTTGAATAGTTATTTTCCTTTCTGGTGTTTTATGGACTGAGCGTCGGGAGTTGTTGGTGGTCGGTTGTGCTATGACCCTACGTCTAGTTGGCTGGGAGACTGAAGGTTATGGATTTGCTTTATACTGTCTTTTTATTGTTAGATCTGACCATTGCAGGGCCTTCCATTTTTAGTTTGGCTATCTTCAGCTTTGGACTTTTCATTATTATATGTAAAAACTCTTTTATTAATCTATAGGTGCTTGCCACCTTTTTCTAGTTAAAAAAAAAACTTTTCCATAATTAACCAGAAATTGATAAACAAAACATGCACCTCTAACTACAATCCACGCTAATTCTATGGAAGTAAAGGGAATATGTTCACCATAGAACTCCCTAATCTTCTTGTCCTTGGGCAGTATGTGCTCTTCAACAATTGACTTGATAGAAGCCTATGGATTACTCCTCTGGATCCTATTTTGCATCCTTCGAACTACCTCAGATTTGGACTTATTCATGCTTTCCAGTTCCTTTCTCCCATAATGAAAAGGGTCGATGTAAAAAAGATGTGGACTGTACAAACCATCTTTAGAGTCTCGCGGTAGCCTTGGCAGTCGGAAGATCCGAGCCGAGCTTACATCGAGTATATCCTTTTCATTCATCGTCAGCTAATATCCCACTTGAATTAAACAGCTACTACTACTGCAGCTTTTAAGGTTGTTTGAATTGATCTCTACTATGACCATTTCATCCTTGTCCATTTAAATTTATTACATTAATAGGCATTCCTTCAGTGAAATGCACTAAATACATTATATAAATCAATGGTGAACATAAAATAAATAGACTTGGCCAGTTTTTCTTTCACCTGAAATTGTGGACTTTTTTCCTTCAACGACCAGATTTTTTTTTTTAACCAGAAAAAGGGGAGTGAACACCCGTATATTAAGAAATAATAAAAGTATTACAGAAAACATGGCCGAAGCCCAGTCTAGAGGAATAAAACCAAAAACACACCAAGCCATCACAGAAACTAACAAAAGAAAAATGAATGAGAAAAAGTCACCCATTCGATCACCACTTAGGCCGCCACTACGCAGACGGGCAAAGAGAAAACACTGAGGAAAACAACCCACAGCACCCGAAGTCACCACCAAGGCAAGAGCGGAAAAAACGAAACCAGCCATCCACCCACGCCAGACGCAGCCGAAGAAACCGCTAGAGCCACCCCCACACCGACACCAAACGAACAGACATGGAGACCGCCAACAACCCATGCACTCCCAACCACAAAAAAAGAATCCCACCACCCCCGCAGCACAACGCAGCCAACATAGGACCACCAGTAGCAAAAACATCTGAACATAGACCACGAACCCCACGAGAGACATCACGCCGCTGGTGGAGCAGCCGGTAGAGCTTGTGCGTCCATCTCCATAGAAGGCTCAGACTGGCCACCCTCCTCCACCTCAGACAGTGCGTAAAAAGGCAATCCCGGGGCCAGGTCCGAAGCATGGATCCTGAGAAAGTGAATTGCTGTGAAAACATCCTTGATTCGCTTGAAGCGCATCATCCAATTCCGCACTACACAGAGATTTAAGACTAGATTGCATTGCCCTATAAATCACCTGCTGAGGAGGGGAATTCTGCAGAGAAGTGAGGTTAAAAATCCCACCGATGAGGGCGTCTCCTTGGTCCATCTTATAATTAGCTACTACCACCTCCCATCGTTCCATCGTATAAATGTTCTTGAATACATTTTTTTTTTGGATGAATACATTGTGACATCTAGTTTTCCTTCACTTGAAATTGTGGAGTTTTATTTTTCATGGACCAGTTTCATTCAATACAATCAGTCAAAACTAGGCTTAAAGTCAACGAAGATCATTTTATTAAATGTCCAAGGTTTCTTCTATTATTGGTGTTATGTCGTGCAATGACCAAAGCATTGCATCATCCCGTTAGACTTGCAAATCAGCATGGTATGGCTGAGACCTAATAAATCATTCTAATTCTTCACTTGTCATCAATAACAAGAGACTTATTGCCTCATGTTTGTGTAATTTGAAAAAATTGCATTCAATTTAATTTTAGAACTAATGTATTATATTGATTGAAAATAGATATTTAATTGTTTTCTAATTTTTTCTAACACTTATATTTTTTAGTGTTCTACTAATTTTTTTTTGAGTGTGTAAATTGTTAATAATATGTGTTAGTTCTTAACTTTATTGATATGTTAGATACAAGTATTTATAAGCGGACTAAAATATTGAAGAGGTATATAATATATATACAAACACAAAGTAAAATAAACTATTTATATTACTAATGTATATGCAGTATAGTGAACTATTATAATGTGTACTATTACATATATAATAAATACGGACGATTTACATATATAATAGTTAAGAAGAATTGTAAAATAAACTATTTATGTTATTAATGTATACACATTATAGTGAACTATTATAATGTTTACTATTACATATATAATTTAAATACCGATGTTTTACATATATAATAATTAAGAAGAATTGTAAAATAAACTATTTATATACTAATGTATATGCATTATAGTGAACTATTATAATGTTTACTATTACATATATAATAAATACGTGCATTTTACATATTTAATAGTCAAGAAAAAATGTAAAATAAACTATTTATATTACTAATGTATATGCATTATAGTGAACTATTATAATGTTTACTATTACATATATACTACATACCAACATTTTACATATATAACAGTTAAGAAGAATTGTAAAATAAACTATTTATATTACTAATGTTTATGCATTATAGTGAACTGTTATAATGTTTACTACTACATATATAATTTAAACACTGATGTTTTACATATATAATAGTTAAGAAGAATTGTAAAATAAACTATTTATATACTAATGTATATGCATTATAGTGAACTATTATAATGTTTACTATTACATATATAATAAATACGTGCATTTTACATATATAATAGTTAAGAAATTTTTTAAAATAAACTATTTATATTACTAATGTATATGCATTATAGTGAACTACTATAATGTTTAACTATGCATACTAATAATTGTTTAAATATATATAATTGTATCTATGGTAACTAGTTTTAACATTATAGTACAATTGTTCACTATCAATGGCTTCAATTATAATGAAATACATTATATTAATACAACTGTAGTCAACTATTATTGTTTATGATTTATAATTATTAATAATTTATAATATTAATTAATTAAGGTTTATATTTAATTATAGTTAAATTATGTAGATTGTATATTAGTAATCTATACAATTTAACTATAATTATTAATGTTTAAATCATATTAATAATAAATTAACTAGTATATATAAATATCTATTTGACATTAATTATATTATGCCCATTACTATTAGTAATTAATATATTAATAGTAAATATATAATAATATCAAGAAGTATTTGTTGCAAGTATGGGCCTAACTGGTGTTATCATTGATGTCAACATACTCCTGTTACATTAATGATAAGGATTGGACGAGCTGTGTGCTAAGGATATTGAGAAAATTAGTCTCAATAAGGAACAAAGAAGAACAGGGAAGACAGTAAGGTAAAAGTCCAAGATAGGATGAGGATCAGAGGATGTGGATTAAAGGGTTTGTAGATATGTGTCTTAAGGTCGTCCAGTAGATATTTCAAAGGTCCACATGAAGATCTGAAGAAGTTGTGGCTATTCAAGATAAACCGGTTCTAGCAGGTGTTCAGTGGTGATAGAGTGAGACAGATAGGTCTGGTGAGATCCAGAAATGCATTGTCCTATTCTGTGGATTTCAGGGAGTGTTGAGGAAGTCTTTGTGAAGTGTCAACTTGATTGATTCATGGTTTGAAGGTCTGCAAGCATCTATTCTTTTGTGACAGTGATGACAATTTGTGTTCTTGAGGTTCCGAATGAAGGAGAGAAGGATTTCAGTAAGCAAATGAAGTGTGGATGTTCTTTGTGATTCAAGCAATCTTGTGGTGGTCTTTGGATCGTGTCCAGTTCGTGTTGGTGGTCCGCATTGGAGTTGGAACTCGCAATTGGAGAATATCTTCCAGATGATGGTGTTCTTCCTGAGACAGGCCGACCGGATGAGTTATGCATCTTGCGGATGATCTTGTGGATGTTTGCCGACTTAGATGATCATTCCTAAGTTGATGCCTTGTATAAATAAGGGATTGTGAAGTCATTTTGAAGTTGTCCTTGTGGAGCTGAGTGTGTGGTAGTGAGGAGAAGAGCGAAAGGCAGAGCAGGAGTATTGAGCTTAATGGAACTAATTCAAGCATGGTGAAGATGCTATTTTCCAGTTCAAGTAGGTGATACTTATTTCTTGTAGACAGTGTGTCTCTTGTAGGCATTGAGCCTCTTGTGAGCAGTGTGCTCGGGTAGTGAGCCCTAAGTGGCATGTGCCATTTTGTTCTTTCTATTCTTCTAACAGAGAATACATTCTTGGGTTAATCACCCCATGGTTTTTCCCTTAACCAAGTTTTCCACATCAAAATCTTGGTGTCTCATGCGTTGTTATGTTTCTACTCTTGATTTATTGCATTATGTTTCCATGATTGATTTATTATTAAGCTGTTGAATTGCAAAGCAGAATTAAGTGTTTAAATTGCAAGAAAGTTTTGCACAACTGATTCACCCCCCCTCTTAGTTGTGTGCCCTAAATCTAACAATTGGTATCAGAGCCAAGTTCCTCTAAAAGGAGCTTAACCACTTGAGGAGATCCAGAATGTCGTCCTACAAGAAGGATAGTCTGAAGTTTGATGGAACCAATTTTAGTCTGTGGAAAGGTCGAATGAAATGTCACTTACAATGTATGGGAATGGCGTACTGGACCATGGTTCCAATACAATATGTACCTCCACAGGGTGGTCTAAAAACCCTAAATGAAATCACAGATGCCGAAAATAATTTGCGGACTATAGAGACTCTTCTAAGTACATTATCTGACTCAGAGCTCTCAAATGTTATTGACCTATCAACTGCTTTTGAGATTTGGAAAAAAATGGAACTTTTACATGAAGGAGATCAGTATGTTAAATGTGCAAGGCTACAGAGTCTTAAAGGGAAATTTAAAAATCTGAAGATGAGAGATGATGAAAATATTACTACTTTTTTGCCAAGAGTAAATGAGCTTGTTTGTGGAATTAGAAATGCTGGTGGAGTCTTGGATGAAAATGAGATTGTTGGCAAAATTCTCAGATCCCTTCCTGCTTCTTACAAAATCAAGGTTGCTGCCATTGATGAATTCAGAGCCCATACAACTGTCACAAGAGATCAATTGGCTGGCAAATTGGCTGCATTTGAAATGATCGAGTTTGGAGATGATCCCCCTAAGACTGAATCTACATTCAAAGCCAGTGCCTCTGTAAAAGGTAAACAAAGGTTTGATCTGGGAGAGAACTCTTCAAGGAAACTGTCATGGTATGAAAAAGAAAGAAAAGACCTGGAAGAAGAAGTAGAAACTGCTCAACTTGAAGCCCTTATTGTAAAGAGACTGCCACGAGGATTTGGTAAGTATGAAGGGAAATTGCCTTTTAAGTGTTTTAACTGCAATAAGATTGGTCATTTTTCCTCAAGATGTCCGGAAAGATTTTCAAGGCCAAATCCTAACAGATCAAGGTTCCAAAAGAATTGTTACTATGTTCATGAAGAAGATGACAATGAAGGAGTAACAGATGATGAATCAGAGACAGGAAATAAATCTAGAAATGAATGGGTGTTTATTGCCATCAAGGAAGAAAAACCAATATCCTCTGTATCTGTTAATCATAAAGTTGTAGAAAGAGCTCTGGTTGCCCAAATTGAAGAAAAGGATGATTGGGTCATTGACAGTGGTTGCTCTCACCATATGACAGGTGACAAAAATAATTTCATAGACTTGGAAAGGTATGAAGGAGGAGTGGTGAAGTTTGGTGATAATTCTGCTGGTAGAATCAAAGGAAGAGGAACTATTTCTTTTGATGGAAGGAACAAAACCGGTAATGTTCTATATGTTGAAGGCTTGAAGCACAATGTTCTCAGTGTTGGATAGTTGGTAGACAAAGACTATGATCTCCGGTTCAAGAATGGAAAATGCAAGATCTTTGAAAGCTCCGGAATAGAGATTGCATTCGGTACCCAAACTAAAGGTAATATCTTCCACTTGGTTGGTACTGGTAAAGGTTGCTTATTTGTTCAAGTTGATCAGAGTTGGTTATGGCATAGGAGAATGTGTCATGTGAATTTTGATAATATCATCAAGATAAGCAATACTTAGGCTGTAAGAGATCTTCCAAAATTGGTGAAACCTACTAATAGCTTGTGCAAAGAATGTCAGTTGGGTAAGCTGAGCAGAGTCACGTTCAAGAGTAAGGAACTGTCTTCTACCAGATTATTGAACTTAGTTCATACTGATCTTTGTGGTCTGACAAGAATTAGGAGTATGCAAGGTGATAGATACTTCATGTTACTAATTGATGACTATTCCCAAATGATGCGGCTAACTTTTCTAAAAGAGAAATCAGAAGCTTTTGAGAAATTCAAAATATTCAAGGCTATGGTAGAGAATGAAACCAGATTAAAATTAAAATGTCTAAGGTCTAATAGAGGTGGAGAATTCACATCCGGTGAATTCTTAGAGTTCTATGAGAAACATGGAATAAAGAGACAGTTGTCTGCTCCTAGGACTCCACAGCAGAATGGAGTGGTGGAGAGAAAGAACCGAACCATTCAGGAAGCTTCTAGGACCATGATGATGGAAGCAAATGTTCCTCATATCTATTGGAGAGAAGATGTCAGCACTACAGTCTATACTCTTAATCAAGTTCAAATCAGAAGCAATACTGGTAAGACTCCTTATGAACTTTGGTTTGGCATCACCCCTACTATGAGGTATTTCAAAGTTTTTGGTAGCAAATGTTACATTAAAAGAGATGAAGATCTAGGAAAGTTTGATGCTAGAAGTGATGAAGGAATATTCTTGGGTTACTCTACTCAAAACAAAGCTTACCGGTGTTATAACAAAAGACTGAGAAAGATGATAGAAAGTACAAATGTGAAGGTTGATGAGGGAATTAAGAAACCCTCAAGGTTTTATGAATATGATGAAGATGATCAGAATGGTGCGCTGATTCAAGGAGCCCAAGCTTCTTCTGAAAGTCAGATTCAAACTAATTCGGTAAATCAGGAAGAAGAGATGAGTTTTAATGAGCCTGATCAAGAATCATAAGTGCAAGAATTTTCCAAAGTTCCCAGGTATGTAAGACTGAACCACTCTGAAGATCAGATCATAGGTGATAAAAGCAAAGGTGTACAAACAAGGAGGATTTCTCAAGATTCAGATGAGTACTGTCTGATTTCAAAGATTGAACCTAAGATAGTGAATGAAGCTTGCAATGGTGAAAATTGGACTAAAGCAATGGAAGAAGAGTTGATGCAAATTGAGAAAAATCACACTTGGGATCTTGTTCCCAGACCTAGAAACAAGAATGTGATTGGAACCCAATGGGTCTTCCAGAACAAACTGAATGAAGTTGGTGAAGTAATTAGAAATATAGCCAGATTGGTCTGCAAGGGCTACTCTCAAATTGAAGGAGTTGATTTTGAAGAAACTTTTACTCTGGTGGCAAGAATTGAAGTAGTCAGATTATTTCTTGCATTTGATGCCTTCGAAGATTTCAAAGTGTATCAGATGGATGTCAAGTCTGCCTTCCTAAATGGTGACTTAGAAGAAGAAGTGTACATTGAGCAACCGGATGGATTTCAATTGTCTGATCATGATGATATGGTCTGCAAGTTGAAAAAGGCACTATATGGACTGAAGCAAGCCCCAAGAGCCTGGTATGAAAGATTGGATAAGCATATTTTGAAGATTGGTTTCAACAAAGGTACTGCTGACAGTAACTTGTATTTCAAAATTGATCATGAAAACATCTTGATTGTTGAAGTATTTGTGGATAATATCATTTTTAGAGGAAGAGACAGTATGTGTAAAACTTTTGCAAATCAAATGAAAAGTGAATTTGAGATGTCTATGCTTGGGGAAATGAATTTCTTCTTGGGTCTGCAAATCACTCAAACAAAGAAGGGAATCTTCATTTCTCAGACCAAATATGTGAAAGAATTGTTGAAGAAATTTGGGATGGAAGACTCAAAACCAATGAATACTCCCATGGCAACCGGATGTAAATTGGGCAAAGATGATGACTCTCCTAAGGCTGATCAGAAAATGTACAGGTCAATGATTGGAGGATTGTTGTATCTCACTCACATTAGACCTGACATTATGAATGTTGTTGGTCTTGTTGCTAGATTCTAAGCTGATCCTAGAGAATCTTATGTCATAGCAATCCAGAGGATTTTTAGATATCTAAAGGGACAGTTGAGTATGGTTTGTGCTATCCCAGAAATCATGATTTCTCTCTTCATGCATATACAGATGCGGATTGGGCAGAGATGTGGATGACCGGAAGAGTACCAGTGGTGGAGCATTCTTTTTGGGGAAGAAATTGGTTTCTTGGCTAAGCAATAAACAAGAGGCAATTTCTCTGTCCACTGCAGAAGTAGAATATATTGCAGCTGTAGGTAGTTGTACTCAAGTTTTGTGGATGAAGCAAATGCTAAGAGATATCAGAGTAGAGTATGAGGAGCCTATCACAATCTTCTGTGATAATTCAAGTGCAATAAATATATCTAAGAATCTGGTGTTGCATTCAAAAACTAAGCACATATCCATCAAGTTTCACTTTTTGAGAGAGCAAGTGAACAAGAATGAAGTCAGATTAGAGTTTGTGCCTTCCAAGGATCAGATTGCAGACATCTTTACTAAACCTCTTCCTAAGGATTCTTTTGAGTATCTTAGGGATAAGCTAGGGGTCATTGCCCCTTCAATGATAAACTAAGGTGCACTAAGGTGCATCAGTCCGGTGGATATCACAGTCATATCTTGTGATCTAAATTGATGATGGGGAACTGCTACTCAGGGGGAGCAGCAGGTATGATTCTAAAGTGTTGGAATTGCAAGTATGTGCCCTTTTCCATTGATGTCAAAGGGGGAGAGAAGACATGTGAAAAACAAGTGGTTACTGATGAAAGGGGGAGCAGTTAAGGGAGAGAATAATGGTTAGGCAGAAGAAAGAGAAGCTATATTCAATGATGAATGCAGATACAAGACATCTATAAATACTGTGTCGTAGTTAATGAAACTAACACAACAGTTCGTAGTTATACCATAACTGCAGAAACTGACGTAACAGATGTAGTTACGTATAGAAACAATGTAATATTTTATGCTGACATTCCCCCCCTTATTACATTATTTTTACAAATGTACCCCCTAAAGAGTTCAAATTTGATCCTACCAAGAGATTTGGTGAACATATCTGTGATCTAAGAGTCTGTAGGGCAGTACTGGAGCTGGATGTGGTGGTTCAAAACTTGATCCCGAATGTAATGACATTTGACCTCAATATGCTTAGTGCACTCATGGAAAACTAGATTCTTCACAAGTTTTAACACACCCTGATTGTCGCAATGAAGAACTGGTGACTTGTCTTCAGGAATGTCCATATCTGCCAGAATGTGACGTAACCAAATCACTTCGCACATAGCTCATCATGTAGCGCAATATTCAGCCTCAGTGGATGAAAGAGCAACAACAGTTTGCTTCTTACTAACCCACGAAATCAGCCCAGATCCAAGATGAAAAACATAGCCTGAGGTGGATTTCCTGTCATCTATAGATCCTGCATAATCCGAGTCTGTATATCCCTGTAAGAAGAACTGGCTGCTCTTCTTATACTCCAGACCATAATCAACTATGCCTCGGATATATCTCAACACATGCTTTGCTGCAACCCAATGACACTTCTTTGGCTCCTGCATGAATCTAGCGAGATAGCTTACAGCAAAACACAAGTCTAGTCTAGTGTAGGTTAAGTAGATAAGACTCCCAACCAGCTGCCTATAGAGAGTGACATCTACTTGAGGTGAATCCTAGAAACGGGATAGTTGCAAACCTTTCTCCATTGGAGTGGAAATTGGCTTACAGTTGACCATTCCATATTTTTCCAGGAGTGTCTTGGCATATTTCATTTGGGAGATGAATATGTGGTTCTTCTTCTGCCATATCTCCAAGCCAAGACAATAATGAAGTAGCCCCAAATCTTTCATGTCGAAGGAATTTTTGAGATCATTCTTTACATCATCAACGAGACTATTTGAGCTGCCAGTGAGAATAAGATCGTCCACATACAAAACTAGAATGACAATCTCTGTGCCTACCTTCTTAATATACAAATTAGGATCTGAGGGGCTACGAGTGAATCCATGCTGCAATAGGTGACCATCAATCTTGATGTACCATGCCCTAGGAGCTTGCTTAAGGCCATAAAGAGATTTGATAAGACGACATACCTTGTGTGGATGATGTTCATCAACAAACCCTTCTGGCTGGGTCATGTACACTTCTTCTTTGAGATCACCATTTAAGAAAGCACTCTTAAAATCCATCTGTTGAAGCTTCCATCCCTTCTGCGCTGCCAATGCACAGACCATTCTGATAGTTTTGATCTTCACAGTGGGTGCAAGGTCTCTTCATAATCAATGCCTTCTTGTTGAGCATATCCCTTTGCTACAAGTCGTGCTTTGTACTTGTCGATAGATCCATCTGCCTTGTACTTTGTTTTGAAGATCCATTTGCAGCCAATGGGTTTCTTCCCTTCAGGCAAATCGACAAGTTCCCAAGTATGATTTTGCATCAGAGAATCATACTCTGCATCCATAGCCTTCTTACACTGAGGTTGTCTTAATGCCTCTCGAACTGTGTTAGGTTCAGTGTTGTCAACAACAGTACTCATGAGTGCAAGATTCACTTCATTTCTTGTCTGACTCCTGGTTCTGATTCCTGATGAAGTGTCTGGAAGAGTGTGCAGGTTAGAGTCCCTGATTGTACTTTGGACCCACTTTGGAGGTTGACTGTGCTGCTACTAGTGTGCAATGTTTTCTAGAGGGCCCAGATCAACATACAACTCTCCTTGTAGTTCACTTTCTCTGTGAGAGTCTTCTCCATGCTCATCATCTAATTGTGAGAGCAATTTATGAGAAGTAGGAGGCTGTTGCTCTTCTTTCTGTGATAAGGAATCAAATGACGATTCATCACATACCACATCTCGACTCTCATGTATCTTCATTGTCTCAGGATCTATGAGACGATAAGCTTTTGATGTAATACTATATCCCAACAATATACACTGAAGTGTCTTAGGATCAGTCTTCTTTCTCCTATTGGCAGGGACATGCATGTATGCAGTGCAACCAAACACCCTTAGATGAGAAATTGAAGGCTTTTGTCCAGTCCATACCTCTTCCGGTGTCTTGTGTTGTAGGATCTTCATTGGTGCCTTGTTGATGAGGTATATAGCTGTTCGTACTGCTTCTGCCCAAAATCTTTCCTCCAACTTGGCTGTGGAGAGCATGCATCGAGCCATCTCCATGACAATCCGATTGCGACATTCTGCAACTCCATTCTGTTGGGGTGTATAGGGAGCAGTTAGGTTCTGCTTGATGCCATGATGCTTCAGGTATGCCACGAACTCCTTGGAGGTGAATTCCCCCCCTCGATCTGACCGGAGGACCAAAAGAGACTGGCTGGCTTCTTTGACAACTTGCTGGTGAAAGTCCTGAAAGTTGGCAAAGGCTTCATCTTTCTTCTTGAGAAAATACACCCAGGTCTTTCGAGAGAAGTCATCCACAAACAATTGGAAGTACTTATGACCTGAATATGTAGCAGGCACGGGTCTGCACAGATCGGTATGTACCAACTCAAGGTGATGTTTAGCATGGAAGCTACTAGCCTCGAACGGATCCCGGTGTTGTTTACCTGCAAGGCATCCAGGACATATAGGCAATGAATTTGACATTGCAGGAAGACCTCTTACCATTTGTTTGGAGCTGAGCTAATGTAAGGAGCTGACTGAAAGGTGCCCATAGCGATAGTGCCAGAGTCCCATAGATTCTATTGTTGAGGCAGATAGAGCTACTATAGGGGAGGAGATAGCATCTAATGCAAACAGTCTATCTTTCATAAATGCTCTAGTAAGTATCATACCTTCTCTTGAGATTAGACAGGTCTTGACCCCATCCTTCACCTGGAACTCAACTTTCAGTTTGTGGTTTAGAAGCTGACTGACAAAGAGCAAGTTTGTTGTCAAACCAGGAACATACAGCACCTTGGTGAGGGTACAATGGCTTGTCCCAAGAGGAATGATGACCTTTCCTATACCCTCGGCAACATACACCTTATTGTTAGCAATTCAAACTCTATCTCCAGTAGGTTGCTCTATAAGTGCATCGAACAACTCACGATTGCCTGTCATATGCTTGCTGGCACCTGAGTCTATCAACCAAATATCCCTCATGGGCTGCAAGGTTTGGGAGACAAGGACTAGATTGTGATGAGTGCCGCAGTTGGTTGTTTCTGGTTCATCTTCTTCTGATGCATCATCTTGTTGGTCCGCTACATTGACTTTGTGCCTTCTGCAACGATGACGGTATTTGGATGGTTGAGTATCACTTCAACCAGAAAATCCTTCTTTACTTAAATTGCCTTGTGTTAAGGCATTGTACCAACAGTTGATAGTGTCATGATTGTTCTTGTTGCATATATGACACCATCAGTTTGCCTTTGGAGGCTTCAATTGTTGATGTTCTTGTTGTTTCTGTGGCTGCTTTCCATGAAACTTTTGACCTTTTGATTGTCTGGAGATCAGGGCCTTGTCTTCAAGTTCACCTTGGACGGATTGAATGGCTTCTTCCTGCTGCAACAAATTCACCAATTCATCATATGAAACATCTTTCTTTTTGATGTTCAGCGTGGTGACAAAGATTTTGAACTAAAATGGCAGTGCTCTCAACGTAATTGGGACAAGTAGTTTGTCCTCCACCTTTTCTCCAAGTGTAACAAGCTCAGTTCGCAGTTCAGATACCCGCCGTAAGAATTCCTCAACTTTCTCGCTAGCCTGCATACTTAGTGTATGTATCTTGGACTGTAGATGGAGGATCTTCATCTGGTTCTTTGCTTGGTAGATTGTGGAGAGAGAATCCCATGCCGCCTTTGATGTTTCTGCATCCTGAATGTGAGGTTGAACTTCATCGGTGATGCTGAGTGTTATCAACATCAATGCTTTGGCATCTGCCTTGTCAAACTTCTACCTTTCATTTGGATCTTCCGGTTTGGATATGTCACCAATGACAATTCCCCATAGCTCCTCAAAAATGAGAATAGTCTGCATCTTTGTCTTCCATGCGGCATAATTTGGCCCTTTCAAAAGTTGAGCATCAGAAAGAAGCAATTTCGGGGTAGACATTTTAAAAAAAAATAATCCAGACAACAAATTTATTATTATTTTATTTGACAGTACATTCACTTTCAAGAGGAAATTTTGGCATGGAGATGAGCACGATAGGTCTGTGCTGTGAGATGGGGACGCTTTGGTGTGCATTCTACCTCATCTTCATCAGCAACATCATAACCCTCGTCTAGTTTTGCTCTAATCTTCCTTGCTTGACATTGTACATCAAATAGAAAGTAATCTAGCAATCCTTGCCTAAACAATTCATCGAATTAGAGATTACTGATGTTTTGCAGGGCATCTAGAAGGGCAAAGTAGAAGCCTGAGCTTTCTAAAATAGCACGTCTACCTCAAGGTGGATCATTCGCATGATTACTGGCCACACTGCTGGCATCAGGTGTGGTGGACATCCAGTTTTCTCTAATTGTGCTGTTCTACAGAGAAATCTTCCTCCTTACTTCTTCAAGCAGGTTTCACCATTGGCAAGATAGCTCTCATGAGCTTGCTACTACCTCTCCTTCGCTGTCTTGTCACCACTATGTAGATGACAACGACTTCTGTTTTCTCTAGTCTCCTTTCAGATATGCTGTAGACACCAAAAATTCTGATCGCTATGAGTTCTTGAACGCTTCACATCACCACAATCAACATTGTTTCTTCCAACAGCAGCATGTGCTTTCCTCTCTTAGCGTGGGTGCTTTCTTCCTTATCATTGCTAGCCTGCACTGTGGGCATTCCTCCTTGTAGATCAACAAGACTTCATTGCCATCCACCGCTCTAATACCATTTAATGGTTAGGCAGAAGAAAGAGAAGCTATATTCGATGATGAATGCAGATACAAGACATCTATAAATACTGTGTGGTAGTTAATGAAACTAACACAATAGTTCACAGTTATACCATAACTGCAGAAACTAATGTAATAGATGTAGTTACGTATAGAAACAATGTAATATTTTATGCTAACAGAGAAGACATGTGAATGGTTGTTGCTGATAGGTGGAGCTATAATAGTGAGGAGAAGTTCTTGTCTGGATGGTCAAAATAGTTTTTCACATCACATGTTGCCATCAATGACAAAGGGGGAGATCGTTGCAAGTATGGGCCTAACCGATGTTGTCATTGATGTGAACATACTCCTATTGCATTAATGATAAGGATTGGATGAGCTGTGTGCCGAGGATATTGAGAAAATTAGTCTCAATCAAGAACATAGAAGAACAGGGAAGACAGTAAGGTAAAAGTCCAAGATAGGATGAGGATCAAAGGATGTTGATTAAAAGGTTTGTAGATATGTGTTTTAAGGTGGTCCAGTAGATATTTCAGAGGTCCGCATGAAGATCTGAAGAAGTTGTGGTTGTTTAAGTTAAACCAGTTTTGGCAGGTGTTCAGTGGTGATAGAGTGAGACAGATAGGTCTGGTGAGATCCAAAAATGCATTGTCTTGTTCTACGGATTTCAGGGAGTGTTAAGGAAGTCTTTGTGAAGTGTCAACTCAATTGGTTCATGGTTTGAAGGTCTGCAAGGATCTATTCTTTTGTGACAGTGATGACAGTCTATGTTCTTGAGGTTCTGGATGAAGGAGAGAAGGATTTCAATAAGCAGATGAAATGATGTTCTTTGTGATTCAGGCAAGCTTGTGGTGGTCTTTGGATCGTGTCCAGTTCATGTTGGTGGTCTGCATTGGAGTTGGAGCTCGCAATTGGAGAATATCTTCCAGATGATGGTGTTCTTCCTGAGACAGGGCGACCGGATGAGTTATGCATCTTGCAGATGATCTTGTGGATGTTTGCCGACTTAGATGATCATTCCTAAGTTGATGCCTTGTATAAATAAGGGATTACAAAGTCATTTTGAAGTTGTCCTTGTGGAGATGAGTGTGTGGTAGCGAAGAGAAGAGCAAAAGGCAGAGCAGGAGTATTGAGCTTAATGGAACTGATTCAAGCATGGTGAAGATGTTATTTTCTAGTTCAAGTAGGTGATACTTATTTCTTGTAGACAGTGTGTCTCTTGTAGGCAGTAAGCCTCTTGTGAGCAGTGTGCTCGGGTAGTGAGCCCTAATTGGCATGTGCCATTTTGTTCTTTCTATTCTTCTAATAGAGAATACATTCTTGGGTTAATCACCCTGTGGTTTTTCCCTTAACCAAGTTTTCCACATCAAAATCTTGGTGTCTCATGCGTTGTTATGTTTCTGCTCTTGATTTATTGCATTATGTTTCCATGATTGATTTATTATTAAGTTGTTGAATTGTAAAGCAGAATTAAGTGTTTAAATTGCAAGAAAGTTTTGCACAACTGATTCATCCCCCCTCTCAGTTGTGTGCCCTAAATCTAACAGTATTGTCATCGTGTTCACTATTTAGAATGTAGTAATATAAATATATATTTGGATAAATTAATATCCAAACATGTTGGACTATGTACATGGAAGCAAAATATGAGCATTTAGGCATGCTACATTAATTACATATGATTTAAATTGATGACCCTTAGACCACAAGATCAAAATTTAAATCGATGGCCAATAAATTATATATGGACTTTAGGCTTTGTGAGAAGGCATATTTCAATGGTTAGTGATGTAATGTAACATTATTTTGTAGCTCGTGGAATACCTTGTCTCATTTCTAGGTGTATACATGAATGCCCTGAACAATGAAGACATGACTGCACTTGACATAGCATCAACAACAGCTCCACACAACTCTAATTGTGCCATCATCATACATAAATTGGAAGGCGTAGGAGGCATTGGGTCAAGTATCATACAAAAATCTAATACTACTTTTGATCCAAGGAGCTATTTGAAGCAAGGGGAGCCACATATATCATGAATACACACATGATTGTTGCATCATTGATTGCCACTATCACATTTGCAGCCATCTTTCAAATCCTAGGTGGAATTGAGGATAAGGCAAAGAATGTATAGTATGGAGGTTTCATAATGACATTTCAAACAATTTTTAGACTATTTTTTTTTTTAAATTATGACTCTTAGCCTTCTCAACTTCCCTGACAGTGGTTGCACTTAAGATGTGGTCTGACAACCCCGCACAAGGCTTAAAATCTTGTACATATTATTCTATCAGATAGATTACAAAGTTCCTTGCAATTATGGGGTACATCATGGTGCTATATGTGAATGGAAGCATTAGTTTTTAGACCTATCAGAGTGCAAACTTGGTACTTATATGCATTGAACATTGAATGTTTAAAATGTAATAAAATTTAAATAATAATTTTATTTTTCACACTGAACCAATAAAAAAACATATAAATAGCATTTATCAAATTATTAATTAATAAAATTAATTATGAGTTATAGTATGTTTGTAAAATGGATTTAATATTCAATGGTGATTGGTCAAATGGGCAAAGGAAATTGCATCACATGGATGCATAAGTTTTCCTACCTTGTGGTGAATGAAATGAATCCTGAAATTGATTAATGTAAATATTGTAGTGAATTTAATGATTCATGTTTTTTAAATCTATTAGTTCTTTTTAACTGCACTTCCTTTTATTCACGTTTTGAATTTCTTTTCTTTACTAAGGGTAATTGGGAATGGTGTAGCAATTATCTAATTATATTACGTATCAAATTGCAGTCATCATATTTGTATGTCTAACCACTTGGATAGCTAGCAAATGTAAAATATGTTTCCCCATAATCACACTTACATGAATTACACTACAGAAAATGTTGAAGTATACCTACTTAGAATGCAAATTTGTTAACATTATGGGCCCTGTAATTTGTGAACATTAATTAACATATTTAAGTTGCATGAATAATTCAAATGAAAGGATGAAATATAGATGCCGTACTAAAGAAATCACCGTTAAAATATTGTTTTTGTTGTGCGACAGATAATGAAAATGGTTCTCGTCGATAATTTTTCACTTTTAAGAGAGCAGCTTCGTAGAGGAGGTAAACATTCCAAAGAGTTGTTGGCATCTTGGGAAAATAGCGAATACATAGTATTATATGTAGCTTTTAATAATTTCACCACAATACCCCAATCAGATGTCTTAGCTTAATCTTTCAAGAATAGCACCATTTTTAGTCTTATTTGTTGAAAAACCTAGATTAATTTTCCTGGGTAAACTGAGGAAGACATTGAAACACCATAAAAACTACAATAGTGATCTAGCTAGGAGAAAAACTATCATTACAATTTGTAATCACACAACATCTGCAAACAATGAATAAGATACCCCAGTCTTGATCAACCAATCCGTAAAACATAGTTACCGGAAACTAGACACGAGACATAACAACTACAACAAAAATGTGATAGAGAAATGTAGGTTATATATATATATATATATGAGCCACCTTAGCCATGAGTAAATCAATATAAGATTGACTGGTAGTTTAGGAATGAGTTCAGCAGCAAAATAATCAAAAGAAGATATTTATTTGCGTATAGACACAGTAATGTGTATTATTTAATCTATATTTCCTTTTATCAGTCAGTTCGTATTTTAGTTTATTTAGGTATTATTATTTCACCCAAAAGCATATATATATATATATATAAATAAACTAAAATACAAACTGACTGATAAATAAACTATATATATAAACTAAAATACAAACTGACTAATAAATAAACTAAATATATATGCTTTTGGTGAAATAATAATATCTAAATAAACTAAAATACAAACTGACTGATAAAAGGAAATATAGATTAAATAATACACATTACTGTGTCTATATGCAAATAAATATCTTCTTTTGATTATTTTGTTGCTGAACTCATTCCTAAACTACCAGTCAATCTTATATTGATTTACTCATGGCTAAGGTGGCTCAAAAAAGTGTTGAAGATTTACTTTGGGCAAACTAGGCATAATAATGGTGATTCCACAAAGCAAACATTAAGAAATCTGATTAAAAAGAGTAAAAATTAAGTGTCGTCCTAACCTATAGAGAAAATGGCCTGAAATAAAAGTATCCATTGTCATTTAATAGAAAATAGCACAGGCTGAGAACCAGCAATCAACACCACTGCAACACTACTATTATGGTAAATCTTCCACACCACAGACGATAGGTTGAAACCTTTCGCAACATCACCACTGCAACAAAACATTCATAGAACAAATAATGGCCTGCAAGCTATTCACAAAGTCCCCACAACACCGTCATTATTCGATGCGATTACCTTTGGAAGAATATTGGATGAGATGGCTTATATGCACGCCTAAACGTGTAAGCATCTTGATATACATGGCTACGCAGATCTGAACCGTCTTTGTTCCGCGCTAGGGGAAATAAAAGGAACGAGGCATTTGAACATGAGTAGCTACCCACAGCTACAGTTTGGGCCCAGAGAAATCTCGAAGCTTACCTCTTTGTAGGTCCTAGAAGGCTACACCATACAAAAACAAAGGAATGAATCCTTGCTGTCTTTACATGCAATACAGGTAGTAAGAAAGGACTAACATGTAGGATTTAATAGCACTGCACAAGGAAGCATACTAAGCAAATATACATATTTAAATGTCGAGAGATGGTATAAGACTCACTCTACTTAAACATCATCCATTTCAATGGTCAAACAGTCAATAGCAATTTTACACTTCATCCACACTAAAAAGTGGTAAATATTTGTTCTATTTTTATTGGCCAAAATTGACATTTAACTATTGAAGTGGATGATAGTTAAGAATAGCCTACAAGATGAGTTTAGCTTTGGTAAAAACTACTACATATAATTAGCTTTGATAAATGCTATCTTACATCATGCAATGACCTTGTACTCAACAAATCAGACTAAATCTCTAGCGACACTTGAAAATTTCAAAGGCTTTCAACTTGGTATTTATTTGAATTAATTTTAAAATGCAATAAAATTTAGATAATAATTATATTTTTCACACTCACATGATGAGCCAATAAGAAAATAAATAAATAACATTTACCAAATTATTAAATAAGAAAATTAATTATGAACTATAGCATGTTTGTAAAATAAATTTAATACTCAATGGCGATTGGTCAAATGGGCAAAGGAAATTGTATCACATGGATGCATAAGTATTCTTGCTTTGACAGAAACTAATAATTATTACATAAGACCTACGAGTGGAAGAACTATGTGTCTATGGTTTGGGCTACAAAATTTTTGTAATGGTGATAAAGTGATTTACACTTGAAAATTCATTGCACTAATAGAAATAATCTTTTAACTTATAAAATTTATATTTAAATTTAAGGTCTATTTTATCTTTTCTTTGTAATTGTTGTGTATTAACTTGACGCGTGTGACTCTTGGTGTTATATATAAAGAGATAACCTTAGTTATACCAATAGATGTTCCCTTAGTGAAGAGCACTTGAACAAATACATAAATTGATGGTTGAGATTAAGCCTTGTGGATCTAGGGTTGGAAACACTCAGTTCAAGGTGCATATCACAAGGCTTTCTTTAAATTTTTTAGTGGGTGTTTGTCCTTTAACCAAAATGATTAAGGTTAAGCACATTGTATGTAAAAATTTGACATTTACATATGATTTACATTCAATATATTAATTTTTTTAATTTGATGTCATTTTTGTTTTATAGAGTAAAAATTTGATTATGTGAGAGGGGATATATTTTCTTATTGTCATTTTCATCAATTGGCTATTTTTCACTTAATTGTAAAAGCTTAGGTTATGAGGAAAGCAAAATGTGGATAACTAACTGAACAACTAGTGGAAATCCCAATTGATTGAATCTATGATATGATTATTATGGTGGAATGTGTGATTAGGGTACAAGGTGACCAAAGTGGTTTAGATATTGAGGCTATGCAGAGATGGCGCCCTATATTAAGGGAAAAATTAGAGCTAAATCATAAACATGAAGCATCAAACCCTAACAGCACAATGGAGTACAAGATAACATGGAAATCAAAGCAGGAAAGCAAACCAAAACCAAATCCCTATGCTAAGCTTGGCTCTCCTCCATTGCTCTTCTCAATCTTGCATAGGAATGCAAACTATCGAAGGATGAATGTTGATCGCTCACTATTTCAGCAGCATAACATTAGGAAGAAGATGAATGAGAATGGAGATCCTAGAGTGATTTCAACAACATGAGGCTACATGCAAAATGGATCCCCCAAATGGCTTGGGTGAGGGTTGATTTATAGGAAAGGAGTGATTTGAATGAATGGCTAAGATTGAAAGTTGATTTGAATGATGTGGACAATTGAGATTGAATACAGTTTCCTACTCCACAAGGAGTTGTAGTCATGTGATAAGTGTAGGGATAAGAATATGGTAGACCTAATTTAAATAATAGAATTATTTAAATTACTTGAACATGTGAAGGCATTAAATGAAAAATATAGTATGTGACATGTGTTGGAATGAGATGAAAGGTGAGGACTAATTCAAATATTTTATTTGAATTAGTGGGAAAATGGGAGGGAAATTAATTAAATAAATAAGATTTATTTAATTAATTGTTTAGTGGGGTAAATGGGATTAGGAAAAAATGTTACAAGATGTCTCACTTAATGTGTCGACAAGGTGATGTTGTAAGACATGGACAATTTTAAGTGTCTACACACCCAAATCTAGGTGGTTGGTCTCAATAAATGCAAGCCTTTCCAAAGAGTTGAAGAAGAAGTTTTAGTTGATTTAAGAGGCTTATTCACATTCATTTTTTGGAACCTGCATAATAAATGAATGTAATTTACTAAACATAGTATATGTCAATATACTTAAGTTGTAATGGTTCTAGTATTATGTTTATTATTAAATATTAATACTTTGATTTGTAAATGGTTGTCAAATTCAAGGTAAAAGATAAGAGTTTTTGTTAACAATCTCATGCAATCACACTGATGCAGAGGTTAAGGTAAGGTTGTAGTAGAAGTTCCCTCAATGAATTTAGATCACTTCCCTCAAGAGGTTAACAACGGTGTTTGTGAAGACAAAGCCTACACAAGGCTATTATAGAGATTGACCTAGCCTAGGATCACTATCTAGTGTCTTCCTCTCAGGCTACCCACTTCTCAATTTGGAGAGTCATTGCTCCATCCAACCTACTTGCACAATACACCCTTTTAAGGACTCACAACCTGTTACCACACCTCTACCAATAGTAATCACAGATACTTGTTATGATAGTCATGAGACCTCTGACATAAAGATCACTTCCTGCATTCTCTAGACAAATAACAGTGGCAGCAATAAGACTGTTTTAGACAGTGTTTGGAATAAGGTTTAACCCTTATAGAATTGGTTCAACATCTCAAAACTTCAAAGGACCATCAATACTACCTGCATACTAAACACTAGATATGAAAGACCAACCATCAACTCACATGTAGGCCCACACTGTGATTAAAGGGCAGAGGACAGTAAACAACAACTTGACTGTCCTATGATAGTACTAAATTGGCAGTTTATCCATTATAGCCTTTAAGAACAACAAATTGGCATTGTACTCCTATATCTATAGGACTCTGCACATCAAACTCCACATGTATGTTCAGAGGACAGGGACAACTTGGTATTGTTCACAAAATAATTAAAACTCTACTCTAAACAGGATTGTGGACAGCAATCTCCATGGACTGTCTCAAAACAATGTTAATAAGAAGAACATTCCCAATGATTAAACCTTCAATGACTTCCCAAAGGCTTCAAAAGACCATCAATGCATAATGCTTAACAAATACCCAAGGTGGGAAGAATCAATTTTCCCACATGCAAACCCACATCGTACGGTATATGACAAGAGATAGTCAATAACTAAAAGACTGTCCTATGACAATGTCTTGTATTTCTCAAGGTTAATCCTCAAAGAAACCAAACTCTTTGACCTTCCAAAGGATTATGCAAACCTATTACCCATCAAACCATCCAATTTGGATTCCTCACCTGCAGCAAATGTACAAGGCCGTACTCTATCAGCATGAATTAGCAAATAGACTATTTTTCATAACAGCAAACTGTCTTTTCTTCTAGAACTCATTCTAGTTTGAGGGTAAGAGAAGAATATGTTTCAAAACCCTTTGTCTGGATTAGTAGGGCTCCTTTATTGGTCTACCTTCCTCCTAAACACACAAAGATCACACCATTTAATCAAGCCAATGACTGTCTTCTTCTCCTTGATGATGTTGTCCCGCATAGAGCACTTAGGGACACACAGTAAATTGCCCTTAAACAAGAGGCCTTCCTACAAAACAAAATCTGCATACTCTCCATGGAATGTGTTAGCCAAGTTCACACAAACATCATAAGCCTCTTTGAAATCAGAATCTTCTTTATACAGCTCTTTTAAATAGTCAATACCCATGCTTTCTAACTAAATTTCATGAACAAGAAGCAACCTCCTACTCAATGCATCAGCTACCTTATTAGAGACACCTCTTTTGTGCTTAATTGTGAAAGTATACACTTGTAGCTGTTCCATCCATTTAACATGTCTATGATTCAATTTTTCTTAACTGTTAAGAAAGCTTAAAGCATGATTGTCAGTAAACACAATAAATTCCTTGGGCAGCAAATAATGTCTCCATTTCTTAAGAGCTTGCACCATTGCATAGAGTTCTAAGTCATAGGTAGAATACCTTTGCTTGGCTTCATTCAACTTTTCTGAAAAGAATGTCACTGGATGTCCTTCTTGGCTAAGAACAGTACCAATAGCTTGCTAACTTGTATCACACTCAACAACAAATACCTTATCAAAATCAAGGAGTACTAAGGTAGGTAACTTAGCCACCTTTGTTTTCAACAACTCAAAACTATCATCAGCTTCCTTTGTCCACTGGAATCTACATTTGACTCCACCCTTGATGGTGTTGAGGATGGGAGCACTAATGTGACTGAAATCTCTGATAAACTTCCTATAGAAAGTCACCAACCCATGGAAACTTCTCACATCTCCCACTATTTTTGGGGTAGGCCAATTGAGAATAGCCTCAACCTTAGAGGGATCCATCTTCAAACAACCATTAGAAATGACAAATCCCAGGTATACAAGTTTAGTTTTCATGAACTCACATTTGTCTAAGTTGATCATCAACTTGTGCTCATGCAGCTTCTCCAACACCTGACCAACATGCTTCACATGGTCTTCGCTTGTCCTGCTGAAGATTAGTATGTCATCAAGATAAACAATAACAAATTTACCAATGAATTCAACTAATACCTCCTTCATCAGGTGCATAAATGTACTTGGCACATTGCTAAGACCAAATGGCATAACAAGCCATTCATAAAGACCTTCATTGGTCTTGAAAGCAGTCTTCCATTCATCTCCCTGTCTGATTCGGATTTGATGATATCTAGATTTCAAATCAATATTTGAGTAATAGCATGATCCTCCCAGGTAATCCAAGAGATCTTCAATCCTTGGCATTGGAAATCTGTATCTTATGGTGATCTTGTTTATGGCCCTGGAATCTATGCATAGTCTCCACTTTCCATCCTTCTTAGGAGCAAGTACACTTGGAACTGCACAAGGACTTAGACTCTTCCTAATCAGCCCTTTCTCCAGAAGATCTTGAATTTGCCTTGCCACCTCTTCATTTTGTTGTGGAGTCAGCTTGTATGCAGCCTTGTTAAGCAATGTAGCACTAGGTATTAAGTCAATTTGATGACTAATATCCCTCATGGGTGTTAAGGAGTTGGGAACTTCCTCTACCACAAGGTATTGATACTTATCCAAAAGTTGCTGTACTTCCAATGGAATCTCTTTCTGTTTTTGATCTTGCTGATCTGATCCACTCTTGGGATTCATGACCAAGGAATACCCCTAGTTGTCATTCTCCTTCAAGATGTTTAGGAACTCATGTCCATTCACCAACATGACACTGCTGTTATTTTCCTTTCCCCTGGGCTGCTCCAACAAAGGATCCATTTTGAATGGCCTGCCATTCTTGGTGATGACATAAGTGTTCTTCTCACCATCATGCTAAGCTTTAACATCATACTGCCATGGATGACCAAGAAGCAGGTGACATGCATCCATAGGGATGATTTCACATAGCACTTTGTCCTTGTAATCACCAATTGCAAACTCAACCCAATCTTGTTCCTCCACCATGAAACTTTGGTTCTTGTTCAACCAAGAAATCTTGTGAGGACTAATATGAGGCAACCTCTTCAACTTGCACTTCTCAACCATCTCAGTGGATACCACATTCTCAGTAGACCCTGAATCCACTATGATTTTGCAAAGTTTCCCATAGGCTAGGCCTTGGGTTCTGAAAAGATTCTTTCTCTGAGGGGGCTCTTGCTTCAATGGCATCTTCAACATAGATCTTTTTATCATCATACTCTCTCCATCTAGAATAGGTGCAGCACTTCCCATTGGTGAATTCACACTTTCACATTCATCATCTTTCACTAACTGATTTCTCTTCCCACTGTCATGAGAGCTGCTATCTTTCCCTAGACATTTGTTCATTGTATGGCCAACTTGGTTGCAGCCATAACATCTTCCAGTGAAGACTCCTGGTCCTCTAGCACCTCCACCATTTCTACCTCTACCATTATGAGTTCTACCACCTCTGAAACCTCCTTTATGCTCTGTTGTTGATTGTGTTTCTTGCTGGCTGTTATTTTCAGTTTTGTTGAACTGTCCATGGCCAAAATTACCTCTACCTCTTTGATTTCTGCCACCTCTACCTCTGGCACTTTGATCACCCTTCCTTCTCATCTTTTCCTCAGCTCTGGAGGCCAATAGGAAACATTCATCCACTGTCTTTGGTAACACCAAACTTATCTCATCTTGCAGATTGTATTTCAGTCCATTCAGGTACCTAGCCACCATCCCTTTTTCATCTTCATTATGATTTGCCCTCATACTTAGTCTATGAAATTCTTCTGTGTAGGTAGCCACATCCATATCTTTTTGTCTCAAATTCTAAAATCTCCTTATGATTTGAATCTCATAGTCAGGTGGCATAAACTTGCTTCTGAGCATAGCCACCATTCTGCTCCATTTAGTGATGGGACTCTTTCCAATCTTCTCCCTCTCATTCTGCATATAGTTCCACCACACAAGTGCAGAACCTCTTAGCCTTGTCTTGGCAAATTTGACCTTTTTGCTGTCATTGAACTCCTTGTAATCAAAGAAGTTGTACATAGCTTCTATCCAGTCGGTGAGAACATCTCCATCCAACTTGCCATGGAAGGTAGGCACCTCCATCTTGGGATCACCACTGTCTCCATGAGCACCCTTAAGTGCATTCAAGAAGGCTTTCTGATCCGTAGACATATCCTGCTCCTGAGGATCCTCTTTTGCCTCTATTTCTTCATTTGTGTCTGAAGAACTTCCTTCTTTGGTCTTGCCCTTAGACTTCTTCTCTTCCTGCAATTTTGCTTCTTGCAGTCTTGCTTCAACCATCTCTTCCACCAACATCTTGATGGCATCTTGACTAATTGTCTTGGGAGGCATTGTACTAGCCTCTGTTTCAATTTCCTCTTCTGACATACACTTGCTTCCAATCAGAATATTGGCTCTGATACCAATATGATGCAGAGGTTAAGGTAAGGTTGTAGTAGAAGTTCCCTCAATGAATTTAGATCACTTCCCTCAAGAGGTTAACAACAGTGTTTGTAAAGACAAAGCCTACACAAGGCTATTACAGAGATTGACCTAGCCTAGGATCACTATCTAGTGTCCTCTCAGGCTACCCACTTCTCAATTTGGAGAGTCATTGCTCCATCCAACCTACTTGCACAATACACCCTTTTAAGGACTCACAACCTGTTACCACACCTCTACCAATAGTAATCACAGATACTTGTTATGACAGTCATGAGACCTCTGACATAAAGATCACTTCCTGCATTCTCTAGACAAATAACAGTGGCAGCAATAAGACTGTTTTAGACAGTGTTTGGAATAAGGTTTAACCCTTATAGAATTGGTTCAACATCTCAAAACTTCAAAGGACCATCAATACTACTTGCATACTAAACACTAGATATGAAAGACCAACCATCAACTCACATGTAGGCCCACACTGTGATTAAAGGGCAGAGGACAACAAACAACAACTTGACTGTCCTATGATAGTACTAAATTGGTAGTTTATCCATTATATCCTTTAAGAACAACAAATTGGCATTGTACTCCTATATCTATAGGACTTTGCACATCAAACTCCACATGTATGTTCAGAGGACAGGGACAACTTGGTATTGTTAACAAAATAATTAAAACTCTGCTCTAGATAGGATTATGGATAGCATTCTCCATGGACTGTCTCAAAACAATGTTAATAAGAAGAACATTCCCAATGATCAAACCTTCAATGACTTCCCAAAGGCTTCAAAAGACCATCAATGCATAATGCTTAACAAATACCCCAGGTGGGAAGAATCAATTTTCCCACATGCAAACCCACATCGTATGGTATATGACAAGAGACGGTCAATAACTAAAAGACTATCCTATGACAGTGTCTTGTATTTCTCAAGGTTAATCCTCAAAGAAACCAAACTCTTTGACCTTCCAAAGAATTATGCAGACCTATTACCCATCAAACCATCCAATTTGGATTCCTCACCTGCAGCAAACGTACAAGGCCGTACTTTGTCAGCATGAATTAGCAAATAGACTATTTTTCATAACAATAAACTGTCTTTTCTTCTAGAACTCATTCTAGTTTGAGGGTAAGAGAAGAATATGTTTCAAAACCCTTTGTCTGGATTAGTAGGGCTCCTTTATTGGTCTACCTTCCTCCTAAACACACAAAGATCACACCATTTAATCAAGCCAATGACTGTCTTCTTCTCCTCTTGTTGTCTTATAACTTTTCTTGACTAACTAGTCACTGTTTGAGTAGATAGAGGCATGCCAAACACTATGAAAGAAGGAGAACAACCTATCAAACAACAAAAACATGAAAACTACTCTACATTCTTCCATCTCATCAAAAGATGATTGTTCACCTTCAGAAGACAGAGGAAAAAAACTCCATTTTACCTCAAAACCCTAGGCAAAGAGGGTTTAACCCAGTATTTACAAACAGGAGAAGAACTAACACCTCCAAACGTTTCAAAAGCCAGAATTACCTACAAATGAGAGATACATCCAAGATCTAAAGCATTTTTAAAAAATCACTTCCTTAGCAATCCGTACTTGGCCGTACAAAGGCTGTTTTCCTAGAAAAAATAGAAAAAAACATAGTTTTCCTTATAAAAACTCCTCTCCTTCATATTATTCTTGGTATGTTTTACAAACTGATATTTATAGGAAGTTTCTAAAACTCTTGCACTTCCTATTTGTCTGTACAACTACCTAGGAAGGTAGAAAATCTATGGAAAAGGCAGTTTTCTTGAAAAAAACAAATTTCTAAAAAACAGTCCTAGAAAATAGGTCTAGGATAACTCCAAATTAGACTAGTCAAACAAATGACTAAGTCTTTTATTTCAACACAACAAAATGGCTTTCAAAGCCTTAGAGATATGACAATTAACTAGGAAAATCAATACAAAACTATGGAGCTCCTACACCACACACTCTACCCCTTACTACCATTGTAAAAACCTCTGAAAATAATGAAAGTAATGGTGTTATCTATTTCTTGATAGTTGTTTAAAAAAAGGCAAATTTAAAAAAAAAAATATTTGAATGGTCACGTTTTAATTTTGTAAAGTATCTAATGTTATTGTAAAATATTGTATACAAGTGGGTGTATGATCATTATCTTATGCATGCAATTGGAAAGAAAGATATCACAAAGTTCTTGGTCTAAGTTGTACAACCATTCAATCAAATCTCATTTGTATATTTTGACATGTCCATTGTGGTTATCAACAACCATCCTCACAATATGCTCATATTTGAGGTTGAAGACCTCATCATTAGATATAGGAATTATGTTCTCTCTAGGGTCTTTTAATATTCTTTTCATATTTTCTTTATGTAGATAGGAGACCTAGAATTGTACAATTTTTAGGAGCACTTGTTGTGGAAGTAGATAGTGATAGCTTGCCAACTAGTATGAAATCCATGTTTCTTCATTTTGGTACATGTTTGTCACTTTTAGGGAATTCTCTTATTTTGTTAGATGATAGGAAAAATAAGTTGTAAGATGCCATGATTGTATACATAAAATTTCTTTTTCCAATTTAAATTAGCTAGAGTATAAATAATCAAGTAATTTGCTTATTGAATTCCTCCTATTAACTATCTAAAATATGTGTTTTGTTATTTTCCATTTATTCCTCCATTGTTAAAGTTTTACAATACACAATCATCATTGTTATTGCAATAGCATTGATATTGTTATTGCAATAGCATTGATACTGTCATTGCAATAGCATTGATATTGAAACATTTGAAGTTTATTTAGATGGGTTATCTAAATTCATGTTATGTACAAATTCCACAAATATCTATGAGATTTTGTAATTTTGTTCCAATTTCATATGATGTTATTTTTTATATCTGTAAGATTCTAAATGTTAGGATAAAGGTGCCATCAACCTTGTAAATCCTATGTCATATAATTACTAATATTATTTCTAAATCAGTCATAAGGGATGAAGGTTTCATCAACAGTGGTAAATATTTTTACCATCAGGGTTTTACTAGCACAGTAATTACTTTTTATCAGGGGTCGGCAACTGATTTTTTACTGGCATGAAGTTACCATTTATCAAAAGAGAATCTTGAAGGTTAAGGTTTTTTTGGATGCACATCTCCCAATGAGGTTGTTTTGGACACTCGTGATGTTTTTTTGGATGGTTATAACACTTCAACATGAAGATGGTAACCGCTTTGCAAGATAGGAAAAATTAGGTGTCCATAAGGACAAATTAGTTGTCCATGTGTAAGAGGTGAGTAAGGGAGTTACAACCAATATTTTTTATGCATTAAATTCTTGGATTTTTCCAAGGGAGGTGTTGGGATATGATAACCAACTTGGATACCCCATTTAGAGGGTACAATGCTATCTAAATAGGGGTTATAGTCATAGAAAGGTAACGTGATGAGTTAGTGTGAAAACTCTATACACAATTACGATTGGATTGAAGATCGAAGAGTAGATTTTGAAGTAGATGTATTGTAATATTGTATTTGAAGATAATACATGCTTGGCCTCTCTTCTTGTTGGAAATTTTCTCTAGAAGGGTTTCTCGACATAAACCTTGTGTTGTGAGATGATCTTCTAGAGTTTCTTGCATTCTTATGGTGTTGATTTCTACCTCTTTGTCACTACTATCTTATGGTGATGTTATTTTATTGCTTTTCTAAGTTCATCTAAGATGTTTTTATTAAGCATGTTAAAGTGTCTAATTTAATAATCATAAAGAAGTTGAATTCTACATGGTAATTCCATATTAAGGCAACTTAATTTTAGATTTATATACAATTTTAAATTTTCATATTGTAGTACTCTAAGCCTTGTATCTCACTAATTGGTATCATATCTTAGAGGTTTGATGATTGAAAATTGGATTAAAGATTGTTTTATCAAAACATTTGGTGTCAGAGCCAAATTTATATAACAAGGAGTTGTTGGAGGCTTGTGAACTGTAGTGGATGTTCAGTGTGTTAACATTGTTTTACAGATCAGTGATATTGAAAGCCATGGAATCTAACTCTTGGATGGATATTGTAAATGGGATCTATGGTGGGTATTAGAAGCTCATGGTTAAGGATCATTTTTTCATGAAGATGGTCACGTGTTTTCTCCTTTCATGGTGGTGACCTAGAGGTCTTGTTTGGCAATATGTGACTATCCTCTTGCATGGTGGTTATGTTCATTTACCTTGTGGTAACATGCAATGAAAGGGTGTTCATGATGGGTGGGTACTTTTGGCCTTCTAGTCACATGGGAAAACACCTTCTATTTGGACTACATAATGGAGTGCTTATGTTGGGTTCATGGTTTTAGTCCTTGGTTACATGAAAGTACTAGATTATTTGCCACTAGTTGTATGTAGGTTATGGAGTTGATCTTTTTTGTGATCTGAACACTCCTAAACAACTTGGTTCCTTAATTTTCATATTCATGTTATTTTGGATATATGTAGGTTTTATAGTTTTCCTATTTAAAAACATTGTGGGTTTGTAGAAATGTGGTATTCCATTGTTTTAGATGACATATTTGATGATGTGGATGTTTGGATGATTAAGTGTATTCGGATTTACATAAATGGTTTTACGAGTTTTACATGTTAACCAAAATCTATAGCTTGTAGATATGTGGAAAGATTGAGTTTAGACTCATAGAGTTTTCTAGATGGAAACAATTGCAGATTTACAGGGCTTCTGGTTGGGTACTTATGATCTATGGTTACTCTTATGTGAATTTGTTTGGAAAATCAGGTCTAGTGTTGATCTTGGTGTTTGAGTCTTGGAAATCTACATGTTATACCTAGTTACCTTTGTTTTGCAAGTTACTGATGTAATGTTTAATCTATTTATTTAGTTATTTGAGATTGGAGCATTGATTATGTATTTTTCCTTTGAGATGGGGTCATCCCACAATAATGGGTTACACTTTTTGGCCAAACTTGACATTGAATCAACATTTTGAACTAAATCTTCACTTTTTGACACCTATATCCACTAAACAGTTAAGAATTTGAAGATGATGCGAACTAGTGGTTTGTGATATTTTGTTTGTAGATTTTAAATATATTTTTTTAAAAAAACTGGAGTTAAATTGTAAAATTTTTTGTGTCTCCTTTGATAACTAGTTTTTTATAGTAAACAACCTTTTTTTCTACAAAGGATAAAATTTTGATTCCTTTGAATTTAGTTTGGTAACACCAATATATAGGGCATGCATTTGGTTTCATAATGTTTTGTTGAATATATTTTTTTAATTAAGTTTTGAAGTCAAACCAATTATAATTTAGACATAGGCGTATTCCATAAAACATAACTTTTTCTGTGTATCAAAATTCAATTTATTTATTTTTGTTGAAACAAGGACATCAATACCTAGGGCATAGATATTTTTTAGAATTTTTTTTCACTAATTTACTAATTTTCCATGTGTGTAGAACAGAGAATTTGATGTTCGGTGAAAAACCTACATTCACAAGAAATAAAAAATAAATATAATAATCAAATTAAATATATTTAAAATTATACTTTTTGGGAAGCTTATAATAAGAAATACATAGTTACAAAACATAAATTTTAAATGAATTCATTTGATCCCCCAAAAGATAGATCAAAAGTGTTTTTTTATCAGCAATTTGATAGGTGTAGAGGAGACTTCCTTTATAGGTATGGTTTAAAACTAGTGGGGTTCTATCCAAGGGGGTTTGAATCTAAGGGGGTTTTATCAAACCCTCTTCAATTAACATCCATTAAATGGAACCTTTCAAAGTTTAAATCATTATATTTTCTAAAAATATGTGATTTCAACAAAAATCAGGATGTCCCAGAAAGTGTAACCCATTATTGTGGCAGCACCTAATGTTACATATGTGAAAATCTTGTAGATTGTCTAATGAGGATTCTGTTTTGGTAGGCCTCTTCTTGGTCACCTTGGTTATATTGGTATGTTTAT
This sequence comes from Cunninghamia lanceolata, assembly GCA_027924645.1. Lineage (NCBI taxonomy): Eukaryota > Viridiplantae > Streptophyta > Pinopsida > Cupressales > Cupressaceae > Cunninghamia > Cunninghamia lanceolata. The sequence continues at coordinate 1,304,972 of BSBN01001673.1, forward strand.
TGCAATAAGACAAAGAAAAGGTTATCATAGTACATGATATAGTTGTTCATTAGAATCTGTAGCAATAGTCTATCGTGCATGAGAAGTCCTATTCACTTGTAGTAGAATTTTGAAAATGATGTTGGTCATAATGCCATGTATATCTCAGTATCACTTTTAGTGGGAGTTTTGTGTAGTTACATAGTGTGTTCTATCTTATTTGTTTCAAGATCTTGGTTCTAAGCTATTGTTGTTGCAATGTGTAGTGATCCATGGATAATCTTTGATTAGAAGATGTATGATCTTCTGAAATGGTTGTTGGTGTCATAAGGAGCTATTGGATTCTACGCTTAGGTTATAGTGAGGGTTCATTGACATATTTGGTTCTATTGACAGAGGATTCTTGATCTTCATGTTATTTGAAGAGGTGTTGACATCTTGGTTTGCCGTGGCAGACTCTTGGAGTCTTTAGTGAGGTGTTGGATTTATGAATTATTAGTTTTGAAAAATGATCCTTAGTTTATAGGGTGGATGGTATTGTGTCATGGTGTACTCTTGATCATGAATTAGAGTTTTGGCATGATATAAGTGCTCTTGGGAGTAGGATATGTTCGTTGGAGCATATGATCTTCTTTTGAGAAGATGTTAGATCATCATGTCATTATATGTTCCTAATTTTATAGTTGGATCTTTGATAGTGGTCTGGTTAGTTCTCTTTGGTTTTTATTATTAATCATTTGCTTAGAGTTTCATGATTTTGTAGGTCACATTTGAAGTTAGCATGGATTGATTGGTGGATTCTCATGGATACTAGAGAGACTCGGGTGAGGCTAGATATCTCGTATACTTATAGATATATGTTAGAATGATTCCCCATTCTAAGATTATAGTAAAAGGACTGAGGAGCCTACACCTAGAAATGGATGTGAGTCAATTGTGCACTTGTACGTATGAAAAAGATGCACACACCTACATGGTGGCCCAAGGATGAGCTATAGTCCTAATCACACACATGTAAGTGTGAATATATACATACCTCTTAGCAGTGTTCCTCTTGCTAATGTGTCTTTCTTTTTTTCATCTTGATTGTGGTTTTCTAACCTCTAGACTAATCTTCTAAGTCCTGCATACCCTCTAGCTTCCCTTTTGACCAATCTTCAATAGATCTTTCATATCACTTTCTAGCCCTAAAAACCTCATCAATGCACTTCACAAGAGGGGAAATTGATGTTCCCTAGGGTCATTTGCATCATTTAAACCCCCTAGGACTATCCAGTTAACCTCCCCATCCCATCCATAGCCTTAATTTTCATGTGCCACCTTTCCTTTTTTGGTTGACTTTGTCACTGTAGGATCTCTAGGGGTGACTTGCTTTGGTGAAAGGGACAACCCACCCAATAGAGACCATATGGCTTGTTTCAAGATTCCAAAACCATTCTTAGACCTTCTAGACAATTTTTTATCCTAGAGACCACCTATACAAAACTTGCTATGTGGGTCGCCCCTATGGCTTCAAGATCTCCTTGGGTGACCTAGCAACTTCAGCAAGATCTTTAGGGGCAATTTGCCCTAGTGAAAGGGGTGACCCACTTCCTAAAAGAGGTGACCCTATCATCTTTCAACATGTGTGTTTTCTTGTAGTTCTATCCCAAATACTCCAAATTGAGCCCTAATTGTGTGAGTCTTCTTCTCTAACTAATTTCTATCTCCCCTTAACTAATTCAATAGTACAATTAGTCCAGTCTCATCTCCAAATCAATCTTAGTTATCTTGCAATCAGTCAAGTGTTAAATTCATTTCCTCTCTTGTGATCTCCTCTACAAATAGTGTTCACTCTCAATTAGAGTTAGATCACTCCCCAATCTATTTTTTTTAATTCCCCAATCACCAAGTCACCTTTGGTGCTAATTTTATACCTATAAATACCCCCCTCCTCTATGCATTTGCAGAGGCAAATTCATTATTGTTGCTCTTTTATTTTTCCTTGCTAATTGTCTCCATAGAACATTTATGCCTATGCAGGACCCTGGTGGTGCCTACCTAGGGTTAGGGTTTTGAGTCAAATCTGCGAGCTTATATTTTTACTCCCTCAAACTCTTAATGCTTAAGGTTTTATTTCCTTCGGCCTCTTGCATTGTATCTTTTAATTTGTTGTTGACCTTCTGTAGCGGGTCATCAATCACTTAAGTTGTATTTTCATGTCTTAGCACTCGTAGGTTGACTGGCCCCTTTGCATTGCATTACCGCTTTCTCCCGTCGCGCTAAAAAAAATCAAAAAATTCTAAGTCCTTCCACCTATGCAGTTGTTTGTATGTTGCTTTGTATGTGCAAGAGTGAATGTACATTGGTGGACCCAAAAAGATGTTCAATCAGCTTTAGAGAAGTGAAGAAACAGTTGTATGCATCTTTATATGCATATCAGGCTTGTATGTGCAATTCCGGGCGTGCAATAGTGGATATACATGGTAGATTCCTGGAATATTCCGCGCTTGTATGTATATTTTACATGTATGTTTGATATACAACGGGTAGATACAATGTCGGATTTCAAAATGGATTCAAATCTGGTTAAATGGTGGTCGGGCCCACAGATATACAAGGGGGATTGTATGTTCGATATGCAAAAGGATATACAATGCAAAACATATAGTCCCGGACTTCAAATTTCATCAAATCAGGCCTGGCGGATGCATACAAGTGTAGTGTTGAGAAGTCAAAGGCATTCCTTTGTATCTTGCATTGTATGTATCTTCGATATACAACCGCACATACAATGTGAAATGTACAAGTGAAATATGCAATGTGGACGTTGCTAAAAAGTTAACTGCATTTACGAAATGGGTGAGGTCCGTAGTTTTATATTGGGATCGTATGTTCCCAATATACATTCAGATATACAATGAAAGATACAAAAGAAATATACAAGGCAGGAGCGGTCAAAGTCAACACTCTTCAAGAACCTAGTGGGGCCCACGTAGTTGTATGTCCCGGGGTTGTATGTACATGCGCATATACAAAAGATGATGCAAGGGCGCATATACAACCTAGACATGAAAGGAAAATGTGTTGAGGAGGATAAGTGGTTGAGGTTCGCGGGTTGTATGTTGCACATTGTATGTGCGATATACAACGTGAGATACAATGAATGAGATACAAGCCAAATTCGAAAGTTTTTTCAATCCGATTGGTAAGTGAAATGGAGTCCGTAGTTGATTGTATATTGCACATTGTATGTGCGATATACAAGGTGATATGCAAAGGAAAATATACAAGAGGCCGATATGAAAAGAGTCATCAGGAAAACAAGCCTCATTGGTAGCCAAGCTAAGGGTCCCTTCGATGGTCGATGAGATATACGAGGATGGTCTTCGGTGTGACAGCGACTATCAATGGACACTTCTAGGGTCTTTCCGACAGCCGATGGGGAGGCAAATACTTGGTGATGGAGATCAAATTAAGGGATGACACGTGTCCAAGTCAGTTGTATGTATATACAACTGCATATACAAAGATTTGAAGGGCAGAAAAGGCAAAATGGGCGAAAATGGTAAAATGTGTTCATGGTATGAAAATTCAAGAAGGAAAAGGCTGCCTGTGTGGCACGTTTTAATTGGCCAACAACTTTTCAACATGATTTGAAGCCGTAGAGCTCAGCCAGAGGAGGAAATCGATGGCCTATTTCAAACTTTCAAAAAGCAAAGGATTTCTTGTATGTCTGTAGTCACATTTTAGGCGGGAAGAATTGCAAAGCATGTAGCTATTGTAGTCCCAGAAGCTGTGGGTAGGTTGGCCATTAATGGCAAAATTTGTAGAGGCAAGATCTTGATTGACAGGTCAACTACTCGATTAAGGGTGAAAATCTTCAGTCGACGGCTCACATCCCAGGACTCATCTGCTCCTTTCCTCTTTCTTACGGCTGCATTAAATATTTTTGGTGCCATTCAGATGATGCATTGTATCTGGTGAAATTTTGAAATGACCCTATGCTTGATTGTTGAGTACACATCCTAGGTATATGAGGACTGTGTCACTCATTTTTTGTGGTTGTTGAAGACTTGGGCAAAGTTTTGGTGGAGTAATAAGATATAGTTTTGTTGGTGGTTCTGTTTTGGTGTCTTGTGAGTTTATGAATGATATGTTGAATGTTTTATGCATAATTTTGCTGGTTTCATATGTTATTTTTATATAAGGAATGCATCGTTGCATGTGTTTAGTTGTTTGTCTCCAAGTTGTTGGCATCTTTTCTTTTGAATCTAATAGCTAAGGCTTATTTAGGATTCTAGAACATGGGTTTTCTATGTTGAATGTCTAATCTCTTACTTTTGTTCAAGGAACAAATTTAATGTTTTAGGTTAAGCATTGGGAAGGGTATGTTGCAACAGGGATATCATCAAGTATGAATGACTAAATACTCAATCCTGTGAAGTATCTGTAAGGTAGACACTAAAAATTTCCCCTTGAAACCTAGTTATTGATTCAAGTTTATGGTGATCATTCACATGTGTATGTCTATTAACTCTGAGCCCCGAGATAGCCACTAGTCTGGTCTTGTATTGAGGTTATAACCCAAGGTCCCAGTCTTGCATCCAAATACAAAATACAAATTCAAACTTCAAATATAAACCTTTAGGACATTAGAAGTAGTTTTAGGACTAAAATCCTCTGTTTCACAACTAAGCATAGGCCCAAAGCTAGCCCCTTTGCACTTATTTTACAGTTTTGGTCTACATGAGAGAGGGTTTATCTGCTTTGTGTCAACATCCCAGTGAGTTCACAAGCATATTCTATGGATGTTGAATAGGGAATACCCCCCTTGGTTTTGCAGAGCCTAAAGAAGAAGAGGAGATATTTATAGAGTCTATCTCTTGTACTGTTGGCCCCTAGCCTAGAAATCCTATTGATCAATGATGGCTACCTTGTAGGGATAACTGGGAGGCATCCAATTTGGTAAAAAACACCAATAGACCCCATGAGCCTTTCAATTTTGCATTAGCTTCTATATATCTAAGCTGTAGTGCTTCTTTCACATTCTCATGCTCAATTATCTTCAAATCTTCCATAGTTGTTGTAAACACCTAAAATTCTACCATGGCCTATTTAGTTCATAATCAAGTCCCAATTCCCTAAAATGATCATTTTATCCCTAATTTTCCCTACATTGTTCCTAAACCATCCTAAATCCCCTAATCTTGATCAGTTATCCCTTCATCATCCTGATTGATCACTTTTATCTTAATTAGCCCAATTTCAGGACCTAATCCCATCATTTATCCTGATTATCCCTAATTATCCCTCATTTTCCCCTAATCCTAATCATTTATCTCTAAGCCATAAATCACTTTTCCTAAATCCAAAATTCCCCTGCCACACATGATTTAATTAATTTAATCATCCCTCTCAACTACCTAGTAATTAATTTATTAATTAAATCATCCCTCTCAACTACATAAAATGAATAAAAGAAATTAAACATTTCTTTTATTCTCATACACATTGTATGCAATGATATAAATTTTAATAGAAGATTTAACAAAAACCCTAAATTTATATCAACTACAATAAAAGATCACAGACAAAAACTATTCCAATAAATAGATGTTACCAAAATAAATTTAATTGTGGTTTCTCATATGTTTTTGCATAACTCCAAGTGTAAATTTCTCCAGGGGGTGGTAAATGAAAATGAGTTTGATTTTTATAAAGTTTGGTGGGACAGTTGACGGGTAGTTAGGTAAATGATTTTTTTGTTAAATGAATGGTAAAAGGTAGGTATATTAACAGGTTTTGAATTAGGTTAATAATAAATTAAAGTTGTTAAATTTAAATTATTAGTAACGAGATGTTTAAGTTTAGGTTTAGGTTTGTTGGTGAAGTAAATAATAAATAAATTTGTTAAATTTATTTTATTATTTATGGCAAGAGATAATTAAAAGGGAAATTTAATTAATTAATTAAAATTAATTAAATTTTATGTGTAAAGAGAATTAATTAAGGGATGGATAATTAGGGGATAATTTTTTATGTCTACATTTTGCCCCTCTTTGAGACGATGTTACAAAGCAATATCATTTCAAAGAAGATTAAAACATAGGTTTTGAATTCAGATTTTGGGTTGGATTAGATTGGATTGGATGTGACTCATAAAAATGAAGGATTGGTAGATGATGCCCCCTCAAGAGGATATGTAGGGACGAAGGAGATGGATAAGCTCTTGAAAAGGGAAAGGAAGAGAAGGGGGTGGAGTTATGTGGATTAAAATTTGAGCAACCTAATGTTTGATATAGCACTTGACATTATGCACCAAGGTATAAGAACCAGGGTGACGATGTGTTAAATGCATAAAGGAGTAAAATCACAAGCAAGCATATGCCTAATGGCACCATGATATGAAAGACCATGATGACGTTGTGGTAGGTATGTTGCAAGGACCAATAATAGACACAAGACAACAATGAGGCAACACACACAAGCAAAACAAGCAAAGCATGCATACACAATGTTGCCCCTAGTCAAAAAAGCAAATCATGATCCAAAAGACTTAATCAAGACATAAGTGACTAAGCTAGTGAGATCTCAAGCCAAAGATTAACGCGAGGAATGGGGAAGAGCTTGTTGCAAGAATGATATATCTTGGATAAGGCGAGAATGATGGATAGGATATGATAGGGAATAGATGATTTGGCATAAGGGATCCACAACTTGATTATTGCGAATAAGATCAAATTGTTAGGTGTTGATTTTTGCACTTTTGCCTAAGAGTTTCAAAGTGTTTCTGAGATATGACTTGGATTGTGTGAGTGTCAAAAATTGGTTTGCATTTGTTTTGTTTGATTTTTGTGTTTTTATGATTTTGATGGAGGGAGATAATGATGACCTGGTGGTGAAAACTTTATTATGGGGTTGCATGAGACTAGAAATGTAGACGAACTCAAGAGTTTATTATGAGGAACCCAAAGGTACCAAGACACATAGACCTACATAGGTGGACAAAATAATACTAGGATGGGATTAGGTGAAAGGATGGGAAAAAACTAATGGAAAAGATGGTGATAATGGAACTCAAAATAGAAGGCAAGACAATGCAATATGACCAAATGATACTAAGTAGATTCGTATTGCAAGATATGGATGGGGGATGATTGGAGAATGGAATTTATTATGGATGTGAGATGGATGATGGGGTGATAGGTGATGTGAAAAAGATACCTAAAGGATGGTGGCGATGGCTCAATTTTCTACACATGGCACCTGCAAACAAGTTTTCACCATGGTAGTTATCCAGGGCGCCACCAAAGTGGTTTTCACCATTAGACAAATTTATTTATTTTTTGAACTGGGATACTCTGAGTTAGGTATAGAACCATTTGAGATGGGCTATGTTGATAGGATCTTCCAAAGGTTGACCTTTCAGAGTGGAAAGTTAGTAAGCTTCTGATCCATAGCTCTTGGTTACAACAAAAGGTCCTAACTAGTTAGATTAAAACTTCCCTTTATTTGCACGATCATCAAGATTTCTTTGATTTTCTATTAGACCAAGATCTCCAACCTCAAATTTACGAGGCTTCATCTTTTTGTTGTAACCTCAGGGAAGGTGATTTTGATAAGCTTTCAGATGATTAAGAGTTGTAAGTTTCTTCTCATCCAACAATTCAAGCTCTTGTAATCTTGACACACGATATTCTTCATCTAAAATTAAATGTTGTAAGGATAATCACAAGGATGGGAGCTAGATCTCAATGGATAAAATAGATTTAGAACCATACACCAAGGAATAAGGCATGGCACCCGTAGGAGTGTGGATGCTGGTTCGATAAGCCCACAGAGCAAGATTAAGTTACAAGTGCCAATCGCGATTAGCCTCGTTCACAGTTTTCTTTAAGATTTTTAGGAGATTCTTATTAGTTGCTTCATCTTGGCCATTTCATTTTGGATAATAAGGAGTGGAAAAGTGATATTGAATCTTGAATTTGCTGCAAAGCTCTTTGAGATCTTGATTATTAAAAGGGTGACCATTATCTATGACTATGGCTTGACGAATACCATAGTGGAAAATGATATAATGGAAGATGAACTTAGATATTTTCTTTCATGTGATGTAAGTAAGAGGAATTGCTTCAACCCATTTGGTGAAGTATTCGGTAGTAGTGATAATAAATTTGTGGCCATTTGATGAAGAATGATGTATTTTGCCAACGAGATCGAGCCCCCATTGTGAGAATGGCCATGGAGTGGTGATGGTTTGTAATTCTTGTGCTGGTGCATGGATTAATCTGCTATGAGGGTAAGTGCAAGAAGATGGGGGGCCAAAAAGGGATCTTAAGTGGCCACTTTTTTTCTAAAATCAGGAAATGCTGGCCTTGGATGAGAAATTGAGCATAGTTACACTCAAAATTTGGAGTTGCAACCAAAACAATGTTCGTAGTGCTCTGAGTCTACTTTCTAAACTACCATTTTTTTTAAATAGCATACATTAAGGGGTTCAAAAGAGGGAGCCACAGAAATTGGTGTTGTTTCTGTCAAAAAAACATAACATAGCATGTTTTGTGGCTCCCTCAAAAGGTCAACTATTTTTTGGTATTTTTAAAATCGCTTTAGTGAGAAATTAGATAATAGCATGTAGTTTATGCCTAATTTTTCTGATAATTTTTTGATGAATATTTGATTTTTTACTAATTTTCAAAGTGGACACATCCTAAAAAATAGAATTTTGGTCGTGCTACCCCTATAAATTTTGAAAACTAATTGAAAATCATTTTTTTATTTTTTTAATATGTGTAGAATGGAGTCTAGTTTCTAAATATGTAATTTTTTTGAAATTTCAATGAATACTTAATTTACAATGAAAAAAAGACCAAACAGTGGTTTTTGCCCAAAAACAGACACACAAACAAAAGAAATTAAAGATGAAAGGCTTAACATTGTCAAAATGTGAAAAAAATCACATCGTCAAATAGATAAGAGAAAGCCTAACATTACCTAGGTGTTTGATTTGTTTGACCTTGAAACACGTGCAAATTTGAGGGTTAGCACGAACAAAATTATGTGAAATCCTGTAGAATATGGAAAAACATGTCTCTGGACATTGGGAAGACACTCCAAGCCTTTGGGTTGGAAATCTAAAGCAAATCCCAAGCCTATTTGTATTTTTCCTTTTCTGTAGAAGTTTGTGGACTATTTGTCATGTTTGCAATAATGCGAGCACGTTATAACGCGCTCACGTTATATCCCCCTTGAATTTTTTTATGTTCAAGGTTATTAATCATGTATGTATGTATGTATGCCTATATGTATGTATGTATAGTGTCGAGGGTAGAGGAGGGTAGAGATGGGGGTGAGCCAGATAGGGGAGGAGAGGTGTGGATAAGGATTGAGTGATTAAGGTTTAAGGTTGAGGGTTGAGGGTTTAGGGATAGGATTTAGAGTTTAGGGATAAGGGATTAGAGTTTAGGACCTTGAGGGATTAGAGTTTAGGGTTGAGGCTTTAGGGATAGCATTTAGGGTTGAGGGTTGAGGGATTAGGGTTAAGGTAGATTGTTGAGGGTAGAGGGATTAGGGATAGGGTTTAGGGTTGAAAGTTTAGGGTTAAGGGATTAGGGTTTAAGGTATAGTTTTGAGGGTTGAGGGTTTAGGGATAGGGTTTAGGATTTAAGGTTTAAGTGTTGAGGGTTGAGGATTTAGGGATAGGGTTTATGGTTTAGGGATAAGGGATTAGGGTTTAGGGTTTAGGGATTAGGGTTTATGGTTTAGGGACTAGGGATTAAGGTTTAGGGTTAAGGGATTAGGGTTTAGGGTTTAGGGATGTACAATTAAGGGGTACCATAAATAAATTGGAATTTAGGAAGGGTTGGGAAAATTTTGTGAATCATCATGGGCTGGAGATTAGAGATTTTGTTGAGTTCGAGTACATATCCAAGTCATAATTGAAGGTTAAGATATTTCAAAGAACAGAGTGTGTGAAAAACATCAATGCTCTTCGGCTTATGAATACCAACATTGATACAAATAAAATATGCCCTTCTTCTAATAGAGTATGTAGTTCAAGTCAACCGATGGGCAACAAGTTGTCGAATGAGTTGGTTTAATGGGCGTACCTCCTTCAAGGCCCAGGTGGGTAGGAGTGGGATGTACAATTAAGGGGTACCATAAATAAACTAGAATTTAGGCAGGGTTGGGAAAATTTTGTGAATCATCATGGGCTAGAGATTGGAGATTTCGTTGTGTTCAAGTACATATCCAAATCATATTTTAAGGTTAATATATTTCAAAGAACAGGGTGTGTGAAAAATATCAATGCTCTTCAGCTTATGAATACCAACATTGATATAGATAAAAAATACCCTTCTTCTAACAGAGGATGCAATTCAAGTCAACCAATGGGTAGCAACTTGTTGATCTTGAATTGGTTTTTGATGAAGAAAACAATGATGTTGTTGAAGCAATGGAAGAAAATCAAAATTGTAAGTCTAATTTAATTTATTTCAACTTTCAAAGCAGGCATTTGAATTGTAGCTTTACCTAGAGGATTGGTATAACAAAAACTTAATTATGTTACAAGCTTTTCTTTGAAGAACCATGGACATTATGGACCCTATCATCTAGAAAAGCACATGACAGTGAACTTTGCCCCACCTTTCAAATCAGATATTTACCTTTTTATTCAATGAAAATGAAGTCACGGAATGTAAACCGATCATGCATACTAGTAAGATCAAATTCTTTGCCTTCTATTCTTATTACTCTTACTTTATTAAGAGAAGAGTGTCAAAAAGAATGGGTTTAATTGTAAGCTAACATAAGGCAAAGCAGTTTTGTTATTACATTTTTCTGAGGGATCTTTAATAGTCTAATATAATGCAGTCTTCTATAATATGAATATTTGTATTTGTGTGAATGCTAATCTTTAATATAGTAGAGTATTAAATCAATGCAATCAGCTATTTATTAGGTTAAAATAACTTAGTTTTGTTGATAACTGAGAGGGGGCGTGAATCAATTATCTTAATTATTTCATCTTTCTGAACTTTCTTAACAATTAATGTAGCATTAATTCAATTAAGCAAACATAACCATGAAATGGAAATACGCATGACACAATATTTTTGACGTGGAAACCTTGTTAAGGGAGAAAACCATGGGGTGATTAACCCAAGATTGTATTCTCTGTTAGAAGAATAGAAATACAAAATGGCACTTGCCAATTAGGGCTCACTGCCTAAGCACATTGCTCACAAGAGGTTCACTACCTACAATAGTTTATACAAGAAAACTAAATACTTGAACTGATGAGAAGCATCCACATATGCTAAAGTTTAGTTCCGGTTAAGCTCAATATATTGATCTGTTGCACTTCATTCTTACTCGCTTAGGTGCTGCTGTTCTGTTACATTTCGGACCTATCTTACTGTCTTTGTACTACTCTTCTACTTTTATTCACACAACACAATTCACGACACACACCTTCATACCGAAATCAATGTGGTATATATATCTAAACCAAGGATTTCATCCACTTTCTAGTCGGCATCTGAAATAGTCAATATTTATCTAAATTCTGATCTGTCAGCTGAATCCTTGCTTATCAAGTGATGCGTATCAAAGAGATTCTTGTATAAGTCATCTAACATGTCGGCCAATCATGAATGATACCTTAAGAACCTTGATCACCATCAATATCTCATCCAGAATAATTCTGATGCTTTGTCAGTTAGTTCTTCCTTTGTCTACTCTGCCAAACCAGAACCCAATACTCAAGTACTCATGCCTCTTCACTGTTCCATGACCGGAGGCTCAATCCCTAGAATCTATTATTCAAGGTACTCCTCTTGACTTTCCCAAATCAACACATTACCGAGATACTTCTTCTAAGAGATCCGGACCTGTCTGTCAGACCTTGCTGCCTGCTCTGTTCTTACTTACCGGACCACAACACTTCTTCAATCTAACTTCCGGTAAAGACACACCATGTCCTGCGGATGTGTGGGATGATCTTTGTTGCCATCAATGACAACACCAATGAAGCCACACAGTGTCTCTTGCCAACAATCTCCCCCTTTGGCATTGATGGCAACACTTAGTGAAAAATGACTAAGTGTTATACAACACTCCCCCTTGGTTGATGTTCTATTCTATTGTACACTATACCGGAGCTCCCCCTTAGCTAGAGTCCACATTTTTCACTACTCCTCACTCCCCCTTTGATATCAATGGCAAAGGGTGGGATTTGCACACCAAAATTTTCAAAACTCAATCTATACTTAGTCGCATAAGTATATTATCCAATTGTACTTTACATATACTTTAGTATATCTGCAAAAGTGTTCTTTAATTGTACAACTTTTGTTGCCCAACTCTGCTTCATCCTGTCCAAAATTAAGATGTGACCACTCAATAGGAGTGCAAAAGCTTCTGCCCTCTTCAGATCTGTCGGATCACTGGTCCAGTCTGTGGTTTGAGTATCGTTTAGGGCCTCATGCATGGCCTCTAACTTAGGGATAATTATTCTTCTAAGTTTATTCAACCTACTTATTATGTTTTTCTTCTCCTTCTCAATCTTCTTCATTTCATCTATGATTGCAATAGTCTGACACTCTTGATTTACTATGGAGGAGGATAGAGGATCAAAACTTTGAGATAAACTTAATAGTTTATCTTCTTACTCTTTTACCTTCTTCTCAATGTCCTTGGTCACTTTAGGCTAGGATAAACAAAATTTGTAAATATCACCACCATCTTTGAGAGCATTTTCTAAGCTCTTTAACCCAATATTCATAACTCTCCTATCATTGGTTATTAACCCTTGTACTTCAGATAATATTTTTACCAAAAACTCTTTCTAGACCTTGTCTTCTGCTGACTTCTCTAATGAATCAAAATGTGTGCTAACACTATTTATTAGAGATTTGAGATTACCAGATGAGGACGCTAAGGGATCTTTTTGAAAAGATGGCATGATCTTTTCCAGTACACTGGATGCAATGTCTATGATCTTGCAATCCTCCATGTGAGACTTTAGGAGTTTTTCTTTTGCTTTTGCCAAAGTAAAGGATGCTAGCTTTATGGTTTGAATCGGGGAGAGGGAGTCAAAATTGAGCGGTCCTTGAAGAAGTTTCGGTTCATCAAATTCCATCATCTCCTTGGTTAAGAATTCTTCTACTGCTTCTATTGTGTCTCTTGCCGGTGACAGGGTTTTGTCCCCTTTTGCAACCTTACCACTATCATATGTGGCCTTTTCTGTTGGAGTCTTCTCTTCTTCTACAGCCTTACTACTGACATCTTCTTTTTGCTTCTCCTCTACTTCTTGATTGATTACTCTTTCTTCTCCTTTAGATCCGAAATCTGCAGGGGAAACCGGATGAGAGATGTTTGCTTCTTTTTCTTCACCTGTCTCCTTTGCCTCTTTTGACATTTTCTCAGTGAATTCTTCTTTGTTATCTATTCCCGAGGGATCATCACCTAAATCCTCTACAATAGGAATATTGAATCTTTTATAGGCATTCTGGAGGATTTCCTCTGTTTCTTTTGCCACCTTATCAGTTTCTCTAAGCATGAGCTGATTCATTCTAGCCTTACTCCAGAACTCATCCTTGCAATCTTTGAAGATCATATCCATTTGTTTTGGAGTAATTGAGGGATAGAGTTGGATAACTATCTGATCTCTAATCTCTAAGTCCTTAGCCTTGGCATTTTCTTTTCTCATATCAAGTTCCTTCTCTAAACTTTTAGGAATTAGAGAAATTATTTCAATAAATGCTTTATTGTATATGTTTAAGTATTTAATTGTGGCTTCCTCCAAGATCTTTTTATCTGCATCATTATATGCGTCATAGAATTCTATTATTGGTTGCAGGTTCCCATCCACAGTAACTACTTTCACCACATCATCTAATGGTAGAATGGGCTTTTCAACAAACTCTTTTGTCTCTGCCTCCTTGGTTTCACTAGATACTTTCTTCTTTTTCTTCATCTTCTTGATCTCTTCATCAGATTCAGTCTCTTCATCATCCTTCTGACTCATGTAAGACCTTTTTGCCTTTGTCTTTGTTCTCTTTTCACTTTTACCAGATGATTTTTCTTCCGGTTTAGATGCCTTTGAGCTCTTTGTAGTGGCAGATACAAAGCTCTTAGAGGATCTGGTCCGGGAGGAAGCTTCTACCAGAGCACTTTCTTTTTCTGCTTCTTTCTTTCCTTTTTCTACCTTTTCCATCTTTTCTTTGTTGGCATCAAGTGCCTCTTTTGAAATCCCATAACTTTTGGTAATATTCTCAACTTCTTTTCTCACTTTTCTCTTCATTTTCGGTTGATGTAGCTCCACATGGATTTTCACACTCAACTCTTCAAAGGTTCCAAACCTTTCTACCTTAGGATCCTTTGGCTGACTTAGCATGTGTTGAACATGCAGCTCTACAATTTTCTCATCCACTTCATACCCCATAGGCATGATCCACACTGTTCTTGGTTCCACTGCCTCCATTAGGCACTGATCAATTTCTACCATAAAGCATATTGTATCTTTATATTTTTCAACTAAAGATTGGGGGATTCTCTCTCTTGCTTGCATTATGCTCTGAAAATTCTTGAAATAGCCCCAGAGAGCTATATTCTATGCCTTGGCATCACCAAGCCCATGTATATAATCTCTGATTTGAATGGCTACTGGTCTATCATTCTACCATACCCAGCCACTAGATCCGAGAAGCTCATTCATGTAATAAAAGAATAGGCAGAGTATCAAACCACCATATTTGAAAGAGTTCTTCTTATCCTTCTTTATCTTCTGCAGATTCTCCAAGAGTTGGTTCAGAAGGAGCTCACAAAGATCATAGTCTATATTCTTCCTCAACATTTCATAAGTTGTATATATAGCAGTTCTGGATACTAAATTCTCCCTGCTAGAGTGATATATCTTATACCCAATTATCATTGATGCAAACTTGATATCCAGATCTGTGATATCCTTAATAGTCATTGCTCTTTTATCAAACTTTGATCTAGTAGCCTCATTGACAATTTGGTTTTTGACAGATTTGAGTGTAGACATTCCACTGGTTGAGTGTAATCCGGTTACTGCCTAATGGCATCCTTAGTGATCTTAAATGGCCTGCTCAACCACATGAAGTTGTCATGCATTCTGTTCAAGATATACTGGACCTATTCATCTTCCAGAAAACAGGGGAAATGAATGCATTGTGCAAAATGTTTGTCCCGGATAGCTTTATACTAGGTTTTGAGTTTGAATGAGTCATCTATCAAATGCTTGTGATAGATATCGACCAGCTTAGATTCCATAAATTCTTCAATACTCACATGAATATATGCCCTAACATCTTCTACATGCAGAACCCCATGTGGAATGCTTGAAAAGGTGCCTAGGGGATCAACTTCTAGGGATTTATATGGATGCTTCTTAAATTTAGGGCGTGGCCTATCAGAAATCTTCACCACATTCAGAGTACCCATCTTTCAAAGATTTGTAGAGAGATATTTAAGAATGGAAAATACCTTTTGCGCTTCTAGGTTTTACGGAGTGAGACGGATCGATTGCTAGATGAATCGACTTCTACAGATGATCTTTGATGGGCTTGAGGAAATTTGTTGCAGAGCTCCTTTTCGCTTCTTGAATGCAGAATGAAAAAATGTTTAATAAGAAAAACCCTTATATTGCTCCGCAAACCCTAATACCAAGCTGCAATAAATGCTCAACTTAAGTCATTCCAGTTTGCCTTGTTTTCCTTATTCAGATGACTTGATGAACTGAAATGATCTTGTTCAAAACATCTTACAGATCTTCCATATCTTAACACAGTTTATTTAGATGTTTCTCTAAGAATCCTTTAATCCGCAACTCTCCTTGTGCCAATTCCGGCACCAATTAACTGGCTGGGGGAAAATGTTTTTCCTTGTGTCTCCCCCTAAGCCAGAGCTCATTTTTTAATTTCTGAAAGGAATATCAGCACCAGATTCTGGTGCAGATCCATCCTCTACAATTTCTATACTTCTGTTCACCCAAATTTTGTTCATCTCATTTTTAACTTCATCCACATTTACTTTTCCTTTTCCTTTGTCTTGATTCTGATTATGATGCACCGGACCCCTTTTATCCTGGTTCTTGTTTCTACAGAATTTGGCAATATGACCGGATTCATTGCAATTGTGGCAAACAACATTTCTTTGCATATTTGAATGAAATCCTCTTGATCTGCATTGATTAGCCATATGTCCCATTCTATTTCATGCAAAGCATCTGACATTGAATGAATTGTTCATTTGAATATTTCTACATTATTGAGATTTGTGACCATACCTTTTGCAGTTGAAACACTATCCGGAGAAGGATGTATTAGTCTGATTTATTCTCTTTCTGCACTGATTAGCTTTATGACCAAAGTTATTGTAGTTGTGGTAGTATCCATTGAAGGATGGATATCTTTGAGCATTAGGTTGTCTTACCAGAGGTCTTCTAGACCTATTCGTTGGATTTTCTGATCCAAAATTCTTCTGACCAGATCCAGAGCTTTCACCTTTCTCATATCCCAAGCCACGCTTATCATCTACCCTCTTTTGGCTTTCAAGAAGAACTTCAAGTTGAGCAAAACTTATCTTGAATTTCTCTTTGTATTCATTTGCTGTTTGAAGATCCTTTTTAAGAGTGTCAATTTGATCCTCAAGTTTTTCTTCATTATCTCTAGCATCTTCAAGATCAGATTCTAGATGCCTGATTATTCTATCCATTTTGTGGTAGTCTTCTGACTTCTCCTTGAGGGATTGTCTTAGATCATCTTCAGTTTTTCTTTTCTCTTCAATTTCTTGGGTGAATTTCATAACTCCTGATTCCATTTCATGTCTTACCATAATGACCTCTTTTGATAACTTTTCACATAACTTGGTTTTCTCCTTCAGATCTTCATTTGTACCATTGTCTTCACTTTGACTTGCCAATTGCTGAAGTAGATCTTTTCTCTTTTTCATAGAGATACTCAGTTTCCCTTTTAGTTCATTTATGAAATCATCAGCCGGTTTGGGTCTTTCCTTCAATTCTCTGACCTCAGAGTTTGATTTCTCAAGATCATCTAGGTCAGATTGAAGTTGCTCCCACATAACATACACATCCATTTTAGTTCCCAGATCTTCCTCAAGCTGTTAGGCTTCTTTTGGAGGAACTTGGCTCTGATACCAATTGTTGATAACTGAGAGGGAGGGTGAATCAGTTATCTTAATTATTTCAGCTTTCTGAACTTTCTTAACAATTAATGTAGCATTAATTCAATCAAGCAAACATAACCATGAAATAGAAATACACATGACACAATATTTTTGATGTGGAAACCCTGTTAAGGGAGAAAACCATGAGGTGATTAACCCAAGATTGTATTCTCTGTTAGAAGAATAGAAATACAAAATGGCACTTGCCAATTAGGGCTCACTGCCTAAGCACATTGCTCACAAGAGGCTCATTGCCTACAATAGTTTATACAAGAAAACTAAATACTTGAACTGATGAGAAGCATCTACATATGCTAAAGTTTAGTTCCGGTTAAGCTCAATATACTGATCTACTGCACTTCATTCTTACTCTCTTAAGTGCTATTGTCCTGTTACATTCCGGACCTGTCTTACTGTCTTTGCACTACTCTTCTACTTTTATTCGCACAATACAATTCACGACACACACCTTCATACCAAAATCAATCTGGTATATATATCTACACCAAGGATTTCATCCACATTCTAGTCGGCATCCGGAATAGTCAATATTTATCTAAATTCTGATCTGTCGGCTGAATCCTTACTTATCAAGTGTGCGTATCAAAGAGATTCTTGTCGAAGTCATCTAACATGTTGGCCAATCATGAATGATACCTTAAGAACCTTGATCACCATCAATATCTCATCTGGAATAATTTTGATGCTCTATCAGTCAGTTCTTCCTCTGTCTACTCTGCCAAACCGAAACCCAATACTCAAGTACTCATGCCTCTTCACTGTTCCATGACCGGAGGCTCAATCCCTGGAATCTATCAGTCAAGGTACTCCTCTTGACTTTCCCAAATCTGTACATTACTAAGATACTTCCTCTGAGAGATCCGTACCTGTCTATTGGACCTTGTTGCTTGCTCTGTTCTTGCTTACCGGACCACAACACTTCTTCAATCTAACTTTTGGTAAAGACACACCATGTCTTGCGGATGTGTGGGATGATATTTGTTGCCATCAATGACAACACCAATGAAGCCACATGGTGTCTCTTGCCAACAAGTTTTTGTAATGGTTTGGGAATGCAAGAGTTACCAAAAATAGGTGAATGTCCTCTACAATTACCAAGAGAAAAAAAGTTTAGTAGTTCTTGTGGATAGAGCCATTGTTTATTTGCCTATTTCATAACAATATACCTTCCCTAAATGCGAGGTGGACATCAAGAAACATAGATGTACACCAATGCAAATCTTTTCTCATAATGATCATCCTTCTGATTTCAACTGTTAATTACTCACTGTGGATGTACCATACGCAAAGCTTTTCTCATAGTGTGTACACCTATTGGCATAATGAACACCAGATGGGCCAGAAAAACATGGCATATAACATTACTAACATTAAAAAAGTTCATATCCATTTTTCTGACATATTCTTACAACTCAGATATCTTTAAGAGAAGAGTGTCATAAATGATAGGTTTAACAACCTAACATAAGGCAAAGCGGTTTTGTTGGGTTTAGGGTTGAGGGATTATGGTTTAAGGTATAGTGTTGAGGGTTAAGTGTTTAGGGTTGACGGATTAGGGTTTAGGGTTGACAGATTAGGGTTTAATGTTGAGAGTTGAGGGTTGAGGGTTGAGGGTTTATGGATAGCATTGATGGTCAAGGGATTATGGTTAAAGTAGAGTGTTGAGGGTAGAGGGATTAGGGATAGGGTTTAGGGTTGAAGGTTTAACGATTGAGGGTTGAGGCTTTAGGGATGAGGGTTAAGGGATTGGGGTTTAAAATAAAGTGTTGAGCGTCGAGGGTTTATGGATAGGTTTTAGGGTTTAATTTTTAAGGGTTAAGGGTTGAGCGATAGGTTTTAGAGTTTAGGGATAAGGGATTAGGGTTTAAGGTATAGTGTTGAGGGTTGAGGGTTTAGCAATAGGGATAGTGTTTAGGGTTTAGGGATGAGGGATGAGAGTTGAGGGTTGAGGGATAAGGGTTTAAGGTATAGTGTCGAGGGTTGAGGGTTTATTGAT